>MU968411.1:61151259-62444643 GCA_034641835.2 Pinus albicaulis | reverse complement strand
TCCTAAATTGCCGCATTTAATTTGTCAATCCGGGAATCGTAAGCTGATGAAGTGCGGCGCACTATATGTGCAAGATAACCTCTTTCTTAACTTTTTGTCGTTTTTGGTCTTTCTAAGGTGAAATGGAAATTCTAAGATGAAAAACAAGTTTGGTTATATTTGTTCAAGGAAGTGATATCCCCTATAATGATTTACCAATCTTGAAACTTTAAAAGCAAATTGAAAATTACAATGACAAGACTTGAAAGAAAGTAAAAGTGTACTGCTGAAATGAAAAGGTGCTGCTAATCTAATAAATCAAAACAATAAACTAGTGAACATGAAAACCAAACTATTCTTGCTGCCGACTAAACACAAAAGAAACTATGCTTAAGGAAATTCAAAATTGCAACAAAATAAATCTAAATCAGATTACATCAATTTATCTTTTGATCCTTCATCATTAGTCCAGCTATGATTTTCGGAAGTAATCATAAACAACTTGAGTAACTGATATTTAACTTGTAGAAAGTAAACTAATATCAAACCATACATTCATGATTCAATCCCTCACCATCAGTCCAGCTGTGGCTTTCAGAGGCAACTAAAGATGTCATGCACGATTTAATATATCTAAATTTGCGGAAAAGAAACTAATATTAAACTACACATTTCATGATACAATCCCTCACCATCAGTCCAGCTGTGGCTTTCGGAGGCAACTGAAGATGCTATGAGCAGCTTAATATATCTAAATTTGCAGAAAAGAAACTAATACTAAACTACACATCTCATAATACAATCCCTCACCATCAATCCAGCTGTGGCTTTCGGAGGTAACTGAAGATGCTATGAGCATATTAGTATATCTAAATTTAACTATTGAAGCAGATAAGCAATACTAAAATTAAACAAAAGCTATGAAAAGCAAACTAGCAGCAGAACAATGTTAGTTCCATGTCATTAGTCAAAAAGCTATGAAAATGCCCGGGCTGCCTATCTATAACCTGAAACAAGAACACTGATCAGTGATTAACAATCATAAAGCATGAAAGACAAAAATGAAATGGAAATTATGGAAGTGTATAAACAGAAATGAAACAAATGCAATATATGAACATATGAATGGATTATGACACAATGAAATGAAATTAAAATTATACACTAATGCACAAAACCTTAGCTGAGCAGGGGCCCTCTACACCAGCCTTGGCAACGGTCCTCAAATATGAATTAAGTTGAAAAACAGAGTCTTCTCATATTAAAAAGCAATCATTACAGAATGGTAATGTTACGGCACAAGTGCAGCGTAATCACTACAGAGCAGACTAATCAAAAGATAACAAAGACTACATTCACTAATATCGACTAACTCTATATGTGTATGCAAACGCATTATATATAACAACGAACTATAACTGTCTCCTAAAGTTCATGCTGGTGGAAAGCACGTAGACCACTACGTCCACGGATATAGGAGCATGGCCGTGTTGGAAAGTGAATCTACGGGAGGTGGATGCTTGAATTCGACTCTAGAGCCCTGTACAGATGTCGATTTATCCTCCGCAGGCTTAGAAACGGACGTATGGATCTTTATGTGACACGAAACAGAGTCCGGCCGACATGAAACTCCATGGTTGACTTCCATGTGGACGCCTTTGACCGCGGCTTCTTTGGACGAGTTTGCTTGAACCAATAGGACACGAACCATGTCCACGTCATTCCTGACCTGCCCATGTGGTTCGTTTCCCTTGTAGACACCTGTAGCATAGAGTTTCACAAAATAGCTGCGGAAAGTTGCAGCAGCTGCGGAAAGTGGCAAGATTCCGCAGCTGAATGAAAAAAATCTAGATCAAATAGCAAACACAAAAATATAATTAAAAACCATGTTAGATGCCCTTTTGCACATGATATTGACAATCTGGGAGGTTTAGGTGAGTGAAAAAGGTATGGAAAAATGTATGGAAAAGATGCAAATTTGGGACTCAACATACCCCCACCGTGAAGGTGTTGCATGTCCTCATGCAACCAAAATTTTGATACTCTTTGTTCAGTTCATGTGCCTTGATACTTCAGCCAGCACATCCAATCCCCTTCTCTTCTTCTTTGGTACTGCCATCATTCTGGGTTTCTTCATTAAGCATCTAAATTTGATATTTACAAGTGCTCTGCTCAATTTCTGGCATTTCCTTTTCAATTTCTTATTCTTCTTTTGCCATATTCCCAAATGTAACATAGTATTATCATGGATGATTTTGTCTAGTTTGCCTTGTTCTTTCAATGTTTCATTTTCATTTTTGATGTGCCTATTTAAAAGCTCCAGCTCAAAAATTTCATGTTTTAATGATTGAACTAAATCATCCTGCAATGTATGTGGCTGAATGGAAGAAGTACTTGGACCTGTGGCTGCCTTTTCCAAGGATTCTATATAGTCATATACCTCCTGCTGCTTGGGGTCTATTTCAGGTGTCATTTTGATTGGGCTGTCCCCAAAATGCTGTAAAGGAGAATTATGTTCAAAATCTGGCCGAGGAGGGCTTACATCAATATTTTGCCGAGAATAAGATGGAGTATGCTCATTGTCTGATTGGGAATGAAAGGAATCAGGTTCACTAACTGACTGAGATGGACTATGGTCAGTTGGGGACTGTTCAGATGTCTCCTCACCCAAATCAATGAAATGAGGACCCTTAATTTGTGTTTTCCTCAATTTTCCCTTAAGTCTGCTGCTTCTCCTCACATGCTGTGGTACACTATCCTTTTGTTTTTGTTTTCCTTTTTCTGTCTTCTTGGGCATGGATGACTGTTTTTGAAGATAAACTAATCTTTCTGATAGCACTTGATGATCTTCTTCTTCAGAAGAAGAAGTTTTATGTACAACCTCAATAGTTTCTTTCTCTTTTGGTATTATTGGCTTCTTACCCTTGATTTCCTTCTTCTTCCTTTTTACCAGTCTCTCTTCCCTATCAGTTCTTTCCATAGTATTAGTAGGAGTATTTTGGATTTCATCAATTTTTCTTTTCCTCCTACTTCTTCTTGTTGTGCTAGCTGCGGGAATTTCCCGAGTAGGAGTAATTTGGGTTTCAACATTTATTCTTTTTCTTCTACTCCTCCTTGTTGAACTACCTTCAGGAATTTCCTGAGGTTCCTCAAAGAAATTTCTAACTAGAAATTGTTCCCATGTGTCTTTTCTTTCCTTTAACTCCTTTTCAATCAGAATTTTTATAAGGCCGTGGTGATATAGATGAGGCTCTACATCTCCTAAGTGTTTCTGAACAGTGACAGCCATTTTCTTCAAGCTATTGAATAGAAAATATGGGAGATTGAGAGTTTGATTTTCTAGAAAATTCATCAATAGCCTGGTATGGTACATGTACATGGACCCAAAACGGCCTTCACATGTAATGAATTTCTGAACAACTAGCAATAAAGTGGCCCATTCTTCTTTCAATGCATGCACAAGAATTCCTCTTTTAAAAACAGTTATATCCATACCTTGGTTTCGTAAGATTGTTCTCCATGCCTCATCACTGATGCTTTTATTTTTGAACCAACGCTCTCCCTCCTGAAGAAGTTCCGTGGCTGTTGCTAGAGATGCTTCATTGACCACAAACTTAAGGTCTCCAATTTCTGCTTCCGAGCCATCAAACGACCTTGCAAATGCTTTCGTAACTTCTTTATGGTAACCTCTGAATTTCTGGATAAAACGCAGCCATTTTGCTTTCTTCAATATCTCCTTTACTTGCGGATATCCCTCTATAAACTTCGGTCCTTCCGGCTCTGCTCTTAGCAATTTTCCCATTTCACTTCTCTGTTCTTCACAAATTTTCCTTCGTGAGGGTTTCAAATGGAAGTAGAATGGTTGAATGTTCAGGAACGAGCACAATGGCTGTGGGGATGTATCATAAAATGGGAATGAGCACCATAAACGGAATGGAGTGAGACTGTGGGTAGATATCCGGGAGTGAGAATGAGCAAAAGGAACGAAATGGAGTGAAACAGTGGGTAGATATCTGGGAGTGAGAATGAACAGAGTGGGGTTTCGTAAACACAGTAGAGACACGACAAAGAGATTAACAAAGTATAACACATTCGGCAGCGTTTTGAATTTTGGTGGCTGCGCAATAAATATGAACACGTTTCAATCAACGGTTATGAATTTATGCGGCCGTAAGAGTCCTTGGTCAAATCAAATACGTCTCATTATCTCCGGTGGGATATTGGAACATGAGTGAAAATCAGACTTTTAATGATAAAACCGTTTGTGAATGAATGCAAGAGGATAATATGGAGATCGTGAAAGGTTACGGAACTGTCAATATAATCATTGCGCGTAATGGATAGAGCTCATGGTTCAGAACTATATAAAAATGTGTTTTTCAATACTATTTGAAATAAATTTTATTCATACCTTTGGAATCCTTGCCTTTGCCCTTGGTCTTCAACTGATTGATCTCCATTGGTGTCTTGAATGCTCCATTGATCCTCTCACCTGCATTTTATTTTCTAATTATGGCAATAACATCTGACTGTACATTCTCTTTGAAAACAGAGTAGTAGCTGCGGAATCTGCTTCTGGCTGCGGAAACAGGAGTCAGCTGCGGAAACAGATGTCAGCTGCGGAAACTGACACAGCTATTACTTGGTTGAATAAAAATGAACAAATGACAAATGACCAGATGGAAATGGTCATGAAAAAGATTTTTATTGATGGAATGGAATGAAATGAAGTGGAATGAAGTGAAATGAAATGAAATGAAATGGAATGAAGTGGAATGAAATGGAGTGGGTGGTGACAAAGCTTGTGAAATGAAAGAAAGATTTTTTTTTGGAAAATATAGAGTGTCAGGTGTTCCTGATTTTCACCCTATATTTTCTGCATAAGACTGCCAATCAATGATTGGTTTTCAGGCTTATACCATCTTTTTTTTTTTTTTTAAACTGAAAAACAAAAGCTAGGCTGGTGGAGAAGAAGAATTCTTCTGTACCAGCCTGATTGCAGAACTTTCTTGAAACATCTTGACAAAATCCTCTTTAGAGAGTGGCTTATGATAAAATTTCAATCTATGGCCATTCACAATAAGAGGAGTTTGAAACTCATCAATGGTCTTGATTCTTACAACTCCATTGCTAAAGATCTTGTCAATCTCATATGGCCCAAGCCAATGAGTCTGAAATTTCCCTTGAAAATCTTTAAACTTGGAGTCAAATAACAATGCCCAATCTCCTTCTTGAAACTTCTTCTCTTTGATATATTTGTCATGCCATTTAGTTCTTTGATATTGAACTAGATCAGTTCTTAGAATTGCTTCTTGTCCGATCTCATCTAGCTCATTCAACTGCTCCATTCTATGCTTTTGGGCTTCTGATAAGTCCATCCCCAACTGAACTGCTATCTTGAAGGTCTTGACTTGGAACTCAATGGGGAGCAAGACTTCTTTCCCATAAACAAGTTCATAGGGAGAATGTCCTGCTGTATTCCTCCATGTAGTTCTGTAGGCCCACAAGGCTTCTGGAAGCCTTTCTGCCCAATCTCTCCTATGTAGATGAACAGTTTTGGTGATGATACTTTCAAGAACTTTGTTTGTGGACTCCACTTGACCATTTGCTTGTGGATGGTAAGGAGTAGATCTTCCGTGCTTGATTTTGTATTCTTCCATCAACTTCTCCACCAAATTGGATGTGAATTGGCTCCCCTGATCTGTCACAATTTCTCTTGGAACACCAAAGCGAGTAAAAATATCCTCATAAAGAAAATGAACAACTGAATTTTCAGTAGCGGATACTAATGCTTTGGCTTCTACCCATTTAGTAACATAATCAGTACAAACCAATATATACTTCTTTTGCTTAGATGGTGGATTAATAGGTCCAATGAAATCTAAAGCCCATTTTTCAAAGGGTTTAATGAGTACCTGTGGTTGCAATGGCATTTCATTTGAAAGGGTAGGTTTCCCTACTCTTTGGCAGCTGTCACACCTTTTGACATATTGTTTTGCATCTTTGAAGAGGGAAGGCCAATAATATCCTAAAGAGAGGATTTTATAGGCCGTCCTTTTGTCCGCAAAGTGTCCGCCACATGGTTCATCATGACATGCCTTAAGAATATCAGGCATTTCATCTTCCCTGACACATCTTCTGATCACAAGATCTGGCCTTGTTTTAAACAATTCGTTAGAAATCCATGAATATCTTGAACTCTCCTGAATAATCTTTCGTTTTTCTCTTGGAAATAAATGTGAAGGTAGTTTCCCTGTAACCAAATAGTTAGCAATATCTACATACCAAGGGGTCTTAATAGTTACTGCAAACAAATATTCATCAGGAAACTTATCTTCTACAGGAGAATCTTCTTTAGTATTCTGAATCCTGGACAAGAAATCAGCTACTGTATTCTGTTTTCCTGGTCTATCCAACACAGTAATATTGAATTATTGCAAAAGTAAAAGCCATCTTGTCACTCTGCCATTAGTAACAGGTTTGTTCATTAAATATCTAATTGCAGAATGGTCAGTATGAATAAAAGTTTCATACCCTGTTATGTAATGTCTAAACTTATTAATTGCATGAACAACAGCTAAAAACTCTTTTTCAGTCACAGTATAGTTCAACTCTGTGGGAGTCAAATTTTTACTCGTGTAATAAATGGCATAAGGAACTAAATCTTTTTGACCCAACACAGCTCCTAGAGCTGTATCTGAAGCATCCGTAGAAATATGGAAAGGGAGTTTCCAATTTGGTCCTCTCAAGATAGGTGCTTCAGATATTCTTTTTTTCAAAGTTTCAAAAGTTGATTGACAATCAGGATCCCATTTAAATTCACAGTCTTTTGTAAGCAACTTGAAGAGTGGAGATGCTATTTTAGTGAAGTTTTCTATAAATCTTCTATAGTAACCAGTAAATCCTAGAAAATTTCTAACATCTCTTTGACAATTTGGAATAGGCAACTTGGAGATGACTTCAACTTTTGATCTATCAACTTTAATTCCATCTCCTGAAATATGATGTCCTAAAACAATCCCTTCAATAAACATCATAAAGCATTTTTCATGGCTTAATGAAAGGTTTGTTTCTTTACATCTTATGAGAACTTTTTCCAAATTTTCTAATGCCTCTTCAAATGTATTACCATAAACTGTAAAATCATCCATATAAACCTCTACACAATCATGGATTAGATCGAAAAAAATTCCTAGTACTGCTCTTTGGAATGTTGCTGGTGCATTACATAACCCAAAAGGAAGCACTCGGTAGGCAAAAGTTCCCCATGGACAAGTAAATGTGGTCTTATCTTGATCTTCAGGTGCTACCTGAATTTGATTATAGCCACTAAAACCATCCAAAAATGAAAAGTACTTTTTACCTGCTAATGTATCTAATACCTATTTGATAAAAGGCAAAGGAAAGTGATCCTTCAAAGTTTCTTTGTTCAATTCCCTGTAATCAATGCATACCCTCCATTTACCATTCTTTTTAGGTACTATAACCAAAGGATAAACCCATCGGCTATCTGAAATTGGATAAATGAAGTTTACATTGAGTAGTTTTTGGAGCTCTTCTTTCACTATCTCCCTAAGATTTGGATTCATCCTTCTTTGAGGTTGTCTGATTGGTCTACCGTTTTCCTCAATATAGATATGATGGATGCAAGTCTTAGGATCAATACCCCTCATGTCAGTATACTCCCATGCAAATGCAGTAGAATGTTTTTGCAAGATTCTGGTTAGTTCTTCTTGTTGTGAGTTCTCCAAATGTTTGTTGATATTCAATGTTTTTTCTGGAAAAATCTCAATAGCAGAATTACCAAACTCTTCCATAGAGTAAAGAGACATTTGTCTAGATGATAAATATTCTATGTCAGATTCCAACTGAAATTGTGTGGGGTCATATTCTCAAGATGTCTCAAAATTTTCTAATGTGTTCAGAATTTGACTATCCTCACTAATTTCAGAAATGGTAAAGACAGGTTGTATAGTGTTCTCATCATCGACCCATTCATTGTCTCATATTTCTGTGATTGCTCTTGCTGGAGGATACAAATTGAATTTCTTTGTCGAATTACCATTTGAAATGTACATGTCTCCAGATCTACAACTAATAAAAGCATCAGCTGTGGCCAGCCAAGGTCTTCCTAAGATAATTGGATGTCCTCCTAGATTACTTTTGGGAGTCAAAATCATAAAGTCTACTGAATATTCCCAAGAATCTAAGGAGACTGAAATATCTTCTAATACACCATCTGGTTTAATAACCGATCGATCTGCAAGTTGCAATAAAGTAGGTGTAAAAAGAAGGTTAGGAAGTTTTAACTGTTCCATAGTCCGTCTACTCATAATGTTGATAGCAGCCCCTAAGTCAATCAATGTGTTTGGAATTTCTATCCCATTTATATGTGTCTTGACAATTGGACTTCCCGGATCTACATACTTCTGCATGGTAATTTTTCCCATCATAATGTCTGCAATCTTTCCTACCAGGTGGATTCTTCTTGTGTCTTTTAGTTTCCTTCCTGGTCTTTTGAAACTCAACTCCTTTATGGTTTTTGCTAGAATATGAATTTCTCTAATGGCTTGTAGCAATGGAATCTTGATACAAACATTCTTCAATTCATCTAGAAAGTCATAGTTAGGCAACAAGATTTGTTTTTCCACCCCCTTATCAATTTGTAGTCTTTCCGGAAAAGGAGGTGTAGATGAAGATACAGGTTGCTCAACTATAGGAGTTGTGGGTGTTAACTTTTCTTTTTCTTTTTGCATGCTTGAATTTTGAAGAGATTCTTCCTCAGAACCCTTATTAACTTGAAGAGAGTCCTCCTCAGAGGTATCTTGCTCTTGAATCTCTATAGAAGGTTTTTCTAAAACTCTACCAGATCCGAGTTGTACATCGTTGAGAGGAACAATCATATAGGTAGGAAATTGTTGTCCTTCTACCATATAAGTATTCTGAGGATTCTTATTGTTAGGATTTGGCAGTGGCTGAGCTGGAAGTTGATTTGTCTTTTGTTGGTATGGGAGCATGAGTTGAGGATTTGTATTTTTTTGAGAAGGTTGTTGTTGTGGAAATGGCAATGAAAGTTGTGGATTTGGGCTTGGAAGTTGTG
The DNA here is from genome assembly GCA_034641835.2 of Pinus albicaulis. NCBI lineage: Eukaryota > Viridiplantae > Streptophyta > Pinopsida > Pinales > Pinaceae > Pinus > Pinus albicaulis. The sequence goes on along the minus strand of MU968411.1, from coordinate 62,435,564 downwards.
GAGCTTGTTGATTTTGAAAAGATGGAGGATATTGATAAAATTGAGCAAATCTCCCATAAGGATTTTGCATCCCCTGTACCCATGGCTGATATGAATTTTGATGTTGGGACCAAGGTTGTTGCCAAGGATTCCAATTTGGTGGGGTTTGAAGATTCATAGGGTTATTAAACCCTTGAGATTGTTGTCCCCGCCAAGGTCTCCTTGCGACAAAACAGAGAGATTCTACTGAATTTGGATCTTCTTGAAAAACAGCTTTGAGTCCAGGGATTGAAGGACAATCCTTGATCTCATGATTTTCCGAGCAAATCATACATGTTTCTACAACTTTTGCATCCAAGGGACATTCCCTTAAAGCATGTTTCTTCCTACATTTCGGACAAAAGATGGCTAAAGCATTTGTTTCTGCTTTTTGCTTGTTTTGGATTTTAAGGGTGTCTAGTTGTTCACTAAGGCTCCCTAAGATATCAGTTTTGAACTCATCAAGCATATTACCAATCTCTGCCCTACTTACCGATCCAGTTGCAGATTTGTTAGCCCTAATAAGAGAAGAATCCCTAGGCCCTTTTCCAGTTTTAGATTTTCCCCTTGAGAGATGGATACATAGTTCCGTTATATCACGAAATGGGAGTTGAGAAATGTCTCCTTTCCCCATCATGTTTAAAATGTCTATCCATTCATCTCTAATGGCTTTTAATAGGAGGGCTTTCAAGGTTTCATTATCTAAGTTGCTCATCTTTGCTCTTTTCAAGTTGTATTGAAATCTTTCAATTAAGTCTTCCAAATTTTCATCTTCCTTTTGCATCATTTTGAATACCTCATCCTTGTGATTGGTGGGCATACAATAGTCCAAGTATCTATCCAAAAATGTTTGTTTCATATCATTCCAAGTCCTAATAGATTGAGTGGCTAATCTCATGAACCATTTCAAAGCAGATCCCTTCAATGTTGAAGGAAACAGTTTGAGTTTTTGAGAATCTTCCATATAGTCATAAGTTCGGCACACTACTTCAAACTCAAATAGAAATGTTTCAGGATCCTCACTTCGTAATCCATAAAAGTTAGGGAGAACAGATGGTGAGATATTTTTCATTGTTGCATGAGTTTCCTCATCAACTATAGGGAATCCAAGCAAATTGTCTCCTTCCCTATTTCTACCATTATTTCCTTCACCATTGTTATCTCCATTGTTTCCTCCTCTTCTACCTCCACCTCTATTTATTACTTCCTCTGCCATGATAGTTTCTTTAGAGTCCTTATAGTCCTCTAGTTCTTCTACCAAGGAAGGATAAGAGAAAGTCTCTTTGTTTTATAAGTGGGTTTTAGTAGGTGGTATAGGAGAATCCTCTAATTCAGCTGTTCCTTGACTTCCAAAAATCTTAAGGCTAGGGGTAGATGGTGGTGAATCCGGTCTATGCCTTGAAGAAGATGGAGTTGTGAAAATCGAACTCTTGGCTTTAGCTATAAACCTTCCCCTAGAATCTCTTGCTCTATGCATGTCATTTTTTTTTATTTTTTAAAAGTTGGGCTAATAATTCTCTTTCTGATCTTCCAGGTCACACTAGGTGCAAGAAGAGAGCATACTTAAGAAATTACTAAACCAATAACACTCTTTTCTGATCCTCCAGATCACACTAGGTGCAAGAGGAGAGCATACTTCAAGAAGTTATCAAGTTTTCCCTTCTTTTATGATTTTATGTTTTTTTTTTTTTAAGAAATTGGCTACCTAGTTATACTTCCCCGGCAACGGCGCCAAAATGTTTGGTCAATTTAGTGTGTCCTAAATTGCTGCATTTAATTTGTCAATCCGGGAATCGTAAGCTGATGAAGTGCGGCGCACTATATGTGCAAGATAACCTATTTCTTAACTTTTTGTCGCTTTTGGTTTTTCTAAGGTGAAATGGAAATTCTAAAATGAAAACAAGTTTGGTTATATTTGTTCAAGGAAGTGATATCCCCTATAATGATTTACCAACTTGAAACTTTAAAAAGCAAATTGAAATTTACAATGACAAGACTTGAAAGAAAATGAAAATGTACTGCTGAAATGAAAAGGTGTTGCTAATCTAATAAATCAAAACAATAAACTAGTGAGCATGAAAGCCAAACTATTCTTGCTGCCGACTAAACACAAAAGAAACTATGCTTAAGGAAATTCAAAATTGCAACAAAATAAATCTAAATCAGATTACATCAATTTATCTTCTGACCCTTCATCATTAGTCCAACTATGATTTTCGGAAGTAATCATAAACAACTTGAGTAACTGATATTTAATTTGCAGAAAGTAAACTAATACTAAACCATACACTCATGATTCAATCCCTCACCATCAGTCCAGCTGTGGCTTTTGGAGGCAACCGAAGATGTCATGCATGATTTAATATATCTAAATTTGCAGAAAAGGAACTAATATTAAACTACACATTTCATAATGCAATCCCTCACCATCAGTCCAGTTGTGGCTTTCGGAGGCAACTGAAGATTCTATGAGTAGCTTAATATATCTAAATTTGCAGAAAAGAAACTAATACTAAACTACACATCTCATAATACAATCCCTCACCATCAGTCCAGCTGTGGCTTTCGGAGGTAACTGAAGATGTTATGAGCAGATTAGTATATCTAAATTTAACTATTGAAGCAGATAAGCAATACTAAAATTAAACAAAAGCTATGAAAAGAAAACTAGCAGCAGAACAATGTTAGTTCCATGTCATTAGTCAAAAAGCTATGAAAATGCCCGGGCTGCCTATCTATAACCTGAAACAAGAACACTGATCAGTGATTAACAATCATAAAGCATGAAAGACAGAAATGAAATGGAAATTATGGAAGTGTATAAACAGAAATGAAAAAAATGCAATATATGAACATATGAATGGATTATGACACAATGAAATGAAATTAAAATTATACACTAATGCACAAAACCTTAGCTGAGCAGGGGCCCTCTACACCAGCCTTGGCAACGGTCCTCAAATATGAATTAAGTTGAAAAACAAAGTCTTCTCATATTAAAAAGCAGTCATTACAGAATGGTAATGTTACGGCACAAGTGCAGCGTAATCACTACAGAGCAGACTAATCAAAAGATAACAGAGACTACATTCACTAATATTGACTAACCCTATATGCGTATGCAAACGCATTATATATAACAACGAACTATAACTGTCTCCTAAAGTTCATGCTGGTGGAAAGCACGTAGACCACTACGTCCACGGATATAGGAGCATGGCCGTGTTGGAAAGTAAATCTACGAGAGGTGGATGCTTGAATTCGACTCTAGAGCCCTGTACAGATGTCGATTTATCCTCCGCAGGCTTAGAAACGGCCGTATGGATCTTTATGTGACATGAAACAGAGTCCGGCCGACATGAAACTCCATGGTTGACTTCCATGTGGACGCCTTTGACCGCGGCTTCTTTGGACGAGTTTGCTTGAACCAATAGGACACGAACCATGTCCACATCATTCCTGACCTGCCCATGTGGCTCGTTTCCCTTGTAGACACCTGTAGCATAGAGTTTCACAAAATAGCTGCGGAAAGTTGCAGCAGCTGCGGAAAGTGGCAAGATTCCGCAGCTGAATGAAAAAAATCTAGATCAAATAGCAAACACAAAAATATAATTAAAAACCATGTTAAATGCTCTTTTGCACATGATATTGACAATTTGGGAGGTTTAGGTGAGTGAAAAAGGTATGGAAAAGTGTATGGAAAAGATGCAAATTTGGGACTCAACATCCACCATCCATCACATCATCTTTAAGGGAAAATTCGAAGGTTCAAGCAGTGGAAGATCACATCGAGCATCAGCAAGAAGTTCTCCAACTCTTAAAGGATAACCTGAATTTGGCACAAAATCGAATGAAACAACAGACAGATCAACATCGCAGCAAGAGAAGTTTTGATGTAGGAGATTGGGTATTTTTACGGTTACAACCATACAAACAAATGTCCCTCAAGCAAGCTAAGAAGGATAATAAATTATCGCCAAAGTACTATGGTCCTTACAAGGTGTTGCAAAAGATTGGTACTATGGCATACAAATTGGAGCTTCCTGCTTCTTCGCAAGTACATCCAATTTTCCATGTTTCATGCTTAAAGAAGGTTATCGGTGAAAATATTCCAGTTCAAACAATATTACCAGAACTTGATGAGGAAGGAAAAATCATATTGGAACCTGAAGCGGTCACGGAAACAAGAACTCGACAACTACGGAATCGATCAATTTCAGAGTATCTCATCAAGTGGAAGAACTTACCCACCGAAGATTCTACATGGGAGGATGAGAATTTTATACAGAAGCACCCAGAGCTACTCAAGTGTTGAGGACAACACTTTTTTGAAGGAGAGGGGCATGTTAGGTCCCTATATTACTAGTATAGTCCCTTATTGTTGTTAGTGTAACCCCCTTATTGTTATTATTATTATTGTGCCCTTAAATTATTAATGTTAGGTCGGCTAGGATTACATTGTGGCCCACTAGGATTATATTGTGGCCCTGCTGACTCCTATATATAGAAGGAGGTTTTGTTCATTTGTATCATCCAAGAATTGTTCATTTATGTAATGTATTGGAGGTTTCCCCTCGAAGTGGCTCATGTGTAGTTTAGTATTAGTTTCTTTTCTGCAAATTTAGATATATTAAGCTGCTCATAGCATCTTCAGTTGCCTCCGAAAGCCACAGCTGGACTGATGGTGAGGGATTGCATTATGAAATGTGTAGTTTAATATTAGTTCCTTTTCTGCAAATCTAGATATATTAAATCATGCATGACATCTTCTAAGCAGCCCGAAAGCGTCACTGACCGATGGCGAGGGATTGAATCATGAGTGTATGGTTTAGTATTAGTTTACTTTCCAAATTAAATATCGCTTACACAAGTTGTTTATGATTACTTCCGAAAATCATAGGCCGGTCTAATGATGAAGGGTCGTAAAATGAATTGATGTAATCTCGATTTAGATTTATTTTGTTGCAATTTTGAATTTTACATAGTTTCTTTTGTGTTTAGTTGGCAGCAAGAATAGTTTGGTTTTCATGTTCACTAGTTTACTGTCTTGATTCATTAGATTAGCAGCACCTTTTCATTTCAGCAGTACACTTTTACTTTCTTTCAAGTCTTGTCATTGTAATTTTCAATTTGATTTTAAAGTTTCAAGTTGGTAAATCATTATAGGGGATATCAATTCCTTGAACAAACATAACCAAACTTGTTTTCATCTTAGAATTTCCATTTCACCTTAGAAAAACCAAAAACGACAAAAATTTAAGAAATAGGTTATCTTGCACATATAGTGCGCCGCACTTCATCAGCTTACGATTCCCGGATTGACAAATTAAATGCAGCAATTTAGGACACACTAAATTGACCAAACACTATGTTCGAATCATCTTCAAGATTTGTTACTCCGACTTCTAGTGATCATGATTCACCTAGAGTAAGACATCACATTACTGAAAATCTTCCTTCTGATCTCATATGTATTGAAGAACTCATTGGTCCAAACGAAGACGTAGTTCTTCTTGAAACCCAAGAAAATTTAAATATTAGAGAGCGTGAATCAATATTCTACAGTCCTTTTGGAACTGATGCTTGGTATTTATCATTGATATATTTTTTACAAAACGCAGGTCTTACTTATTCACCACCCTGAATTTCTTTTTACCCTACACCGACAGGTTATCGACCTTCATTAGCTATGTCGAGTGAGTCATCCATGTTTTCTGAATCTCCAGAAACATTTTTATATGGTGGTTTGTTTGTTCCTCTGGGATACCAGTCGCTCTTTGGTACCTTCTCAGGAGCAGCTCCTCAACTAATTGAACAAATGTTATCATCTGGTACAAATGAAACAAACACTGGAACGTTGAACACAGAACATATTTTTATGATAACTAGCAATATTCCAAATCCTCAACCTCAAGGAATTCAGTTACCGCCTGCGGGGAAACCTCAAGGAAGTCAGTTACCACCTGGGGGGAAACCTCAAGGTAGTCAATTACCGCCTGGAGGGAAACCTCAGGGTGATGTTTTACCACCTGGAGGTCAAACTGTAGGACAATATTTCTTGCCTAGGGAACAACCTCAAGGATAGTACATACCTCTAAATCAATATCAACCCCAAGGACAGTACATACCTCAAGGTCAATATCAACCTCAAGGACAGTACATACCTCAAGGTCAATATCAACCCCAAGGACAGTACATACCTCAGGGTCAATATCAACCCTAGATTATGTACACGCCTCAAAGTCAATATCAACCTTAGGGTCAATACCCAGCTCAAAGTTTTCAACCTCCTTCAGGTCAACCATTATTACAAGGAGCTGGAAATTTTCCAGTTAATTATCAAACGTACGTTCAACCTGGTTATGTTCCTTCATATGCACAACCTTCTATGGGTCAATACCCTGGAATTAATATGGTGTGGGATCCATCTCAAATTCAACAAAATTTACAACCCAATGTGCAGTTACCTAATCAACCTGGACAGCCTATAGGTTCTGGTCCGACCAAGCAACCTGTCCAGCCTACCATTCAAGTCTCTGCACCTGGTTCCGTTCAGCAACCTGGGCCTAGTACACCTAGAACTCTGCCTGAAATTTCTACTGCTGCTACAACTTTTGTTCATCCTACCACACCTATTTCTGGAGTATCTGCAGCTCCTGTTTCTACTACCCCTGTATCAGTGCAAATTCCTCAAGTATATGTGCCACAGTCAGGACCTAAAATTTAGACTATGACCCAGATGCCTATAGGACAATCTGGTACAAGTATGATTCTCACTAGTCAACCACAATTTACTTATCAACGGTACCAGGGGAAATATCAATTTGGACATGCTACACAAAATCCAACATATCAGTATTAGTTGTATCCTGGGTATACTTATCAAGTACCTCAACAACCCCAGTTTGGTCCGGTTAATCCTGGTTATCTAAGAGGTTTCACAATTCCCAATGCAAATCCAATTCCAGGGTATCCTGGATATCCTCCTCCTGGAACTGGTTTGATCACGCAAGGTTATCAAGACCATATTCGTCGGTTACCATTCATATCAACTTTAGGTTGACTTGATTTATCACGCCTTACGAATGATCCAATATTTTATCTTCCATATTGGTCATCGATGCCTAATAAGTTGCCCAGTGATATTCCAAAGTTTGAAGGTAAGTCAGGAGAAGATCCATCTAATCATGTTATGACTTATCACCTCTGGTGTGCATCTAATTCACTAATTGTTCATTTGATTCGATTACATATTTTTCAGAGAACTCTCATTGGTCTAGCTGCCAAATGGTACATTGAGTTACCACGAGGCTCGTTTAATAATTTTAATGCACAAGCTACTGCTTTCTTAACCCATTTTCAGTTACCTGTCAGATATGACAATGGTATGAAATTTTTGACCTCATTAAAACAATCTACGTCTACATACATATTTGATCACATTCATGAATGGAGACGTAGGAGACGTTTAGTGAAAGTCTTTATTCCGGATCAAATTTTGGCTAAATGGTTTATCAAATTGTTATTGCCAAAAAGTACTGAAGATGTGGTCAAACAAGGTGTTGTTACAGAAGAGCAAGTCATTGCTCAAGCTCACTACCTTGACCTTGTATATACACAGTCAGGTACTCTGTATGAAAAAATCCCCGATTTACCAAGACCTGGTCAATTAACTACAACTCCTTATTGCTCTCATGCCGCGGATGGTGTAATTGGTTCTGTTAACACTGGAAAGGGTAAGAAGAAATCTTCCAAGACAACTTCTCCTATTATAACTTTACCCGATTCACCCAAAGGAGATTCTTCCATTGAAACTTTTGCTGATATTCATGTTGTAGAATCATCTATAGCCAAACCTAAAACTGGTGGTAAGAAGAAAGGTAAGAATAAAAACAAAAAATCATCTTCAAAAGATAAAAAGGATAAAACTGAACCAACTGATGATAAACGAAAACCTCGTTATCCTTGTCTGATCTGTGATGAGGATCATTTTCCTAAAGAGTGCCCACATAGAGCCGAGGTATCAAAATTCGTTAAGGGTTCACCCATACCTTCTGTCTTAAAATATCCTTTTCCTGCTCAAGATAGTAACATGATTGGATCTTCCTCGAATACGCTAGAATATATCTTGATGGTTGCGACGCGATCACAAGATTATGGTAGTAAAAATCCTATTGGTGGTAAAGAAGTAGAAAATTCTAATTCAACATCAACTACATCTCCCTCAGTTTCTGATCTGCTACATATTGAGAAACCATATCCTGACTTAGTATTCAAACCACCTGCTAAAGGTCTACCTCATAAATCAACTTTCAATCCACATGTGAGAGCTACTCAAAACTACAATATTGTTGAAGACTTGGCAATCTCCCCTTCAGCAATGTCAGCTTTGGAAGTGCTACAATCAGGTCCAACCCAAAGAAAATTACTATTGTCAGCTATATGACTCGTAGACCTTTAGGATTCGAACCTAATGATCTTCGATTTAGAGAATTTTACACCCCGCCTACCCCATCAAATGGCTTTTTAGATTCCAGTAATAGTAAAAAACAAATTTAGCTTTCGTACTATTGTTGATGAAGGGGCTTCTACGTGTATCATTTCATTAAAATGTTGGAAATCACTTGGTTCTCCGACAATTAACCAATCACCAACTATCCTCAAATCTTTTGATGGAAGAGGTTTCCATCCGTATGGTATTTTACAGGATCTACCAATAGAGGTCGAAGGAAAAAAAATTAATATAGATGTGGAAGTGGTTGATTCCCCTCTGTATTACAACCTACTCCTGGGTCGTAGTTGGTATTACACCATGACTGTTGTTGTATCATCAGTCTTTTGTCTCATCATGTTTCCTCATAAAGGAAAGATCATTAAGATAGATCATCTCTCATATTATTCATCTGACCCAACTGCTACTGATAGCATCCAACATGTCGGAAAAGTGACTATCCCTTACAAAGATGTTGGAGTGGTTTTAATTAAATATTTTTCTTTACTTGGAACTCTTTCCCTGCCTACTGCCAACATACCGCCTCCTATTGCTAATATCAATATGATTACATCAAGTACTATTTCCTTTGATGATCCTTGGATAGTACCTTCAGATTCAGAATTGGATTCTTTCAATGACACGATGCCTTTGAGTCCTTTTGAATTAGCATATCAGGTAGTATAGTCATTTTCGGATACTCCTTCCACTAAAACTGTTCCAGTGAATGTGATCAATGAGGAATCAGTTTCAATATCCATCTTAGCCTCAACATCAATTCCAAATCCTGTTCAACAAGTATTCAATACTGATGAGCATATTCGTGAATTTTTTTCTATAGAAGAATTACCATGGGAATATTTGCTCATCGATCTTCGTTTTTTCCTGATCTCGATCGTTTTGACACTGATTTTTCCTCCATTTTTATTGTTGATTATTTCAATGAACCTTGGAATCCTCTCACAAATTATGATTCTGAATTAAACTTAGCAAACATCTCTATGACAGTTCCTATTGACATCTCAGTGAAACCAGGAATTGTTGAAAACATTCATATAGGTGCTTCTTTTACGCCAGATGAAATACAAACATATAAAACCCTATTTCAGGAATTCCGTGACATTTTTTCCTGGTCATATGAATAAATTCCAGGAATCGATCCATCAATTGTTGTTCATGAAATTAAATCATACCCGGATGCTAAACCTGTCCAACAAAGATTACGTTAGATACATCCGCGAAAAGTTTCCGCTATTAAAGCAGAAGTTGAGAAATTACTTCATGCAGGTTTTATTTATCCAATTCCTTTAATGGATTTGGTCTGTAATATTGTTCTTGTTAATAAAAAAATAAGGGACAATACGAGTATGTATCGATTATATGGATATAAATCAAGCTTGTCCAAAAGACAATTATCCAACCCCTTATATCGATCAAATTATTGACGATTGTGCTGGAAGAGAAATCTTTTCATTTATGGATGGATTTTCGAGCTACAATCAAATCAACATACTCCTTGCTGATCAACCCAAAACAACTTTCATTTGTGCATCGGGGACTTTTTCTTACTAAAAATTACCTTTTGGACTTAAGAATGCTGGCGCAACTTTTCAGATGGCAATGTATTATGCATTTCATGACATTAAACACATTGTGCAACCCTATATTAATGATCTCCCTTCTCATTCATCGTGTAGAGCAGATCATCTTACTCATCTACGAGCTATCTTTATGAGATGTAGGTATTATAGGATTCTCCTCAATCCTCACAAATGTGTCTTTTGTGTTGAATCTAGACGATTGTTGGGATTTTTTGTCTCAAAGCAAGGCATTCATGTCGACCCATCGAACGTTGAGGCTATCATCAAATTACCTCCTCCTTCTACTCTTCGCCAACTCCAAAGTTTTCAAGGGAAAGAAATTTTTTTACATCGATTCATTCCTAACTATGATGAGTTAACTAAAGGTTTCACCAAGTTGTTAAAACAAAATATTCCTTTCTTTTGGGACAAGATCGCAGATCGATATTTTGATGCTCTTAAACACGCGTTGACCCATGCACCATTATTACATCCTCCCAATTACAACCAAGATTAATTTTTATACTTAGCAGCCTCCAATTCTACGATTGGCATGGTCCTAGTTCAGGAAGATGAATTCCACAATGAACATGTGATTTATTATTTTATTCGTAATCTGAATCCGACCGAAATCAAGTACTCACATGTGGAGAAATTGGCCTTGGCAGCCGTTCAAGCTGTCCAACGATTCCATCATTACATATTGTTATGCAAAACAACAGTGATTTCTGATTGTAACCCTATGATGTATATTTTGACCAAACAACTGCTAGGGGGGAAATACTCCAAATGGATTGTTATCCTACAAGAGTTTGATTTGGAATTTGAAAAATCTAAATCAAATAAATCATTGGTATTCGCTAAAATTATGTGTGACTTCCCAAGTACTGACATATAAAATGTGGCAGAACATCCGATCATGGATGAATCTTTGTTTCTTATCAGTACCATCAATCCTTGGTATGGATATATCATCATTTATCTCCAAACCCAAACTTTTCAGGCCAAAATTTCATGGTCACAATGACAAAAAATCTGTTTCCAGTCTCAACAATATCATATTGTTGGTGACACACTATACCATCATGGTGTGGACTTTGTTTTTCGACGTTGTCTCACTCTTGACGAAGCTGAAAAGGTTTTAAATGACTGTCACTCTAGAGCATGTGGCGGTCATATATCTGGGTATGCCACAACCCAAAAGATATTGCGGGATAGCTATTTTTTTCCATCCTTATTTAGAGATTGTATTTCTGCTATCTGAAAATACCACAACTATCAAATATTTGATCGCAAGATGCATGCACCACCCGCTACTCTTCACCCTATAATTGTTGTCATTCCTTTTACAAAATGGGGCATTGATTTCATTACATGTAACCCTCACTCGGCCCGAGGGCATGGGTATATTATTCTCACAGTAGATTATTTTACCAAATGGGCCGAGGTGATGCCTACATTTGCTACAGATGGAAAAAATGCAGCTAATTTCGTGTTCAATCATGTGATTGCTTGTTTTGATGTACCCCAAGTGATAATTACTAACCATGGGAGTCATTTTCGAAACATCATGATGATTGAACTGACTGATCAACTTGGCCTGCGCGATGACAGTTCTACACCATATTATCCACAAGCTAATGGTCTAGTTGAAGCTATCAATAAATTTTTAGTCACCATGATCAAACAAATCATCGGAATTCATATATCGAATTGGTACACCATGCTTTTTTCAGCACTTTGGTCATATCAAACCTCAGTAAAAACATCGACAGGTTTTACCCCTTTTCAACTAGTTTACGGTTTAGAAGCGGTATTACCACTTGAATGCGAGATATTGTCACTCAAACTAGCCATAGAGTTAATACCAGCCACTTTTGAAGAGGAGAAATTCTTTTTCTACTTAGCTCAATTAGATGAGAATCGGTGCACCGCCGCATTCGCTACTAAAACTCATGCGAAACAAATGAAAGCTCAGTATGATAGAAGTGTTACACCTCGTATTTTCTCAGAAGGAGACCTAGTCTTGGTTTATGATCAAGCTAACAACAAGCTAGGGGCTGGGAATTTGAACCCATGTGGCATGGTCCTTATATTGTCAAGTGATAGCTTGCAAAAGGGGCCTATGAACTGATTGACTTTGACGGGGTCTCTTTAGGTAAACCCAGGAATGGGATTTATCTGAAGAGATATTATGCTTGATTCCTGTGTGGAGATATTCCCTGTATATAAGCTATTTTCATAAACTGGTGTGTTGTAGATTAGAAAGCGTGCCTAGTTTAAGTGTGCTTTTACTACTATCACTGCTTATTTGGATCACTCTTAATTTTTCAGATTTTGACGTTCCTTCAAACATACATTGGTTTTGCTGATGGTGCTTGTCGTAGTACATGAAAAATTTCTTCCGCAACTTGGGTTCTTTATTCACCCACTGATGAGTTAGTATCTATGCATGGGGTAAGCCTCGGTCAAACGACAAACAATATTTCATAGTATAGCGCAGTTATTGAGTTATTGTTTGAGTCCATTTCATTTGGAATTTGAAGTTTGATCATTAGGTTAAATTCTAAACTCGTTGTATTACAATTGAATAGAGTATATGTAATTAAAAACCTAGTGTTGTTAAGATTATTTTTGAAATTTCATCTCCTGAAACGAGAATTTGATTATATTGAGTATCAACATATTCCGAGAAATTTAAACACATTAGCTTATGTAGTAGCTTCTAGTGTTATAAACAGACATTTGCAATAATTAAATCAGTAGATAAAAATAACATTCGATAACATGTTAAGATAGATAGCTAGAAAAAATAGTAATATCATAGCATAAGAGTAGTGTTTTCAAAAAATATTACATCGTCCTCGATCATAGGTTCAAAATACCTTATCATCAAGGAAAAGTGAAACAAAAAATGATATAAGTCTACAATGTCAATCATCCACTATCAATGGTGATGATCACAATAAAACACTACAGCCCGTGCCACCTTGCTCAGAAATCCCCTGAACGGTCCCAAAACCCCGATAACATATCTCTGTAAGCGGAGCAGAATTTCATCTATGATAGTCTCTGGAATATCTAAAGTCAACTGCTCAAGATGAATTTCCAAATTGATAAGGACCTTTGTTTTCTGATACTGTGGTGGTGGTGCTGCTGCAGCTGGCTTCCTGTAAAAAGGACGGAGAGTGGCTGGTCGAAGTGGACCCACATCTGCATTTGAAATTTTTGTCATCATTTTTGGACGATTCAAAAAGAAAAATAAAAACTAGAATTTAGAACATGTCAAAAATATTTTTACCTGACTCATCCCACTGTGTCCTTGGAGGAAGAGACATCTCTCGGTCGTCGTGGAAATCTATCCTAGCATAAGGGAAATCTTCTATCATGAATACTTAATTCTCCAACCAATTGAAATATGCTCAGGTAAAACGAACAACCTTGCCGCCTTCACTGTGATGGGCCATCAATGCAACCCATCGAACCATTCGAGGCTCTTTGACTCTACCATGATCAACTGCAATAAGTTGTGGGGCCAGTAAAGGAATCCTCTCTAGAGAAAATGTAACCATGATCGCTCCATATTCAAATTTTTTCAGCTTCGCATTTTTTGCTCTAGTCAGTTGGCCTTTGACATTGGCCAACATTGTGTCACACTAGTTGAAAATGGTGCCTCTAAATCAGTCAACGGAATTTTGCATTTGGGATATTGTAGCGACATGTGGAGCTGCACTCGCACACAACCTGGTTACCGTAAATTCAACCACTTTAAGCTCAGGATGAATAATGGTTTTTATGTCAATACGTTTATCTTGGGGTCTTCTTCTTCATTGCAAAATTCTTCCTGAAGGCTAGCGACAGACTGGCCACCTGCCCTAGCCCCAAACAAAGAGAGTGGCTAGCCCCTCTTTGATAAACTAGTAAAGAATTATATATCTTCCTGCTCAATTTCAAGCCGTTGACCTCCAATGATAAATAATTTTCCCTGTATGTCCCATTTATTGACTAGCCAGGTAAGAAAATCCACTTGAGCCCTCATACATTGAATGGCCTAAAATTTGTACAAACCACATTCTCTCAAAATGTGTAATGTAGGTGGATGTAACATGGTAGCCTCATCAACTTCTTCATGCTCACGGTCTCTCCATTGAAGCATTGTCAATATCCCATAATAGACAAATTAAAAGGTCAAAAACAAGTTGAGTGGGAAATTTTGGTTTAAATTAGGAGATTGGTTCATTTTATTTTTTCTTACGGCGCCTCCGCACTTTTTGCATAAAAAAAGTGTGTGGATCCGCACGTATCTTATGCCTAAGGTGCAGTACCATGACAATTTTCCCTTTGTAAAATTGTCGGGGTCAGCAGGTTTCATGTGTCTTACCTGCGAACCCACATGAGCGAATTTTTAAACCTATTTTCCTCCTTAAAAATCAATCTAAACCTAAAATTAAGGAAGTAAATGAACAAAAATGAAGGTAAGGATGATGTGGATTACCTGGAACTAACGGTTTTCGATTCTGATGGGCGAATCTTGTGAATCTTCTCCGGAACGTTTTTTACCAAAGGCTCTCAATTTTCACTCTGAAATCAAAATGGTAAAAATGATTTAAAAAAACCCCTTTTATAAGATTTTTTTAATAAATAAAATATTATTTTGTTTATTTTTCACTTTGAAAAGTGGTTTTCCAAATTATTTTTTATTAATCATAAACAAGTATGTTTAATTTTTGAGTTTTTGTGCAGAATACAGGATTTTTGGGCGAAATAGTCATTTCGACAAAGGAGTATACTTTTTATCACTTTTTCGAACTTGGTAAAAATTATGGCAAAGTGAATGAGTTCATTTTTATCACTTTTTCTAACTCATTAAAACTTACAGAAAAATTGAAACTACTAAGTATACTTTTATCACTTTTTTGGACTCTTAAAAATTACGAAAAATCGAAACCCTGGAGTTCTCTTTTAAGCCCTTTTCAGACTCTCTAAAGATGAAAATATTGTTGAGTACTTGAGTATTTGAACTCGTTAAAGGAAATGAAAATTCGTCCCTTTAGTATAATTTTACCCCTTTTCCGGACTGAAATGGACTATTTACGAAAAAGGTATACGTTGACTAATCATGGTCAATAGAGTTCTCTCCTATATTATTTTATCCTTTTTCGGGCTTGAGAGACTAAATTTATGAAAAAAGTACACCCACGGAGTTTTCTTAAGTTTTTTCTTCTGACTCCTTGAAATTGAAAAACACCGAGTTTCTCCTATACTGGACTCATTAAAATTTAAGAGTAAAGGACCTGTCGATTACAAATAGGAACGAACCACTCCTTCTTAGGGTTTGATTTTAAACTAAGTTGGAATTATCCGAAGGATGAGCTTATATAACAAGAAAATGTTATCCTCCTCAAGCTTGTCAAAAATAAAGAGGTACTTGCCAGAAATGGTGGGGGAAAAAGAGAGAAAATGAATTTTTTTGTCACACTTTGTTTAAAAAGAATTTTACCACTCTTGAACATGATACTTTTTGTCACACTTCTACTTGGGTTGGGAAAATCCTTTGCCTATCAGTTAATCAAACCACATTGAAAGTCTTCAGCCAGTTTGTGGGTATTATCTTAGGTCAATTGTCACCAAACCATCTGTAGTGTCATTATGTGTTCAAGAGGACAGTTCAAATAAACCATTCATTTGCAAACATTTGTCTCCATTCGCGTTGACCATCCCTGATTCAGTCCTTGCAAAATATTTCTACAAAACTTGATATAATGGTTTCGTGTCGTGGGTTTTCCTACGACGAATCACTTTCTATCGACGACAGCTCATCATCTAGGAATTTGATCTAGAATCCTTGAGTACCTTGGAATATGCATGCCTTAATGGCAGGTTTCTCACCTTCGACGACAGGTTTCATAATTGACCTTCGATTGAACGACTACGTGAAATGTTCAACTTCAGATCAATTATTCATATTTCATGGATTGTACTGAGTACTTTGAGAGCCATTTTAATTATTGGTGGTTTCTCTCACACTTGTTAACAGTTCACATCATTGACTGGTAATCAAGTGGTTTCTACCATGTTCGACTTCGACACAATCAATTGCATGGATAGAATCGTACTAGTTTGGGTAGCACAAATCAGTCCCTGGATCTAGTTTACACCATCCAGGCTGTGAGGAGTTTTATTATTCATTATGCAGTAGACTATTCATAAACAGATGGTTGTGTCCATACTGTGTCTACATTATTGATGTGATATTAAAATCATTTCTACATCAGAACAAGTTTTAGTTAGCATTTGATTTGAGTATGGGAATGCCTACCTCAACGATGATATTTATATATATATATGTTTTGCATTGAATTTTTTTATAGGATTCTGACTGGGGTGTCCACAAGCTAATCATTGAAATGATTAAGCACATCACTCTTCGAATGGTCTCAGACACTTTAGGGGGCAATCTGTTACACTAAAATTGTCACCATGACATTTTTACTGTCCGTATGGGTTCATCATTACTCATAAAATACTCCCTTAGAAGTCTAAAAACATCAAGTTCCTTAAACCAAGCCTTGAAATTGAGAGAAAAGCTTATAAAAGTCATAAAAATACTTGTACTGCACTTTCTCTTAGTATTTCCTGCGGTGCCGCATCTGTTTCTTTTAGACCATGCAGAACCGGCTGCAATTTCTCTTCATCTAAGGTGTGGTTCCTTGTAAAAGGTAAAGTGAATGTGGAAGTACAATTTGGAAGCCAAGTTGATTGAATCTGGAAGCTTCTAGAATGAATTATACGATGGAAAGTTTGCTACTTTCATGTACATTCATCTCTCCATTAAAGGATCCTACCCCTTGGTATGTGGAACTTAATCCCTTTGAAAGAGGATTTTATCCCCTCTTATTTGGAGCTACAACCTCTTCTCTTTCACTATAAATTGAGGCGATAGTTGAGCCTCAAGGGGAGTTAGGCTTTGATATTTTTTGAGGAGAATTTTTGGAGAAACTCAGACTCTCTTAACTAATTATCATATGGGAATGATTACACACTCATGTGTATGTTAGTCGAGAGAGTGCAGAGGCTTGTCAAAGTAGAGGAACGCTTGTTCCGGACCCCGGAAGGACCTATACGACATCAAGGCGAACACGGTTGCAAGGCTCCTTCTTTCATCAAAGATAATACAAATGGATCTTGTTTTCTCAATGAGTTGTTTCTTTAAATGGCTTATTTCTTAAATTCCTTGATCATCGAGATAGATTTATGGTTTATGAATTAGATTATATTATTGAGGTGCTTCTGATTCTTTCATGTTTTTTACTGTAGATCCCAAAAGGAGATGTATTCAAAGAAATAGGAAAGAGGACTACGATCAGCATTGGACTACAGGTAAGTCCTAAATCCTTCATTATAGATAATTCTAGATCAAATATAATCTAGAGAAAGTAGTTTACATTTGTCTGTTTGTTGCTATTTATCATAAGATACTAGGGAGATCTGTCTTGTCCACACGAACGCTTTATCTGTCCAACAATTACCAATCAACAGCAACTTTAATTCAATAACTCACTGTTTGCAGAAAATCTCAAAAACCCTAATTCTAATCTTTGGAGGTCACACTTAAAAGGAATTATCTAATCTAAGTAAACCTAGAAGTTGATTCCATACTCACATAGTGAACTTTCAATTACTAAAGGTATCCCTAATTAAATCTGATGACAAAAATTCATGCCAGTAGACTCAAACTATCAAAATGAACAATGTACTCTAGAGATCAGTTTTAGTCTCAGTGGTCTTTCATCGAACTACCAACTACACTTTTGGAAAAGTTAATCAATTTATATAGTATTCTACATTCTGGTTTCTGCAATAAGATAATGATACCAAATCAATCAGCACATGACGCATTTAGACATAGAAACAGAGAAAGAAATGGATTCAATTCTTGAAATTCACAGTTGACCAGCTCACATGCATTATCCCTATAAATCATCTAATCATCCTCTGGAACTTGCAAGAATGTTTCAATCCTTAATGAATAGTTACTTTTCAACCAAGTTGCAACGATTTAATCATTTCATCACTTTTATTCTTGTAGATTGGAATTGTGAAACTTACACCAAGCTATGAACCCTAACACACCATTTCAAACATCAATCCAAAGAGGAATGATGGTTAAAACTCTGTCCTTAAGGGAATACACACTCACTCCAAGAAATATTGCTAATTAAACTTGACCCAAATGCTACAATCAATATTTGTAATTGACTTCCTACTTCAAACCCTAATCTCATGCAAGACAAATCAAAACTTCAAACATCTATTTAATCATGCCAAATAAATGGAGAAAACTTCCCACTCAGAATTACTCTATGAATCATCTACTCTCTTTTGCCTAATCAATGCACTGGTCTCCTAGTGTCTTACCACCTGAGACCCCAAAATAACCTATCTCTATCACTCTCTAATGAGTCTAACTTCATACTCCTATTTTGGTCTTGAGCAGTAATAAGCCAAAAATCAAATGCAAATAGAAAATAAATAAATAAATAAATTTGCTTCTTCAAACCAGGTGCAAAGAATTCAACAAAATCAATTACTCGGTGATGACATACATCTGTTATAACAATTGAACTATGGCCATCAATCTAAGCTATGCACACCTACTGATTACTCAATGCACGGGACTGTTCAACACACACAGAAGCAGTAATCATCAAATATCTTTGCAATCTGATCTATGTTCTCTTTACTGGGGTCGACCTATCCATACATGTTTCAGCCCTAGCTATTCATTAAAGGATTGAATTTAAATGTATATGAACTAGGCTCTGCCTATTCACACAACAATCTGTTTATCTAGGGGCTGATGGAATATTTACTCAAGCTCTATTTCTGAGAAAAGCTTAATTCAAGACGACACAGACAAGGTGATGGGTGGAACACAATCTATGTGGGAAGGATCAGACTCATTTACAGCTACAATGGCATTCCCAATTCAATCCTAGAAATATGAAAATTTTCCACTATGACAACATACAACAAATGCTGAGATCGATTTCTACAAACAATAACTATGCAATTGAGAATTTAAATCAATAATTATGCATTATAGAAATACGAATCAATCCAAGTCTCAAGATCAATTTTCAAAACAACTAGCTCTACAATCCGGAATTTAAATCAAAACGATACTCATGAACTACAGCACATGAATCAAGCCAAGACACAAAATCAATTTCCAAAGACAATTAACTCTGCAATCAGAAGTTTAAATCAAACGATGTCTACGAATTACCTCTAGCTAGTTCTACTGGGTTGAACCGGTTCCGGTTGTGGTGGGCCCTTGCCACACCCAGGAAAGCATTTATTACAGTACTAACTTACACCTACAGTAACTTATCTCGGAGATTCATCAAATCCACAACAATTCCCAGTTAATCAAGAACACCTCAACATTTGAATTTGGCTTCCACGAAATCATAGTTTGTATTGACAGCTGAAACGTAATACATTAACCTCCCTATCAAATCATATGTATTTTCCTTTATAGGAATTCTTAGTTACAGAATTAGTAGCAGTCTTATTACAGAGCAGGACGTTGAAAATCGTCGATATGGTAATCCACAAAATCAACACTAATTGTCCTAAATTGGAACTTATAAGTTTCTTATCAAAACTGCATGCTGCTATAGAAATAAGGTTCCTAATTTCAGTCAACTGAATTCCACTTATACGAAGAGTGGCCAGCTAGTACTTCACCCATCTTTGAATTTGTTGAAGTGCTAGAAGGAGCATCGAATTTGCTGAGTTGGGGCTTCTATCTTGAGGCATGCTAGCATATCAACTGAAAAATGGTTGAAGGAACATAGTCTTCCTCCAAGTCAAAGAGCTAATCACATAGGTCCTGCAAGAAATCCATCATTCTACCCATAATAGTAAGTTAACAAATAATTATGTTACTAAAAATGCATAAAATAGCTGTAGAATAGTAGAAACAATTATACTTGTATTGTCGTTTACCTTGAACAAGGATTGATGGAATTTTGGCCATATTAGGAATAAAGAGAGGAAAAAGGAAGTATATATGTATTAAAACTGGGCAAAATGAGGCAAAAAGGTGAGGAGTAATAGACAAAAAGTAGCCTCAACATCTCCCCCACACTTGATCTAAGGCATGTCCTCATGCCTCTAAGTCACCACTGTCCAATCAAAAATCAGTTGCTTGGGCCAACTTCCCCAAACTTTTCCTAAATGAGGTTGAGCATTTTGTGAACTGTGAAGCCAATTATCTTGCACTTTTCCTCTTTACAAACTGAATTTTAGATTTTCTCCATGATTTTAGCCTTTGATCCTTCCTTCAAAGCTCATCATTCTGTACATATAACCGGAGGTTCTCTTCTCTTAACCGATCATTTACCTTACTTACATATTGGAACAACGTTTTAAACCTGTGAGCCTTGTTCCTCAACTTAGAGATTTTATTCCGAAGTCTTAATGATCTAATTTTGAAGTTTTCTTCTTCATCTAGGACTAATATCTTTGTTGGAACTATTGACTATTGGGAATGACCTTCACCTGGCATGTGGCCCATACCTTGTTTTGGAAAAGGACCCTGCTGTTCTGGGCTTATGGAAGTAGGAGCAGGGGTAAAAGCATGTACATCTTGGGCAATATTATCTGGATTATAAAACTGATGGGAAGATGAGGGTGATGAAGGAAGTTGGGGAGAAGATGAGGGAGAGGGAGTAGCAGAATATGAGAATGAGGGCCAAAAAATGTGTTGGGAATCAACAGTGTTGCAAGGGGACTTACCCATGCTTCTGGTTCTTCTCTTCTCTAGTATGACAGTCTCGGAAGTGGGAACTAGAGATTTACTCACATGAGTTGAGTTTTTCCTCAAACTGAGCTTACGACCTTGTTGAGTTGGGGTATTTTCAATTAGTTCTTCAGGAGGGGACAAGGCTTTCCTTCTTCGTTCTCCTAACTGTCTTTTTGAAGGTCCAGATTCATGACTAAAGGAAGGATCGTGCCTTGTGGAATTTCTAGTTGGAAGCGCACCAGATTGGGTGGGTGAAGTGGGTGCAGTAGGGATGTAGTATTATAATTGGTTTGGAAGGAAAAAAAATGAAAGTAGAGGCACAGGGAACATGGTAAAACAACATGCACTTGTAATAATCATTAAAACTACCTATAATTAAATTAAGCAGATTAGGCACATACCTTTGTCACTTAAATGATATTGGGAATGAAAATAGCATCATATCTTATGAATACAGGAGCAGGTCTGCTGTTCGAGATGTAGATTCTGTTGTAATGATGATCATGGTCAACAATAAAATTTGCAACAAATAGTGATATCCAGATCAATCAGACTTTTAGGCCTAGGCTGCAATTCCAGGATTGTACTTCTGTTAAAAATAGAGATTTGCACAATTTATTGGTACCATAGATTGTTCATGATCATGCTGTAGCTTCAATACAACAGATTTCCAAAAGAAGATTTTGATCCAGTATTGAATGTCTAGGTACAAAGATGAAAAAGATGACAATTCAAAGTAAGTCAAGCATGGAGCTGATTTTTGTGAAGAAGAAAACATAGAATCTCCAATTTCTCTGAAAAACTGCCACTCAGTTTTGTGAGGTGGTGCTGGAACCTGTCCACCATCTCATGGATTTTAACCAGGCCTGAGATGATAACTGCCTAGGGCATTTCTATTTAGGGAGCTTGAAATGTCCTGAAAGAAGGCTACAGGGGGGTTTCTTTTTCGTAATTATTCCAGTGGGCCCGAAAAAGAATAAGTCAATGCCCATTAGATCCCTAGGCTACCACCACCTTATTGTTTTATCAAGCCTAAGGTACTTCCTGCTCGAGGCATTCATATTTAGGAAGTCTAAGTTGCCCATAGAAGAATCCAGGGAGTTTCTTTTCTGTAGTTATTTCCTTGGGCCCAAAAAAGAATAATTGTATTTCCAAGGAATCTGTAAACTTGCACTAGTTCATAAATTTTACGAGCTTGGATCAGTCAGTGCTCGAGAGCTTCATTTTTCAAGAGTCTGAATACATCTAAAGAAGACTCCAACTGTTCCTTTTCCATAAGTAATCCGACAGGCCTGGATAAAGGAATAAACCCACTCTTGTTTAATTCCTCCATTATTCTACATGGACTGTGGGGAGAACCACTTGTATATATGAACATAACATCGAAATATATATATATATATATATATATATATATATATATATATATATATATATATATATATATATATATATATATATATATATATATATATATATATATATATATATATATATATATATATATATATATATATATATATATATATATATATATATATATATATATATATATATATATATATATATATATATATATATATATACATATATATATATATATAAGAAAAATCAATCAACCGATCCAGCAAGAGGCTAGTCATTTCCATGAACCAGATCTAGTCCTGGATCCTTCTAAATGTCCTGCAAAAACAAATCATGCGAGAGTGGTTTATGGTAAAATTTTAGCCGATGGAAATTTACCACGAAGGATGTCTACTCATCATCAATGGTTCTAATACAAACTGAACCGTTGTCAAAAACTTCAACTACCTCATAGGGTCCCAACCAACGAGTAGAGAACTTACCTTTGAAATTTTTGAACTTACTGTCATACAACATGGCCCAGTCGCCTGCATGGAAAAATTTCTTTTTGATGAAATTATTGTGCCATCAAGCTCTTTGATCTTGTACTAGTGAAGTTCTGTGATATGCATCCTGTCAGATTTCATCGAGCTCATTCAGCTGCATCAACCTCTGCTCTTGGGCTTTAGTTAGATTCATTCCCAATTGGGTAGCCGTCCTAAATGTATTCACTTGGAACTCGATGGGAAAAAGCACATGTTTTCCATAGACTAACTCGTACGGGGTGTGTCTTGTCATGTTTCTCCAAGTGATCCTATAAGCCCATAGTGCTTCCAATAACTTGTCTTCCCAGTCCTTATGGTGCATTTGAATGGTTTTTGTGAGGATAGACTCCAAGACCTTGTTTGTGGATTTCACTTGTCCATTAGCTTGAGGGTGGTAAGGGGTAGATTTACGGTGTTTGATCTGATACATCTCAGTGAGTGCTTTGACCAATTTTGATGTGAATTGTGTACCTTGGTCTGTGAAAATCTCGCGCGGCACACCGAATCTTATGAATATGTCTTCGAGCAGAAACCCTACTATCGCCTTTTCTGTGGCAGCAAATAATACCTTCGCCTCTACCCACTTAGTGACATAATCGATGCATACCAAAATGTATTTCTTCTTTTTCGACATTAGGGAGATGGGCCCTATGAAATCCAATTGCCATTTCTCAAATGGTTCAATGGCTATCTGAGGCTAAAGGGGCATTTCGTTGGAGGAAATTGGTCTCCCCATCCGCTAGAAAGCATCACAACTGGAGACGAATTTCTTGGCATATTTAAAGAGCAAGGGCCAATAATGCCCGGTGCGAAGAACCTTGTATGTGGTTCGTTTGTTGGAAAAATTCCCCCTGCAAGGCTCGTTGTGGGATTCTCTCTAAACATCGTACATTTTGTATTCCCATACACACCACCTCATGATCAGGTTTGGTCCTATGTAAAAAAATTCTCCCTTGATTCAGGAGTAATTTTCACTGTGCTGCACAATGTTGTGTTTTTCTTGGGCATACATGCTTTGAGGTAATTTCCTTGACACTAAATAATTTACAACATCGACGAACCAAGGAGAGATGGCGGAAATGGCGAATAGTGCTTCATCTGGAAATTCATCGAGTACTAGAGTTGCCATGCTTCCCTGTCCAATATTCAAACGAGACAAAAAGTTAGCAGCTAGATTATCTCTTCCAGGCCTATCGATTACAGTAATATTAAATTCTTGTAAAATCAACATCCATCTAGTTATTCTACCATTATTAATTGGTTTATTCATTAAAAAGCTAATGGAAGAATGATCGGCATGGACAAAAGTCTCATAACTGGTAATGTAATGTCTAAATTTCCCGATAGCATGCACAACTGCTAACAATTATTTATCGGTAACTATATAATTTAATTCGGCAGGGGAAATATTTTTGCTAATAAAATAGATATCATAAGGATAGCGATATTCCCTTTGTCCCAAAACTACTTCTAGTGCATTGTTTGAAGCATCGGTACATATGTGAAATGGCAGGGACCAGTTTGGTCCTCTCAACACCGAAGCGATAGACAATTTGTCCTTGAGTATCTGAAAGGCTTGTCGACAATTGACATTCCATACAAAGTCAGCATATTTAGTCAATAACTTAAATAATGGTGTTGTAATCTTAGTAAAATTTTCAATAAAATGACGATAGTAACCTGCATGTCCTAAGAAACTTCTTACCTCTTTTTGCAAACTGGGAATAGGAATATGTGAGATTACCTCAATCTTTGTCGAATCTACTTTAATTCCTTCTAATGATACATGATGACCCAGAACGATTCCCTTAGTTTACATAATTCTGCATTTGTCACTACTAAGGGCCAGGTTTGCTTCTTGACAACAAATCAACACTTTTCTAAATTGGCCAGAGCTTGACCAAAATCATCTCCAAAGACTTTGAAGTCGTCCATATAGACTTCTACACAGTCATGGACCAAATCAAAGAAAATGGCGAGTACAACTCTTTGAAATGTAGTTGGGGCATTACAAAGACCAAAAGGGAGGACTCTATATGCATAGGTGCCCCAAGGGCATGTAAATGTAGTCTTTTCTTGATCTTCTTCAGCTATCTGGATTTGATTATATCCACTGTACCCATCTAGAAAGGAGAATTATTTCTTACCTGAGAGCATGTTGAGTACCTGATCAATGAAATGTAAGGGAAAGTAGCTACGCAATGTGGCCTTGTTTAGTTCTCGGTAGTCAATGTAGATATGCCACTTGACGCTCCTTTTCGGCACCACCATCAAAGGTGACACCCATCTACTGTCTGAAATGGGATAGATAAATTCCGCAGCCAGGAGTTTCTGAAGCTCTTCTTCAACAATGTCATTTAATGCTGGGTTCATTCGTCTTTGTGGCTGTCAGACGCGTCTCATTTCTTCATTAGTGTAAATGTGGTGGATGCAGGTGTCTGGATGGATGCCCCAAATTTCAAGGTAATCCCAATAAAATGCTCCAAATTGCTCACGAATCATATCCATTAGTTGCTGCTTTTGTTCTGCAGTCAATTCTGCACCGATGTGTAAGGTCCTTCCTTCAGTAATTTCTACCGGCTTGGTGGCGAGTTCATGGCTACCCTCTATTGCTACAAAAGATGTGAACACGGCTGGATGGTAGGCTTCCTGGAACTCATCACTGAAAACATGATGGTAACTATTAAAAGAGATAGGATAATCAATACAAGAACTATGAGATAAAAACTGGTGCAGGATATGTTCATCGGACTGTTCCTGGAGACCTCTAGACTATTCTAATGTCAACAAAGGAAACATACAGTCTTCATCTCCGTAGGGGCTCTCGAGCCATAATGGTACTTCCACAGCTATCTGATCAGGGGGAAATATATACAAAGTTTGGTTATGGGGACCATTGGAAATGGTCATTTCTTTGTTTCTACACCCTATGATGGCATCAGCAGTTTCCAACCAAGGGCGTCCCAGAACTACAGGATGTCCATGTCTCTAGTTTTTTGGGGAAATGATGATAAAGTCTATAGGATATTTCCAGGAGGCTATAGTGACCACTATGTCTTTTAGGGTTCCCATAGGTTTGACGACAGATTTTTCAGCCATTTATAGAATGATGGGGGTGGGTTTAAGCCCTGGTAACTGCAAATATGTCATAGTCTCATATGTCATGGCATTTATTTCCGCCCCCAAGTCTACAAGTGTGTTTGGTAGAAGTAATCTGTTTATTTCAATGGTGACAATGGGATTCCCAGGGTCATGGTACTTCACAGGCAAGTCAGAAATCATGGCGAACATTTGGCTCATGATTTTTACACTTTGGTTCTTATGACCTTTCCTACCTTGCTTCTTGATGCAGATATCCTTGACAATTTTGGTGTAAATAGGGATGTATCTAATATCTTGCAAGAGTGGAATTTTAATGCAGACATTCGTTAATTCATCTTCCAGGTTGTATTCCAGAGGAGTCTCTTCTTTCTTTACAAGAAGTCTTTCTGGGTAGGGTGGTTTATTTGATTCTTCTTCTTGTATTTTTTTTTTTTTCATTTTTCATATGATTTTCAGATGATGTGGATGGGACCTCTTCCTCTTTGACAACAACTATTTTCCCTTTATTATTTGTCTTCCCTGATCATAATTAAATTTCGTTCATGCTTTTGGTAGTGATCATGTAGGTAGGGAAAGGCTGGATGTTTATGTTCTGTGTAGGTTGAGGTGGTCTATTGTGGTTTGGGTTAGGTACGGGTTGTGCAAGCAATAATGTAGGGCAAGGTGGGTTTTTAAGTGCCTACGAGGACAATGATGGGTTAGATGGCGCAGGTAAAAGTTGATGCAAGGGAGGGGATGGAAGCAATGGTTGTTGATATGTGTGAGGGTTATACCCTTGCTGATAGGATTGCATGGTTGGGTTGTACCCTTGATAGGTGTGAGGGTTATACCCTTACTGACATGTTGAGGTGCTTGGCATATTTGGGTAGGGCGCATAGAACAAGCTCTGTGGCTGATAAGGGTTGGTATAATGGTTTTTCCTCTAGCTCTGGTTCCATGGAGTGTTTCTAGTTTGAGGAGCAGCCCAAGGAGGATAAGCTGGCTGGAAATTCCAGGGTTGAGTTTGACTATATCCTTGGGGACTAGGTTCTGGGAACATGTTCTGATTGGGGCCTCTCCAAAAGGGCTTTTTACTTGCTTGCGATGGATCATTTGTTTCAGCATTCTCTTTATAGATGGCCTGCAAACTGGGAAGAGATGGGAATTTACTGGTAGCATGTTCTAACATGAAAATTACACAAACCTCAATCATGTTGATGGGACACTCTCTTTCCATATGCTTTTTCCTACATCTGGGACGAAACATTTCCATAGCAACCCTTTTGTCTTCTTGTTTCTTCTTATGTTTCATTGTGTCGAGTTGGTTGCCAATCGTGTTTAAGATGTCAGTTTTTAAGTCTTCCTGCAGGTTCCCTAGTTCGACCCTAGTGACAATAGTAGAAGCAGGTTTCTGGTGTCTAGTTGCAATGTCTCGGAGACTATCATGTAGCTTCCTACCTACTTTATCCTGGCTTCTAGAATAGGTTCGACAAAGTTTGGTTATTTCAGAAAAACAATTTTTGTAAATATCCCCAGCACTTAAGAGGTTTATATTCTCAATGCATTCGTCTCTTAATCCTTTAAGAAAGACTATTTTGACCGTTTTTTCCTCTAAATGGGCTCCTCAGGATTTGTGAAAATGATACAGGAAGCACTCAAGATATTCTTCCAGGCTCTCATCATCTAGTTGTTGCATTCTCAGAATATCACTAAGGTCCCTAGTTTTGCAAAAGTCCTGGTATTTCTTAAGGAATATAGATTTCATGTCATCCAAAGTGTATATGGTGTTTTCCCCTAGGCTCATAAACCAACGAAGTGCAGCATCTTTCAGGGTGGCTGGGAACAGTTTCAGTTTGTGTGCATCATCGTAGTAATTATAGATTCTACAAAGAATATCAAATTTGAAAAGAAAAGCATCAGGATCCTTGGAGGAATTACCATAAAAGAGTGGCAGGGAGGTCATTGGAATGCTCTTCATTGTGATGTTCCTGGTGATGTGGAGGATAGGAAACCCAAACGTAGTTTCTTCATCATCGTCGTCTGGTCCCCCTCGTGGTCCATCGTTGTTTTCTCTCCTTGGCCCGTCAATGTTTTCCCCCCTTCGACCATTCTTGTTCCCTCCAAAGAAAGTTGGTCCTTCCTCTTCTTCATGATTCCCCTTGTTTTTTTTGTTCTCAGCTTCATTGTTTGCCATATTGGTGCTGATGTTAGTGGAGAAAGAGCCAATGGACAAACTTACTTCTTCTTGGCTTGCAAGTTCTGCTTCCAAAATTTCCTTTCCACTAGTACTCCCTTTTTCGTTTTTAGTACCTACGTAACGATCAGCAGGGTTAGTTAATGGAGTTTTTATTGAACCAAAATTTTCAGGAAATTGAGAACTAGAAATAAATCTACCTTTATTGTCCCTAGGTCTACTTCTACGCATAAGGAAATAAGATAAAGTTGAGAACAAGCAGTAATCGGTCAGACTTTGGAGCAACCCCACAAAAGTGGATGCATGTCTCTTCACTCATGTCTTACCGTACTCTCTTCGCCCCCTGACAGCCCTGCAAGATCTATGAACTTCAAACAATAATGATTACCTAAATCTTGAAATTACAGCTCCCCGGCAACAGTGCCAAAAATGTTGAGTGAAATAAATGTCGAATTAATTCACCAATATTTGTATATCAATGTGAGCTCATAAAACACGAGCTATACTGCGTTCTCAAGGTTTAGCTTTTAGAGTCGAATTTTATATGATTCCTTATGATATTTAATTTACGAATTGAGGCACACACAAACACACACTGTCAGAAAGAAATCAATTCATCTCACCATAAAACAGGAACACTAAAAAAAATCTAGTTTGAACACTGGAAACCCTTATTCAATATATCTCAACATTAATTCTGAAATCAAAACCATTACCAATCAATAACAACTTTAATTCAATAACTCACTATTTGTAGAAAATATAAAAAACCCTAATTCTGATCTTTGGAGTTCACACTTAAAAGGAATTATCTAATCTGAGTAAACCTGGAAATTGATTCCATACTCACACAATGAACTTGCAATTACTAAAGGTATCCCTAATTAAACCTGATCACAACACTTCATGCCAATAGACTCTAACTATAAAAATGCACACTGTACTCTAGAGATCAGTTTTAATCTCAGTGGTCTTTCATCGAACTACCAACTACACTTTTGGAAAAGTTACTCAATTTCTACAGTATTCTACACTCTAGTTTCTGCAATAAGATAATGCTACCAACTCAATCAACACATGCTGCATTTAGACATAGAAACAGAGACAGAAATGGATTCAATTCTTGAAATTCACAGTTGACCAGCTCACATGCATTATCCCTATAAATCATCTAATCATCCTTTGGAACTTGCAATAATGTTTCAATCCTTAATGAATAGTTACTTTCGAACCAAGTTGCAATGTTTTAATAATTTCATCACTATTATTCTTGTAGATTGGAATTGTGAAACTTACACCAAACTATAAACCCTAACACACCATTTTAAACATCAATCCAAAGAGGAATGTTGGTTAAAACTCTATTCTTAAGGGAATACACACTCACTCCAAGAAATCTTGCTAATTAAACTTGACCCAAATGCTACAATCAGTATTTGTAATTGACTTCCTACTTCAAACCCTAATCTCATGCAAGACAAAGAAAAACTGCAGACATATATTTAATCATGTCAAAGAAATGGAGAAGACTTCCTGCTTAGAATTGCTCTATGAGTCATCTATTCTCTTTTATCTAATCAACACACTGGTCTCCTAGTGTCTTGTCGGCTAAGACCCCAAAAGAACATATCTATGTCACTCTCTAATGAGTCTAACTTCACACTCTTATTTTGGTCTTGAGCAATAATAAGCCAAAAATCAAATGCAAAACAAAAAACAAAAAAAACCTCCGCTTTTTCAAACCAGTTGCAAAGAATTCAAAAAAATCAATTACTCGGTGATGACATACATCTTTTATAACAATTGAACTGTAGCCATCAATCTAGGCTATGCACACCTACTGATTACTCAATGCACGGGACTATTCAACACACACAGAAGCAGTAATCATCAAATCTCTTTGCAATATAATCTATGTTCTCTTTACTGGAGTTGACCTAGCCATACATGTTTCAGCCCTAGCTATTCATCAAGGGATCGAATTTAAATGTATACAAACCAGGATCTCCGTATTCACACAGCAATCCGTTTATCTAGGGGATGATGGAATATTTACTCAAGCTCTGTTTATGAGCAAAGCTTAATTCAGGATGATGTAGACAAGGTGATGAGTGGAATGCAATCTGCGTGGGAGGGATCAAACTCGTTTACAGCTACAACAACATTCACAATTCGATCCTAGAAATATGCAATTGTTCCACTACGGCAACATGCAACAAATGATGAGATCAATTTCTACAAACACTAACTATGCAATTGAGAGTTTAAATCAATACTTATGCACTACAGAAATATGAATCAAACCAAGTTTCAAGATTGATTTTCAAAACAACTAGCTTTGCAATCCAGAATTTAAATCAAAACGATACTCATGAACTACAGCACATGAATCAAGCCAAGACACAAAATCAATTTCCAAAGACAATTAACTCTAAAATTAGAAGTTTAAACCAAACGATGTCTATGAATTACCTCTAGCTAGTTCTACTGGGCTGAACCAATTGTGGTTGGCCCTTTCCACACCCGATAAAGTGTTGATTACAGTACTAACTTACACCTACAACAACTTATCTCAGAGATTCATCAAATCCACAACAATTCCCAGTTAATCAAGAACATCTCAACATTTGAATTCGGCTTCCACGAAATCACAGTTTGTATTGATAGTTGAAACGTAATACATTAACCTCCCTATCAAATCATATGTGTTTGCCTTTATAGGCATTCTTAGTTACAGAATTAGTAGCAGTCTTATTACAGAGTAGGACGTTGAAAACCATGGATATGGTAATCCACAAAATCAGCACTAATTTTCCTAAATTTGAACGTATCAGTTTCTTATCAAAACCACATGTTGCTACAGAAATAAGTTTCCTAATTTCAGTCAACTGAATTCCACTTATATGAAGAGTGGGAATTTGGTCCTTCACCCATCTTTAAATTTGTCGAAGTGCTGGAAGGAGTGTCGAATTTGCTGAGCTGGGGCTTCTATCTTGAGGCATGCTGGCATATCGGCTGAAAAATGGTTGAAGGAACATAATCTTCCTCCAAGTCAAAGAGCTAATCACACAGGACCTGCAAGAAATCCATCATTATACTCATAATAGTAAGTTAAAAAATAATGATGTTACTAAAAATGCCTAAACTAGCTATGGAATAGTAGAATCAATTATACTTGTATTGCCTTTTACCTTGAACAAGGATTAATGGAATTTTGGCCATATTAGGAATAAAGAGAGGAAAAAGGAAGTATATATGTGTTAAAACTAGGAAAAATGAGGCAAAAACGTGAGGAGGAATAGACAAAAAGTAGCCTCAACAAGGCTTAAGGCCTAATTATATAAAAAGGCGGGTTTAGTATAAAAACAAGTTTTTTTTAAGGTTTTTGCGAAGGTCCGATAGGCTTAAAAGTTAGATTTAAAAAAATTAAAACGGGATTTTTACATTTTTTTGAGGTTTTTAGAGAAAAAATATGAATGAGGGGGGTTCAAGAGGGTTTTGAAGAAGGGAAAAGTAGGTTTTTTTAGAGAAAAAGGGTTATGAATGTGAGTGGGGGTAAGGTGTTGGAATGAGGCAAACAGGCCTAAAATGATGTAGTCTTTCTTTGCAGCAGTGATAGATTTTTAGGAGGCAGAGAGAGGGAGAAGATAGAAAAAATAGTTAGTTTAGGATGATAAAGGTAGTGAGATTTCTAGAACTCACAATATCTCTCAAATGTTGTTTCTAGAAATCTAGGATTTATAACTTAGTCATCTTTTGATATCAGCAAAGAATACTGATGACTAACAGTGGCTCCACTTGGGGAGGGAAAATTTCCTTTCAAGGTGCCCAGAAATCTAGTTTATCAAATCTCTGAGTTTCAGCAAACCAATGTCCTTTCTATTGGTCAGATTTCCCTTCTTTTTCACTTGCTGATATTTCTTTGAAGTGACAATCTTAACAATCTGCAACATAGGATTTCTTCCAACAACATGTCTATTTACCCACCTACTTTTCCTAATATTTTTCTCTTCTTTTGAGCGCACTTGAACTGGAAAACACTTGACATTTTATTTTTGAAAACATAAATAAAGTATCTACTTCAATCCTTATTTCTTCCAAGAGTTCAGATTAACTAGTGAACTCTTTTTATTCTCTACCTAAAACTATTTGAATGCCAAGATTAAGCTGTTTGGCGATCTTGAGTCTCTAAACTATTGAAATGAAATTTAAAGCATGGTTCAAATCAAGATTAAACAGTGTGATCTACCATGGTTGCGGCATTGGAGCAAGCTGCACACAAACATTATTTTTCATAAAGGTAAAATAGAAAAGATAAGGCTATAATTTTGTCATTTATAATGCATCCTTATCTATCTCTTTGGTTATTTTTCGGGCATGTGGAACCAGTGT
This sequence comes from Pinus albicaulis, assembly GCA_034641835.2. Classification (NCBI taxonomy): domain Eukaryota; kingdom Viridiplantae; phylum Streptophyta; class Pinopsida; order Pinales; family Pinaceae; genus Pinus; species Pinus albicaulis. The sequence continues at coordinate 62,403,106 of MU968411.1, read as the reverse complement.
CTTATATTCCCTAATCTATCTTTCTTGATAAGTCAAGTTTGAAATAATCTTGAAAATCATTGTTTTTACTAACTTATCAACATAAATTTAAAGCATGTTCAACCATGATTAGGCTGGATGACTGAACAAGATAATCATTTTGAATCAGTAGTGGCATTCGGGCTTGTACACTTTCAACAATACTATTTTTTGGGTATGGGGTTGTACCTCTTTTAAATGTACCCTCTTTTTCCTTTCTTTTATTGTTTTTGTATTTTTGTTTTCAAGATTTTCTCATGCAATGTTTATGTACAATGAATGAAAGCTCTGAAACTAAGATTCCTAACAGAAATAGTGTTTGAGCATCCTTCCATTGACAGGACTTCCAAATAACTCTTCTGCATTTAGCCCTTGCAAAAAGAAAGCACTATGAACCCTAATTGAGTGAATGATGTAAGGCCCTTTCCATAAATTTTCAAACTTTCCATGTTTACCTCTATCTTCCCTTCTAGAATCCTATTTTAAGACTGCATCTCCAACTTGGAAATTATTAGCTTTAGTTCTTTTGTCAAAGATATTCTTGATGCTCTCTTGAACTATTTGTGTCCTTTTGTACACTTCCTCTCTTGTCTGTTGCAAATGGATGGTCTGATTCAGCCTTCTCTGCATGTAATTTTCTTCTGATCGCACTTCTTGGAGAAGTTTCATGACTGGAACTCTTAAGGATGTTGGGAAGACTACATCTAGGCCATATACCAGCTGATAGGGGGACATATTTATTAATGTCTTGGTGGTTAGCCTATCATCCCATAATGCATGAACCAGCTTACTATGCCATGATTTCTAATTGTGATCCAACATCCTTTTGATAATGGTGAGCAAGCTTTTATTTGAGGATTCAGCAAGTCCATTTCCCTGAGGTTACTAAGCTGTGGAATTCCTTAAAGTAATATGGTATTTATAGCAGAAATCAACCATTCTTTTGGATTTGAAGGCAGCAACATTGTCTGTAATAATATTTCTAGGACAACCAAATCGAGACAATATGTTGGTCTCAAGGAATTTGATAATGACAGAGTCAGTAGCATTCCTAGAAGGGATAGCTTCTATTCATTTGGTAAAATAATCTGTGGTAGTAAGGATCCACTTGTGTTGGGAAGATGATGTTGGGTGAATTTATCCAATAAATTCGAAACCCCATTGATGAAAGGAAGCCTCAACACTGATGGGATGCAAAGGTAAAGGAAGGAGTTTTCTTTTTCCATAAAAAAATTGACACTTATGGAAAGTCATGACTAGTTTTTTAGCATCAGGGAAAAGGGTGGGCCAGTAATAGCCAACTATAATAATCTTTCTTGTTGTTGCTTTCCAGTAAAGGTGGCCTCCACATTCTCCCTCATGAAGCTCATGCATGATTTTTCCTGCATCATTCTGAAGCAAACATCTAAGCAATATGCCAACAATATTTTTCCAATATAACACTCCATCTAAAATGCAGTAATTTAAAGCTTTTTGTTTCAAGAATATAGCTTTAGTCTTTGAAAAAGAAGGAGGAGTATTAATATAGAGAAGCACATAAATGATATCAACATACCAAGATGAATTCAGAAAATTTTCTTCAATGTATGGAGCTGTGAATTCTTCTTTTTCTTTTAAAACATCAACCATATTCATGTATAATGCTTGGAAATTTGATTCTACCATGAGTTTTGCTAATCCTTATCCTTTAATGAGCATGGTAGGCCTGATTTATAAACCATATTCTAAGATAATAGCAATCCATTTTCCCCTTTTACCATCAGGGTCTTGATTTAGAATGTCTTTGACAGCTGTATGTGGGACAAAAACAATGATATGTCAGTGTAAAATGTAGAATCGGAATTCTTTCAATGATTTTATCAAGGCTAAGGCTTGTTTCTCCATGATATTATATTTGAGTGGAGCATCTCTTAAGGCTCTACTGAAGAAGGATATTGGTTTTTCTTGGCCCATGTTATTCTTTTGCAACAAGACTGCAAGGATGGTGTGTTCAGATGCAAATGAAAAAATGTAGAAATCATTGGTGAAATCAGGTCTAATAAGAACTGGTGTTTGAGTAAGAGCTTGTTTTACCAGTTCAAATGATTGTTTTGATTCTAAGGTCCATTTAACTCTTGTTTATTTTTTGAGCATATTTGTGATATTCCTAAAAATTTTAGCAAGGTTAGGGATGAACCTTCTCAAAAAGTTGATCTTCCCAACGAAATATTGCAATTCTTTGAGGTTTCTAGGATGGATAATTTTCAATATGCCTTCAATCCTTTTGGGATCTACTTTAATTCCTTCTTCAGAGATTATGCAGCCAAGGATATTTCCTTCTTAGAGTCCAAAGAGTGTTTTCTTAGGATTCAAAGATAAGCCATATTTCCTACATTTCTCAAAAATGTTTCTTAAATGGACTAAGTGTTCTTTGTCAATTTTGGAGAAAATAGTGATGTCATCAAGGTAAATGATTATGAAATAAACTATTTCCTCTGAAAAATATATGTCCATGGCCCTTTGGAAGGTGGCTCCTGCATTCATCAAACCAAATGGCATTTTATCATACATGAATTTACCCCAAAATGTGGTGAAAGCAGTTTTGTGTTGATCACTTGGGAGTACTAGCATTTGGTTGTAGCCTGAAAAACCATCTAACAATGATATTGTTTTAGATCCAACCACCTTTTGGAGTATGTGATCCATTTTAGGCAAGGGGTAGTTATATTTTAGGGAGGCTTTGTTCAGATTTCTAAAGTCAATGTAGAGCCTAATTTCCCCAGTCTTCTTCCTAACAGATACAAGGTTTGAAACCCACTGTGAATATCTAAGGGGAACTATAATCCCAGTATCATACATTTTTTTGATCTCTTTCTCAACTAAAGTAGTAAAACATGGTTTATCCTTCTTAGTTTTTGTTTGAAAGGTTTCTGATTTTCCTTAAGAGAAATTTTGTGTTGAATAATGCTAGTATCATATGATTTCAGGTCTTTGTATCCCCATGCAAACACATCTCCAAACTCATTGAAAATTTCAATGTATTCTTGTTCTATATGAGTAGGAAGATTGTTAGACAAGTTGATCATTTTGGGTTCATTCATGCTGCCTATGTTATGTTCTTATACATTATTTTTTGTAGGCTCCATCTTTGGTTTTTTAGATACATCATTGAAGTCAAAAAGCTCTTCTAATGGTGTAAGACCCCTTGGTATTGAATCATCTTTTCATTGTAAATCTTCAAGGTCCTTTTGATTTGGTTTGTTAAATAATTATACCTTATAAAGATGTTCAAATTGGTTTATATCAGCAATGTACGACAACTCTATTTTAGGGGTTTGTTTTTCATCAAAACATTATTCTTCATGGCTTGAGCTAAGTGTTGGTATAGAAAAATCATTTTCAGATTGCAGAAAATCATCAATGTGTTTATCTCCCTCAAACAATTGCTAATAGTTTCCATTGTTAGGGACTGTAGGCCTATTTCTTACTTGAACAGTGAACATTTCATTTACCAGAGGTATTTGACAATTGCTGGCGGCAAAGGCAAGCTCATTTGCAAGGTTATTTTGAGCTCTAGGGATTAAAGTGAGTTTATATTTTTCAAATTTTTCAGGAGATCTAGGGCAGCATTCCTATATTCTCTTAATCTTGGTTTTTTGGCTAAATACTCCCCTTTTATTTTCCTAATAATCAACTCTAAATCTCCTTGGACTGATATTCTCTTGGCTCCTATATCTTTGAGCAAGTGTAGGCCAAGAAGGAGGGCTTCATATTCTACAATGTTATTAGTGCACGGGAAAACAATTTTATAGGAATATCCTTTGTTTATATTATGTATCCATACACCAGCTCTAAAACCAGCTTTGCTACAAGAGCCATCAAAGCTCATTGTCCAAAGTGTTTCTATCTCCCGCTCACTATCGTTTTGTTGTTCAAGGCTGCTAAAGTTTGAGTTGTTATGATCTTCATTTGAGGGAAGATTTGGATGTTCAAGTGGGCTTAACTCTTTTTTATTTTCATTTTCTTGTGTGTTGATTTCCTCTTCATTAAACAAGATAAATGAATCAAGATCTGAATGAATGGAATAAATAGGAGTGTTGTTTGGTCTATCTATGTTGCTTATCATATATTTCATATGAGATTCTCTATATAATCTCCTTGTCTGGTTAAAGACTGGAATGGTAGCATAATACATGTCCATTTGAAGGTTCACCTGAAGTTTGGCTCCCCATGATTTGGATAAAAGCATGCCATACTTTGGGGGAATGTCAACTACAACTATGTCCATTACTAGACCCTTAGTAGAAATTTGTGCCAGATTGACACATAAATCCTTGATTAGGCCTAAACATTTGACTCTGCTTGAATGAAAGGAATACAGGTCTTTGTAAGGTTTAGTAATTTCTAGGCCTAATCTCTCCATCACTACTTTTGGCATGAGATTGTGAGTGGCACCAGAGTCTAACATGGCATTGTGTAAAATCTTATCATGTATATTTAAGATGACATAGAATGGAGGAATGGTTCCTTCCTGGTATTTTCCTTCTACTTCAGGACCAAACAACAATTATGGTTTATCATCTATCAAGTTTAAAGTATCGGTATCATTTCCTATATTCAAAGCTTTCAAAAATTGATTTTTATATACATCCTAGGTTACTAGTTCAGCTAAAGGTATGCTGATTTTGATCTTGGAAATTTCTCCCTCAAGGCTGAATGGGACTAATGTTTTTGACATATTTACATATGATTTTTCATTCATAGTCTTTTCAGCAATTTTGATTTGCTGAGTTTTATTAGGACTATTATTTTGGACAGATTTCTCAAGGCCACTAGCAGAAGTACTAGGGCAGCTTGGGTCAACACTTGGTTGGCTAGTTTTGTCTTTGTTTAAGTCAGTTTTGTTAGCCAAAGTGTAAGAAATATTTGCTGTATTTTTAGGAAGATGTTCTGAATTATTCATAACAACAATTTTTGTGTTTTTATCATTGGAATCCTCTTGGTTCCTTTTCTTCTAAGATTATATTGTCTGTGGACCACCATTATAGAATTTTCAAACCCCACTTGGTATTCTTCAGAATCCTCATGATTGTTTTCATCTTTTTCTGAGGAGAAGAATCCTTGTTCTTCGTTAGTGAGGAAAGCATCACCTTCATTGTCAGATCCTATTAAATTCACATGATTTTCTTCCAACCTTTTTGTCTCCCTTTCTTCTTCTTGATCTACATATTTTTCTTGAAAAGGAGGCCTAATTTGTTGGTCATTATCTCTTGGTCTATTTTGAATAGGGTCTCTTCTAAAATTGGGATTTCTATTTCTGTTTTGGGGGTTGATTTGGTTTTCTCTGGGAGCCACTCTATCATTTAAGTTTATATTTTCCATCATTCTTTCCATTACCCTCACTAAGTTATCAATTTTGACATCATATGATGAGGTTGATGCCATTGTTTCATCTTTATATGTAACTCTTTTCTCTTATTTCAACCTAGCTCTTTTCTCAATCATATTTGCCTCTACACTTATGGCTCCTTTCTACATATCTTCTAAAGTCAAGGGGTCTCTTTCTATTAGCTGGTAGGCCATGTCTGGGTCAAAGCCTTCAGGAAATTTTTCCAAGGCTAAGCCTAGTGGAGGTTCATGTTTGGAGGAAGTGCGTTGTAGACACTATTGAATCTAGTGCAATAATCTTCGACACTTTCCCTAGCATTTCTTTTAAGGTTGCTATATTCTGAAAGGATTTGGAGAGGGTTATTTTTAATTTACCATTTGTTTATGAATGTTTGGTATAAAGAAGGGAGATTATTTATGTTAGTAGGAGTTAAGATTTTAAACCATTTTTTAGCATCTCCTCCTAAACTTTGGGCAAATATTCTCATCTTAATGGTCTCTTATTCTATTTCCATGTAATAAAAGGCATCATCCATTTTATCTACATGTTGTTGGGCAGTAGTAGATTCAGTTCTAGTGAAATGGAAAATTCTATATTGATAATCATTTGGTAAAGGAACCCGAGGTTGTGGTAACACTAATGGAGCATACCATGCTGCCATGGTGTGAGAAAATGGGGGATTTACAAGAGGTGGATTTGTGGAAGTGAAAGTGGGATGGAATGGAGTGTTTTGAATAGTGGATGTGTGAATGGGAGTGGTGAAAACACTTGGACCAGCAAGCTGATTATGAGCAGATTTTTTATGGAAGGAACTAAAGTGGTGGAGAAGCTAAAAATTGGGAGGAGTGGAAGGAGATGCTTCTCTACTAAAATCCCACTGCAAATTTGTGGGCTCCGGGTCATATTGGTCAATATCAGTGTCTGACTTAGTTCTAAATAAGTTGTTTGAATGGTATAAGTCAAAGTGAGGATCTTTCAAGGCTGTAAGGTTTTCAGGGGCAGATCTTATTCTTTGGATAGTCCTATCAGTAGTTAAATTTACTGCTCTAGAAGTTTTCCACAAAATCTTTTATGGATCATCAACTATTGTAGGAGGATTAGGGTCTGGATGAGATCTGGTATTGATCCTATGTGAAGCCATATTTCAAACTCAAAATTTGGAGAGGATGAAAGTTTTTAGGACTGTTTTCAAAATTTTAACCTCTCAAAGTGTTAAGTAAATTTCTAAAACATGGGACTAGGCTTCTAAACTTCTTTAGGACTGATTTGATACAATCTTAAGGGAATCTAAAATAACTTAGTAAATTAAAAGGCCTACTGGGGATAGTGGAGTCGCTAGGTGGAAATTTTTAGCTTTTTTAAGGTAAAATGTGTATGGTCCACCACCAATAATTGACAAAAAACCAATCTAGAGATATTTTTGGGGTTTTCTGAGATTATTTTATGTATTTCTAAGGTTTTTAAGAGTATTCTACACCTGAATCATCATTTAGCTACTATGGTGAAACAAAAAAAGTCTACTCAATGGCCATCAGCTGAGTTTTCTATGATTAATAATGGTTTCTGGAGTCCTAAGGTGTACTTAGCTTTTCATTGACTCAGAAGGTCCCACCATGATTTCCAGAATGTTGGTTCTAGGGATGAGGTGGCAGATTAATCACTAGATACTATTAGTCAAGGGTTTTTGAATCTTTTAAGGGTGTTTAAGCATGAATTTACTAGAAGGTCCCACCGTGATCGCTAGAATGTTGGTGTCTCGTGATTTGGCAGATTGGTATACCAAATGACAAGGCAGCATGGAACCAGTCTTTAGATTCCTAGGACCTAGCCTTATTGGACTCAGAGAGGGATCTCTCTATTTTTTTGCAAAGGATATGGACTTGTTTGCTTTTAAGGGTTGATTTTAGGCTAGTTATTAAGTGTGAGGTTTTGTTGTTTGTTTTGGTTGGACATACTGATCAAAGAGCATAGATAGAATGAGGAAATATCTAAGTCATTGGGTAATGGAATCAAATGGAATTCATGATAAGTTCATCAATAGATTGGGGAGTATCATAGGGAAAATCTAATTTGGACAGTGGATCTTCAAGTTTTAAGGGGGTTTATGAGATGAACATTAAGGGTAAGAAAGGAAAGTAGGGTAAAGGGAAATTAAGAATCCTTTATCATGTACTTTAAACAAGAGAAATATTTCAAGGTAACTATTTGAAGCAAGACAAAGGACAGGGCAAACCATAGAATTATTTGGACAATTTTTTAATAAGAAAACTTTTTAGACAACAATCCAGCAGTCAAAAAACTACTTTCAGATAAAAAAAACATATAATATAATGGTGACAACAACCTAAGATCAAACAAAAATAATATAATTTTCTTTTGACTAACTCTCTATGGATCTTTCAAAGCAACCTTTAAAGGCAGACCAGAGGACAGGGCACACCATAGAATTCCCTGGTTTAGACTCTACTAAGCATACCTTAAGAATATCTTAAAAACAATATCTCAAGTTGTACTCAAGAAGCATGGACTCATCGCTAATTTCCCTGGTTGCACTCTATTGAAATCATTTCTTAAAAAAATATCTCAATTTGTACCAATGAACATGGACTTACCAAAAATTCCTTGGTTATACTCGATTGAATCATTTCTAAAATAACAAGCTAGATGGAATTGGAAGGCAATTAAGAATCCTCCAATCAAACCTTATAGAAGAAAACATTAAGACAGTGAAGGGAAAACAGAACTAAGGTGCTTTCAAAAGACATTTCTTAGCCTAAAATTTTTTCTCTACTATAACAAAGAAAGACAGAAACATAATGAGAACATGAAATAACAATAACAAATAGAAGCACTTCACCAACATCCAAGCTCAGGGATCCAGTGATCTAGCCTCCTCCATCAACAAACAAACCAAGACATCCACAAGTTCCAAGACTTCAATTTCTTTTCAACTTCCAAGAGACTATGTATTACTTAAAAGAGTCATCAAAGGAAAACAAGATAATGAGTTCAGATGTAGTATTTATGCTGCAAATGAGAAGGTGAAGCCTAAGATAGGGTTCGAGTATCATTTATTACAGAGTAAGTGGATTCCTGACCTTGAAGACCATGCAAGGCTCAAGGCTAGAATATCTGCAACTACTTCTCTGTTTTAATAACTTCTATCTTAACTTCTAAGGAAAAATAGGTGAATGTGTTGACTTTAAGGCTTTTTCATAACTTTTTACAATAACTTCTTGACGGATAAATATCTCTGACTCAGCTCAATAACTTCCTAAATTATTTTTGAAAGGAACAAAGCACCTAGGTGGCTAAAAATAACTTTTGAGAGGAATAATTGTTATGAGCTGATTCATTCGAAATTATCTTAGGTTGATCTCTCTTTTGTTTTATCTTTAATCTCTGTCTTAAGTCTTTAAAATTTTTCTTTCTGCTTTACTGTCTACCTCACTATCTTTTACTCTTTAATCATTGCCTGTCTTCACTTTCTGCCTTAATTTCTGTGTTATGAATTAATCTCCTTGATTTCCTTTTTGATATGAGATTAACCTATTAATCTTTCTTTCCTTCTTCACTACTTCTTCTAATTGTAATTGTCTTTTGTGTGCAGGAGAGGTTTCTTCATGGTATGAGGGTTTATAACCCATCGATGATCATGCTTCATTGAGGGTAAACCTTTATGAAAACCCCCTGGATTTATTTTATGTGATTTTACATCTCAGATCATCATCCAGAGGTTAATTTGATCATTTCTTGACCATCGGGATGTCCCTTGGCCATCCCACCATTAAACCTGCACATAACAAAACACATGTTATCTTTAAAACCTGCGAGGAGTGGTAAGACTGCATTTTTGGGATTTTGAATTGTCAGGGTTTGCTTGCAGAGGAGGAGAAGGTGTAGGAGCATGGTCCCGAAGGCGGAACCTAGTGGAATTCAAACAGAGGCGAAAGATTTTAATTTTGGTGCGGGGAGGGAGAAAGCAGTTCTGGAAAATTGGCATGGTTTATCGCGCAGGTGAAAGGTGGCAAATAATTTTGGGTTGAACGCATGCGATTCCAATAGGCGATCGACGCGTGTCTGGCAGAAAACCGCCTATTTCGCGCAGGTTGGGGATTATTACACCCATCACAATTTTCTATGCAATATAGTTTTCAGGCCGTCAGATCTCAGGTGACGAGATCTACATTGCGGAATGATATAGGGAGCGGTGTGCAAGTTTTAAGGGTGGAGCCCGAGACAGATGGCACAATGTGAATGGTTGACGAGGTTTTTTAGTGGAAGGCAGGCCTGGGCGCGAAGTGACGTGGGGAGTTTGTCGGGTAGTGAGGGGTCGTATCATAGGCGGGCGAGGTAGGGGATGCAAAATCTGTTGGATTGGGGGGAACAGATCCCGATCAATGGCAGAGGTGGCCCAATGAAAAGGTAAGGCAGGGTGGAGGAAAAGTGGGCCCAATCTTAAATTTTTCAAAGGTTTAGATAGGGTTTTTATAATGAAAGGCAAAGGTGAAGTTTATATGGGGAAGGGGTTAAAAATATGCAGAGGGCACAGTTCTGTGGGGGTAAGAGATACCGGGGGTAGAAACGAAAAAGGGCTTAAGGCCTATTTATATAAAAAGGCGGGTTTAGTATAGAAGCATGGTTTTTATAAGGTTTTTAAGAAGGTCTGATAGGCTGAAAAGTTAGATTTTAAAATTTTAAAAATGGATTTTTACATTGTTTTGAGGTTTTTAGAGAAAAAAGATGAATGAGGGGGGTTCAAGAGGGTTTTGAAGAAGGGAAAAAGTGGGCTTTTTCAGAGAAAAAGGGTTATGAATGTGAGTGGGGGTAAGGTGTTGGAATGAGGAAAACGGGCCTAAAATGATGTAGTCTTTCTTTGCAGCAGTGATAGATTTTTAGGAGGAAGAGAGAGGGAAAATATAGAAAAAATAGTTAGTTTAGGATGATGAAGGCAGTGAGATTTCTAGAACTCACAATATTTCTCAAATGTTGTTTCTAGAAATCTAGGATTTATAACTTAGTCATCTTTTGATATCAACAAAAATTAATGATGACTAACACCACCAACTCAAAATTCTCACAAAAGTATATGTGAAATCATCTTTAACAATCTCCAAACCAATACCATGGGAAAATACCATGGTTATGCCAATACCCAAGAAACCTATACAATGGTAATACCAATACCAAGACCACATTTACCGAGGTAATGGAAATACCATGTGCCAACCTGCTCCACACACATACAAATACCATAGTAATGCTAATGCCAAGGACCCTTGTACCAAGGTAATGTTTGAATCATACTTAGACTTGCAACCTCATGCATAAAACATGGAAAAATCGACTACAACCACACCCATAATACTAAATCAATGCGGCTAAGGGCCTACAACCACACACATAAAAATGGATCTATGCAGTTGTTGCAGAGAATAGGGAAAAACAAAAAAATTCTCATCCCAGACCTCTACCAACCTGCTTCAAAACTTTTCTAGTACCTGCACAACTGTCAAAGCACCCTACAACTAACAAGCCAACCAACATAATCATATCATCTCCACATAATCTAGGCACTCACTCATCTATCATAACCACACACAATCCAATCTACTAGAAATATGTTCGCTCTTACACACTCAAGCTACCTGCAACACAATCATCTACAACACATGCCTAGGTTTGACATCAATGTCAACCATTAATCACTGCATCAACAACTACATCATCAATGCCAAAAATATTGACTTTTTAAGTTTCTTTTCTGTAATAAGTTAAACATTTTAGTGCTAGGAAATCAACTAATTGTTTTATTCATTAAGCTATTGTTGTATTTATTAACCTATCTCTTCTTGTACTCATTAATCTTTCAACATTCAATTAGCTTACAATACTTTTTTTTGCAATTAAATAATTGTATTTTAGTCTTCATATTCTTTATTTTGATGACCATTCAATGTCTTAAATCATAAAAAAATCATGTTTATTGGGTTAGAATCTGGATGGCTCTCTTAACCTAAATGATATGAGGTCTAATTAGGACATAATACCAGAGAGAACCGTTGTGACTATTGCTGCATCAATTATCCCTATCAATAGGATCCTAGGTGGCTTTGGGTATGGGTGCACTTCTCTCTAGGTTTCCTTGGAGAATAATGACCCTTAGAGGGATAATTTTAGAGATAAATATCCCTATGTGGGGCTTAGATGGAATTTAGAGACCCATGAGGGAAGCTATATCTCTTGGAGTCATAGAACCTCGAGAAATCCTGGCTAGCCTATGTTAGAGCCTTGGAATATTAGTGGCATAACCTGAGGGGTTACATAGGTAGAGAAACGTGTGCACTACCTTAGGTTGTGTAAGCTAATACGAAATAGTGAGTACAAGTTGGAGCATTTGTATCATTTGGTGCCTTGGCCTTAATCACATTTTTTTTTTTGAATATGGACCATAGTTTGGTTTTAGATGATCGTTTTCCCTAGTGGATTCATAACTATGGCTTTGGGGTTACCCATTTTTAAGAGAACTAGAGCAATAGAGTCTATGACTTGGAGGGAAATATAAGGTTTGTAGCTAGTTAATTCTTATATTTAAACATAAGTGTTTTAATTTTTGTATTTTACATTTTTTCTTTGCTAACTATATATTTATACATGATAATATCAACATATTTTTATATACATTGTGGTTTGGATCCGAGGTGGGAAATTTACCTATGGTGGTAGAGGGTTTTTTGTGGGTTAGAGTGAAAAATATATTTAGAGACAAAGTTTCGTGGCAATGTATCCCAACTAGGTGGTTCGGGGTGTCACAAGTGATATTAAATCATTAGGGTCAAACACTCAACCTTTATGGGCTTGAGATAGATTCAATGAACCAAATATTTGAGCATAAAATTACTCGTTATCCATTTCTTTCCAAATAGTATTCCTTATATATCCTTTTGTTTATACCCCTAGATTCATGAACCCCAAAGCATTGAATTTTTTTGGTGTGCCATTCCACATGGTAGCTTCATAGGGGTGATGATGCTTAAGAAGATGAAACATTCCATTGGGAAAATTTTACAACAATTCAAATGTATTTTATTGATCATTATGTTCAATTAGGGTTCAAATGTATTTTGTTGATCATTATATTCAATTAGGGTCATATGTGATTATTCACTATGTTCCTTACGAGTCTTCTTACGAAGGGATGCTAGACGATCAATTTTTTCATTGGCCCAACATTCCAACGATAATGAAGATCGTTTGAAGGTAAATGGATTTGTGGTCTAATGTCCAAATGGTCATGGGTTGGTTGACTAATTTAATGGCCTAATGTCCAAATGTATTTTATTGATCATTAGGTTCGATTAGGGTTCAAATGTATTTTTTTTATCATTATATTCAATTAGGGTCATATGTGATTATTCACTATGTTCCTTATGGGTCTTCTTACGAAGGGATGCTAGAGGATCAATGTTTTCATTAGCCCAACATTCCAACAATAATGCAAATTGTTTGAAAGTAAATGGATTTAATGACGTAATGTCCAAATGGTCATGAGCTGGTTGACTATTGAGATGAAATTTGAATTAGTTCATAACAATTTATAGTAAACTTATTTCCTTTATTTAATTCAAAATAATTTGAATTTTGTTACATAAGATCACTCTTATTAATTTCTAGAATTTTGAGTTATATAGCTATTCTTAATATTTTAGTGTTTTCTTCTCACATATTAAAAATAGATAACAATACTATTATTCCCTTAATATTAAATATAGATAACAATATTATTATTCCCTCATTATCAACAATTAAAAAAAAAAAACTAAGAGGTAAAGTTCCTTAGTACCGACCTTAACTCTCTCTATAATGGATATGAAGATTTACTCCTCCCTAAAGGATGAAGGTTGATATTAAATTCTATAATTCTATGTAAATGCAATAAAGTTTTCTCTCCGTGAACAATAATGAATTGGGGCCCGACATAATCAAGATCGCTTTCATACTCTTAAATAAAAATTTCAATGTTTTTATCTATGCATTAACTGAAATTAATAAATCCAAGTGATAAATTATTTTTCTCCATCCCATGACAAATTTCAATATTAAATTGATTTTTTTATATATGCGTTAGTTGAAATTTATAAATCCGAGTGATAAATGATTTTTTCCATTCCCGAGACAAATTTCAATACTAAATTAAATAATTGAAATTAAATGGAGCATGTGAGATAAGAACAATAGTGGTGGTGTAAATATTTGTAAAAAGGTATAAGGGGACATCATCGTGTTCCCCTCCCATAAGCTTTGGTTTTTTAATATTTAGATTGAAGGAGCGCTTCTATAACTTAAATACTATGCACATTCTATCTTTCTAGCTATATGGTTTTGACGTCATGATATTTAGAGCATGTCTCTCTTTATACAATTAAGAAATATTATATGGTTTATTTGCCATTAGTACCTTGGCTTTATGTTTGAAATATGCCCAAGCTTTCTCTATTCCATTGCAAATATTGATTGAAGATCAATGATATGGAATAGATTCTTCAGTGTTTGATAAGAATCTAACAAAAAAAAATGGTGCCACTTGTTTTCCAAGACTTCTCAAAAAGAAGGGTGAAGGGGAATGATGTATCCATTTTTTAATAATAAAAGAATCAAATCACTTTATTCTTTCCTTTTCTCCTTTATTCTTTTCACACGAGGTTACCTTAGAAGTTTGAAATATATTCTATGACTTCATTAAAGGGTACCTATATTTTTCAAGATATATTTTGTTTAATGATACCATGAAATATATTCTATGACTTCATTAAAGGGTACCTATCTTTTTCAATATATATTTTGTTTAATGATAACATGTATTTTGCTGATGATAAATTATTTGGAATATGTGAGTTTAAAGTTATATAGAAATATGGATTTTATATAAAATAATTAAGATTTTAAAAAGATGAATAGATAATTATAAATTTATTTATTATTATAAAATTATAAAATTATAATATAAAAGTAAATAAATAAATATTTTTTTTTTTATAAATTTACATGTAACATTTTAATTAAATAGTTTTATATTTTCTTATTTATATATATATATATATTTTATTTTTTTTAGATTTATATTTTTATCTTTCTTTTTCTAATTTTTTTTTTTTTTTTTTTAAATTGTGGAACCCTTATTCTCTTCTCCTACATACAAACTCACCTCTTTATCTCGTTTTCTTTGGCTTTCCTCTTTGCTTAATTTTTTAGCTTTTGATTTATGTACAACTAATTAACAAACTAAAAAAAAAAACAAAACTTGAAATTTCCAATAGAATATAATAAAAAGCATCTTTACCTATCACATTACACTTCATTACACTTCATTTATTTCATTGTGTATCCTATTACAACATACAAAACTTATGTAATTAAGGTGACTATGATATTTAGTAATTCACTTATAAATTAATTGGTTAAGTATTACTCAGTTAGTGGTTAGGTTTTCGTTTGTGTTAGGAGTTAAGACATAGTGAGATTTCAACTAAGTGGTAGTAAGTGAGTGGGATATTGGTGAGAAAATAGTAGGTTCAAAACATTACAAATTAGTGAATTAGGGACTAGTGGTTTAGCGAGTTACCTATTAGGGGTAAGGGATTAGAAGTTTGAGGTCATTGGGTTAAGGCATAGTGGATTTGACATAGTTATGAGTTAAAAATTAGTGAGTTACATGTTTAAGATTAGTGTATTATTATATAAATGGTTTCTAGGATTTAGTTAAAGGGTTGGGTCTCAATAAGTCGGATGGTGGTAATAATTTAAGGGACTATTGTGATATGGGTCATAGCATTAGTGGGTTGGGTATTAGCAGATCAAGGGAAATTAAAAATTAGTGAGTTAGGGGTCAAGGTTCTTGGGATAGGTATTATGGGTTAGGTATGGTTATTAGGATAAGGGTTAATGGATTAGGGGATAAGAGGTTAGTATGTTAGAGGTTTTCGGGTTAATGAGACAAAACTCAAGCATTTTAATCAAGATTTGTATAAAATCAATTTAAACATTCTAGATTTTCTTTTCAAATTGACTATTACTAGTTTAAATACATCTTAACTTTGAATCTAACAACATGAGTGATCAAACTTGTAGAAGTATAGACCTTTAAAACTTTAGTAAACTACAAATTTAAAGAAAGGTTTACACTTTTATGGATTTGAACTCTATTTCATTGATGCTATTTCAATTTTTGTTCTTAAAACAAATACACACACACAATTTTTTCCATGTAACTATGTATGAGAACAACTTGAGGAGTTCACCTTCATCAATGGGTGGTAACTAGGGTAAATTGAAAATGTAGAATATAGCATTTTGATCTAATATAGTATTGAGTATGAATATATTATATATATATTTTTACCTAGGGACTTAAAATCAAGGCCTATTATTTGAAATTCACAACTCTTAAACACTCTAGCTAATCCACTAGGCTTTACACCTGTGTGTGTGTGTCCTTGCTTTCATGAATATTAAGAAGTGATATGTTGTACATTGCCAATATTGTGAATTCTCCCATATTCTCCATATTTTTAGATGATAGTACCTACTAAACCACTAGCTAAAATATTGGCTAGTAACCCCAAGAGAATCAACATGATTTATTCCAAAGATATCTATGAACTTTGACACAAGAGAATCTACTTATTGACGTAACCCTTGCAACTATTTTGATACAAGAAAATCTGTCTATTGACGCAACCCTTGCAACTAATTTTTTTTCAAGGAAAACCTTGTGAGGAAACAAAAGGGACGCTTTCTCGTACTTGTGGATGTCATCCCTACTTGTTGAAATAAACTATGGTGCCTCTTTTAAGAGGATTAAAACTTGGTACTCATTGGAAAAACATCATTGGTGATAATTTATTGAGCCAACCCCTTGGGACATAATGTTTGGAAACATCTTTTCCAACCATCAAGAACTTAAATGACCCTAATAATCTCACAAGGGACTTGAACCTAGGTGACACCATATCCTCTTAACAACCCAAGCTATGCCCCATTAAATAATTTTTTTGGAAACAACTCATCCCACCCTCAAGCAAGTAAGAAAAAGTGAGATAATGAAATTGTTATTACATTGACAAGGGGAAAACTTCATAAAATTTATTGATGTTGATTATAGCACTTAACTTGATAAAGACGTCAAATGAGGGTGTGACATAGGAAACCAACTTAGGAAATCTACCCTAATATCTCTTTGAGGAAGTTCAAAACACTCAAGAAACCACTTGAGCTAACACACTGGAGTGGACCCAATGGTTAAGAATGTGTACTCCCCCTTGGAAAATACAATTTTGAATTCAAAGGGAGATAGGGTGTGTATACCTTCCTAAATTAAGAAATCCAACTGAAATGAAAAAAATAACATATATCCTATAAACAAAAAAATTTGTATACATCAATTTAATGTTTGGAAAAATAATATCCTTAAAATTAAACTATTATTATTATCATATTTTCTATTAAAATATTAAATATACTTAAATAATAATAATATAAAATTATTTTTTATTAGCGAGAGTGGGTATAAATCTGAAAAGCACTCTGACTCATCAAGTAAATTTTATGATGGTTTTTTTTTTAATTTTCCTTGATGTGATGTTGGACATTTTTTTTTCGCACCATTTCAATAATATATATATATATATATATATAATTAGTAGATAACATTTATTTTTGTGAGATGTGAATTATACATTTATAATATTTGGAATATGTGAGATGATACATTTTCTAATATTATATAGATTGAGAGGTACATAACTAGATATATTTTTACATATATGATATTTAAATTTAACTATACATACATACATACATACATACATACATACATACATATATATATATGAACTACACTTAGTAGTTCAAAGCTTGGCCCTATAAATTTTGATGTGATTTTCTGGAAGAATGGAAGAATGTTGTTGTTAAATATATATTTCAACTAATATGATATATTAAGGACATATTATTTATCAATAATACAACATATTAATAATTATTAAATAAAAAACAAAAATTCCATCAAGGTTCATTGCAAATGGCTTTGGCTTGAAAGTATTATCCAACAACCTTGCAAAAAAAACATAACCTTTCAACAGAACACAAAAGAAAAGCCAAAAAACCTTAGAATGAAAGAAAACATAAAAGAAGACAAAAGCTTTGATAACCATTGAAATCAAGGAGATAGGGGAGAGAAGGGTAAGAATTTCAAATCTAAACCACCCTTTGACTATAATGTCTGTTTCAGAGAAAATTTTAAGGATGGAAGTTTATCTTAAAATTTAGAAACCTTGGTGAATATTACTAGTCCCCAATATGTAAATTGTAAACTTTTTGATCATATTTTTGTAAAAAGATTTAGGTTTTTAATTATTTTATATTAGTATATATAAAATTTTGGCGATTTTTAGGGTAAAATAATTTTATACTATAAAATGTGGGCGAATCAATTTTCAAAAAAATGGAAATTGGCGAATCTTTTTTTTGGAAAAAGTATGAAAAATTAGCCCACCTACAACTATTAGCCCTTAAAATTTTCCCTGGTCCATTTAGATCATTTTAACAATACAAAAACAACTTTGGTTGTATGTTGCAAACAAATTAGGGCCATAACTGGAAATTTTCCCATGGGAGAGAATAGATACTAATTGATCATTGTTTACAAGCTTCACCCAAAGGGTCCTGTCACAACCCTTGAAAAGAACATGAGTGCTTGAATATAACCTAAAAAATAACCTAAAAATTATGGATTGCATGGCAGATCCATTAATGGCAAGTTAGCAACAATTTAATGGAAAATCTGTGAATTGCATAACTGATCCATTAACTCTAAGAATAAAATTATAGAAGCTTACCATACAAAATTCAATCAATAAGTATAAGCTAATGGAGATCTATTAGCCACAACTAACAAATAAATCCTTCAAGGGATTGCAAGCTATTTCTTTCCGTCATAACACCTCACTTTTCTGGTTACCCTTAAAATTTCACCACGATGGAGACTTCATCTAGTGCATTTTTGGTTTATAATTGGAATTTTATAATTGAAGAATTTACAAATACATTGAGCATTGAGGAATTTTATAAATGGAACTCCGCTTTGGAAAATTTATGATAGGTATAATTAAGTAAAGTGGTGAGAACATATTTAATATTTTAATTTAATTCAATATAAAAGAAATAACCTAAAAGTGTGTAAAGGAGTAAGCTAAGAGGCATGTGAGTAAGAAGGAAGACACAAGTAATTAAAACTAGTTAATATTTTTGAGTGCTTATGGGCGTCAATAAATTTGTAAAATGAACGAGAAGGGATATATTTGCTCAACTTACAAACTAGGAAGCTCTTAAATGTGTATATGAAAAACTTTTAAACTGAAGATCATCCTAGTCTCTCCTTTAACTAGAACTTCCCTACAAATCAAAATAGATGAATCTTTGGAAAAACAAAATTATATTAAAGAAAATATAAAGATTAAAGATTAAAATTTACATATTTAGCATTGAGTGAGTGTATTTTTCTTGACTAAATTGATATATAGAAACTGTTTACACTTCAATTGAATAGTTTTATGGGGTTTATAGTTTTTCATAAAGTTGAATGCATAATTAATTATGGAAAATCAAATTCTAAAAAAAAAAACTACTTGTTATTTTATAAAAAAATCAAAACTCTTTTATTATATATATATATATATGTATATTGTGTCTAATTGCTATGTGGAAATAGGTCCCTTGTTTCAGAAACAAAAAATTCTCATACACCAATTTAATATCTAGATTAACCGTGATATATATATATATATATATATATATATATATATATATATATATTTTAAAACATTAATTATTAAATTAACATTTTTAAAAATTAATTAAATATTATTATAAATAATATGTGGATTTTTAAAAATACCAGTAAATCAGTTAAATAAAAGTAGTTGAATTTAACCAGTAAACCAGCCAAACAATAACATGCACACATCACTAAATGTCTGGTGCTTAATGGATTTCCTAAGATATTGGAATAATCCACCTCCTTACTAAAAAAATCTGGGGAAAAGAAAGCCGAATGACATATGTTTTCGAGTCATCAAGGCTGCAAGAGATCTATGATCCAAAGGACTAAACTGACTTTCCAAATCTATCAATGAGGGAATATAATGGTAAAGGTCGGTTGAATAATATTAAATCAGAGGTTATTACAAAATTTGTTTTCAATATGATAAGAAATCTTAGCTTGACTAGATAGTCGGTAGGGAGGGTGCAGTGACCACTCTCTTTTCCTTGGACGTTTAAGCTCCCAAAAGCTAATTTAAATTTCACACCGTTCCTCCTAAACCTCTTTTTCTCTATGATATTAGTTGTTATATTATGATATTAAGTGGTGTTGATATCTCTGAAATGACGTGTTATTCTATTCCGCCATAGAAGGCCATGACTTGCAAAACCTAGAGAGCAGGATCCAGTAATAAAATCATGGGTGGTTAGTTGTTGTGCTTCCTCTGCTTTTATCATCTTGATCAAATTTCTCAATTTTAAGTTATTTGCTTGTTTTGTACAAGCAATAAATATTTTAAATTATTTGGTTGGTGTGGATAGTTATCTTTATTTTGATGTATATTCTCAAAATATTTTAAAATTTGATTAACAATAGTTATATTGTTAATCATCATCAAACATGGTCAATCATGGTCAATTATGGTCCAATGTCACATTGTGACAAATATTGTCTCATTATGAAAATCAACTACGGTCAAGCATGGTAAACCATGGTCCGACATCGCAGAAAATCATTCACGGTCAACCGTGGTCCAATGCCTAATTGTGACAAGGATTGCCTCAAAATGAAAATTATTCATGGTCAACCATGTTTATTTTAAGGTGTATATTAATCCTTCGGGTTTAATATTATTCTCATGGGTTTATAATTTTAAACCCTTGGGTGTATTAATCTAAGGGTTCATATTCCCCGGGTATAATACTATTCATGGGGTTTATAATATGAATCCTATGATTTAATATAAATCCCTTCAGTTATAATCATGGTCTACCTTGGTCCAATGTCGCATTGTGACAAAGATTGTCTCAATATGAAAATCAACATGGTCAGCCATGCTCTAATGTCACATTGCAAGAATGATTGTGTTAATATGAAAATCAACCATAATCAACCATGGTCAATCATGGTCCAATGTCGCATTGTGCAAATATTTTCTCAATATGAAAATCAATCATGGTTAAGCATGGTCCAACATCGCATTATGACAAAGATTGTCTAAATACGGAAATCAACCATGGTCAATCATAGTTATTTTTTTGTTTATAATATTTATCATAAAGTTTATAAAACTTAGCTTATAATATTTATCTTAGAGTTTATCAAAAAATATCAAACATACAAACCTCGGAAGAGGTCAAATTAAAAAGGCCATTATGCAAGAACGGAAACTACAGTGTCCTTGCCATGACAATTATGGTTCACAATTTCAAACCATCAGTAAATCCTACTTAATATAGCTTGTATCTAGACAACTATTTTAGTGTACAGGACCTATTAACAACTGAAAGAACCCTTGTTCACAATCTTTCAGGTAAGCTAGTCAGTGACATTTCTGCCATGGTCTACCTGTTTTATCTTTTGGTCAATTTCCTTGTCTATTAAGCAAAAATTTAGTGTTCAATGAACAGTGGAATGTTTGCATATATCGGTACTGGTAACTCGAGCAGAAACCACCTTTTAAAATATCCAGGCATCATTTTTTTAAATAAATTTGATAAGTTGATCTTGTACTTGAACACAAGGCGGAAGATATAACTTGCTGCATCAGGATATGACACATGGCTACTGCTCAGTATGCCAGGAATCGTATAGCAAAAACCAGAGAATACGCTTGATTGATCGATCTGAATGGATCTAACCGGAGAAATACCAAACAGAGTTGAGAGAGTAAAGAGTACGCTCGATTGATCTGATCTCAAGATTTTCAAATAGTGTTTGCAGTTCGTCTGCAGCTTCAAAATTTAGTTTTTAACTTCGTATATAATTTAGTTTATAACTTGTGTGTATTCATCGCTAAATTTCCGAGGCATCCATCCATACTCCTTTTTTTTTTTAATTGGTCATTTTAAAATGAGCATCATATAAGAAATTTTTAATTTAATGAAAATTTTATTTGCAACTACCTATATTACATAAATGAAATAATTTTCATAAATTTTAAGTGTCGAAAAGTAAGTAATTGTAATGATTAAGATGTTGTAATAATTGTAAATGAGCGTAAACTTTTTAAATATAAAGTCTATAGGTAAAATATGTTATAATGTTTTTAAAATAAAGCATTATAATAAAAAATAATAATAATAAAATATAATGTAGATTTAATTAAAAAATTAATAAAAATGACAAATCAATTTAATTTGTTATATTATAATTTTGTTTTTATTAATAAAATTACAAACAATTAAAAAGAAATAAATCACAATATGCATATCACATTAAAATAAATTTAAATAGTAGTGATTCATATTCATGGTATTTAAGAACGTATAATTAATAAATATACAAAAACTTAATAAATTTAATTAATAAACATATATTTAAAAATAAAATTTTCTAAATATAGAAATGTGATGTCAATTGGAGTTATCTTAGGTGCAAAATGATTCAAATTCCCACTAAAGATATGACTAGCTATAATGCCTTGATAAATATTGTTGTAATGACTTTGTGTTTATGAATATTGTTATGCTTACTTCAAGCCTTCAAAGCACTGTGAACTTTTAAACACGTATACCTTTGTTGTATGGGATTAGAGCCTTTATATATATATATATCCCCCCAAATGGGGGTGTTTTCCGAGACAAATAGGGAGGGAGATTGTTGTCGTCCCACCTAGCCAAAGGACCAAGGGATGTGGCAACACACACCCATAGTAAATAAGAATGTATTATTTCAAGTTGCATACTAATTGTCATTCAAAACATTAATACTTCGAGCATCCTACACTCAACATTTGATTGTATTGCATTTAAATTTTCTGTTAACTGGGACTCTAGTCATGTAGAGTACCATCTAGTGTTGATCTTGGCCATGGATCTGCACATTCTCACCCAAACCAAGCTCATTTTTGAAACAAATGGTGACTAGTGTAACCATTTTTTCTTGCTAGTGGATTCCTATGACAACTCCAATTTCCATTCTCTGTTGACCTATCCCTCTATGCTTTGGATTGGCCACAATTGGCATCACCTATTGAGCAATTACCATTTAGTGGGATCACTCTGTTTTCTCTATGACATTGTAGTTTAAATGGTAATTTCTAAATTTCCCATAGCTTCAAGCTCATTTTTCTCTTCCTTTCCTATTTCAGGTTAAACAACCATCCAACTACTCTTGCACCCAAGTTCCTTTACAATTAGAGTTTGAAAAAATCATTCCTATTGGCAGACTATGTTGGATGAAACTTCACTAGACTCCTCCTGCTCTGGTAATCTTTTCCGCCTCCACGTTCCCTCTTTCATTCTTTGGTTTTGTTTCACCCCTTTTGTGCTTCTCTCTCGGTTTTGTTTTACATGACATTGCTCTTTATATGCTCTCATATCTTGGTTTTTTATCTGTAACCTTAGTTTCTACTCCTCTTCTCTGTTTAATTTTATTCTTTCCACCCTTCCTCTCTTTGGTCGACTTCCTTCCCTCTTACCTTTGATGCTACTAGTGGTTTGCCTTGGTTATGGATCTTATCACATTGTCTCTCTTAATTGTGTCTTTACTACGTGTCCCCCCGCTAATATTTTGCAGTACCTGTCTCACTTCCCCTATCCCTCTACCTTCTTCTCCTTTACAATATATCATCCATGCCTCGTTAACACACCTGTTTCTATAGGGGTGTGGCTTATTATCAAGAGTAGGCCCACCATGGAAACACACATATGCACCACCACTTGCAAGAAATTGCAACTTGTTACTATGAACTCACTGAGGGCTCCATCCAAGAGAAACTAACAAGTGTTGAGGAGGAAGCCACCTCTCACAAGCACTATTCTTAAGACACAAAGATACTTTATGAGATGGCAGAATTAGTACCAAACATTAGGCACACTCCCAGTTGTTCAAATAGTATATGCACACAATAATTTATATTGGTACATGAAGTTCCTCCATGGTACAAAATTATTGGACCAACAAGAGCATCATGCAAATGTCATAGTTCAATTGAGCATCCACATCACCATATGAAGGGCCTCAATCGAAGGATGGAAAGCATTGAATAACACCTTGGCATTGGACCCTAGTTGAAGGAATTCATAGATCCAATGCAATAACATCCCTTGAACTTTATACTTCTTCATTATGATAATTTTCCAAATTCTCTCTCTTGTTGTAATATTCCCAATTTTCCATCAGTTAATTGGAATATTAGAGTTCTTAATTTTCTTAATTAATTAAGTAAATAAAAGGGTGGAGGGACCCATAAACCCCATGGATGAATAAAATCCACTTTTGTTGTGTGAATGTGCTTAGTAGATAGTAGATCAGCATCATGGAGTAGTGGAGCAGCACATTAATGAAGGAAGAGTGGAGATTATGGAGAGATAATGAGGAAGATGATGGAGATAGTGGAGGAATAAAAGTAAGACCATAAAGCATTAATGATGCAGTGATGGAGGAAGTGGTGCATTAAATGCACACATGATGGAGGGAGTGGAGATTAATTGGAGAGATCATGGAGATCATGGAGAGACAACACAGTCTTCATAGAGACTAGTGGCCACATGTGCAGTGCAGTTATGAGGTGGTCCAAGGCTAGGGAAGGCTCAAAATCATATAAGAAAGATGAGGGAAGCAAAGAAAATTAGTCTGGAATTTGATATTGTATTTTCGTTTGACATTCTTTGCACCGTTTAGCTGTTTAGCTAAGTCTGTTGTGTTTTTTAGCACACAGGTGTTCTCGAGCGGGAATCCCACCCTTGCCCATGGGGGACTTCGAGTGCCTACTCTAGGAAGGTTATTTTGAGTAGCCATTCATCATCCAAAATTGGTGCCATGTTCAGCCCCTCTCTTCTACACATACAACTTCAGGAATTACACAATTCATGTCTTAGGGTTTGAGAGGAGAAAGGAAATTCTTAGCATTTCAGCTAAGAAACCAGTGGAGGGTTCATCCTTTCATCTTATGCTTCCATCTCAGTCTTCTAGGAGTAGATTTGTCATATCCGTCATTAGGCCATCATTTTATACCTCCATGCAGCAGCAATTCCTTCAGGAATTGCGTAGTCCAGCGGGGTAGATCCAGTGGAGGAAGGAAGTTCCAAGTATTTGTTAGGTAAACTTGACTCGGGATAGATTCAATGTTGACTAGGGTAAATAGTAGTGGTTTTGGGGCACATGTTATTGTGCACCCATGGTTTTCAGCCCATGGTATTACATGTAATGGAGCCTATAAAAGGCTGGGAATACTTCATTGTAGTGTAGGCCTGGAGGTGAGCTGTGAAGGCTCACTTGGCCGGATTGGCTAGGGTTTTGGCCAATGGTTAATGAAATTTAATTGGTTGGGTTTTGCCCCGGATTTGGGGGTTTTCCCGAACAAACATCATTTTTTATGTTTATGATTCGTTGCTATCCTTTTATGTGTATTCCTATCAATAAATTGTTTATTATTTCTACAGTAATTTCTAACAAATGGTATCAGAGCTGAAGGTTTATTTGGCTGATAAACTTGCAGGAAAGAAGGGTTCCTAGTTTGATTGGGAGAAATGGAAGAAGATAGTAAGTTTAGGGCGAGAAATTTAACGACCAAAACTTCCCGCTGTGGAAGATGCAGATGGAAGATTATCTGTATCAGAAAGATCTGTACCTACCATTGAGCGGAAAAATAAAGAAGCCGATGGCTATGATAGATGTAGAATGGGAGATTCTTGATAGAAAGACACTTGGAACAGTACAGTTGTGCCTCACGGCATCAGTAGCCTTCAATATTTTGAAGGAAACAACAACAGAGGGTTTGATTAAGGCATTGGCGAAACTATATGAAAAACCCTCCGCCTCAAACAAGGTATTTCTCATGAAACATTTATTTAATATGAAGATGTCAGAAGGTGGATCTGTTGCAGACCATTTCAATGATTTTAATACAGTTACCAGTCAGTTAAGTTCTGTAGGGGTAAAATTTGATGATGAAGTTAGGGCTCTTTTATTTCTGTGCTCATTGCCAGAAAACTGGAATGGTTTAGTTATGGCCATTAGTAACTCTATCTCTGGATCTAGTACTTTAAAGTTTGATGATGTTGTCGATGTTGTCCTTAGCAAGGAAATGCGACAGAAAAGCTCTGGTGAGACATCAGATAATGCTTTGAGTGCAGAGTCTAGGGGAAGAATAATGGAAAGAGGAAAGAGCTTAGGATATCGCAGTAGATCAAGGAAAGGCAGATCCAAGTCCAGATCGGGGATAGTGTGCTAGAAATGTGGAAATAAAGGACACCTAAAGAAAGAATGTAGATCTCGGAAGGGAAAAGAAGGAGATGCACATAAAGAAAACAATCATGAGGCAAATGTGACAGGTGATGTGTTACAATATGCTTTGATTCTTTCTTTCGAAAATGTTACTGATTCCTGGGTAGTAGATTCAGGGGCCTCATTCCATGCCACACATGATAAGAAATATTTTCATGACTATGTTTAAGGAGATTTTGGACAAGTCTGTTTGGGTGGTGATAAACCCTGTAAAATTGTTGGAATGGGTAAGGTTCTCGTAAAAAAATAGAATGGAAACCAATGGCTATTAAAGGAGGTAAGGCATGTTCCATATCTGAAGAAAAATCTGAAAAAGCAAAATGATGGCAGCTCTATTATACTATTATTGTATGTAGATGACATGCTTGTTGCAGGGTCTAACATGCAGGAAATAAATGTGCTCAAAAGAAAATTGTCAAATTCATTTGCAATGAAGGATTTGGGCGCTGCAAAACAAATCCTTGGTATGAGAATAACTAAAGACTGGAAAAATCACAAATTAACACTGTCCCAAAATGAGTACATACAAAAGGTGTTGAAAATATTTAATATGAAGAATGCAAAAATAGTTTAAGTGCACCTTTTGCTAGCCATTTAAAACTTAGTAAGGAGATCTACCCCAAGACCTAAGAAGAAATGGACTACATGTCTAAAGTTCCATATGCATCAGCAGTTGGAAGCTTAATGTATGCAATGGTCTACACAAGGCCTGACATTGCACATGTAGTGGGAGTTGTAAGCAGGTACATGAACAATCCAGGAAAAGAACATTGGATGGCAGAAAAATGGATTCTCAGATATTTGAGAGGTACCACAAATCAAGCATTATGCTTTGGTGGTTCAAACATTGTTCTACAGGGATATGTTGATGCAGATATGGTAGGTGACAGAGATAATAGGGGAAGAAATACAGGATATGTATTTACTATAGGTGGAACAGTTGTCAGTTGGGTTTCAAAAATCAAAAGTGTTGTTGCACTTTCAACAACAGAAGCAGAGTATGTTGCTACTAGAGAGGCTAGTAAAGAAATGATTTAGTTACAAAGGTTTATGGATGAATTGGGTAAGAAGCATGATATAGGCACGTTATACAGCGATATCCAAAGTGTCATTCATCTTGCAAAGAACTTAGCATTTCATTCCTGGACTAAACACATATAGCTCCAGTACCATTTTATATGGTTAGTATTGGAAGATGGAGAGTTGAAGCTGGAAATGATACACACTAGCCAGAATCCCGCAGATATGTTAACAAAAGTTTTAACCAGGGAGAAACTGAGATTATTCTCAGTTTCAATTGGTCTTCAAGGATGACGATGAAGATGAGAAACAACCAAGTCCAAAGGGGAGTCATTTTCCAGCAAACGAAGCAGCAGTGGAGTTTCTACAATCAGTTTTCAAGTGGGAGATTGTTGGATGTGGAGCCTGATTATCTTGTTTATTTTGTATCACAGCGTTGGACCCCTGTACCTTAATGGGGTGGCAACACCACCCGTAATTAAACACTTCCTGGGGGGTCTAGGGGGGGCGGCTGTGACTTTATGGAGCCCTCCCTGGCGGGGGGTTTCAGGGGTAGTTCCCTCGAAGCTAAAAAGAGATGTAAAATTGCCTTGTAAACGTATAGTAATTTCTAGACAATCTGGGTCGTTCATTAGGCGGATGATCTGATCGTAGAAGTTATGTTTAGTTTAGGGTTTTTTTCCCTAGAAGGCAACCCCTCGCTTTGTATGAGGGTATTGTATTGCGGCTGTGTATTGTATGTGTATTCTCAAAGTGAGAAACAGATAGGGAGAATGTGAGAGAGAACACAGGATATTAAAGTGGATCTACTGTAGGTTGTGTCTCTTCATTTTGCTGGATAATAAAAAGGAAGGACTGGTTGTTCAGGGTGGACGTAGCCCAAACTGGGTGAACCACATATATTTGTGCCTCTAGTTTTATGTGTTTTGTGTGCTTGTGTTTTCCACATATTTTATGTGTTGCATTGCTCTGTAATATAGGGGTCGAACACTATGATACAAAATAAACAAGATAATCAGGCTCCACACCCAACAATATTTCAGCTTGGAATCCTATGAGGGTCTTTCCCTCACTTTGGAGAGATAATTTCCATCAGTTGTGAGCTATATTCCATCATCTAGCAGCATGCTACTGCTTCATCCCTCTTGACAACGCAGTTCAGTCCAGCAGTTGTGCAGTGTGCAGCTACAACTTGAGCAATGGAAGGACGAGCTCGATCTCAAGCTTCTAGCTTGAAGATCGGGAGAAGGGACCATACCTTCATCTATTGAGTTGATTGGGGGCTATTGCATCAGTTAGATCATTATTTCAGCCCCATATTAGCAGTCATCCCGAGGGATTCACTATTACATTTGGTCAAAATTATGACACTTTAGTTCCGACACTTTTGACGTATTGTCAGAAATTTCCCCAATCTTTCTCATTTTTTTAAATCTTGCCAAAAAATGTCACTATAGTGAAGTATAGGGAAATCGTCAGTATTGCGACGTTTAGGTACGTCATCAGAATACTGACGTTTTGGGACACAGCATCGGAACTGTGACGTTTCTAAGACATGAGTCAATATTGCGACATTTGGAGATAAGCATTGCTAGTGCGATGTTTAGAGACACTTGTCAATAGTGTGACGGTATTAGGGACAGCCGTCGGTATTGCGATGGTGTGGGGACAACCACTCGTATTGCGACGTTTAGACCAAATTTCGGAATAATGACGACGATAAATATTTTGTAACATTTTGTAATGACGAAATATTTTGTAATGTTGTTTTTTTATTTTATTAATTTTTATAGGATTATAATAATATATTTTTTATTTATTTACTAGGGTGATTTAATTGACCATTATTATGTTAGCTATTACTATGTTAGCTAGGTCAAGCTAACAAAAATAATAATATATCTGTTATATTTAATTGTTATTAATTTGTCTTTAACTTATAGCATGTTTAATCTTAAAAATGAATATATATATATATATATCTTTAAATTTAATGAATGAATAAATTAGAAGTCTTATTATAACTTTTTCAAAATTTAATGTCCTATGTATTAAAGAATATTTACCATTTTTTCATTACAATATTTGTATTGTGATGACCCCACAAATCGTAGCCCAATGTGGGCCCTCCCCACCTGCTTTGACATGGTGATAGATCACACTTTCAAGAGTTTCAATTCATGAATGTCACTCGCCTAGTATTGACTAATGTGCGCGTCACCTTGACAATTCACTTCAACATGACATTTTTCCTTCAAAGTTACTTAATTTTTGTACCACGCCAGTATAACCTCACACATAACCACGTCATTGTTGATGGTGAAGACTTTGTATCATAATGGTAATATGATGGATCTCATTCATTGTCAAAACACCCATAATCACTTCCCTGAGGAAGCAGCCACCATGTAAACCTTGTGCAACAAGAGCATTGGCACGTAGCACAATATCCATCGCAAATCCAAGTAGAATGAAAAACCCTTAAATCATGCATAGTGTGCCCGAATAATGGTAATGTGATCTCCCTCAATATTAGAAATATTATGCATTCCAATACTCTCATGTGCTTTAATTACCATGACCATGCAAAGTTATTTAAGATCAACATCCCTTTTAGCTAGAGTATATCATTCGGTGTAGGTTGTTATATGTGTCATAAAATTTGTGATTCATCTTCTCAGTGAAGGCCTCTTGACCTTAAGGACTTGGCCTTCCAGCCATTATCTGCCTTCAATGGTTCTCCCTCTCTATCCTTCTGCTCGAACTTTCTATTACCCTCTCTTATGTTCATGCATGTCATCCCTTTAGCCTTTTTGCAAGCTTCACATCCCAATTGCCTTTATTCGGGTGAGTCTAGTTGGGTCGGGTGGGGTCGTGTCAGGTCGCTGTGACAGGTCAGGTCGTGTGAGGTCGAGTCGGGTCGGGTCATGTGAGGTCGGGTCGGGTCGGGTCGGGTCATGTGAGGGTGCCCAAGGAATGCATCTGAGTTGGGTCGTGTGAGGGTGCCTAAGAAAACATGTTCGGGCGGGTTGGGTAGGTTTTGATCAGGTCGTGTCGTGTGAGGCCGCACAAGGAAATGCGTTCAGGTGGGTCGAGTTGGGTCGTGTCTTCATGTGAGGGTGCCTAAGGAAACACGTTCAAGCGGGTCAGGTTGAGTCGTGTGAGGGTGCTTACGAAAATGAATTTGGGTGGGTTTGCTCTGGTCGTGTCATGTGAGGGCGCACGAGGAAACGCGTTCGGGCGGGTTGGGTCAGGTCAGATCATGTGAGGGCACCCAAGGAAACGCGTTCAATCAGGCTAGGTCATTTTGGGTCAGGTCGGGTCGGTTCGGGTTAGGTCGTGTGAGGGCACACAAGGAAATGTGTTTGCTGCGGGTCGGGGAGGGTCGGGTCAGGTTGTATGAGGGCACCCAGGGAAATGCGTTACGGCAGGTTGGGTCTTGTTGGGTCATTTTAGGGCACCTAGGGAAACGCGTTCGGGTGGGTCGAGTGGTGTAAGGGTGGCCGTATAAAAAATGCTAAGTTGTGACCGCCCGTGTGCCTTGTACTACACGTTTGTGCGATCTATTTTTCATTTTCTCCGTCATGCCTTCGTTTGGACGGGTCAGGTAGTGTTGTGTGAGGGCGCGATAGGAAACATGTTCAGTTCGGATCGTGTGAGGGATTTTGTATCAAAAAACTAAGTTGTGACCGCTCGGGTGGCTTGTGCACATTCATGTGACCCGTTTACCATTTGCTTCGTCGTCATGCCAGCTTAATCGACGTTTGGGCGTGTCGAGTCACATCAAGTCATGTGATGGAACCCAAGAAAATGCATTTGGTTTGGGTCGGGTCCGGTCAGGTTGTGCCATGTGAGGGTGCCCAAGGAAATGCATTCAGGCGGGTCATGTTGTTTCGGGTCGGGTTGTGTGAGGGCTCCTAAGGAAACATGTTTATGCATGTCGAATCGGGTTGTGAGAGGGCACCTAAGGAAATTCGTTCGGGTGGGTGAGTTCAGGTCGTGTCATGTGAGGGCGCCCAAGGAAACATGTTCCAGTGGGTTGGTTTGGGTCAAGTCAGGTTGTGTGAGGGCACCCAAGGACACGCGTTCGGGTGGGTTAGGGTGGGTTGGGTAATTTGGTTGGATTTTGCTTGATTGCAAATAATGGTAAAGAACCTGCATCAATGTTTCTTTCCTTTATGAAAAAACCAACATGAAGAAGAGTGTGTGATAGGGAGTGTTAGCAAGTTCTAGCTGGTGTGCTAAGGAGGGAGTGACAAGGCTAGGTATGTTAGGTACCACTAACCTGTTTAACCCCTAAACCCTAAACCTCTAAACCCTTAACCCCTAACCCTTTCCTTTTCTCCCTCATGCCAACTTAATCGAAGCTCGGGTGTGTTGGGTTGGTTCAGGTCGTGTGATGGTGCCCAAGGAAACACATTCGGTTCGGGTCGGCCAGTCCGATCATGCTGTACTGTGAGGGCGCTTAGGGAAATGCATTCGAGCGGGTTCATTTTCTCCATCGTGCCATACTGGCCATTTACAATGGAGTATGTTGACAAAAATTGAAGATTCCTTGATGTGAGTTCATGAAATGGAAATTTATTACAACAAAAATTGGAATATGATAGACTCAATTAGTCCATGTCACTAATGTTTCCTCCAAGAGTGACAGACATCCTCGAGAATATGAAAATAGATATTATGGGTTTTTAGATGATATATAGTTGAGTGTGACTTTAATTCCTTCAAATTGGCTTTGTTTAACGTCAAATGGTATAGGCTAGGAATGAATGTATGTGATGATGACATAAATCTTATTCAACATGACAATAGATTTCCAATGGTTAAAACATCGCAGTTTGAAGCAAGAAAATATTGCTATGTTTTTCCAAGCCAATGTGAACAAGTCTTTTATTCAGAGGTTCCAGGTGAGAATGAATGCTCATTTGCTATTAGATATGATCCAAGAGGAAGACCAGTAGAGTATACTATAAAGGAAGAAGATGATATTGATCAAGAAGATGATGATGCAGTGGAAGATGAGCAGGAAGATGCATTGACAGACGAAGAAGATATAGAAAATGAACCAGGCATAGGAGATGAGGAAAAAATTATTGATGATGATGTTAATGAGGATATTATTGAAAATGACATAATTGATGATGATGATGACATGGTCGATCATTTGAACACCGTTTCAGAATTAGATGTTGTTATAGATGTCGATCAGTTGTATGAAGATGAAGAAGATATAGAAGAAGAATATTGATACAGATGTTCTGTTTGAGTATGAGCTGGTATGTTATAACTTTATATTTTAATCATTATAGAAATATTTTTTATGCATAGTGGATCATTTACTAGGGGCATGGAAGGACCGGGCGATTGAATAACATTTAATAACAGATCAGTAGTGTCATGAATAGATGGAAGGGATCGAGTGACAGTACCCACCAAGTCCAGTGCAGTTTCCACTGGAGCCTGAGTGTCCTATGCTTGGTTCAATATCTCACCGACAAGAGGGATCTACAGTTGTTCAATTTTTTCCTCCATCCCTTCCATTAGGATAAGCCCCTCTTCCTCCTGATGCACTGCCTCATCCATCTGTTCCTACTCACCACCTTTTACCTGATCAGCTACCTAAGCCCGATAATCATTCCTGTAGACTACCCTTTGATGACGCTCCTACTAATTCCTAGAGGGCAGTCTCTGACCAAATGATCACCATAATTGTGACATATATGGCACCGAAAAGGAAGGTGCTCATAATCAATAATTTGGAAGAAATATTTTCTATCGAGATGTAAGTGGATTTTTTCAACCAAATCTTCTCTTGGAAGAAGAAGAACCAGTATATGAGCCACATTCCAAGATTTTTCACTAGTACATATGGTCAATTTTCCGACACTTTAGTTCTGATAGTTTTGATGTATTGTCGGAAAGTTCCCAAGTTTTTCTCAATCTTTTTAATCCCTCCAAAAATAATCGGAGCAAATGTTGGAAGTGTGACAAACCTCTCTAAATTTCAGAATTGCGACGAAAACATTAACAACGTCAGAAAAACGATGGAATGTCCAACCGTCGGTATTGCGACGAATCGCTCCAAACTGTCGGTGTTGTGACGTCTTGAAACGAAAAGCTCCAACGTGTCAGTCTTGCAAAGAAACGTCCGCCAACGTTGGTATTACGACAAAATGCTACTAACTTCAGTATTGCGATGAAAAGATCCAAAGCGTCGGTCTTGCGACGAACGCAAATCCGTCGGTCTTGCGATGCTATCCAAACCGTCGGACTTCCAACATTTAAATTTAAACAAGGTTTAATGGATTTAAACAAGGTTTAGTGGATTTAAACAAGGTTTAGTGGATTTTATGCAACATTAAAACATAAATTTTAACATAAGGGAAGGGTGGGTTAAACAAGGTTTAGTGGATTTGACGCAACATTAAAACATAAAATTTATGTTTTAATGTTTTCAAATAGATTTTTGTTAATTAATTTTTTGGTTCTATTGTTTGAAATTTATGAAATTAATTAAGTTCGAGTATAATTTCAAGTTATGAGAAAATTCAAGGTTAGATTAAACTTAGATCAAAAGTTATTGATCTCAATATAATTTTTATTAGTTTTATATTTAGTAATATTGACGTGGATATAAAAGTGTGATATTAAGTAGTTGTTATAAATGTATTGGGTTGATTTTTTTATAAAGTTAAATTCATATAATGTTTTTTTTTAATATTTTTGTTAATTATTTTTTAGTTTCAATGTTTGATATAAAGGGAGAAATTAAATTTATGATTTTAATTTATGAAAAAATTAAGAGATATATTAAACATTATTTTTCTCACTACATATATTTTTTTGAGGTTTAGTGGAGTTTATATGAGAGGGTAAAGAAATAGAGATTAATATAAAATAATATTGAATTTTTCGTTTAAATTAATTTTATTCATATTTATATCTTTAAAAGTTTTATTTTTATTTTTATTTTATATTTTTTCAAAAAAAGAAAATTTAATATTAAATATTTAAAATATTCATGCTATGTATTTTTTTAATTAAATACATCATTTATATTATAGCATAATGAAATCAAATATTCATCATTTGATTAATATATTATAAAATGTTTAAGAAGAATTGCACCGAATTAGTTTTGACATCACAACTTATGTGATTGCAAATTCAAAAAACACCTAATAATAATATTATAAGTATATATAAGTATATTTTCACTAAATAATATTTATATTAATTTTATACATTTTCTAATCAAATTTTTATTGTGATTGAATAGTGTAAAGAAAGATAAATTTATAAGAAATAATAAAAATGAAGTTATGGTTTCAATCTAAATCAATTTCACTCATGATTTTCCAATACATTTAAAGTATTTATTTTTTTAACTTTTTGGAAATAAAAGTGAGAAAGGATGATATTAACCCTTTAATATTAAAAACATTATCTCTTTATTTTTTTATGAAATATGTCATTTTATATCACAATGCTTCTCAATCAAATAGTCAATGAATGAAAGAAATTAAGTTCTAGTATGATTTCAAGTTATGAAAAGATATAGGGTTCTATTCGAAGTTTTTTTCCTCACCAAAACATGTACATTGTATAAGTTTAGTGGAGATTATATGAGCTTGAGGTTGTGGACTTTCACGCTTATCACAAGGATGCATGGGTTTAATTAAATGGCCATCCATTCACATGTATCTATCATTCTAGAAATTACACAAGGAGAGATTGACCGAGGAGTTTAGAAAACAGTTCCTCCCAAGGACCCATGGAATAGTATACCAAAGGCCACCCAAGGAAACGTGTTAAAGTTAAGTCAGGATGTGTGAGGTCACCCAAGGAAACGCGTCCAGGGTGGGTTGAGTCAGGTCGGGTCATGTGAGGGCACCCAAGGAAACGCATCCGAGTCAGGTCGGGTCGGGTCATGTCATGTGAGCGTGCCCAAAGAAATGCATTCAAGTTAGGTCGTATGAGGGAGGTCGTATCAAAAATGCTAATTTGTGACCACCCGTGTGTCTTGTGCATGTTCGTGTGACCCATTTTTTGTTTTCTCCACTGTGCCTTCGTTCGGGTGGGTTGGGTTAGGGTGGGTCATGTGAGGGCGCCTAAGGAATCACGTTTGGTTCGGGTTATGCCATGTGATCAGGGTGCCCAAGGAAACACAATCGATTTGGGTCAGGTCATGTGAGGGAGGTCGTATAAAAAATGCTAAGTTGTGGCCACCCATGTTCCTTGTGCACGTTGGTGTGACCCGTTTTCTGTTAGCTCCCTTGTGCCTAATTTGTTTGGGTGGGTCGGGTCGTGTCATGTGAGGGTGCCCAAGGAAACGCATTCAAGTCGGGTCGGTTCGGGTCATGTGAGGGTGGTTGTCTAAAAAATGCTAAGTTGTGACCGCCCGTGTGCCTTGTGGTGCACATTCGTGTGACCCATTTTCCTTTTTCTCCCTTGAGCCTTCGTTTGGGTGGGTTGAGTAGGGTTGTGTGAGGGTGCCCAAGGAAATGTGTTCAGGTCAGGTTTGGTCGTGTGAGCAGACCCAAGGGAATGTGTTCAAGACGGGTTAGGTCATGGGGTCGGGTCACGTGACGGAGCCCAAAGAAACACATTCGGGTCGAGTCATGCTATGTGAGGGCGCCCAAGGAAACACGTTCAAGCCGAGTCAGGTTCGGTCGTGTGAGGGAAAATGTATCAAAAAATCTAAGTTGTGACCGCCCATGTGCCTTGTGCACGTTCATGCGACCTGTTTTCCATTAGCTCCCTTGTGCCTTCGTTTAGGTGGGTCAGGTCATGCATACCGTGTGAGGCTACCCAAGGAAACACGTTTAGGTTGAGTCAGGTCGTGTGAGGGTGTCCATATAAGAAATGCTAAGTTATGACTGCACGTGTGCCTTGTGCACGTCCGTGCGACCCGTTTTCCATTTATCACTCCTATGTGCCTTCGTTCGGACGGATCGAGTCGTGTCGTGTGAGGGCGCCCAAGGAAACGCATTCAGGTTGGGTCAGGTCAGTTCATGTGAGGGAGGCCGTATAAAAAATGCTAATTTGTGACCACCCATGTCCCTTAATGTGCATGTTCGTGTGACCCGTTTGTCATTTTCTCCCTTGTGGCTTAGTTCAGGCGAGTTGGGTTGTGCCATGTGAGGGTGCCCAAGAAAACGTGTTCGGGTCCAGTTCAGGTCAGGTCTAGAAATAAATTAAGTTCTAGTATGATTTCAATTTTTGAAAAGATATAGGGTTATGTTCGAATTTTTTTTTTGGCCTCACCAAAACATGTACCTTGTATACGTTTAGTGGAGATTATATGAGCTTGAGGTTGCGGACTTTCATGCTTATCACAAGGATGCATGGGTTTAATTAAATTTCCATCCGTTCATATGTATCTATCATTCTAGAAATTACACAAGGAGAGAATATTGACCGAGGAGTTTAAAAAATAGTTCCTCCCAAGGACCCATGGAATAGTATACCAAAAGGCGCCCAAGGAAACGTGTTCAGGTTAGGTTGAGATGAGTGAGATCACTCAAGGAAACATGTTCATGGTGGGTTGAGTCAGGTCGGGTCATGTGAGGTCACCCAAGGAAACACATCCAGGTCGGGTCGGGTCGGGTCAGGTCGTGTGAGCGTGCCCAAGGAAACGCATTCGGGTCAAGTCGTGTGAGGGAGGCCGTATCAAAAATGCTAATTTGTGACCTCCCATGTTTCTTGTGCACGTTCCTATAACCCATTTCTTGTTTTCTCCATTGTGCCTTCGTTCAAGCAGGTCGGGTTAGGGTGGGTCATGTGAGGGTGCCTAAGGAAATGCGTTCGGTTCGGGTCATGCCATGTGAGGGTGCCCAAGGATATGCGTTTGGGTTGGGTCAGGTAGTGTGAGGGAGGTTGTATAAAAAATGCTAAGTTGTGGCCACCCATGTGTCTTGTGCACGTTCGTGCGAACCATTTTCCGTTAGCTCCCTTGTGCCTAATTCGTTTGGGCGGGTCGGGTTGTGTCGTATGAGGGCGCCCAAGAAAACACATTCTGTTTGGGTTGGTTCAGGTCATGTGAGGGTGGTTGTATAAAAATGCTAAGTTGTGATTGCCCATGTGCCTTGTGGCGCACATTCGTGTGACCCATTTTCCTTTCTCTCCCTTGTGCCTTCGTTCGGGTGAGTCGAGTAGGGTCATGTGAGGGCACCCAAGGAAACCTGTTCAGGTTAGGTTTGGTCATGTGAGGGCACCCAAGGGAACACGTTCAGGATGGGTTGGGTCGTGGGGTCAGGCATGTGAGGGCACCTAAGGAAATGTATTAGGGTCGGGTCATGCTGTGTGAGGGTGCCCAAGGAAACACGTTTGGGTCAGGTCAGGTCGGGTCATGTGAGGGAAACCATATCAAAAATTCTAATTTGTGACCACCCATGTGCCTTCTGCACGTTCGTTCGACCCGTTTGTCGTTATCTCCCGTGTGCCTTGTGCATGTTCGTGCGACCTGTTTGTTGTTAGCTCCCTTGTGCCTTCGTTTGGGTGGGTCGAGTCATGCATGCTGTGTGAGGGCACCCAAGGAAACATGTTCGGGTCGGGTCGGGTCGTGTGTGGGTGACCATATAAAAAATGCTAAGTTGTGACTACACGTGTGCCTTGTGCACATTTGTGCGACCCGTTTGCCATTTGGCGCTCCTATGTGCCTTCGTTCGGGTGGGTCAGGTCGTGTCGTGTGAGGGCACCCAAGGAAACGCATTCGAGTTGGGTCGGGTTGGGTTGTGTGAGGGAGGCTGTATAAAAAATGCTAATTTGTGACCGCCCGTGTCCCTTAATGTGCACGTTTATGCGACCCGTTTGTTGTTTTCTCCCATGTGCCTTAGTTCAGGTGGGTTGGGTCGTGTCGTGTGAGGGTGCCCAAGAAAACGCGTTCGGGTCCAGTTTGGGTCGGGTCAGGTTGTGTGTCATGAAAAGTTGTAAAATTTATATATTAAATAATTTATATACACTTTAATATCTTATTTATTTATATTCAATTTTTTATTTAATACTTTATATAATTTTTTATTTTTTTTTAAATATTATTATTTACATTTAATTTTTAATTTTAATTCCAATTCCCATTCCCACCTCAAAAAAAATTCACCCTTCACCCAACCTCCCTATTCCCGCCTGCAAAAAGTACACCCTTCAAATCACTATTCTTAACGTGCTACTGTTCTGCACACAAAATCGAGTTGAACCCGAATTGACCCTGCCGAACTGCCCTTTTCCCTGCTTAATGTTGAACGTTATTCTGAACGCGCTACTATTCTGCATGCAAAATTGGGTTGAACCTGACTTGACCTTGCTGAAATGTCTGATGCCCTGCTGAACACTGAGCGCTATTCTGAACGCGCTATTTTTTTGCATGCAAAAATCAGGTTGAACCCGACTTGACCCTTTCGAACTGCCCGATGCCCTGCTGAATGTTGAATGCCTGAACGTTGAACGTTGAACTGACTAATGCCCTGCTGAACCTAGGGTTTGAGTCCAATATGGAAGAGAAGGCAGGGAAACAGCTCTTCAATGGTCAATGCCTATGTACATCCTAGGCCTTTATTTATTTATAGAATAGCCCAAAATTACCGTCTTTGCCGATAAATTCTTCTCTTTTATATCGAAAAAGACTCGTTCGATCTCTTGTCAGCTCATCCTAAGGCATCTCCATTAGCATAGTTCCACTCATAACTTGGAAGATGAAACCCTACAATATCAAGGGAGGTTCCATCATAATTAGAGACAGGGAGGTATCATACCCATGGAGGTTACTTACGTCTCTCTACTCATTATTTCTACTGGTATATTTTTTATGGTAGTATATCTAGTGTTATTTGGATATATCTATATCAATTTGTGTTGGAAATAAGACACAATTCTTCTCTTACAGGAAATTTGCGTTGAAATAGGATCATCTATGATGTGGATCACTCTTGGAGACCTCTCACAACTCTCTTCTTCATCCAAATTAGCTTAATCACCTACAACAATGAATGATGGGTAAGTTCCTTGCCCTGGTTGACAAGGCCTCCAGACCTTCCATACTTCTCTTCATTTTTTTCAACATTAGGGTGCCCCCTAAAGAATTATTCAATAAATTAACCCTAGATTTTTAATTTTGTTTCCTTTGATAATGTGCTTCTAAAACCTAATTTTAAAACTAAGTGAAGTATCTTAATAATATATAACTTGAGTTTCAAATAATCAAGATAAAAACCCCTCACTAACCTATTATCTCTCCCCCTCTTTCCTCACCCCGGGGTTTATCAAATTTTCCCTAAAACCGAGTGGTGACTCTGTTATTGCCTAAATCTACCTCAGGCTGAAGGAAGGCAAAGTTCAGGGTAACATCAAACCATGCTCAGTCTGGTAGCTAGCCCTACTAGATTAGGAGAGGGCTCTCTCCGGGTCAATATCAGCAAAGATAATCAATAAGGCTTGAGATGACTTGAAATAAAGGCTGATTTTAGACTAGGTATATAGGTGAAAGGGTTTGATTTTATTTTGGGGGTTTTTGTTGGAATCAAAGGGAAAGGCAGTTTTGGGTCTGGGGATGAGGCCTAGTTTTTGTAGAGTTATGAATGGGGCAAGGAAGGAAATTGTTTTGATGCTTTGGATTGAATGAATGGATAGCTCAGACCGGTGAAGAGCTCAAGAGGGAAAGAGGATTTCAAGAATCCTCTTCAAATAGATGAAAACATGAAAAATTAAACAAAACTCAAGGCAGACCAAAGCAATCTAATGAATTCCACCTTTATAACTTGTTTGTTTAATTTGAGAAGAAATAAGTAGGAAAATGGTGCACATGAAACATCAGTAAAATTACAATCACATAGAGAAATAAACCATCAAAACATAGAGCCACATGGATCCCAAAGAGTGCTGCAAACCCTGGTCTATTCCTTTGCCAAAATTGCAGAGATGAAATGTACAATGAAGTGCCAGGTAATCCCAAATGTCCAACCCTGAAAATGACTGATGAATTACAAGATATAGACAAGCCTAACTCATCCCCATGCCTCTAGGGGTCAAGCTCATCATTCTAGGAGCTATTTCAACCATATATAAACTAAGAACTAGAAAATAGGCAGTGGAACAACTTACCTCTATAAGATAGGAAATTGATTCATTCAGTTACATTTCACTTTTTGGTGAATGAATCTACTTGGATGAGTAAAAATATGCCAAAATTACATAAAAGTCATGAAATTACATCAATTTACATAAACAGCTGTACATATGAAGATAAAAAAGTCAAACTGGCCAAAACTAGGTGAAATTCTGAGCTGCTGAGTGAAAAATAGGCCAAATTTCCCAATGCGTTGCGCCTGAAATCTCTATGCGTCGTGCCACTTTGAGGCTGATTTTGAGGGCCTTCCCGAAGTCAAAATTGAGCGCACGATAGCTCATTGGAAATATTGGCCTGTCTAATTTCCAAACCAAGTGGAATTTTTGAATTTGGTTGCCATTTTCCCCTCCAAAAGTCCAATCTCCCAACACTGCTTCCTGTGTGTCCAAAAAGTGATAGAAAGGCCATTTTTAAGGTGTTTTCGACCCTTTAGGCAACCCAAAACTTGTCAAACTCCTTAGGTAATCGGTAAGCATGCATAGATTTTGATGAAAAATCTAGAAATACAAATTTTTCCTTAAAAGGAGCTGCCAATTATAAGCACACGCCAAGTGGCACTACGCGTCGGGCAGGAAAATCTGTGTTTAGGCCAAAAAATTCAAAATTGACAAAAATTTTCCCAAATTTTTTGAAATTTGGGCTGAATGTCCACCATCAAGCACTCTACTGGGCCAAAGAAGCTTCGGCCAAAATTTGGAGTCTATCATGCCTTTTACGACGCTTTAGTGCCCTCCTTAGTCTTGCCTTCAGGATTTTGATCCTCATGTGCTTGAGCATGTTATTTTCCTTGTTGGCCTTTTCCAATAGCTTCTAAAGATGAATATTGACCCTCTCAAGCCAAGTCTCTCTATCAGCCTCAATCTCCCGCTCAATGGGTGTCATCTCTGTTTGGCTTCTTCGGGCAGCTTGCTGGTTCTCACGGATGTTTTGCAACTCCATGATTGTTTTATGATCTTACAACTATTTGTTCCACTACTCTAGGTATTTTATGATCCATTGGGCTCTCTGCAACTTGACGGTCAATGTGTCAATCTCCGCCTTCTGCTCTTGAATAGTCTCTCTCAACTTTGAGCTTGGAGAGCTCAAATCCTCATCAACAAGTATGAAATAAGTATCCTGGCCTCCTGAAGGGCCCTCATCCTGCATAGGCCTCTTACCTCTATCCTATACCTGTACCTATGCTACTGATGATGACAACGACACCCCTTCCACCATGGGTGGAGATAGTACTCATCGGGCTGCTGCAAATAATACTCTGGTGCCTCCCTGATAAGTAACAAACACTGGCACACTGATAGGCTCTGTCTCATGACCTTCAGGCTGATTTGAAGGTTCACCTGCATCATGGACAACCTCCGGAGGAACCTGAGGGGCTGTGAAGAAGTTACGGGAAATGAAATCCTCCCATGAAATACCCTGAAATCCAAGCTGATGTACAACCACGATCTTGATGAGTGAACAGTGATAAATACTATTGTACTGCTGCTCGGGAGTTTTCCTCTGCACAAGAGTGGTCATCCTCTCAATATTCCAGCACATGAAATAAGGTATTTTCATCATCCTCACTCTGGTGAAATGCATCAATAACCTGATATGGTAGGCATAGAGGCATGAAAACCGACGCTCACAACTGAAATATCTGATAATGAGTTTCATCAGAGGTGCATAGGATTCCTTTAGGAACCGAAATGGAAACACCCTGCTGAGCTGCCTCACAAAGCTAGGCCTGATGTATGGTTCATAATGCACTCTGTCCACCTGCTGTCTTTTGTTCCACTATTCACCCACATTCGGTATTCCGGTTGCTTGAGATATGGTTTCCGGTGTCAAAGTGAAATTTACACTAGCAAGAGTTACCTGACCATCATGTAAATGCAATACAAAAAAACGAGCTAACTCTTGATTATGACGGATCCTAGCAATCATCTCACAATACTGATAGCATGATTGCTCTCGAAAACATGCTATGGCAAGTGGGCAAGCCTGCAATTGAGTCAATGAGGTGGGCTCTTCTCTCACATGTTTGCCACCTTTATGAGGCCTTCTAGGTGCATGTAGCTCAGTGGTAGAATCACTATCTCTGTCATATGATGTATCGATGTCTATCTCCATGATGTCCATACAAGGTATATGTTGGATTGTATGAGATGAAAATGAGAATTTGGTGCTTTTGTTTTAATTTCCAAATATATGTCAAAGGGGAGGGACCATAGGAGAAATAGGGCAGTGAGGATAATGGGTTTTAATCAAGTGATAATTTGCCTTTTGGAATTTTAAAAAATGTAGGGACAATGGACAGCTACTTGACTGTTTGGGAACTTGAGGTTTGGGAATTTTTATAAGTGAAATGGGAAAGGGAGAGTGATAGGAAATGAAATGACTTAGGAATAGGGATAATGGTAATGAGATGGTATGAGTGAATTTGAGGATGTAAGGGGATATGGGATGAACTGTAATGATAGGATTACAGTGAGGGAAGGAATAAACAAGGTGGGGAAATGGAGTATTTGGGACCACAATCAATTTTAAAACTCCAAATTCAAAACCCTAAGGAGCAGTTTTTAACAAGGGAATAGGGTTTATAGTTTTTGCATTCAAACTCTCATATTCAATCTCAATGACCACCAAACATTGCTTAATATCAATTACAAAGTCTCATAAACTTACTTGGAGCAAAGGAGGCCGAATCGTTTTGAAATTTGACAAAGATAGCAAGAATTTTTGTGTTCCGGCCCTATGCGCCGCGATAGTGGCCCAATGCGTCGCGCTCTCCTTATGCGCCATGACAGTTCAAATTTGCATGGTGTAGAGTGGCCCTATGCGCCGCGCTCAGTTAGTGCGCCGCGATAGTTAATTTCACACACAGTCTACCCTCAAACGCTAGCTTCGTTTCCTCCACTATTTCTCTTGGCTTCACTCTTGTCTTGGCTTGCAAATGGATTATTGAAACACAAAAATATATTTTATTCCATAGACTTTGATTTTTGATTTGAAAAAACCAACTTTTCTGATGTTTGAACCTTTGACACTTTTCAAATAAACTCTATTTTTGTTTCCTTTGTGCTTTTTGATTTTTGAGTTGAATGATGAATCTCTTCTTTGTCTTTGCAGGGATAGATGGCATGGGGTTTTGGCAAAGGTGACCAGGGCTACGCCTGAAGAACTTTACAATTGAAAAAACTTTGAAAATTACATTGCATTTATTACAAACAGATAAAATAGACAATTTTTCTTCAAAACAGAGTTTTGAAGAAAAATCATTATCAAGCATTATGACGATGAAATTTTTGCACTGATACCTTATTTGAGGCTTCCTCATGTGCCTGCTGACATTATTAGACATTCTGAAGACTAAATTAACGAAACCCTAGACCTAATGAGACTAAAAAAACCCTAAAATGACTCTTTGGTGACCAAGAGACCAAACATGACTGTAAATGACTATAAATGATTTCAATGAAATTTGATGAACAAACCTAGGCCAGCAGGTACATGACATGAGGGATATGAGTGACAAGACCCTTCCATCAGATGATCCATACTCCTAATGGAATGCAGTTGACTGACCTGAATGAGACACCTAAAATGAGATGCAACAAGAGAAATTTGATCTATGACGGAGGGATGAAGATACCAACTCTAACATTGGCTCCAATGGGGATGGTAGCTCCTTAGAGGTGCCAAGAACTACAGATTTCTGGGAGAGTAGGCAATGCCTTCATCCATTGGGCTATGGAGTCCACAACTTCGACAAATCAACACAAGATTCTTGACTCATTTATTGACTGAAAATTTGACTCAAACTGACTCAATTTTGAAACCAAAATGACTGAAAGACCTGACTCGACAAACTCAAACCAAAGCTGAAATCAATCTTCAGAGTTATAGCCTTCACTTCGGGCCCCAAACTAAAGAAAATATCA
Organism: Pinus albicaulis; assembly: GCA_034641835.2. Classification (NCBI taxonomy): domain Eukaryota; kingdom Viridiplantae; phylum Streptophyta; class Pinopsida; order Pinales; family Pinaceae; genus Pinus; species Pinus albicaulis. Next base: position 62,359,100 of record MU968411.1, on the reverse strand, counting down.
TAGCACACTCTTGCAATGAAACTGAAATAAATGGTATGTACAGTGACAATGTAATCATCAGAAAATATTTCAGAAATGATACCGCTTGAGCAGCCGACCATTGACCGGCCCTCCTGGACAATCTTCCCCGTTCATCTCTTTTAGAAGAAAAGCATTCTAACCACGATATGCAGAAATTTTAAAGGGTCCTTTCCAGAGATTTTCTAACTTACCATGCTTACCCTTTTCCTTGTTTCTTGCATCCCATTTCAGCACCACTTCTTCCATTTGAAATTTGTGCGCCTTGGATTTTCTACATATATTTTCTTAATTCTCTCTTGCATCTTGAACGTGTTTTGGAAAAATTCTTCTCTCGTCTATTGCAAATGGATCATTTGATTTATTCTTCTTTACGTATGATCATCTTCACTACCAGCTTCCTGTAGAAGTTTGACCACTGGAACTACGAGAGAGGTAGGAAATATCGTGTCAACTCCATATACTAGCTCAAAAGGGGAAATACCAATGGATTTCTTCTGAATCACTCGATTTTCCCAAAGTTCATTAACCAACTTCTTATGCCAACTTTTCTTATTTATTTCCAGCATCTTTTTAATAATGTTGACAAAATCTTTGTTCGAAGACTCCACCAATCCATTGCCTTGCGGATGATAAGCGGTTGAGTGTCCCAAAATGATATGATACTTGTCACAAAACTCAATCATTATTTTTTATTTTAAAGTTGTTGTGTTATCAGTGATTAACTTATTCGGGCAACCAAAACGAGACAAAATGTTATTCTCAAGGAATGAAATTATTACCGAATTCCTAGCTTTCCTGGTGGGAATTTCTTCAATCCATTTTGTGAAATAATCTGTCACTGTGAGGATCCACCTGTGCTGAGCTGAAGAAGAGGGATGAATCTCACCAATGAAATCCAAACCCCACTGCTGAAAAGGAGCACTTACCTCAATGGGCTTAAGCGGCAAAGGCTGCAATTTTTTCCTCCCTTCAAAAATCTGACATTCATGACAGCTTTTGACAGTCTTATACACATCAGCAAAAAGTGTCGGCCAATAATATCCTACTCTCAAAATATTGTTGGTCGTTGTTTTCCAAAATAGGTGACCCCTGCAATATCCCTTATGAAAATCCTCCATAACCTGCTTTGCTTCTTCTTCAACCAAACAATTCAGCAAAACACCAACAGGATCTTTCCAATAGAGTGAATTATTCAGAATGCAAAACTTAGCAGCCTTCAATTTCAGAGTTCTAGTTTTGTTTCTAGCCATGCCGGGCGGTGGTGACAAATTTTGAAGCACATATACAATATCTGAATACCAAGGAGAAAGCACAAATATTTCTAATACCTGAACTGATGAACTTTCCTCATTCTCCTTGGACATAGCAGCAATGAGATTGATGTCCAAGGCATGCAAATTCGACTCAGCCATTAGATTAGCCATCCCTTGTCCTTTGATAAGCTTTGTAGGCTTTATCTCCACATCATACTCCAACAGGCAGAAATCCATTTTCCTTGTCTCCCTTCTGGATCTGTTTGCACTAAAACATCCTTAACAACAACGTTAGGAACATAAGAAAGAATATGAGAATGAAAAATATATACTCGAAAATCTTTCAACGCTTTCACTAAGGCAAGAGCTTGCCTTTCAATGATGTTATACTTTAAGGTTGCATCTCTTATGGTTCGGCTGAAAAAAGAAATTGGTTTTTCATGCTCATCTCTTTTCTGCATTAATACTGCTGCCATAGTATGCTCTGAGGCAAATGAAAACAAAATAAAATCCTAAGTATAGTCTGGGATGATCAAAACCGGAGCTGAAGAAAGAGCCAACTTCACTAAATTGAAAGACTTTACCGCCTCCTCGGTCCACTTCACTACATTGTCTTTCTTGAGCATGTTTGTAATCTCTCTTAAATGTTCTGCAAGATTAGGCACAAAGCGGCTTAAGAAATTCATCTTACCATTGAAGGATTGGATCTCCTTTTTGTTCCGGGGAAGATCAATTTGCTGAATAGCTTCTACTCAAGCTGGATCAATACAGATGCCATCCTTTGATATTATGTGACCAAGAATCTTGCCCTCATCCATGGCAAACAAAATTTTCTTCGAATTGAGAGACACACCATACTTTCTACATCGCTGAAAAACAATCTTCAAATGATAAAGGTGCTCTTCATTAGAATTGGAAAATACTGTCAGATCATCAAGATACACAACTAGAAAATAATCTTTCTCATTTTCAAATTCCATATCCATTGCTCGCTGAAATGTCGCACCGGTATTCTTCAAACCGAAAGGCATTTTAGCGTAATGGAAAGTTCCCCATGGAGTGGTGAATGCTGTTTTGTCTCTGTCATCCTCATGGACCAGAATTTGGTTATACTCGGAATAACCATCGAGTAGTGACATACGAGATGCTCCAACTACTCGCTGAAGTATATATCCGTTTTGGGCAATGGATAATTATCTTTCAAAGAAACCTTATTCAGATTCCTAAAATAAATGCACAAATGAATCTCACCGGTCTTCTTGCGTACGAGCACTAAATTGGAAATCCAATCTGAAAATCTTATAGGAAGAATGATACCAGCTTTGTACAATCTATTCACTTGCTTTTCAATTGAAGGTAGCAACTTTCTTCTCAACTTCTGCTGAAAGGGCTTTTGATTTGGCTTATTCGGAATGGTGTGTTGAATTATGTTGGTATCATATGTCTTCAAATATGAATAGTCCCAAGCAAATACATCAACAAAAGAAGACAATAAACTAACATATTTTTCTTTTACCTCCGGTGGCAATGCTTTTGACAATTTCACCATCTTTGGATTTTCAGCTGATCCAATGTTCACATCTTCAACTCCCTTTTCGATTGGCCGCGAGGTTGGTTTTCAAGCCACGTCATCTTGATCGAAAAGCTCCTCTAAAGGTATTAGACCTTTAGGAATGACATTATCCTTCCGCTGCAATACTTCCATCTGATTAATTTGTACATCAGCCTCACCATCATCATGCTCCATATCAATTGAATTGTCTTTGAATTTGCCTTCATTTTGCAGAAATTCATCAATCTCATCATCATTTTGTTGGAAATATTGTCATTGATGGCAAAGGAATTGGCAAAGAAGGAGCATTTGAAACAGTAATTAAGAAAATAGAAAAGCAAAGTAGCAGAGAAAAAGGCCATCGAATAGAAAATCTAGCCAATTCAGAAGAATAAGTGAATGTTCTTATAAATGGTTACATTTGTATATAATGATGAGGGATTGCTTGAACTCAGTAGGAAGGATATTTGAGTCCCTGTGGAAAATTATGAAACCCTGTGTTACTGACAGATGGGATTATGCCCGTATAGACTGATTGAATTTATTGTGAAAGCGTGAATTTGCTACTCATGGTCTGTAAATATCATAAGCTATTTGGAAGGAGTAGATTCGTGAATATGTATAAGATATCGGGTTGCTAAGGCCACAGTATAGTGAGAAATGAGGAATGTATAACCTAATGAAGCAACGCATTATAGTATGCGGAGGAGTTGTGTTGAAACATTGATGAACCAAAGGATTGATGGAACCTTGAGTGAAGGGGTGGAACCACGAAGGAGGAATAGTGGACGCGGTTTAGAGCGAACCGGTGGTTTTCATCACACCACCCTCGTCGGGAAAGTGGTATTTGAGAATCGGGAGTGATTCCATAGAACAGTCGACACGTGGCGTTGGGCGAAGTTCCAAAACTACCATCACTGCGCGCCATCGCACGTTAACGATTGACCAAGGAGGCCGCTCGATATTGTTGAGCACCGTCGATCTGGAGGAGAGCCATCAGACGGTGTCCATATGAAGAAGTTGCGCGATGGATAGCCACGATACGGTGCGATTATGTGATTGGGTCGTTGAGTATATATGTGGGCCTAGTTTAAATTAAATTGATTGGGACTATTCAAATTAATGTTTGCGGGTTTAACCAAGGATTGTTTAAATTAAATATAAATTATGATGAAAAGAGATTGGGCCATCACTTTGAAGGTTATTCCAAAGTTGGTGGAACGAATAAACCTAGGGGTCGACTTATGAGGGTCATTAATAAAGGAGAAATTTGGATTAATATCTCAATCTCAGATTGAGATATTAAAAAGCCTTAGATTAATTTTCTAATTGCCAGACCAAGAAAATAGAATAATAAGAAGTTGTTTGTGGCTCGGGTAGACCCCGCTGGATTATCTATTTGATCCCATCCAGGAATACCATCAGTGGTTGAGTGTTTTTGACTCATGGTATTAATAAAGGACAAAACTACATAAGGAGAAGAGGATCACAGCGCAATGTGTGCATGTGGAGGGGTTGTTAATGAATATATCTCTTTAAGAGATATCTACATGATTGAACTCTGATGGATCTGAATCTATGATGCACCTGTGGATATGATGAAGGTTCAAGATCTCTAGATCTAGAAATGATGAATCTCTAAGAAGATCTGCAAAAGAAATGATGAAGACCTGACACACGTCTGATGAAGAAATTGAAGAAGGTTGGTGGATCTAAGGGTTGAAGCCTTCAGTATGAAAGTTGAAGCTTTCTGCCAGTAAAAGCTGGTGTTAAAATCAGGGGGTCGAAGCTCCCTTCCGTGAAAGGTTGGTAAACAAGATCAGGGGGTTGGAGCTCCCTTCCAGTAGTGACTGGAGAACGAGAGAAGGTCGTAGCCTTCTACAAGTGGGTGCCTGCATGCTGGTATAAGTCTGTGCCAGTACAAAATTGTAAGAAGTTTTCTTTATAATAAATATTGAAGACAGAGACGACAACAGTGGTGGTTTTCTCCCAAATTGGGTTTCCACCTTAAATATTGGTGTTCATGTGTGTTTCTTATGTGTGATGGTTTATTCTGTTATTATTGCACATGCTTACTGCTTACTAACATCTAATCAATGAATGATGCAATTAAGAATTAAATGCATACACAAATTTTATTAAGAATATCTGCGTGTATATATGAGTTGAGTTCAGTAAAGTAGCGTATATTGTTAAGAGAAAGAAAAAGAGAAAAGCTTTTAAAAATACTGATTCACCCCCCCTCTCAATATTTTTCCAACAATTGGTATCAGAGCAGGTCCTTCTAAAAAAGTTTATTTGCTAGAAGGAAGATCAAACAAGATGAGTAATCAAGATGGAACAGCTTCTATCAGGCCTCTGCTCTTCAATGGAAGCAACTTAATATTCTGGAAAACGAGGATGAGATCCTATCTTCAGTCTCTGGGAGCAGATGTATGGGCTATTGTTGAAAGAGGATATCAATATCCAGCCGCAGTACCATCAGATCCAACGGAAAGAAATAATTATGAAACAAATGCCAAGGTTGTCGATGCTCTATTGGGAAGTCTAACTGAATCATAATTTGTCAAAGTCTTGCAGCTGGATACAGCAAAGGAAATATGGAACAAAATCATTCTAAGTTATGAAGGTGTTGCAAAGGTAAAAACTGCTAAACTCCAAACTCTCAGAATTCAATATGAGAATCTAAAAATGCATAATGAGGAGAGCATTGCCAATTTATTTTTACGTCTTGATGATATCATAAATTGTATGAGAAACCTGGGAGAAACAATAACTGAATCGACCTTGGTTGAGAAATTTTTAAGATCACTAACGACAAAATTTGAGTCAAAAGTTTCTGCTCTTGAAGAAAAGCAGGATCTTCAAAATCTTACTGTGGTACAACTTCATGGCATACTAATTGCATATGAAATGAGAGTAGGAGGACCATCTGAAGACAAAGAAGCCGTCTTTAGAGCTTCTAAAAAAGGGAAAGAAGTATAAGAGACAGAAGGATCAAGGTATATCTCAGAAGAATATGAGGTAAATTTTGTAAAGAAACTCCAACTTGGCACAGGACGGTTCAGAGGTAAGCTTCCGTTCAAATGTTTTGCTTGTGGAAGAGTTGGTCATTATGCTACTAATTTTCCTCACAAAGAAACACATGAAAAAGGAAAGGAAGTAGAAAGAAGGAATAAGAATCGGTTTAGCACTAGGAAAAATTACTATACTCATGAAGACAGTGATGGGTTATCAGACAGTGAATGTGAACAAGATCTTAGACTTCTCATGGCATTTGAAAAAGAGTCTAGTGAAGAAAAAGATACTTTTATGGATGCCTTAGAGAACAATGATTTTCTTGATGAAATAAATCAACTCAAAATATGCTTATAAGAAAGTAAAATATCCATAGAAACCCTGAAAAATCAGCTTGAAGAAAAGGAGAAACACAATGAGAAATTAGAATGTGAAATAGTAAGTCTAAGAAAAGAAATTGAGAAAGTAAAAACTTTGAATCTTAGATTTTCTAAAGGATCTGAAACCTTAGATGAGATTATCAAGGTACAACGTTCTCCTCTTATAAAGACAGGTCTTGGATATATCGGAGAATCTTCTCAGGCTTCAACACCTAACTATTTAAAAGCAGCTACAGCCAGTATACAACATTCTGCCACACAGCAAGGGAATAAAGAATATTTACAGGTAAAGCATGATCATCTCAATTCAAATAACACTAACAGGAATACCTTTCAAATAAACATCAAACAACAGGAAAATTCAAGTAGAAGATTTTATGATCGTAGAAATTTCTTCTTCAATGGACAATGTTTCTCATGTCACAATTTTGGTCATAAAGTTGTTCAATGTGTTGCATATAAAACCATCATGACAAGAGAAGCAAGAAAGAAATGAATTGATATTGGAACAAAGAAGAAAACATATAACAACTTTTCTCCTCCTCAAAATGAAGTTGAATGTGCTTATTGCAATAACTTTGGTCATGAAGAATCTGAATGCAGGAGCAAAGTTCACCCAAAAGAGCATTTTCCTTCAAACTCCAAAGTATGGAAAAAGAAGGAATTACAGGTTGAAAATTGTGGCATAGCGTTATTTTCAGAAGGCGAAGAAAATCAATGGTACATTGATAGTGGATGCTCAAAACACATGACAGGTGACAAAGACAAACTTCTTGCATATAGTGCTCTAGAAAAAGAAAATAATGTTACATTTGGAAATGATACTCCTGCTGTCATTAAGGGAAAAGGGTCTTTTTTTCTAAAAGAAAAGGTGAAATATAATAATGTCATGTATGTGGATGGATTAAAGCATAACCTGTTAAGTGTAAGTCATATGTGTGATCAAGGAACTGAAGTTGTCTTTATTTCAAAAGAATGTGTGGTACGTGATCTTGATACAGGTAAAAAAATTATAAAAGGAAACAGAACTCCAAGCAACTTGTATGTATTGAAAAACTGCAAAGAACAATGTTAATTGAGTAAATCTTCAGAAAACTGGCTATGGCATAGAAGGTTGGGGCATCTGAGCTTCTCTCAAATCAACAAATCAAGCAGACTCAAAGTTGTTCGTGATCTTCCCAATATTACTCTACCTGAAAATATCATATGCAAATCTTGCCAATTCGGCAAGCAAACCAGAGTGCAATTTAATGCCAAGGAAGGATCATCAATTAAGCCTCTTGAACTCATTCATACTGACATATGTGAACCTATGAGGAAAAAGTCACCACATGGTGAACAATACTATATCTTATTTATTGATGATTTCTCTAGAATGTGTTGGATTGGGTTGATTAAACACAAAGATGAAGCATTTGAGAAATTTTAGATCTTCAAAGCACTGGTTGAAAATGAATTAGATCTAAAAATCAAGTGTCTTAGATCTGATTGAGGAGGAGAATATACTTCAGATGAATTCCTTGAATTTTGTGAACAACATGGCATAAAAAGACAGTTTACTGTAGCCGGCACTCCACAACAAAATGGCGTAGCAGAAAGAATGAATAGAACAGTTCAACAAATGGCTAGAGCTATGCTTGATGATTCCGGAACACCTGACACATTTTGGGGAGAAGCAGCACATACAACGGTAAATATTCTTAACAAGGTACATGTTCGTGTAAATAGTGATAAAACTCCATATGAACTCTGGTATGGTAATCCTCCCACTGTGAAGCATTTTAGAGTTTTTGGAAGAAAATGCTTTATAAAAAATAATGATGAAAAACTTGGCAAGTTTGAACCTAGAGCAGATGAAGGAATACTTCTTGGTTACTCCTCTAGGAGTAAAGCATATAAATGTTACAATAAAAGACTTCGGAAGATTGTTGAATGTATTGATGTTGTTATTGATGAGTCTCCTGCAGCTCCAAAAGAAGAAAAACAAACAACAGATGAAGATGATGGTGACATATATCCTTCTACATCAAATAGAAATGATATAGACAGTGAACCCAATGAAGAACCCAAAGATGATTTATCTGAAAAAGCTCCATCCAGATATGTTCAAAAGAATCATCCAGAATCTCAAATTTTGGGAGAAAAGGGATCAGGTGTACAAACAAGAAGGACTCTTATGGGATCTTCTAGCTATCTGACATATCTATCCGCTATTGAACCACACAATGTCAGTGAAGCTAGCAAAGATGAATGTTGGATTCAAGCCATGAATGAAGAGCTTGATCAAATTGAAAAGAATCACACTTGGGAATTAGTACCAAGACCTCATGACAAAAATGTCATTGGAACTAAATGGATATTCAAAAACAAGTTAAATGAGAATGGGGATGTTATAAGAAATAAAGCTAGACTTGTCTGCAAGGGATATGCTCAACAAGAAGGTATAGATTTTGAAGAAAATTTTGCTCCTGTAGCTAGAATTGAAGCCATAAGAATGTTTCTTGCTTTTTCAAGCTTCTAACAAATCAAAGTTTATCAAATGGATGTTAAATCTGCTTTTCTCAATGGTGATCTAGATGAAGAAGTTTATATAGAACAACCAGAAGGATTCATTTTGGGAAATGATGAAAAGCTTGTTTTTAGACTTAAAAAGGCTCTATATGGTCTCAAACAAGCTCCAAGGGCATGGTATTATCGTCTTGACAAATATCTTCATCAACAAGGATTTTCAAAGGGGTCTTCTGATAGCAACTTATACACAAAAATTGAAAATGATAAACTATTGATTGTGGTTGTATATGTTGATGATATCATTTTTGGAAGTAATGAAGAATCTATGAGTCAGAAATTTGCTTCTGTCATGCAGCAAGAATTTGAAATGTCTTTACTTTGGGAACTAACATTCTTTCTTGGCTTGCAAGTGCATCAAACTACAGATGGTATATTCTTGTCACAAGAAAAATACCTTAAGCAAATTCTGAAGAAGTATGGCATGGAAGAGTGCAAACCTGTAAGTACACCAATGATAATCGGATGTAATCTCAGTTCTCATGATGATTCTCCCACGGTGAATCAACCAGAATACAGATCTATGATAGGAAGTCTACTTTATCTCACTGGGACTAGACCAGACATTATGCATGCAGTTGGGATTGTGGGACGATTCCAAGCTAATCCAAAAGAGTCTCACCTTCAGGCTGTCAAAAGAATATTCAAATATCTACAAGGAACTCAAGACTTTGGACTATGGTATCCAAAGAATGCTGATCTTACTCTTCATGCTTACACTGATGCAGATTGGGCTGGAAATGTTGATGATCGGAAAAGCACAAGTGGTGGTGCATTCTATATGGGGCCCCGGTTGGTATCTTGGTTCAGCAAGAAGAAAAGCTCTATTGCCTTATCTACAGCAGAAGCAGAATATGTGGCTGCCGCATCATGTTGCACTCAACTTCTCTGGATGATGCAAACCTTACAAGACATTCAAATCAAATGTTCACCTCCTATCTCCATTATGTGTGATAATTCAAGTGCCATCAGTATTTCAAAGAATCCTGTTATGCATTCTAAGACCAAGCACATTCCCATCAAGTATCACTTCTTACGTGAACAAGTGCTTGAACAAAAGGTGAAGTTGGAGTATGTTCCCTCCAAAGAACAAGTTGCTGATATATTTACCAAACCTCTACCTAGGGAAGCATTCGAATATCTCAGACAAAAGCTGGGAGTAGTCTCTGCCATGCAAAAGATTAGATCTACTTAAATACAGAAGATGCGTATTTCCTGCAGGACAGCCACGTATGGGTATTTGCTGACGAAATTTTTCTGGGTCAGCATTCTTCAGCACAGCTGCGGTGCTGATGGGTATCTCTGGATGCACAGGTTAAGGGGGAGCATTGGTCATGTGGGAAAGATGCATTGTTGGCATTCCAATTATTTGTTGAAGTCTGATATCATTCTTGAGAATTTTTTATCTTGATTGTATAAGTCATTTCTGTTCTTTCATCGAATATTATATTTAAAGATGCAACATGATCTCAGGGGGAGCATGGTATTGTCGGTACAAAGGATCTTGATCAAACCTTTGCCATTATTGTCAAAGGGGGAGGAAAAGCAAAACAAGGGGCTTCTATAGGACAAACAGAGGAAGAGTATTTCCATCAATGCCAAAGGGGGAGATTGTTGGAAATATTGTCATTGATGGCAAAGGAATTGGCAAAGAAGGAGCATCTGAAACAACAATTAAGAAAATAGAAAAGCAAAGTAGCAGAGAAAAAGGCCATCGAATAGAAAATCTGGCCAATTCAGAAGAATAAGTGAATGTTCTTATAAATGGTTACATTTGTATATAATGATGAGGGATTTCTTGAATTCAGTAGGAAGGATATTTGAGTCCCTGTGGACAATTATGAAACCCTGTGTTACTGACAGATGGGATTATGCCCGTATAGACTGATTGAATTTATTGTGAAAGCGTGAATTTGCTACTCATGGTCTGTAAATATCATAAGCTCTTTGGAAGGAGTAGATTCGTGAATCTGTATAAGATATCGGGTTGCTAAGGCCACAGTACAGTGAGAAATGAGGAATGTATAACCTAATGAAGCAACGCATTATAGTATGCGGAGGAGTTGTGTTGAAACATTGATGAACCAAAGGATTGATGGAACCTTGAGTGAAGGGGTGGAACCACGAAGGAGGAATAGTGGACGCGGTTTAGAGCGAACCGGTGGTTTTCATCACACCACCCTCGTCGGGAAAGTGGTATTTGAGAATCGGGAGCGATTCCATAGAACAGTCGACATGTGGCATCGGACGAAGTTCCAAAACCGCCATCACTGCGCGCCATCGCACGTTAACGATTGACCAAGGAGGCCGCGCGATATTGTTGAGTGCCATCGATCTGGAGGAGAGCCATCGGACGATGGCCGTATGAAGAAGTTGCATGATGGATAACCATGGTACGGTGCGAGTATGTGATTGGGTCGTTGAGTATATATGTGGGCCCAGTTTAAATTAAATTGATTGGGACTATTCAAATTAATGTTTGCGGGTTTAACCAAGGATTGTTTAAATTAAATATAAATTATGATGAAAAGCGATTGGGCCATCACTTTGAAGGTTATTCCAAAGTTGGTGGAACGAATAAACTTGGGGGTCGACTTATGAGGGTCATTAATAAAGGAGAAATTTGGATTAATATCTCAATCTCAGATTGAGATATTAAAAAGCCTTAGATTAACTTTCTAATTGCCAGACCAAGAAAATAGAATAATAAGAAGTTGTTTGGGGCTCGGGTAGACCCCGCTGGATTATCTATTTGATCCCATCCAGGAATACCATCATTGGTTGAGTGGTTTTGACTCATGGTATTAATAAAGGCCAAAACTACATAAGGAGAAGAGGATCACAACACGACGTGTGCCTGTGGAGGGGTTGTTAATTAATAAATCTCTTTAAGAGATATCTGCATGATTGAACTCTGATGGATCTGAATCTATGATGCACCTGTGGATATGATGAAGGTTCAAGATCTCTAGATCTAGAAATTATGAATCTCTAGGAAGATTTGCAAAAGAAATGATGAAGACCTGACGCAAGTCTGATGAATAAATTGAAGAAGGTTGGTGGATCTAAGGGTTGAAGCCTTCAGTATGAAAGTGGAAGCTTTCTGCCAATAAAAGCTGTTGTTAAAATCAAGGGGTCGAAGCTCCCTTCCAAGAAAGGTTGGTAAACAAGATCAGGGGGTTGGAGCTCCCTTCCAGTAGTGAATGGAGAAGGAGAGAAGGTTGTAGCCTTCTACATGTGGGTGCCTACGTGCTGGTATAAGTCTGCGCCAGTAAAAAAATGTAAGAAGTTTTCTTTATAATAAAGATTGAAGACAGAGACGACAACAGTGGTGGTTTTCTCCAAAATTGGGTTTCCACCTTAAATACTAGTGTTCATGTGTGTTTCTTATGTGTGATGGTTTATTATGTTATTACTGCACATGCTTACTGCTTACTAACATCTGATGAATGAATGATGCAATTAAGAATTAAATGCATACGCAAATTTTATTAAGAATATCTGCGTGTATATGTGAGTTGAGTTTAGTAAAGTAGCGTATAGTGTTAAGAGAAAGAAAAAGAGAAAAGTTTTTAAAAATACTGATTCACCCCCCCTCTCAGTATTTTTCCAACACATTTTGGAATACTTGCCAATACCTTTGATTGTCCAGGACAGTCGGACTAAACTTCACATGAATTTCAAATTTGTTACTTGAGTTCATCGGAATCTTCAAATTAATTTATGCCTTTCCAAGTGCATCTGAAATACCATTCTGAATACGAGGGATACAAGTCAAAGTATATTCTGAAAACAATTTCAAGATATCAAGAACAACATTTCGGTAATCCCGCATTCGAGGATGCTTAGCTTGGTATTCACCTTTCACTTTCTTAATTACCAACTTGGAGTCGCCATACACTGCAATCCTCTTAGCATTCAAATTTCTAAGAATTTTCAGACCAGCAATCAAAGCTTCGTATTTAGCCTCATTATTCGAACAATCAAAAGCTAATTTATAAGAGCAGACCCTTACATTACTCGGTACCTTGTTTGGGGCGGAAAAAGGGCTGCGTACCCAAATGCCAATTCCAGCACCATCACTTCCGACTGCACCATCGAAATACATGGTCCACAAACCATCTTCATCTTCTTCCAAGTGCTGAAATTCTTTTTGCTCTATTATTTCTGCTTGTTGTCCATCAAATTTTTGCTGCTGTCGGAAGGCTGATTGCTCAGCAGAACTTTCAAGTTCTTGTCTCTCTTTCTTCAAAACTTCTCTGAAATTCTTGGTGATTTCCAGAATTTCCTCTGCTTCAACTAAATGACTATTTACATCATTGAAACTATCTGAATACAAAACAAATGACTCTAAATCTGTATGTACATAATTGATTGGAGGATTTACTGGTTTCTCCTTGCTATTAATCATATACTTCATCTTTTTCTCCCGATATAATTTTCTCATATGAGCAAACACAGGAATGGTAGAATAGGAGAAATCAAGCTGCAATGTTCCCTTCAATTTCGCTCCCCAAGATCTGGAAAGAAGCATGCCAAATCTAGGAGGAATATCCGCCACAACCACATCCATCAAAACATTCTTAGTCAGAATCTGATCTAAACTAACCACAAAATCTTTGATAAGCCCAATGCATCTTACTCTACTGGAATCGAAAGAATAAAGATCATGATACTTTCTAGTGATTTCCAATCCCAATTTCTCCATGATTTCCCTCGGCATGAGATTATGGGAGGCTCCGGAATCAAACATGGCATTATGCAAGACAAAATCATGCAATATAAGGCTGATATAAAAAGGAGGCACATCACTATCTGGAGAATCACCATCCAATGCTGGTCCAAATATCAACTCAGGTTGATCATCTTCCACATTCACCATATCAGACATTGGATCGAAATTCAAAATTTTAGATACCTGACCCTTATAGCTGCTATTTTTCATCAATTCAGTCAAAGGAATGGAACTTTTAACTTAGAAATTTCACTCTCTATGTTAAAGACAGAAGTTTTTTCTACCTCTTTGGCTAGAACATCCTTCTTTTCAGCTTTCTCCCTCGATACAATTGGCTGATTAGATCTTTCATTTGCTGATGGGTATTTGCTAGTAGTGGGATCAGCTATCTCTTTTCCCTTCTTTTGTGCAACAGGTGAATCATTATTTGGTGCTGAAACTTCCTTTCTCTTTTGGATTGGGTTACTAGGCACATCTCCGTTTCTAAGTGAATATTGACACTGCTGGGTGGACAAAGCATTCATATAACCTCTCTGATACTCATCTGACTCTTCTTCAAGAGCTATCTCATTTGCCAAGATGAAATCCTCATCTTTTTGTACAGCTGAGTTTTCTGCATACTCCTCATCTTCAGTGATAAAAGTTGGCATATAATCAGGTGTAAAGAAGTGATTCTCTTCCCCTATTACATTCTCTTCATCATCTGATTCCGAACCAAAAAAATTCTGTTGTAAAGGTGTCTTTACCTGCTGTTGTGCTTGCGGTTCTTGTGCTTGCTGCTCTCGTTGCTTGATCCTGAATTGTGGTTGCTGCTGGCCACAGAAGTTAGGATTTATGATCTACGGTTTAGGCTTATCAAGTGTTAATATTTCAATCATATTTTCCACCTTGCAAAGTACTTGATCTGAAGTAGAAGCCTCTTCCTTTATTGCGACTTTCTTTTCAGCTTTCAATCTAGCTCTCTTGTCATTCAAATTAGCTTCAACACTGACTGCAATTTTCTGCATGTCTTCCAAAGTGGCCGGATCTATTTCTCGTAATTGATAGGCCATGTCTGGATCAAAACCATCTAGAAACTTAAGCAAAGCCGACCTCCTAGATGGCCTTAAATCATCAGGAATTGCATTGTAAACCGCATTGAATCTAATACAATAATCTTGGACAGACTCACCAACGTTCCGCTTGATCTTGGTATATTCATGAGTGATCTAAAGAGGATATTTCTTTACTTCCCATCGATCCAGGAATTGTCTCTGAAGCTCAGCCAATGTAGCAATACTTCTAGGCTGCAAAGCTATGAACCACTTTCTTACTTCACCTCCATAGGTTTGCACAAATAATCTCATGGTCACATTTTCTGCATCAATTTCATGAAGGTCAAAGAAATCTGCCATTCTATCAACATGTTGCTGAGCAAGAACACTTTGAGGAGTGCCATCAAACAATGGAATCTTACTTTGATAATCAGTGGGCATGTCATCCAAGTTCTGAGGTAACACGAGAGGTGAAAATCGAGCAGCCATTGCTCTTGGTGGATTTACAATCAGATTTGGAAATATAGGTGGAGTAGGAGCAGTAGATGTATGAGGTGTATGAGGTGTGGATGGAGGCGATACTATTGAAATTTTTTAATCAAAAATAGATGGTTGCACGGGAATGGTAGGAATGAAAGGAAGCTCAGTATGAACTTGTGAATCGAAGGTAACTGATGATGGCCCAAGTGTTTCGGATGCAGACTCTATGAACTCGTGAATGTTTGTTTCCACAATGGAATTTTGAATATTCAAGATGTAACTGTCAACGGATCTATTAGCTTGTTCAATTTCGAGATACTTGATAAACTCTGGATTTATGACAGTAGAACCAATAGCACTTTTAGACTTAGTCTCAAACAACGACAACTCAAATTGTTCATCAAATTCAAGATCTTCAAGGTACTCAAACACAGCGGGACATGAATGAGATTTAAACAGAGGAATCACAGGACTTTCTTGATGAAGGATTCTCGAAATAAGATTGGGATTTTCATACACTGGAGGTGGATCGGGGTCTGGATTTTCTCTGGTATGTCTTCTGGAAGCCAGTGTGTTGAATTATTTTCAAAATCAAAGGGACAAAACCAACTTATTCAGCCTATCAAATTCTAGACTCATCACCCAAAAGTCTAGAATGATCTGATGTACTAGGGGAAATTTACAAGTAAAGTGTCACGTTTACAAACTAGACCAGAGATTGACTGAAGCAGCGTTTATCTACTTTCTCTAATGCAAAGCAAGAGCGTTTCGAAGGCTACCTGGCATAGCTTCAAGCTCCGTCTGTAGCTTATAAAACAAATAACACCAACAATAAAACCATTTTCTCCCCAGTATGGTCGCCACTATGTTATTGCCTAAATCTACCTTAGGCTGAAGGAAGGCAGAGTTCAGGGTAACATCAAACCACACTCAGTCTGGTAGCTAGCCCTACCAGATCAGGAGAGGGCTCTCTCCGGGTCAATCTCAGCAAAGATAATCAATAAGGCTTGACATGACTTGAAATAAAGGCTGATTTTAGGCTAGGTATATAGGTGAAAGGGTTTGATTTTATTTTGGGGGTTTTTTTTGGAATCAAAGGGAAAGGCAGTTTTGGGTCCGGGGATGAGGCCTAGTTTTTGCAGAGTTCTGAATGGGGCAAGGAAGGCAATTGTTTTGATGCTTTGGATTGAATGGGTGGATAGCTCAGACCGGTGAAGAGCTGAACAGGGCAAGAGGCTTTGAATAATCCTCTTCAAACAGATGAAAACATGAAAAATTAAACAAAACTCAAGGCAGAGCAAAGCAATCTAATGAATTCCACCTTTATAACTTGTTTGTTTAATTTGAGAAGAAATAAGTAGGAAAATGGTGCACATGAAACATCAGTAAACTTACAATCACAGAGATAAATACACCATAAAAACATAGAGCCACATGGATCCCAAAGAGTGCTGCAAACCCTGGTCTATTCCTTTGCCAAAATTGCAGAGATGAAATGTACAATGAAGTGCCAAGCAATCCCAAATGTCCAACCCTGAAAATGACTGATGAATTACAAGATATAGACAAGCCTAACTCATCCCCATGCCTCTAGGGGTCGAGCTCATCATTATAGGAGCTGTTTCAACCATATCTAAACTAAGAACTGGAAAATAGGCAGTGGAACAGTTTGCCTCTATAAGATAGGAAACTGATTCATTCAGTTACATTTCACTTTTTGGTGAATGAATCTACTTGGATGAGTAAAAATGTGCCAAAATTACATCAAAGTCATGAAATTACATCAATTTACATCAAGAGCTGTACACATGAAGATAAAAAAGTCAAACTAGCCAAAACTAGGCGAAAATCTGAGCTGCTGAGTGAAAAATAGGCCAAATTTCCCAATGCGCCGCGCTTGAAATCTCTATGCGTTGCGCCACTTTGAGGCTGATTTTGAAGGCCTTCCCGAAGTCCAAATTGAGCACAGGATATCTCGTTGGAAATCTCTACCTGTCTACTTTCCAACCCGAGTGGAATTTATGAATTTGGTTGCCATTTTCCCCTCCAAAGGTCCAATCTCCCAACACTTCTTCTTGTGTGTCCAAAAAGTGGCAGAAAGGCCATTTTTAAGGTGTTTTTGACCCTTTAGGCAACCCAAAACTTGTCAAAATCCTTAGGTAATGGGTAATAATACATAAATTTTGGTGAGAAATCCAGAAATACAAATTTTTCCTCAAAAGGAGCTGCCAATTATAAGCGCGCGCCAAGTGGCGCTACGCGTCGGGCAGGAAAATCTGTGTTTAGGCCAAAAAATTCAAAATTGACAAAAATTTTCCCAAATTTTTTGAAATTTGGGCTGAATGTCCACCATCAAGCACTGTGATGGGCCAAAGAAGCTTCAGACAAAATTTGGAGTCTATCATGCCTTTTATGATGCTTTAGTGCCCTCCTTAGTCTTGCCTTCAGGATTTTGATCCTCGCTTTACAAACATGATTTTGTGCCCAATAATGGTTCTTCATGTGCCTGAGCATGTTATTTTCCTTTTTGGCCTTCTCCAACAGCTTCTCAAGATGAATATTGACCCTCTCAAGCCAAGTCTCTCTATCAACCTCAATCTCTCGCTCAATGGGTTTCATCTCGGTTTGGCTTCTTCGGGCAGCTTGTCGGTTCTCATGGATGTTTTGCAACTCCATGATTGTTTGCTGATCTTCCAACTGTTTTTTCTACTACTCCAGGTATTTTATGATCCATTGGTCTCTCTGCAACTTGATGGTCAATGTGTCAATCTCCGCTTTCTGCTCTTGAATAGTCTCTCTCAACTTTGAGCTTGGAGAGCTCAAATCCTCATCAACAAGTATGAAATCAGTATCTTGGCCTCCTGAAGGGCCCTCATCCTGCATAGGCCTCTTACCTCTATCATGTACCTGTACCTATGCTGTTGATGATGGAAACGAGACCCCTTCCACCACGGGTGGAGATAGTACTCACCGGGTTACTGCAAATAATACTCTGGTGCCTCCCTGATAAGTAACAAACATTGGCACACTGATAGGCTATGTCTTGTGACCTTCAAGCTGATGTGAAGGTTCACCTGCATCATGGAAAACCTCCGAAGGAACCTGAGGGGCTGTGAAGAAGTCATAGGAAATGAAATCCTCCCATGAAATACCCTGCAATCCAAGCTGATGTACAACCACGATCTTGATGAGTGCACAGTGATAAATGTTGTTGTACTGCTGCTTGGGAGTTTTATTTTTCACAAGAGTGGTCATCCTCTTGATATTATGACACATGAAATAAGGTATGTTCATCATCGTCACTCTGGTGAAATGCATCAATAACCTGATATGGTAGGCATAGAGGCATGAAAACCGGCCCTCACAACTGAAATATCTGATAATGAGTTTCATCAGAGGCGCATAGGATTCCTTTAGGAACCAGAATGGAAACACCCTGATGAGCTGCCTCACAAAGCTAGGCCTGACGTATGGTTCATAATGCACTCTGTCCACCTGCTGTCTTTTGTTCCACTGTTCACCCACATTCGGTATTCCGGTTGCTTGAGATATGGTTTCCGGTGTCAAAGTGAAATTTACACCAGCAAGAGTTACCTGACCATCATGTAAATGAAATACAAACAAACGGGCTAACTCCTAATGATGACGGATCCTAGCAATCATCTCACAATACTGATAGCATGACTGCTCGCGAAAACATGCCATGGCAAGTGGGCAAGCTTGCAATTGAGTCAATGAGGTGGGCTCTTCTCTCACATGTTTGCCACCTTTACGAGGCCTTCTAGTTGCATGTAGCTCAGTGGTAGAATCACTATCTCTATCATATGATGTATCAGTGTCTGTCTCCATGATGTCCATAAAAGGTATATGTTGGATTGTATGAGATGAAAATGAGAATTTGGTGCTTTTGTTTCAATTGCCAAATATATGTCAAAGGGGAGGGACTGTAGGAGAAATAGGGCAGTGAGGATAATGGGGTTTAATCAAGTGATAATTTGCCTTTTGGAATTTTGACAAATGTAGGGACAATGGACAGCTACTTGACTGTTTGGGGAACTTGGGGTTTGGGAATTTTTATAAGTGAAATGGGAAAGGGAGAGTGATAGGAAATGAAATGAATTAGGAATAGGGATAATGGGAATGAGATGGTATGAGTGAATTTGAGGATGTAAGGGGATAGAGGATGAACTGTAATGATAGGATTACAGTGAGGGAAGGAATAAACAAGGTGGGGAAATGGAGTATTTGGCACCAAAATCAATTTTAAAACTCCAAATTCAAAACCCTAAGGAGCAATTTTTAACAAGGGAATAGGGTTTATAGTTTTTGCATTCAAACTCTCATATTCAATCTTAATCACCACCAAAAATTGGTTAATGGAAATTAAAAAGTCTCATAAACTTACTTGGAGAAAAGGAGGCCGAATCGTTTTGAAATTTGAGAGAGATAGCAAGAATTTTTGTGTTCCAGCCCTGTGCGCCGCGATAGTGGCCCAGTGCGTCATGCTCTCCTTATGCGCCATGATAGTTCAACTTTGGATGGTGTAGAGCGGCCCTATGCGCCGCGACCTCCACCCAGTGCACCGCGACAGTGAATTTCACACACAGTCTACCCTCAAACGCTGGCTTCGTTTCCTCCACTATTTCTCTTGGCTTCACTCTTGTCTTGGCTTGCAAATGGATTATTGAAACACAAAAATATATTTTATGCCATAGACTTTGATTTTTGATTTGAAAAAACCCACTTTTGTAATGTTTGAACATTTGACACTTTTCAAATAAACTCTGTTTTTGTTTCCTTTGTGCTTTTTGATTTTTGAGCTGAATGATGAATCTCTTGTCTGTCTTTGCAGGGATAGCTGGCATGGGGTTTTGGAAAAGGTGACCAGGGCTATGCCTGAAGAACTTTACAAATGAAAAAAATTTGAAAATTACATTGCATTTATTACAAATGAATAAAATAGACAATTTTTCTTCAAAACAGAGTTTTGAAGAAAAATCATTATCAAGCATTATGACGATGAAATTTTTGGACTGATACCTTATTTGAGGCTTCCTCATGTGCCTGCTGACATTATTAGACATTCTAAAGACTAAATTAATGAAACCCTAGACCTAATGAGACTAAAAAAACCCTAAAATGACTCTTTGGTGACCAAGAGACCAAACATGACTGTAAATGACTGTAAATGATTTTGATGAACTTTGATGAACAGACCTAGGCCAGCAGGTACATGACATGAGGGATATGAGTGAGAAGACCCTTCCTTCAGATGATCCATGCTCCTAATGGAATGCAGTTGATTGAACTGAATGAGACACCTAAAATGAAATGCAACAAGAGAAATTTGATCTCCGACGGAGGGATGAAGATACCGACTCTAACAGACTCCATTCTCCTATTTCACCCTCTTTATAAATATTTTCATTCAACATGCATTCTCAGTCTTGAACATGATTTACATCAAGCCCTTAACAATATAGAGCCCTAAAGATAGCATCAAGAGGAAGACTAAAAAATAAAAGAGGAATTTGGTGATAAGAAGAAGCCTTGTAGCTATTGAATCTTGAAAAAGCTCAAAGAGAATGTCCACGTGAATAAGGACCATAAATACCTAAATAGCAGGTTCAGAGAAGGAGACAACCTAGGTGATGAATCTACCAAGGTGAGCAATAATTTATAAGGAATAAGAAGCACATTGAGGACTGAAGTGAAAAAGAGAAAAGAAGGTGAGCACATTGAAAAACAAAGGGATAAGACTAAAGTAGCATTTCTTCCACTATTATAAAATGAAAGGGGAAAAGAGGCATCAAGCTGTTTACCTCCATATAGAAGTCTCTGAATCACTAAGGGAATCCCCAGCTTGTGCTCAAGGGTGTGTAGGAGATTCTGTACTCTATCTGTTGAGCATACCCAAAGCATCATAGATCTGCCCGTGAGGAGCGAGATCTGAATTTGAAAGGCAGGGGATGTTAGATCTAAGAAACCCTGGCTACCAAGAAGTATTGCAGAGGCCAGATTGATGTTCTGTGCCTGATATTTTCTTTCCACATCCCTTTCTGTTTTCCTACCGCATGTTAGTATGAATTCTTCGTCGAAGCGTACGAAAAAGAACCACTTTAGCTACGCATAACTAATAGCCCTAACAACAATAATGGCTGCAAAACATCTTCAGATCTGCAATTAGTAGTTAAAGCGCTGCAACAAACAGATCTATAAATAGAAAGACATTAAGCAGTAAAGTAAAGAGTTTGCTCCATGCATCCAACAGACAAGATAAGAACACGATTTTTGAATGAATTTTTATATTACAGGGCACCTGGGAGGAAACAAGAAGGTGTATCCAGATCTCCTCAATGGGATGGGTTCTTTGTAGTCCTCAGCACTTCAGATCTAAGCTTTCTCTCTCTTGTAGATGTAGAAAATCCAATGCAGAAAATAGAGCTCAATGGGAGCAAAAATGGCAGAAAATGAGACCAAGTGTATAGATCCGGAGTGATCTAGTATGCAACAAAAGGTGAAGAATGAAGGGGAAAACCCTCCTATTTATAACAAAATATTGGGTCATTCTAGATCTTGGTGCATGATTAAAATAATGTTAACCAAATCTAGATCCACCTCTATGGAATATTTTATTATTATTTGTTGGAGGGAAAGGGTGTTTGACTTGGGTCAAATCCTTTGATTAGTGAAAAATAAATAAATAAATGATTTATTTATCTTTTTAAGGAAGTGGTTGGGATATAATCAAATAAATAATGATTTATTTGATTAATGGTTGTTGATTTGGTCATATTTAACAAGGAATATTATTTAAATAATTATTCCTAGAAAATAATAAGATAACTATGGGTTTATCTCATTAATTTCTTTTGTTTTTGGGTTAAACATGACTGGGAATAATAATTAAATTATGGTTTAATTAATTATTCCTTTTGGGGTTTCCTAATTAACATAGTGAAAGCAGTTTTACTTGGGGTAAAACCGGTCTTACATGGTGTACTTGGGTCCATCTAATGATGAAAGGTTAGATGACCAAAAAATGGTGTAACAGATTGCCCCCCAGCGTGCGAGTGTCAGGAGCAAATCGTATGACCGAAGTACGTTGTAAGAATACAATCACTAGATAGCAAAAAGGGATGTCAGAGAGAGAAATGTGAGGTAGATAGTGTGCTGAAGGACTAGACCCTGAGGAGACGAGACTCGCAGGTGCAACAAGTCTCTGTTATGAGAGGGTACCTGTGCTGAAGGCGGCGGGGGAGGCATACCTATGCCCGCCGTGACAAAGTACAAAAGAATAGTGTGTCCGGTGAACAAGGGACCGAACCATAGAGTACAGCTGGCATAATCAAGAGCCAGATAAAAATACAATGAAGAGTCTCACATACATGCTGTGCCTGGGATAACAGCCAGGACTAGTACAATATCATCTGAGTACATGAGATAAATACAACCCAAATGCCCCTTGTAAATGGGGAAGGGCTCACAAAATCTGACTGATACATGCAAATCATAGAGGTGCTGCAAGTGGCTAAGGCCAACATCATCAAAATCTAGAGCGGCATCAAAGGCTGCAATGAAGAGGGCATCCGGGCATGTGGGGGGCTACCTGCAGGGCCACCCCCTCATGAGGGCTGAGACATCTCACACACGCCCGGGAATCATCAAGAGCTGCTGCTGGGTCACTGGACTGTCCAGGATACGAATCTCGATCATGCTGAAAGGAGCTGGAGAAGCAATCAAGTCAAAGGGAAGTGAGAGATCCCCCTGCCTGATCCGAGGCACCGAACAAAAGTGGAAGCCGGAACCAAGGTACACCGCCCTCTAGACCTTGCTTCTGGAATAAATGTGCTGATGTCGACAGAAGGAGGTCCGCCGTAGGTGAGGCAATGAGAGATCCTCAACTAAGGCACGAGAGAAGAACAATAGAGCGACTATTGTGGATCGACACTAATGATGATGGTGGAAGGAAGGATAGAGTGGCGATGACCCACCTCTGTTAGAGCATGTGGCATGGGGAATGACATGGGCAATGACTGGCACAATATTGAAAGGACAGGGGATGGACATATCATGATATGCTTACACAAGAGAGGAACTCAAGAAAAAGAATGGAGGAGCTATAGTGGCAGTGTAAAGGCCTCCGCGGGGATAACTCCATGAATGCATGATGACTGAACTGATGCTCTGGGAAACAGGCGACATGATAAAGTGTCAACACACAAGAAAGGCCCCCCCCCCCAATAGTCATGTTAAGGAGACAGGTGGGCACTCATGACGAAAATCGACACGAACACAAACATGGACAAGTAAGGGGGTGATATGGTGCCCCAAGTACAAGTGTCGTAAGTGAGGAAATTCGATTTTAAGGAGCGGTGAAGTGACCCTTCGTGGAAAAAATGTGTCCAGGTGAAGTATCAAATCACCAAAAACTAACTAAAACCCATTTGAGAGCTCGGTGAGATCTGTCCAGCGGTGCTGACGGTTCGTCGAACGGGGCTACGGTGTGGTTGCAGCAGTCGAAAGGAGAAACATGGGTTCTCTTGAATGAGGCAGTTTTCCCGCCAAAATCATTCATTTGCTATTGTTGCTGTGGTGAATGTGGAGAGAAGGCCCTAAATCTTGCGGCGAACGTAGCGGACAAACCGACCGTTGGAAGCGAGATCTGTCAGTTGGAGGTACGAGGCCTAACCTTGCTCTTGCATGTTGTTGGATGACATTTGCAGTTTAGGGCCCAAAACCCCCAGAAACAGCCCCTCCTTCATCTCTATGGCCGGGTCGCACTTTTTGGGGCAAAAAGTACGACCCAGGACGCAGGTTTGGGGGCAAAAGGTGCGACCTGGTCCAGAAAATGGCAGAAAACTGCGACCTGGGAGACGAGGAGGGCTTGGTGCTGTTTGATGGCTGGGAGTTGGGTTGTGGTGTGTGGTTATGGTTTTCCCGATCTGTACCCTGACAAGAAGAATGTGGTTGTGCAGGTATGGCAGAGTTGCGGGTCAACTGGAGAGAGAGGGATCTGGGAACACTTCGGACAGAGATCCTGGCGGATCAGGGCGTTCGTCGTGTATTGGCCAGATATAGGGGCATATGGTGCCCTCTCGGATGTGTGTAGGGGCAAGTGGTGCCCCCCAGAATGTATGGGGGGGCATATGGTGCCCCCAGTTTTGGGTTTTGTTTGTAACATGCTATGGGCGTGTCGGATGTATATGTATGGGGGGGCGTATGGTGCCCCCAGTTTTTGGAACATGCTATGGGCATGTCGTAAGTATATGTATGGGGGGGCGTATGGTGCCCCCAGTGATGTATGTAGGGGCAGGTGGTGCCCCCATTTTTTGAGTTTGTGTGACGTGCTGTGGGCATGCCAAAATGTATTTGTAAAAAGGGGAATCTAACCACATTTTAATGATGTAGTGTGTCATTTGTTCTGGTTATGGTTATGCAGTTTGAGAAAGGAAATGGAGTGTTACTAATCTCTTTTGGTACTGCATATAGGGATCAAATGGACTTTAAGTTTCCGAATTGGCATACCTGGTGTCACTATCCCAAAAGGGGGATTTGGAGATAATGAACTGATGCTCTCGTAGAAAAGCTATAGGTTGGTCAATAATAATGTCTAAGAGACTGGGTTGCTGATGTAAGATGAGGGAACGATAAGAGGTATCGTCCCGAGAGTGATCTGAAGTGATATGGGACTCTAGAGGTTCTTCTAAATGTGGGAGAATACGGGGTCTAGAGTCAACACGACCAGATACACTAGGAGAGTGGTGGAGAATGGCTTCTCTTGGTCTCTCAAATGTGGGTGCCCCCTTACCCAAACATTAGGTTTCGATGTAATGACCACAAGGTGGATGTGGTGTGAACGCATGGGTTCGATGTAAGGGGGAATAGATGAAGTCAGGGGTGGGAATTTCTTCCATAATGTCGTCATCGTGATAGAAGATGGGGTGACTAGTGGAAGAAGAACTACCTGACGTGGTGAAGCGGCCTGAATCATCATCATGAGAAGAGAGGTTCACATGCGCATCGTCACAATGGGTGGCCGAAGAGTAAGTAGATAACGGATCTACCGATTTTGAGCCCAAGATGACCGCTGAAGGAAGGTCAAGCGAAACAACAGGGGAGGATTCAGATGGAACGTTCCCCAATGGTCTCATGGATGATGACAGGTACAAAATGGTGACTGAGGGCTCCGTTGGCTTAACAGCGGGAGGCGGAATGTGAATGTCCTCTGGTCCGATCGAAGCGGCCTTGAACTGGCGGTACAAGTCCAAGGAGGAACAGTACTCGTCAAGGCGGGGACAGAGGTGGGTGTAATGGCTGTGAAAATCGCACAAGGCACAAGGGTGGTTTGTGTGCAAGTGTTTGAGTTTTGGGAGGGAGTCGGGGATAGTGACATGTACTTCTGGGAGATCAGAGTCGGGGAATGTCTCGTTGACCAGAAGCTTGAGGTGGGGCAATTCGGGACACATGTGAGTGGCATGACCGACGACATCACACAAAGCGCATCGAATGGCGGGCTTTGGTGGTCGTGGGGGGGTAACGGATGTTGGGGGGGCCGGATCGTGATGGGTTGCCCCCCTTCGGGCTTTGCCTGTCTTCACGGGAGTCGTCACAACATGAGAAGGGTCCTGTGGAGGTGCTGGGGGCACAGTGGCTATGGAGGAAGCGAGGGGGACCGGTTGAACCGGTGTCAAAGCCATGTAAGGTTTGGGGTGACTAGGGGGGGTGGCGGCTGGGGGGTCAACGTACCAAACCGGAATACCCAAGGTCAAGTTAGGGAGAGAGAGGGTGGCCATGACGGGGACAGAATATACTCCGGGAGGGGGAGCCAAGAAGGGGATCTGTCCAGCAGGGTAGTGACCAAGGGGTGCGGCTCCAAGATGGTTAAGGCCGGGGGGAACCGAGCCTGGAGGATAAAGAGGTTCGGGGATACCAGCTGTAGGGGGAGGGCTGGAAGGAGGAGGTCCGGCTAGCGGAGATGAATGGCTAGGAGCGGGTTGCGGAGGGCGGGGGGGAGGGTGCGGACTAGCCGAGACAGGCCGTTTATGGGCAGCCTGAGACGATTGCATCATGCAAATATTTGACAAGCTGGGATCAGTAACAGGAGGGGGGGGAAGGTGAGGAAAAGTACCAAGCAGGGTGGAATCTTTATAAACGCCGGGGGAGACACTGGTCAAGGAATCGACAGTTTGCTTGTTGGCTACAGAAGAGATGGTCGTCTCGGAGGAGGACTGAGACGGTGGCTCATGATACGATAGCTGGTGAATGGTGACTATCTTTCCGTTATGTGGAAAAGACATCTTGCGGAAGACCGCGGATGGGACAGCAGACATGGCATAGGTGTAGCTTCGCCCCAATAGAATGTTGTAGTCTAGAGGGGCGTCAATGACTTCGACATCAACGCAAACAGTCTTACCGGCGAGGGTGATGGGACAGCTACGAAACAGGCCAATAGGCTGGGAGGCATGACCGTCCCACGCTCGAAGGGTGATCGTGAAAGGGGCCAGCTCAGGGGATCCGAGTTGCTTCCAAACCGAAGCGGACATCACCCAGGTGGATGCCCCCTCATCAATTATACACCGGGATACAGTGGCGTTCCGGATTTTGACTGGGATTTGGAAAGCAACGGAAGGAGGAAGAGGAGGGTGGTCCGATTGGGTGGCGTCGAAAACAATCATTTGGTCATCAGCAGGATCAACAGCACCCACGGCAGATAGTAGAGCCTTCCTTTGGGAAGGGCACGACTGGAGGAGTTCCAGGGTCGAAATGGCGGCAGGGGATTGCGCCAAATCATCTACTATACTATACGACTGAGCGGCTTGACCGGAAGCAGCATTTCGGCGTAATGGTCCCTTTGGAATCTTTGGATGAACCTCAACTTTGGGTTGAGGGATGTGTAAGGGACCATTGGATGTCGAAAGAGGCTCTGTAGAACCTGAAGAAGGAGGCTCGGGGGCAGACTGAGCAAGAGGCTTGGGGTACTGGCGGGACCGAGTTTGAAGGTGAAGATCGACGGATGGGGAAGGATCGGAGTGCATCATAAGGATCTGGTAATCAGAGGAACCAGAAATGGACGAGGGGGTGGCTACATGGCTGTTGGGGGTTTGGGTAGCCACGAATCCCTGGTGAGGGAAAGGATCAGTGAACACAGCTGGCTGAGTGGTGGCCACATTAGGAGGAGCAGGAGGGGAGGCGTGTTGTCCGCGCAATGTGGCTTGAGACTCCCACATCTGTCGCATCTGGGGTAAGAGAGGGAAATCGTGAGTGTAGTGACCGTAAACACCGCAACACGAACATGGCTTGTTTGTGCGAAGCGGCCTGTCCGGCCTGGGCGGAATGCCCTGAGGCTGGTTGCTAGTGTTAGGGTCCGGACCAGAATTGGGACCTCGGTTACCGGGGGCAGATGGGTTCTGGTTGCCTCTTCGCCTTCTTTGAGAAGAAGGGGGATTAAACGCACCCTGCTGCGCAAATACTTGCCCTGGAGGGGGTTGTAAGGGCTGTTGCAGGTGGTGAGGAGGCAAGGGAGGCGGAAGCGCATATGCTGGAGGAGCTGGCGCACCAGGCTGCGGATAAAAGTAAGGGTTGGGTTGGGCAGCATTGAGGTAAGCGGGAGGTTGGGCAAAAGGAGGAGGCATGCCGTATCCTGGATACATGTTGCCGGGAGGGGGCAGAGTGCTAGAGGTGCTGGCCCCTCCCTGAGGAAGGCCATGGCTCATAGGAGGGTGAGCAGAGGGGTGGGAAAGAGATCCAACAATACCGTCGACGGAATGAGATGCCCCCGGGGCGTTAGCGCCACCGGGCCTGGGGATGTCAGGAAGAACGGTATAAACATAACCAGATTGAGCGTAGATCAGGTCATATTTTAAAGCTATTTGGAGGGCGGCTTCTTCAGATTGAGGAAAGTGTGAGGCGACATCTTTGCCGATGGGAGACGGGAGGGTGCGAAGGAACCAGTCCATGTAAACCCGATCTTCAAAGGGAGGGGCTCGACATAAGCTCCGTCTTCGTCGCCATTCTTGAACATGGGCAGAAAGGCGTGTGGAAGAGGATTGCTTAAATGAAGTCAAGAGCTCCGTACCAGTGTCGTATCGGAGAGGGAGCTGGAAGTACGACAAGAAGGCTTGGGCAAGAGTCTCGAATGTGGTATGGGAGGAAGTGGCTTGTTCGACATACCATTTAGAAGCTTCACCGGTAAGCGTGCGTTGGAACAAACGAAGACGGATGGAGTCATCGGTAATGGAGTTGGAGGAACACCACATGTGGAAAGACCGGACGTGATTGGTTGGGTCTTCGCCATTAAGGCCCTCAAACTTAGGGATATCAGAGGGTAGCTTGGTGGGCATAGCGGGCCGGGTAGTATTATGGTGAATGGGGTCATTAATCAACTGATGGAAATCGGGGAGGCTGAGGCCTGCAATGTACGGCAGCACAGGGGTGGCCGGAGTAGTGGTTGTGACAGTTCCGCTAGAAGTAGGGCCGGCATTGGGGCCGGGAGAACCGCTAGCATTAGGCCCTGATCCGGACATGGTGAAGGTAAAAGGGGGAGAACCGGAAGGAGAAGGGGGACCCGATGAATCAGGAGAGGAGTCGGAGTGCGGACTCGAAGGTGGACTGGCTCGACGACGGCGGTGCGGAGCAGGTCGATCAACCGGAAACCGAGGGTGAAGGCCAAGAAGTCTCCGGGAAAGGCGCCTTGGGGGCGCAATGATGACAGGAAGAAGGAAACTGACAAGGGCAGAAAGGGACAAAATCAAGAAGGTCAAGGGCAGAAAAGGTGTAGTGACAATTGATTTTAGAGTCTTTGCCAGGCGGTGTAAACCAGGCGCTTCTTCACTTAGGGTCAGTGTGTGGCGTGCGTTAATTTTAATTTTTAAACCCTTTCCGTTGTTTGAGAGCAAGAAAAAGTGTGCGACGTAGCTGAAAATAAACCTACAGAGAACAGAATAAAATGCTGAAATAACAGAAAAATAATAGCTACGTATGCATCTATCTAAACCAAGAAGGTGGGTCTCTCACAACTATGCTGAAAAGAAAGGGAAAAACTATGGAAACACACACAAAGGAAGCTCGACAGATCTAGGGTCAAAGGGGACAGAGATCTGGAGGATAAAGCTGCAGACAAGGGGTGCAGATCACAGCCAAGAGACAGAGGCAAGGTGGCTGGAAAAAGGGAAATCAGCAAAAAACCGGGGGGAGGGCAAGGCAGAGGCCTTTAGCAGAGGTCCACACAAAACGACAAGAGGTGATTTGAAAGGAAAAGAGGCTGATTTCAAAGGATCTGAAAGTGAGGTAACAGATCTGGAAAAAGAGGGGGTTGAAGCTCTGAAACCGACGGCTGAAACAGCTGAAACTCTTCCACAAAAAGTGGAGGGTACTAAAGCCCTAAGGGGCTGGGTTCCCACTTAGATGAGTAAAAACAGATCAGATCTTGGTCAAGGCGGGCTGAGACAGAGGCTGGAAAACCCTGGCAGAGGCTGCAGCAGAACCCAGAAAAATTACAGAAAAAATGCTGGAAAAAAGGCAGGTCGCAGGTTCTGACCTGATGCGAGTTGGTCGCGGGAAACGGGCCAAGGTGCGTCCGAATTCGCGAGGTTTTGGGCCAAGAATGCGACCCCCGTTCGAGAGCTGTTTCGCGGCGGATTTTTTACGAAAGTTGTCGTCTCGATTCTGGGTGGTCAATAAAACCTGTGCAATAGGGCCGGAAACACACGGAAGTTAGAAATTTTAGGTTTTTAGGGTTTTATGTGAGAAAAATGACATGAAAAGAGAAAAACTAAGCAGCTAAAAAAGAAGCCCTAGGGCCTGAAGTAGCTGGATATGCAGGAATATGAAAAACGACAGCGGTCGTAATTTAAAACCCGTGCGGAGTCGCCATTTGTTAGTATGAATTCTTCGTCGAAGCGTACGAAAAAGAACCACTTTAGCTACGCATAACTAATAGCCCTAACAACAATAATGGCTGCAAAACATCTTCAGATCTGCAATTAGTAGTTAAAGTGCTGCAACAAACAGATCTATAAATGGAAAGATATTAAGCAGTAAAGTAAAGAGTTTGCTCCATGCATCCAGCAGACAAGACAAGAACACGATTTTTTGAATGAATTTTTATATTACAGGGCACCTGGGAGGAAAACAAGAAGGTGTATCCGGATCTCCTCAATGGGATGGGTTCTTTGTAGTCCTCAGCACTTCAGATCTAAGCTTTCTCTCTCTTGTAGATGTAGAAAACCCAATGCAGAAAATAGAGCTCAATGGGAGCAAAAATGGCAGAAAATGAGACCAAGTGTATAGATCCAAAGTGATCTAGTATGCAACAAAAGGTGAAGAATGAAGGGGAAAACCCTCCTATTTATAACAAAATATTGGGTCATTCTAGATCTTGGTGCATGATTAAAATAATGTTAACCAAATCTAGATCCACCTCCATGGAATATTTTATTATTATTTGTTGGAGGGAAAGGGTGTTTGACTTGGGTCAAATCCCTTGATTAGTGAAAAATAAATAAATAAATGATTTATTTATCTTTTTAAGGAAATGGTTGGGATATAATCAAATAAATAATGATTTATTTGATTAATGGTGGTTGATTTGGTCATATTTAACAAGGAATATTATTAAATAATTATTCCTAGAAAATAATAAGATAACTATGGGTTTATCTCATTAATTTCTTTGTTTTTGGGTTAAACATGACCGGGAATAATAATTAAATTATGGTTTAATTAATTATTCCTTTTGGGGTTTCCTAATTAACATAGTGAAAGCAGTTTTACTTGGGGTAAAACTGGTCTTACATGGTGTACTTGGGTCCATCTAATGATGAAAGGTTAGATGACCAAAAAATGGTGTAACACCGCAATCCCCTGAGCGAGGGCTACTCATATTTGGTCGCTCCAAGGTATCACGTTGGATCCTTGAGATGTAATTGAGCCATGGAGACCGATTGGAGCACTCAAAGCTTGGCTTGTTGTAAATCCCTGCGGGGAGGCTCCAGGCATCTTTCAGGAGTAGCTATATTTTTAAATAATTCCCAAATTTTCCTTGAATCTATGACATTAAATGCAGAATGACTATGATATTTTAAAAATGAGGTCATATTACAAAATTGGGCAAAAATTGACCTAGTTATGATGCTACTAAAATTTTTCATAGGAAAAATATTACTATGTTTTGACTACACATCATCCACACATGCGAGTGGGAATATTTTAGAGTTCACTTCTTCTCTTTCACTAGTCCACTTATTATGTGTTTGAGTTGGTTGAGGTGGTTACTTTAGGAAATATTTTTTTATTGGCTCAAAATGGTTTTAGACCATGCAACTGAGAATACTTCTTGTTTTAGCTCATATTTTGCGTTGAGAAAATTGTATTGGCACATGATATTAGACTATCACATGGTTTTCTACTAATAGTTTCACGAGGCATCATATATATATTAGGAGGGCTTCTCTCTCATTTATAATGGTTAGAATAAACTGGAAGAACATATATGTTTATTTTTTTATTTGTGTTATTTTTCTTAGGATATGTGACACTATAGTGGAATACATTGTCTAGGGATCCATGATAGTGTGCTATATGATGAGAAGGAATCCACATCATCGTCATATATATGCCACATGGACCAATTCTTGATGGTAAAAAGCTGGTTAGAACACATTTTTTATGGAATTAAGCTTTAGGAGTAGCTATATTTTGAAATAATTCCCAAATTTTCCTTGAATCTATGCCATTAAATGCAGAATGACTATGATATTTTAAAAATGAGCTCATATTATAAAATTGGGCAAAAAATTTACCTAGTTATGATGCTACTAAAATTTTTCATAGGAAAAATATTACGATGTTTTGACTACACATCATCCACACATGTGAGTGGGCATATTAATTTAGAGTTCATTTCTTCTCTTTCACTAGTCCACTTATTATGTGTTTGAGTTGGTTGAGGTGGTTATTTTAGGACATATTTTTTTATTGGCTCAAAATGGTTTTAGACCATGCAACTGAGAATGCTTCTTGTTTTAGCTCATATTTTGCCTTGAGAAAATTGTATTGGCACATGATATTAGACTATCACATGGTTTTCTACTAATAGTTTTGTGAGGCATCATATATATATTAGGAGGGCTTCTCTCTCATTTATAATTGTTAGAATAAACTGGAAGAACTTATTTTCCTAGCTAAAGCTCTTGTGTGAAACTTGTATTAATTTTGAGTAAATGTTATAGAGAAATGATAGAGGGTTTTTTATATTGCCTAAATTTTCATAGGAAAAATATTACGATGTTTTGACTACACATCATCCACACATGTGAGTGGGCATATTAATTTAGAGTTCATTTCTTCTCTTTCACTAGTCCACTTATTATGTGTTTGAGTTGGTTGAGGTGGTTATTTTAGGACATATTTTTTTATTGGCTCAAAATGGTTTTAGACCATGCAACTGAGAATGCTTCTTGTTTTAGCTCATATTTTGCCTTGAGAAAATTGTATTGGCACATGATATTAGACTATCACATGGTTTTCTACTAATAGTTTTGTGAGGCATCATATATATATTAGGAGGGCTTCTCTCTCATTTATAATTGTTAGAATAAACTGGAAGAACTTATTTTCCTAGCTAAAGCTCTTGTGTGAAACTTGTATTAATTTTGAGTAAATGTTATAGAGAAATGATAGAGGGTTTTTTATATTGCCAGATTCTAGGAAGAAAACAACTACTAAAACAATCAAGTAAATGCATTAGAGGTAATTTATATTTCTTGTCTCTCATTTTTATTGAAATTATAATATTTAATTTTTTTACAAGGCATAGATACTTATATTTATAATTACACAACTATAAATAAGGAAAAATATTTAAGGCAAAATAAGGCAAAATATTTATAATTACATAACCATATGGTAAATAGTAAATTTTTGACTACACAAGGTTCCCTGTCGGTCTTCCCATTGATCATTACACTTCACTACATTTCACAATTTCGTTTCTTTCCGGCGCGCTCTATTATCCTTCCCCCACAGCCAGACCTACATCTATCTATGATTTGAATCAGACCAGAACCCGCTCTATTCTCCTTCCCCGCAGCCAGACCATCTATATTCTGCGATTTGAATCATCTATATTCTACAATTTGAATCAGACCATCTATCTGTGATTTGAATCACCACAAATTCATCGATAGACTTCCCATACAACTCTTTGTCAAGATAAACCCCACCAATTCAAGTGTTGAGACATTGATTTTCTAGGGTTGCATTAGAGGAGACATTAATCAGGTTATGTCAAAGGAAACATTAATCTGCTAAGGGCGCCACATCGAAAGGCTAAGCGAAAAAATGGTAATGTGGTTTCTTCATTCTTCAAAATTGTTCAGTTTGGCTTCAAAACTCCTGTGCATGTACTCCTATGCATGTACTCCTGTGCTTCATGTCTATTTTATTTTTTATGGGTTGATGTATAATTCCTTCATTTGCTACTACCATTTATTTGATATAGTTTTGTTGCATGAATTTTTTTTG
Source organism: Pinus albicaulis (assembly GCA_034641835.2). Taxonomy (NCBI): domain Eukaryota; kingdom Viridiplantae; phylum Streptophyta; class Pinopsida; order Pinales; family Pinaceae; genus Pinus; species Pinus albicaulis. The sequence continues at coordinate 62,325,534 of MU968411.1, read as the reverse complement.
AAGAAACTCTTGACTTAATTGCTACACATGTAGTAATGTTCACTTATATTAATTAAATGGGCATAAACCAGATTCATCTTATATTATTTAAATGGGAATAAACCATCAGTGAAACCTAATTGAGTTGTATGTTCTAATTGCATCAGATCATACCTTAAATTTGTGTGTCTATTATACTTTATAATTGTGCACAAGCAAGCTGTTGGTATCTTCTAGAAGATAGAAATCCTTCTGATAAACAACACATGATTCCAATTCCAGTCTTGTGCGTTTGGAATTCCTAATCCCAGCAACATGAGAGGCAGTTAACTTTAAATTTTTGATTAGTGGAGGATTAAAGCCATTGACAACCATATTGGGGTTCAATAAGATGGCTCACATCCAACTACTAACGTGGTCTGGAAGAAGCATGAGAAGCCATAGAAAAATCCTCCTCACGACCCTAACTCTCCTCAAAGCCACTGAGGTTGTTGTTATAATAGTAACTACTAGAGAATTCATCCAAGGATTCATCGAAATATGTAGTCCATCCAAACTTAGAAATTCCTTAACTCTCATCATGAGTCCCATTTTCCATTGAAGATCATTTATTATCTGTTGTGTGCCTGCATTTTGGTCCACTGGAAGAAAAAAAAATATGATGCTTCTTTTTTTTCTACAATATTATGTTGATAAGAAGAGTGGAACAGTTGCGGTCTGCAGAGCTGAGCTGAAGCACAAATTTATAAAAGAATGGTGTTCAGTATTGATCATTTAAGGAAAAATCTTGCTCTCAATATTGCACATTCCAAATTCACATGGATGCCAAACATCAACAGGTCGTATATCACTAAAGGGGAAATTAATGGCCAGGGACACATGGCATAGACCTGTATAAGAAATCTCCTAATGGAGAAATTATTGAAAATACAGTCCTTGTTGACAGACCAATAACTCTTTAATGAAATAAAATCCCATGAACTAGTAAAACAACTTAAAGGAAAAGAAATTAGTTACTGTTGAATGAAAATACTTTGCAAATTCCTTGATTTCCGTCATTGTTGAATTTTATTACCATTGTAAAGTAAAGGATTCGATTTCCTTTGTACTAGTTGAATGAAATTCGTTATTGTTGAATTGGTAAATTTTAACCTGCTTTCTCTACCTACCTTTGTAAATGGTCATATGCTTTCTCATCATTTCAAAACCTTTTTCTACTAACTTCCAACTCAAATCAAATGGAATCCAAGATTTGGTCAAAAATTTTAATCTGCTTTCACTACCTATCCTTGTAAATGGCCTTATGTTTTAACTTTTCTCATCAATGTTGAACCTTGTTCTACTAACGTTCATACATGATGATATATTTTTTCATCTAAAATTAGTTCCTTATTTAGAAAAATAAAACTTAAGCAACTTTTGGTGTTTCCATCCTTGTGAAACCTCTAATAATATGAATAAAATATGGTAATTAGCGACAACCATGAAAATCAAATTGAAGGTGGAGAATGTATTTTGCCTAGGTTGTCGATGAAGCTCATCAAATACAAGGTCTTTTCCCCATGTTTCACCAAAAAATACCTAAGAGTAGGCCTTAGGATGGTAGTTCTTAAAGTACCAGAAGAAGCAAGCACACTCAAAGATGCAATACTTTGAAAATACCCACCAATTATTTAACACCAAAGCAGGGGTAAAATTTTTAATAGTAAAATGAAGAGAGGTCCCTAGCCTCAGGTAGATTTGATTCCAGTCACATGTGTCCAACTAAGAGGTGGATTCCATAGACAGAGAAAATTTTATCGTAGCTTAGATAGATGGAGCAATTCTCAAATTCCCTTATGATTCTAATTTAATTGTCCAACTAGCCTCAGAATCTTGTGTTGATTGTTTTCATAATGCAAAAATACACAATTATGCTTCAATTCAAAAACACTACACATCGTGCCCCTAATCAGGGTGTGAAGGGAGAAATGATGAGGGTGTTACACTAGCACAATGATGTAATCATGTGCAGATAGTTGAACTGGTGCACTTACTTCCATATTCTGGTGCTTCTTATACCCTAAAGCCCGGAAAATGGGACATCCCTTGCAAGAATGTAAAAATAACTGGTGTAAAGACCTCAAAACTCTTAAGCTTTACGCATTAAATTATCCAGAGTAATGCAAATATGTTGGTATTTCCAATGCCTCGGAGATGGTTGTATGCTTCCTTGTAGCTACATACAATGCTTCCTTATTCAGTCTGTTTGCATCTTTTATTTGCATCAAGAGGAACTCTTTTACTTCTTCTCTGTGTTGTTTATTTCTCCACATAGGAAACAACTCACTTTCTATTGGTAATATACTAGAAAACGAGATTCAAAACCTGTGCCAATAACATGTTGTGAGAAATTTTTTTGGTTCCCACCTCTGCTTTTGATTGAAATTTAACAATTTCTTAATTCCTGCATTCAAGTGGAGAATGTATAAATCTAGAAAGGTGCAAAAGATTGAACTCATTGTGACAATGAAGGAAGATATGAATCAAGACAAAACAATTGGTTAATAATTGTCATTTTAAACTTGATCAATGACTACTCGTGCATAAATAGTGAGGCATTATTTAGTGACAGCCATCAAATTAAGATTCTCTTGGGCTGTTGCATTATTGACCTTATAGGACCTTAGTTGTCCTACAAAATCCTTTTCTCAATGCTTGGATTTTTAGCTTTCATCTACTTTCGCATAGCACAACACTTATTTTATTATTAAGGATAGGCTGTCATGCAAGGAAACTAGTGTTTCTTGGCTATAGGGTTTTCTCCTAGTCATCAGATTTTTCCATCCAATTTTTTCCAACTCTTGTATTTTTCTCTCTGTTAGGGTGCTCATAAACCACATCCAAAGGTGAAGGCAGTAAATATCCAAAGCAAGCTTTGGAAGGTGACTTGTTTGTGTAAGTGTGAATTACCATATTGTACGAATTTAGTAAAGATGAATGTAGATTAAGTTCTCATTATGGGGTCTTAGATGGTTTTAATTGTGTGAAGAGACAAGAAGTATTGAGTCTCCTGCAACACTCTAAAGTGCTAGATCTTCCTTGGAGAACAACTTGGGAGCTATTTCAAAACAATGGAAGGCCTCCATTGCTTAATCAACCATACAAATGAAGTAAACAATAATATTTGGTATTCTAGATGAAGTGTGCGTTATGAGGTCATCTCCTTGTAGTTATTGTGTTGTTAACCACTTTTTAGTTGGTAATCACACTTTAGGTGTGGTTGAGGATAAACCAAGGGAAACTTAGTGATGGACCTAAGATAATTTATCCAATGAGAGATGAAAACCCAAAAAATGGAGAGAGTATGCTTGTGAGGGGAAACCTCTAGCTATTGGAGGAGATATATGGTCCAAGTAGAACAAGAGTTTGAGAAGTAGATTAGATTTCTTTGTGATGAAAATTTGATATAATCTCAATGCTTTAGAAATGTTTAAGAGAGGCCTAAAATGAACCTATAGGAAGATGAATAAAATATGACATTGCCTTCATCTCATGGCTTTATTTTCTCATCTTATTTTTCCATTGTTGATCTAAAATGGGTAATGTAGATGGCTGCTAGTAGAAGTTTCTTTGTTTAAGCTTTCAGTGCCATCCATTCTTTTGTATTCTTTCTCAATTAAATAGCTTGTAGGGTTAGATGCACGTCTACTGGATGCCTTTGAGTTCTAATATATCTCAAATGGATGGTAGTGATTGGTTGGGAATTCCCAACATGCATTGTCAGCAAATGGATGAACAATGAAAATAAGAGAAGTAGCTCAATATGAAAAGGACAAAAATATTTTGCATGTTTGCTTGGTTTAAGGAAATTTAACATTATCTAGGGGGAATATGTTAGTGCTAGTTGGTTGTTATGTCAAATTTGGTCTTTAGTTTATTGTTTCTTTAATGACATGGTAGGTGGGATTTATTATTATAATATAAAATGTACCCTATGAAGTGGGTCATCAGTGAAGTGACTAGGTGATTATGAGGACATCAATAGGAAGTTCTAGTTATTCCTCAATCATGTATGTGATGTTTTATGTATGAATAGGCTCCAAATCTTGATTCGAATTATCATCATTAATAAAGGTTTTCTCAATTCTCAATATATACCATTTCTCATCTCCCTCGCTTGGTAATTTGTACATTTGTTATGAAAATAGAAATAAAGTTGAATAAGAGCATCATGATGATTATATGACCTATGAATGATGCTATGACACTTCTTTCTATTGACTAAATGTACATATTTATGTAAATGGATTTTGAGTTAAGTCAGGGTTTCATATTAATTCTGCAATTTGTGAATGATGCTGTGATTCTTCCTTCTTTTCTCTTATTTATTTAAGTAATGTGCACACATTATTTTTTGGTAAATGTCTCATTTTCATTCCAAACTTAGAACTGACAGTGGATTATCACCCAACAACCATCTAGTGAAGTTTGGGGAAAGTTGAGTAGTATTATAAAAGCTTCTTTGGTGACAAAGATTCTTTGTAAAAGATAACTCAAAATGTGATACACAACCTAGCTTCCCTGATCGTAGATACCTGTCCATAGGAGATTAGAGCAAGAACATTAATATAGGAAGTCGAAAGGTTGGGAAAGGATATGAATAAGTTGAGTCTGCAACTTTAGAGTATATTAATATCATACAACATGCAAGAACTTATGATGAAAGTATGCAATGATGTGTAAAATGTTGGAAGATAAGATTCACCACCTACTGTGCATCATTTAAAATATAAAAATGATCTGGTTTTGATCCCCCACTATAGACATCATATTGCAATGGGTATTAAATATTTTCCTCTTTTACATGCAGTTAGCGATTTTTTTGTTAAAATAAGATTATCATATGCATTAGAATTCACAGGATGAAACCAAGGGTTTGGAAATTGACCTGAAGAAGTTAGTTGCTAAATGGAAGAAAGTTGAGTATTTAGAAAAAGAGTTGGCTTGTCTAAAATCAAGAAATTAGTAGATTAGAATAGAAAAAGTAAAAGAAACTATTGAAAATTCATTCATTTTCAAAGAGAAACAAGGAAGCATAAATAAAATTAGAAGAGTTTAAAGAATGTGATATTAGTGGCACATTCATTGTCACTAGCTTTATCTTTCACAGCAACAGTATCAACAACATTAGTCTATGTTATTAACATACCTTTGGACACCATCCCACCAATTAAAATCATCAGTTGAAATTAATTTTTCCTTTGAGTGGATTTCTAGAGTAGAGTTGGTAGTTGCTAGCCCTTTTATAGGTGAATTCATATTTTATCTACTAGGCTATTATGTCATTTAGTGACTTTTTACTTATTGGTATTTTAATTAAATAATAAAGTATATGTGGTTCATAAAATTATACTGTGCTAGAAAAGGTAAGTCGTTTAATGAATTGTATACATGTTTGGAAAGTTAAATGGTCATAATAAGGAAGTCCTGATTGGTTGGGGATTACACAGTTGCACCCATGCTATCATATGTATGCCCTCAATGAGAATAAGAACCCCCACCTTGCAAATTTAGTTAACATCACAAGTGAATGTATGATTGCTAGTATTTTTCGTCATACTTGTCCCCTTTTTTGGAATATTCATCACCTTTGGAGGATTTTTCGATTCAATGTTTTTGATAGGGACATCATATCAAGTTCACTTCAAGATTTGTTTGAGATGCAAGCAAAGTTACTTGCAGTAGTTGGTTTGATATGCAAGCAAGGTGATAAGAGCTTATGTTGTGGTTAGGTTAGGATTATACCACCTATATTTAGCTTGTTCTAGGGGGTATCTTATCATGATGAGGTGATTTCACATAACACATATTTTTTCCATTTGGTCTGTTGTTATGTTTGGCAAGAGCAAAGTTATAATTTGATTATTCACTCTTCTTCAACTTCTAAGTTTTTTTTTTTTCTCGTACTAGTTTTCTGAGTTTGTAGCAGCAGTTTGATAGCTTGAGAGGTTAACAAGATCTTGAGTAGTCACTGTGACCTATGCCCCTGCCAATTACTTGGGGCAGATTTTTCTTGTTTCCTGCTAGAAATATCCAGTGGCATCTTTGAGATGTTTTATTGTCGAGAATTCCAGATTTTCTCTTTGCTTATGAAATTTGTTTTCAGGGCTTCTAATTAGCAAGACATAATCTTGTATTACCTTTCTAATTTTATTCTCTTCCCTTTTCTCCATTCAATTGGACCTTCCTTAGAGAATTACATCTTTCTTCCCAGTGTTCCCAGTGGATTGGAAAATAATTTGAGAATCAAAGATACTTGTGACACTGTTTTTAATTAAGTCCACCTCTTGACATTTTTTTCTAGACCATCAATTAAGTCTATATTGTGATTTTGGGAGGTTCATTTCCATCTTATTTTTCTATTAAGATTAGAAATGTTTACCTTTATACATATGTGAGGCATTACAACAGACAATTGACCTTACAAGATTTATGTAGTCTTGTTTCACCAAATTGATCTCCTCCTTCTAGCCCATCTCAGTAATTGGAGGTGCTAAACACTATATATATGCCATAGCCCCAAACATAGATGATATTAGGCTAGTGAGATATCCACATTTTCCCCTTTTATTGGTATGTAACTACATTCATGAGGCCACAAAAATGTATCTACTTTAGTGCAGATTTGTGCCCATATCAAGCAACCAAATGTCCATCACTAGATTTTTCTCTCTGGCCTGAAATGTTAGGAGGGTTTCAGCTGATCACCACCACATTGCTCCTCCCATGATGCCCTGGCTAAATATTTAGCGTTAGGCATTCTATAAAGGACATTATTTTTGGTCTTTGCATTGATACCTTGGTGATGGAGATGAGGATGGCTTTGCTCCCTCCTCTACATATTACCTCTATATCTTGTATGGAGTATTGATTTCTACAATTTAATTTTTTCCTTCTAGACTCACCTTTTCTTTCAGTATCACTTGTATCTCTTTATATTTTAGCTTTCAAGAATAAAGAGTAGTATGGGCACTTCCATAGTATTTATATGTCTAATTGCATTTTCTAGTCCCATTGGCTTACTGTTTATTGTATCTTATCTTCCCCCTACAAATGTTTTTAACAAAAGAATTATGGTTTAGGTTTGATATGATGCTGATTGTGTTCTTAGTCACTGCATTTTCTTTTTTTTGGAGAGCAGTGGGGGGCTAGATTAAAAAAATGAAATCCATTGAATATTATGCACTAGTGAACTTAACGGCAAACTAAATCAGCCAAGCACGTTTTTATATAAAATTTGTGAAAAAATCATCAAGATTAATTTTTATTTGTTATTAAAAAAATATAATAATATATGTATATATTTATGTGTGTGTGTGCATTTATGTATGTATCTATGAGCATGTTTTTGAAAAATATATGATGGTTAACATGTTTTAGTATTGAGACATTTTTGGATCAAAGTTGAAGTTATAAAAAATATTTGTGTCTTTTGTTTGAATATATGGAGTTTATCAAAATCTACTTAATTCCTTTTCCAAATGTAATGGGAATTTCTATCATATTTTTTGTCCCTAATCCCTCATCTAACACTTCCTTGGCCCTCACACAACTCGAGAAGTCTGATATTTGAAGGTTGAATAGTTTCTTTTAAAATGAATAGCACATGTTTGCAAATGATTCTTCCTCCTTTCTTCCTTGAGAGACCTTCCTTAAATAGATTCATGGAGGAGGCTAGAGGATGGTTGTAGATCTCTCGAACTTAAGGAACTTGAGTCTAATAAGTTCAAAATCTCCTAGTGAAAGAGAACCGATTCATTTAGTGTTGATTTCCTCAACTCATTCAATGTTGATCTATGCAATGGGTCCATAGTGAGATTCAAGGGTGGAAAATAGAGTTGTAACAACACCCCCTAATGTGTGAAGTAAGAAGAGGAACCAATGGTCGAAACACATTCTAATAAAAATAAGTTATGAGGAATTCCAAGGAAAGAGCTAAAGATCAAGGAACTAGTGAGTACTTGCAATCGATTTTCAACAAATAGATAGGAATACCGATGCTTAGAAGAGAAACAACGCATGGCTGCGAACATAATACACTGTGAATACATGTAATAATATGCAAGACCATGGCCATGAAAAAAGTACACAATGGGTCCATGTCATGAAAATGACCATAGCCATGAGCAAATGCAATGTGGATATGTCATAATATACATCAATAAGACAACTAATACCAATGGGAAGATGTAGTAATTGTAAGATAGTGATATACTCCATCACAACTTAGGAGGGGTAGCATGAGTGACGTGCCTCCAAAGCCCAAGGTCTTTGTTCCAACCCCAATGGTATGCTTCTACATCATGTGAATGGATAAAATATTGGCATACAACAATGTATCAATTATCAACACTTATTTCTGTTATTGCCTCTCCAAAATGGGAGCTAAACATTTTTTTATCCACACTTAGAAGCTGAGAAAGCTCAGCTTGAGATCCTAAATATTGGGGATAAAAAACATGAATGGAATCCCCATCAAAATCTTCACCAAGTGGCCACCATATTAGAGGGTTAATAATCATTGTAGAGCCCAGATGTACGTATGATTATAATCCATGTAATGAATTTTTGTGGACACTTGGAGCACCATTAATCAAAACAAAATCCTTATCATGCAAATCTATTTAAGCTAATCTCTAGGAAAAATTTTCCTCCCTTGAAACATTTGAAGCCCTAAGAAGGCAAGTTGTTGAACCACTTTCTTAGCAGATATTGCATTTCCACTATCATTTCCTAGCTCATTCATTAATATATTTCTTTGAGAATCACAACGAGCAAGAACCAAATCATCCAAACATGCACTAAAAGCATCTAAGGATAAAAAGTCAATAAAAAAAAATTCAACTGAATTCAAGCACTTCACTACCGCTACTGAACCTTTTCACTTAACAATTTCATTACAAATTTGAGTAAGAAAACTCAACAATTGTGTTTTGTCACCATTGAATAATATAATTTCACTATTTTTTATGAGAATCCCATTCTCCTCATAGTTCAAATCAAGAGGTAAGTCCATCTGAAGAAGTTGCCTAGTTGTCCAAAATGGCCCTCCATCATGCACTTTAGTGACTGTTGGTTCATGCAAGTTTCCATAAGTCCACATTGATAGATGATTCAGTGTAGTTTTATCCAACATAGATTTGATATATTATGATGTAATAAAATTTTTGAGGCCCAGGTGTAACCATAGTTTTAAAAACACACAATCGAAGATCACCTTGAGCCGACTATTGACTGGGAAAGTTAATCATCCCACAAGTAATGCGACCACTCATTATAAGGATCTGGAAAGGGCACCATAGGTAAGAAATCATTGTCTTAATATATAGTTAATAGCCCTTGTCTACCATTTGATCATGCAAATTCAAAGCCTCTAGGATCTTGTTCTCTTTTATTAGCCCATAAATTATCGTACTATATGTAATTATGTTAGGCATGCAGTCATTCTCATTTTTTTTTAAGTTTTCACATTTCTGATTTTATTGCAATGTGGTAGACTGATGGTGGCAGTACAGGAACAACCCTAGGACAAGATGACTGTGGAAAGGGGCCAGCCGAAGAACATGTAAAGTGCCAGCCTTGCTCTATCTTTAGGTATTTTATTTCTTTACATAATTGAGATAACGTTAATTTTGTTCAAATATGCAGACACCTAGCCATGGTGCACCTGATGGTTCCCTCAACGAGGAAGAGTTTTCTTCATCCCCATGTCCATTGTTGTTGCTGCAAAAAAAGTCACGAAAAGCAGCCATGGAACTTGAGTGTTTGCTAGACGTTGTTCCTCAAACACCTGAATTAGGACAAAGGATAAGACAACTTATGACCCAGCTAGAAACATATAAGGTAATAATAAAAAATAAAAAAGACATTTTTTTGTTCTGCATGAGATCAATTGTGATAGTTTGATTTTTAATTTTTACATTAGCTAAACTAACAAAAAAAATTCTTTTGTATGTAGCATTTTCTAACACCTGTTGCCCCCGGTGTTTGTGGTAGTGGGACACAAAGGCAATAGATTGCCTAGGAACCCTCTCGTACACCTTATACACCTTTAGGTGGCAACCAAGAAACACACCCTGCCCAAGAAGACACCCAACCAACCGCTGAATGTGTTGGCAGTATGAGGTTGGTATGGCCAACTATATTATTGCATTTCGTGGAGCTACACTTGTCACCTCCACAAGGACCATTCCCGGCACATTTTTGGTGAATGATGAAGGTGTTACTATAAAGCAAGTACAACTCCTAGGTAAGTTTTAATATTTTAACTATTTCATGTACTCTATCTAAAACATATTTTATCGTGATTTTTATTTTTAAATTAATAATAATATCTTTTGTTCTGTGTAGGAAACAATGATTTCTACAGTTTTTTGGAGAGCAAGGCGTTGGTAATTTTTGGCCCAAAAATACGCATAAGGTGGAGTTCCCATAATTCCAACCTGAAAAAAAAACCTTCTAGATTATCTAGAAGGCCTTTTTGGGGTGGGCACATTTGATAGAACAACGATCGCTCGGGTAGTTGGAAAATATCTGAAATATACCAGGGACACCTATAGGACGCACTTGCAACTTAACTCTAGATACGAGCATCCTCTCACAGTTCCAAAGAGGGAGTGGAGAGCACTCATCGATGACAGAAAAGAGAAAAAGGCCAAGAAAGAAGGAAAAATGCTAACTGGACCCACAAGGTAAATTACAACTTTAATTCAATAGCTTTAATTTTCTCTATGTCTAAAATAAAAGTGTGCTACGCCATATTTGACTTCAAGCTTTTAATGACAGGTTTCTTGACACCTCAAAGGCAACCAAAGCTAGGATTGAAAAAAAGGCCATCACAAGCTAGGCCAGGGCGGCTACTTGAAATTAGCCGCAAGAATTGTAAGTAGATAAACATCTTATAATTAATTGTATCGCCTTCCAACATTTTTGTAATCCCATCAAATAACATTAAAAATACGTAATCATATGTAATTTTGGGTGATGACTTTGGAATGGAAACTAGAGAGGAAGAGAGAGAGATCACTTTCTGTTCTGGCTATCAAGCCATAGTTGAACGTCGTAGAAGCTTGGGACAGGTCCCAAGATCTAGAATGCCTAATAAGGTAAAACGTTAACCTTTCAATATGTTTGTTTTCATCCATAAATTTAATGTCTAGCAACTTTGTTTAAATTAGGGGAGCAACAATTTCAACGAGCCAAATAACCCAGTTGTAGAGCAATGCGCTGAGAGTGAAATATTTCCAGAAGTACATGTTTCTCACGTGCAACTTGATCATTGTAGTGGGGACTAGGCCGGAAATGCTACTATCAGTGAGGGCCATGATGGTAATTAATTTCCACTTATAATTTTTTCTAAATGTACCTTGATGGTTGTGTGCTTGTAATGTTTTTTGTTTAAATGACAGAGAATGTTGTACTTGAGCATCCTACCACCAGAGAGGAACACAGGGCAATGGTTCCAATGGTGACAAGTGGTGCACTAGTTAAATAATCTCATTGCAATTTTTTTTTATTAATATTATCGAACTAGTTCAATGATATTTAAAAACTGAAAATTAAAATTTAATATTATCTGTTTTTGTAGGCGATTTCCCATCACTACATGAGACCAGACATCTTGAGTACGCAACTAGGTTAGCTATACGGGAAAGACACAAAACAGAAGTAGAGCACAATGATGTTGATGATGTATTTAGGAGCTTTGAATATTCCATTCGGATGAATCAACAATCGACAAGTGGCAGGCGCTCATATGATTTTGGGTTGACTTTTGGTTTTTCGGACCAATGAGGAACTCCCACATGGCAGGCCCGGAGGCCGCCATGTGGCCCTAGGTAGTGGCAAATTTGGTGTGTTAAATTTTTTTTGTATGTCTGTGGGTTTGAACCTCGGACCTCCTGCCAGCTAACACATGTGCCTACCATTAGGCCATGACTTTGGTTCTTAATACCAATGGAATGCGCGTTATATTTAAAGTTTGAATTGGATTTCAAATGGGCGACAAATGGGGCCAGCCCCCATATACCATGGAACCATAGCCCATGACGAGGAGCTCGGAACCAACAGTTACCGTTAACCTCGCGGTTTAACCACAATATATGGCCACTATTTTTGTCATAATAAATGCCAACATTTACAATTAATGGAACCGTCGACGGATAGAGCGGGATTTACATGTGACCGCCCAAAAGTAGCATTAAAGTTAACTGCTAGTGGTTCCCGCCAAATTTGAACGCAGTCCAACTAATCCGGCTGATTTGGCCATTTTGGCGGGGCTAACTGCAGTTATCCCAAAATTGGTGGATTTTTTCTAGTGACATTGGGCAAAATACCTTTTTTATCATAACTTCTCCAATATTGGACCAATTTGGACGAAATTTTGGTCAATTTTTGGTATTATGAGAATTCTGGAGCCATTGGGACAGGTTCTAGAGCCAACAGAGGTGTTTTATAGCCATTTTTGCTTCAGGGAAGCTTGGAGAGCCATCAGGGCCATGGGGGAAATGGAGCTGCATTGGGCTACACTTCACTGTTTTAGGTGAAATAAAAGTCATTCTTAGCGTATTTCTGCCTTCTGAATTCATTTTCACAGCTTTTTTTTCCTATTTAGGCCCTTTTCTCACTTTATTACCAATTTGAGTATCATGATATAGCAAGGACATGCCCATTGGGATTCTTGGACTCGACAGATGTAGCTCAGGAGGGGTGAACTGCCTCACCATGTTGTTGTGTGTTTATGGTGAAGTTATTCTACTGTGTATTTTAGATTCAAGTTGTTAAATAGTAAATCTAAATAACATTCCCTCACACTTAAACTCATAAACAGTTACTAAGAACACTTTGTTTTACTTGCAAGACCTTACAAACACTTTGCAGACTTAATTTAATGGAAATGAATACTTTGAATAGCAGTGCCAACTAATTTATTTTTCTGATTTGAAAATGGAAGTATTTCTAAATGCTGTAAATGCTGTGCAAAGTATCCATTTCCATTTAATTAAATTTGTGCAAAATTCTCTATGTGTTGCAGGTTAAACAAAGTGTTTTTGATATGTTTTTATGAGTCTTATGTGTGAGGGAATGATAATTAAGTTTTTTGTTTAACATATTAAATCATAAATACAAAGAAAAATAACTTCAGCATAACATGACTCAGATAATGGTGAGCATTTCACCCCTCTTGGGCTACGTCTGCTGGACCAAGCCTCCCAAATGAGCTTGTCCTCTTGTATTAAAATGATCCAAAATGCTAATACAAGTTTAAAAGTGCCTCAATAGGAAAATATTATTGTAAATACATAATCGAAAGACATGAAAATGCTAAAAATTCCTTTCCATTTTCACTAAACAGTGAAAAATTACCAATTGCAGTGCTTTCTTCAGCAAGGCCCTTATGGCTCTTTGAACTCCTCTGAAGCTTTTTGGGCTGTAGAAGTCCTAAAATAGTTCTTAAACCTCTTCCATTAGGCTTAGAAGGTATAAAATAGTCAAAAATGGTTTCTGGTTCACCTCAAACAGTGAGGTACAACTCAATACAACTCCATTTCCCCAATGGCCCTCATGGCTCTCCAAACTTCCCTGAAGCTTTGCGGGCTCTGAAAGTCTTCAAAAATTTCTAAAACCTCTTCCGTTAGGTTCAAAAGGTGGAAAATAGCTGAAAATGTTTTTTGTTTCACCTCAAATAGTGAGGTACAACTCAATACAACTCCATTTCCCCAATGGCTCTAATGGCTCTCCAAGCTTCCCTGAAGCAAAAATGGTTGTAGAACACCTCTACTACCTCTGGAACCTGTCCCAAACACTCCAGAATGCTCAGAACCCAAAATTGACCAAAATTTCATCCATTTTGGTCCAATATTGGAGAAGTTATGACAAAAACAACATTCTGCCCAATGTCAAGTGAAAACCCCACTAAATGTGGGCTAACTGCAGTTAATCTCGACAAATTTGGCCAACTCCACCGAAATTAGTGGAAAGTGCCAAAACCAGCAGATAGTTTAATGTAGCATTTAATGTTGGGTTGGGTGCATTTTACATGGTTACATGACCTTATATTTGAAACTACCGACGGATTAGTCGTTAACCATGACTATTTAAACCGTAGCACTTATTTTTACCCCATGCTGGCACATGTAATGGTGTGTTAACCATTTTCTCCATTGCGATTAATGTTTTGGGACTCGGTTCTTGGTGTTGTTCATATGATAACGTATAATATGGGGGCTGGCCCCCTTTGCCACGACCCAAATCTCGTTCAAAATTCAAATAGAACTTCAATCCAATATCTGTTAAGAATTAAACGGATGGCATGTCAGTAGGGCGTGGCACTTACAGTGGTGAGGTCTGAGGTTCAAACCCACGGACTCACAAAAATTTTAATATGCCCATATCAATTCTTTCCATGGGCTAGGGCCATGTGGCGGCCTCCGAGCTTGCCACGTGGCACCCATTGATTGGCCAAAAATAACCGAAAGTCAAACCATTGACGAATGGAGAGCTGCAACTTGTTGTAATATGATTGGCCCAAATGGAATATTCCAAGGAACATTCCTTGGAATATTCCTTGGAATATTCCTTGGAATATTATTTTTTTAATTTTTCCAATTTGAAAATTCAAACTTGGTCAACTCAGTTTTTGGAGTTTACTGAAAACTTCAAAATTGCATAACTTTCACATAAGATGTCAGATTTGAGTGTCGTTCACGGTCCCAGGATCGCATTGATGAGGCCTATCTAGTCATTCAGGTTGCAAGTGATTTTGAACACTTTCAATTTTGAGCTTTTTCCATAGCTCGGACTTGAGCTCCAGCATGGTCGCCAATTGTGATCAGGTGACCATGTCCTAATTTGAAAAAAATTCTCATAATGTGATTGCTCAAAACTGGTTGTAACCTAAATGATCGGATAGGCCTCATCGCTATGATTCTGGCTCCGTGAACGGCACTCAAATCCGACATCGTATGAGAAAGTTATGTAGGTTTGAAGTTTACAGTAGCCTTTAAAAATCCAGTTTGACCAGGGTTCACTTTGACTTGGAAAATATTAAAAAAATAATATTCCTTGGAATATTCTAGGAATATTCCTTAGAATATGCCCTAGAATATTCCATGGAATATTCCATCCAGGCAAATCAGAAATCAACAAGTGGCAGGCATTCATTTGATTTTGAGTTAACTTTTGGTTTTCTGGACCAATGAGGAGCTACCACGTGGCAGGCCTGAAGGCCGCCACGTGGCCCTAGGTAGTGGAAAATTTGGCGTGTTAAATTTTTTTTGTAAGTCTGCGGGTTTGAACCCCGAACCTCCCACCAGCTAACACATGCACCTACCATTAGGCCACGACTTTGGTTCTTAATAACAATGGAATGTGCGTTATATTTAAAGTTTGAATTCGATTTCAAATGGGCAGCAAAGGGGGCCAGCCCCTAGGGGCTGGCCCCCATATACCATGGAACCATAGACCATGATGAGGAGCTCGGAACCAATAGTTACCATTAACTCAGTGGTTTAACCACAACATGTGGCCACTATTTCAGTCATAATAAATGCCAACATTTACAATTAACAGAACCGCCGACGGATAGAGCGGGATTGACATGTGACCGCCCAAAAATAGGATTAAAGTTAACTGCTAGTGATTCTCACCAAATTTGGGTGCAGTCCAACTAATATAGCAGATTTGGCCATTTTGGCGGGGCTAACTGCAGTTATCCCAAAATTGGTGAAGTTTTTCTAGTGACATTGGGAAAAATATTGTTTTTATCATAACTTCTCCAATATTGGACCAATTTGGACGAATGTTTGGTCAATTTTGGTTATTATGAGCATTATGGAGCCATTAGGATAGGTTGTAGAGCCAACAGAGGTGTTTTACAACCATTTTTGCTTCAGGGAAGCTTGGAGAGCCATCAGGGCCATGAGGGAAATGGAGCTGCATTGGGCTACACTTCACTGTTTTAGGTGAAATAAAAGTCATTCTTAGCTTATTTCTACCTTATGAATTAATTGTCACAGTTTTTTTTCCTGTTTAGGCCTTTTTATTACTGTATTACCAATTTGAGCATCATAATATAGCAAGGACATGCCCATTGGGATCCTTGGGCCCGGTAGATGTAGCCCAGGAGGAGTGGACTGCCTCATCATGTTGTTGTATGTTTATGATGAAGTTATTATACTGTGTATTTTAGATTCAAGTTGTTAAAAAGTAAATTTAAATAACATTCCCTCACACTTAAACTCATAAACAGTTACCAAGAACACTTTGTTTTACTTGCAAGACCTTACAAACACTTTGCACACTTAATTTAATGAAAATGAATACTTTGAACAGCAGTAAAAATACTTTCATTTTGAGATCAGATGGTATCAGAGCTAAGGATTTGAGATTTAGGAGCTATAATTTTACTCAGCATTTGTTTTGTGCAAATATATAGTTGATTGTTTGCAAGTTTTCATGCTTACTAGGCTTAAACTCAAGAGAGATGAAAGACACTTGGTTAGTGTACAAAATAATCCACAACCAAAAAGGGTCAGAGAGTCACCTCCAAGAGCCATAGAAGCAACTTCAAGCATGTCTTCAATATTGGGAGAAACTCCTGAAGATATGGATCCCAAAGAAGAGGAACGGGTATTCTGAAAAGCTTTCCTAGACATGACAGAGATGGTAAGGATACTCTACCAAGAAAGGAATGATAGGCTTGTTGAAGAAGGGTATAGATACCAGAAATAAGGAGAGGGTTCTTCAGAAGGAAAGAAAAGTGATGACAAGTAAAAGAAAGGACACGGAAGAAATGGTGATCCACCATCCCCATCTTCATCCTCTTCCTCTACATCGTCATCCTCAACTTCGGTGAATCAAACTCACAAGTCTAAAACCACTGGTAAAAGTCCATTTTTAAATCTTGATGTTAAATTTGAGTTTCCTATGTTTAATGGTGAAGTCAATGCAGAGAAACTTGACAATTAGATAAGACAGTTGGAAGTTTACTTGAGGATACAAAACCTTCATGAAGATGACACCAAGATTCAGTTAGCCTCTTTAAGGATGGAAGGAGCAGCATTGGTATGGTGGGAGGCCAAGACCAAGGATGAAATTAAAAAACATGGTAAGATCACTTTATCATGGGCTGAATTTATTTCTGCAATTAAGCAACTATTTTATCCATTAGCTCATTTACAAAAGGCTATCATGAATTGGAAAAGTTTTAGACAAATTAAAGGATAAAGTGTACAAGAATGCACTCAAGATTTTAGACGAAGGGCTTTACTACTTGGAATTGATTTGCATTGTCAAGATACCTTGCTGAAATATATAGGTGGTTTACACAATTATCTTATACATACTATCCTTATGTTCAATCCTACTAGTCTGGACAAAGTTTGTGTACAAGCTACGCATTTATTTTGATGGGAATATGGATAGTGAATTTAAAGTCAAAGGGAGGAAAAGAAATGCAAACTCTAGGAAAGAAAAAGGAAATTTCTTTTGTAAAAAATGTTCCAAAACAAGCCACAATGAAGACCATTGCTAGAAGCTTCATCCTGAGCTAAAACCAGAGAAATTTAAAAACAAAGACAAGGCCAAAGAAAAGGGTAAAAATGTCACAAATGTTGAACAAGACTTTGAGTCTGAATCAGGTGATGAAACTAAAAGCATAGCCATGGTACTAAGGAACATAAAGGGAAAAGAGATTGTTAAGGAAACAAATCCCAGTTCTAGCACATTAAACTGTCACATAGAAGCTCAAAATGAAAAGAGGAGGATAGAGCTATTTCATATAAGGATAATCTCCAAACACACAAAGATAGACAGACTATTTGATAGTGGGTCACAAGCGAATCTCATCTCAGAAGACTTAGTCAAGAAGCTGAAACTTGAGACCATACCTCATCCAAAGCCATATCCACTTGGATGGATTTGCAAGGATGCTAATTTACAAGTCTCAAGAAAGTGCATGTTGCGCTTCGCCATAACAGCTCATTATGTTGATTAGGTTGAATTAGATGTGGTACCTCTTGACATTACAGGTGTTGTGTTGGGTAGTCCATATTTATATGACAGAAAAGCGATCTTCCATCGCCATGAGAACAAGTATCATCTATTCAAACATGGAAAAGAGTTTATTGTGAGAGCACATCAGAAGAAGCTAGAATCTTCTTTAGTCCATGCAGGGCAATTGAAAAGGCTTGTCAATGCAAGTCAAAATCTGACTTTTTTGATGGTTAAACAAAAATATTTTGTACATTCTTCTTTTCATGTTATTGCTGATATAAATGATGATATGTTTCAGCCTGAAAGCAAGTCATCTTTTGAAGATGACAAGATGTTGCAGAAAGTGCCTTTCGTGTCAATTGGTGAAAAGAATAAAGTGTCAGTGTAGAGTGGTGTAAGAATCCAAAATATGGAAAAGCATGCAAGAAAAGAGGACACAAAGTTCAGCATGGGTCAATGCTGGTTTCATAATGGAAGATTGGTATGGCGAGGAAAACTTGGTCGGGATTCGATGCAAGTACATGGCTCATTTGTCAAAAATTCGCCATGAGGAAAATTGGCAAGGTGAATCTTATTTTCAGTCTCCTTTGAAGTTTGGCCATTGTAGAAACAATATGTATTCTGCAAATTTTAGTTGTTGTTCTTCAAATTTCAAAATTTTGCATCGTGACCCAGTCGAGGTTAGCAACGGTCAGTCAGTAGATTCAAGGAAGAATTTATCTTTTTATTAGAAGCTCAATTTGATGATGTCAGGAATATTTCAGTGGTTCAAGGTTGGAAGAGTGGAGAAACAGACTCCTCATCTTCAATTTCTATAAATCAGAGAGCTTTTGGGGTCCAAAAGCTTCCCATTTGGGAGGTGTGATCAGGTGATCATGTCCTAATTTGAAAAAATGCTCAAAAATGGAATTTCTCAGAATTGGTTGAAACTTGATTGACTGGATAGGCCTCATCCCTGTGACTCTGGTGCCATGAACGACACTCAAATCTGACATCGTATGAAAAATTTATGCAGGTTTGAAGTTTACAGTAACCTTCAAAAGTCTAGTTTGACCAGGGTTGACTTTGACTTGGAAAATATTAAAAAAATAATATTCCTTGGAATATTTTGAGAATATTCCTCAAAATATTCCCCAAAATATTCTATAGAATATTCCATCCGGATGAATCAGCAATCGACAAGTGGCAGGCATTCATTTGATTTTGGGTTGACTTTTGGTTTTCCGGACCAATGAGGAGTTGCCACGTGGCCCCATGTAGTGAAAAATTTGGCATGTTAAAATTTGTTTGTAAGTCTGCAGGTTTGAACCCTAGAACTTCCGCCAGCTAACACGTTCACCTACCGTTAGGCCATGACTTTGGTTCTTAATACCAATGGAATGCACATTATATTTAAAGTTTGAATTGGATTTCAAATGGGCGGCAAAAGGGGCCAGCCCTCATATACCATGGAACCATAGCCATGACGAGGAGCTCGAAATGAATAGTTACCGTTAACCTGGTGGTTTAACCACAACATGTGGTCACTATTTCAGTCATAATAAATGCTAGCATTTACAATTAACGGAACCGTCGGCGGATAGAGCGGGATTTACATGTGACCGCCCAAAAATAGCATTAAAGTTAAATTCTAGTGGTTCCCGCCAAATTTGGGTGCGGTCCAACTAATTCGGCGGATTTGGCCATTTTGGCGGGGTTAACTGTAGTTATCCCAAAATTGGTGGAGTTTTTCTAGTGACATTGGGAAAAATACTGTTTTTATCATAAATTCTCCAATATTGGACCAATTTGGACAAAATTTTGGTCAATTTTGGGTATTATGAGCATTCTGGAGCCATTGGGATAGGTTTTAGAGCCAACAGAGGTTTTTTACAGACATTTTTACTTCAGGGAAGCTTGGAGAGCCATTAGGGCCATGAGGGAAATGGAGCTGCATTGGGCTACACTTCACTGTTTTAGGTGAAATACAAGTCATTCTTAGCTTATTTTTGCCTTCTGAATTCATTTTCACAGCTGGTTTTTCCTATTTATCCCTTTTTCTCACTATATTACCAATTTGAGCATCATAATATAGCAAGGACATGCCCATTGGGAGCCTTGGACCCGACAGATGTAGCCCAGGAGGGGTGAAATGCCTCATCATGTTGTTGTGTGTTTATGTTGAAGTTATTCTGCTGTGTATTTCAGATTCAAGCTGTTAAATAGTAAATTTAAATAACATTCCCTCACACTTAAACTCATAAACAGTTACCAAGAACACTTTGTTTTACTTGCAAGACCTTACAAACACTTTGCAGACTTAATTTAATGGAAATGAATAATTTGAACAACAGTACAAATACTTTCATTTGCATATCAGTACACAACTAGGTCAGCTATGTGGGAAAGACACGAAACAAAAGTAGAGCACAAAGATGTTGATGATGTAGTTAGGAGCTTTAGAAGTAGGAATAAGAAAAAGAAATTTTGATAATGTAAAATATTGTATTATTATAAGACAAATGTTACAATACTTGGAACCTTTTTGCGTTATATAAAAACTCATTTATCATACTATTTTATGTCAAGCACTTTCAATGTTTTCTTGCACACTTTTTGTTGCATTTCTATTTTATTAGTTATTGAATTTTATTTTATTTTCTGCTGATGAAAATAATAAATTAAATATAGATTGGGTATTGGGGAATTGAGAGTGATGTGAGGGGGGGGCCATAAGAGCTTCCACCTTCATGTGGTTGGCCATGTTTAGTAGAGAATAATTTATTGGAGTGATTTAATCTTGGAGCAAACCTCCCTCGATCCAACATAGCAACAAAAAAGTCACTGTTGACTTATTTGCTACTCTTTTAGATTGTAGGAGGCTTGTTCCAAGTTCAGGCGACTCCAATACATTTTTCTTGAAACGAAGAGGAGCTTATTGAGGTATGTTTTGACATTTTCAACATATGTTCTAGCATTATCATAAGAATGCATCTTAGAGTAAAAAATACTACATCAATTACTTGTATTTATTGTATAGATAATTATGGATTTTGAATGACTTGGCAGTGCAGGTACAAATCCTCTTGCATCATGAGCAATACAACTTGTCAACCAAGGTCGTGTCTAGGATATTTTTTCTTGTGCGCTTGACCAGGTTCGTAGTGTCACATTTTGTAAGTTCCTTTACAGTTCATAATTCAATATGAAGCTTGTTCATGATTATTATCTGGTTTTTTGTATGTGTTTTTTCATGATTTTGATTGTAAGTTTGAACATGGTTTTAAACCTTAAATTTTTTTTTTTTAATACTATTTTAATACTTACTTGTTCTAGTTATGGTTATATAACCACCATTGTATCGTATCCATCTTATCACATTCTCTTGGGTTGTATTTAGGTACAAAGAAACTCCAACCAGTTCCAATTCCCTCACATTCCTCTTGGCCAACAACATAAATTTAATATATGTGGGTTCCCCAGCCCAATGACCCCTTTTGTAGTAGAATGAGCGCCCCTATTCTGGTAATTGTATATCTGCTATATTATCCTAGGAGTGGACCTAGAGTATTTGCAACCAATTTCTCCCTACCACCATTTTCTGGAAGTCTATTATGTTAGGTCATAAACTCCCTTGGGTCATTTATTAACAAAAAACATGCCAATTATTTGGAGTTGAAATCTTATATCTCATATGGAAAAAAAGAAAGAAAGATTAAATACAAGTTTATTTAAAAATGCTTAAAATTGCAGCAAATTTACTTGGTATGGTGGTGTTATAATATGTGTCAATTTTCCAACCTTCATTTGTAGGTCCAGGTGCAAGTTAGAAAGTTGGACCTAGATCTAACAAATTACATTGATTCCTTGAGTTTTTTCTAGGGGTTACTCCATGTATGTAAAATGATTTCCACCCAAGATTAAAATCTCCCCACTTAGCCCAGTCTTGCAACGTTAAAGGGTTCACCCAACACAAGGTTTATAGTACTAAGTGAACACAATGAGATCTACAGAGAACCTCCTCCTCATTCAGATGATGATAAATTTTCTTGAAGATCACAATCTCAATTTTAGATAGGTTGACCTAGTTTTTTGGTCACTTAGACACTAATAAAATTATCTTATTGCATCTTATATTATCTCCTCACGCTCATCATCCTAGAAGGGGATAAGCCACCGACCAATAGAATGATGGATAGGACACTTGTCACCCCCAACTATGGGGGCTGAAAATGAAGGCTAGGGGACAAACCCCAAAAATAATGATGGATTTATGATGGAAAATTGGCCTGGACACTTCCTACAAACATCAATATATCATCACTAACTATTTATTCTACGCAAGGTATCTAAAGTCACTCTACCGATTCATTTTAATGCCAAGAATTCACTATACGAAACAAAATAATTGTTATTTTTTTTGAGTTAGGATACAGTTTATAACGTTAAAAAGTTGGTATTGGTTAGAGGTCCATAGTGTTGCATATTTTCTATTTGAATTACATCAATATTTATAATAATTACGTTTATGTATGTGTGTGTAATCTTTGTGTGTGTATGTGTGTTGACTCACACACAGACACAGCGTTGAGCTATCAAAGATGAATCTCAAAGGTGTTTTTCAAAATATAAGCGCACATGGGAATTATTGGGCCAACATTGCCTGCATATTTCCTTCTTGTGAACAAGTCTCAATGTGGAAAATCCATGAAATATAATTATGTCTACTTTTTCACATAATTCTTCCACATTTTTCCAAAAACACACATTGCCACATGCTCTTGTTTTCTCATTTTTCTAAGCAATGAAATGGGAGCATGTTATGCTATTGATGGCGAAGGTTGTTGTGTATACCTGTAGGTTCCCTCCTATGGGTCAAGGCCTACTACTTCTATCTTGTCACTAAAAAACCTTAGAGATAGGTCACTGAAAATCTCAGAGTAGATGTCCGAAAATCTTTGTTTGTAGACTGTTTGACGACCACAATATCAATTTGCAGTGAAGAAAAGTAATATATTCATTGGTATTTGGAAAACCCACATGGAAGATAACATGTCATTTCTATTTGGTTCATGATGTTGTGGCATTGAATTAGAATGATGTGGCACACCTATGTGGTAGATGGTGTATCATCATGACATGGCTCATTGGTGATATGGTGATGACATGGCGAAAACATTGCACTAACGTGGCACTGACATGGAGAGGAAGTGGAAGGTGATGTGGAGCGCATGTCAAGGAATTGATTCCAAGAAATTTGGAATCCAATATTTGGGCTATCTGCCAATGCTAATAGAAACTAAACTTTTTCAGTTACATTAATTGTAGCTACAAATCCAAAAGAAACCTAAGACATTATGAAATACTTGTAGCTTCCTAATTATGTAGCCATCGTGTGATATTGTTATGCATTACGTTGTTAGAAGCATTTATACAAACTGATAATAAATGAAAATAGGCTATCCTAGTTGGTCATGATGTAAAGGTGTTGCCATGGTGTATTCATGCTTGGGCATGATGTCAAGTATTAGTCTAAATTTAACATTAAACATGGTGTATTTTTTAATGGACATAAATCTTTGGTGGATACCCTGGATTCTTCTTGAATGAGAGGAATTACAACTGAAAAAATTAATCTTGATCTCTTCTTCTTGATATGATGAAGGAGTGAGGTTCCCCAGAATGCTTCAAGTGTAGAATGATTCAAGAGAGATTATCAAGGTGACTAATTGTAGCTTGTTTTGAATATGAATTTAGATGCCACTATAATGTTTCAATCTATTAGCTTCAAAATTTCCTTCTTCTCAAATAAACAGGTCTGGAGCCTATTTCTTTAGATATTTGAAGCCCTCTTAGAGATGTCATACTCTGTAGGACTTCTTCTTCCATTTTTTAACTTCTGAAGTAGATCTAGCTCAACCTTGAACCTTTGAATAGGGCTTAATGTAGTCACTAGAGACAAGGACTTGAAGGCTTTCAATATGAAATTTTGGAATAGGCATATTTGAGATATCTTCCCTCAAACTAGTCCTTCACATTATTCATTGTATAAGCCTTCACATTATTCAAACTAGGATAGTATTTTTTCTCCCTCCTTCTGTTCACCTATTCCATTCATCACAAATGACAGACATTTGGACGAAGAGAGTAGCATGCCAATTTATAGTTCACTAGGTTTTTCCCTTCTTGTCATTTGTTCTTTGTGTACATAATTCTCCCAATGGTTCCTTGTGCTCACAATCCCATAGGTGTACATCCAACAAAGGAGAAATGGAAGGAAAATTATTATCAATTTAAGGTATAGATGGGTGCCACTTTATTTGTTTTTCTTAGAACTGACCATATTCCACTTCTTTGTCTTTCTTATCAATGTATCTATGTGGACAGGTGAAAAATCACTATCCCTTATTTGACATGGCTTATCAAGGTTTTGCATGTGGTGACACTGTATTTTCTGCTGATTCTTTCAAGTATATGATTGCCACCGACCTTGGATTGATGTCCTTATAGCTTCACAGGTCCTTATGCAAAAATCATAGCTATAAGCATCTCACTGTTTCTTTCTAGCTTCAACATTTGATTGATGACTATATTGCTTCAGGTCTATTTTCCTTGGATCTTTCAAAATTCATGACAGTGATCAAATATATATGAGATTGGTGACTACCACATGTACTTGGTCACCACAGGATTTTAAATTTGTAATAATATTACAGTACCAGTGTCACAAGGACACATATTTGAAGAGGAGATGCATTCTATCATAAATATAAAAATATCTATGCTTCAGAATTTTGACAAGTTTATAATTCTTGACAGGGATCAGCCATATGCCCAGAAGAGGACCTTAATTAATTTGGATTGGTGCTTATTTTAGTCATGTTTTATTGTTGGGATGTTTATCTTGCTACAATAGAAAGAAAATGGAGTTGTGTTTTAATGACTGGGCATTTTTCTTTGCTACAAAAATAAATAAATGGGGTTTTGTTTTAATTATTGGGCAATGTGTCTTGCTACAATAGCAAGGAAATGGAGCCATGTTTTAATTAATGGGAATTATATCTTTCTATATTAACAAGGAAATGGCCATCGCTAAACTTCACATCTAGTGGCTCAACACTATTACCATCATTAACTTATTTCTAATTGACCACCAAACTAGTGGACTTATCCAAATTTGGTGTTTGTGTTAACCAGCTGAAATTAGTTGTGCATTTTTCCTTTAAAATTTTGCAAAATATAGTTGAGTCATGGAGTCTTTTACACTGTGATGGTAGCATAAGACTAACAGGTATAATTTGTGTGATTATCATATATATTTGGTCTTTATATGAGATATTTCCATCACTTGAGTGTGTAACCATGCTAAGCACTAGTACAAAGACATTCCATTCTTGATATGGTAAGATTCTTGGACATGTTAATTCCTTTGTGACTTGGCATTTCCATGGTGCTTTTGATGTTTATTTCACAAGGAAAGCTTCATGGATGGTAGATCATAATAGGAATGTCAATTATGTGTACACTCGAATATGAGATTAATATTTTCATGTTATTGGTTTTTTTCTATCATAATACCTCTCTTGTATGTACTACAAGAGTACTCACCCTGTTTAATGGTTTATAATTGGGTATACACTTGATGACCCTTCCCACATGCACCATGTATTAAATGAATGCAAGTATAGCAACATATAGAGGCCTCCATTTGAGGCAAAAAATAGGACTTATTTAGAGGTAGCAATATGAAATGATAGGTGTAGGCTTCATTTACCTCTTTACAATCCTCTTGTGTTGACTCCCTTGGAGGAATTTCAAGCATAGCCTTCCATTCTTGTAAATGCAACCAACGGGTTTCAAACCTATAGAAGAAATCTAATAGAACAATGTTGTGGTCCCTTTCATTGGGTTGAAAAATAAGTATAAGGACTAGTCTTATTCATGCATGCATAAATCCTAGATCCTTATGTTATCACTGAGTAGGGTACCATTGTAGGTAGATCAAACTTGAGGTGATAAAATAAGTTCTTTTACATATGAAAAAGTATCTAGCACCCATCAAGCACAACTGAATATCACAACCATCAAGTACTACTAAGTGACATATCATTGATGTCTGATACTCTGTTGAGTATCAATTATTACCCTGGAGAAATGGCACATCGGGCTATAGAAGGATTGCATTTATCCAACATTATTTAGTCCAATATCCTTTCCATAATCATCTATCATATTTGAAAAGTATTCTTTAGCACTATGATCTATATCAATAGATAAAGGTACATCAAATCACTATGATTTAACTTATAGGCTCAACCTAACTGGTAAATAATTTCTTTGGCATAAATGATTCTCTGAAATTACTACTCTCGGCCTTGTGGTGGAATATTAAATCAAACGTGAGATATTTTAGAATTATTTACATCTGTTTTGGCTCATTAAACTTTCTTCTATCCAAAACACTCTTCAACCTCTTTGGTGAATGATATTCCTTTATTCGCAAACCATGTGGCAAGGTATGCCACCTTCTTTGGCATGCTTGCAAGCTCTCATCTCCCAAAAATCTAAAGGTATCTTCAAAATGAAGTTTTTCCTACTCCTTTTTTTTTTTGTAGACAGTTGTCATCGGTCGATCTTCTACTATAATAATTTGGTTAATAGTGATAATGAGAGGGCATTGTAGTTATTGCATGATCCACAAAGGTTATTAATCTCTTTTTCCATGATTCTTTTGATTTATTCTGCCATGGTCTCTTCACGGGTCATCCAGGAGGCTAAAGAAATAATTTTCACATCACCTATCTGAGAGTTGGGGTCCCACACATTCATAGCAAGTAGTATTAAATTATCCATATAAAATTCTGCCATCTTATCACTATCTTGAATGTTACACCTAAGGAAAAAATCAATGAATGTTTTGATGTTTTGTAAAGGTGGGGATCCTTTTGGGGCTAATACTCTAGTCTAAAATCGACACCATTAGTATTTGACGAATAGAGAGTATGTTTTTAATGGATGTCTAGAGTGTGTCTACTAATTTTTACAACCTTTCTTTTGATCATCCAAATACATTTCTTGAAATTTTTTTAGCCGCCTTATTGATGCTTGTGAAGCTGCCCCCAACAAGCCAATTTGTGAAGAAGGTAATGATCCCATATCTGTTGATCTAGACCTCAAAAACTTGATGGAAAGTGTCCATCCTCATAGGATGAGCATTGATATGTAAATTCACTAGGTTGTGTCATAGACCAATTGCAGTAGATATATGGATCTCATATTTTTGGGCTCCAAATATGCAGGGAAAACTCTCTATTTTTGCACTTTTAAGAGGTGTATTTTGCTTTCTTGTTCATATCTAAAGAAGATTAGGATTTAATCTTTTGCTCAGGTCCTTATTTTACAGGATTCCGGGCACTGCTGCACTGTATCTAAATCCTTGGTCTCTAAACTTCAATCCAATAGAGGAATTCTCCTCGTTTTGTTATGGGTTTCCATCCCCTTTTTTGTTGATCTTTTGGGACAAGGCTATTATAAAGGATATCGATGGTGACTTTGGGAATTTACTTGAAGTGGCAGAACAAAAGGGATGCCAATTTTTTTGTCTTGTATTTGTGTTGAATTCAAGTTGGATAAAGGTATCGTGCAGGCCATTTGTCTATAGTTATATGAGAGGATATTACTCCAAGAATTTTATTACTATCAACTACCTTTCAAGTGTAATATTTGCCACATATTTGGGCACTTTTTTAGGAATTGCTAGCAGGATGCTCATTCTGCTCCTAATCAATCTTAGGGGAACAAGGAAAAAAGCAATGAAGGGGATCAATCTCAATTTAGGCTAGTGATGATCAAGAAGAAAATAGGGCCGAAATAGGCTGGATGTCTGAGGCTGATTTAAGAATATGTCCAATTACGCTTCCCTCTCATCTTTAATTGTTTATTATTACTCAAAATCAAGCTCTGGCTTGATACCTTTAATACCATATTCAGGGTGTTGAACCCTTCAGTTTCTATCCAATATCCCCTTAATGTTATCTACCTCTCTGTTATCAACGATCTGGAAACTACTTGCAATGGAAAAGGATTGATTTACCCTAGGGTTAAAAACCAAAAATTTATTTCCGCAATAAAATATATTTTATAATAGTTGAAAAATGTCTATTTTTACCCCAGAAAACTGATGATAAATATTCCTAAAGATGCTTATAAAATATCACGAGTAATTGTTGTCATGAGTTTGCGTATTATAAATGCCAAAAATGTTTCTGTTTCTACATATTAAAATTATTGCAGCTTTAGCTACAATATGATTGTTTCTTCTTTGCTACTCTTGTGCATATTAATGTGTGTGTAATATAGACAGAATTTTCTTAAAAATAAATGTGTCATAAATTTGTCTTGACCTTGGCATGCAGGAACATCAAGATGCAGGCAATCCAGTCCTAGAAGTTGAATGCAATGGTGTGACTTTCAAAATACCCAAGGATAGTAGAGTCTCAAAAAATTTGAAAGCTGCTAAGGTGTGATAGTTTCCATTATTACAGTTAGTATGAGGTTTGAAAATTCACTGAATTTGTAGATAATTGAATGTAGCATTGTTCTCAATTTTCGACCTTGAAATCTACAGGATTCTTGCAATTTTGTGAGTCCAGAGTTCTCTTTCGATGGTAATAACAAAGGTTTCCAGAAATAGAAGTAGATTAAAGTTACAAATAATCCAAAGATGAAGTTCAGTTACATGTTCCAGTGATGGAGACATCATTTATGTATCTTTGTTTGTTGAGAAAGTATTGAAGCATATATTAACACGTAAGTATGATGGAAAAATTTGATCGAATCCTTCTCAACAATGGTAGGGACCTTCACATGTAGCTAGTCCCTTCCCATCATTAGTAGATAAGTATGAGACTTTTGACAAAAAAATCAGGGGTGAAACTTCAAAATTATCGAAGACTGCCAACGTAACATACACTTCCGAGTAAATATGTTCAATAATGAATATGCATAAAAATATTTCGGTTGTAATACTCAGTGAAGGTTGCCCCTGATAGAGGATATTACAAGTAGAGGAAGGTTCTCAACTTGGCATTACAAAGTGATTGCATCCATCTAGAATTCAAAGAATTAAACTTTTTTCTTTTCACTGCATTACAAAGTGTTTACATCCATCTAGAATTTGAAAAATCATAAATCTTTCCTTGTCACTTCTTTCCCCAGTTTCCATGGTGCTTTTGATGTTTATTTCATAAGGAAAGCTTCATGGATGGTAGATCATAATAGGAATGTCAATTATGTGTACACTTGGATATGGGATTAATATTGTCATGTTATTGGTTTTGTTCTATCATAATACCTCTCTTGTATGTACTACAAGAGTAATCACCCTATTTAATGGTTTATAATTGGGTATACACTTGATGACCCTTCCCACATGCACCTTGTATTAAATGAATGTAGGTATAGAAACGTATAGAGGCCTCCCTTTGAGGCAAAAAATAGGACTTCTTTAGAGGTAGCAGTATGAAATGATAGTTGTAGGTTTCATTTCCCTCTTTATAATCCTCTTGTGTTGACTCCCTTTGAGGAATTTCAAGCATAACCTTATCAATGCTCATAGTTAAGAGTCTTTAAAAGTTAGACCATAAATATTAATTACATCATAGGCTGATAGAATATGTTTCCCTTAAGAGGCATTAAGGAAAATCAGACAAATACCACCATCTACCTAAAATTCTCTCTGCCTTTTTTCTACTATTTTGCCTTCCAACATGAATCTAAGGTGCTTTGTGCACCAACTAGTGGATGGGTAAAATCATAGACTAGTTTGTCTATTACTTGAGATGTTTGCATTAGAATGTTTCTTTGATAGAGGGATATCTGATAGAATTGGTAGAATTGGGTTCATCCTCCCCACTGAGGATAAATATCCTTGTCTTGTAGTTCAGTTCATGTTTCAGCTTATTGTATAATAACAGTATCTAGTCTTTTGCCTTATGATTCAAACTTGAGTCTTGACAGATAAATAGGATGGGCCAATGGGATTTCTCCCTTCTCAATATGATGACAATCTTAGGAAAACAAATAATTTTATCTCCCTCTTCCACAAGTGATGAAATACTTTTTCACACGTAAATTCAACCTTAGGATCTGAGCTCTTTCTCACAAATTTTTGGTCTACTTTCTGAAAGATAATCCACAGGGTCTTGGTCCCTTAGAGATACCTTTACCTCCATGCAAAAAATTGTTTCGCTTAATTTTCACAGAAATTACTTCATACTTTTGGTCTTCTGCCTCATAGATGAATCACAAAGACTTCGGTATTTTTAGTACAGAGATGGATCACAGATAATTTCAATCCTTTAGGAGATATGCCACAAAATAATCTTGTTTCTAATCTTACTCCTTATTCATGCTCTTCTTTTCACTTTATTTTCTTATCTTCTACTTAATTTTTGGACGAGTGAAGGCTGGAATGGAGGAAAGTTCAACCTCTATTTATAGTCGTTCGAACCTATTGAACTATCATGTCTTTTTGAGGAGGGGAATATATCTTTAATGCAGGATCCAACCTGTGTATGTTGGAGCTAACCTATACAGGTCTAAAATAGGCTTCAAATTTGGTTCTTTGATCTGGCTTATTCCATCCTTAACAAATTGTAAGAGAAAGTAAACCATTAGGTGGAAAAAAGTACCCAATGAATTCATTTGCCATCACATTCCACATTTTTTATTTGTTGACATATGTGAGCTCCAAGCAATGTGTTGGTATTTATAACAAACACTTTGATAAAATATGGTTATAGTACATCCAAAATAGACTTTTATGTTTCAACAACGTCTCTTTAAGTCTTTGTACACATTTTCATTCAAAACAAGTTACAAATTTCCTTAATTTTTCTTGATAATCCTTTTGTTTGGCATGTCAGGGGTGTTATGGTTCCATGCATAATGTTGGATCCAGGTGGAAACCTTAATGCAAGTAATCTTTACTTCAAAAAATTATTCTATAGGTGGTATATATTTCCTCCAAGATACTTCAAATAAGCTTCAATGGATTTATTCAAAAGTATTCAATGGTATGTTTGACATATCTTCCAATGTACTTAGGTCAAGAATATAATCTATTTCAATTAGTCTCCAAAGTCTGCTCCAAAATATACAAGATCTGCTACAGATCATATCCCACATTCTATCTCAGATTTTCATAGGTCAAGTTTCTCATCATCAAGAGATTTATCATAGATACATTTTACTACTCCAAAAAGGGTTACCAAGATCTATTACCAAGAGGCTACTTCAATGGATTTCAATTATGCTTAAATGAGGCTTCTTCAATAGGGCTTCAAGTATTCAACAAGATCTTCATCAATGCTTTAAACAAGGTCTTCTATGAATTCTCCAGGAATGTCTGCTCATATAACAATATATTTCACTCCTCAAATCACTTAGTTTCCAATCTCCAATTTAGCAGCTCCTAACTTCCTTCATTGAACTAGCTCTTCACTTTTTCCCCTACCTTGCACTCATGTTCATAAACTAAGATTCGACAATATTTTTGAAAATATAACACTATTTCACATTAATGAGGCTCTATCACCCTAATAAAAAGAGAAAATAAAACTAGTAGTCCCTTCTTAATATGGTGACAATATTAAGAAAACAAAGAATGTAGGATCCTCTTACATAAGTGATGAAATAATTTTTCACACAGAAATTCAACTTTAGGATCTCAACTTTTTCTCACAAATTTTCAGTCTGATTTCTTAGACATAATCCATAAGTTCTTGGCCCCTTCCCATGGAGATACATTTATTTCCTTGCATAAAAAAATTTCAATTACTTTGCATAGAAATTACTTCATACTTTTGGTCCTATATTTCCTAAGAGATTAATCACAAAGGATTTGGTGTTTTTAGTACATAGATGGATCACATATAAGTTTGGTCCTTTAGGATATATGCCATAGAAGAGTTTGGTTTATGATCTTCGTCCTGATTCTTTGTCTTCTTCATAATTTTTTTTCCTGTCTTCTACTTATTTCTTCAATGAATGGATAAAATGGAGGAAAGTTTAGCCTCTATTTATACTCATTTTAACCTATTGAATTTACATGTCTTTTGAGGAGGCTAACATATCTTTAGTGGAGTAGCCAACCTTATATGTATCTTGGAGCCAACCTGTACAAGTCTGAAATAGGCTTAAAATTTGGTTCTTTGATCCAACTTATTCCATCCTTGACAAATTATAAGAGGAAGTAATTCATTAGGTGAAAATAAGTACCTATCGAGGTCATCTGCGATCACAGTACACATTCCAGTTGGAAGACTGCACAGGTTTTTTTTTTCCAGATACATTTTTTTCTGTCGGTATTCTGACGCTTTTTATCCACTTACAACCGTTAGACTTGCGACAAGGTCTGCAAGACATCGGACTTCCGACCAAGTCTGCAAGACGTCGGTTGAGCAACTAAAAGTCACAAATGTCGGAATAGTGATGGTTGTTGGATGAATTCTTAACCGTCAGACTTGCGACAAAGTATATAAGACGTCGTACATTTGAAAAATTCTGCAAGACGTTGGTAGAGCAACTAAAAGTCACAAACGCCGGACTTACGACATGATTTTCAAAACCTGAGAAACGTCAAAATAGCAACGGTTATGGAACATCGGTAGAGCGACGATAGGGTATTGTCGGAATAGCGACGATAGCGTATCATCGGAATAGAGATGCTTTTGCTCACATTATAATAGTGACGATATGGCTAACGTCGAAATAGCGACGCTCATTATGTAACTTCGGAAGAGATGTGACCGTCTGGAAATGTCGGAAAATGTGTCACTCTTCCGACACTTAACTGAAGTGTCGGAATTGCGACTCTAGGAGAAACCACATTTTTCCCCACCTCAAAGCTCTTGGGACGCCTATGGGTCGCAAGAGGGACATTTTGGCCGTCAGAAATCGGGCCAAATGTGCTAGTGTTGCAACCTGAAATGACATATCCACATCTAGAAAGATGCACATATTATTCTCAATGGCCCTGAAAATGTCCATTGTCCATAAGTGCGAAGGTAATGCCAAAAAACGCACCCAAACAAGGATCTCATCCACTCTTTCCCACTTCACATTAAATATGGGTGTCCACTGCTTGAAGAGAATCAGTGCAATGCCAAAACCCCAATTGCGCGCAAGGACCCATTAATCTAGGTCTGTTTGTTCACAAACCTGATCATGAACCACCCCTTTTATAGAGTTATCACCTCCACCTCCTTATCCAAAGATTCTCCCCAATATTTTTCAATCCAATCACCTATAAATTGAGTAGAGAAGAATTTTCCACGCGTTATGCCCACGAGTATGGTCTCCAAGGCCACCATCATCCGGTCTACTTGTATGTCCACTCCGAAAACCATATTTGGGTATTCAAAGTTTTTCTCAATGAATTTTCCTTTTTTTCTTTTTAACCCTTCTTGTCGACAGTTTTGGGGTAGTTCTGGAAGCGATGAAAAATCCGTGACATCCTCCCCCTCCTCTTCGGCTATAAGCCAGAAACACCCTTCCACTTGCACCACTCCGGTAGTACTAGCCCCAGGTACCTATAAAGCTTCCAAAAACTCAGGAAATAAACCATGAGAGAACACTAACTCATTATTCCCCTAACCCGTAAATGTGCCTAAATCCCCTAACCCCTAAGCCCCCAATCCCTAACCCCTTAACCACTAACTCATTATTCTCCTGACCTGTGAACCCTAATCCTCATTATTCCTCTAACCCTTAATCCCATGGTCTTATTTGTTTTTGGATTTTCCAGAAATTCATTTACTATTTTCTCTATGATATCGCTCATGACTTTAGGTGGTATGTATTTGTTATGGAAAATGGCCTGATTGCATGCCACCAAATATTGTTCAGGAGATAGTAGGGTAATCCTGGTAAAATTGCATTGAACAATATGATACCCAATCTTGAGTTAATTCCTTTAATGATTCTTTATTCTATCGAGAAAACATTAGAGCCAAATTGAATAGGTGATAATCCAAGCATTTTATATATAGGAACATGAAATGAATGTATGAGAGATGGATTTTTTCTCCACATGGCATAAGGAATAACGATTTGGTCTAGACCATCCCTCTTTGAGTAGATTTTCCTATGTTAGCAATTTACTATTCAATGTCAACCATAACATCACTTTAAATTTGAGTTGAAAAGAGTGTTTCCATAAATATTGCCACCACCACCTTTGTCGTTGTGTGGTATTTGATTCTAAAACGGCCTTGTAACCCAATTTTTTTGTGTATTACCCTAAATGGAATTGTTTGACTAGATCAATCGATCTGGATCGTATTCATCCAAATGGATAAGGGAATATACTAGAAACCTCACACACACATATGAATTTCATGGCGAATTTTATCAAATATTTTACATATGATGATTTTTTCTTATATTTCATTGTTGTTGAATACGAAAATGAATGTCATGAGTTGAATTTGAACTTATATATAGTTAAAATTGCTCATATATCATGTGATTTTCATTTTTATATAGCTAAATAAATATTATCACTGTAATATTATATATCTCACTTTTCCTTTTTTATTAAAAGAATGTTGTAATTAATAAAAATTTATAGTGTGATTGGATTTTGAGGATTTTGTTTTGAAATTTTGTTAAGGTTCAAAATTCAATGAAGAGACACAAAAAAAATCTATCCACATTGAGGGTTCGTGTGGCCTGGGATAGCTATGAATCTCAAATGCTTTTGATATCTTATATTCCCATGAGTCATGATTTATTAGACTGCTACAAGCTAGTCTTGCAAACCCCAAATAACTTTGATAGCTTATCCCCTGGGTTGTAGTTTATTATACAACAAGATAGTCTCGCAAGTCACTGATAGCTAGTAAACCAAAAAATACATATAAAATAATGTTGCAAGTTCCACAAGTCTCGAATAGCTAACAAAAAAAAAAAAATACAAAATAATGTTGCAAGAGAAGCTTTTATTGGCAAGTCTTAGGATCAAATATGTGGATTGGTTGTAACAAAAAATAAATTTAATGAATAATTCAAGTTATATTATTTGTAAACATAACAATATAAAGAAACAAATAACATATTCTTGATAAAATAGCCATTCATCGTCAGCCACATCAATTGTAGGAGTAGATTGATATGGTCATCTCACAAGACCTTCACTTATAAACTCGTGACATAGCACATGCATTCATGGGATTTTAAATACTACCCTCAATTTCCATAGATATTGATAAAGATCTCCCAAAATCATTTTCTTGAATCCCCCTCCTAATACATATTTCCTATTAAGGCTCCCTATTTTTATTAAATACCTAATTGTATACTTCCTAATACCTCTAAACCCTCCCCCCACCCCCCTCCACTGATACACCCAATTATATCCCCCCAATACCTATAATATATTGGCTTTATTCGTCATAAATTAAAAACCTCCTTTATGAATGAACATTATAAGATATTGGTCAACAAGGTGAAGTCCTCAGGGTTCATATATAGAAAGGACCCTACACTAAATAATATGATTAGTGGACTAGACAAGGTTACACATGTTGGAACAAGGTTGCGGAAACTTGAACCTATCTAAAATAGTGAGAGCCAACATTGGTAAATGATTGTTAATATGGGTTTGGAAATGGGTTTAGTGCATGTTTTTATCACACCTCTCACAAGCATGTCTCCTTTCTTTGTATATTGGTATAATATGATGGAGAATTTGGTGGGACCCAACTAATCTACACCACCATGGCAGGCCAATAGAGTCACATGTAAATCAACTCATGGTGCATGGCCTAACCCTTGAACCCTAATCCTCTATCCCCTAATCCCCTATTCCGCTAACCCCTAAACCCCTAACATAAAAAAATAATTAATTAATCAATTAACATTATAGTCTAATTAGTAATTTTAAATTAAGTTTACTAATCCATAGTTAATCAATTGACATTAATTCCTATCACCTTTTTTCCAGCAATATTGCATGAATGCAATTCTTACTGCTAAATCTTTCCAGCAATGCGAATGCAATTCTTACCGGTTAATGGAGCTTGCGTGCGTTGGCCCTGTAATCATTTTTTAGTTCCATATTATCCAGCATTTGGAATGAAATCATATCCCATGGAGGCAGCAGAGTAATAGAGGCTGGAAGTGGAGGCAACAGTACTGAAGGGAGTTGCATTTAGACATTTTCACATACGTTGGTTCAGGGGGGAATTTGTCAACCCACAAAATGGTAATGACCTTTATTTGATTTTATACAGACTGGTTATTTTTTGGACTATGTTTAGACTTACAATAGGACTTATTTATTCTTTTGATCTAGCTTTCAACATTATATAGAAATTATTTTGTTTACATTTAATAATATGGCCAATTACGCTTCCCTCTCGTCTTTAATTATTTATTCTTACTCAAAATCAAGCTCTGGCTTGATACCTCTATTAACAGATTCAGGATGTTGATCCCCTCAGTTTCTATCCAAGATCCCCTTAATGTTATCAACCTTTCTGTGGTATCCTAAGTCAAATAGTTCAAATATGAGGTTGGGTTCAATAACAAGTAGGTTCAGTTTAAATTCAAATTTTTTTGATGACGTTCAGATGAAGTTTTTGATGAGGCTCATCTATATACATTTTTCATTATCTATAGAGTTTGACTACAGTGGTGACTAGTCTTATATATAAACCCCATGGGCCATGGCACATGCTACAGGCTATAGTTTGAGTTGTGGGTGTGGCACAGACTATAGGCCACAACATGAGTTGTGAGCCATATCAAATCCCATGGAGGTTGGGCACAACAAGGGTGGAAAATCGCAAACAAAATAATTCTTTGTGGGTAGTGAACCATCAACCTGGAAGGTATATGGTCCATCTGTAAATGGTAATGGAGGGTCTAATTCCATATATAAGAGAATTAAGACTAGAATTGGCATAAAGCAATCACATGGTCGAATAAGGTTAGCAGGATCAAGGGTCAGCAGCAATGGAAATAGGGTCAGTGACATGGGCAATGGAGACAAGTTGGTTGAGTGAAGAGTGGAAAAAAAAGTGCAAAAAGGTTTCTAGGTCAAGGGATCTAGGGTTAGCAAAACTTTACTTTATTATTTATAAAAAATGAGAAAACCGATAAAAAAACGCAATTTTTCCTTCAAGTTCAAATTCAACTTGAATTCAAATTGAGGTTCGGTCATGAGGTTTGAAGAAACTAATCAAGCCTAAGAATTTTCTTTAGGTTCATTGAATTTTAAACCTCAAGTTTGAATTTCGGTGAACCATGTGACATAAATGGTATCAATGTTCTTAGCCTGCCAAAGGGATTGCAGAGCTTCTCAATGCTCATAGTTAAGAGTCTTTTAAAGTTAGACCACAAATATCAATTGCATCATAGGCTAATAGAATATGTTTCCCTTAAGAGGAATTAAGTAAAATCAGACAAATACCACCATCTACCTACAATTCTCTCTGCCTTTTTGCTACTCTTTTTCCTTCCAACATGAATCTAAGGTGCTTTGTGCACCAACTAGTGGACGGGTAAAATCATAGACTAGTTTGTCTATTACTTGAGATGTTTGCATCATCTCCAAAATGTTAAACCCTTAAAGAACCTCCCTCACCTCAATTTACAAGGCCTCTCCCAATCTTTGTTGCATGCCTCTTTCCTTTTCCTTTTTTTTGCATCTCTATATCACAATTTCAAATGTATTATTGGGACAAACAACTAGATTGTTGTCAGAAAATGTAGCCACGTTGTATACAACCTGGTTTATACCCCAGAGTAATTATCATTGTATCATTCACATCTTACCAAAGAACCCTCTAAATTTATCCCAAATTTCCAATGGTGTCTAAGATTTTTGATAATGGTTTTGAAGTAAATTTCAAGCCTTAACCAAACTGATCTAGAAATTCAAATATGGGAATTTGAGGGAAAAAAAATGTGAAATATTATGTATCAAAATGTAGTCCCCATTTTTTTCAGACATTCTAATTATAGTAACTTATAGTTTTTTTTGAGCTAAGTGTCCATGCTATGAAGGGCATCCCTATTCTATCAAAACCAACTAGGAGTTGTATTTGGCCTCATCTACACCCACTCAAGAGGTTTTGAATGTGGATCTCTATGTTAATACAAGCCTAATCACCTCACTGTTAGCTACTACACACCATAGCCATGGGTTGTAGCCTCTATTTTTCCTGTTATACCCATCAAAGCCCATTCTAAATGCCTTCAAATGGTTTAATGTTGGTTCTATATGGCTCCATGGCACTCCTAAGACACCCAAGCACTTGAAGAAAATATCCTAAGATAAAGAACTTTAAGAAGATAATAATTGTTAGTTGACAGAATCTTTTGCTAGCTGAAAATCACCTTAAGGCCAAAAGATTAAAACTATCCTATTAAATCACTTGAAATTCTCCTTTAAACCCCAAAATATGCTTGCAAATGGCCTTTAAAAAATTCTCACAAATGACTTTGTGTTCAAGTCAAGGGGTTTCAAAGGAAAAGACAAGGTGAGAAACTCCCTCTTATCCCCAAAACCGCCAGCAACATCAAAAAATTCCATTCATTCAGACTTACCATACTCCATTGTGCATGGGAGAAGTTGACAACACTCACAAGTAAAACAAGTATTGACTGCCCAATGCCTAGTTAATGTGAGTTTTGTCCTAATTGCTCGCCAAGTCACCACAATATTGAGAAATTTTTTAAAACTTGGACTTGGCCTTGGAATTGATCAAGGGTCAACTAGGACTTGGAATGAATTAGACTGATCTGATTTCAATTGCTTGGTTTTCTAAAAAAATATAGATAATATTTAAATTTTAGTGAAAACCTATATTTTGAAATTTCAAGATTCAAAACCATGATTCCAAACAATTAGAGACAAAATATTCAAAGTATACTCATATATATATATATATATATATATATATATATATATATATATAATCAGTGAGGCTCTACATGGCCTTTAGAGTGGGAAGGGCCCTTAAAAAGGATTAGGAAAATATAATTTTTGAATGACAAAAGGTAATACCCTCCCTCAAAAATTTAACCTTAGGCCTTCAAGTATCTACAGAGTATAAAACTAGAGATACTCCACTAAAATTATAGTGAGAAGAAATACTAATTTGTTGTGGGAACATTCAACAAAACACACATGTGAGAAATCATTGCTTGCAGATAGAAATTTTGATCCTAGATAAACCCAAAAATATATACATACCCTAAATTATAAGGCTTACCAACAGCCAAAATTATGCTAGAAAAATGTGCCAAACAGGTTGAAGCATAGCCTGAAACCCAAGATAACAGGCAAGGAAACCTCCAACCAACAACAGAATTTGTGGCATGTAATTGACATGCCCGTACCAGCAACACAGTGGAGGAGGAAACTGACAAAATCCATTATACTAAACATGACATAGGCACACTAAATAGATCTTCTCAAACCCCAGGTTTTCTGGGCATATTTACAGCATGTTGGCAAAAACAAGAAAAATTAAGTGGAGGGGTTGCGAAGAGGCTGAAATAAGGCCAAATTTTTGTCCAGGAAAATCTGCTCTAAAATATCAGCAAAAATATAGGTCAAAGAATGATTTATGCATAACATAACATAACTCATCCGAGTTGGGCCGGTTTGGTACCAAACCTTCCAAGTCATGCCTTGTGGTTTGGTACCAAAACAATACGACTTGGCTGAGTAGGTACTGGCCCTCTAAACCAATCCATTGGCCAAGCTGATATGGTAGTCCGAGTCAACTTGGTCCAAGTTTTAAAACATTGCACACAAGTACTCACAAGAAATACGCAAGGCTATGGAAACTATGGAACAAATAATGATTAATTACCAAACTGTCATGCTAAGCACTGTTAGTCACCTATGAAATTTGTTATACCAAAAGGTGGCTAAAACATTTTTGAGCCTTTAAGGAACAAATTTTATTGCAAAAAGTGTTGGCTCTTGAAGACTCATAAAGGCCTCGTGCCTCTGTCCAAAGCCTTCCATACTGTGGCCATTTTACACTTTGGAGTTATGCTGATTTCATGAGAAGAAACTGCTGCAAAAATCACCTTTTCTCCCTTTCCTCACTTCCAAAACTAATCTCATTTTCACCCCCTTTATTCTCCATAAAAAATCCTTCATTTTCATGTTTTTTCCCTTCCACTTCATCAAAACCCCTTTGATAAGGTTTAAGACCCTTTCTTTGCCTTATCGAAACCTTCACAACCATTGAAAAACTTGGAAAATTTCATAAAAAATACATTTTTGTAATGCAAACTTAAGCCCCCTTGGGCTAAGTTTTAAGTCACTTCCCCTCCACGTGCCCGCACCCTAGAACTAGGTGCTAGACCCGCAAAGTTCTCATCGCATCACAAAATCTAAGTGCATAAGTATGTTTGCCATGTTTAAAACCCTGATGCCGATTAACCCTATATATTATAGCCCCCGATCATATGGCATTCCATACATCCAAAGGCCCCACAGTCGGGCGCCTATCCACTTCACATATATAAAACCATGAAACCTTTGTTTTTACTAGTTTTTGTGTTTTTGCAGGGTATGAAAATTTTTCCACCGGTGCATATCTTAAATCGCTCTTCACCGTTGATCTGATCTGCAGATCAACAGCCCACAAATAAATCACCTCGGTGGTCCCCATGGTCAATCATTGTACAAAACCAGTGGTTTTCATCGCACCATCTTTGAAAGGAAGGTTTTTTTTCCCCGTTTGGTCGCGATCAATGCCACACGCTGACACGTGGCCCAGAGCACTATTGAAAAACCACCCTCATCGCAGATTAAAGTTCAACTGTGGGTTCGATGCGATATTGATGTGCACCATCCGATCTCAGACCAACTCATCGAACGGTGATCGCTCTCAAAAGAAGATTGAGGGATAAACTAAGGTACAGTGCATCTATCAAAGCATCTCCGGCGTCGATCTGATATGCAGATTGATGGCCCACAAACAGTCGCTCTGGTCCCCACAGCCACGGCAACAAATCAGCGGTCCCACGAAACTGGTGGTCTCAAGCTCCTAGTCAGCATCCACGCGGCATCAACG
Organism: Pinus albicaulis; assembly: GCA_034641835.2. NCBI lineage: Eukaryota > Viridiplantae > Streptophyta > Pinopsida > Pinales > Pinaceae > Pinus > Pinus albicaulis. The sequence continues at coordinate 62,284,432 of MU968411.1, read as the reverse complement.
AATTGGAGCGGGTCTTCATTGGTTCCTTGCATAGTCGGCAAATCCGGACCCGGGGAGCATTATAAAGTGGATTTGAAAGAAATTTCGTTTCACACTCGCCCTGACGTCAGCAGGCCCCAAATCGGACCCGGGGAACTTTATAGGGCAGAGTTCATAAGGATTTCGGGTCACAAATTCCCTTATGTTAGCAAACACCTTTTGTGACCCGAAATGGTTATAAAGATTTGTTTTATCAAAATTTGAAGTCTGGGTATGTTATTTAATAAAGGGTGATTATATGGTTTTTCCATTATATACTGAAAAAAGGCTGAAGGTTGGGGTTTAACTCTCGCGCCTTCGACTCTTTAAAAAGATTCATACATGGTTTAAAATTGCCACACCTCGCCAATACTCCAAAGGCACTAATGCCTCACGACCCCTGCGCAACACTGCACACCAACATAACATAGTAAATGAATAAAAAATCAAAGGGTATTAGTTTCGAAGATAGAACGCACCAGAATGGAAGATTGAAGACAAATTCATGAGGATTAAGGCTAAGATTGATTATCAAAAGCCTAATCCTCCCAATTAAGACACAGTTAGAAGGAAATCAAATTTTTTTATCAGACAGAAGGCCTCCATTGCCACATCTGAGGAAAATTGATTCCTCCTAGCTGCCACAGTGCCACTTGTGCCTCAAAGAATTCAAACAGAGCCGAAGTTATTGATCAAGACCAGATATGTTACTTCAAGCATAACAGAGAGCCTCAAAATTAAAAAAGAGCTCCCACTGAGCTTAAATCTTAATGTAAATTATTTAATACATAGGACACCTATCTAAGATTCTTCATCGAGCCCCCCCAAAGGCCAAGAAGCCACTAAGTCTGTATTAATTATCTTTGGATATCTTTTATCAAATCTCACCTCCTCATTCTTCTATAAATACTACTGGAGAAGATGAGAGAGGGGTTGGTTGAGTTGGCTACTGAATATTGAAATGTAATTGAGCTTGAGACTTCTACTTGTAAATAGCGTTCACTGGCCCTTGGAGCTCTGCTTGTGATAGATAAGTTAGGTTGAGATGTGTAGATGATTGTTAAACTAAAGCATCGGACTTAAAGCTGTAACTGGTTTGGAGCATCAATACAAGCTGATTTATGGGATCCTGGTCTATGTTGATGGTGATGTTTTTCTCATTGTAACTTGTTATTTTGTTTCTGTTTTCACTGTGCTCATCTTCTCTTATAAAGAACAGCATGAATAGAGTTAGGACCTACTGTATATCAGTACCCTTCTCTGAATGAAAATCTTTATCTGAATGTTTTCTTCCAATTTGTGTTATTTAGGAATGATTTAATTCAGTTTAAGCATAGGAATGCTGGCGTTCCCTCATCTTATTGTTTCAGTTGAATATTTTTCTTGGACGTTAATTTCATTTCATGTTAAGTAGAGATGAACTAAGGAAGATATGGTGTGCCCTGGTCCTAGTTTTATCCCCAAATACTGTCTGAATGTTTCCCTTGGAATGTGTTAAAAGCTGGCTAGTTTAGAAGTACTTACCAGATATTAGACCATCCTTTGTTATCATTTGTGTTTCCCTTCGTTTTTATATGTTTTCTATTGAAAGCGTATCAAAGGCTGGCTAGTTTAAAAGTACTTACCAGATCCTAGTTTACTTTCATGTCTTTCTTAAGTGTATGTCAAAAGCTGGCTATTTTAAAAGTACTTACCAGATCTTAGGCTGCTCGTTATTCTTCATTTGTTTAATTCCCCTTATTTTTGTCTCATTTCATTCCATAAATCAAACTTTAAAGAGATCCTTAGACATAGATGACTTGCCCCATGGACCAATCTTGCCCCTTTCTATTTCAATTAAACCCTATTATGAATCCATAGCCCAATGGACTAAAATTTGCAATTATCTATCTTCCTGGCCAAAGATTTTTCTATTTTCTTACAACTTCTCACCTTTGAAACTCTTTACACTTAGAACTTTCCACCTCAAACAGTAATCATGCTCAACCATCCAAAAACAAAAAAAAACCCTCGGCCTTCATAACTAGCTTAATATCATTACCCAAAAATTCAAAGACAAATCCATATTTGCACTTATTAGGAGAGATCCCTCTCCGAATTCAGGAGGGCTAGATCCTAGAATCCCAAGGTGGTTGAAATAATGTTCTCCCTGCAGTTGGACTTTTGCCAATCTTGCTAATTACAGGGTGCTAACATCTCTGGTGACTCCACTGGGAAACGAAGTTGGATTTTCACCTTAGGTTCCCTTAAAGACTTCATAAAACTTTGTGAGTAAGAAGCATCCTTTTCAAGCACTACCAAGAAATGGTAATCATGATGAAAATTGTTTGAATCAGTGAAAAACTAGGTAAAACCTAGGATTCTCATAAGAGTTTGTCTAACCTTGAAAAATCGGCCAGCTTAGCCATAAGAGTAGTCTGTCTTTGTCTCATAACCATAGCTAAGTTTTGAAACAGAGTTAGGACATTCTTAGAAACCACACAACTGAAAAATAACTCAGAAAATCCTAAAATATTTCAGATTGGTATCAAATAAACATGGTGGTGGACCATAAAACCTTTTACCTCCTTAGGAGCTAAAAAATTCCACTTGGCGATTCCACAATCCTAAATAGAACTTAAGACTCCACTGGGAAGAACCCTTATCATTGTAATGTCAATAAAACTTAGTTAGAGGACTGTAGGATTAAAATTTGTGTAAACAGATTAGTTGACCTTTTAAAGACTGTCATACCTCGTTGAAATTCTCTTGTTTATTTAGGTCTGAAAAACACAACATAGTGGCTCCTAGAAAGATTCACACTAGAGCCCACCCTGACCCTGATCCACCTGAGAGAGTTGAAAACCCAGAAAGCATCCTTAGGAATTCTCCTAGGATTAAATTATCAACTATTTTCAGATCACCCTTGAGAGCTAATTCAATTCTTGAAAATCTTTCAGCTCAACAACAATCATGAGTAGACTTAGTAAATCCCTTTAGAAATAGGTCTCTTGGTGATTTAGATCAGTTAGATTCTGAGTCTTCACTTTCATCTCCTGAAATAAGTGAACATCCTGGTAGTAGAGAAACAACACCTCCTGATTTACATTTCCTTCACAACTTAGGTGTCTCTCATCCAAGATCAGCTCAGCAATCTACTCCTGGTCCATCCAATGTTCAAGCCACTCCATTCCATCCCACTTTCCCTCTCATTAATCCACCTCTTGTAAACCCACCTCCACCTCCTGCCATGGCTACATGGTATTCTCCCTTAGTCCTTCCTGTACCATTAGTCAATCTTCCACAGGACTATCAGTCCAAAATTCCATTATATGATGCTAGAAATGCTACAAATGCATCATAACACGTGGATAAGATGAATGACTACTTTGATAGAACTAAAATTGATGATGATTCTGTCAAACTTAGATTGTTTTCTCAAAGTCTGGGGGGAGAAGTAAGAAAATGGTTTAAAGGCTTAACCCCCCATAGTATCAATGATCTCCAAGCTTTCCATCAGACATTCTTAAACAAATGGGAAGTAAAGAAGAATCCTCTCCAAGTCCTTTTGGATTACAAGAACCTTCATAGAAACACTAGGGAAATTGTACAAGCTTATTGTACCAGGTTTAACAGTGTATATAATGCAGGTTTAAACAAGTTTCCTAAAGGGTTTGACCCTGATATGTCCTATCAGCTGAGAGAGAGAGATCCTGCAACTCTTGAAGAGATGAAAAAAGGTGCTCTCTCTATGGAAGTCAACTTGATGGAGAAGAGAGAAAGAATGAAAAATGAAAAGAGAGTGTCCTTTAGAGAGGAATCTACACCATCTACTTCCAACTCAAAGATGGAGAGAATGATGGAAGAGATGATAAAGAAAATGAGCATCCTTGAAAGAGCACAAGCCAGCCAAAACCAAACTGCTCCTCAAAACAGAAAACAAAACCAGAATCAGAATTTTAGAAAGAACCAGCCTCCAAACAGACCTAGGGAAGATGATCAACAGATCACTCCTCCCTTTCATCAAAACTATGTAAGTGATGTTAAGGAAACAGATGAAATAACAGAGGAAGATGATATCAACATGTTGGGGGTAGATGATGATGACTTTGAGATTCATTACGATAGAAAACGAGGTCTTTATACACCTTATGATGGCTAAAGAGATGATGATGAAAGTCATTATCAAGACATGGAAAATGTCATCATAGAGTCTCAAAAATAATATGACCTTAGAATAAAAACTGGTCAAAAAACCCCCAACACCAAAACCTCTAACAAATCTTCACAAAACAACACTATAACCAAACCTAGAGTGGTCAAACAAAAGGAGAAAATAGTGGTTGTTAATTCTGATAAAGGTAAAGAGAAAGGCACTCAAAACAATGAAAAACAGAGTGCAGAACTTAGTAGTACTAACACTTCAGCTAGTACTCCTGTTAAAACCATTTTGTCAAATGTAAATAGAACAAATCAGCAAGCTGATGTTGCTGATAAACTAGTAGCTAGTAAGGTTGAAACAAGTTCTTCAAAGAACCAAATCCCTTTCAGCCTAGATCTGGAAATTTCAAAGATCAAAATCTTTGTTCCCCTGAATGAGTTAACTGCCCAGAATGTATATAGGACCCAAATTTTGAAGGCGTTAAATATTGAAGATAATAATGACACACTCAATCTTAATGATGACCAGCCAGAGCTCATTTTGGTCCTAAGATTGAAGGTAGATATCAAGAGGGACCTGTTCGTCCCTTTTACATAAGTTTAAATATTCATGACAAAATTTTGCACAACGCTATGCATGATTCTGGGGCCTCTCATAATTTAATGCCCAAAGCTGTAACAGAGATCCTAGGCCTTCAAATCACCAGACCTTACAAAGACCTTTACTCCTTTGACTCAAGCAGAGTAAAATGTTTAGGATTAATTAAGGACCTCTGCGTTAACTTAGCCCAAATTCTATCCAAATGATTAGTAATGGATATTGTGGTGGCTGATGTTCCCCCAAAGTATGGAATGTTATTATCAAGATCTTGGGGGGATAAGTTACATGGGACTATGCAAATGGACATGACCTATGTGACTATCCATATTTTAAATCAGACTAGAAGACTTTACAAGGAGTCTCATATGCAATACACAGTCACAAGTCAAGACAGACCACAAAATTCTCCTCTCTATTCCATAAACACAGGCCTGGATTCATTTATACTTTTCAATGATGAAACTTTCAGTGAACCAATGACCTTGTGTGATTTAATGATAAGTAGATAGGAGGAAGAAGATAACGTAGGAGTGTCAGAGAAGTCGGCTGAACCTGTAAACTCTAGCAAACAAAACACAGGTCTTGAGCTACAAATCATGTGTCCCTTGCTTTTAAACCTTGATAGTCAAGAAAATAACCCCCAACATAGTGAAAAAGTTGAGGAGTTGAAACAAATCCAACTAAGTGCTGATATTCAACAACAATCAGAAAGCATCTTAGTTGAAGAAGACGATCACCAAACATAAACCAAAAATAGTCCTCTGTGGAGTATGTATTTTGACGGATCCTGCACTAAGAACAATGCTGGTGTAGGTGTTTGGATCTGCAACACTGAAAGAAACCACAAAGAAAGCATTTCCTGCAAATTGAATTTTCAGTGTTCTAACAACATAACGGAATACGAATCTCTTCTCTTAGGCTTACGTTTGTTGAAAAAGTTAGGAGCCAAAAGAATCGATGTATATGGGGATTCATAGTTAGTCATTAGGCAAGTCAATAGGGAGTATAATGAAAATCATCCCAGAATTAGGTCCTACCGAAACGATGTCATGGACCTTTTAAAAACATTCGAGGAGTCCAAACTGATTTTTGTCCCAAGAAAAAGAAATATTGCCGCCCACAATTTAGCCTTTGCAGCTAGAACATGCTTAACTCCATATGAAACCAAATACTGCACAACTCAGATAAAATTTAGACCACCCATGCCTGATAATGAAAAGTATTGGTAGGTGTTTGACGGAGACAAACAAATAGAAGACTTCATGCAATTCAGAAATGAATTCGAACTACACAGTATGGACTCATATTATGAAACAGACTGCAGTGAAGAAAATTTTCTTGGTGAAGAAGAGCCATCTCCTGAGCTTGCCAATATTAATTTTCTGACCAAAAAAATTAAAAACAAAACAGAATTCAATGCAGAGTTAGAAACAGAGGAGTTAGAAACTATGCACTCTAAATATCAAAGTTTGCCAAGCGGTCTAGCCCCTTTAGAAGAGTTGTTCAATTTTAACAATGTGGCAAATAAACCAAAATTGGAACCTATAGAGACTGAAGTGGAAGAGTGCAATATAGGCAGTGAACTTAAACCGAAAATGGTTAAACTGTCTAAAACTTTACTAGCTCACATTAAACTCAAATACATAGAGTTGTTTAAAGAATTTTCTGATGTTTTTGCGTGGAGTTACGAAGATCTGAAATCCTATGACACTGAAATAATACAGCACAAAATTCCCCTCAAAGAAAACCAAAAACCATCCAAACAGAAACTGTGCAGAATAAACCCTATTCAGTTGCCTTTCGTTCAGAAGGAGATCATGAAAATGTATGAAGCTAGTATTATTGTCCCTATTAGATATTCTGAGTGGGTGTCTAATCTGGTGTTAGTTAGGAAGAAAACTGGAGAGATCGGGCTTTGCATAGACTTTAGAGACTTAAACAAATCTTCATTGAAAGACAAATACCCTTTGCCTAAGATGGACCATATTTTACAAAGGGTGGTAGGGTCTAGAAGAATTTCTTTGCTTGATGGCTACTCAGGGTACAATCAGATCTTAGTTCACCCTGTTGATCAATTAAAGATAGCGTTTACTACACCATGGGGCAGTTTCATGTATGTGAAAATGCCTTTTGGTCTAATGAATGTTGGAGCAAATTTTCAGAGAGCCATGGACATAGCATTCTCGGAAGAACTGGGCTTCTTCATCATTATATACCTCGATGATGTCACTGTGTTTTCAAAAACAGATGAAGAGCACTTAAAACATTTAAGAACAGTCTTCGAGAAATGCAGTAAGTTTGGGATATCTTTGAACCCTAAGAAGACACTATTTGGGCTCCAAGAAGGTAAAATTCTTGGGCACATCATTTCAGAAGTGGGTATTAAGATAGATCCAAAGAGGATTGAGGCCATATTGCAAATCTCTCATCCTTGAAACATCAAGGAGTTGCAATCTTTCATCGGAAAGATTAAATTTTTGAGAAGGTTCATCCCCAACTTAGCTGAGCTCCTTAGGAATATCATAAACATGTTGAAAAAGGAGCAAGGGATAAAGTGGACCTGGGAAGCAAAGAAGTCCTTTGAGTTGGTGAAACAAGCGTTAACCAAAACACCGGTACTAATAAGTCCTGATTTTTCAAAAGATTTTTATATTTTTTCATTTTCATCAGAACATTCGATAGTTGTTGTCCTTTTACAGAAAAATCCACAAGGGCAAGAGCAACCTATTGCATTCTTTAGCAATGCATTGAGGGATGCCCCTCTGAAGTATAACATTATGGAGAAGCAAGTTTTTGCTTTGGTTAACGCTTTGAAATACTTTAGAGTGTACATCTTGCACTCACACATCATTTCCTTTGTCCCAAATTCAGTTGTGAAAGACATTCTAACACAGGACCCAGATGGTAAGAGAGGTAAGTGGATTGTTGTTATTCTTGAATATGATTTGGAGATAAAACCCACTAAGCTGATCAAAGGCCAAGGCCTAGCGAGATTAATGGCTAAATCAAATTTTGAAGTTCTGGACACAAATATGATTAATGCTTTGGATGATCAAGAGGAAATCTCAACTCCCATTGTTGAAGACCATTTTATGAATTCCTCTTGGTATGCTGATATTATTTATGTTTTGCTTAATTTAAATGCACCTCCCGGTTTGACAAAAACAAAGGCAAGGTTCCTAAAGTTAAAAGCTGTAAACTATTGCCTTATAGATAGACGTATTTATTGGAAAAATGCAAGTGGTGTGTTGCTTAAATGTTTTCTTGAGTATGTTGCAGAGAAGGTTAAGCACGAGTTCCATGAAGGAAGGAGAGTGTGGAGGTCATTTGTACTGGAAGACAACAGCCAACAAAATTATGAGGGTTGGTTTCTATTGGCCTACTCTTTTTCCTGATATACACAAGATGATCATTGCCTGTCATAAATTTCAACTTTTTGAAGGCAAAAGAAAACTACTACCTCTACCTCTACATCCAATCACTGTTGAAGCCCCTTTTCAACAGTGGGGACTTGACTTCATAGGAGAAATCCACCCACCATCTTCTGCCTAGCATAGATGGATTCTCACTGCCACAGACTATTTCACTAAGTGGATAGAAGCCATACCTTGTAGGCAGGCCAATGATTCTGTTATCATAAAATTCATGGAGACCAACATTATCTCCAGATTTGGCTATCCTACCAAGATCATCACTGATAATGCAGCAGCATTTGGATCAAAGAAGATGGTTGAATTCTGTCACAGATATCAGATAACATTGGGGCATTCCATGCCCTATTACCCTCAAGGTAATGGAATTGCAGAATCCTCAAACAAGAGTTTAGTGAACATAATTAGGAAACTGTTGGAGGACTACAAAAAGTCTTGGCACACAAAGCTATTTCATGCACTTTGGGCTGACAGATTGACTTTGAAGAAATCTATTGGCATGTCACTTTTCCAACTTGTGTATGGTACTGATGCAATTTTTCCAAATAGCCTTGGTGTACCAGTGAATAAGTCTATTCAAGAGTGGCAAACTGAAGATAATGACATATTCAGAAGAATAAATCAGACCATTCATCTTCAGCAAACCAGAGAGGAGGTTTATAAGAAAGCCATGCAAAATCAGGACAACATTAAAAAGATTTTTGACAGAAGAATAAAGGCCAGCAATTTCAATATTGGGGAAAAAGTTTTAAAGTGGGACTCAAGGAGGGAAGACAAAGGCAAGCACGAAAAAATTGAAAACTTATGGCTTGGCCCTTACTCTGTCCATTCAGCTACTGGTAATAATGCATTTTTCTTGCAGGAGTTGAATGGAGCAGAATTGTTTGGGGGTCCTATCAATGGAAGGATGCTTAAGCATTAATTCTCTTGATCCATGTTATATTTCGAAAGCCTTTTTATCTTTTTATCATTATAAATACTCCACCCATCATTTCATTCAAAGTTATAAAAAAATAAAAAACACAAAAACAAAGAAAAGAAACAAAAGAGGGCAGATTGGGAAAACAAGAAAGGTATAGCCCCATACCAAAAAGAGAAACAAATCTGAAAGTGTGCAAGCTCAAATGCCACTCCTGGAGAACACACTTCTAGTCAGTTAAACAGCTTAATCTTGACTAATTAGCTTTAAATTTTCTGCTGATAGGATAGTGAATTAAATTTTCCAAACTGTTTAATCTTGGCTTATCAGTAGATAGTTTAGGATAGAAATTAAAGGTTCAAACATGCTCAAAATCTGAACCTAAGTTTCCAAAGATAATGACTCAAATCTATTTCAAATTCTGAGTCGAAAAAGATGTAAATCTGGTTCCAATTAGCTCAAAATCTGAACGAGTCAACAAAGGAAGAACAACTGAAATAAGAGTAAAAAAAGAGCTGTAAAAAAGATGAAGGAAGTGCTCTAAAATTTCAAATCTTAAGCCTTCCATTTTTTTTAAAATTTTGTGCAAAATAATGTCTATGTGCAGTTTTTTTTTATGCCATAGACTAGCATCAGGTTAGAATGTTCAATCCTGACTTGATTTCTTTTTAAATTTGTGTTGTAGAATTTAGAGAATAAAGTCTATTGGACAATTTAATCCCAACAGATGGTAGATTAGGTAGAGAATCATATGGGCTCAACTATTCAATCTGAGTCCATGGAGAAATAAGGAGTAGAAATAGATTAGATTTCCTACTTTCAAAAGAATAAAATGTTGTAAAATATTTTTCCAATCCAAGTGCACTCTAAAGAAGAAAAAATGTTAGATCTGTAGGATTGGGTAGGTAGACAGCATGTTGATGAAAGATCCATTTTTTTTATGGCTGCTAATATGTTTTCAGAGCAAAAGAATATCATACAAGGAAAGAAAGGTAGCCCAATGGATGAGGCAACTGATCAGCCTCCCAGATAATGCAAGTCTGAAGTTCTTAATGCCTTCAAGAAGGCACCATCCCCAAGAGGAGCCATTGTTAGCCACCTATGAAATTTGTTATACCAAAAGGTGGCTAAAACATCTTTGGAGCTTTCAGGGAACAAATTTTATTGCAAAATGTGTTGGCTCTTGAAGACTCATAAAGGCCTCATGCCTCTGTCCAAAACCTTCCATACTGTGCCCATTTTACACTCTGGAGTTATGCTGATTTCATGAGAAGAAACTACTGCAAAAATCACCTTTTCTCCCTTTCCTCACTTCCAAAACTAATCTCATTTTCACCCCCTTTATTCTCCATAAAAAATCCTTCATTTTCATGTTTTTCCCCTTCCCCTTCATCAAAACCCCTTTGATAAGGTTTAAGACCCTTTCTTTGCCTTATCGAAACCCTCACAACCATTGAAAAACTTGGAAAATTTCATAAAAAATACATTTTTGTATTGCAAAATTAAGCCCCCTTGGGCTAAGTTTTAAGCCACTTCCCCTCCACGTGCCCGCACCCTATAACCAGGTGCGAGACCCGCAAATCGCTCATCGCATCAGAAAATCTGAGCACATAACTCTGTTTGCCATGTTTAAAACCTCGATGCCGATTAACCCTATATATCATAGCCCCCGATCATATGGTATTCGATACATCCAAAGGCCCTGTAGTCGAGCGCCTATCCACTTCGCATATATAAAACCATGAAACCTTTGTTTTTATTAATTTTTGTGTTTTTGCAGGGTATGAAAAGTTTTATGCCGGTGCAAAGCTTAAATGACTCTTCTCTGTCGATCTGATCTACAGATCGATGGCCCACAAATAAATCGCCTCGGTGGTCCCCATGGTCAATCACTATACAAAACCAGCAGTTTTCATCGCACCACCTTTGAAAGGAAGGTTGTTTTTCCCCGTTTGGTCGTGATCAATGCCACACGCCCACATGTGGCCTCGAGCACTATTGAAAAACTGCCCTCATCACGCATTAAATTTCAACTGTGGGTTCGACACGATATTGATGTGCACCATCCGATCTGAGACCAGCTCATCAGACGGTGATCGCCCTCAAAAGAAGCTTGGGGGATAAACTAAGGTACGACGCATCTATCAAAGCATCTCCGAAGTCGATCTGATCTGCAGATCGACGGCCCACAAACAGTCGCTCTGGTCCCCACAGCCACGGCAACAAATCAGTGATCCCACTGAACTGGTGGTCCCAAGCTCCTAGTCAGCATCCACGCGGCATCAAAAAATTGGAGTGGGTCTTCATTGGTTCCTCACACAGTCAGCAAATTCGGACCCAGGGAGCATTATAAAGCAGATTTGAAAGAAATTTCGGGTCACACTCACCCTGACGTCAACAGGCCCCAAATCGGACCCAAGGAACTTTATAGGGCGGAGTTCGTAAGGATTTCGTGTCACAAATTCCCTTACGTCAACAAACACCACTTGTGACCCGAAATGGTTATAAATCTTGGTTTTATCAAAATTTGAAGTCCAGGTATGTTATTTAATAAAGGGCGATTATATGGTTTTTCCATTATATACTGAAAAAAGGCTAAAGGTTGGGGTTTAACTTTCGCACCTTTGACTCTTTAAAAAGAGCCATACATGGTTTGAAATTTCCGCGCCTCACCAATACTCTAAAGGCACTGATGCCTCACGACCCCTGCGCAACACTACACACCAACAGAACACAGTAAATGAATCAAAAATCAAAGGGTATTAGTTTCAAAGATAGAATGTACTAGAATGGAAGATTGAAGACAAATTCACGAGGATTACGTCTAAGATTGATTATCAAAAGCCTAATCCTCCCAATTAAGACACAGTTAGAAGGAAATCAAAGTGTTTTATCAGACAGAAGGCCTCCACCACCACATCTGAGGCAAATTGATTCCTCCCAGCTACCACAGTGCCACCTGTGCCTCAAAGCATTCATACAGAGGCCGAATTTATTTATCAAGATCGGATATTTTCCTCAGCGCAGCCAGAGAGTTAATTCTGCACATAAAATTAATGGAAAAATATCAGTAGAGTTACTTCAAACATAACAAAGAGCCTCAAAAGTAAAAAAGAGCTCCCACCGAGCTTAAATCTTAATGTAAATTATTTAATACAGATGACACGTATGTAAGCTTCTTCATCGAGCCCCCCAAAGGCTGAGAAGCCATTAAGTCTGTATTAATTATCTTTGGAGATCTTTTATCAGATCTCACCTCCTCATTCTTCTATAAATACTACTGGAGAAGATGAGAGAGGGGTTGGTTGAGTTGGCTACTGAATATTGAAATGTAATTAAGCTTGAAAATTTTACTTGTAAATAGCGTTCACTGGCCCTTGGAGCTCTGCTTTGATAGATAAGTTAGGCTGAGATGTGCAGATGATTTCTAAACTAAAGCATTGGACTTAAAGCTGTAACTGGTTTGGAGCATCAATACAAGTTGATTTATGGGAACCTGGTCTATGTTGACGGTGATGTTTTTCTCATTGTAACTTGTTATTTTGTTTCTGTTTTCACTGTGTTCATCTTCTCTTATAAAGAACATCATGCATAGAGTTAGGACCTACTGTATATCAGTACCCTTCTCTGACTGAAAATATTTATCTGAATGTTTTCTTCCAATTTGTGTTATTTAGGAATGATTTAATTCAGTTTAGGCATAGGAATGCTGGCATTCCCTCGTCTTATTATTTCAGCTGAATATTGTTCTTGGATGTTACTTTAATTTTATGTTAAGTAGAGATTAACTAAGGAATATATGGTGTGCCCTGGTCCTAGTTTTATCCCCAAAGACTATCTGAATGTTTCCCTTGGAATGTGTTAAAAGCTGGCTAGTTTAGAAGTACTTACCAGATCTTAGACCATCCTTTGTTATCATTTGTGTTTCCCTTTGTTTTTATATGCTTTCTATTGAAAGTGTATCAAAGGCTAGCTAGTTTAAAAGTACTTACTAGATCCTAGCTTACTTTCATGTCTTTCTTAAGTGTATGTCAAAAGTTGGCTAGTTTAAAAGTACTTACCAGATCTTAGGCTACTCGTTGTTCTTCATTTGTTTAATTCCCCTTCTTTTTGTCTCATTTCATTCCATAAATCAAACTTTAAAGAGATCCTTATACATATATGACTTGCCCCATGGACCACTCTTGCCCCTTGCTGTTTCAATTAAACCCTATTATGACTCCATAGCCCAATGGACTAAAGCCTGCAATTATCGATCTTCCTGGCGAAATCTTGTTCTATTTGCTTACAAATTCTCACCTTTCAAAATCTTTGCACTTAGAACTTTCCACCTGAAACAGTAATCATGCTCAACCATCCAAAAACAAAAAAAAACATTCGGCCTTCATAACTAGCCTAATATCATTACCCAAAACTTCAAAGACAAATCCATCTTTGCACTTATTTGGAGAGATCCCTCTCCGGATTCAGGAGGGCTAGATCCTAGAATCCCAAATTGGTTGAAATAATTTTTTCCCTGCAGTTGGAATTTTTCCAATCTTGCTAATTACAGGGTGCTAACATCTCTGGCGACTCCACTGGGAATCGAAGTTGGATTTTCACCCTAGGTTCCCTTAAAGACTTCATAAAACTTTGTGAGTAAGAAGAAAACTTTTCAAGCACTACCAAGAAATGGTAATCATGATGAAACTTGTTTGAATCAGTGACAAACTAGGCAAAACATAGGATTTTCATAAGAGTTTGTCTAACCTTGAAAAATCAGCTAGCTTAGCCATAAGAGTAGACTGTATTTGTCTCATAACCGTAGCTAAGTTTTGAAACAAAGTTAGGACATTCTTAGAAACCACACAACTGAAAAATAACTTAGAAAATCCTAAAATATTTCAGATTGGTATCAAATAAACATGGTGGTGGACCATAAAACCTTTTACCTCCTTAGGAGCTAAAAACTTCCACTTGGCGACTCCACAATCCTGAACAGAACTTAATACTCCACTGGGAAGAACCCTTATCATTGTAATATCGCTCAAACTCAGTTAGAGGCTTGTAGGATTAAAATTTGTGTAAACAGATTGGTTTACCTTTAAAGACTGTCATACCTGGTTGAACTTCACTTGTTTATTTAGGTCTAAAAAACACAACATAGTGGCTCCTAGAAATATTCACACTAGAGCCCACCCTGACCCTCATCCACCTGAGAGAGTTGATAACCCAGAAAGAATCCTTATGAAGTCTCCTACAATTAAATTATCAATTGTTTTCATATCACCCTTGAGAGCTAATTCAGTTCCCGAAAATATTTCAGCTCTACAACAATCACAAGTTGACTTAGTAAATCAATTTAGAACTAGGTCTCTTGGTGATTTAGATCAGTTAGATTCTGAGTCTTCACTTTCATCTCCTGAAACAAGTGAACATCCTGGTAGTAGAGAAACAACACCTCCTGATTTACATTTCCTTCACAATTTAGGTGTCTCTCATCCAAGATCAGCTCAGCAATCTACTCCTGGTCCATCCACTTCTGCTCACCCTACATCCACTGTTCAAGCCACTCCATTCCATCCCACTTTTCCTCTCATTAATCCACCTCTTGTAAACCCACCTCCACCTCCTTCCATGGCTACATGGTATGCTCCCTTAGTCCTTCCTGTACCATTAGTCAATCTTCCATAGGACTATCAGTCCAAAATTCCATTATATGATGCTAGCAATGCTACAAATGCATCACAACACGTGGATAAGATGAATGACTACTTTGACATAAATTAAATTGATGGCGATTCTATCAAACTTAGATTATTTTCTCAAGGTCTGGAGGGAGAAGTAAGAAAATGGTTTAAAGGCTTAACCCCCCATAGTATCAATGATCTCCAAGCTTTCCATCAGACATTCTTAAACAAATCGGAAGTAAAGAAGAATCCTCTCCAAGTCCTTTCTGATTACAAGAACCTCCATATAAACACCGGGGAAAGTGTACAAGCTTATTGTACCATGTTTAATAGTGTATATAATGCACTTTCCCCAGATCTAAAACCTCCACAAGGCTCAGATTTAAACAATTTTCTTGAAGGGTTTGACCCTGATATGGCCTATCAGCTGAGAGAGAGAGATCCTGCAACTCTTGAAGAGATGCAAAAAGGTGCTCCCTCTGTGGAAGTCAACTTGATGGAAAAGGAGAAAGAATGAAAAATGAAAATAGAGTGTCCTTTAGAGAGGAATCTACACCCTCTACTTCCAACTCAAAGATGGATAGAATGATGGAAGATATGATAAAGAAAATGAGCATCCTTGGGAGAGCACAAGCAAGCCAAAACCAAACTGCTCATCAAAACATAAACCAGAACCAGAATCAGAATTTTAGAAGGAACCAGCCTCCAAATAGACCTAGGGAAGATGATCAACAGATCACTCCTCCCTTTCATCAAAACTATGTAAGTGAGGTTGAGGAAATAGATGAAATAACAGAGGAAGATGATATCAACATGCTGGGGGTAGATGATGATGACTTTGAGATTCATTACGATAGAAAAAAAGGTCTTTATACACCTTATGATGACAAAAGAGATGATGATGAAAGTCATTATCAAAACATGGAAAATGTCATCATAGAGTCTCAAAAAGAATATGACCTTAGAAGCAAAACTGGCCAAAAACCCCCAACACCAAAACCTCTAACAAATCTTCACAAAACAACACTGTAACCAAACCTAGAGTGGTCAAACAAAAGGAGAAAACAGTGGTTGTTAATTCTGATAAAGGTAAAGAGAAAGGCACTCAAAACATTGAAAAACAAAGTGCAGACCTTAGTAGTACTAACACTTCAGCTAGTACTCCTGTTAAAATCATTTTTTCAAATGTAAATAGAACAAATCAGCAAGCTGATGTTGTTGATAGACTAGTAGCTAGTAAAGCTGAAACAAGTTCTTCAAAGAACCAAATCCCTTTCAGCCTAGAGTAGGAAATTTAAAAGATCAAAATCTCTATTCCCCTGACTGAGTTAGCTGCCCAAAATGTATATAAGACCCAAATTTTGAAGGCTTTAAATATTGAGGATAATGATGACATACTCAATCTTAATGATGACCAACCAGAGCTCATTTTTGGTCCTAAGATTGAAGGTAGATATCAATAGGGACCTATTCCTCCCTTTTACATAAGTTTAAATATTCATGAAAAAATTTTGCACAACGCTATGCATGATTCCGGGGCCTCTCATAATTTAATGCCCAAAGCTATAATGGAGAGCCTAGGCCTTGAAATCACCAGACCTTACAAAGACCTTTACTCCTTTGAATCAAGCAGAGTAAAATGTTTAGGATTAATTAAGGACCTCTCTGTTAACTTAGCCCAAATTCCAGCCAAATGCTTAGTAATGGATATTGTGGTGGCTGATGTGCCCCCAAGGTATGGAATTTTATTATCAAGATCTTGGGGGGCTAAGTTATAAGGGACTATGCAAATGGACATGACCTATGCAACTATCCCTGTTTTCAATCAGACTAGAAGACTTTACAGGGAGTCTCATATGCAATACACAGTCACAAGTCAAGATAGACCACAAAATTTTCCTCTCTATTCCATAAACATGGGCTTGGATTCATTTATCCTTTTCAATGATGAAAATTTCAGTGAATCAATGACCTTGTCTGATTTAATGATAAGTAAAGAGGAGGAAGAAGATAACATAGGAGTGTCAGAGCAGTCGGCTGAACCTGTAAACTCTAGCAAACAAAACACAAGCCTTGAGCTACAAATCATGTGTCCTTTGCTTTTAAACCTTGACAGTCAAGAAAATAACCCTCAACACAGTGAAAAACTTGAGGAGTTGAAACAAATCCAACTAACTGCTGATATTCAACAACAATCAGAAAGCATCTTAGTTGAAGAGGATGATCACCAAACAGAAACCAAAAATAGTCCTCTGTGGAGTATGTATTTTGACGGATCCTACACCAAGAACAATCCTGGTGCAGGTGTCTGGATCTGCAACACTGAAAGCAACCACACACAAAGCATTTCCTGCAAATTGATTTTTCAGTGTTCTAACAACATAGCGGAATATGAATCCCTTCTCTTAGGCTTACGTTTGTTGAAAAAGTTAGGAGCCAAAAGAGTCAATGTATATGGGGATTCAGAGTTAGTCATTAGGAAAGTTAATGGGGAGTATAATGAAAATCATCCCAGACTTAGGGCCTACCGAAACAATGTCATGGACCTTTTAAAAACATTCGAGGAGTCCAAACTTATTTTTGTCCCAAGAAAAAGAAATATTGCTACCCACAATTTAACCTTTGCATCTAGAACATGCTTCACGCCATATGAAACCAAAGACTGCACAACTCAGATAAAATTTAGACCAGCCATGCCTGATAATGAAAAGTATTGGCAGGTGTTTGACGGGGACAAACAAATAGAAGACTTCATGCAATTCAGAAATGAATTCGAACTACACAGTACGGACTCAAATTATGAAACAGACTGCAGTGAAGAAAATTTTCTTGAAGAGGAGCCGTCTCCTGAGCTTGTCAATATTAATTTTCTGACCAACAAACTTAAAAACAAAACAGAATTCAATGCAGAGTTAGAAACAGAGGAGTTAGAAACTCTGCACTCTAATGATCAAAGTTTGCCAAGTGGTCTGGCCCCTTTAGAAGAGTTGTTCGATTTTAACGATGTGGCAAATAAACCAAAACTGGAACCTGTAGAGAGTGAAGTGGAAGAGTGCAATATAGGCAGTGAACTTAAACTGAAAATGATTAAACTGTCTAACACTTTCCCAGCTCACATTAAACTCAAATACATAGAGCTGTTTAAAGAATTTTCTAATGTTTTTGCATGGAGTTACGAAGATCTGAAGTCCTATGACAATAAAATAATACAACGCAAAATTCCCCTCAAAGAAAACTAAAAACCATTCAAACAGAAACTGCGCAGAATAAACCCTGTTCAGTTGCCTTTGGTTCAGAAGGAGATCATGAAAATGTATGAAGATGGTATTATTGTCCCTATTAGATATTCTGAGTGGGTGTCTAATCTGGTGTCAGTTAGGAAGAAAACTAGAGAGATCAGGCTTTGTATAGACTTTAGAGACTTGAAAAAATCTTCATTGAAAGACAACTACCCTTTACCTAAGATGGACCATATTTTACAAAGGGTGGTAGGGTCTAGAAGAATTTCTTTTCTTGATGGCTACTCAGGGTACAATCAGATCTTAGTTCACCCTACTGATCAATTAAAGACAACCTTTACTACACCATGGGGCACTTTCATGTATGTGAAAATTCCTTTTGGTCTAATGAATGCTAGAGCAACTTTTCAGAGAGCCATGGGCACAGAATTCTTGGAAGAACTGAGCTTCTTCATCATTATATACCTCGGTGATGTCACTGTGTTTTAAAAAATAGATGAAGAGCACTTAGAACATTTAATAATAGTCTTCGAGAAATGCAGAAAGTTTGGGATATCTTTGAACCCTAAGAAGACACTATTTGGGCTCCAAGAAGGTAAACTTCTTGGGCACATCATTTCAGAAGAGGGTATTAAGATAGATCCAAAGAGGATTGAGGCCATATTGCAAATATCTCATCCTCGAAACATCAAGGAGTTGCAATCTTTCATCGGAAAGATTAACTTTTTGAGAAGGTTCATCCCCAACTTAGCTGAGCTCCTTAGGAATATCACAAACATCTTGAAAAATGAGCAAGCGGTAAAGTGGACCTGGGAATCAAAGAAGTCCTTTGAGCTAGTGAAACAACCGTTAACCAAAACACCAGTTCTAATAAGTCCTGATTTTTCAAAATATTTTTATATTTTTTCATTTGCATCAGAACATTCCATAGCTGCTATCCTTTTACAAAAAAATCCACAAGGACAAGAGCAGCCTATTGCATTCTTTAGCAAGGCATTGAGGGATGCCCCTCTGAAGTATAACATTATGGAGAAGCAAGCTTTTGCTTTGGTTAAAGCTTTGAAAGACTTTAGAGTGTACATCTTGCACTCACACATCATTGCATTTGTCCCAAATTCAGTTGTGAAAGACATTCTAACACAGGACCCAGATGGTAAGAGAGGTAAGTGGATTGTTGTTATTCTTGAATATGATTTGGAGATAAAACCCACCAAGCTGATCAAAGGCCATGGCCTAGCTAGATTAATGGCTAAATCAAATTTTGAAGTTCTGGACAAAAATATGATTAATGCTTTGGATGATCAAGAGGAAATCTCAAATCCCATTGTTGAAGACCATTTTATGAATTCCTGTTGGTATGCTGATATTATTTATGTTTTGCTTAATTCAAATTCACCTCCCGGTTTGACAAAAACAAAGGCAAGGTTCCTAAAGTTAAAAGCTGTAAACTATTGCCTTATAGATAGATGTCTTTATTGGAAAAATGCAAGTGGTGTGTTGCTTAAATGTTTTCCTGAGTATGACACAAATAAGGTTAAGCACGAGTTCCATGAAGGAGAGTGTGGAGGTCATTTGTACTGGAAGACAACAACCAACAAAATTCTGAGGGCTGGTTCCTATTGGCCTACTCTTTTTCCGATATACACAAGATGATCATTGCCTATCATAAATGTCAAATTTTTGAAGGAAAAAGAAAACTGTTACCTCTACCTTTGCATCCAATCACTGTTGAAGCCCCTTTTCAACAGTGGGGACTTGACTTCATAGGAGAAATCCATCCACCATGTTCTGCCCAGCATAGATGGATTCTCACTGCCACAGACTATTTCACTAAGTGGATAGAAGCCATACCTTGTAGGCAGGCCAATGATTCTATTATCATAAAATTCATGGAGACCCACATTCTCTCCAAATTTGGCTGTCCTACGAAGATCATCACTGATAATGCAGCAACAATTGGATCAAAGAAGATGGTTGAATTCTGTCATAGATATCAGATAACATTGGGGCATTCCACAGCCTATTACCCTCAAGGTAATGGACTTGCAGAATCCTCAAACAAGATTTTAGTGAACATAATCAAGAAAATGTTGGAGGACAACAAAAAGTCTTGGCACACAAAGCTAGTTCATGCACTTTGGGCTGACAGATTGACTTTGAGGAAATCTATTGGCATGTCACCTTTCCAGCTTGTGTATGGTACTGATGCATTTTTTCCAAATAGCCTTGGTGTACCAGTGATTAAGTTGATTCAAGAGTGGAAAACTGAAGATAATGACATAATCAGAAGAATAAATCAGACCATTCATCTTCAGTAAACCAGATAGGAGGTTTATAACAAAGCATTGCAAAAGCAGGACAACATTAAAAAGCTTTTTGACAGAAGAAAAGAGGCCAGCAATTTCAATATTGGGGACAAAGTTTTAAAGTGGGACTCAAGGAGGGAAGACAAGGGCAAGCACGGAAAATTTGACAACTTATGGCTTGGGCCTTACTCTATCCATTCAGTTGCTGGTAATAATGCATTTTTCTTGCAGGAGTTGAATGGAGCAGAATTGTTTGCGGGTCTTGTCAATGGAAGGATGCTTAAGCATTACTTCTCTTGATCCATGTTATATTTCGAAAGCCTTTTTATCTTTTTCTCATTATAAATACTCCACCCATCATTGCATTCAAAGTTAGAAAAAAAATCAAAAACAAAAAAACAAAGAAAAGAAAGAAAAGAGGGCAGATTGTGAAAACAAGAAAGGTATAGCCCCATACCAAAAAGAGAAACAAATCTGAAAGTGTGCAAGCTCAAATGCCACTCCTAGAGAACACACTTCTAGTCAGTCAAACAACTTAATCTTGACTAATTAGCTTTAAATTTTCTACTAATAGGATAGTGACTTCGATTTTCCAAACTGTTTAATCTTGGCTTATCAGTAGATATTTTAGGATAGAAATTAAAGGTTCAAACATGCTCAAAATCTGAACCTAAGTTTCCAAAGAGAATGACTCAAATTTATTTCAAATTGTGATTCAAAAAATATGTAAATCTGGTTCCAATTAGCTCAAAATCTAAACCATTCAACAAAGGAAGAACGGCTCAAATAAGAGTCAAAACAGAGCTGTAAAAAAGATGAAGGAAGTGCTCTAAAATTTCAGATCTCAAGCCTTCCATTTTGTTTTAAATTTTGTGCAAAATAATGTCTATGTGCAGTTTGTTTTTATGCCATAGACCAGCATTAGGTTAGACTGTTCAATCCTAACTTGATTGCTTTTTAAATTTGTGTTGTAGAATTTAGAGAATAAAGTCTGTTGGACAGTTTAATCCCAACAGATGGTAGATTAGGTAGAGAATCATATGGGCTCAACTGTTCTATCTGAGTCCATGGAGAAATAAGGAGTAGAAATAAATTAGATTTCCTGCTTTCAAAAGAATAAAATGTTGTAAAAGAGTTTGTCAATCCAAGTTCACTCTAAAGAAGAAAAAATGTTAGATCTGTAGGATTGGGTAGGTAGATAGCTTGTTGATGAAAGATCCATTGTTTTTATGGATGCTAATATGTTTTCAGAGCAAAAGAATATCATAGAAGGAAAGAAAGGTAGCCCAATGGATGAGGCAATTAATCAACCTCCTAGAGAATGCAAGTCTGAAGTTCTTGATTCCTTCAAGAAGGCACCATCCCCAAGAGGAGCCACTGTTAGCCACCTATGAAATTTGTTATACCAAAAGGTGGCTAAAACATTTTTGGAGCCTTCAAGGAAAAAATTTTATTGCAAAAAGTGTTGGCTCTTGAAGACTCATAAAGGCCTCGTGCCTCTATCCAAAACCTTCCATACTGTGCCCATTTTACACTCTGGAGTTTTGCTGATTTCATGAGAAGAAACTGCAGCAAAAAAAACCGTTTCTCCCTTTCCTCACTTCCAAAACTAATCTCATTTTCACCTCCTTTATTCTCCATAAAAAATCCTTCATTTTCATGTTTTCCCCCTTCCCCTTCATCAAAACCCCTTTGATAAGGTTTAAGACCCTTTCTTTGCCTTATCGAAACCCTCACAACCATTGAAAAACTTGGAAAATTTCATAAAAAATACATTTTTGTATTCCAAACTTAAGCCCCCTTAGGCTAAGTTTTAAGCCACTTCCCCTCCACATGCCCGCACCCGAGAACCAGGTGCTAGACCCGCAAAGCGCTCATCGCATCGCAAAATCTGAGCGCATAAGTGTGTTTGCCATGTTTAAAACTCCAATGCCGATTAACCCTATATATTATAGCCCTCAATGATATGGCATTCCATACATCCAAAGGCCCCACAGTTGGGTGCCTATCCACTTTGCATATATCAAAACCATGAAACCTTTTTTTTTATTAATTTTTATGCTTTTGCAGGGTATGAAAAGTTTTCCACTAGTGCGAAGCTTAAATCACTCTTCACTGTCGATCTGATCTACAGATCGACAGCCCACAAATAAATCACCTTGGTGATCCCCATGGTCAATCATTGTACAAAACCAGCGGTTTTCATCGCACCGCCTTTGAAAGAAAGGTTGGTTTTCCCCGTTTGGTCACGATCAATGCCACACACTGACACGTGGCCTCGAGCACTGTTGAAAAACCACCCTCATCGCGCATTAAAGTTCGACTGTGGGTTTGGCATGATATTGATGTGCACCATCCGATCTGAGACCAGCTCATCGGATAGTGATCGCGCTCAAAAGAAGCTCGGGGGATAAACTAAGGTACGATGCATCTATCAAAGCATCTCCGTCGTCGATCTGGTCTGCAGATCGACGACCCACAAACAGTCGCTTTGGTCCCCACAACCACGGCAGCAAATCAGCGGTCCCACGAAACTAGTGGTCCCAAGATCCTAGTCAGCATCCACGCGGCATCAACGAATTGGAGCAGGTCTTCATTTGTTCCTCGCACAGTCAGAAAATTTGGACCCGGGGAGCATTATAAAGCGGATTTGAAAGAAATTTTGGGTCACACTCGCCCTGACGTCAGCAGGCCCCAAATCAGACCCAAGGAACTTTATAGGGCATAGTTCATAAGGATTTCGGGTCACAAATGCCCTTACGTCAGCAAACACCTTTTGTGACCCGAAATGGTTATAAAGCTTGGTTTTATCAAAATTTGAAGTCCAGGTATGTTATTTAATAAAGGGTGATTATATGGTTTTTCCATTTTATACTAAAAAAAGGCTGAAGGCCGGGGTTTAACTCTCGCGCCTTCGAATCTTTAAAAAGAGCCATACATGGTTTAAAATTGCTGCGCCTTGCCAATACTCCAAATGCACTGATGCCTCACGACCCCTGCGCAATGCTACACAGCAACAGAACACAGTAAATGAATCAAAAATCAAAGGGTATTAGTTTCGAAGACAGAACGCACCAGAATGGAAGATTTAAGACAAATTCATGAAGATTACGGCTAAGATTTATTATCAAAAGCCTATTCCTCCCAATTAAGACACAGTTAGAAGGAAATCAAAGTGTTTTATCAGACATAAGGCCTCCACCACCACATCTGAGGCAAATTGATTCCTCCCAGCTACCACAGTGCCACCTGTGCCTCAAAGCATTCATACAGCGGCCGAATTTATTTATCAAGATCGGATATTTTCCTCAGCGCAGCCAAAGAGTTAATTCTGCACATAAACTTAATGACAAAATATTAGCAGAGTTACTTCAAACATAACAGAGAGCCTCAAAAGTCAAAAAGAGCTCCCACCGAGCTTAAATATTAATGTAAATTATTTAATACAGAGGACACCTATGTAAGCTTCTTCATCGAGCCCCCCCAAAGGCCGAGAAGCCATTAAGTTTGTATTAATTATCTTTGGAGATATTTTATCAGATCTCACCTCCTCATTC
The DNA here is from genome assembly GCA_034641835.2 of Pinus albicaulis. Classification (NCBI taxonomy): domain Eukaryota; kingdom Viridiplantae; phylum Streptophyta; class Pinopsida; order Pinales; family Pinaceae; genus Pinus; species Pinus albicaulis. The sequence continues at coordinate 62,260,552 of MU968411.1, read as the reverse complement.
TTCTATAAATACTACTAGAGAAGATGAGAGAGGGGTTGGTTGAGTTGGCTACTGAATATTGAAATGTAATTGAGCTTGAGACTTCTACTTGTAAATAGCGTTCACTGGACCTTGGAGCTCTGCTTGTGATAGATAAGTTAGGCTGAGATGTGTAGAGGATTGCTAAACTAAATCATTGGACTTAAAGCTGTAACTGGTTTGGAGCATCAATACAAGTTGATTTATGGGATCCTGGTCTATGTTGACGGTGATGTTTTTCTCATTCTAACTTGTTATTTTGTTTCTATTTTCACTTTGTTCATCTTCTCTTATAAATAACATCATGCATAGAGTTAGGACTTACTATATATCAGTACCCTTCTCTAACTGAAAATATTTATCTGAATGTTTTCTTCCAATTTGTGTTATTTAGGAATGATTTATTTCAGTTTAAGCATAGGAATGCTGGCGTTCCCTCGTGTTATTGTTTCAGCTGAATATTGTTCTTGGATGTTACTTTCATTTCATGTTAAGTAGAGATGAACAAAGGAGGATATGGTGTGCCCTGGTCCTAGTTTTATCCCAAAAGACTCTCTGAATGTTTCCCTTGGAATGTGTTAAAAGCTGGCTAGTTTAGAAGTAATTACTAGATCTTAGACCATCCTTTGTTATCATTTGTGTTTCCCTTTGTTTTTATATGTTTTCTATTGAAAGTGTATCAAAGGCTGGCTAGTTTAAAATTACTTAACAGATCCTAGTTTACTTTCATGTCTTTCTTAAGTGTATGTCAAAAGCGGGATGGTAAAAATGTACTTACCAGATCTTAGGTTGCTCATTGTTCTTCATTTGTTTAATTCCCCTTATTTTTGTCTCATTTCATTCCATAAATCAAACTTTAAAGAGATCCTTAGACATATATGACTTGCCCCATGGACCACTCTTGCCCCTTGCTGTTTCAATTAAACCCTATTATGACTCCATAGCCCACTGGACTAAAACCTGCAATTATCTATCTTCCTGGCCAAAGCTTGTTCTATTTGCTTACAACTTCTCACCTTTGAAACTCTTTGCACTTAAAATTTCCACCTCAAACAGTAATCATGCTCAACCATCCAAAAACAAAAACAAACCCTCGGCCTTCATAACTAGCCTAATATCATTACCCAAAACTTCAAAGACAAATCCATATTTGCACTTATTAGGAGAGATCCCTCTCCAAATTCATGAGGGCTAGATCCTAGAATCCCAAAGTGGTTGAAATAATGTTCTCCCTGCAGTTGGAGTTTTTCCAATCTTGCTAGTTACAAAGATTCTACCAGAAATTTGACACCTCATATATTTCTAGGCAATATGGGGTGGTGCAGAATCTGTAGGTGCCTTTGCTCAAAGATAAAAATTCTCTGAGAGAAGCTCTAAATAAGTCATCCAGTGACTCACTAGATACCAAGGATTTTAGATCAGAAAAAAAAATAAAAATGGTTGCAATATTCACGAGCATAAACAAAAGGAAACCCTTCATGATGATGCATGGCTGAGTTTGTAATGTTCCAAATTTTTATGGAACATTATTTTTTGTTAATTTTATATAGGAGATGAATAAAATGGGTAGGGGAACCATTCTTTGCATTATTAGAGAATACAAATCCTCTAAGTATGAAAGAGGAACATTTTTGGAGTTGGATTCCACACCTCCATGTGTGAAAGGAGGTTTTTGCATAAAGGCTAGGCCAAGGTTGACCATGTCAAACTATGTTGGCATGAGTTGGAAAGCACTAAGTGGGACAACTTAGGAGGGAAGCTTCTAGAGGAATGGAAACCCTAATTCGAAGTAGGGTCCATGGAGGGAGGCTCACTTGTTTAAAAGAGGAGCAAGGTAGCCATTGAGTTTATCTTTGATCATTTTACATTTGAGTCTTAGAGACTTGTTGCTGCCTCTTGCTGTTCAGCAGAGCTGCAATGCCTTTGGGCACGAGAGAGTATTGTTTAGGAATTTATCTCCTTATTGAGGAGCTCATGAAGGATTACACTCCATTCCCCATATTCAGGCATTCAAGCCATAGCTTCAGCCATCTACATTAGCGCAGTTTTTGTAGCAAATATTGTGCAGTGTTGCTGGGGAGGTTTCCACACACCATTCAGAGCTATTTTTCCAGTGGAGGGAGGTTCCATCCCTTGGAAGATCAGCAAAGGAGGTTTATGAAAAGATCCCACCATATTTGGCATCATGCCAACCACATTTCATCACTGGAAGCACAATCCCTCTCTTAGACAGCGTTCTTCTTGGTGGATATTTGATGTGAGGGGTTGACAGTCACTTGGAGGGGAAGTCTTGGGTGAAAGGATCAGCATTTCACTTCATATTTTCATTGGAGAAGAGTTCTTCATTTGTTGCAGCCATTTTAGCCTTCTCCATGTATTTCCAGCTTTTGAGTTGCAGTTGCTACTGCAACTCTGGCATTTCTGTATTATAGCAATTTTGTATTGATTTCAGCCAATCCTTTTAGAGGATTAATGTTATGTATTTTCAGGGGTTGAGATCTTTCTCCCCTTTCTTTATTTGAGCCCATATTGTTATATCTTTTTATTTTCATCATTTATGCAGCAGTTCCTCTCTAAAACTGCACAGTCATGGCCTAGGGCTTTCTTATGTAGCAGTGTATTCCCATATTTTCATGTACAAGTTTCTTGAGGCTTCTAGTGCCTTGCTTGAGTGATCATTCCCTCAAGTATTTGTATTCTTATTTGCTGCTATGTCTTAATATGATGGCCATTGGATTCTCCGGCATTTCATGTGTTTATGAATCACTGCTATTTTCCATTTGATGTATTTGTTATTGTTGTAGCTACAATGTTGGGGTTATCTTAAGAGATTCCCAATCTTGTTGTTTTCCCTCTTGGGAATATTATCTCTTGACAACACTCTATAGACAAAGTCTACTAGTGGGCCAGGTATCCTTTGGAGCTCATCCTTCTCTATGAAGGTGAAAAATCTAGTAAATGCCCCTACAGTCTATCTCTAGAATGTATTTTCTTTTCAATTGATAATGTTTCTAAAAAAGGAACATTACAGTGGTATCAGAGCATCGAACTTGGCATAGCCCGTGAGTTCGATTTTAGAGGAGAATAATGAAGAAGATGAGCCTGATCTCATATAATTTAGTAATAAAGAAGAGCCTCCCTGAGGAGGAGGAGAAGAAAGGGGGAGAAGAGGAAGTTCCATGCACTTCCTATTCTCTTGAAGACCAGCATGGGAGATGCTTGGATTTTCAGATCTTAAGCAAGTACCTGGGTGACTATAAACCTCATTCTGCAGCATTCAGGGGAGCTACATCATTCCCACAATATATTCTGCAGATGAAGGAGATAAGGCCCTGTGAAAAAGGAGAAATCATAGGCAATAGGTTTCTATTGTCTACATTTGATGGGGTTACTTCAGCTAGAGCTTGGGTGAAAGAGTTGGAGGCATTTTTCTTGCTACATCCAATAGCAGAAAAAGAAGCAGTGGGTATTGCAGCGTTGCACTTAGAGGAGCAGCCTTCAACATCCATGGATGGGGCAGACATTACATTAGAAGAAAAAGCCATTATATACACACATGGTCATCCCAAGACCCATCAAGGTATGAGTAAAGTTCCACTTTCTATTTCAGCAAATAATCTTAAGGATGGTGGAATTTCATATGAAGAGTCCAAGGATCAAATCACATGGTCACTTTAGGGTCTCATGGTTGCACTGCACTGTAAAAAGGGTTCAAGGAGAAGATGAAACCTCATCCTCACACACCTTTTATGAGTTGCATTCAGCCTTTAAGGTGGGAGTGTGAAATTTTGGAGGATGAAGTGAACCATGACACCTCCATGGAGAATCATGAAACAAATTGTGAACTGGAGGAAGAGACAGCTGTTACACCATTGAATGGATTAGCAGCGCTGTTGAACATGGGTGGAGAGGAGACATCACCTCCATCACATTTGGATCCTCATAGGTCCAACATATTCATGGGAGAGAGGCATTTCCTAAGAGGTCTCCAAGGAGCTGCATTTCAAACTCTCATGAAATGCAAAAAACAAGAATTGATTTGGGAGGATGGTAGCCCTCATGGGGGCAGTACCAAAGAAGAGAAAAAGTGGCAGGGTGTTTACATCATTGAGAAGTGAGGAGAAGGGATATTTGGAGCTTATATGATATATATATCAGTCATAATACCTTCATCATTTGAGGGACATGATGTGAGCATGAGGAGGCAGCAAGCACTTGAGTTGCTTGGGATTGATGGGAGAGAGCACAAGAAAATTTTTTCTCATATGATTGATGGTGTTGCAGAAGTAGAGGAGGGCATTCTCATAGTGCAAGGGGATCATTACTTAGCTGGTATTTATTGGGAGGCATTTCCCTCTTGGGATAAGCTTCATATTTGCAGCAGCATCATCAGAGTTGTTCTTGACAAGGATCATGTCAAGGAACAAAGATTGGCATGGGAAAGAGCCTTTTTGCATGAGCTCACAGCGCTGTCATTTGGGAGGAGGATAAAATGCATAGATCCATATATCATCTCACTTCCAGCCTATGGTAATATTCTTGTGTGTACCTTTGCTGATTTACATACTCTTATCATTTTGACGCAGTGCAAAGCTTCTCAAAGGGGCAGATTTTTCATGTTGCTCCATGAGAAAAATTGGCCCAAACCATGTGATGGAGACAACCATATTTTATATGGCCTTGGGAAAGTGTTACCTTATATGTATGTTCAGAATTTTACCATGAATTATTAGATGTAAGAACATACGTTGTTATTCATGAGCTGAAAACAACTTGCCATATCATTTCTCAAAGCAGCAATTTGGGAAACTGCGTTGTGACCACTTGGGAGACTGTTGGTACATCTTTGCGCAACATGAAACCTTTAGTAATTACCTCATTTTATTGCTGAGTATGGTCTCCATGGCTAATATTGTTGTTATCTCAATGGAGGACATTAGCAGAGGAGAGACACATGGGATGAATGTGTCCTTGATGAGGGAGGACTCCCATATTTTCTGCATTACATGTTCTAATGGGAACATGAGAGGAGACATGGCCACCACAGCCATCTATTTGCTTTATCTTGAGGAGGGCCATGAGTATGATGATGAAATCCATCCATTGTTATATTTGGGCATGTATCTGATTTTTTATTTCTGGTTCACTCATCTATTTACTGTTCAGTAGTAGAGGTGATATTTTTGCACAGTACTTGCCATGTTATTTTCTGCAGCTACAATGGGTGAGATTTCATTGTAACCCTATGAGAAATTGTTTGTACCTTGCTGCACATGGTATCACCTACAGAAAAAATTTCATGGGGTATCCTATGATGACCATGTCGTATTCATCATGGGTGAAATGTCTTGGAGCAGCTCATTCTTCATTGATGGAGGATAAATCCTTGAAGGATTGCTCTTCATTTTGCCACTTGAGGGCAATAATTTTGCATCCCAGGATCATCATACACTCCAAACTTGTCATAAGTGGGGAATAGGACAGCATGGGGCAAGTTATAGTGCCCCATGATCAGATTTTCAGCCCACCTTCACTTCCGGAGCTCAAGGTGGAGGGAGATTTTCCATGAGTTGCCTTGTTGGTAGGTAGCTTATTTTTATGATTGTTGGCTTGGGGATGAGAGATTCATATGGGAATGATAAGTCCCATTATATATCAAATCTCATGCCTCAAGGAGGCCCTTATATATCTCTTTTTTCCCTCATGGATATTTGTTTCTACACGATAGCTATTTTGGGAATGTTCATCCCAAGGCTAGATTGCATATGTTGGAGGGACAGTTTGGAGACTTGATTGCTGATATGGCATCCTTTTCTTGAGGATATCATCACATAAGGATGCTACAGGAGGAAGGGTAGAAAGAAACTCAGTTCATCCTTGCAATTTCTTGAGGGCAAGCAATATTTTGAGAGGGAAGGACTGTAATGTTCCAAATTTTTATGGAACATTAATTTTTGTTAATTTTATATAGGAGATGAATAAAATGGGTAGGGGACCCATTATTTGCATTATTAGAGAATAAAAATCCTCTAAGCGTGAAAGAGGAACATGTTTGGAGTTGGATTCCACACCTGTATGTGTGAAAGGAGGTTTTTTCATAAAGGCTAGGCCAAGGTTGACCAAGTCAAACTACGTTGGCATGAGTTGGAAAGCACTAAGTGGGAAAACTTAGGAGGGAAGCTTCTAGAGGAATGGAAACCCTAATTCGAAGCAGGGTCCATGGAGGGAGGCTCACTTGTTTAAAAGAGGAGCAAGGCATCCATTGAGTTTATCTTTGATCATTTTACATTTGAGTCTTAGAGACTTGTTGCTGCCTCTTGCTGTTCAGCAGAGCTGCAGTGCCTTCGGGCACGAGGGAGTCCTGTTTAGGAATTACTCTCCTTCTTGAGGAGCTCATGAAGGATTAAAATCCATTCCCCATATTTAGCATTCAATCCATAGCTTCAGCCATCTACATCAGCGCAGTTTTTGTAGCAGATATTGTGCAATGTTGCTGGGTGTTGTTGGGGAGGTTTCCACACACCATCCAGAGCTAGTTTTCTAGTGGAGGGAGGTTCCATCCCTTGGGAGATTAGAAAAGGAGGTTTATGAGTAGATCCCACCATCTTTGAGATCATGCCAACCACATTCCATCATTGGCATCGCAGTCCCTCTCTTAGACAACGTTCTTCTTGGTGGCTATTTGCTGTGAGGGATTGACAGTCACTTGGAGGGGAAGTCTTGGGTGAAAGGATCAACCTTTCACTTCAGATTTTCATTGGAGAAGAGTTATTCATTTGTTGCAGCCATTTCAGCCTTATCCATGTATTTCTAGCTTTTGAGTTGCAGTTGCTACTGCAACTCTGGCATTTTTGTATAGATTTCAGCCAATCCTTTTAGAGGATTGATGTTATGTATTTTCAGGGGTTGAGATATTGCTCCCCCTTCTTTATTTGACCCCATATTGTTATATATTTGTATTTTTATCATTTATGCAGCAGTTCCTCTCTGAAACTGCGCAGTCATGGCCTAGGGCTTTCTTATGCAGCAGTATATTCTCATATTTGCATGTACAGGTTTCTTGAGGCTTCTAGTGCCTTGCTTGAGTGATCATCCCCTCAAGGATTTTTATTCTTATTTTTTGCTATGTATTAATATGATTTCCATTGGATTCTATAGAATTTCATGTGTTTATGAATCACTGCTATTTTCCATTTGATGTATTTGTTATTGTTGTAGCTACAATGTTGGGGTTATCTTAAGAGATTCCCAATCTTGTTGTTTTCCCTCTAGGGAATATTATCTCTTGACAACACTCTATAGACAGAGTCTGCTAGTGGGCCAGGTAGCCTATGGAGCTCATCCTTCTCTATGAAGGTGAAAAATCTAGTAAATTCCCCTACATTCTATCTTTGGAATGGATTTTATTTTCGATTGATAATGTTTTTGAAAAAGGAACATTACAGAGTTACAATGCTCAACTAGGCATGACTTGTAGAAGGCATGCCCACTTCCTTCAAGTCTATAGCAGTCTTCAATATCACAGAAGTAGATGGGACAAGCATTCCCACTTTCATCAACTTATTTTAAAATATGATTATGAATCCCCTTAATACTATTTGCAGTTTCAGCGATGACATTGCCAACTTTAATTTTTGACTCTCTACTACCATGAACAGACAAAACATGACATCGTGTATCAAGAATAAATTTTTCCTCTGGAATGCATGATTTAAATCCAGCTAGCTCCACACCAAATCATTTGAAAACTTCCTTCATCAACCCATATGACACCCCTTCCCCACTAAGATATATTTGATGATGTTTGTTTTCATGAAGAAACATCAAGTTATGTAGCCGATTTTTAATAGCTTTATCACTTTTGTTGGTTGGACCAAAATTTTTTATACTATGACTATGTCTTTCAAATATTATACAAGTCTTGGTCTCCCGTTCTAATGATCTTAGAAGCTGAAACGCCTCAGGAGAAAAAGTATCTGTATAGTTGCAAGATCCAACTTATCATCTGCTACAACATTTCCTTTCAGTAGCTATTCCAGTGAGGATCTACATTTTACAACAACATCCATTGTGTTTGAAGATATCTTCACTCTATAGGATCCATTCTCTGTCTGATTATCTTGTAGCTTAACATCTACATAGACAATTTGTTAGAAGAATACACTAACTACTGTCGGATCATAATACAAAAACTTTATCCTAGAAATGCCTCGATGATATTAATAATCAAGAAGTTTATTCTACATACAAACTAACCATTAAAATTTCAAGTGATCACAACACATAACACTCAAAATTAATATACTTTTAGAAATACATATGATTAGGGTGAAAATGATGAAGTCTTTCAAATTAATCACATCCTTAGGATTTGATTAATCGAAAGACATTCATCTACATTATGGATCACAAAATTATTAGATCTAACAATGATGATGTCTTTACTTGGGAAAGTGACTCCATATTTAAGGTGCTTCATATAACTTCGTGATTAATTAGGTAGCAGAGTAGTTGGCACTTCTATGCCAATTATTCTAATGGTTCGCTAGTTTTCAATGGACTTCTTATAAATCATTGTACCTATTTTGTACTTGCGAATTTTTTGTTATCTTCAAATTTTCAAAATTCAAATTCAACATAACATCAAAATAGCTCTCTGGAAACCTTAACTATGGCCCTAGATAAAATAAAAAAATTATGTGCATATGTTTGTGTATGCATGCTAACTACAATTAGAACAATTGGAACTCACTAGACAAGGTCCCAATGGATTTTAATCATATAAAAAAGCGATATATTATGATGTAATCAAATTTTGGAGGCCCAGGTGTAACCATAGTTTTAAAAACACACAACCCAGGATCACCTTGAGCCAACTACTAACTGGGAAAGTTAATCGTACCACAAGTAAAGTGACCACTCGTTATAAGGATCTGGCAAGGGCACCGTAGATAAGAAAGTGTTTTCTTCATATATAGTTCATAGCCCTTATCTGTCATCTGATCTTGCAACTTCAAAGCCTCTAACATCTTGTTCTCTTTTATTAGCCCATAAATTATGGTATTGTATGTAATTATGTCAGGCATGCAGTCATTCTCATTCATTTCTTTGAGGAGAAGGAAATATTCATCCAATTTCCCTCCCTTGCAATATCCATTGACCAATGCATTATAGGTCACTACGGTTAGCTTTATTCCGCTCATTAAAGCTTCACTGAAAAATCTCTTTAGCCTCATCTAATCTACCTACTTTGCAAAAATTTTCTACTAGCAAGGTGTAAGTATAAATATTTGTCTTACAGCCCTTACTTTTAATTATACTCAACCACTCCAAGGCCTCTTCTACTCTACCAAAAAAACAGAGACCAATGATCATAGAATTGTAAGTCACAATGTTTGGCTCACACCCATTCCTTCTAAATGCGCCTCTAACTTGTTGTGTTGTATGTTGATATGAAAACTTAGAGAAGACATTGTCTTAATATTTCTGATTTACTGTTTACTCTCTTTAAACTAGAATGTCATTTGATGGTAAATTTTTACTCTTTAGTGCACAAATTTTATGTATTATAAAGGTAAATTTAGAAATTATTTCAGTTTTCATTTTGTGTTTTCAAGTTAGATATTGTTTTCAAGTTTTCACGTTTCTAATTTTATTGCAATGTGGCAGACTGATCATGGTAGTACAGGAACGACCCCAGAACAGGTAAACAAATAACAATTTTAGTTTCATATTTTATTTTTTATCTTTAACAATTTTTTTATATATATTTCATGCTTCTTATTATTTTATAATGTGGCAGGATGATCGTGGAAAGGGGCTAGCCGAAGAACATGTAAAGTGCCAGCCTTGCTCTATCTTCAGGTATTTTAGTTATTTATGTAATTGAAATAATGTTAATTTTTTTCAAATATGCATATGCCTGACCATGGTGTGCCTAATGATTCCCTCAACGAGGAATATTTTTCTTCATCCCCATGTCCATTGGTGTTGTTGCGAAAAAATGTGCTAAAAGAAACCAGAGAACTTGAGCGTTTGGTAGACATTGTGCCTCAAACACCTGAATTAGGAAAAAGTATAAGACAACTTATGATCCACCTAGAAACATATAAGTTAATAACAAAAAATAAAAAGGATATTTTTATTGTTTTGCATGACATCAATTGTGATAGGTTGATTTTTAATTTTTACATTAACTAAACTAGCAAAAAACATTCTTTTGTATGTAGCATTTTCTGGGATCTGATGTCCTAGGTGTTGGTGGTAGTGGTACAAAAGGGCAAGAGATTCCTAAGGAACCCTCTCGTACACCATCTACTCCTTTAGGTAGTAGCCAAGAAACACACACTGCCCAATAAGACACACAACCAACTGCTAAACGTGTTGGCAGTGATGAGGCTGGTATGGCCAACTTTATTATTTCATTTCCTGGAGCTACATGTGTCACCTCCACGGGGACCATTCCAAGCACGTTTTTGGTGAACAATTAAGGTGTTCCTATAAAGCAAGGACAAATCCCAGATAAGTTTTAATATTTTAACTGTTTCATGTACTCTATCTAAAACATATTTTATCATGATTATTATTTTTAAATTAATGATAATATCTTTTTTCTGTGTAGGAAACAATGATTTCTACAGGGACTTGGAGAGAAAGGCGTTGATAATTTTTGGCCCAACCATACGCACAAGGTTGAATTCCTAAAATTCCAACATGAAAATAGAACTTCTAGATTATCTAGAAGGCCTTTTAGGAGTGGGCACATTTGATAGAATAGTTGTCACCCGAGCAGTTGGAAAATATCTGAATTATACCCATGACACCTATAGGACACACTTGCAAATTAACTCTAGATACGAGCATCCTCTCATAGTTCCAGTGAGGGAGTGGAGAGCACTCGTCGATGATGGAAAAGAGAAAAATGCCAAGAAAGAAGGAAAAATGCTAACTGGACCCGCAAGGTAAATTACAACTTTAATCCAATAGATTTAATTTTCTCTATGTCTAAAATAAAAGTGTGCTACATAACTAACTTTAAGATTTTGATGATAGGTTGCTTGACCCCTCGAAGGCAACCAAATCTAGGATTGAAAAAAAAGGCCATCACAAGCTAGGCCAGGGTGGATACTTGAAATTAGCTGCAAGAATTGTAAGTAGTTAAACATCTTATAATTAATTGTATTGCCTTCCAACATTTCTATAATCCCATCAAATAACATTAAAAATACACAATCATATGTAATGTAGGGTGATGAATTTGGAATGGAAACCACAAAGGAAGACAGAGAGATCGCTTTTCGTTCTGACTATCAAGTCATAGTTGATCGTCGTAGAAGCTTGGGACAGGTCCCAAGATCTAGAATGCCTGATAAGGTAAAACGTTAACCTTTCAATATGTTTGTTTTTGTCCGTAAATTTAATGTCTAACAACTTTTTTTAAATCAGGGGAGCAACAATTTCAATGAGCCAAATAACCCAGTTGTAGAGCAGTGCATTGAGAGTAAAGTATTGCCAAAAGTACATGGTCCTCACGTCCAACTTGATCATTCCAGTGGGGACCAGGCTAGAAATGCTACTATCAGTGAGGGCCACGATGGTAATTAATTTCTACTTATAATTTTTTCTAATTATACCTTGAGGGTTGTGTCCTTATAACATTTTTTGTTTAAATGAGAGAGAATTTTGTACTTGAGCATCCTACCACCAGACAGGAACATAGGGCAATGGTTCCAACAGTGATAATAGGTGCAGTAGGTAAATAATCTCATTACAATTTTTTTATTATTAATATTACTGAACTAGTTCAATGATATTTAAAAAATGACGATTAAAATTTAATATTATTTGTTTTTGTAGGCGATGTCCTGTCACTGCATGAGTCCAGACATCGTGAGTATACAACTAGGTCAGCTATGTGGGAAAGGAACGAAACAGAAGTAGAGAACAATGATGCTGATGATGTAGTTAGGAGCTTTAGAAGTAGGAATAAGAAAAATAAAATTTGATAATGTAAAATATTTTATTACTATAAGACAAATGTTACCATACTTGGAACCTTTTTGCATTATATAAAAAAATCATTTATCATACTATTTTTATGCCAAGCACTTTCAATGTTTTCTTGCGTACTTTTTGTTGCATTGCTTTTTTATTAGTTATTGAATTTTTTTTTTTTTTTTTTTTTTTCTGCTCATGAAAGTAAAAAATGAAATATAGATTGGGTATTTTGGAATTGAGAGTGATGTGGTGGGGGGGGGGGGCGGAGGAGGGGAGGGGCCATAAGAGCTTCCACCTTCATGTGGTTGGCCTTGTTTAGTAGAGAATAATTTATTGGAGCAATTTAATCTTGGAGCAAACCTCCCTCAATCCAACGTAGCAACAAAAAAGTCACTATTAACTTAGTTGCTACTCTTTTAGATCGTGGGAGGCTTGTTCCAAGTACAGCCAACTCCAATAATTTTTTCTTGAAATGAAGAAGCGATTATTTAGGTATGTTTTGACATTGTCAACATATGTTCTAAAATTATCATAAGAATGCATCTTAGAGTAAAACATATTACATCAATTACTTGTATTTATTGTATAGATAATTATGAATTTTGAAAGGCTTGGCAGCGCAGGTACAAATCCTCTTGCATCATGAGAAATACAAATTTTCAACTAGGGTCATCTCCAGGATCTCTTTTCTTGTGCACTTGACTAGGTTCATAGTGTCACATTTTTTAATTTCCTTTACAGTTCATAATTCAAGATGAAGCTTGTTCATGATTATTATCTGGTTTTTTGTATGTGTGTTTTCTTCTATTTGATTTTAAGTTTGAACATGCTTTTAAACATTGAAACATTTTTTGTTTTTATACTATTTTTATACTTTTTCTAGTTATGGAGATATAACCACCATTGTATTGTATCCATCTTATCACATTCCCCTGGGTTGTATTAAGGTACAAAGGAACTCCAACTAGTTCCAATTCCCTCACATTCCAGTTACAAGGGCCATTGGAATAATTGGCACATATCACATTGGCTCAATTTTTTGGCCATCTTCATTCAAGTAGTCCAAGAGTACATCATCATCTTTTGGGAACAAGAAGCATGTTATTGGTGACATGCATGTGAAAACATATCGAGCACTTGCATGATCTTGTCCACCCTTGGCTCTAGTACCAAATTTCCCAAGTGGAGCAAGGAGGTTAATGTTGTTACTTCCAACAAAATCTTGTGTCATTCCAATAATTATGCTAGCAAGACTCTGCTCACTGTGATGGTAAGCAGAATGCTCTGAGACATAACCCGAGAATTGAGCAACGTTTTCTTGTGTAAAAAAATTTCTCTTCAAAGAGAAAAAAAATATTTTTATTTTCCCTGGTTTCAAACCATCAACCATGAATGGGATGGATTTTTTCAAATCAGCCATGAAAAATAGGACAAGTCTAGTCCAAATATGTTCCAGGCTCAAAATGTTTTCACGAGTTCTTTCCAGCCTCTATTTTCTTCTTGCTGAAGGCCAATTCAATTGCATCTCCATCTTCCACATTTATCCACATGAAGTCTTTTTTATGTTTGTCCAAATTTTTAAAATATTCTTTCCCCTCTTTAGAAGTACTTATGCCGAGAACTTTATAGTAATTTATAGTCCATCATGATGCTGTTCCACCTAGATATTATCTCCATGATTCATACTCAGGCATGCTATAAAAAACAATACCCGTCCATTTTTATGGGTTGCCTTGAAAATAGGAGTAATGAATTCAACAAGAAATGAAGGAATCTTGAGTAGAGATGTCCAGAAAGAGTATATGAAGTTGAAGTCTACCCATGATAATATGTTCTCAACAACTCCTCATTTATCAACTTTCTTCAAAAACTCTTGAGAGAGTTCACACTTTGTACCAAATCTATTCTGATGAGTTTTCAGTGTCTCCTTGGTTTGGGATTTAGCAGGATTGTCAATCAAATAATTCACAAAGATCCATAAATGATTCTTTATTATTTGTGCTTCACTGCAGCTGTCTTGTTCTTCTCATTTACAATGTTCATCACCTGGGTTGTTATCTTGTTTACTACTAAATCAACGTGGGAACAACCTTTAATGGTAGTTATTCCATTCACAAAGATAAGGTACTAGTGTCTTTACCTCATATATTTTCTATGTGGATAGTTAGTTGATTACTTCTGCAAGCAGTAGTGAAATTAGAAAACCAAGTGAATCCTTAGAATGTTGTGGTGCTCTTGAGGATTTATTTGAAATTTGTACCATTGATATTTTGTTACCATTTGTTGCACATGGTCATGATATGGATCAAAACCTAATCCTCTTCTATATGTTTGTCTTGCAGATGAAAGGTTTGATGGATATTAACGGATCAGAGAAGCTTTTAAGAAATACTTCGGGTTTGAGATGTTATCAGTTGAAAATTTGTTGAAATCTAGATGAGATATAATCAACAAAGGGTATCTATGCTAATTTAAGGATTAAATAAGTCACTAAACATCAATCAATACATCAATACTTAAGTCGAGAAAGTAAAAATACTAGGAACTCAAATACTTAACAAATTTTCTGTGTTGATTAACTTCTTTCTCATATCCAAGAATTGAAATAGATCCTTTTCACATATCTTATAGACAACAAAAGGCTAATAAACTCCTATATTTTTTATATGATATTTCACCAACAATCACCACAAAACAAAATTCCTTGAATTTTGAAAACGGCCACCATCCCTGACTAAAATCTTACGATTACCATGTTAGAGATCAACTGGTTAGCGTTATGTCATTAATCAAAGGAGGATGATTATGGATTCTTAGAGACACATCCAAAAGCTATGGCCAACATTTAAATGTGGTGGCCAAGAGCATGTTCTTCATGTAGGAACAAGTTTGTACATGGCTTGTATCCTAACACTACCCTTAGTGAAGACAGTGCTCTCAAATTTACATATAAATCCTCTATTTCAGGATGACATGTGTAGACTGTGACAAATGAAATGCACTTTATTCTAGACCTAAATCTAGTTGTATATGTAATTCGCACATTATTTCACTCAACATTATATAAAAATTGCTAAGGAATGTGTCAACTACATTTTAGATATGTGAATAACCACACCAGTATATGTGTATATCTTTATCTCTATAGCGAGGGGTTAGATATGGATCTTACATTCAGTTTATTAAGTACCAAGAGATATTTTTAAGGCATGTACCACATAGCCATGTATACCCATATTTTAGTAATATAAATCCATTAAGTATTGACACACACCAGGAATGCCTATCAATTAGAGGTCTGAGCTATGGGATGTGTTATCACTCAGATTTTCCTTGAAGTTGTTGGAAGAGGAAAGGGGTCCGAGGTAACCAAAAACCAACCTTCGGTACAGAATCTAGCCAATCTATACCCAGAGAGGGTTCTCTCTATAAAATTTAGCTTTGTTCTTGAAAATATTAGGCTAGTTATAAAGTCCAAGGGTTTTGATTTTGTTTGGGTTGATGGAATTCTTTAGCTGAGATTAAGATCAAGTAGTTTCAGTCCATTGGGCTAATGGAGTCAAAGGATTGGCTGCACCGGCTTAAGTTTATCAACAAAAGATGGTTTATCAGGGCAAGATAATCAAACTAGAAACAATTATAGATCTGAAATGAATGGAATAGAATTCAAACGGATGAAAGGCAACGAAGAATCTTTCAACAAATTCAAGAGAAGAGAAATAGATTGATTATCAACAAAGAGCAGTTAATTATTCTTTACTAAATAACCAAAGATGTATAAACTAGACAAACAGGAGAAATTAATAATTCCTTGTTTAAACCAGTTTAGAAGAAAACATTTAGAATAATAACGACTGAAATCAGATTACACCTAAGTACTTTCTGATTTAATCCTTTTCGTTAAACATTAAGATAATGAAACACAGATGATATTGTAAACAAATATGAAACTTCAAAACATGAGATAGAGATGACTTATTGATCCTTCATTCGACACATGAATCCTGAGAAAAGTCTTCTGCCTCAATTCCTTGTCCAGTTTTGCCACGAAAAATTTCTCCAAAGCTCTTTATTCCAAAATATTCAATGTTACATCAGAGTCTAAGAATCCACCCCAAAATACTTCCAAGAGTGAAGTATTTATACAAATTCTAAACTAAAATATCTTGAAAAAATATCAAGATTAGTTCACAAATCTCTCCAACTATTTTACATAAGTAGAACTTAAGTAAAGGACACTCAAACTAATGCATCTATTTGGCACTATTTCTTATGGATAGGTGATGAAAAAGAGGAGAATTTGAATTTGATCCCACTCTTAGTTGATGATGAGGCATCCAAGTCACTAACTGCTTCCTTTCTTTGTGCATTCTTCTCCAACAATTATGCAAACTTGGGGTCCAATGATATCTTTGTATTTCTCAATCCATAATATATATGTAAAAAGTGAAATTTTTATTGTGTATCCATATGTTGGTGAGATAAACCTGTTTCAGTTTCCTGAAATTCCTCTCCAGCTATGCACAATAGGCTCTGTAAAAATATGTGTAAAACAGAGTTTTACAGAATCTGAAACATAGCCTGTAAATATGTGCACGTATCTCTCATTCTGAAATCACTGTGAAAAAAGTGAGATAGGTTTTTGTAGATGGATCTCTTAGAAACAAAAAACTCCTTCAGTTTTGTATGATGTATTTTGGATTGGCCACAATATTCTCTAAAAAATGATGACTTAACTGGAATTTTCTACAAAAAGTGTTTTCCAACATTGTTTAATATTTCCCAAACCATAATAATTGTTAGAAAAGTGAGAGAGTTTTTTGTATATGGTCCTCTTCAGAACATAAACCTCCTTCAGTTTTTCAAAATTCATCTTGGATTGATCGCAATAGTTTCTGCAAAACAATGACTAAAACATGAAATTTCTGCAAAAATGTTCCATCTTATTGTGTTTTTCATCTTTTCACCTTTTTGTTCTTTTGACTGTTTTACTTTCACTTTAGACAAAATTCAATGTTGGTGAAAGTATTTTCATCTCTTTTTAACCCTTAATATCTTCATGTTTACTTTCACTGTTTACTGTTTACTTTTTACTTTTTACCGCTCTATTTTTATCTGTCTTCACTTTGTCATGAACTTGTATGTTCTGTTTTGTAACTGTCTTCCCTGCTGTTTATCTTCATGCTAGCTGATTTAATTGACTTGGTCTTCAATCTAATTCTCTTTAATCCTGATACTCTTTAACCTTGATACTCTTTGACTGTTCTTTACTGTGTCCTTTTACCTTCAATGTGTAGTTTAGGTTATACCTGTTTCCTTTGCCTGTCTTTCAACTGTATGTTTTATCTTCCATCTCTGTTTGAATAGATTTTATAACACTCTTGGAGTAAACAAGTCTTATGACTAGTATTAAGACTGTTTATCTAAGGATGTGGTCTTCTGATCACCTGTAAAACAAAACAAATTGTTAAGAAAGCATTGGTTTGCAGGGGAGGTCGAAAAGGTTTCATTTGATTTTGAGAGGTCTGTGGAGTGAATCTAGAATGATTTTTGGGAGGTAAACCATGCTCAAATTGGTTAACAGAGGCTTCAGGTGGTGCAGCTGGGTTACAAAGGGTTTTACTGCACAATCAGGTGAAAATGAGCAATACTAGGGTGTTTGTGTTTAAACGGGTAAACGGTTGATATTGGCGGGTAAGCTTTGAATGAACAGTGAGTTGAACAGGTACTGGTTATGGCGGAAGAACCTTGGAATACTCGACCGCAATTCTCTTCAGCAAATTAACGGTCGGCTGGCTTCAATAGTTGATTTTTGAAACTGGTTGCATGGGAGACTGGTTTGTGTACGAGATAATTAAAACAACGCGGGAAGATTTGTTTTATTCACAAAGTAAAAAGGTTGGCGGGTTTTTAATGATGACGTCAGCAGGTACGGTGGTTTCGTCATAGAGGGAAGGCGGTAAGTGGTTTCTTTCGCACCGCTTTTGAGGGAGGGCGGTATTGAGCGGATGGGCAGCGATTCCATAGAACGAATGATGCGTGGCCGTGGTACTGTTTGAAAACCACCGGCTTTTAGCATGTTATTGTTCGGATCAGGATGGCCAGTGGAATTATCAATAGCCATTGATCTTGGAGCAGCTGATCGAACGGTGGTCGGGGCGTGAAGTTGACGGGGAGTTAATAGGGTGGGCCCGATGTGATTTTTATTAATTAATCGCACCGGGAGCGATTTGATTGGCGTGTTAGGTTCTTATTTAATCGTGGGGATTAATTAATTCCTGCGTACGATGAAGGGTCAGGGAGGAAAAATATGCAAGGGATGGTTTATTTTTTGTTTTAAAACACGTAATAAAACATGTTTTGAATCATTTTTAATGTATTTCTATTATATGATAATTAAATTAGATTAATCCAATTACCATAGGGGGCGGGATTAACATATAATGATATATTTTAACCAAAGGGGGTATAAAGTGGGTTTTTTATTTGACCAAGTGGGGATTAAATACTTTGGTTAAAACTATAATATATGGGTTTTTTGGAATATTACATAAAAATGAGTTATATATAATAGGAGAAGGTCATTTCTATAAGGAGTTAATACATAACATCAATGTTAATATGACAGGGGACAATGTAAACTCAAAATACATTAATATAACTAAGAAAGTGAAGATTTAGAAGCAAATTGCATTATAATCACTTCATCACTTAGACTTAGGATAAAATGTGATTTTGAGGGTTTTTTATGAAATATGTCATGATTTTCCTAAGTAAAATGGGATTTTACTTAGGAAAAGAATTTTTGGAAGTAAATGAGTGTGATGATGAATGATTTTAAGTACTTAGGCCTTTCCACTTATTGGGCCAAGGGTCCGGTCCCTCCAAAAGTCAAGGAAATGCCTTGAGCCCATCTAATTTTCAAATGCCTTAGTACTTAGGGGAAATTAGTGAAATGTTTAGGGAAAAAGAGAGGGGAAGTTAATAATTTGACTTTTCTTTGCTTTAATTTCTTCCAATGTAGTGTTTTTCTTTACACTTGTGATGAAAATAAAATATTTCACACATCTAAAGCCATTGATTATCACATGTAATTCTGCAACATCATCTACCTACCCTACCTACTTTACCCTACCATTTTTTCTTCTTTATTAGGGTGCACTTAGACTGGCAAACCCTTATCAATCTTCCTTTTCTTTTACATGGAAATCTATCTAGTTCTAACCTTATTACATCTAAGGGCTCAGATTAAACTGTTGAGCTCCTTTTATTCACTCTACCTATCTACTTATCTGCCAAGTTTAAACAGTTTGGTCAGATTTTATTCTCTATCTCTAAAACATAAAATTGAAAGATGAATGAGTCAAGTTTAAACAGTTTGACTCTTCAAGAATTGTGGCAAAAGTTTAACAAGCTGCACACAATTTCTTATTACAGAAAATGAAATAGTAGTGGCATTTAGACTTGCACACTTTCTTTGGCCTTTCTTTGTTTGGGGTTCATTTCTTTCACTTTTTTGACCATTTTATTCTTTTTACCCTTTGATTTTTATTTTAGGGTATACCCTCTTTACATTTTTTAAATTTTTTGATTTTTTTAAAATATGGAAACCTTTGCAACAAGAAAAAGTATGAACATATTACATAGTCCATCAAGTCAATCATGAAATATGACACCTATTGGTATAGGAGTCTAACACTGGCTCCACTTGGGGATGGCTTTTCTTGGTGAAAAGTCAAGAACAGCAGGTCAAATGCCTCAAAATGCCTTTTAACTGAACCATGAAATCTTCTTCTACTTGTTTCTTTATTGTATGTATGACAGTAATACTTCTGAAGCTTAGGGCCTTCTCCTCGGGCTTCAACTCCAATAAGTTACTATCCACTCAAAACTTAAAAATTTGTTTCCCAGTTGGAAATCTTCTGCCTTGGTCCAATCCCAAACATGCATTTACTATGTTTGAAAATCTTGAATTGAATATAGTCATTTTTCTACAACCTGAAATATGATCTGAAACTAAAACAACACACAAAAATTTTCAAACCAACTTAATGAAAAACTAGCTGAAAATTGAAAACTAAAAAAAAAATGCTCAAAATCCTGAGCTTATTAGCACTCATCTACCTACTCAATCTATTTTTCAACTGCTAGTTAGGTAAAATGAAATAACCAATGCAACCATTCAAGCATTATGTACTTTGATATATTTTGTTGCATTTTCTTGTTGATTATCAAAACTGTACTTCTGCAACCTATTAGAAACTTGTCAACAAATGAGAGGATAAGGAAACACTTGATTTCCTTTGTTGACTCTAGAAACTGTACAAAAGGATCTTTCAAAATATATACACTGATGTTTAACTGATCTAAACCAGTATACATCTGTTTTGGATGGCCTCCATGCAATGAATTTGAAATGTTATTTTCGTCTTTATCTCCCTGCAAACTTTCAGATAAGATTTGTGATGATATTCTTCCTGATTGCAATGTTTGACTGTTGAATCCTTTATCATCTTGATTTTGAAAATCATAGTTAGTTAATAGAGGAATGCTTTGAATGCCTTCGATATTCAACATATCTGCTATTGGATCCTGAAAAAATTGGGAAAATTGCTGGAACCCATGACATATAAAATTCCATGGGACTTCATAAAATTCAACAAGTTTCTCATCCTTTTCATTAAATATGTTATACCACATTTCCTTTAAAAGCTGAAATGGTTCAAAAAATAGTGGTATGGAACTTTCTTGTGTCATTTGATCATTTATTTCAATGGAATTTGATAACTTCAATTGTGAAACTAAAAAATCTTGATCAATAGTTTGATTATCTTCTTTGTTGTCAATCACAATTCCTAAAGATTGTTGATTATTGATGGCATGATAGTTTTCTCGAATGAATTGAAATGAAGCAAAAAAAAGAGGTAAAGAACCTTCACTTATTTCCAAATTTTCTCCTCTTTCTTCCTCACTCACATGGCTGATTTGTATTGGTTGATCACTGTCTTCAATCTGCTAAAATTGAGTTTCTTCATCCCACAAACTAGCTTTTGATTGCTCTGTAAAGTTAGCTTGAATTTGGAGAACATAACTATCATCATAATGATCATACTTAGGCAAATCATCAAAAGAAGGAATGTCATCAAACATACACATTAGATCAGTAGATTCCTCTTCCTCATATTGATTTGTAATTTCATTTTCTGATCTATGATAATTTGAATTAAGAGGAATTTTTTCATGGCTATCAACCTCTTCTATTTCTTCATGGTGATTTTGAATAAAAAATTCATCTATCATAGTGATTTCTTGTGTTCTTTCATCTAGTTTTATTACCAAAAAGCTGAGTTTTACCTCTGCAATATTTTTCTTTTCGTCTTCTTCTTCTTTCAACTTTTCCTGTTTGATTTGGAGATTAACTTCCACATCAACTGCAATATTCTACATATGTACAAGTGTTTTTGGATCTCTTTCTCTTAACCGAAATTCTATTTTTGGATCAAAGGCACTTGGATAATGCAAGAGAGCTGAATCATGAGGAGGTCTAATATTTTCTGGCAGTGAAAATAAAATTGATTAAATCTGTCAAAAAAAAAAATTATTATTTCATTTGGATGTATTTTTAACTAATTATATCCTTCTATGATCACAAAAATATTGACTCTAATTAGCCATTTGTCACGAAATTTTTTGACAAACTGCTGGAAATTTGAGATGCTTGCATTAGGCAGATCCTTGAACCAACTCTTTATTCTATTTTACAAAGAAAGAGAAAAAATTCTGATTCTAACATCATCTTCATCAATCTCTAATAGATCTAGGTAATTCTCAAAACCTTGAATATGTTTTTGGGCAGTGATGTTATTATTGTCTCCATCAAATCTAGGAAGATGTTTGTAGTAGTTATCAGGAAAATCATGGAGTATAGAGTAAATAAAGAATATATATAGGAACTTTATATGGCACATGAGGATATGTACGAGTTGTAAGATGAGTCTGCTTGATTATTTGAGGGCTTTATGGTGGAAAATGATCATCATTATATTCATAAGAAGTTTGCTCAAGAGATTAGAGGAGTGTCTGCCCACAAACTTCAAAGGAAAGTAACTAAAAACTAATCTAAGATCTTCTATAAAATACAATATATATTGAAAAAATTTCTTGATGAGAAAGAACATAATGTCTTGGATTAAGATCCAAGTTGAAAGCCTGATCTTTCCATATTTTCCTTTGAGGTTCATTCCTCCAGTGGAGTCTTGATTGTGAGATTGATTTTGGAGTCGCCAGGTGGATGATTTTAACATTTGTGTGTTTGATCCCTGTCCACCATCATAGATCAGATCTAAACCTGTAAAACAATTCTGAAGAAAAAGTTAGTTCTTCAGGAAACCAAATTTTGAATATTTTATGATTATTTTATTTTTTTATGAATTTTCAAAACAACTTCTATGATTTTTTTAAAGGCTTTAGATATAGAGATTTAAACTGTAAAGACTTATTAAACTAAGCTGATGAAATTTACTTTGAAACCAAATCTTGATTTCATAAATAGCGGGAGGTGAAAAGGCTGAAAACCAACATTTATTACTTTTGCAATTGCGAGCAAGAGCAATTTTAAAGGCTACAGTAAGCTTGAACTCTAAAATCATGGTTGTAAGACAACAAATAAGTAACAAATAAATTATTAAGATCTGAGGCGAATAACTCACATGTTATCACTCAGATTTTCCTTGAAGTTGTTGGAAGAGGAAAGGGGTCCGAGGTAACCACAAACCAACCTTCAGGTACATAATCTAGCCAATCTGTACCCAGAGAGGGTTCTCTCTATAAAATTTAGCTTTGTTCTTGAAAATATTAGGCTAGTTATAAAGTCCAAGGGTTTTGATTTTGTTTGGGTTGATGGAATTCTTTAGCTGAGATTAAAATCAAATGGTTTCAGTCCATTGGGCTAATGGAGTCAAAGGATTGGCTGCACTGGCTTAAGTTTTTTAACAAAAGATGGTTTATCAGGGCAAGATAATAAAACTAAAAACAATTATAGATCTAAAGTGAATGGAATGGAATTCAAACAGATGAAAGGCAATGAAGAATCTTTCAACACATTCAAGAGAAGAGAAATAGATTGATTATCAATAAAGAGTAGTTAAGTATTCTTTACTAAATAACCAAAGATGTATAAACTAGACAAACAGGAGCAATTAAGAATTCCTTGTTTAAACCAGTTTAGAGGAAAACATTTAGAATAATAACAACTGAAATCAGATTACACCTAAGTACTTTCTGATTTAATCCTTTTCGTTAAATATCAAGATAATGAAACACAAATGATATTTTAAACAAATATTAAACTTCAAAACATGAGATAGAGATGACTTATTCATCCTTCATTTGACACATGAATCCTAAGAAAAGTCTTCTGCCTCAATTCCTTGTCCAATTTTGCCACGAAAAATTTCTCCAAAGCTCTTTATTCCAAAATATTCAATGTCACATCAGAGTCAAAATCACATAAAATACTTCCAGAGAGTGAAGTATTTATGCAGTCCTTTAAAATATCTTGAAAAAACTCTCAAGATTAGTTCACAAATCTCTCCAACTATTTTACATAAATAGACTTAATGCAAGGACACTCAAAAGAATGCATCTATTTCAGCTCTATTTCTTTATGGATAGGTGATGAAAAAGGGATAATTTGAATTTAGTCCACTCTAGTTGATGATGAGGCATCCAAGTCACTAACTGCTTCCTTTCTTTGTGCATTCTGCTCCAACAATTCTGCAAACTTGGGGTCCAATTATATCTTTTTATTTCTCAATCCATAATAGATATGTAAAAATTTAAAGAGGTTATTGTGGATCCATATGTTGGTGAGATAAATGTCTTTCCGTTTCCTAAAATTCCTCTCCAGCTGTGCACAATAGGCTCTGTAAAAATATGTGTAAAACAGAGTTTTACAGAATTTGAAAAATAGCTTGTAAAGATGTGCATGTATATCTCAATCTGAAATCACTGTGAAAAACGTGAGATAGGTTTTTGTAGATGGGTCTCTTAGGAATAAAAACCTCCTTCAGTTCTGTATGATTTATTTCTTATTGGCCACAATCATCTCTAAACAATGATGACTTAACTGGAATTTTCTGCAAAAAGTGTTTTCCAACATTGTATAATATTTCAAAAACCATAATAGCTGTTAGAAACGTGAGAGAGGTTTTTGTAGATGGTCCTATTAAGAACATAAACCTCTTTCAGTTTTTCAAAATTAATCTTGGATTGATTGCAATAGTTTCTGCAAAACAATGACTAAAGCATGAAATTTCTGCAAAAATGTTCCATCTTGTTGTGTTTTTCATCTTTTCACCTTTTTGTTCTTTTGACTGTTTTACTTTCACTTTAGACAAAATTAAATGTTGATGAAAGTATTTTCATCTCTTTTTAACCCTTAATATCTTCATGTTTACTTTCACTGTTTACTGTTTACTTTTTACTTTTTACCGCTCTATTTTTATCTGTCTTCACTTTGTCATGAACTTGTATTACATCTTGTACTTCAATCTTCTGTTGCATTTTATCTTCATGCTAGCTGATTTACTTGAATTGGTCTTCAATCTGATACTCTTTAATCCTGATACTCTTTGACTGTTCTTTACTGTGTCCTTTTACCTTCAATGTGTAGTTTAGGTTTTTACTGTCTGTTTCAACAGTAAATCGTTTAATATCCTGTTTCCTTTGCTTGTCTTTCAACTGTATGTTTTATCTTCCATCTCTGTTTGAATAGATTTGATAAAAATCTTGGAGTAAACAAGTCTTATGACTAGTATTAAGACTGTTTATCCAAGGATGTGGTCTTCTGATCACTTGTAAAACAAAACAAATTGTTAAGAAAGCATTGGTTTGCAAGGGAGGTCGAAAAGGTTTCATTT
Organism: Pinus albicaulis; assembly: GCA_034641835.2. Taxonomy (NCBI): domain Eukaryota; kingdom Viridiplantae; phylum Streptophyta; class Pinopsida; order Pinales; family Pinaceae; genus Pinus; species Pinus albicaulis. The sequence continues at coordinate 62,235,617 of MU968411.1, read as the reverse complement.
GATTTTGAGAGGTCTGTGGAGTGAATCTAGAATGATTTTTGGGAGGTAAACCATGCTCGAATTGGTTAATATAGGCTTCAAGTGGCGCAGCTGGGTTACAAAGGGTTTTACTACACAATCAGGTGAAAATGAGCAATACTAGGGTGTTTGTGTGTAAACGGGTAAACGGTTGATATTGGCAGGTAAGATTTGAATGAAAAGTGAGTTGAACAGGTACTAGTTATGGCGGAAGAACCTTGGAATACTCGACTGCAATTCTCTTCAGCAAAGTAACGGTCGGCTGGCTTCAACAGTTGATTTTTGAAACTGGTTTCATGGGAGACTGGTTTGTGTACGAGATAATGAAAACGATGCGGGCAGATTTATTTTATTCACAAAGTCAAAAGGTTGGCAGGTTTTTAATGATGACGTCAGCAGGTACAGTGGTTTCGTCACAGAGGGCATGCGGTAAGTGGTTTCTTTCACACCACTTTTGAGGGAGGGTGGTATTGAGCGGATGGGCAGCGATTCCATAGAACGAATGACGCGTGGCCATGGTATAGTTTGAAAACCACCGAATTTTCGCGCATTATTGTTCGGATCAGGATGGCCAGCGGAATTATCAATAGCCGTTGATCTTGGAGCAGTTGATCGAATGATGGTCGGGGCGTGAAGTTGACGGGGAGTTAATAGGGCGGGCCCGACGTGATTTTTCTTAATTAATCGCACCGGGAGAAATTTGATTGGCGTGTTAGGTTCTTAATTAATCGTGGGGATTAATTAATTCCTGCGTACGATGAAGGGTCGAGGAGGAAAAATACGCAAGGGATGGTTTATTTTTTGTTTTAAAACACGTAATAAAACATGTTTTGAATCACTTTTAATGTATTTCTATTATATGATAATTAAATTAGATTAATTCAATTACCATAGGGGGTGGGATTAACATATAATGATATATTTTAACCAAAGGGGGTATAAAGTGGGTTTTTTATTTGACCAAGTGGGGATTAAATACTTTGGTTAAAACTATACTATATGGGTTTTTTGGGATATTATATAAAAATGAGTTATATATAATAGGAGAAGGTCATTTCTATAAGGAGTTAATACATAAGTTATAACATCAATGTTAATATGACAAGGGACAATGTAAACTCAAAATACATTAATATAACTAAGAAAGTGAAGATTTAGAAGCAAATTGCATTATAATCACTTCATCACTTAGACGTAGGATAAAATGTGATTTTGAGGGTTTTTTATGAAATATGTCATGATTTTCCTAAGTAAAATGGGATTTTACTTAGGAAAAGAATTTTTGGAAGTAAATGACTGTGATGATGAATGATTTTAAGTACTTAGGCCTTTCCAATTATTGGGCCGAGGGTCCGGTCCCTCCAAAAGTCAAGGAAATGCCTTGAGCCCCTCTAATTTTCAAATGCTTAATGCCCAGGGAAGTCAGAGGTAGATGTTTAGGGAAAAAGAGAGGGGAAGTTAATAATTTGACTTTGCTTTGCTTTAATTTCTTCCAATGTAGTGTTTGCCTTTGCACTTGTGATGAAAATAAAAGATTTCACACATCTAAAGCCATTGATCATCACATTTAATTCTTTAACATCATCTACCTACCCTACCTACTTTACCCTACCATTTTTTCTTCTTTATTAGGGTGCACTTAGACTGGCAAACCCTTATCAATCTTCTTTCTCTTTTACATGGAAATCTATCTAGTTATAACTTTAGTACGTCCAAGGGCTCAGATTAAACTACTGAGCTCCTTTTATTTACTCTACCTATCTACTTATCTGCCAAGTTTAAACAGTTTGGTCAGATTTTATGCTCTATCTGTAAAACATAAAATTGAAATATGAATGAGTCAAGTTTAAACAGTTTGACTCTTCAAGAATTGTGGCAAAAGTTTAACAAGCTGCACACAATTGCTTATTACAGAAAATGAAATAGTAGTGGCATTTAGACTTGCACACTTTCTTTGGCCTTTCTTTGTTTGGGGTTCATTTCTTTCACTTTTCTGACCATTTTATTCCTTTTACCCTTTGATTTTTATTTTAGGGTATACCCTCTTTACATTTTTTAAATTTTTTGATTTTTTGAAAATATGGAAACCTTTGCAACAAGAAAATTTATGAACATGTTACATATTCCATCAATTCAATCATGAAATATGACACCTATTGGTATAGGAGTCTAACAAGATGCATTATTCCTTCCACCTTATAGGAATTCCCTATACAAGCAACTAAATCCTGGGTTGTTCCTTAATCATAACGAATGTATAAGTCCACTAATTTTGAAGGAATGCTCTTCGTGCTAGTGATCTTACTTCCAACGAAATATTGTGCCATTCCAATAATTTTTCTAGCAAGACTCTGCTCACTGTGATGGTAAGAAGAATGCTCTGAGACATAACCCGAGAATTGAGCAACCTTTTCTTTCGTAACAAAATTTCTCTTGAAAGAGAAAAACAATATTTTCCTTTTCCCTGGTTTCAAACCATCAACCATGGATGGGATGGATCTTTGCAAATCAGCCATGGAAAATAGGATCCGTTCCTTGTTTACAAAGTTAATGTACTTGTTAAGCGTGTCAGTCTGGTCCAAATATGTTCCCACCTCAAAATGTCTTAGCCATTTCTTTCCAGCCTCTATTTTCTTCTTGCTGAAGGCCAATTCAATTTCATCTCTATCTTCCTCATTAATCCACATGAAGTCTTTTTTATGTTTCTCCAAAATTTTAAAATATTATTTCCCCTCTTTTGAAGTAGTTATACCGAGACCTTTATAGTACTTTATGGTCCATCTTGATGCTGGTCCACCCAGATATTTTCTCCATGATTCATACTCAGGCATGCTATAAAAGACAATACCCGTCCATTTTTATGGGTTGCCTTGAAAATAGGAGTAATGAATTCAACAAGAAATGAAGGAATCTTGAGTAAAGATGTCTAGAAAGAGTGTATGAAGTTGAAGTCTTCCCATGATAATATGTTCCCAACAACTCCACATTTATTAACTTTCTTCAAAAACTCTTGAGAGAGTTCACACTTTGAACCAAAGTTGTTTTGACGAGTTGTCAGTGTTTCCTTGGTTTGGGATTCAAATGCAAGATTTTCAATCAAATAATTGAAAAATATCCATAAATTATTGTTTATCGTGTGTGCTTTCACTGCAACTGTCTTGTTCTCCTTATTTACAATGTTCATCACATGGGTTGTTATCTAGTTTGCTACAAAATCAAGTGGAGACTAGAATGTGTTTGTACCTCATGTCTTTTCTATGTGGATAGTTAATTGACTACTTCTGCAAGTCGTAGTGATAAATACGCTTTATTCTAGACCTAAATCTAGTTGTATATGTAATTCACACATTATTTCACTCAAAATTATATAAAAATTGCTAAGGAATGTGTCAACTACATTTTAGATATGTGAATAACCACACCAGTATATGTGTATATATTTATCTCTATAGCAAGGGGTTAGATATGGATCTTACATTCAGTTTTTTAAGGACCAAAAGATATTTTTAAGGCATGTACCACTTAGCCATGTATACCCATATTTTAGTAATATAAATCCATTAAGTATGGACACACACCAAGAATGCCTATCAATTAGAGGTCTGAGCTATGTCATGCATTATTCCTTCGACCTTACAGGAATTCCCTATACAAGCAACTAAATCCTGGGTTGTTCCTTAGCCATAACGAATGTAGAAGTCCACTAATTTTAAAGGAATGCTCTTCATGGTAGTCACTTTAGTGGGAATATGGGTCTATATAAATATATTATACTCATTAGTTACAAAGCTACTTCCAAGGCCAGTAGAATGTGTTAAATCCAACCAATCATGTGACTCTATGTATATCATATCTAGTACAAATCATATCGAAAATCAGTCCAACGTGTTATTATTTGGGCATCACAGTTTATATGATAGAGTTTGGTGTAATAATAGTATCATTCAACATAATAGTAGAAACATATCAGCATTCGACATAATGAGAACAATAAAAATAGAAATCATATAATAGTACGCCAACATATTAACCAGAACAACAAGTTTGATTGAAGTAACAATTGTAACACATGAATATTTGGTGATTCCATTTTATATAGTGGAACACTAGAGAAAGAATGAGGGATAAATGTATTTATGAAGACTTCTAACCTCAAAAACTTCATTTCCCTTCAAAATGTCCCTCTAAAATAAGTTTGACTCAATCAAAACATGTGTCAATATTTTTGTTCTTTGTATTTGGGATGGAATCCCAAGTCCCAAGTTTGAGGCCAAGATTCCCAAGTAGGGTAAGTGCGGAATTCCACCAGGGGAGTATCTAGGGAGTACTTGTACCAGAGCTAACTCAAAAAGAATCAACCATTCTTAAGAGTAGGGGAAAATTTTAACACTAGTATAATAGATTCTGAGGAATGTTTATTTCAATTTTACCAAGATGGAAGAGTATGTTGAGCCCACATGAGTTTCTATATCATATTTCTCCATATGTGGCTTTGTGAGTTTATGCATTACAATGTCTTGCAAAATACAACAACAGTTTAGAACAGATGGATATTCTTTCATAACCAGTATGATTGTGACACTTCCATGCAAGCCACCTGTTTACAAGGCCAAGTGGTGGAATTTTGAGCTCATACACTAGTTGAAGCAATTGTAAAAGTGATCATCTCACTGACGTAATTGGATACAGTAAAAACATCTGTTCATGAATAACACCCAGATTATTGTTCCACTTGATAAACAACTTTTAGTCACCTTTCCTTCATCAAGGAAATGTAGTACTTTAAGTATTTATTAGTCCAAGTCTGGCATTCAAACACTATAAAATAATTGATGGGGTGATGGATTTTGTATTGTAGAGTGAAAAGAAACCACTTTCCTAAAAGTGGAAAGATATAATAACAAGGGGATCTTATGTATCAGAGAAGCTGTTGAGATTTATGCTCTCAAGCATTGGATGTGTGTGTCAATTTTTTGGGAATGGAATCATGTTCCAAGGCTTATATGCTTATACACATGATTTTGAATACCCTAAATTACATGGTATCACTAGAATCATTAGACCCAGTTATAAGTCCTTCCATCCTTTCTATCCTTTTTAGACATGTTGTTTAAAATAGAAAGGAGTATTATCGGGAATTTTCACGTCTAAATGACATTTATTGAAAAATATTGGAACATAAGTCAAGATTGTTTCTCGAGAGTCCAAATACAGTGTGCTCACATTATTAGAAATAATGAATACTTATCTCTTTTATAAATATCTTATGGTATGTGCATCAAAACGATACTCAAGAGAATTATATTTATTTGAATTCTAATTATAATGTTGCCATTTCCTCTGAGGATATTTGTGCAGAAATAAGAACAATGGAAACATGTCACTGAATATGTAAGAATTATCTTTGGGGCTTGCACTTCAAGGCCTTCAGTAATTTGATCTATCTAGAAAGAATTTCGTAACTCTATTAGGGCATACCAAAAATCTTAAATGGATATTCGAAGTGAGGATGATAAACTCGACTTTCGGGTTTTTTTAAATTCACAATTTCTGCTGATTGATAATTCTGTTGGCATAAGGCTCTCCTCTCTCTTTCTGCACATAAAATTTATCTGAGGGGAGATATTTATCATTCTTCCTATATACCTTCTTATCATATTCTTCCTAATTTCTTCTTTCATTCCTGTCCTTGTGGAGCAGAATAGATGGGTGAAACAAAAGATTTCAACTAGTCATGCCAAATTGTTTCAAATTTCACAACAAAGTTACAGCTAACATAGAGTTTAAAACATCTTAACACAGATTTAGATGCCAAAAATGACCAGTATGTGGATATATTTCTTTAAAATGGTGCCAAATAATCTGAACAAACAATATATTGTGAATGAAATAAAGCCACATAACAAATTAGAATAGTTGTTGAAAATATTATTTTCCAAGGAATGTGGGGTTTTCAACATTTTTATAAAACTGGAAACAAAAAAGATACTTCATAAGAGTTTTAGAAAGAGGTTTTTGACCTATATGATTGAGAGAGTCAATGGTTTTTATCACATGCATAGAAGAGGGTTAAGAATTGGGGGGAAATCATAATTTTAGGGAGATTCAACAAGCCCCGTGACAAAGCACATAACTGTAGCTTTTCATATGATTTAAAATTCAACTTATAAATAAAAATTTGATACAATTTTAAATTCAGAGGTGTTCTTTTACCTTCTTTTTTTTCCATCTTCTTAGATAGTTTCATGTTTAAAAGCAAAAATCTTTAGTGACAAGTACAACAATTGTGTTATTAACATAAGTAGGTCACTACTTTCGAGAAAGTGACCTACTGCCTAATTCTCAGCCAAGAACTTACCTAAGCAAGGTATCACCACAGTCATTGATATTTTTTATTTGAAAACCCAAGTCTAGAAAAATATGGTCTAAATTGAAGGCGTTTAATTTAGCATTTACAGAAAAGTCAATTATAGAGCACATAAATAGTCTTATTCCAGAAAATATATTGCTCAAGATTGGTCAGCAAGGCACTGAAACTTAATGGAAACCCATGAGATTGGATAGGGCACTGCACCAAAGTGTTTAGGAAGTGACAACTAGTGAATGGATATTGTTGGCTAAGCCTAAAGCATGTTTTGTATATTCAGCTCAAGGGAGCATGGAAATTTCCCTATAAGAAGAAGCATTGGTTGTATCAAGTTGAAACAATCTAAGAGCCCTATATCGAGTCAAAATAGCCATTCTTCACCTCCTCATCTATTTTGGAAGGCCTTCCTCTTAGCCAACAACATAAATTTCATATATGTGGGTTCCCCAGCCCAATGACCCCTTTTGTCGTAGAATCAACGTCCCTGTTCTGGTAATTTTATATCTGCTATATTAGCCTAGGAGTGGACCTAGATTATTTGTAGCCAATTTGTCCCTACCACCATTTTCTGGAAGTCTAGTCTGTTAGGCCATAAACTCCCTTGGTTCATTTAGTTCCGAAAAACATGTCAATTATTTTGAGTTCAAATATTATATCTCATATGGGAAAGAAAGAAAGATTAAATACAAGTTTATTTAAAAATGCTTAAAATTGTAGAAAATTTACTTGGTATGGTGGTGTTATAATATGTGTCAAGTTTCCAACCTTCATTTGTAGGTCCAGGTGCAAGTTAGAAATATGGACCTATATCTAACAAATTACATTTATTCCTTGAGTTTTCTCTAGGGGTTACTCCATGTACGTTAAATGATTTCCACCCAAGATTCAAATCTCCCCACTCAGCCCAGTCTTGCAAGGTTGGAGGGTTCACCCAACACAAGGCTTATCGTACTAAGTGAACACAATGAGATCTACGGATAACCTCCTCCTCATTCAGATGATGATAAATTTTCTTGGAGATCACAATCTCAATTTTAGCTAGGTTGACCTAGTTTTGTGGTCTCTTAGACACTAATGAAATTATCTTATTGCATCTTATATTATCTCCTCACACTCATCATCCTGGAAGGGGATAAGCCACTGAATAATAGAATGATTGATAGGAAACTTGTCACCCCCAACTAGGGGGCTTGACAATGAAGGCAAGGGGACAAACCCCAAAAATAAGGATGGATTTATGATGGAAAATTGGCCTGGAATTTTCCTACAAACATCAAATTATCATCACTAAATATTTATTCTACACAAGGTATTTGAAGTCACTCTACCAATTCATTTTAATTCCAAGAATTCATTACACAAAACAAAATTATTATTATTTTTTTCAAGTTAGGATACAATTTATAACGTTAAAAAGTTGATATTGGTTATATGTCCATAGTGTTGCATATTTTCTATTTGAATTACATAAATATTTATAATAATTACGTTTATGTCTATGTGTGTAATCTTTGTGTGTGTATGTGTGTTGGCTCGCACATAGACACAACATTGAGCCGTCAAATATGAATCTCAAAGGTGCTTTTCAAAATATAAGCACACATGGGCATTATTGAGCCAAAAATGCCTGCATATTTCCTTCTCTGAACAAGTCTCAATGTGGAAAATCCATGAAATATAATTATGTCAACTTTTTCACGTAATTCTTCCACATTTTTCCAAAAAAACACTTTGCCACATGCTCTTGTTTTCTCATTTTTCTAAGAAAGGAAATGGGAGCATGTTATGCTATTGATGGTGAAGGTTGTTGTGTTTACCTATAGGTTCCCTCCTATGTTTCAAGGCCTACTACTTCTATCTTGTCACCGAAAAACCTCAGAGATAGGTCACTAAAAATATCCGAGAAGATGTCCAAAAATCTCTATTTGTAGACTGTTTGAAGATCACAATCTCAATTTGCAGTGAAGAACAATAATATATTCATTGGTATGTGGAACACCCACATGGAATATAACATGTCATTGTTATTTTGTTCTTGATGTTGTGGTACTGAAGTAGAATGATGTGGCACACCTATGTGGTAGATGGTGTATCATCATGACATGGATCATTGGTGATGTGGTGATGACAAGGTGAAAACATTGCACTAACGTGGCACTGACATGGAGAGGAAGTGGAAGGTGATGTGGAGATGGTTATTAACCTATTGTTATACTAGGATGTCAAGGAATTGATTTCGAGAAATTTGGAATCCAGTATTTGGCCTATCTTCCAATACTAATAGAACCTAAACTTTTTCAGTGATATTAATTGTAGCTACAAATCCTTAGTATATTAACATGAGCTAATTATATCCCATTTTACACTTAGAAATTAAGGTTATAAATATGGTCTTGTGCTTTAAGCGCTTTTTTCATAACAGCTACATAAAATTTTAGTCTATTACTTCACACTTATATTTGGGTGAATAATTCCCTTGTTGCATTGAGTGCTAGAATGAGGAACATTGGAAGGCTATAAAAGAGATAATTGATGTTCTTGAAAGTATCTCTAATGGTCTCTATTACATGTAGATAAATACCAGGATTTATTCACATCTAGAGTGATATTATTTATGCACAATATTAGTTATATTAATTGTAGCTTGCTTTAGCTCTATTCCTAATGTAGCATTAATTAACGGTGGCCTATGATAACTTTGTCTGTGTCAGTTCATTGTATAAGCTTGGTAGAAATTATTACTATTCAAAGCATTCATTTTTATATGACTTATCTAATAACTACACAACCGCTTCTTTTCTAATACATATGTATACAGTCGAGAAGTGATTCTCATTATACTTCCCTCATAGACAATAAAAGAAACCTAAGATAGTATGAAATACTTGTAGCTTCCTAATTATGTAGACATCGTGTGATATTGTTATGCATTACGTTGTTAGAAGCATTTATACAAAATTATAATAAATGAAAATAGGCTATCCCAGTTGGGCATGATGTCAAGGTGTTTCCATGGTGTATTCATGCTTGGACATGATGTCAAGTATTAGTCTAAATTTAACGTTAAACACGGTGTATTTTTTAATGGACATAATATTATAAATATGAGACACACATTATTTCCAGAGGTATCGTTTATGGATATACATGATATTGTTATTTACCTTAGAAAAGGGTACAAGGTGATGTTATGAAATATTTTTAGTCATGTTTTATTGTTGGGAATTTTGTCTTGCTACAATAGAAAGCAAATGGAGTCGTGTTTTAATGACTGGGAAGTTTTCCTTGCTACAAAAACAAAGAAATGGGGTTTTTTTTTTAATTATTGGGTAGTGTGCCTTGCTACAGTAGCAAGGAAATGGAGCCATGTTTTAATTACTAGGAAGTATATCTTTCTATAGTAACAAGGAAATGGCCATCGCTAAACTTCACATCTAGTGGCGCAACACTATTACCATCACCAACTTATTACCCATTGGCCACCAAACTAGTGGACTTATCCAACTTTGGTATTTGTGTTAACCAACTGAAATTAGTTGTGCATTTTTCCTTTAAAATTTTGCAAAAGATAGTTGAGTCATGGAGTCTTTTACACTGTAATGGTAGCATAAGACTAATTGGTATAATTTGTGTGATTTTCATATATATTTGGTCTTTATATGAGATATTTCCATCACTTGAGTGTGTAAGCTGTTAGTGTCATTATTTTCATAATTCCACCAGGGATCAAAACACATTTGCATGTGCATCTTAGGTGTCCCATTCTGAATAAGTTTTTTTATCATTCCATTAGGTCATGACTTAAAATTGTTCCGCTGGTGGTTTTCCTTGTCAATAAACTTCACTCTCCCTCCAATATTCATATTTATGACTCATTCCCATGTCCCCTTGAGCATAATAACACTTATGGAAATGCTAGTTTCACTTGAAAGTCTTTTAAGTCAAAATCTCATTCAAAATCATGTAAAAAAGCAGTCCCATTAGGTCATTAGGTTTTTTCATTTTTCAAGGTCATTCTTTCATTCCGATAAGGTTAGCATATATATGAGAGGGGTTTAACAAGATCATCATGATGTATTCATTATGCTTTCAGAGTTGTATATTTAAATTAATGAATTTTATATCAAAATGTCATTTTGATAGAAAAGTCAATTATGTAATTTATTTTAAATTTTTCCAAATGTAATTTCATGCTATTATATGTAATAATTTCATCCCAAATTTATCAAAAAAATTATTTCAAGCCTCATTAAGCAATAAAAATCCAACTCCAGGACTTCCACAACCTGCAATGCCAAAAGGTCAAAAAAGCATCAGTGACAAAGAAAAATACATCAAACTTTAGAAAAAGTGGGTATTTCAAGTTAAATCAAAATCCACTTGCCTATAAATTCTATAAAGCATTTCAAACAAGTTATTGTTACCCTTCAAAGCATCAGAATTTTCAAGAAGAGAAGAATTTCTAAGTTTTTTGAGCGAGTTAGGGCCAAATCCACAGGCGCTACGCATTTAGAAGGTTGGCACTATGCGTTTTAACCGGTGTGGCGCACTTGCCCAGTGGCGCTACGTCATTGATAGGAGAAAATAGTGTTAACTGTGAAGGTTTTGCGTGCTCAAACAGAGGCGTTGTGCGTTTGGATAGGTAATGCGCCCTCACACAATGGCGTTGCGCGTCTGCACAATAAATACTTGTGAGTGTTGTGTCACTCTGAATCACTTCAAACAGATTCCAAATTTCTTCTACAATCCTCCACATATTTCTAAAGTAGTAAGTACATATCATATACCTTGTTTCTAAATTATTTGATGGTTCTTTAATGAAATTGAAATGAAACCCTAATCTCAGTTTATGGCCATTGTCTATACACCTTGTTTATCCTCCTAAACAAAATTTCAGTCATAGGGAGGGTAAATTTCATTGACCTAGGGTTTTCATTGACCTATTTGTTACATTAACACTCATTCCCTTCATTTTTTCAAGCTGCCATCTCATCCTCTTCCCTTTCATCTCATCCCATTTGTACCCTAGGGTTTTATAAGTCAGATTTTTAAGATGTCAGAAGAAGAAGATAGTGGTATTGGTCAGGCACAAATTCCAAGAAGGAATGATCACAAAGGAGGGAACATTAATAGGTTTGAACCCATAACCACAAGGGAACTCATGGCCTCTCCTCTCACTGTGTCTTGTTTCAAGCATGTGGGTTGTTTTGAGTTTCATGAGAGAGTGCAACAAATTCAAAATCACTCGGGGTTAACAAGTATGTTCATCACTAATTTACATGACAACTAGGTTACTCTTGCTGGGGTCACCTTTGATATGTCCACCAATGCTGTTGCAGTAGCTACAGGGATCCCTAGTGTGGGAGAGTGGTGGTTTAAACAAGAAAACTTGGATATGAGCTATTATGAACCGTACCTCAAACCTAGGTACAAGGATCACAAGAAATCAATTTTCCCTTTCTCTCATCTCCTTGACCGTTATGTTCCCATGATGAGGATAATCATTCATATATGAATCCTCATGCATTTCACTAGAGTTAGAATGATACACATACGTTACTATATTTTCCGCAGCATTCACAAGATGGCTTACATTGTGCAAAAGAGGGATTACAATCATCAAATGCAGATTCTATTTCATCATCCACTCATCAAAATGGTGGTCATGCATCAGCTTCGACAGAAAAAAATTTCATGGGATGCATTCATTTATAATGAGGTTTTCACTACCCCACCTAGCCATCATGAGCAGGATATCCCTTCATAATCTCATCCTCCCATATCCACTTCTCCATCACATCCCTCTGTTCAAACATCACCACCCACTCACATCCATTCACCTCATGTTGATCCTACCTCATCACCTTTCTATAACACTTCACCATCAAATCATGATACTGGAGCATCAAGCATTGAAAGGGACATTGAGGTAGCTTGCAATAAAATGACTGATATTTAGCCATTCCATAAGACCTATCAGAGAGGCCACATGCATGTGTTTGCTTCACATGATGTGAAAGGGGCCATGCCTTCTTCATCAACAAAATAGGTAGACAAGGGAAAGGAAAAGGCTACAGAGCCTATCATCATTGAGCAGGAGGACAAACATGAAACTGAGCAGGAGTTTCAGTTGATTGAGATTGATGAGGAGGATGAGGATAGAGCCACTAGTGCAGTGATCAGAGGCAATGAGGCCAAGATTAGTGAGTTGCAAGCTAATCTTAATAGAGCACAGTACGTGATTGACTTTCTTGAGCTAGAAAATCAGCGACTGAAGACTAAGAAAACCATCAGTGAAGTCAAGACAATCAGAGCTCATAGAGAGGCAGGAAAGGAAAATGCCTTGCTGGAGGAGACCTTGGGTATATTTTATGAGAGTGATGATGAAGAATATCAGCTTCCGAAATGGACACCGAGGATAATTGGGCTAAAGAGGGCTTTAGCTCAAGAAAGGCAGAAAGAGGCTGAATTGACAGAGCAACTTACTCTAAGTGAGCTACTTGCCATAGAGATTAGCAGACAGAGAGTCTTGGATTGAGAGAGCCTATTAGCCATCAGTATTTTCAATTAGATATAGATGACTAAATATTGGTTCTAGATTTCTGAAAACAACCTTCCTTGAAAATTGTGAGTTTCAGAAATCTCACTGCCTTCATTATCCTTATGGAAATTTTTTCACTATTTCATCAGGTTGCCATTCCATGGTCACCCAGTCACTCCTACATACTCCTTATGGGCTTTTACCTATCATTTTTAGCCTCTTTCCCTACTTATAACTTAATTGGCCTATTTTTCCCCTACACATGAACCCCACTTTCCCTATAGGGTTTCCAATAAGCCTACTCATTCCCATGTTCCTCAGACTCATCAAGCATTGATGGTATCAAAACTATATATGTAGGCTCTTTAGATAAATCAAGTACATTGTATTTTCGATCTTCAATGCAACACTTTGACCAATACTCTATTTTTCACTTGAAGCCTCCAAGCCAATTTTCAGTCAAGATCATGGTCAAAGAATCCTCCCACTAGGTCAATTAGGGTTTCACATGTCTAAGGTCATCTATGGTGTTTCAAGCACTATTTTTATTTTTCTAGAATCTGGCTCAGATATAATGGAATGTTGAGACATGGTTATTCAATAAAAACCTAAAGAGTTTCCCAAAAATACTATGCATTCAATTTCAGAGTCTGCACATGAGGATTTGAACTTGATGGTAAAAATAGAGTGCCAAACAAGGATCAAATGCAGAAATGACCATGGAGGAGGTACACCAAAAACCAAACATGAATAGAAGTTTATCAGAGATTATTGATGAGATAGGGAAAAAGGTGAGGTGAACTGGACAGAAATGAATGAACTTGAAAGGGCTATAGAGAACCTAGAAGACAACATTGATGATTGTCTTAAAGCACTCCAGACACCTAATGTTTTGGGAAAATTGCCAGAGAAGGTGAAACGATGAGTTGAACTACATAATCACTACAAAGGAATGATTGTGGAGGTTCTACTGTTGAAATCATCCCAAATTTTTCCAAGGTGAATGTGTCATTACCTCAAAGAGCAAAGGTATAAAGAATATCAATAAGAGATGTAAATTCAAGGTTTTCAGTCACCTACCAAACATAATATGATTTGAGCTCCAAGGTGGAAGTAAAGGAGGTATTTTAAGGCTGCTACTATGTCAAAATAAGCATATGAAGGCTCCAGGATCAGAAGAAAGAAAATGTCATATCTCTAGCAAACTACAAGAAAAAGGGGGAAAGGGTTAAATTGAACTTAAAGGTTGAGACTACACAAGGAATTGAATATGATGTTGTATGTGTTAAATCATCCTAAAAATGGCAAAAATAATATATCATGCCTTCTTTACCAAAAGAAAGATAAAATCCATCACTTTATCAACCTGTAAGGCAAAGGTGTAGAAGATTATCAGTAAAAAGGAAAAAAAGGTTTAAAAGGTGGGTTGCAAAGATAAATTGAATCCATGAGCCTATTAAAACTCATTCCACACTTCATATGAATCATTGGTCACTAGCAAGAAATTTTGAGTTTTCAAGTCGAAATTGAGAAATTCTTGTGGTGCTGTGCCCTTGGCTTGGTGTTGCGCACTTGGAAAGTGGCGCTACACCCCTGCAAATTTCTCCCCATATATATTTCTTAAAGTGCTACACGCCTAGAAGGAGGCATTGTGTCCTTTCCAAATAGACCACAACAAATTTCTTAAAGCATTGTGCACTTAGCATTAAGCACTGCATGCTTGGGACTGGCACTGCGCCCTTGGATAGGAGGGCTATCTACACCCTATGATCACATAAAACACCTCTAATTTCATACATGCCTCTGATCAATGGTCTCCCAAGAATTTTCAAGGGTAATTACACGCTATAACCCCATTTTCAAGCAATTTTGATGATTTTTAATTAAATGATAAGAAAACCCTAAGAGGTTACCCCAAGGCTAAAACTTGACATCACTATTGAACCTCATTCCATCTGCTTATAGAGAGTATAAGTCAAGAAAAGGGTAAAATAGGGTGATGATAAGGGTTTTCATTAAGTGTTTTCTTACTCATTCCCTCATTATCCTAAACTGCCATTTCATCACCATCTTTTCATTCCATTTCCATTTACACTCCGAGGTTGGCAAAACAGAGTATAAACATGTCCAGAGGGTTTCCATTGAATTTTTAGCATATCCCTCATTCTCATGTTCTTACACCATCACTCATTCATCTCATACACTTGGAAATGCTTCCATTCCACCATCCCTTCATCTCATTTTCATTTGCAGTCTTAGCATTTTTCAAAGGTAGAGTCACAATGTCAGAAGACAATGGTAGTGGAGGAGGAGGCCAAATGCCAAGGAGGCATGATCATAGGGGAGGGACCCTACCTTCTTCACCAAAAAATTAGGTACATAAAGGCAAACAAAGTAGTATAGAAGATAATGCACATGAGGCAGCCATTTATGATGAAGATGATCTCCATGAGACAGAGACTGATTCTGACCTTGTTGATTTAGATGATGAGCATGATAAAGAGGCTTATGAATAATATGGGGGAACCAATGAGGAAAAGGAGAAATAAAATCTTGGTAACCTGACTGATCCATCCCCTATAACCATCCCAAACCTAATCAGGAAGGTAAATCTAGATTTTGGCACAATTTTGAAATTTTTGGATTTTAATTGTTTTAAAGGGCCAAAAGCGCAACGTCATTGGCGCTGCGCTTTTTTTTGGGGCACCCAGTGGAGGAAAAATTGACATTTTTGGGATCCTTAGGCCAATTACATCACTCACAGAAAATTTCAGCTCATTTCCAGCAAAATTGGTGCTCCAAAAGTGCCAAAAACACCCAAAAAATCACATTTCTACCCTACTTTCAGAGCTGGTGCTGCACCCTGAGCAGTATTGGGAGAATTCATTTTTGGATAGGAAAATGGACACCAAATGAAAAATAAAGGTATATTTGGAAACTATGTAGGACAAGATTTCCCATGAGCTGTCATGGAGCTCATTTGGGCACCTGGAAGGCCTCCAAAACTCAGCTTCAAAAATACGTATTTTCCCAGTGTTGGCACTGCGCCCTTGGCCTTGGCGCTGCACCCTTGCTAGAAAGTCAAAAAAAGACTCTTGGAGTTAATGAAAAAGATATTTTGAGGGTTTTTGATGCAAATCACTCCAGATTTGGTTCACGAGTTATGTTAGCATTTATTTTTATATTTATTAAGTTAGATATTTTGTGCCTTGGGCCTTGCATGGTCTCTTTGGAAAAAAATGATATTTATCAGCAATTAATGGCCTCCAAAACCCTAGCTAGGGTTTTGATCATACTTTTCATGATAAATGTTTCATGGAGGTATCATTATTATTTTTGGATGTTGGTTGGTTTCTGAGCTTAATATGATCTAGACTTTGAGTTTGTTGAAGAAATTGGCTTTGGTATGTTGTGATTGCTTTGGATTGAGCATCAATGGGTTAAGCACATTCCTAGGATTCATGAGGTCTGTTAGATGGTGATTTATTTTCACTCTTGTATTTTTTTACTTCATTTTTTATTATGTTCATGGTTTCTTTGATCACAGGACATAAATTTTAGTGTAGGATATGCTTTCTTGGCACCCTACTTTTGTCTGCCTCCTTAGATCTCTATGTTTTCTTCCTTGAAGTTTAATTAAAGAATCCTTAAATTCTCTTTAGTTTCACTGAAATGTTATGTTAAAAGTTCTATTTGTTTGAAAGTAATGTTCAGAGAATTATTAACTGCTCTCTAGGATTACTTATTTGTTGTTTTGAGGTCTGTTTAGAAAAAGTCTAGTTGAAGAATCATTCATTGCTCTTCAAGTTTTACTATGATATCATCCTGAAAGATTTTCTTGTTTCTAGTATATTAAAGGATCCTTAATTTTCCTTTGAACCTAATGCATTCATAACTTCATGTTCATTTCTCACTCACTAAACCTACTTAGATCCATTTGGCATTGTTAATTTTCCCTATTAAACACCCTTGACCTATTATTGTACTTTTCAAGCCCTTTGCAGACTCCATAGCCTAATGGATTGATTTTCTTTTACTCTACCTATTTTTCTTGACAACCTATCCAATGAAACAAACAAACAAACAAACCCTAATCCTTATAACTAGCCTAAAATCAAAACCCTAAAATAAATCAAGTTCACATCTTTCATACAAATATAGAGAGAGCCTTCCCTGAGTCTAGGAAGGCTAGGTCCTAGGACTCCAAAGATTGGTTTGATGTTACCCTTGAACATTTGGTCTTGCCAATCTAAAAAATTACGGGGAACTAACATAATGGCGATCACGGTGGGACTCTGAGTAAGCAACAACCTAAATATTTCTTAAAAACTCTCAAACCCCTGTCAAACTTAGAAAATCAAGTATTAGCCAAGAGTAGTATCTAATTGATTCACCATACTAGAAAAATGATGAATCGACTAGAGAACGCCCATTGAAAATATTAGTGTTACATAAAGAAACTCAGAAAAATAAATAAATAAATTAAATAAATAAATAAAAAATAAATAAATAAATAAATAAAAATAAAAAATAAATAAAAAATAAATAAAAATAAAAATAAAAGAATCCTTAGATTTCCATTTAGTTGTTGATGGTGGACAACAAGCACATCCTCAAAATAGTAAGCATCATCCACCTGGTGACTCCACTGGTCTTCAGTAGTCCTGTTGACCGCACTATGCCTCACAGACTCCCCTAGGAATGTACTAATAAAACATGATATAAGATGACCTAGTCACTCACTCTATGAATTTAGTCATCTTTCAGATAGGTCTGCTTCTCAAAACTCTTACAAACTTTCAGCCTCTCTTAATGATGGTGGATAGCAAAGTTGAAATCTTCCACCTGGCGACTCCACAACTCTCAATAGACCTAAAGACTCCACTGGTAGAAGACTCTAGACTGGTTGAAAAGATGCAGTGACCCTTTTTTGATTAACAAACATGGATCCAAGGATACAACAGAGATATGCTCCAATGAATAGAGATCACATCCCTGGATTCCCACACAAAATGCCTCAGATAAATTGCGACAAAAACCTGCCTATGTTTCAGGATGAAAAATTTGATGACCCCTTGTTACATCTCATCAAATTTCATTTACATGTATGGAGGTTAAAAGTTGTATGGCTTGAGGATTTCCTTATGAAAATATCCATGGGGACATTAGAAGGTAAAGCAAGGGAATGGTATGAAGGCCTAGACCCTGGTAGTTTGTTTTCTTTAAAGGATTTCCACAAGATATTTTATGAGCATTATAAAGAAAATTGTTCATATTTATCATTAGCTGAACATTGTTGTGATCAATCTGAAGATCTCATACAATACCTTGTAAACATTGATGAAGATTTGGAAAATTGGCATCCTGAAGATCTATTAGAGGAAATTCATGCATTTCATACTCAAGATAATTGTCATGACAACCAAAAAGAGTTGGTTGAGGATGAAATAAATCAGGAAATAAAGTAAGATCCATAGGATCTCTCTAAAGGGACAAGTGATGATTCACCATCTCTTCTATGTGAGGCTCAAGAGGACATTCAGCCTCATGATCATTCACAAAAGAAACAGGGAAAATGGGTCTTTGTATAAAGAAAGCGAAAAATGCCTCCTATTTTAATTGAAGAGGAAATAAATTAGATTTTAAAAATGCAACCAGCCTCTAAACCTTCATGTGAACAGAACATTTCTATTTATTTTCCTGCTAACCCCAGCTACCACAGATTACAAAATGGATTTGTAGATCAATTCGAGGAGAAACAATATGATAATCCAATATGAATGATTGATGACATCACTTATATTGGTGATTCTCCAAAGTTTGATCATATGATGATGGCTATGTTCTCCAAATAGAAGCTAATATTGAAGAGAAATAAGCAGTTGGTTTGTGGGAGGAAGTTCAGTTTCACCAACTTGAAAACATTAATCAACCAATACATATCAGCTATGACAGTGATGAGGAAAGTCTAGAAAATTTAGAAGAAATCATTTGTGACATAGAATTATCCTTAGCTCCAGATTTTCATCCACCAAGTTCCATTTAATTTCAAATTGTAGATGAAGGCTTGGAAATTGATAATCACAAGAGAGTTGTTGCACTACCTTCTCAGGAAGACCTATTTCCAGAAAATTCTCTTAACGATGGTTTTCAGATAAAATTTAGCCCACTCAATCAGAGCATATCAGGTTTGCTACAAGACAACATTGCAATATATGATGAGGTTTCCAGTACAGATGATCATGAGGAAGGGGAAGAGATTCTTTCTCAAATGAATCCCAAGCTTAACAATTTGGAGCAAGGAATGGTCCTGGATATAGCTGGTTATTCAAATCCTCAGAGCCAGGTATTATTTCAAGATCCCTTTGCTTTTTTCTTGGAGATATTTAAAGAGGGAGTAAAATATGTCAGGAGCAGTTTGATGCAAGGTTTAAAAGAAATTTTAAGCACTACTATTCAAAATCAAGTGAGATGGGAGTGGCCTTTTTTTCTTTTCAGCATACCTAAAGGGCTGAATGAAAATCAACCATGTAGTCACTTACTTGATTATTTGTATTCGAAAAGAGAGTTCACCTAATGTAGGTATACCTCCAAGTTATATTAGGATAGATAGGTAGGCAAATAAGCTCAGTACCATGAGAATTTGTTTAGATTTAGTTTCAGATTGTTTTGACAAAAAGAAGAAAAAGAGGGCAGATTTAAAGAAAAGGTACAACCCCATACCAAAAAAGAATATTTCTAAAAGTGTGCAAGTCTAAATTCCACTACTTAAGAAAGAAAGTCTTGTTCAATCATCTAGCCTAATCATGATTGAACATGTTTTAAATTTCTGTTGATAGGTTAGTGAAAGAAAATTTTCCAAACCATGTAAACTTGGCTTGTTAGTGGATTAGATTAGGAAAAGATGATGGTTCCCAAAGCATAAATCTGAACCAAAGAAAAATGAGAGGGATGCATAACAAACTCCAAATTATTAGCCCTCAAGTTTTTAGTTTTTCTTGTACAAAAAATAAACTCTGTGTGCAGCTTGTCCAAAATGCCACAGCCCATGACAAATCAGATTGCTTAAAATTGGTTTGATTATGTTTTAAATTTCATGTTAGTAGGTTAGAGAATAAAAATATGTCAAACATCTTAACCTTGACAAATAAGTAGACTAGGTAGAAAATAAAAGAGTTCATCAGCCTAAACTGAACTCTTGGATGACATAAGGGTAGAAGTAGATAGTTTAATGCTTTCAAAAGAAACGAATGTCAAGGGTTTGCCAATCCAAATGCACTCAAGTGAAGAAAAAAATGTTAGGCAAAATATGATGGGTAGGTAGAACTGATATTGAAGCAATCATGTTTTTTCAGATTTTAGAGAACATCAACAAATGAAGGAAGAGGGAGCTGCCAAGTACAAGTAAGGTACTAATCTTCAAAACCTAGAGATTTGAACTCTGAGGTTCTTGACACCTCATGAAAAGGAGCTTCCCTTACCAAGTGGAGCCACTTTAGTCATCATTATTTTTCATTATCTATAGATGACTAAATATTGGTTCTAGATTTATGAAAACAACCTTCCTTGAACATTGTGAGTTTCAGAAATCTCACTGCCTTCATTATCCTTATGGAAAATCTTTCACTATTTCATCATCTTGCCATTCCATGGTCAGCTTGTCACTCCTACATTCACCTTATGGGATTTTACCTATCATTTTCAGCCTCTTTCCCTGCTTATAAATTCATTGGCCTATTTTTCCCCTGCCCATGAACCCCACTTTCCCTCTAGGGTTTCCCATAAGCATACTCATTCCCATGTTCCTCAGATTCATCAAGCATTGATGATCTCAAAACTATCTCTGTAGGCTCTTTAGATAAATCAAGTACACTGGATTTTGGATCTTCAATACAACACTTTGACCAATAACTTTTTTTTCACTTGAAGCCTCCAAGCCAATTTTCAATCAAGATCATGGTCAAAGAATCCTCCCACTAGGTCAATTAGGGTTTCACATGTCTAAGGTCATCTATGGTGTTTCAAGAATTATTTTCTTTTTTTAGAAGCTGACTCAGATATAATAGAATGCTGAGACATGGTTATTCAATAAAAACCTAAAGAGTTTCCAAATAAGACTATCCATTCAGTTTCAAAGTCTGTACATGAGGATTTGAACTTGATGGTCAAAATAGAGTGCCAAACAAGGATCAAATGCATAAATGACCATGGAGGAGGTACACCAAAACCCAAACATGAAGAGAATTTTATCAGAGATTATTGATGAGATAGGGTAAAAGGTGAGGTGAACTGGACAAAAAAGAATGAACTTGAAAGGGCTATAGAGAACCTAGAAGACAACGATGATGATTGTCTTAAATCACTCTAGACACCTAAGGTTTTGGGAAAATGGCCAGAGAAGGTGAAACTGTGATTTGAAATACATAATGACTGCAAAGGAAGGATTGTGGAGGTGCTTTTGTGTGCAATCATCCCAAAGTTTGCCAAGGTGAATGTTTCATTGCCTCAAAGAGAAAATGTATAAAGAATATCAATAAGAGAGGTAAATTCAAGGTTTTCAGTAACCTACCAAACATAAGATGATTTGAGCTCCAAGTTGGAAGTAAAGGAGGTTTTTTAAGGTTGTTGTTGTGTCAAAATAAGCATATGAAGGCTCTAGGATCAAAATAAAGAAAATGTCATATCTCCAACAAACTACAAGCAAAAGGGGGAAATGGTTAAATTGAACTTAAAGGTTGAGACTACACAAGGAATTGAAGATGTTTTTCTATGTGTGTGATCATCCTAAAAATGGAAAAAAAAACATATCATGCCTCCTTAACCAAAAGAAATATCAAATCCATCACTTTATCAACCTGCAAAGAAAAGGTGTAGAAGATTATCAGTAAAAAGGCAAAAAGGTTTAAAAGGTGGGTTGCAAAGATGAATTGAATCCATGAGCCTATTAAAACTCATTCCACACTTCATATGAATCATTGGTCACTGGGAAAGATTTAGAAGTTTCAAAAGAGGAATAAATGTTGAGTTTTCAAGTCGAAATTGAGAAAATTCTTGTGGTGCTATGCCCTTAGCTTGGCGCTGCACGTCTGGAAAGTGGCATTGCGCCCTTGGAAATTTCTCCCCATATATTTTATTAAGGAATTTCACGCCTAGAAGGAGGCATTTCATGCTAGGGAATGCACTGTGCCCTTTCCAAACAGACCACAACAAATTTCTTAAAGCGTTGCGCACTTGGGACTGGCGCTGCGTCCTCATCTTAAGCATTGCACCCTTGGATAGGAGGACTACCTACACCCTATGATCACTCAAAACACCTATAATTTCTTCCATGCCTCTACTAAATTGTCTCCCAAGAATTTTCAATGGTAATTACATGCTATAACCCCATTTTCAATAAAGTTTGATGATTTTTTATTAAATGATAAGAAAACCCTAAGAGGTTACCCCAAGGCTAAAACTTGACATCACTGTTGAACCTCATTCCATTTTCTTATAAAGATTATCATTCAATACAAGGGTAAACCAGGGTGTTGAGAAGGGTTGTCATTAAGTGTTTTCTTACTCATTCCCTCATTAGCCTAAACTGCCATTTCATCACCATCTTTTCATTCCATTTCCATTTACACTCCAATGTTGGAAAAACAGATTATAAACATGTCCAGAGGGTTGCCATTGATTTTTTAGCCTATCCCTAATTCTCATGTACTTACACCATCACTCATTCATCCCATTCACTTGTAAAGGCTGCCATTCCACCATCCCTTCATCTCATTTTCATTTGTAGTATTAGGGTTTCTCAAAGGTAGAGTCAAAATGTCAGAAGAAAATGGTAGTGGAGGAGGAGGCCAAATGCCAAGGAGGCATGATCATAGCATAGGGACCCTACCTTATTCACAAAAAAATTAGGTACATAAAGGAAAACAAAGGAGGATAGAAGAAAATGCACACGAGGCAGCCATTTATGATGAAGATGATCTCCATGAGATGGAGACTGATTTTGACCTTGTTGATTTAGATGATGAGCATGATAAAGAGGCTTATGAAGAATATGGTGGAACCAATGAGGAAAAGGATAAATAAAAGCTTGGTAACTTGGCTGATCCATCCCCTGTAAGCATCCCAAACCTAATCATCAAGGTAAATCCAGAGTTTGGCACAATTTTCAAGTTTTTGGATTTTGACTGTTTTAAAGGGCCAAAGGCACAGTGCCACTGGCACTGCGCTCTTTCTTGGGGCACCCATTGGAGGAAAAATTGATATTTCTGGGATAATTAGGCTAATTAAATCACTCACAAAAAATTTCAGCTCATTTGCAGCAAAATTGGTCCTCCAAAAGTGCCAAAAACACCTAAAAAATCACCTTTTTTCCCTATTTTCAGAGCTGGCACTGTGCCCTGAGAAGTCTTGGGAGAATTCATTTTTGGGTAGGAAAATTGACACCAAATGGAAAAATAAATCTTTATTTGGAAACTAGACAAGACAGGCTTTCCAATGAGCTGTCATGGAGCTCATTTGGGCACCTTTAAGGCCTTCGAAACTCAGCTGCAAAAGGACCAATTTTCCCAGTGTTGGTGTTGTGCCCTTGCTAGAAAGTCAACAAAAGACACTTGGAGTTAATGAAAAAGATATTTTGAGGGTTTTTGAGGCAAATCAGTCTAGAGTTGGTTGTGTAGGTTTTAACCCTGTACAGAAATTATCTGCAAATAAATCTTAAAAACATAAAATAAACAATAACGAGAGCATAAAACATAAAACAGATATACACAGAGATTTTCCCCTGGATCCCAAATCAGGACAACCAGCTTGATTTTTCATTATATTACTTTTAGTGTTACAACACATATATATACATGCCAAAGCATACATAAACCCCAATCCATTAACCCTACATTAGAACATAACCATAGTTCCCTTGACTGGATCTACAAAATACCAGGGGCTGAAAACCATCATGCCCTAAAACCATGTGCAAACCCATGCACAAAACCATGGGCGGGTCCGCCCACCGAAAAATAAGGTCCAATTTTTTGTTTTCTCGAGGCGCTACCCTGGACCCCAAACAAGGGAGGTTTCCGCCCCCCTTGTGACCCCCCCGTGCATGACTAGTCATGGAAAGAATATAACACATACCCAACATTGTCCCTCTTGTTGTTTTCTTTCCGCAAGGGGCAATAGGAGAGCTTAGTCATTAGCCCAACTCTGCAACACCCATTTTTTCTCTCCACCAAGATAACTTCTAAGTGCTCACAGACTTCGTTAATGCTCTGCAACATTCTTCAAAGTATCCACCTTTACCAGCAACACCCTTTTAGCCTCAACCATATCTCTCACAAAGTGACATTGAACATCAATGTACTTTGTCTTTGAATGATAAGCAGGGTTCTTAGCAAAGAAAATTTCACTTTGGCTATCACAATCTATCCTTATAGCTTTCTGCACCAACCCCATACTTGAACACAATCTCTGCAACCAAACTTCTTCCTTGCTTGCATGAGTGGCTGCCATGTATTCTGCCTTTGTAGTTGAAAGAGCCACTACAGACTGTCTTTTACTCATCCAACTGACTGCACCTCCAAATAGGATAAACACATACCCACATGTAGATCTTCTTTGGTTTAGATCTCCAGCCGAGTCTGCATCAACAAAACAATGAATGTCTAACACTCTTTCCAATCCTGGTCTTCCTTGGTAGCACAAGCCATAATCACTAGTGCAACACAAATATCTGAAAACCCGCTTCACTGTTGTCCAGTGCTCCTTCCGTGGGTTTGACATAAACCTGCTCAATACTCCCACTGCATGTGCAATGTCTGGTCTAGTACAGACCATTGCATACATCAGGCTACCCACTGCAATTTCAAATGGAACACAAAACATATCCTCCTCTTCTTCTTGTGTCTTGGAACACTATTTAGCAGACAAATTTACACCTAAGAGAATAGGAACATTCACCGGTTTACTATCCTGCATATTGAACCTCTGCAATATAGTCTTGACATACTTCCTCTGGTTTAACCAAAGCTTCCTCTTTGCCTGATCTCTCTTAATTTCCATACCCAAAATATAGTTTGCAACACCAAGATCCTTCATGTCGAATTTGGAGAACATTTGGGTCTTCAAATCTTGGATAATTTCTTTGTCATTTCCAATCAACAACATATCATCCACATACAAGACCAAATAAATAACACAGTCACCAATTAATTTAAAATAAACACAGTGATCCTCCTTGCTTTTGGTGAAGCCAAGTCCCCGTATATAGGTATCAAATTTCTGATACCACATCCTTGGTGACTATTTTAACCCATACATAGACTTCTTTAACATGCATTCCAGTTCTTTCTTCCCCTTCACCATAAAGCCTTTAGGTTGTTTCATGTAGATATCCTCTTCTAGATCCCCATGAAGAAATTTTGTCTTCACATCCATCTGTTCTACCTCAAAATCAAATGCAACAACAACAGATAAAAGTAATCTAATAGAAGTAACTTTGGCAACAAGAGAAAAAATATCACCAAAATCAATTCCCAACACTTGGGAATAACATTTTGCTACCAACCGAGCTTTGTATTTCTCCACCTTGCCTTCTACATTCATCTTCTTCTTAAACACCCATTTGCTCCCGATGGGCTTCCTTCCAGCTGGCAACTCCACCATATTTGATGCCTCATTTTTATGCAAAGATGCCATTTCATCAACCATGGCCTCCTTCTAGAGTTTTCCATCCTCCGAATCTACTGCCTCCCTGACAGTTCGGGATCATCATCAATTATTGTTAAAGAAAAATTTGAACATAAATCATATGTACTATACCTTTCTGGTTGTCTTCTTTCCCAAACTGATCTTCTCAAAGCTAGATTTTGTGGCTCTTCCTCTTCTGAGTCTTCTTCTGTTGTAGAGTCTAATTCATCCTCCTTTAGCTCAAACTCTATCTTCTCAGGTTCCTTTGGTAGGACTTCATGTTTAATAACATCTTTCACCTCTCTAAACATCACATCTTAGCTATACACAACCTTCCTTCTCTCCGTGTTCCAAATCTTGTAACCCTTTAAACCATCCTTATACCCAATAATGATGCACCTTTCAGATTTATTATCCAACTTGATCCTTTTCTCCTTTGGAACATGTACATGTGCATCACATCCAAATACCCTCAGATGTGAAAGAGATGGTTTCTTACCAGTCCATACCTCATGTGGAGTCTTATCCTCCAACGCTGATGAAGGTGATTTGTTAGCCAATTAACATGCAGTATCCATTGCCTCTGCCCGGAATTCTTGTCCTAACCCAGTACCACTAAGCATGCTTCTTGCCTTTTCCATCAGCGTTCTGTTCATTTTTTCTGCAACTCCATTTTTCTGAGGTGCGTATGGAGTAGTCTTCTACCGTGCTATACCACACTTCTTACAGAACTCTTCAAATTCCTTCTTGCAGAACTCCCCACCATTATCTATCCTCAGCACCTTTATCTTCTTCTCTGTTTAGTTTTTCACCAGAGCCTTAAATTCTTTAAATCTGTCAAATACTTCAGATTTCTTCCTCAAGAAATATATCGATGTATTCCTTGAGAAGTCATCTATGAATGAAACATAGTACACAGACTTACCCAGTGATGGAACTGATACAGGTCCAAACACATCACTATGCACAACCTCTAATATCGTGTTCGCCCTCTTAGCACCAGAAGGAAAACTCACCCAATTTTGCTTCCCATATACACAATGTTCACAGAAATCGAAATCCAGAGAGCTATTAGACATAACTTCTACCATACCATTTCCATGCAGTATCTGAAGGCCCTTCTCTCTAATATGTCCAAGCCTTTTATGCCATAGCATGGTCTTTTCTCCAGAGACTGCTAGGCTTTCTGCTCCACTTTCGCGAACCAAAGAACTGTTGCACCTATCAATAACAGTGCTGCCCTAAAGCTTGTATAGAGTTCCAATCCGAACTCCCCACATTATTACCAGTGCTCCCTGAGCCATCTTATAGGAATATTTCTCGAACATTGTTTTTACACCTGCATCATCCATCTTGCTTACAAAAATCAGATTTCTGGCCAATGCAGGAATGTGCAGAACACCAAGAAGTGTTCTGATCCTTCCACAGTGCAGCTTTGTATTAAATTTTCCACATCTGACAATTGTAGCCTTCCTATCATCACCTAAGAAGACATCATCGCCATCATATCTATCATACTCACAGAACCACTCCCTATGGGGAGTGAAGTGAAAGGATGCACCCGAGTCAATCAACCATGAATCATGATCTACATGTGTATTTGAAGAAGAGTTCAAATACACATCCCCATCTTCATCTGAGGTTTTTTTTTCTTCTGCAGAAGGAGCATCACCAAATCCATTTCCTTTCTCAGGAGCTTTAGATCTGCAATCATTTTTGTAGTGCTCTTCCTTTCCGCATTTCCAGCACACCTTTAAAAACTTTCTAGGAGATTTAGATCTTCCTCTAGATTTAGAACTCCCACTCAAAACCTTATTCTTTTTTCTATTCTAGAACCTTCCTTGTACAGATAAGGCATCTCCATTTTGACCCTCCATATTTCTCCGTCTCATTTCCTCCAACAGCAAGGCTTATACAATGCCATCAAAATTCAAGGTAGTTGTATTGCTACCTATTGCAATAAGCAGACTGTCCCATAGTCTGGTAGAGAACACAAAAAAATGATGCACTTATCTTCATCTGAGATTTTAATATCAATAGGTGACAGCTGACTTAACACAGTATTGAAGGCATTCAGATGCTTTGTCACCGAGTCTCCATCCTTCATCCTCAGGTTATACAGATTTTTTCCATGGGAACAATTTATTCACCAGAGAATTAGATTGGTACAAAGTCCCAAGTTTGTCACACAAATTCTTCGCCGTAGCTTTTCCAGATACATTCAACAATACCGAATCTGAGACACACAATCGTATTGTGCTCTTCGCCTTCTAATCCAACTTTTTCCAGTCTTCGTCTGACATTGCCATTGGTTTAGTACCTGGATCTACCACGATCCACTGGTCTTTATCCACCAGCAGATCCTCCATCTTGAGCTTCCAAAACTCAAAACTCTGACTATTAAATTTCTCAATCTCTATCTTTCTACTTCTCGCCATCTTATTTCATTGCAAGAATCGATCTCGTAGATCTCCCGCTGAACATGGTCTTCCACAGGCCCAAGCAGAAAAACCCTCAGTAGCAAAGGCGTCCCATTGAAGCCGAACTGGTTTGATACCAAATGTAGGTTTTAACCTTATACATAAATTATCTGAAAATGAATCTTAAAAACAAAAAATAAACAATAGCGAGAGCATAAAACATAAAATAGATATACATAGATATTTTCCCCTAGATCCCAAATTGGGATGACCAACTTGATTTTTTATTATATTCCTTTTAGTGTTACAACACATATATATACATGCTAAAGCATACATAAACCCCAATCCATTAACCCTGGATTAGAACATAATCGTACTTCCCTTAACCGGATCTACAAAATACCAGGGGCCAAAAAGCATCATGCCCCAAAACCATGTGCAAACCCATGCAGAAAACCATGGCTAGGTCCGCCCACCAAAAAATAGGGTCCAAAAAAAAATTTCTTGGGGCGTTGCCCCAGACCCCAATAGGGGAGTTTACCGCCCCCCCTATTGTGCCTAACACAACATATAAGGGAGGCTATTGCCCCCCCACGCGTGACTAATCGTGGAAAGAATATAACACATACCCAACCAGTTGAGGAGTTATGTTAACATTTATTTTTTCATTTATTTAGTTATATATTTTGTGCCTTGGGCCTTGCATGGTCTCTTTGGACAAAAATGATATTTATGAGCAATTAATGGCCTCAAAAACCCTAGCTAGGGTTTTGATCCTTCTTTTCATGATAAATACTGCATGGAGATCTCATTATTTTTTTTGGATTTTGGTTGGTTGCTGAGCTTAATATGATCTAGAATTTGATTTTGTTGAAGAAATTGGCTTTGTTATGTTGTGATTTCTTTGGATTGAGCATCAATGGATTAAGCACATTCCTAGGATTCATGAGCTCTATCAGATGGTGATGTATTTTCACTCTTGTATTTGTTTACTTCAATTTTCCTTATGTTCATGGTTTCTTTGATCATAGGAAAAAAAATTTAGAGTAGGATATTCTTTCTTCGCACCCTACTTATGTCTGCCTCCTTAGATCTCTATGTTTTCTTACTTGAAGTTTAATTAAAGTATCCTTAAATGCTCTTTAGTTTCATTGAAATTTTATGTTAAAATTTCTATTTTTTTGAAATTAATGTTCAGAGAATTCTTAACTGCTCTCTAGGATTAATTATTTGTTGTTTTGAGGTCTTTTTAGCAAAAGTCTAGTTGAAGAATTCTTCATTGCTCTTCAAGTTTTACTATGCTATCATCCTAGAAGCTTTTCTTGTTTCTAGTATATTGAAGGATCCTTAATTTTCCTTTGAACCTACTGCATTCATAACTTCATGTTCATTTCTCACTCACTAAACCTACTTAGATTCATTTGGCCTTGTTAACTTTCCCTATGAAACACCCTTGACATATTATTGTACTTTTCAAGCCCTTTGTAGACTCCATAGCCCAATGGATTGATTTTTTCTTACTCTACGTATTTTTCTTGACAACCTATCCAACCAACCAAACAAACAAACAAACCCTAATCCTTATAACTAGCATAAAATCAAAACCCTAAAATCAATCAAGTTCACATCTTTCATACAAATATAGAGAGAGCCCTCTCTGAGTCCAGGATGGCTGGGTCCTAGGACTCCAAAGACTAGTTTAATGTTATCCTTGTACATTTGGTCTTGCCAATATGAAAAATTATGGGGAACTAACAGAGCCAATTTGCATCTGGAGGGCCTATTAGAGAGGACAAATAAAGACATTGACATTCAGAGGAAAATGGTGAAACATTATGCCATGAGAAACAAGATTGCAAGGGCCAAGCTCAAACGAGCCCATGCAAAGATTTGGGGTTTTTCCAAGCCAAAGGAGAAGGAGAAGTTGAACATTCTTGCAGAAGTGTCTCTCCATGCCTCTAACCCCTAAATCAGCAAGAGAATTCACAATTTTGGCATATTTTGGCACTCTTGTGCAAATTTTGATTTCTGGATAGTTTAGCACTCAAAAATTTTGCTAAACGTGCAGCGCCATTAGCATTGCGTTCTTTTTTCGGACATCCAAATGGAAAATGGTTAGCATCCCCATGTTCATAATGATGAGTACATCAACCTAAGTGAATTTTCAGGATAATTGAAGTAGAACTGGTCACTCAAAGAGGCAAAAAACCACCAAAAAATCATGTTTTTGCCCTCTTTTTTACTGTGGCACTTCGCATTTACCAGTCTTGGGAGAGAAGGTTTTTGATAGAGCGGATGGGCACCATTTTGGAAAGTGAAAGCATATTTGGAAACTAGACTCATATAAATTTTCAGTGAGCTATCATGCAGCTTATTTGGACAAGGGGAAGGCCTCCAAAAGTGGCTTAAAATACAAGTCAAGTTTTATGTCATGGTGTTGCGCTTTTACCATGAAATTTACATTTTCACCAGTTTCATCAAATTTTAAAGTTACACTTCTGTTTCTCTTTTTACTTGGGTAAATGAAAAAATTTACCAATGTAAAAAATTTTACTTTTACCTAAGGTAGATACATTAGGTAAGTCATTGGTTGAATTCAAATGTATCAGTTCTTAGAGATAGGAATGAGTCACTTTCCTCATCCTAGACTCTAGCTTTTAGTTCAACTTTTGATGTAACAACTCCCTCACCTCATGGATTCAAACCCTGAGGATGAGAGGAAGTAGTTTTGAGGTATATAAGGTGTAATTTCTCAGTCATTTTAATGGCTGGCATCATTTTGAGAGATTGTATTGATAAAGTATCATCTTGGCTTAGACATTAATGGAAAATTGCAGCTATTTTCTTGGGATCCATGTGGTATGAGTTTTAGACATAGTTTCCTCTCTGTTATCAATTTTTTAGAATGTATTGTTAATTCATAAACCATTTCATACCTATAATATACTTGATTTCAAGTTGAAAGACAAAATCCATATTTATTTATGCTCTATTTTGGGAAATTTAGTATAATGTGTTCATTCTCCTTAGTTTAGGGAAAATACATTCCAGGTGCTTTCCCTAGCTCCTTATCAATCTATTCATCTCATTTAACTCAATTTTGAATGTTAAACCTTTTACCTACCTTGCCCCATCAAAATAGATTGCAATTTCATCCCCTTGGCCCTGATATATTCCCCTTGACCTAATCCCTGTTCAGTGAGCCCAACCCTAAAATCAAAATCAAAACCCCCTGTATTCCTTATCTAGCCTAAAATTTTTTTCATCCAACCCTCTTGGTTGTGATTCTATCAAGAGATACCTCTCTGATTTGGTAGGGCTAGATACCAAGTCTAAATTTTGGTTTGAGGTTCCCTCGGGATTGCCTTCTTCATCCTAAGGTTGAATCCGAGTGATAACATTTTGGAAACTCCACTGGGGAAGAAAAAGTAAGATCAGATATTCCCTTGGAAAGATCATAAAAGTTTAGATCCAATTTTTTATGGTGGACAACGGTCAGATGCATATGAAGGATGAACCATTCACCTGGCAACTCCATTCACTGAAAGATCCAGAAAATCAACATCTCATGGTGACTTCACTGCATGAAGGTCAGTAGCTTCAAGATTTTTCTAGATGGAAACTTTTGCAAGAAGGTATGCTCCCATGATTCGAGATCAAATTCCAAGTTTCCAAAATAAAATTCCTAAGGTAGATTGGCAAATGAATTTTCCTATGTTCAAAAATGTGAATGGTAATGACGTTGCTCTTCATCTGGTGATATTTCACATGCATGTGCGTAGATTAAAGATTGATTTTCCTGAAGACTGCTTGATGAAGATATTCATGGCCACTCTAGAAGATGAAGCTCGATCTTGGTATGAAAGTTTACTGCCTACTTGTATTTACTATTTAAAGGATTTTCATACCATATTCTTTGAAAGGTATAAATAATCTTGTCCATCCTTAATATTAGTTCAGAACTGTTGTAAACATGTTGATAATTTTATTGAAAATATTGATAATTTTTATGGAGATGGTGAATTCATGGATGATGAGATCATGGAAGCCCTGTATGAAAATCCATTTCCGCAGCATAAAGAAATATTAGAGGACACTTATCAAGATGCTCAAGAAATTTTGCAGCGAGCTGAAGATCTTTGTACAGTTGAAAATGATGGAAGACAAGGTCTTATTTCAGATCTGATTGCAGCAAAAGATGGTATGCATGAAAATGAGGTTCCAATATTAGATTGTGGTAAAGTCAAGCTGGCTGATCCAGATCTAGATTCAAATTGTGATGGTAAAGAGTATGTTGTTCTGGATCCCATGTAGAAGAGCTCTATTGTTGAAGTCACTTCGAATGAAGAAAACAGAGTTATAGACGTAAGTGTTCTAAACCCATCAGAAAAAAGTCTTCACCAGGAGGTAATCCATTCCCTTTATGAAAAACAAGATGAGATATTTGTTCAAGTAAGTGAAAAATGTTCTTTGGATGAATCTGTGGTAGATGATAGAAATGTCAGTTTTGGGTTTCAAGAACAATCTGAATTTTTCCCTCTTATGAATGATGAGTGTGAAAACAAACATGACAATTTGGTTGCCATGTCATATGAAGATGATCAACAATATATTCAAATTGCAGAGAACTAGAGCATTGAGGATTGTCATTCAGATTTTTCTTCCCATGTCTCATGCTTTGAATTTTTTTTCAAGAAGAAATCTTCTCACCTACTTGTTCATAATTTTTTGAAGACCAGGAACACACTCTTGTTGAGGTACATTATGAAAAGAGATCAGATTCAAGAGAAAAATCTACCTTTTTTATTCCATATCAGCGAGAGGTAAATTTTCTTGGTTTTCAAGATCCCTTCGATAGTCTTTTGCAAGAATTGGAGAAGATGAATGTTGTCTCGTTTTTCAGCATAAGTCTTTTTTTTAGTTTTTATTGTGAGTTTCTTACATTTACATCATTCTTCCTACTCGAGGAAAGTCAGAGTAGAATTCAAGAAAATAATCATCTGCTAGATTGGTTACACTGGAAGGATCACTTCACATGATTGTATATATGTCTTCAGCAGGTCGGTAGTTGTCATCGGGATTTGAAGCCCTCAAGTCTCGGTGATGTAATTCCATCAATAAGTAGGGTAAGTTCAATTTTTAAGTTTTGTTTAAGTCAGTCTTAAGTCGGTTTTGAGTCAGTTTATTGTATCATGTTTCTTTCAATATTTAGTTTGGCTTTTATCTATTGACTCCATTTCCCAATGAAATAGGCACTTGGTATATGGTGTTCTTGGCACCTCCAAGGAGCTACCATCTCCCGCTAGAGCCAATGTTAGTGTCAATATTTTCATACTTCTACGAGGGATCAAAACACATTTGCATGTGCATCCGAGGTGTCCCATTCTGAAGAAAAAAAAATCATCATTCCATTAGGTCATGACTTAAAATTGTTTCGTTGGTGGTTTTCCTTGTCAATAAACTTCAATCTCCCTCCAAGATTCATATTTCTGACTCATTCCCATGTCCCCTTGAGAAAAATAACACTTATGGAAATGCTAGTTTCACTTGAAATTATTTTAAGTCAAAATCTCATTCAAAATCAGGTCAAAAAGCAGTCCCATTAGGTCATTAGGGTTTTGCATTTTTCAAGGTCATTCCTTCATTTTGATAAGGTTAGCATACATATGAGAGAGATTGAAAAATAAAATCATAATGTATTCATTATTCTTTCAGAGTTGTATTTTTAGATTAATGAATTTTATATCAAAATGTCATTTTGATAGAAAAATCAATTATGTAATTTTTCTTAATTTTTTCCAAATGTAATTTCATGCTATTATATGCAATAATTTCATCCCAAATTTATCAAAACAATTATGTCAAGCCTCAGTAAGCAAGAAAATTCCAACTCCATGACTTCAGTAACCTACAATGCCAAAAGGTAAAAAAATCATCGGTGATAAAGAAAAATACATCAAACATTAGAAAAGGTGGGTATTTCAAGTTAAATCAAAATCCACTTGCCTATAAAGTCTATCAAGCATTTCAAACAAGATGTTGTTACCCTTCAAAACATCATAAGTTTCACGAACATAAGAGTTTCTAAGTTTTTTTAGCGAGTTTGGACCAAATCCACAGGCGCTGCGCATTCAGAAGGTTGCCGATGTGCATTTGAACCGATGTTGCCCGCCTGCCCAGTGGTGCTGTGGCATTTCTAGGAGAAAAAAATGTTAATTGTGAAGGCACTGCGTGCTCAAATAGAGGCACTGCACATTTCGATAGGCGCTGCACCCTCACAACGTGGTGCTGCACGCTTGCAAAGTAAAGACTTGTGAGGGTTGTGTCACTCCAAATCACTTCAAACAATTTCCAAAATTCTTCTAAGATCCTCCACGCAGTTCTAAAGAGTAATTAAATATCATATACCTTGTTTCTAAATTATTTTATGGTTCTTGAATGAAATTGAAATGAAACCCTAATGAAACCCCAATCTTAGTTTATGGTCATTTTTTATACACCTTGTTTATCCTCCTAAACAAAATTTCAGTCATAGGCAGGGTAAATGTAATTGACCTAGGGTTTTCATTGACCTATTTGTCACATTGACACTTATTCCCTTAATTTGTTCAAGCTACCATCTCATCCCCTTCCCTTTCACCTCATCCCATTTGAACCCTAGGGTTTTATAAGTCATAGTTTTAAGATGTAAAAAGAAGAAGATAGTGGTATTGGTGAGGCACAAATGCCAAGAAGGAATGATCACAAAGGAGGGAACATTAACAGGTTTGAACCCATAACCACAAGGAAACTAATGGCCTCTTCTCTCACTGTGTCTTGTTTCAAGCATGTGGATTGTTTTGAGTTTTGTGAGAGAGTGCAGAAAATTCAAAATCACTTGGGGTTAACAAGACTGTTCATCACTAATTCACATGAAAAACAGGTTACTCTTGTTGGGGTCACCTTTGATATGTCCACCAATTCTATTTTAGCTAATACATGGATCCCTAGTGTGGGAGAGAGGTGGTTTAAACAAGCAAACTTGGATATGATCTATTATGAATCGTACCTCAAACCTAGGTACAAGGATCACAAGAAATCAATTTTTCCTTTCTCTCATCTCCTTGACCGATATGTTCCCATGATGAGGATAATCATGAAATACTTCACTTGTGAAGGGAGGTTTTCTTGACTCTACTCATATCATATCCGACTCCTCATGCATTTCACTAGAGTTAGAATGCTACACATACCTTACTATCTTTTTTGCTGCATTGAAAATATGGCTTACATTTTTCAAAAGATGGATTACAATTATCAAATGCAGAGCCTATTTCATCATTCACACATCAAAATGGTGGTCATGCATCAGCTTTAGCAAAAAAAAATTTCTTGGGATGCATTAATTGCTAATGAGGTTTTCACTACCCCACCTAGCCATCATGAGCAGGATATCCCTTCGTCATATCATCCTCCCGTATCCACTTCTCCATCACATCCCATTGGTCATACATCACCACCCACTCACATCCATTCACCTCATGTTGATCCTACCTCATCACCTTTCTATAACACTTCACCATCACATCATGATACTGGAGCATCAAGCAGTGAAAGAGACATTGACGCAGCTTGCACTAAAATGATTGATATTGAGCCATTCCCTAAGACCTATCGGAGAGGCCATAGGCATTTTTTTGCTTCACATGATGTGAAAGGGGCCATGCCTTCTTCATCATCAAAACAGGTAGACAAGGGCAAGTAAAAGGCTACAAAGCTTATCATTATTGAGCAGGAGGACAAACATGAGACTGAGCAGGAGTTTCAGTTGATTGAGATTGTGAGGAGGATGAGGATAGAGCCACTAGTGTAGTGATTAGAGGCAAGGAGGTGAATATTAGTGAGCTTCAAGCTAATATTGATAGAGAACAGTACATGATTGACTTTCTTGAGCTAGAAAATCAGCAAGTGAATACTAAGCAAACCATCAGTGAAGTCAAGACAATCAGAGCTCAGATAGAGGGAGGAAAGGATAAGGCCTTGCTGGAGGATACCTTGGGAATATTTTATGAGAGTGATGATGAAGAAGATCAGATTTCAAGACAGAGACCGAGGACAATTGGGCTAAAGAGGGCTTTAGCTCGGGAAAGGCAGAAAGAGGCTGAATTGACAGAGCAACTTACTCCAAGTGAGCTGCTTGCCATAGAGATTAGCAGAGATACAGAGTCTTGCCTTGAGAGATCCAATTTTCATCTGTAGGGCCTACAATAGAGGGAAAAGAAATATATTTACATTCAGAGGAAGATGGTGAAACACTATGCCATGAGAAACAATATTGCAAAGGCCAAGCTCAAACGCGCCCATACAAAGATTCGGGTTTTGATCGAGCCAAAGGAGAAGGAGAAGTTGAAAATTCTTGCTGAGTTGTCTCTCCATGCCTATAATCCCTAAATCAGCAAGAAAATTCACAATTTTGGCACATTTTGGCACTCTTGTGAAAATTTTGATTTCTAGACAGTTTAGCACTCAAAAAATTTGCTAATCGTGCAGTGCCATTGGCGCTGTGCTCTTTTTTGGGACATCCAAATGGAAAATGGTCAGCATCCTCATGTTAATAATGATGATTACATCACCCTTAGCAAAGTTCCAGGAGATTTGAAGCAGAACTAGTTACTCAATGAGGAAAAAAACCACAAAAAATCATGTTTCTGCCCTATTTTTGACCCTGGCACTGCGTGTTTACCAGTCTTGGGAGAACAGGTTTTTGATAGGGAAGATAGGCACCATTTTGGAAAGTGAAAGCATATTTGGAAACGAGACTCAGAGACCTTTACAATGAGATATCATGGAGCTGATTTGGACAAGGGGAAGGCCTCCAAAAGTGCCTTACCAAACAGGTCAATTTTTATGTCATGGCGTTGTGCTTTTACTAGGAAATTTACATTTTCACTAGTTTCATCAAATTTTTA
The DNA here is from genome assembly GCA_034641835.2 of Pinus albicaulis. NCBI lineage: Eukaryota > Viridiplantae > Streptophyta > Pinopsida > Pinales > Pinaceae > Pinus > Pinus albicaulis. Next base: position 62,198,639 of record MU968411.1, on the reverse strand, counting down.
AGTTTCACTTCTGTTTCACTTTTTACTTGGGTAAATGAAAAAATTTACCAATGTAAATCTCATATTTTACTTTTACCAAAGTTAGATACATTAGGTAAGTCATTAGTTGAAGTCAAATGTATCAGTTCTTAGAGATAGGAATGAGTCACTTTCCTCATCCTAGACTCTAGCTTTTAGTTCAGCTTTTGATGTAACAACTACCTCACCTCATGGATTCGACCCCTGAGGATGAGAGGAAGTGGTTTTGAGGTCTATAAGGTATATTTTTTCAGTCATTTTAATGGTTGGCATCATTTTTAGAGATTTTATTGATCAAGTATCATCTTGGCTTGGACATTAATGGAAAATTGCATCTATTTTCTTGGGATCCATGTAGTATGAGTTTTAGACATAGTTTCCTCTCTGTTATCAATTTGTTAGATTTTATTATTAATTAATAGAAAATTTCGTATCTATAATATAATTTATTTCAAGTTGAAAGACAGAATCCATATTTATTTATGCTCCATTTTGGGAAATTTAGTATAATGTGTTCATTATCCTCATTTTAGGGAAAATACATTCCAGATGCTTTGCCTAACTCCTCACCAGTCTATTCATCTCATTTAACTCACTTTTGAATTTTAAAAATTTTACCTACCTTGCCCCATCAAAACAGAATGCAATTTCATCCCCTTGGCCCTGATCTATTCCATTTGACATAATACATGTTCAGTGTATTCCTTAGCTAGCCTAAAATATTTTTCATCCAGCCCTCTTGGTCGTGATTCTATCGAGAGATCCCTCTCTAATTTTGTAGGGATAGATGCCATGTCTAAAGTTTCGCTTGAGGTTACCTCGGAATTGCCTTCTTCAGCCTGAGGTTCAATCTGAGTGATAACATAACCATGCTAAGAACTAGTACAAAGACATTCCATTCTTGATATGGTAAGATTCTTGGACATGTTAATTCCTTTGTGACTTGGAATTTCTATGGTGCTTTTGATTTTTATTTCACAAGGAAAGCTTCATGGATGGTAGATCATAATATGAATGTCAATTATGTGTACACTCGGATATGAGATTAAGATTGTCATGCTATTGGCTTTGTTCTATCATAATACCTCTCTTATATGTACTACAAGAGTAATCACCCTATTTAATGGTTTATAATTGGGTATACACTTGATGACCCTTCCCACATGCACCATGTTTTAAATGAATGAAATTATAGCAACGTATAGAGGCCTCCCTTTGAGGAAAAAAATAGGACTTCCTTAGAGATAGCAGTATGAAATTATAGTTGTAGGTTTCATTTCCCTCTTTACAATCCTCTTGTGTTGACTCCCTTGGAGGAATTTCAAGCATAGCCTTCTAGTCTTGTAGATGCAACTGACGGGTTTCAAACCTATAGAACGCATCTAATAGAATAATGATGTTAGGACCAACCTCAGCAAAATGGTGTTGGAAAAATAGCATAAGAATGGTCAAAACTAAGCCATTCAAGGAATAGTGGATCACCCAAACATAAATAGGAAAAAAAAATGACAATTACAGATGGGTGTATGTTACAAGTGACATGATATCCTAAGTTCCAACACTTGACCTTGGGTTGAAAAACAAGTAAAAGGACTGGTCTTATTCATGCATGCATAAGTCCTGGATCCTTATTTTATCGCTGAGTAGGGTGCCATTATAGGTAGATCAAACCTGAGGTGAGAAACAAGAGTTAGTTCTAACAGTGGAACCATACTACCTTAGTAGATCGAAATAGAGATACAAATTGCATCATGCTATCAATGGCCCTGAATTTTTCACAACATTGATTGAGAACACGAACCATCATTATAATTTATAAAGGATACTATCATCAATAATTTTTCCAAAATGTCACAACTTACTTGAATTGGAAGAGTTTCATTTCAATACTTCTTATGATAACTATATGCATGAATATATGATGATTCCAATATTGATCTACCTGCAAATATGTTTTCATGCCAAATTTTCATAGGTATCCATCCCTCTGGCCAGGGCTTCCCATTTTCACTGGTGGACTGATATTTCCTTTTGAGAATTCAACTTTCACATGAGTGAAAATTCAAAGTAGTTCAAGGAACTGTTCAAGAATCAAGAACTTGACACTCTTTTCCATGAATTGCGATGAATGTCTCCTAGTATTATCCTTATGCTGATAAGACACCTGAATATTTTCTCCTTTCAAATTTGGCCCACAAACTAGGGATTTCAGCAAGCACAAGAAATGTTTTCTCCTTCTTTATTAGTACTCTGAAATTGTTTATTCTTTTTGGTTTTCCCAATGCTTGTTTGTTCGAAGATGAAACCTTGATCATTTGGAGGGTTCATGTACTCCTCTTCTATATCAAAAGGCCAGCTTATTTTTGATAGCTTATCCGACGTTTTATTTTATAAAATGGTTTGTTTCCATCAATATTTCGACGTTAATTTTTTTTAAAATTGTTTGTGCCATCAGTATTCCGAAATCTTGGCACTATCCCTCTAGCAACATTTACTGTGTTTATAAAAAAAATTGTTTTGTCGCTCTTTTAACATCTTAGATCCATCGCTCTAGAGACGTTTATTTAAAATATAAAAAAAATTCGTCGCTCTTTCAATGTTTATTTTTTTAAAAAGTTTTTGTTTTGTCGCTCTTTCGACAGCTTAGGACCATTGGATTTCAGACGTTTTTTTTTTTTCGTCGCTCTTCCGATAGCTTAGGAACATCGGTCTTTCGATGTTTTTTATTTTTTTATTTTTTTTATTTCGTAGCTCTTCCGACAACTTAGAACGGTCAGTCTTCCGACCTTTTTGTATCATCGTTCTAGTGACGTTGGCGGTGTCAGACTAGCGATGTGTGAAGGCATCAGACTAGCGATGCTTGTGACAGTCGGAAATGTGATGATTGACTAAACGTCGAAATTGCAACAGAAATATAAAACGTTGGAAATATCGTCTCTATACCAACGTTTAAGTCAAGTGTCAGAAGTCCAACGTGAGGAGAAACCACGTTTTGGTGCACCGAAAAACATTTCTCTTGGCCCGCATGTGTGTCTCAAAAGTGACATTTTGGTCATCGTAATTTGGAGAAAATGTGCTAGTGAGTGCATAAGTTAGTCAGTAGGGGTGCAATGGGCAACCCAAAAGGGCCGAAAATCCAAACTTAAAATCTGGCCAAACCATTTCTGGGTTTTTCTAGGTTTTTTGAGTAGGATCATTAGTTAAAATATTGGATCATTCTTAGCACTCCAGCAGCCTCTCACACATAGATCTTCTTCACAGTAGCAACAGTTTCCAGCAGCAACAGTTATACTTTCTAGTGCTAGATTTCTTTAGTGTATTTTAGCCATCTTGTGGCTTGAGTGCATCCCTTTTGGAGCACTGTGTACTTACATTGTTGTTTATCCTTAATGATATGATTCAGATATTTTTTGCTCATTATTATGATGTTTTAATATAGTTTCCAGTTGCAGCACGTTTCCGGCATTTTTCAAACTTTAGTGTTATATTCTTGTTTTTCTTAATTTGGAATGCTACAAATGTTCTATATTCCTATCTTTCCCATTTTGGAATATTACATTTGTAATCGGATTCTAGAGTGTTTTTTCTACAAGGAAGTGGCCATACACACACACACACACACACACACACAACCTTTTGGCCCATAGGCTTCCTCAGTCTTAGGCGTCACTAAAGTATTCAAGCCTACTAAGTGTGTGCCAAAATGATTCATGCTCCATTTCCAAAGGAAAGAGAACACTTATAAAATTTTAAAATATGATTTTAGTTATATGTGTCATTGAATAACAACTTATTGAAATGGTTTCCAATACTGATTTAGTTAAGACCAATAAATCTTCCCTTGGAAGCCATCCGTTGTGTGCCCAAAATATGTTTTCTTCTGATATGTATATGAAAGCTTGAGGTTTATGTCAAATTTTTCAAGTGAATAAATTAGGGTTTTTAACCTCTTATGTCAAACTCATAAACACATAAAAATACTTTAAATTTCAGTTTTTGCAGAAAATAGAAGACAACATCATCATAATAGTAAACACAAAACAACAAGTGATGAAGGGGGTGATGAAGGGGTTCACCCCTCCTGGGCTACATATCCTAGTCTAGCTTCTAATGGTTGGGCATATTTTATCATGCTCATAAAATGGTGTTTACATCAAGTTATAGTGCTCAAATGGCTTCAACAATGTCTCCAATGGCTCCTGAACAATCAAAAACCCCTAGTTGGGCTCTTTCTTCTCCAAAAAAGGCTAAAAATTGAATGAGTTATGTTGCTCCCAAAATTTTTCACTATCTGTACTACAAATCGTACCTTCGTGAAGTTCCTCCCACAAATTTGGACTTTTTCAGCCACGTGGGGTGACAAATTTTCCTCGCACCAGTGATATTCCTACTGCGCTGGGTGCAAAATGTCCCTTACTTAATCGCGCAAGTTAGCCCTATGTCTGGCTAAATTCTCACCAAGTGGCAGACCCAAATTCATTGATTTCAAATTTCCGTTGGTTTTTTTGACTCGACCTGGGTTGAGTTTTAAATTCGAGTTCAGCTATGGTTATGGTTATCCTGACCCATCGACTAACCATGGCATATAAATTGATCACCAACCTTGTCACATGTTGGCCTTGTCCGACGGTATAGAGTCTAGGTTATCTCTCACCGTGACATCAAAGTTGCTATGGACTCCTCCATGTGAACACCTGCTCCAACCCGTTAACGTAACCGCCAATATAACAATGAATACTTCGCTCCAGACTTGGCATCAAACCTTGACTGTGACATGTTCACATGTTACACGTTTAACTGACAGTGACATGGTGGTTAACTCCACTGATACAGTTGCATGTACTTTGGTTTAAAGGTTTAATCCATCCAATTATATGTGCCAGGAATTTGGCTTATGCCATAACATATGGTTTGCTCCGTCATATATATATTCCACCCAAAACATTGGTTAAAGGTGTATGTATTATCCACCAGAGTTAACACCTTCAAAAATTTGGGTTATAATATTAATACATAACAGGTCAGGGTTAGTCCTTAACCCTAGTCTATGGATTGGGGTCAAGGGTTAACTCCAGTCCCCACCCCCACGTGCAAACTTATTAAAACTTAAATAGGAGTGGACTCCCATAAGGGTTAAGTAACACACATAGCATATATGGTTGAAGGTCTTGTTAGATTGGTGGAGGTCTTGTGCTTGAATCCCTGAAGGCTCACTCTGGCCCTTAACCAAAATTTTAGCAGCCGCTAGGAGGCCACTTGGTAGCCTCGAGTTGGCCCAGGTGGTCCTCTCTGGTTGGTCCACCTCATAATTCAACCAACCAATGAAAATAAACCATTTCTCATCTAATAAGAAGTTGAAAAAATGTCAAACAAACATTTGCTAAAGAATAATAATCAATCTTCCATGTTAGGGTCCAATCATTAGTACGGACTGCTGACTTTGCAGTCCTGTACAACCCAAAACAAATTTTGTGTTGTTTCCCAAAACGAACATAACACAACATCAGGAGCATCTGATGTTAGCTTTGAACGAAACGAGTTGCGCTAGATTCAAAACAACGAGATATATGTAATCATGCTAGTTTCAATCCATTCTGGAAACTTTGAAATTTGAGCATAAAATTGATCCCCTAGATCATTCATCCCCAATAAAAGCTTTTTTATCTCCAAAATATATATATCCATTAAAAAATAAATGAGGGTACATCTCCCTCACCCTTCTAGTATCAATCTACTGAAATTTACTTCAATGCGAAATTTTGAGCTTCTCATGAAAATACAATATTTCCCCTGATTGGAGTCCTTGTCTTGCTATCATAGATAACATCTTGCTTCATTTTCCCAGAATATGTAGAACAAAAAAAATCCCTTGAAGGAATCAACACATTCCCTACTCGGTAGGAAATCAAAATAAACTTAAATAATTTCAAATTATTCTCACCTCGACATGACGATGCTTAACATGTCTAGCCTTGACTTGGCTTGAATCTTGACCAAATGCGATCGCCAATTCCATGCACCATCCCTTTTCAAAGAAAAAAAATTATGAATCCCACAAGGTGAACTTTTGGAAGCAATGCCCTCTCTGTAAAATTTATTTTGCAATTTCTCTTTGACCTCTGCACTCTCTAACACTGGCATCTTGTTCACATCACCATCCAACAATGATGCATGTTGCTGCTATTTTACTACATCTTATTTACCTCTTTTAGGATGAAACACGTAAGACGCTTGAAACATATTATCACATCCATTAGCAACCTCTATTAAATCAAATTTTACATTTGATTCATATCCTTGAAAGGCCTCATTCACAACATCTTTATGCTTGAACATTAACAAAGAAAAATTCTGACTAGCATTAACAATTCTCTTCATTTTTCCAGCATTCGTAAGAGACAAAATCATATTCTTACCATGTTCTCTAACAATATACTCAATCCCTTTATTAAAAAAGTTATACTTATTCTCATGGTGATGAAATATTTTTCTCCTATCATAAAGATATGGGCTTCCCAAAACTATACCACAAATATCAAGCGAAATTACATCAAGTTCAACTTCATCAAGAAAGTTCGCAGTGATTACAAATATAAGGATGCACCTCCTTGTAACCTGCAATTTTGCATTGTCAAATACCCAACCTAGAGGATAGGTTCTAGGATGTGGAATGGTATCTAAATTTAACTTATTGAAAATGTCTTCTGAGATAATATTTTCTTGTGAACCACTATCAAACAGTGTGTCAATCCTGGTATGTTTTGAAACAAATCTAATATGGAAAAGCTAAATTATTGTTTCTTCATCTTGAGTATCATGGAGACAACTTGAAGAACTAGTACTTGCAATGTTCTTACCTTTCAAACCCATCATTGTGATATTTGCTTCATCTTCGAAATCAAAACGTAAATCATGTTGTATAGTGACAATTGTATCCTCCTTCTTATTTTTCAACTTCTTGGGTCTCATATATGGATGAAGTTTCCGCCAATGATCTTCATCATGGCCATCTTTGGAACAATGTTTGCATGTGAGTTTTTATTTCTCCATCTTGATGGATGCATTATTCTTTCCTTTTCCCTTGAAATTACCCTTTCCTTTTTCTCTAGACTCAAAGGTATCTTCACTTGTTTCATCTGAAACATATTTCCCTCTTGCCTCTAGATCTGTGGCCTGTACACAAACTTCTTCTAGACTTGCAGGGTTAAACATGATAATAATATGTCTTAGGTAACTATGAAAACCTCCAATGTATTTCAACAAAGTTTCTTGTAATGTCAAATCTACACCGAATGATTAGTGCTCTTCTCCTAAATTCTTAAGTATATCTTTTCACACTTTGTCCTTTTCATTTCCTAATTTTTTTCCAATCCATTATATATTTCTGCATGTATTCTAATGGATATAATTGTCTTCTCAATGAAACAACAAAATAATTCCAAGAGGTTAAGACATTACCATGTTTCTTCATGACCTCTTGAGTTTTCGCTTCCCACCAAATAAGTGTTTTACCTTCCAACCTTAATGAAGCAAGTTTAATCTTGGTGTCATCATCCTTGATTCTTTGTATCATGCAATACACTTAAATCTGACGAACCCAAGTATCCAGAATCTCAGCATTTACCTCTCAATCATACATATGCAAATGAAGCTTTATGTCAAGTTTTAGAAATGGAGTTTTACCATTTCCCTTTGCAGAATGTGGAGGTGTTTGTAAAGGAGTTGATGCGGAAGAAGATGATGGAAAATATGGTGGTAAGGATGGAGGTGAAGAGAATGGTGGTGTCAAAGATGGTTTGTCACCATTCCCTCCATTACCCTTTGGAGTCTTTTCCCTAACTTCTCCATATTCTTTTGAAGACTTATCTCCCTTTGGAGGATTGGAGCTCTCACCTTGTAACCTTGTATTTCTATATTTATAGAGAACTTTCACCATTTGTGTCATGTCAAATAATGCCTTTCTGAAAGCATTTTCATCCTATAACATATTTTCAGGCTCTCCTTCATGTGAAATTCTTGCTGAAGCTTCCGGTACAATTTGAGGTGAAATTTGTGGTGGAGATTGTGGAAAATTTTCTCTCCTTGTCCTTGACCTAACTTGAGGACTTGAAACCACAAGATTTCCTTCCCCTCTCTTGAGATTCAACCTTGTAAGCATCTGAAACATGTGTAAACACATTAAACCCTTACAACAACAAAGAAATCTAGCTTCGATACCAATCTGATATGTATATGAAAGATTGAGGATTATGTCAAATTTTGCAAGTGAATAAATTAGGGGATTTAAACTCTTATGTCAAATAAATAAACACATAAAATTGCTTTAAAACTTTAGTTTTGGCAGAAAATAGGAGACAACATGACCATAACAGTAAACATAAAACAAAAAGTGATGAAGGAGTTCACCCTTCCTGATCTACATCTCCTGGTCTAACTTCCAATGGTTGGGACTCTTTCATTATGCTCATAAAATAGTGTTTACATCAAGTCAAAATTATCAAATAGATTTAAAAATGTCTCCAGTGGCTCCAGAATAGTAAAAAACCCCTAGTTGGGCTCTTTCTGCTCCAAAAAAGGCTAAAAAATGAATCAGTTATGCTCCTCCCAAAATTATGGACTATCTGCACTACAAATCACACCTTCCTACAATTTTACCTACAAATTCAGACTTTGTCGGAAACGTGGGGTGAAATTTTTGCCCTGCACTGACAATATTCCCAATGTGATGGGTGAAAAAAAATTTCTACTTAATCGTGTTTGTTAGCCCTATGTCTGACTAAATTCTCACCAAGTGGTAGACCCATCGCCGTTGATTTCAGATTCCCGTCAGTTTTGTTTACTCAGCCAGGGTGGAGTGTTAAATGTAGGTTCAGATATGGTTAGGGTTAGCATGACCCACCAACTAATCATGGCATATAAACTGACTGCCAATCCTGTCACATGTTGGCCCTTTTCACTGGTATATACTGGAGGTTAGATCTGACCATGACATCAAATTTTCTATGGACTCTGCCATGTGAACACCTACTCCAACCCGTTAACGTAACCGCCAACATAACGGGAATACTTCTCTCTTGACTTGGCATGAAACCTTGACTGTGACATGTTCACATGTTACAAATTTAACCACTCGTGACCTAGTGGTTAACTCCGCAGATACAACTGCATGTAATTTGGTTTAAAGGACTTTGGTTTATGCCATAACATATGGTTTGCTCCACCATATATATGTGCCACCCTAAATTTTGGTTAAAGTTTTATGTATTATGGTTTTATCTGCCGGAGTTAACACATTGAAAAATTTGGGTTATAATATTAATACATAATAGGCTGGGGTTAGACCTTAACCCTGGTCTGTGGACTAGGGTCGGGGGTTAACCCCGGTCCCCGCCCCCATGTGAAAAATTATTAAAACTTAAATAATAGTGGACTCCCATAAGGGTTAAATAACACAAGTAGCATAGATGTCGGAGGTCTTGTTGGCTTGGTGGAAGTCTTGCACTTGAATCCCTAAAGGTTCGCTCTGGCGCTTAACCAAAATTTTAGTGGCCACTAGGAGGCCACGTGGCAACCTATGGTTGGCCCACGTGGTCCTCTCTAGTTGGTCCACCTCATAAATAAACCAACCAATGAAAATAAAGCATTTCTCATCCAATAAGAAACTAACAAGTGTCAAAAAACCATTGGATAATTAAGAATAGTCATCCTGTCATGTCAGGGTCTAGTTAACAGTATAGACTACTGACTGTGCAGCCATGTACAACCCAAAAAAAAAAATTCATTGTTTCCCAAAACGAGCAGAATGTGATATCAGGAGCATACGATTTCATATTTGATTTGCGTCGAATTTAGAATGGCGAGATCTACGCAATCACGCCAGTTTTGAGCCATTCTGACAACTTTGAAATTTGAGCATAAAATTGATCCACTGGATCATCTTCTCAACCTTGGACAGGAACCATTTCCAATCCCTCTTACCATAACCATTAGGTTGAAGTTTAAAGTCAAGGTACTAATACCATCTTTAAACCTTGAGGGTGTGAACTAGTTTATCTTCTAGTGAATTAAGGTCTATTGCAGACTTATCAATATTTATTTCCATACCAATTCGTTATTATAAAATTGAAGTATCTCCTTATACCATATTTCCCCCTCAATTGTTCTATAAGATATGCATGGTTGATTCATTACCTCAAATCTTAATCCTTAGTATGAATAATTTCCTTTTGGCTTCTAAAATGGACTTACTCAACCCTTAAGCGACTGAAAGAAATAAGGAAACAAGGGACAACCCTATTGTAACCCTCTAGAATCTGAACCATTGATGAAATAGTAAGGTCTATGATGTATATCCAAGACTTATACCTTCTCCTATAATGATAACTTGTCTTTGTAAGGTCCATACATGTTCAATATAGTTATGGGTGTGCCTAAATCATTGAAAAGGTTTGTGCATAGACCTTGGATGGAAAAATATTGTTGTTTGGAACTTCAATCTTGTATAAAATGTTGAACAAGAATTGTGATCTTGTTTTTTGTGATGAGTAAAACTTGTTACATATACTGTGAATGCCACTGTATCTTCTTCTGCTTCATCTTTAATGAAAAACACATTCAATTAAGATGATATCTTGAGGCGAATCTATAGGCCAATCATCTTCATTTTTTATCTACAAAATATTAAAGAGAGAGTCTCTTGTAACCTTTCCAACAATAATGATCAAGAAAATCACATTGATCCAAAGTAAGGAATAACTGATTTTCATTTGAGTTCGTCCCTATGTCACTCAAATGTAGCAAGGTCCTTGTTTAACAACAAAATATGTAAGGAAGGAAGTCAATTATATACTCTCACTATTGTTGTAATTGTGAAATTTCCTTCATTTATATGAACATCGGGGGATAACTACAAATGTTAGGTCCTTATATTACTAGTATAGTCCCTTATTGTTGTTAGTGTAACCACCTTGTTGTTATTATTGTGCCCCTGTAACCCCCATATTGTTATTATTATGCCCTTAAATTATTATTGTTAGGTCGTCTAGGATTACATTGTGGCCCCACTAGGATTACATTATGGCCCCATGGACTCCTATGTATAGAAAGGAGGTTTTGTAATTTGTATCATCCAAGAATTGTTCATTTATGTAATGTATTGGAGTTTGCCCCTCGAAGTGGCTTATTTCTAAGGCATTGATATCTCTTTTCTTCTATTTTTGGAGTTGGTTTCACAACATTTGGTATCAGAGCCTTGGATTCTAGGGTTTCGCTGCTCCAAACAGGTCATCGTGGAATTTTCGCTATAATTTTTTTTCTACGAGGGTTTAGAAGCTAAATTATTTAGAGTGCGAAGCCACAATCTTGAGGAACCTCATCACAAAAATTTTATAGCTTGGTTCGCAATATGTTCGGAGATATGATCTGTGGAAGTTAGGGATTTTTGCAGGCTCCTGAATTTCACTTAAAAAGGTTATTGCAGAATTGTCACTATAACTTTTTTATACGAAGGTTTAGAAGCTAAAATATTTAGAGCGGGAAGCTAAAATCCTGAGGAACATCATCGCAAAATTTCAAATTTTGGTTCGCAATATTTTTGGAGATATGATCTGTGGAAGTTAGGTCTTTTTCAGGCTCCCGAATTTCATCTCAAAGAGGTGATCGTGGGAAAATATTCATAAATCTCTCTCTGAGCATCGGATTGGAATTCTGTAAAAAGTGACTACAATTACATGGACTGTAGTTTATTTTCTATAAATTTCAAGGCCAAAGGAGTAAACAGTGACACGTGTCAAGTCATACAATTTCGCTCTACTGAACAAGTCCATAATTAGGTCATTGTGGGAGATTGGACATAAATTTTACTTGAACAATCCAAATCAAGTCAGACCTGTGGAAATTGAAATAAGATTCAGAGGACTACCACAGGGCCAAATTTCAAATATTGAGGATCTTCAAGTATAGAGATAAGTCAATTTCAATATCGAGCTCCTCAAAAGAAAGTAAAAGGTGTGTGCACTTGAATTCACATGAGATACTTGTTGAAGAATCAAGTTGGATGATTCCAAAGAAGTCTCTTATTAGTCTCTCTCCCGGTATTGGATGATAGCCCCTAAAATTCAACACATTCAGCCTTGAAAGAGGCTCTACTACAATCTATGAGACTGAAGAATGGCATGACATATCCAAGTGCAAGGAAGAGTCTGATAATTCCATCTGTAAAAATAGCAAAAAATGACATGGAAGTTTTGAAGAAAAGGCATGGAAACTAAGTATTAGATGGACTGAAGAAGGTAGATCTAAGGATGGATATTTTAAAGACTAGCATGGAAAACTAGATGGATAGCATGGAAAACTAGCATGGAATGGATGGGTCAACATGGAAACTAAAGATAAACATGAAGAATGATATAAAAGCATACATGGAAGGTTTGACAAAGTTGATACAAGAAATGTTTCCTAATGGTGAAAAGATAGTAGAGGAAACTCATGATGAGAACAAAATAAATGTTAATCATGATTTCATAAAATCTAATGTTGGCGGGAAGAACCACTATATTCCAAAAATGGATATGAGGAAGTTTGATGGAAAGGATCCTGTAACATGGATACTACAGATGGAGCAATATTTTGATCTCCATAATGTGCAAAACACACAAAAGGTACACATTACAACTTTACATTTAGAACAAAATACATTTGTATGGTATCGATGGCTTTGCTCCTGTAAAAAAATTGTCACTTGGTCAATTTTTACGGAGGAAATGATAGCACATTATGAGGATACAAAGAGAAACACTTTCTTTAGCCAATTGATAAATCTCAAACAAAAGGGTTTAGTGGGGCAGCACATTGAGGACTTCCAAAAATTGAATATAAGGGTAACTGATATTCCATAGGAACACATGATTGATCTCTTCATAGGCACTCTAAAGGATAACATCCAACATGAAGTTCGTGTTTTGGAACCTGATTCATTGGAGAAGGCATTCAGGTTGGCAAGAAAAGTTGAATGTAAAATTATGGTGATAAGGAAGCCTACCACTCAATTCTATAAAGAAGGAAGTGTTGCTACGCCTAGATTTCCACAACCTACAAGGTTGACACCACAACAATTGGAAGAAAAAAGAGAAAAAGGGCTTTGCTACAGTTGTGATAGCAAATACACTAAAGGTCATAAGTGTCTTGAGAAGAAATTATTTTACATAGATTGTGAAGAGGAAGAAGAAAATGAACAAGAAGAGGATATACACCAGGAACCAGCCCTAGAAGAGGAAGAAATGAGTCCAACCATATTGTGTAATGCATTGGCAGGAATTACCACTCCTCAAACTCTCAAGATAGAAGGACATATCAAGAAGAAAAAGGTAATAGTGTTGATTGATTCAGGTAGCACCCATAATTTTATTCATTGTGAGGTAGCCAAGGAATTAAATTGTTTCCTATACCCAGCACCAAAATTTCAAGTGATGGTTGCAAATGGAGGAACTATAAATTGCTCTGGAAAATGCCATAATATCAAGCTAACCATGGGGGAATATGTATTGACTAGTCCAATGCTTTCCATTCATATGGGAGGTGTTGATGTTGTACTAGGAGTACAATGGTTACAATCTTTGGGGACGGTAGCTTTTAATTTTCAAGAACTTTTCTTGAAATTTTTTTCAGAAGGAAAGGAAGTCGAATTACGGGGTATTGCGCGGAAGCCAGGAAGGATAATAAGCTGTAATGTCATGACAAAGCTTCTAAAGAAAGAACAATGAGGCGTAATTGCACAACTATGCTCTCTAGAAGTTCCAACATCAAAATCATCTATTTCTGCAGATCTCCAACAAGTCTTGGACAATCATTCCAAGGTGTTTGAAACTCCCAAAGGAATCCCACCTATTCGTGATCATGATCATGCTATTCATTTGATTCCGGGAAGTGTTCCTCCAAACATCAGGCCTTATAGATATCCTTACTTCCAAAAGAGTGAAATTGAACGTATGATTGCAGAAATGTTAGAGGCGGGTATAATTCAACCTGGTCAAAGTTCTTTCTCTGCTCCTGTAGTATTGGTACACAAGAAGGATGGATCATGGCGAATGTGTCCGGATTATAGGGAGCTCAATAAGCTCACCATTAAAGACAAATTTCCCATTCCTGTGATTGATGAATTATTGGATAAATTACATGGAGCAATTTATTTTACCAAGTTGGATCTTCGTTCAGGATATCATCAAATTAGAATGAAGACTGAAGATATTCCAAAAACAACATTTCAAACTCATGAGGGTCATTATGAATTTTTGGTCATGCCTTTTGGCCTTGCCAATGCACCTTCTACATTTCAAGGGTTGATGAATTCCATTTTCAAACCCTTCCTTAGAAAATTTGTGCTAGTATTTTTTGATGATATACTAATCTACAGTAGGTCTTGGAGGGATCATGTTCAACATGTTGACAGGGTGCTCAAACTATTGCAGGAGAAACAATTATATGCAAAAACATCCAAATGTTTCTTTGGAGTACAAGAGGTGGAATATCTGGGTCATATTGTATCTCACGAGGTTGTTAAGGTAGACCCTAACAAAATTAAAGCCATTAAGGAATGGAAAGTCCCCACAACCATAAAGCAGTTGCGAGGATTTCTCAGGTTAACAGGGTATTATCGAAAGTTTGTTAAGAATTATGGGAGAATAGCAGCACCTCTAACAACAATATTGAAGAAAGATGCATTTTCATGGACTCCTGAAGCAACTAAGGCCTTTGAACATCTTAAAGAGGCAATGTGCCTAGCACTGGTCTTAGCTACGCCAGACTTCACAAAAAAATTTATTGTGGAATGTGATGCCTCAGGAAATGGAATTGGTGCGGTTTTAATGCAGGAAGGAAGACCCATTGCTTTTGAAAGTCGTCCAATCAAAGGAAAGTATTTACAGAAACCTATTTATGAGAAGGAAATGTTAGCAATACTACATGCACTAAAGAAATAGTGAACTTACCTAATGGAAAGACACTTCAAGGTAAAAACTGATCATGATAGTCTTAAACACTTTTTGGAACAAAGACTATCGTCAGAAGAACAGCAAAAATGGGTCACAAAGATGTTGGGTTATGACTTTGAAATAATCTACAAAGAAGGAAAGCTGAATGTTGTTGCAGATGCACTCTCAAGAAAGAATGAAGAGGTGGAAGCATTGCTTTGTGCCATTTCTATTATCCAACCAGATTGGATAACTGAAGCAAGAGATGAATGGAAGAAGGAAAAAGATGTATGGACACCCATTCAAAAGTTGCAGCAAGATCATAGTACATCTGATACATTTAGTTGGAGAAATGATTCCTTATGGTACAAAGATCGCTTATATCTTTGCAAGAATTCCCAACTAAAACAAAAGATTCTTCTGGAATTGCACACTTCTCCTTTAGGAGGACACTCGGTATTTTTAAAAACTTACCACAGGGTGAAGAAAGAATTTTTTTGGGATGGCCTTAAATCTGGTATTCAAAAGTTTGTGGCGGAATGTTTGGTTTGCCAGCAGAATAAAGTGGAAACAATTAAGACCCCGGGACTTCTACAACCTTTATCCATTTCAAGTCAACATTGGGAGGAGATTTCAATGGATTTTATCACAGGTTTACCTAAGTCCGAAGGAAAGAGTGTCATCATGGTGGTAGTTGATAGACTTACCAAGTATGCACACTTTTGTGCATTATCTCATCCATTTAAAGCAAGTAGAGTTGCTACTACATTTATGGACACAATTCAAAAGCTACATGGAAACCCAAGGGTTATTGTGAGCGACAAAGATCCCATTTTTACTGGAAATTTTTGGACGGAGTTATTTTCTTGTTTGGGTACTCAATTAGCTCATAGATCATATTATCATCCTTAATCTGATGGTCAAACTGAGATAATAAATAAATGTTTGGAAGGATATCTTCATTATTTTGTATCTAATAAACAAACACAATCGGTCAAGTGGTTACCTCTCGCTGAATGGTGGTATAACACTTCCTTCCATACTGTAGAAAAAATGACCTCATTTATGGCACTTTATGGATATCATCCACCATCCATCACATCATCTTTAAGAGAAAATTTTAAGGTTCAAGCAGTGGAATATCACATCGAGCATCAACAAGAAGTTCTCCAACTCTTAAAGGATAACTTGAATTTGGCACAAAATCGAATGAAATAACAGGCAGATCAACATCATAGGGAGAGAAGTTTTGATGTAGAAGACTGGGTATTTTTACAGCTACAACCATACAAAAAAATGTCCCTCAAGCAAGCTAAGAAGGATAACAAATTATCGCCAAAGTACTGTGGTCCTTACAAGGTGTTGCAAAATATTGGTACTATGGCATACAAATTGGAGCTTCCTGCTTCTTCATGAGTGCATCCAGTTTTCCATGTTTCATGCTTAAAGAAGGTTATAGGTGAAAATATTCAGTTCAAAACAATATTCCGAGAACTTGATGAGGAAGGAAAAATCATATTGGAACCTGAAGCGGTCACAGAAACAAGAACTCGATAGCTACGAAATCAATCAATTTCAGAGTATCTCATCAAGTGGAAGAACTTACCCACTGAAGATTCTACATGGGAGGATGAGAATTTTATATAGAAGCACCTAGAGCTACTCAAGCATTGAGTACAACACTTTTTTGAAGGAGAGGGGCATGTTAGGTCCCTATATTACTAGTATAGTCCTTTATTTTTGTTAGTGTAACCCCCTTATTGTTATTATTGTACCCCTGTAACACCAATATTGTTATTATTATGCCCTTAAATTATTATTGTTAGGTCAGATAGGATTACATTGTGGCCCCATGGTCTCCTATATATAGAAAGGAGGTTTTGTAATTTGTATCATCCAATAATTTTTCATTCATGTAATGTATTGGAGGTTTCCCCCTCGAAGTGGCTTATTTCTAAGGCGTTGATATCTCTTTTCTTCTATTTTTGGAGCTCGTTTCACAACAAAAAAATATGTAAGGAAGGAAGTCAATTATGTACTCTCACTATTGTTGTAATTGTGAAATTTCCTTCATCTATATGAACATCGGGGGATAACTAAAAATCCTTGATAATACATGGGATTCATGGTTTGAAACATGTGGTATGTTTTACAACCATTTATAAATGGTAAACTCAAACTTGCTATTACGCCATCGAATGATAGAGATAAGATAGTAATACCAAAAACTAGCATAAAAAAAGTAGCCCCTCAATGCACTCCCTTCTGGGAGGGTGGATTTTGAGTGGTTTCGGATGCGTCATGGTGGCAGCGTGCCCCTTACAGATGGGTGCATAGCCATTACCTCGGTGACATAATTCGCTGAGCAGTGCACTTTGGTGGCTATCGTGCGACTTAGAGGGTTATCAGCTCCACGTCGGGCATCGGGCTTGCAGGATGGAGTCTTGCACCAGTTGAGGGCCGGGCACTTTTACAATTTTTCTCGTTTCTACTATGACAGGATGGTAGCACAAATTTTCAAGATTTGGGATGGATTGAAGCTATTTGCATATGAAAATATTTTATGCAACATCATGTATGAGCTGGTGGTGCTATTGAGACCAGTGGTGGCGGTGACTGCTGGGGGGCCATGGGTGCATCACATGAGGAGGTGGGCCCCTGTGATGCCTTGAGGAGGGGGTGGTAGGGTGGGTAGTTACTTGAACGCCATGACAGAGGCCTAGTTTGAGGGTAACCCCCAGATTTTTCTGCCTTTCCCATATGCAGGGATGGACTTTCGGGGGATCCAGAGATGGGTCTCCCTCCTAGCTACATTTGGGGGCCAGCATATACATGTTTATGTTTTCTGTATTTATTTGAGCATATATATTTATATGTGTTTCTATGGTGACACTAACATAGTTTTGGTTACTCTTTCAGATGTTTCCTTGATTGGTCTTCCATGGTTCTCTTAGGAGACCTCAAGGAGCTCATGGGGGGTTGGGAGGAGATCTTGCACAGCCTTAGGGTGGTGGAATTGGTTGTGGGGCTGGCCCTTCTGGGGAGGATAGCAGCTTGGCTGCTGCCAAGGCTGCGCTTGAGTGAGCTTGTGCCGATTCAGAGAAGGCTCGTGAAGAGGCAGTGGAGGCTCATGCTACTGAGTTGACCACGTGGGTCTCAGTTCTGGGGGATTCCTGGGATCGATTGGACCGCTTGACCCAGGGGATCCCATCTCAAGGTTTTCTAGATGACCTCAAGGAGGTGTGGCTTGAGATGTTGATGGCGCGGGAGAGGGACTATCGCCCTGTTTTGCGTTGGTTGGTGGTCTTAGTTTTGACGACAGCTCCAGTAGTGGTACCGAGAGTGGAAGTGGGCCCAGGTGCCCAACCTGAGGGAGCACGGCCCTAGATTATTTTTGTACATGGGGAAAGCACCGATTATGAGGATTCTTCCCCTATTTTTGACAACTTTTTGTGTATCTTTTTGGGCTGATCGATAGGTCAGAGAAACTATTTTTGTACTCAGACACATACACTATGATATATATATGAGAATTATTTTTTTCGGCTCTACATGGTGTGCCCCCTGTTTCTGCTTATGTATTATGCTATGCTGATGGATGTCTATGTTTTTTTTTTTTTTATGTTTGATGGTTTATTTGAAATGCATTCCTGTTTAGAATATTATTGGCTATGAGATCAGCTATTTGGTTTTGACTCCTTGGTACATGTGTGAACATAATGTAGTCAAATTGTCTGCTTAATCATTTTGGATGCAAATATTTTCTAAATAGATGTGAATCTCTTATCTCAAATGTTTGGTTTAACTATGACACTACTAACTAGGAATCGAGGTAGACATGCATATGGAATATGCCCTGATGGAGGGTATCGGACGTAAGTCTGAAAACGACATCATATTCTGCCTGATTGTTTGTTTCTGAACTGATATACACACCGTTGGTGCAGAGTGGTGATCGATCAGGGTGATAGATGACCTAGGCAGCTACTGCTAAAATTTGAGACCATTGTGATGCTCCATCAGTGAATCCGAAGTAAGGTTTGGGTTGATAATCCATTGTGACACTCGATTTCATTTTGTAAAAATCATTTTGGTCAAAAAAATTTAAAATGGTTGGGTTTGTGCACATTGACTCTCAGGTGGGGCTTTCTTGGCCCTTACGGATAGAATTTCTTGAGGTAAAGGTCGTTGACGGGGTTGCTGAGGTATGTCCTGTCCAGTTCTGTCAAGATGTATGCCCCCTTGAGGAGGCAATGTTTTATGACGTAGGGTCTTTCCACAAGGATTCGAAATTTCCTGGCCCTAGGGCTTATTTTGTGACATCATAGTCAAGGAATAGTTCTCCCTCGGTGAATGAGCAAGGGTTGATGTGGCGATCAAACGATGCTTTTACCCATTTCTTATGGGCCTCATTATGTTGCAGTGACTATTTTTTAGTTTTTTTCGATGAGCTCTAGTTGTACTAGACGTTGTTCTAGAGGTTGGGTATCATCGAGGAGTTCGATGGCTGCATGTAAATTTTAGATCTCGAATTCTATGGGAATCATGGCTTCAGTTGGAATCATGATTTCCGTTAGACCAAAAGCCGCAGGCCTTAGTCTCTGTTAGTATGAATCTTAATCGCAAGTGTACGAAAAAGGCTCACTTTAGCCGCACATAACAAATTGCCCTAATAGTAAAGAAGGTTGTGAATATCTTTAGATCTGCAATTATTTGACCAAGATAAATGTTGAAAAATATAGATCTATGCATTAAAATACATTAAGTAGTAAATAAAAGCAAGAGTTTCTCCATGCATCCAATAGACAAGACAAGAATGTTTTAAAGAATTTTTGTATTTATGACACCTGGGAGAACATAGAAAGATGTTACCAGCCCTCCTCAATGGGATGGGTTCTTGTAAGTCCTCAACACTTCATATCTAAAATCCCTCTCTCTTGATGGTGTAGAAAACCCAGACAAAAATGGAACTCAAAGGGAGCTCACAAGAAAAATGGTAGCAAAATATGACAATGAAGGTGGATCAAAGTCATACCAAAAGTATAGATCCAGAGTGATCTTTAGGCAACAAAAGGTAATGAGTGAATGGAAAAACCCTTCTATTTATAGCAAAATATTGAGTTAGTCTAGATTTTGGTGCATAATTAAAATATTATTAACCAATTCTAGATCCAACTTTTATGGAATATTTTATTATATTTGTTGGAGGAAAAAAGAATTTGACTTGGGTGAAATCCATTTATTTGTAAATAATAAATAAATAAATGATTTATTTATTATTTTAAGGATGTGGTTGAGTAATAATCAAATAAATAATGATTTATTTAATTATTTATAAATGATTTAGTCAAATTTAACAAGGAATATTATTTAAATAAGGTTTAAATAATTATTACTAGAAAATAATAAGGTAAATAATAATTTATCTAATTAATTTTCCTGTTTTGGGTTAAATATGATTAGGAATATTAATTAAACTGTTGTTTAATTAATTATTCCTTGAGAAAAATCAAACAAATGTAGATTTATTTATTATTTCCTCATGGGGTATCCTGTTCAGAAAATAGACAACTTAATAAATGTGGTTTACTAAATTATTTTTCATAGTGAAAGAAATTTTACTTAGGGTAAAATTGGTCTTACATGGGGTACTTAGGTCCATCTAATAGTAATATGTTAGGTGACCAAAAATTGGTGTAACAGATTGCCCCCCAGTGTGCGAGCATTAGGAGCTAATCATTTGACCAAAGTACGTTGTAAGAACTCAAATCACTAGACATCGAAGGGGAAGTCAGAGAGAGAGAAATATAAGGTAGACCAAAGTGCTAGAGGACTAGACCCTGAGGAGGCAAGACTTACAGGTGTGACAATTCTCTTTTATGAGTGAGTACCTGTGCTATAGGTGGCGGGGGAGGCATACCTATGCCTCCCGAGACAAAGTACAAAGAATAATGCGTCCAATAAACAAGGGACTGAACAATATAGTACATGTTGGCATAAACATGAGCCAGATAAAAACATGATAATGAATCCCACATACATATTGTGCCTGGGATAACAGCTAGGACTTATACAATAGTATATAAGTACATGAGATATAAGTACAACTAAATTTCCCCTATAAACAGGAAAGGGCTCTGAAAATATGACTGATACATGCAAACTAAAAGGTGTTGCAAGCGGCTGAGGCCGAGATCATCAAATATATGGAGCTGCATCGAAGGTTGTACTAAAGAGGTCATCCGAGCATGTGGGGGGCTACCTAAAGGGCCACCCTCTCATTAGTTTTGAAAACATCTCACACACACATGGGAATCACCGGTATCATCTACTGCATCACTGAACCATCAAGTATACGGATCTAGATCAATCTATAAAGAACTGGAGCTGAGAAATAATCAAGTCAAAAGGAAATAAGGAGTCTGTTGAGCCCTAAAAGTGTCTTCTCCTTTGCCAAATTCCACTTCATCTTGTCATTCATTTTGTCATTTTATAGACCTAAAGATCAATAAGATGATTAAAATCACTTAAGGAACACATCTAATGACTAACTTGTTTAACTTTTGTGGTTTTGTTGTCTTAATGATTTCTGAGCAGTTTTAGCTACAAAATGCAGTCATTCTATAGCCAGTTACACATTCTGTAGCCATTTTGGTGTTTGAACATATTACAAGTGTCATATGAAGAAAATGAGTATATGGTTAGATTCTAAATCTTTCCTACATCATTCCCTGTCATCCACGAAGGCTGCATCAAAAACTAGAGATGCTTATGTACGTGGTCAAACCAAAAGTCCGAGAAGCAGATTTCTATAAGGATAAGGACTCTTGATTTTCTTTCAGCAAATCACAAGTCCTAAAAAGGAGTTTTATTTTGATTTTGACTTTAGAATACACCTGTGCCTACTTTCATTCAATATCGGTTATGTAGTTGCCTATAAATTTAGCTCGGTGAGACCGAGAAACACATGTTAACTCTTATTTTTTCCAATAATGTGATACTCTGTTTCGAAGTATTTTTGATAATAATAAGAAGCGTAACTTTGATGTTGTATTGAAGACAAACTTAAGGAGTTAAATATTTTCATGCCAAATTGATAGCAGAGGGCCCCTGCTATCTAAGGAGGCTTCTACATGCTTTCTAGATAAGTAGCTTTTAATTCTATGTTGTTATATTTGTCACTTAGATAGTTTTATGAGTTCATATCTTTTAGTATCATGTCTTGCATTGTTTTTTTAACTAATAGATCCTCATGATGTTATAATTAGTCTTTTCTCAAAGCTTTTTCAACATATCTCTATTCAATGAGAGGATTTAATTGTGACATCTTGAGTTACCGGCACTTTAGCTATGTCATTTAGATTAAAATATCCTCAGAATCCTACAACCATTATTTTTGTTAAAAGCTTTTCCAACATATCACTATTATGCGAATGAGATTCGGTTGTACTATGTTGAGTTAATTAGCATTTTCTGTTCTGCAATTAAATAGAAGATCCTCATATTGTTACAAGTAGTCTTTTCTCAAAAATGTTCCAATAAATCTCTAAATCACAGAAAAGACCTAATTGTAATACTGTGGGTTACTTTTTGTTTAGAAGATCCTTATTTCATTATCTCTAGTCTCCTTCAATAAAATCTTCCAATAAATCTCTAGCTGATGAACGAGATCTAGCTGTAATGTCATAAGTAGTTCAAATATTCATAGGAGATCCTTAGCATATTATAGCAATTTTCTTCTCAAGATGTCCCAAAATATCTCTATTATATGAATAATATTGCACTATAATATTCTAAGTTGCTGTCTGTTTTTAGGAAGATCCTCATCACATTGAAGTTCAATCTCTTCCACAAAATATTCCAACAAACCTCTAACTAAAAGGATCAGGTTGAAATATAATGTCTTGAGTTACATTTATGTTCATTTGCAAGCTAGGACATCCATGGATTAGAATGCTATGTTTTTCATCATTTTCCTAATTAGGGACATAAATTACAATTACACTCTGTTTTGAGTCTGAAATTCCCTTTTCTTTCCTTTTTGTCATAGATTTGATGTCATCTTTTGAACATAGAATAGCATACTAAAACCTAAACATAACAAAACTCAAAAACATCAACAAAATACTGAAAACAATGGAATAAGAATAAGGATATTTAGGCACATATAGTGAAAGTATACCTCATCAGTTTACAAGCCCTAGTCGATAATTTATGATATCAATTTAGGACACTGAATTGACTAAAAATTTTGGCGCCGTTGTCGGGGTGGTATAACTAGGTAGCCTTATTTCCTATTTCCCAAAAATAATGATATGCGTAGAGAAAGAGATTCTAGGGGTAGATTTATAAGAGGCAGAAGTTTAATTCCCACAACTCCACTTACTCCACCAAGACTAAGAAGTAGCACACCTCCAACCCAAACTCACATTCCATAATATACTGGTCATAGGCTTCCAGAAGTCTCAAGATCAGATATCCCATCAGGAATATTCCCCACTTCATCCACTAAAGAAATTCTAGAGGAATAAGATCCAAGGACTCCTACAGAAGGGATAACCTTTTTCACTTCCACAGGGGAATATATTCCACTAGAAGAATTACATATCCCTAGTGAAGAGGAAGAAAAGGACTATTTCTTCAATATACCCTTAATAGAATAACCAGTAGAACAACTAGCTCTTCCAACTGAAACTTATATCAGTTCAGAAGAGTCTATCATGGAAGAAGAATGGGAAGGAGAAGTCTTTAATGGATAACATACACTACTTGGAGGAGGTAGAGGAAGAGGAGGAGATAGAGGAATAGGTAGAGGAAATGCAAAAGGAGGTAGAGTAAATGCAGAAGGAGGAAGAGGTAGAAGGGGAACTGGAAGCTCTTTTGGATTCCCTTTAGTAGATGAAGAGACTAATGCAACTACGAAAAACATCTCACCTTCTATTCTTCCAAACTTTCATGGACTAAAAAGTGAGGATCCTAAAAAATTCTTATTTGAATTTGAAGTTCTATGTAGAACCTATGATTATCTACAAGATGCTCAGAAACTTAAACTGTTCCCTTCAACATTGAAAGGAGCAGCATTAAAATGGTTTATGAGTTTAATCACTAGGTCTATTAGGACATGGGATGATATGAGGAGAGAATTTCTAGAGATATACTTGGATTACTATATACCAGTCAACCATAAGGAATAAGTGTTCAAGATGATGTGAAAAGAGGATGAAAATATGGAAGATTTGTTGGAAAGATTCAATTATAAAATCAAGAGGGAAAAAATGGAAACCCTAGATCAAGAAACTTTGAAATATTTCTTGTTGAAAACAATTAGGGATGAATGGATAGATATCCTAAATATGATGGGAAAAAGGGACATATCTCAGCTTCCATTACCTGATATAGCTGAGTTATGTATCAATCTTTCAAGAGGAAAATCTAAAATTCTAAAAGGACCAAGAGACCCTGCTCTTGCAAGGGCAAGTAAATCTGCAGCTGGAACAGTAAGTAGAACAGAAATAGGTAATATTCTTGATGAATTTAAATCTGACATTCTAGGGAGTCTTAGTGAATAAATAGACACCCATAAGCTACAAGACAAGAAAAAATCCAAAGTTGATGCCTTAGAAATATTTTGAACAAAATGTAGGAAGAAGCATGCCTTGAGAGAGTGTCCTTTAGATGCAAAAGTAATAGAGACTTGTGCAATTTTTTCAGAAAAACATGAGACCAAGAGTTGTCCTTCACTCCCTGGTCTTAAGGTAGTCTTTCAAGAAGAAACACCCACAAATCCCACATGATCTCTTAAATTTGTCTCTAGAAGACATTGGTAGGGACCTCAGACACATGAGTTTAATAATAAAATGTATAATCAACCCCCAACAAATTGGAATTCTTGGTAGCAACCTTGGACCCAATTTCAAAATCAATCTCAACCTTCGGCACAAGGAGCAGAAAATCCTTATGGAAGGTTCTCCTAGTATTATCAATATCCACCTTCTTATCCCTCATATCCAACATATTCAAACTTTCCCCCACAAAAAAATCCTCAACAGAATCCACAACATCAAAACCAAAATAAAAATAAACCACTTCCGTTACCATTTCCTCAAAAAGAAAATCAATTGCCTGCCCAGCCAATACCAAACCCCAACAATAAAAACCCTCAGAATACATATATTATAGAAGGTCAACAATTCCCAACCTATTTTATTACTCCTTTATACCTTAATGATGTTCAACTTAGGTCTGGAAGAATACTTGAAAAGAAGAAACCTTCTGTAATTATACAAGAGCAAAACAATTCTGAGGAAGATTCTCTAGGGGTAAATAAAAGTCTTGAAGGAAGCAGATCTTTTCAAGACCAAAAAATTGAAAAATCGAAACAGAAAGAACCAATAATTTCAACTCCTATATTAGAGTAGCCATCAACATCTACTCCTACACCTCCTTTTCCAGAAAGATTACAAATTGATAGGGGTGTGGAGAAACAAATTATGATGCCTAACTATGATTTCCTAGATGAGTTAAGAAATGTTTGTATTAAGATTCCATTATTACAAGCTATCAAAGAAATCCCAATCTTAGCAAAAACAATAAAGGAGTTGAGTATGAAAAAAACAGGAAAAAGAATAAAAGAGATAAATACAACTAGTAGGAAAAATAGTAGACATAATAATGGGTAAGATTGCCATTCCTAAGTATCTAGACCCATGAAATCCATTTGTTAGAATACACATCAATGGAATTGAAATCCAGAACACACTTATTGATTTAGGAGCAACAATCAATATCATGAGTAGACAAATCATGGAAAAACTAAAACTTTCTAATCTTCTTTTTACACCCACACTGCTACAATTAGCAGATAGATCTGTGATCAAACCAGATGGGATAATAGAAGAAATTCCAATGTCCTTATATTCTTGGGAGTATCCTATGGATTTCATGATCCTAACTCCTAAAAATGATCTAGGAGGACATCCTATTATATTAGGAAGACCTTGGTTAGCTACAACTGATGCTTTCATTAGCTGTAGATCTAGTGATATGTACATCTTTGATGGAAGTTAAACTAAGAAATTTAACTTTTATCCTCCAACCAGAACAATCACAGAATGAGATGATACTCAATGGATTGATGATGAAGAAGGTATACAACCTCTCTTCACTATTTCAGAAATTAGTGAAGATAGTCAGATTTTGAATACTTTGGAAACTTATGAATCTTCTTCAGAATTTAAATATGAACAATTTCAAGAAGAATCTAACATTGATTTCTTATCATCAAGACAAATGTCTCTTTACTACATGGAAGAATTTGACAGCTCTGCAAATGAAATATTCCAGGAAAAACCTTAAACATAAACAAAAACCTAGAGAAATTTCAACAAGAAAAGCTACTCAAAACATTACAGAGACACTCTGCTGCATATGCTTGGGAGTACACTAACATGAAACGGATAAATCCTAAGACTTGCACTCATCATATCTATATAGAGGAAAATTTTAAACCATTCAGACAACCTCAGAGAAGGATGAATCCAAACCTTAGGGAGATTGTTAAAGAAGAACTGTAGAAATTGTTAAATGTCAATTTCATTTATCCCATTTCAGATAGTTAGTGGGTCTCTCCTTTGGTGATTGTGCCCAAAAAGAATGGAAAATAGAGGGTATGTATTGACTACCAAGAACTAAACAAAGCTACTCTTAAAGACCATTTTCCTTTACCTTTCATAGATCAAGTGTTAGAAACATTAGCAGGCAAAAAGTACTTTTCATTTTTGGATGGGTTCAATGGTTATAATCAAATTCAAGTAGCACTTGAGGATCAAGACAAAACCACATTTACCTGTCCTTGGGGTACCTATGCCTACCGAGTATTGCCATTTGGATTATGCAATGCACCTACAACATTCCAAAGGGCAGTATTAGGAATCTTTTCAAATCTAATACATGACTGTGTAGAGGTATACATGGATGACTTCACAGTCTATGGAAACACATTTGAAGAAGCCTTAGCAAACTTGGAAAAAGTTCTAAAGAGATGTAAAGAAGAAAATCGTTCATTAAGTCATGAAAAGTGTTTTATGATGTTTACTGAAGGAATTGTTCTAGGACATCACATTTCAGGAGAGTGGATCAAAGTTGATAATTCAAAAGTTGAAGTCATCTCCAGACTACTAGTTCCAAGTCGTCAAAAAAATGTTAGGATTTTTCTAGGATTTACAGGGTATTATAGGAGATTCATAGAAAACTTCACCAAGATAGCATCCCCACTTTTCAAATTACTTACCAAGGACTATGAATTCAATTGGAATCCTGACTGCCAGACAGCCTTTGAAACCCTGAAAACAAAAATTTCTGAAGAACCTATTTTAATGGGACCTAACTGGAAATTACCTTTTCATATTTCAACAGATGCCTCAGATACAACTTTAGGAGCTATATTGGGACAAAATGACCTGATTCCTTATGCCATCTACTATAAAAGTAAAAATTTGACTCCTTCAGATTTGAATTATACTGTAACTAAAAAATAGTTCTTAGCTGTTGCTCATGCCATAAATAAATTTAGACACTATATAACAGGCTATGAAACTTTTGTTCACACAGATCACTCTTCAATCAGGTACTTAATGAACAAATCAATTACTAATGGCAGAGTCACAAGATGGTTATTACTTTTACAAGAGTTTAACATCACCATTCTAGATAGGCCTAGGAAACAAAATATAGTATTTGATTTCCTATCTAGACTCCAAAACATTAAAGACAATACTCCAGTTGAAGACAAATTCCATGATGAATATCTCTTTGCAATTACCACTCAAACTCCTTGGTTTGCTGATATTGCTAACTATCTAGTTTCAGGAAAATTTCCTTCAATTATGAATAGAAGAGATAAAAGAAAGATCATTTATGACAGTGAAAAATATTCATGGATTGCTAATGAGTTATACAAAACAGGTCCAGATTTCATCATCAGAAGATGTGTTCGAGAAGATGAGATGCCTGAGATTCTCAAGGCATGTCATGATGAACCATGTGGTGGACACTTTGCTGATAAGAGGATAGCTTATAAAATCCTTTATTTAGGATATTATTGGCCATCCCTCTTTAAGGATGCTAAAGAGTATGTTAAAAGGTGTGACAGTTGCCAAAAGGTAGGGAAACCTTCTCCTTCAGGTGAGATGCCACTGCAACCTCGGGTACATATTGAACCCTTTGAGAAATGGGCTTTGGATTTTGAAGGACCTATTAATCCTCCATCAAGACAAAACAAATATATATTAGTTTTCACTGCTTATGTTACCAAATGGGTAGAGGCCAAACCATTACTTTCTGCTAGTGAAGCATCTGTAGTCAATTTTATTTTTAAGGATATTTTTACTCATTTTGGTGTCCCAAGAGAAATTGTTATAGATCGCGGAGCCAAATTCACATCAAAGCTAGTGGAGAAAATTTTAGAAAATTACAAAATCAGAAACAGAAAATCTACTCCCTACCATCCACAAGCAAATGGTCAAGTGGAATCTACCAATAAAGTTATTGAAGGGATCCTAACAAAGACTGTTCATTTACACAGGAGAGATTGGGAAGAAAGGCTTCATGAAGCCTTGTGGGTCTACAGAACTACATGGAGAAACAAAACAGGTCACACTCCTTATGAACTTGTTTATGGAAAACAAGTCTTGTTTCCCATAGAGTTTCAGATCCAAACTTTCAAAATGGAAATCCAATTAGGACTTGATCTAACAGAAGCACAGAAGCATAGACTGGAGCATATTAATGAATTGGATGAGATCAGACAAGATGCAGTCCAGAGAAAAATCATAGTCCAACAACAAAGGACTAGATGGCATGATAAGTACATCAAGGAAAGTAAATTTAAAGAAGGTGACTGGGCCCTCTTATTTGATTCAAAGTTCAAGGATTTTTCAGGTAAATTTCAGACTCATTGGCTTGGGCCATATGAGATTGTGAAAATATTTGAAAATGGAGCAATAAAAATCAGGACAATAGATGAAGGAAAGGTAACCTTTCCTGTAAATGGACACAGACTGAAATTGTATCATAAGCCACTTTCAAGAGAGGAATTTGTCAAGAAATTTCAAGATAACATTGATATGAAGTTAGTGAAGAAGAATCCTTCTTCTTCACTAACTTAATTGTATTTTTCTTTAATCATATATATATATATATATATATAAAGGGTATAAACATGAAAACCAATCATTGATTGGCATGTTTATACAGAAAATTTAAGGTGAAAATCAGAGTTCTTCTGACACTTTAAATTTTCAAAAATTGTTCTTTTCTACAATTAAGTATCATAAAATCATAAGTTGTAGATTCAATTTACACATTCATGATCCATTTCATTCATTCCATCCATATCTCACTTTATCCATACTTCATCCACATTTTCACTTCATTCCATTCCATACTTCATCCCATCCACATTTCACTTCATTCCATTCCATATTTCAGAGTTTTTACAGGTACATTCTGTAGCTACCTGTTCTGCAGCCAGACATATTCTGCAACCAATTGATTCTGCAAAACCTACTCCAGTAAACAGAGGATGAGTCAAAGAATATTATGGAGCCTAAAGTATCAATATTTTTCAGATGAAAGACGAAGCACATCAAAGAAGCAAAAATTCAAAAAGGGCTAAGGTAAAATTGTATGAAATTATTTTTGATAGCAAATCATGAAAGGTATAATGTGGTTAGGTCATATGTTTTCCTAATTTATTTTATGATTTGAATTGATCAAACCCCTATCATAAACATTCCTTGACCAAATCCCTTTCATCCCGCTCCATAAAAAATCATCATTAATTGAAAGCTAACAGTCAGAACCTAGAAGTGACCTGTTAGGTCACGTCATCAGACCACGACATTCATTGATGATTTTTGAAAATCTTCGTAAGATTTATTCACAGTCATTCATTCCATGTAAAACTCTTACACCCGATTATCCTTATGATTTACCACTACCCTGTTTCGCTCACATCCACTCACTTCTATTTCTTTCCGTAGCCAAATCCTCATCTGCAGAGAAATCATTTTACGGCAAGACAACCCTTCACAATTTATTTTTCTTTAAGAATAGGAACAGAGCAGTGAATTGAAGCTAGAGAAAGGACACAATCTTCATTAAGAATAAACAGGGCTTATTGTAAGGTCAGAGCCAATTGGAACTAAGTATTTAGAAGGATACCCTCAGATTAAAGGGTTATTGTAATAGGCTAGATGGCTCAGCTATATAGAGAAGTTTAATGGATTCCACAAGGAAATTACAAATTCATTTGCTAGGTCATTCAATGGATCAGAATTGGAGATTGGGGATATCAAATTCACCATCACAGAGTCATTCATAGCAGAAGCAACAGAGCTTCCAAGACAAGGAGAATGTTGGCTTCAAAACAAAGAATTTCATAATGAGACTTGGAGAAAAATGCTAAAAAAACCCAGGTATGGACACTACAGTGTTTAAGAAAGGTATTCCTAGTTCATCTTTGAAGAAAAAATGGAGGAATATGTTATTAATTTTACAAAAGTTCATAACATGTGAAGGCAGATTTGGCACTTTGTATGTTTATCACATTAGACTCATGATGGATTTTCTAGATGAAGAAATAAATCTTCCCTTTTTCCTACTTAATAGTTTGAAAAGGATGTCTTCAAATTTCTAGAAAAGGCTTCAGTTCTTAGAGACTACCTTACATCATCACGGCTTAATTAAAATGTTAATTGAGTTTCATTTAAAGAAGATAGGAGATAATTGGGATGAATTCCTCCTAAGGAACCATTTTGAGGAACCTAGAGAAACATTGTCTAAATAAAAACTCGTGAGAAGAAGTAGGAGAGGAAAATATGTTAAAACTGTTGAAGTCAGGCCTAATGTATCAAGACAGGAAGACAGTGATGAAATAATCTCTGAGAAATTGGTAAAAATCAGGAAACAACTCAGGAATAAAAGGAAGGAGGAATTAACAAATGAATGTGTTGAAGAAGAGGATGTAAAAGATGAAAATCCACCCAAATTGAGAATAAGCTCTAGGCTTAAGGGCATGGTGAAAAAGACATGCATTAAAGGAACCGAAATCATAAACATTGAAGAAGAATAAGTTCCAGTTCAGACTCCAATTGACAGATCTCCTGTATATCAATATGAAGAAAACTCTAGTAGAAGAACCCCATATGTAGATGCAGCTCAGTAACAGTTTTATGACCATGTGGAATCATCAGAGAGAAAAGCCTCAGAAAACAAAGAAATATCCCCCAGTCCACAAGAACCTCTAATTGAAAAATTAAAAAGAGACAATTATGAATTGGAGATACTGAATAACCATATTAAGAATGAAAATTAAATTCTAAGGGAGCAGGTTAAATTGAATGGCAACATTAACAACACTCTCTCTCAGAAAATGGAAGGATTATATAAAGCAAACAAGAAGTTGAAGAAAAGGAACAAGAAATTGAACAGGGCACTCATTAACCTAAAGTTCAAGACACTCATAAGGAAACTCGGGATGGAATTAACCACCAAAAGAAGCAAAAAAAGAAGGTTAGATGTTCTTGCAAAAGTATCAGTACAAATGGAATGAAATTGCATGAGGACGTGTAAAAGTTTTGCAGTGGGGGTATGTTGAGCCCTAAAAGAGTCTTCTCCTTTGAAAAATTCCACTTCATCTTATCATTCCTTTTGTCATTTTATAGACCTAAAGATCAATAAGATGATTAAAATCACTTAAGGAATACATGCAATGACTAACTTGTTATACTTTTGTGGTTTTGTTGTCTTAATGATTTCTGAGCAGTTTTAGCTACAAAATGCAGTAATTTTGTAGTCAGTTACACATTCCGTAGCCATTTTGGTGTTTTAACATATTACAGGTGTCATCTGAAGAAAAGGAGTATATGGTTAGATTCTAAATCTTTCCTACATCATTCCCTGTCATCCACAAAGGCTGCATCAAAAACTGGAGATGCTTATGTACATGGTCAAACCAAAAGTCCGAGAAACAGATTTCTATAAGGATAAGGACTCTTGATTTTCTTTCAGCAAATCACGAGTCCTAAAAAGGAGTTTTAGTTTGATTTTGACTTTAGAATACACCTGTGCCTACTTTCATTCAATATTGGTTATGTAATTGCCTATAAATTTAGCTCGGTGAGACCGAGAAACACAAGTTAACTCTTATTTTTTCCAATATTGTGATACTTTGTTTCGAAGTATTTTTGATAATAAGAAGAAGCATAAATTTGATGTTGTATTGAAGACAAAATTGAGGAGTTAAAGATTTTCATGCAAAATTGATAGCAGAGGGCCCGTGCTATCTAAGGAGGCTTCTACATGCTTTCTAGATAAGTAGCTTTTAATTTTGTGTTGTTATATTTCTCACTTGGACAGTTTTTTGAGTTCATATCTTTGAGTATCATGTCTTGCATTGTTTGTTTAACTAACAGATCCTCATGATGTTATAATTAGTATTTTCTCAAAGCTTTTCCAACATATCTCTATTCAATGAATGGATTTAATTGTGACATCTTGAGCTACCAGCACTTTAGCTCTGTCATTTAGATTAAAAGATCCTAAGTATCCTACAGCCATTCTTTTTCTTAAAATCTTTTCCAACATATCACTATTATGCGAATGGGATTTTGTTGTACTATGTTGAGTTAATTAGCATTTTATGTTTTGAAATTAAATATAAGATCCTCATATTGTTACAAACAGTCTTTTCTCAAAATTGTTCCAATAAATCTCTAAATCACATAAAAGACCTAATTGTAATACTGTGGGTTACTTGTTTTTTAGAAGATCCTTATTTCGTTATATCTAGTCTCCTTCAATAAACTCTTCCAATAAATCTCTAGCTGATGAATGAGATCTAGCTGTAATGTCATAAGTAGTTCAAATATTCATAGGAGATCCTTAGCATATTATAGCAAATTTCTTCTCAAGATGTTCCAAAATATCTCTATTATATGAATAAGATTGCACTATAATATTCTAAGTTTCTGTCTGTTTTTAGGAAGATCCTCATCACATTGGAGTTCAATCTCTTCCACAAACTATTCCCACAAACCTCTAACTAAAAGGATCAGTTTGAAATATAATGTCTTGAGTTACATTTATGTTAATTTGCAAGCTAGGACATCCATGGATTAGAATGCTCTGTTTTTTATCTTTTTCATAATTACTGACAGAAATTACAATTAGACTCTGTTTTGAGTGTGAAATTCCCTTTTCTTTCCTTTTTGTCATATATTTGATGTTTTCTTTTGAACATAGAATAGCATACTAAAACCTAAACATAACAAAACTCAAAAACATCAACAAAATACTGAAAAAAATGAAATAAGAATAAGGATATTTAGGCACATATAGTGCAAGTATACCTCATCAGTTTACAAGCCCTGGTTGATAATTTATGCTATCAATTCAGAACACTGAATTGTCTAAAGAGAGTCCCTTTTCCTTATCTAGGGTTTTGAACAAGAGTGGAAGCTGGAACCAAGGTACACCGCCCTCTAGACCCGTCTTTTGGAATGAATGATCTGATGTCGATAGAAGGAGGTCAGCCATAGGTGAGGCAATAAGGGATCCTCAACTAAGACACGAGAGAAAATAATAGAGCAACTGACAGACTGACACCAGGGATGATGATGAAATGGGGGGTACTGAGTAGCAGACAGACGACTTCCCTTGTTAGAGCATAAAGGGCATGGATGAACTGGCCTTGAATTACACAATATCAAAGGGGATAGGGGACAGTAGGACTGAAGGCCATGATGTGCGATATGAGAGAGGAACCAAGAAATGAAGGATGGAGTACTATAGTGGGATGCAAAGGGACTCGGGATAGACTCCATGGATGCGATGATGACTCACCTTGGATTCTCTAAACAAGGGTGACTCGATGATGCTGCCACATAGAAAAGGTCCAATGGGGACCATAAATACATGAGTAGAAGATGGTTACTCATGAAAAAAATAGACATGAGCATGGAAAAGTATGGAGTCAAAGTGGTGCCCCAAGTACAAGTGTTGCAGGTGAATAAATTCGATTTTGAGGAGTGGTAAAGTGATCCTTCTTGGACAAAATGTGTCCTGGTGAAGTATCAAATCACCAAAAACTAACAGATACCCATTTGAGGGCTCAATGAGAGATTTCCAACGGCATAGATTATTTTTCAAACTAAGCTATGGTTTGGCCGCAGCAGGTGAAAGAAAAATCAGGGGTTTTTCTTTTAATAAGGAATTTTCCCTCCAAATTCACTCATTTGCAAGTCGAGTTGTGGTGCATGTAGAGAGGAGAGAAGGCCCTAAATATTGCGGCGAGCATGGTGGACAAAATAACCATTGGAATCGAGATCCTTTAGTTGTAGGTAAGAGGCCTAACCCTACTCTTTCATTTTAGTGGACTGAAAGTTCAGTTTAGGTACCTAGAGCTCATGAACAGGCCAGGTCGCACTTTTTGGGGTCTGTTCTGTTACTTGGGTAGTAGATACAAGGCAGAAAACTGTGACCTGTCCCAGGAAATAATCTAAAAAGTGCAACCTGTCAGAGAAAGGGGGTTTCAGTGTTGTTTCTGGCTGAGATCCGAGATTTTTTATAGTTGAGGGGCATAGGTGCCACCAAGCATGCTATGGTCATGCCAAATGTATTTAGAAAAAGGGAATCTAAACACATTTTAATGATGTGGTTTGCCATTTTTTTTTGTTATGGTTATGTAGTCCAAGAAAGGGAATGGAGGATTACCAATATATTTTAGTACTGCAGATATGAAGCAAATGGACTTAAGTTTCTGGGT
Organism: Pinus albicaulis; assembly: GCA_034641835.2. NCBI lineage: Eukaryota > Viridiplantae > Streptophyta > Pinopsida > Pinales > Pinaceae > Pinus > Pinus albicaulis. The sequence goes on along the minus strand of MU968411.1, from coordinate 62,163,830 downwards.
TGGCATACATGATCTCACTATCCCAAAGAGAGGATTTGGAGATAATGAACTGGTGCTCTCCTAGAAAATCCACATGTTGGTCAACAACAATGTCTAGGGGACTGGGTTATTGATGTAAGATGAAGGAATGATGAGAGGTATCATCCCTAGAGTGATCTGAAGTGATATGGGACTCTAGAGGTTCCTCTATATTGGGAAGAATAATGGTACTAGAGTCTACATGAAGAGATACACTAGGAGAGTTGTGGAGAATTTCTTCTTCTAGTCTCTCGAATATGGGTGCCCCCTTACCCAAAAATTGGTTGTCAATGTAATGGCCACAAGGTGTATGTGGTTCGAATGCATGGGTTTGATGTAAGGAGGGATAGATAAAGTTAGGGGTGGTGACTACTTCCATAATGTCATCATCGTAATAGAAGATGGGGTGACTGGTGGAAGAAAGACCACCTGACGTGGCAAAGCTACCTGACTCGTCATCATGAGAAGATAGGTTCACATGCGCATCGCCACAAGGAGTGACAGAAAAACAAGTAGATGAAGGATCCACCGATGTTGAGCCCAAGGTGATCGGTGAAGGGAGGTTAGGCGAAACAGAAGGGGAAGTCCCAGGGGGGTCTTCCACCATGGATCTCATAGATGATGAAAAGTAGTGGACAGTGGCCAAAGAATCTATCATTTCAACATCCAGAGGGGGGATGTCTATGGGAGTGGATCTATCCTCTGATTATGCTGAAGCAAAATGCGCTTTGTCTCGAATTGGCAAACTGCTGCTAGAAAGGTGCGGAAGTCCTCGAGGCAGGGACAAAAGTGGGTATAATGGCCATGGAGATCACACAAAGCACATGGGTGGTTGGTGTGAATAGTCTTGGGGTTCTTAGCTGTAGTCGAGCAAGGAACAGAGGTTTCCCAGACCATATAATCAGGGAACGTGACATTAACCATGGGCTTGAGATGAGGAAATTGAGGACAATTATTAGTGGCATGGCTGACAACATCACACAAAGCACACAGAGGTGTATGCTTTGGAGGCTGAGGAAGAGCATGGTTTGTTGGGGAAGCCTTGTCTTTAGGTGCCTTCTTGCGAGCTTTTCCCCCTTTACCCTAAGCTATCACAACAAGAGTGGGTTCCTGTTGAGATGATTGAGGCACAATAGGAGCAGGAGGGGTCATAGGGACCAGTTGAAATTGGGTCAAAGCAAGATAAGGTTTGGGTTGACCAGGTGGGGTGGCAGTTGGGGGATTGATGTACCAGATTGGAATCCCCAGGGTCATGTTAGGAAGGGAGAGGGTAGCCATGACAGGTACCGAGAACACTCCAGGAGGGGGAGCTAGGAACGGTATCTGATTGAACGGGTAATGGCCAGGTAGGATGGCTCCGAGATGGTTAAGGCCTGGAGGAACCATTCTAGGAGGGTAGAGAGGCTCATGGATACTAGATGTAGGTGAAGGGAAAGGAGGAGGGGGTCTAGAAGGCTAAATCGAAGGGCTAGGAGTAGGTTGCAGAGGACGAGGCTGCTGACTAGCCGAAGCGGGCCACTTGAGGGAAGCCTGAGATGATTGCATCATGAAAACATTCGATGAGATGGGATCAGAGACAGGAGGAGGAAGAGCAGGGAATTTACCAAGAAAATAGGATTCTTTGTAGACTCCGGGTGAGACACTGGTCAAGGGATCAATGGTTTTCTTATTGGCCATCGAAGATATGATGGACTCACGGGAGGTCTGAGACTTTGGTTCGTAATATGTCAACTAGTCGATGGGGACTATATTTCCATTATGGGGAAAGGACATCTTGTGGTGGACCACAGATGGTACAAAAAACATCGCATAGGTGTAGCTATGACCTAATAAAATTTTGTAATCTAAGGGGACATCAATGACTTCTACGTCAACGCAAACAGTCTTTCCCACAAGATTAATAGGACAATTGCGGAACAGGCCAATGGGCTGGGAGGCATGGCCATCCCACGCTCAAAGAGTGATCGTGGAAGGGGTCAACTCAGGCGATCCGATTTTCTTCCAAACTAAAGCAAAAATCACGCAAGTGGATGCCTCCTCATCAATGATACAATAGGAAACATTGGCATTCTGGATCTTGACTAGGATTTGGAAGGCGAAGGAAGTAGGAAGAGGAGGATGTTTTGACCGGTCAACATTGAAGACGATCAATCGATCATCTGAAGTATCTACATTTCCCATGGAAGATAGTATATCTTTTCATTTTGAAGGGCATGACTGGAGGAGTTCCAGCATTGAGATGGTAGCAGGAGATTGTGCCAAATCATCTACTATACTATACGAATGGGAAGCTTTGCCAGAAGCAGTATTTCGGCTTAATGGTCCCTTAGGGATCTTGGTATGAACATCCTCCTTAGGCTGAGAAATATGCAAAGGACCATTAGGTGTCAAAAGAGGCTATGTAGAACCTGAAGAAGGGGGCTCAGGGACAGATGTAGCGGGAGGCTTCTTCTACTGACTAGACCGAGTCTGAAGGTTGAGGTCTACAGTTATAGGTTGGTCAGAGTTAATCGTGAGAATTTTGTAATCGGAGATGGATGAGGTTGAGTGGACGCCTAACGTTCAGGTGTTTGGGTAGCCATGAATCCTTGCTGAGGGAAAGGATTAGTAAACACAGTCAGCTGACTAGGTGCAGCATTGGGAGGAATGGAAGGGGAGGTGTGATGCCGTCGCAATGTTGCTTGAGTCTCCCACATCTACCGCATCTGTGGTAAAAGAAGACAGTCATGAGTGTAATTACCATAAACACCACAACAAGAACAAGGCTTATTCATGCGAATAGGCTTGTCCTGCTTGGGCTGAGTGCCCTGTTGCTGGTTAGCAGTGTTAGGTGCATTATTCTGAGGATTGGGTCCAAGATTACCGGGGGAAAATTGATTTTGAGTGCCTTTCCTCTTATTTTTGGAAGGAGGAGGATTAGTCATGCCCTTCTATGCATAAACCTACCCCTGAGGGGGCGGTGATTACTATTGCGGGGGTTGAGAAGGCAAGGGAGGCAGTGGTGCTAATGCTTGAGGAGCTGGAGCACCAGGTTGTGGATATGGATAATAAGGAGGTTGGGTCACATTGTGGTAAACAGGAGGTTGGGAAAAAGGAGGAGTCATGTCGTATCCTAGATACATGCTACCGGGAGGGGGAAAAGTGCAAGAGGTGTTGGCCCCTCCCAGAGGAAAACCATAGCCCATGGGAGGCTAAGCGTATGGATGAGAGAGAGCTCCAATGATACCATCGGCGGAATGAGATGCCCCCGGTGCATTGGCACCACCAGGTCTAGGAAGATCAGGTAGAATGGTATAAGCATAACCCGATTGAGCGTAGATCAGGTCATATTTTAATGCAATCTGGAGAGAAGCTTCTTTGGTTTGAGGGAAATGTGATGTGACATCTTTGCCTATAACAGGAAAAATAGATCTAAGGAACCAATCCATGTAGACACGGTATTCAAAGGTAGGGGCTCGACATAGGCTCTTTCTTCTCTGCCATTCCTAGACATGATCGGATAGGTGGGTCGTAGACTATTGATGAAAAGAAGTCAAAATTTCGGTACCAATGTCATGACGAAGGGGAAGCTGGAAATAAGATAGAAAAGCCCAAGAAAGAGTCGCAAAGGTGGTATGAGAGGATGAGGTCCCATCAACATACCACTTAGAAGCTTCACCAGTAAGAATACATTAGAGCAATCAAAGACAGACAGAGTCATTGGTAATGGAGTTAGATGAACACCACATGTGGAAATATTGAACATGATTTGTAGGATCTTCTCTAGCAAGACCTTCAAACTTGGGGATGTCGGAAGGGAGCTTGGTTGGCATAGTAGGCCAACCAGCATCATGGTATATAGGGTCATTGATCAACTGGTTAAAATTGTGAAGATTGAGGCCTACCATATAGGGAAGAAAGGGAGCAGCGGGCGTAGTTCCTGTTGCGGTCCCACTAGTAGTATTTCCAGCATTAGGGTCGGGGCTACCACTAGCATTAGGTCCTGAACCAGACATGGTGAAGGTGACAGGGGGAGAACCGGGGGCAGAACCAGAAGAGTAGTCGAAGTGTGGACTCAGTGGAGGACTAAATCGAATCCTATGTGGAGGAGTAAGTCTTCCTACTGGAAACTGAGGATGAAGGCTAATAAGGCTCCAAGATAAACGCCTTTGTGGCGCAATGGTGAAGTTAAAAACATGGCACAAAGGGAAGAGACACCAACAAGGGTGAAGAAGTGGAGGATCAACTGATTACAATGTCGAAACAAGGGCAGAGAGGTGCAGGATCAATTGATTTCAATGTTAAAGTCTTTGTTTGGCAGTGTTAACCAAGCTCTTCTTCACTTAGGGTGTGTGTGTTAAGTGTGTAAATTTTAATTTCTAAACCCAGAGGTTTGTAGAGAAAAATAAAAAGTGTGTTGTATAACTCTAAATAAACCTGCAAATAACAGTATATGAAACTGAAATAACAAAAAATAAACAGCTAATTATGCATTAATCTAAACCCAAGGAGGCGAGCCTCTCAACAACTAGTCTGTAGGTGGGAAAAAATCTAGTCAAAACACACCAAAATAGCCAATAGATCTAAAGTCATGAGGGAAAATGATCTAAAGGTCAGATCTGTTGGAAATAGCTGTAGACAAACAACAAACATCAGAGGAAAAATTGTTGTACATGAGGTGGCGAAAGGCTATAACCTGGAGGGAAATGGAGGGGACCCTAGAGGAAAACCCAAACAAAAATAAAAGGAGGTGTTTTGGATGGATAAATAGCCAATCTGAAGTGTATATGAAGGTAACGGATCATATCTGAAAAATGGCTGAACACACTGAAATTTTAGACAACCTGCAGTAGCTAAAACTCTTCCACAAAAGGTGGAGGGTACTGAAGCCCTAGGGGGCTAGGTTCCCACTTTGATGAGAAAAACAGAACGAGTTTAGGTCCAAAATGGGTGGAGATGGAGGTCATACAACCTTGAACAGAGGCCCAAAAAAACCTTGAAAAATCTCAGAAAAATTCCCGCAAAAAGTCCAGGTTGTAGTTTCTGACCTGTTTTCTATAGAGGTCGTAGGTTTTGGCCTATTTTCTGTTCCCTAGAGGTTTAGGTCACATGTTTTGGCCCAAAAAGTGTGACATGTACTTCCGGCACTCTCGGGAGCAGGTTTTAGAAAATTTTGTCATCTCAGCTGCAGCTAATGCTTATCGCCTGCACAATAGGTCTGAAAACACATGGAAGTTATAATTTTCAATGTTTTAGGGTTTTATAGGTTAAAAAAAACATCAATAAAAGAAAAACAAGAATCTGAAGAGAAATTCTAGGGTGTGAAGCAGCTGGATATGAAGGGATCTGAAAAATTACAAAGGTTGTAATCGTAAACCCTTGTGGAGTCACCAGTGGTTAGTATGAATCTTAATCGTAAGTGTACGAAAAAGGCTCACTTTAGCCGTGCATAAAAAATAGCTCTACCAAAAAAGATGGCTACCAATATCTTTAGATATGCAATTAGTTGACGAAGATAAATGTTGCAAAATCTAGATCTATGCATTAAAATACATTAAGTAGTAAATAAAAGCAAGAGCTGCTCCATGCATCCAATAAGACAAGACAAGAATGTTTTAAAGAATTTTTGTATTTATGACACCTAGGAGGAGAACATAGAAAGATGTTACCAGTCCTCCTCAATGGGATGGGTTCTTGTAAGTTCTCAGCACTTCAGATCTAAAATCCCTCTCTCTTGATGGTGTAGAAAACCTAGAAAAAAATGGAACTCAAAGGGAGCTCACAAGAAAAATGGTAGCAAAATATGACAATGATGGTGGATCAAAGTCAGACCAAAAGTATAGATCCAGAGTGATCTTTAGGCAACAAAAGGTAGACTTGAGTGAATGGAAAAACCCTTCTATTTATACAAAATATTGAGTTAGTCTAGATATTCGTGCATAATTAAAATATTATTAACCAATTCTAGATCCAACTTTTATGGAATATTTTATTATATTTGTTGGAGGGAAAAATAATTTGACTTGGGTCAAATCCTTTTATTTGTAATAAATAAATAAATAAATGATTTATTTATTATTTTAAGGACGTGGTTGAGTAATAATCAAATAAATAATGATTTATTTAATTATTTATGAATGATTTAGTCAAATTTAACAAGGAATATTATTTAAATAAGGTTTAAATAATTATTCCTAGAAAATAATAAGATAAATCATAATTTATCTAATTAATTTTCTTGTTTTGGGTTAAATATGACCAGGAATATTAATTAAACTTATATTTAACTAATTATTCCTTGAGGAAAATCAAACAAATGTAGATTTATTTAATATTTCCTCATGGGGTTTCCTGTTTAGACCATAAACAACTTAATAAATGTGGTTTACTAAGTTATTTTTCATAGTGAAATAAATTTTACTTAGGATAAAATTGGTCTTACATGGTGTACTTAGGTCCATCTAATAGTAAAATGTTAGATGACCAAAAAATGGTGTAATAGTCTCCGCTACAATCGCTAGAGTTAGGATCCACGAGAGGCGGTTAGTCCATGTCGTGAAACACACAGGGAGCGTTGAACCCAATGTCCAGTAATCTCCCCCCCAACGCAAGCCAGGTAAGTTTAGAACTCGAGACCTGTCGCTTTGATACCACTTGTTGGAATCATAATTGTTGTTAAACAAAAATCCATAGGCCTTAGTCTCTGCTAGAATCACCAGGTTAGGATCCACGAGAGGTGGTTAGACCATGTCTCAAAACACATGGGGAGCATTGAACCCAATGTCCAACAGCTTAAATCCCATATACCAAGTGGAAGGGAGTGAAACCAGTGGATGTCTTCATAGTCATGCAATATGCCCACAGGGCAGAAAAGAGCATATGGTGGTAGTTGGTTTTATGGTTATTCACCATGCATTGTAAAATAGTTTTGAGTAATTTGTTTACGGCTTCTACCTATCCATTGGATTGGGGGTAGTATGGTGAAGCGAATTCATGGGTGAATTTGAGGTCATGAAATAGCTCCTGAAAAAATTCATTCTCGAAGTGTCTCCCATGGTTGGAGACTAACTCTTTGGGAATGCCAAACCAGGCGATCACATGGTTAAATAGAAATCGAGTGGTGGTTTCTGCAGTGTTGTCGTATGCGGGCATCGCCTCTACCCACTTGGTGAAATAATCGACAACCACTATGATATATTTTTGATTTTCAAATGGTGTGGGGTTTCAAGTCATGAATTCAATTCCCCATTTATAAAAGGGGTCATCGACGATGAGAGAGTGCATAGGAGTGGGAGGGGCTCTTGCCTTATGAGAGAAGTGCTGGTATCGCTCACATATCTTAACTGCTATAATCCAATTGCAAAACAGGGAGGGCCAAAAATATCCTGCTCATAGGAATTTTTGGGCGGTGGCCATTCCAAATAGGTGGCCACTGCAAGCACCTCCATGGAAGTCATTGATCACTTGTTCCACTTGGTTGTGAGTGAGGCATCGATGTAAAATGGTGTCGATGTCCCGTCGGTACAAGACATCTCCCATGAGGAGGTATCGGGGGTCCTATTGGCATGTGCGCCGATGGTCATCTCAAGTGAGATGAGGTCTAAACTTTTGAGTTCATAGGAAGAGGAGAATGTCTTTTTACTAGGGGTCGTCCATTGCTATGAAGAAGAGATGCTCGTCTGGTAGCGAATCGTTTATTGGTGATCCCTTGGTATCCCCTGGGAGCTTCGTAATGAACTATGCTAAGATAAGCGCCTTTTTTCTTTTAGGGGAGTGAAACTATAAGTCATACTCTTGGAGAATGACTATCCATTGAGCGTACTTATGTTTCATTAGGTGGCATGTGAGCAGGTATTTGATGGGATTAATATCTGCGATAACCGTAGTGGTTTTTAAGATGATTTAGTGACGAAGCTTCTGTACTGCATGTATTAATGCTAGGGCGGTCCTTTCTTTAGGCTCATATCTTAATGTTGTTCTCGATAAGGTTTTACTGATGTAATAAATTACGTGCTCCTTCCCATCTGGACCTTCTTGGATCAAAATTCCGACTAAGGTGGACTCAGAAGCTGATAGATACAGGATGTAATCTCTGTCATAGTCTGGGGGACTGATGAGTGGTGTTGAAGATAATGTTTCTTTCAGCACATCGAACACTTGTTGGGTGTGATCATCCCATTTAATGGGATGTCCTGGTGAAAGAGGTGCAGGAACCCTTGAGCACAAGTGGCATAATCTGGGACGAAGAGTCTCAAAAAATTGGCCTTCCCCTGTAGGCTTTGCAGTTTCCTGAGGGTTCGAGGCGGAGGTACTTATTTGATAGCTTTAACCTTGAGGGGGTCCATGTGAATCCCTTGCTAGGGCATTATAAAACCTAAGAGTCTACCTATTTTGATGTATAAGACACACCTGAGGGGGTTCAGGTGTAGGTTGTATTGACGTCATCGATGGAATACCAATCGTAGATCCTCGAGATGGTCTGAGTGTTTCTTGGAGCGTATGGTTAGGTCCTCCAAGTAGGCGAGGATAAGGTGTGCCAAGTCATGAAATATATAATTCATGGCCCTTTGGATGGTGGCTCCAACATTTTTTAGGCCAAATGGCATTACCCTATATGCGAATGTTCCCCAGGGGGTGGTAAACGTGTTTTTGTACCGGTCTGTATGGAAGATTTGAATTTGGTTGTACCCAGAGAATCCGTACATAAAGGATAGAGCCTCATGCCCCACACAATCATCGATGAATGGGGTGGGATAATTGTCCTTGGGACAAGCTTTCTTCAAATCTTGAAAATCAGTGCAAACGCGTATGGTGCCCTGTTTTTCATGATGGGAACAGGGTTGGAAACCCACGATGTGTAAGCAATGGGGTAGATAAACTGGGATTTGTGAAGCTTATCAATTTCTTATTTTATTGCTTCTACCTTTGATGGGTGCAGTTGACGTTTTTTTTGGCACACTGGAGGTACTTCGAGCCAAGTGTCAATATGGTGCTCTACGATAGTGGGACTAAGCCCCAGAATTTCTGAGTAGTCCCACGTGAAGATATCTCGATACTCTTGTAGCAATTGGGTATAAGAGGTTATTTCTTCTAGAGAGCATACTGCCCCCAGTGATATTTCTTCGACCTTTATAGGGCTTTGGGATATGTTCACCTTGATGGTAGGTGAGATGTTTGACATATTTCCTTCCTCGAACGCATTGAGCGTCGGGATGGGATTTTTGAACCAATCTACTTTTCTTGATGGGAGGAAATATTTTGATTCGATTGCATAGATCTCTTTTTCTTTTGTCTTGTCATTACTGAATGTTTGCTTGGGGAGAAAAAGCGAACGGTGATGCATTGCATCCCATGGATAATCTGGCTCTGTCATTACCTCTAGGATGTCCTCATCCAAATGAAATAGGGATCCTAAGAGGGGTTGATCCTACACAGGATTATGCTAAATGGGTTCAATCCTAATGGAGCTAGCTAAGAGACATGAGAAGGATTCCATTGTAGATGTGGTGGAAATAGACGCGGTCGACAAAGTGTAGATAGATTGGGTCTGCACTATCGTAGGAACAACTACTCTCATAGTTGCAACTGACTCGACACCTATAGCATATGAGTAGATAGCTCGAGTCATAGTTCTAATACAGGATGATATGAATTGTATATGGTGTATCGTGTCATTAGCCTTTGGTGGGGGAAGAATTTCTGTGATGAGATTTTGCGTAAGCACAAGGTTGGCTCCGCCGTTAGGATGGTCAATTTCCTATTGGTGTAAACTGTGCCTAGTGCAGAGGTGCCTAAATGTTCCTATTAATTGGCATGCCTCTGGTTTGTGGTTTTGGCTAGTGAAAATGGTGCATGGTACCACTGTGCCAACTGAGTAGATTGTGTGGGAGTCAACACTACTTTTCATACCAGATGTGGATGCTTGAAAAGGATCTGTCATAGAAGATGAGGTCTTATGCTTTCATTTCTATGTTGTTGGATTTGGTGCATCTAACTCTTTTGCGGAGTGTAGACTTAATGTTGCTCTTGCCGCTCTTAGCTTGGGGAGATGCTCACATTTAATTGTATGGTGAAAGTGTGAACAAATCTGGCAATAGGTAGGCGTGATCTTCTCTTGGTTAGAGAGAAGTCTTTATGGCAGAGAATAGACTTTGTGAAAACTGCTTGCGAGGGGCTTCATTTCTTTGCACTGATTGACCCGTTGGTCATTCAGGTCGCATAGCCCACATGTTATCCTAGGTTTGGCCTAGGTTATGCTTTGTTGGTGTGCCATCCCAGTTTTCCCATCACGTTGATGTGGGTGTGGGGTTGTTTGCCTAGGGGTGATGTACTTTCTATATCATTTGAGAATATCGTCCTGTTTCTTCTCTATTGTATGATCATATCAATGAGAGGATGGACTGGCATCATATAGGTAAAACGTTGTCCACACTGTTTTCCCTGACATACTAGGAAAAATAGCCTAGATATGGGGTCTCGTCATGTTCATTTTGTGGTCTGGTAGGGTACGAGCGTTGCAACGCTCCTAAATTAGGGCAAGTGGCGAATGTTGAGCCCCAAGAATGTTCTTTCTTCCACCACATTCCACTCCATTTCTTTTGTCCATTATTAATCCCAGGCTCAAATTATCAATGAAATTAGTTAAAATTTCTTTAAGAATGAATATCATGGCTAACTTGCTATGTTTTTATGATTTTGTCATTGTAGTACTTCTTGAATTGAAACTAGCTACAGAATGCAGACATTCTGTATCTAGTTTCCAATTCTGCAGCCGTCTTCATGTTTAAGCAGGTTCCAGATGTCCCCTCAGAGAAAACCACACATGGTCGTATTCCATATCATGTCTTTGGCATTTTTTTTTCTCCATGAAGATTGAACGGAATTCTATACGTGGTTATCCACGTGGGAACTCAAACTAGGAGATAGACTCCTAATAGGACAAGGACAGTCCAGATGTCCTTTGTCATATTACGATGCCACGTTTAGAGTTCTAGTTCAATTTTAATATGGAAAGATAGTAATCCCTGTATTATCTCAAGTTCTGTTATGTAAATTTGTTATAAATGTAGCTCGGGAAACCGAGAGACAAGTTTAGATTTTGGTTAGATTTTGTGGTTGATTGCTAGATTTTTGAAGTCCGAGAATACTCTGTTTTGAAGTGATTCCTCTTTAATGAAAGAAACAACATTTCCTTGAATGCGTTGAGTCGATATTGAACTAGATTTCGTGCTACTCTAGTGGTAGAGGGCCCCTGCCTCCTGAGCAACCTTTTTTTTATGTTTTAGATAATTATTTTAGTTTCGTTTCTAGCTTAGACAAGTTTCTGAAGTTTATGTTCATAGTTGATTTCATTAATCATTACATCTATACTTACTCTAATAAACTCTTCCAAAATATCCTTACGATGAATAATGCATAGCTATGGTGTTGTATATTTTTGTTGCAATTCCTTTCGTTAATTATCACAGTTAGACTTACTCTAATAAACTCTTCCAAAACATCATCATGATGAATAATACATAACTGTGGTATTGTAGGTTTTAGTTGCTTGTTTACACTAAGTGGCATAGCCAGTCTTACTCTTACAAAGCTCTTCCAAAATATCATAAAAATGAGTAAGAAGTAGTTGTGGTGTCTTAGATTTTAGTTGTATTTGCTTTCAGTTTTATGTTTATGTTCAATTGCATTGGATAATATAGCCATACTTGTTCTCACAAACTCTTCCAAAATATCATTCATACTGAATGAGATGGGTTGTAGAATTCTTTAGGTTAATTGCATGTTAATTTAGTTATAGCACTCCGGAGGTAGAATGCATTTGGTTTAGCTCTGTCATTCCATTTCCAGTTTGATAATGGCTTTTTAGTTTAACACTGTTCACTGTAGACTAGTAGCATCCTAGTTTAGTCTTAGCTTAGCTCACTCTGTTAACATTCTAGTTTAGTTGCTATCCATTGCATTTTAAATTGTATTAGTTGTTAAATTTAAATACCACGGTCTTCATTATTTACAAAACTTCTTTTGTTCCAAACTCATGCTAATACATAACTATCCGGACAGAAGGTAGTATCATTCTAAGGCCTGGAGTATTTTGCAACCTTTTTACCATTTCACAAACAAGCCTTTTCTCAAAGACTATTCTAAAAGGAAATCTATAACTTTTGAGTGAAGCCTAGTGGTGCTAGATTGAGTTGCAGAACAGAATTAGAAGCTAGTTTCGAATAGAAATCTTATAGTGCTACAAGTGTTCTTTTCCAAATATATTCCAATAGACCTTTAATCATGGATGAGATGTTGTAACATTGTAAGTTGATTGTTTGATTGTTTAGTTAGGAGAACTTCATTTACACTTAACTTGCCCATTTCTTAAAAGCTCTTCCAAAACATCTTTAATGAATGAATTGGACAAGTTTAAGCTCATGTTGTGATTTATTTCCTTGAAGTCATTATCAAGCTTTGTATTTGTTGTTTACTAGCCATAGTTAGGCTTTGTTCTGTTTTAGTATTTTCATTTGTTATTTACCATCCATAGTTTAGGCCAATAGCTTCTTTTCACCAGCATTTAGTTTCTTCCCTTTTCAAAACATGAGACCATAAACCAAAAACATCAGAAAACACTAAACACAACGTGGTAAGAAACAAATACCTAGGAACATATAGTGCACCACACTTCAGCAGTTTACCAACCCTGGTTGACAATTAATGAACTCAATTTATGAGACTAGGTTGAGCACAAATAATGACCACATGGTTGGGCGTTTTTCATAATGCACATGTTGGTATTCTCTGTAGAGAGCAATTGGGGGAATCTAAGGGTTCCCTGGTTGATCACTTTTCATCTGATAGGAAGAGGATGGATCTTCTTGTCACATATTCTTGGGTTGTCGAGCTGTTCATGGATTGTGAGTCCATGCCATCTTCTTGGGAGAGGCAGACTATAGTTGATCACATACAAGCTAGTGCTGTGTGAAATATAGGTATGTAGTGACAATGACGTACTGGGTGATTGTCCCCACATATCTGACATGAATATTAGATGTCCATGTTATTGCGATATACTATATGAACTAGGTACCATAGATGGAACATTTACAGAGCTGGGTAATTGATAATGAAATGATCGAGCTCATCGTAGAGTACACAACTCTTGATGTGAGGAGGGGGGGATGATTGAGAGTCTTTCTGGTGACTATCGTTCCTCCTGTAGGTACAAGATGGTACGAGGTTCATCTCTAGATGACTGGGTGGAAGTATCCTCTTGATAGGATCGCTCGATGGCATGTAAGACGTCACTATATCGCGAGATTTCTGGGCAATGATGTGTATAGTGCCCATAATTGCTGCAGATAGCACATGCATGGGTGGTACGCAAATCTTTGCCTTTACTTTTGGTGGCAGGTTCCATTTTATGGGAACACGGAGTTGTGATGTCTGCCTCAGAGCCAAGGAGTGGTTTTAATTTTTCCAGCTCTATGCAGATGTGGGTAGGGTGTCCTACTATGTCACATATGGTGCAACCTGGCGATTCTCGTTGTATGGAAGGAGTTTCCACCCTCTTTCCTCTCTCAGTTTTCTTAGCCATAATCAGCAGTTTTGCAATGGGAATTTCATTTGCAGGGATGTTTTTGATAGTTTCCTGTATGGGTGGGGCCTCCTTGGGATTGAGGGGCTTTAACCTTGTGGCAGTGACGTGTGTGGCTCTTATCCCATTAGGGGGAATGAGGTACCAAAATGGTATTGCGAAAGGGATGTTTGGTAACACCATTGTTGCCAAAAACTACTAGGATACGAAACCAGCTGGGGGTAGAGGAAAGGGGTTTGGGATGCGGCATAGGCTAAAGAGGTTGTCATGGCCAAGGACTCAGTGTCATTACTTCTTTTGTATGTGTACTGACTAGCTTCAGTACTTGATGTGGACATCATGCAACACCGAAGATATTGTGACATCAAGTGATGACTCAGGTATGACTGGGGGATCTCCTAGGAATGATCCAAGGATGCATGATGGTTTGAACTGGTCAGGGCTATATTCTTGGTACCGTGAAAGCCCATCCATGGATGTATCTATGTATGGTAGAATTACATTGGTTTTTTTTATGGGTCATTTTTCGCTATACGTCAATTGGTCAATAGTAATGATGTGGTCCTCATGTGGGAACATCATAGTGTGGAAGACAGAGGAGGCGATGGCTAACATGGCCTACATATAACTCCAACCAAGTAGTATATTATAGTCCAAGTGAGTTTCCAAGACCTTAATTTCTATAAGGACTATCTTTCCAGTTAAGCAGACCAGGACATTTTGGTAGAGACCGACGGGGGTTGAAGAGTGACCATCGTATGCTCTAAGCGTGATGACTTATGGTTTTAGGTCGGGAGACCCTAGCTTCTACCAAACATTATTTCACATGATGCATATGGATGCACCCTCATCAATGATACATCTGATATGATTTATTCAAAAGGTGTTATTGACATCTATGTGAGCAGCTTATGTTACTTAGTGCAATAGATCGATAAGATTTCGAATAACATAAACAACATAAGCAAATGAAAACAAATTCAAACACATCAACACAGCAAGAATTTAATAACGGAGTTCACCAGACTTCCTGGCTACGTCTCTGGGTCCTTAGCTTCCAGTGCTGACCACTTTATTTTTTCTTCAAAATTATTTTGCAGGTATGAGCTCAAAAATAGAAACTGAAATGAGAAAATGGACCTCACCATTTCGACCGGCTCGAAATTTCAAGAAAAACAAGTATAAAATTCCCTATATTCCACCATTGTGACCTCAAGACCCCCTGGAGAAATTCAAAACCACCTTTTCATTTCAGAAAACCACTTTTCCTGCACAAAAACCACCTTTGCTGCAATAATATCACCTTGCACTGTGCGCTCACTAGTTCTGGGCGGATTCGGATTTGCTGCATTGAAATGAGGTTTTGGGTGGCTTGGTTACAAGCTCCACTGTATAGGCGAATTGGCTATCATACTTGGTTGAAGGTGATGTATATATGAGTTTTGGAGGTCGGTGGGTCAAAACCCCCACCCGACCCTTCCGTCTCACCTCCTGTCAGTTACATTGACATATCCCGTCCGTTTGCATTGTATATATGGTATGATATATATTGAAATATATGTGTGATGATAATATCAAGGGTATAACATATACATCCCATCAGAAACATATACATTGCAATATATAAATTTTTACAGCAGCGGTTGAATGATAAGGTTCCAGCGATTGAGGGGTTGACCTCGACCATCCGGACATTTTCCGACAGACAGATCCAATGCCAATAAATATGAAATCTTTGCATTTAATCTCAACTGGTGTGCTAGCTCATCGGGTGAGTAGATTCTGACTAAATTGTAGCCTTTCTAGGAGGTCAGGGGTTTGATCCTCCCTGATGCCAAAATTTTTGGAAATGAGGCCAAATTGGGCAAAATTTGGGCTACCATGTGTCAGCCCCGGATTGGCCCATTTCGTCCAATCAAACTTTGACACGTCATCGATCTTGCTACCATCACCCTGGACATGTGGTGTGTTCTCAGGATGACACATGTCCTACTCAGATCATCCTGACCGTTGACTTGACCATTTACCATTGACTTTGAGTTTGAATTTTTGTCATTTTTCCCTAATTTGTCATAAAATTTGACTAGCCACATATTCTTCATATGAACTCGGTTTTACGCGCTGTTCACACTGTTGAAATCCTATCAATGAGCACTTCAACTTTATCCTCTTTTCATCTGCATTTGAAGACTTTGATCTAGAGGAAAATCTGAATCCATTTTCAATCACTCCTCCCCACTAGAAGCTTCTGGACCACCAAAAGCTGGTTTTAGCTATCGAGTAAGTGAGGATATGTTTCCTTCAATTTTCCAATTTATATCCTTCCTTCTTTACTTATATTTGTACCTTTAAGTCCAACTCGAAGATACTCAACTTATCCTCATCGCAAAGTCCTTATCCTCTCGTCGAAAATTGTGTCCTCCTATAACTCGTTGAGATACTTTGGTGAAAAATATTCAATGGAAGGTACCTAACTTTGATCTTTTGGATCTTCAATCAATGAAGGCTCATATAATCACATGTTTTCAACATTTACAATGGAATAGATCTGCATATAAGTTGGTAGATCTAGGCGGAAAGCATGCTCACCAATTTTTTCAAGAATTTTTAAAGGACCATACCTTCCCCTTGAAGTCTTTCTTTGCTAATGTACAACTAGAATTGATCACTAGCTTTAAAACTATTCTCAACTCAATTCTTGTCATGCCTTGCTTTATACTTTACTTGGTTCTTTTCCAGTTGTTCCTATACTGCCTAGTGAATTTCTTGGATTTGTTTAATGAACTTGATTGCTTTGCCCACATCGTTGTGTCCATCAACTGCTATTTCTTTACCAAAGACAAAATCCAAGGGAGAATTTGGTACAAAACCAAAATAAGTCTCAAATGGAGATCTTTGAGTACAAGAATGTTTCACAGCTATTGTAAGCATGCTGCACATAACACAAATTCTCATCCCAAAGCTTAGGATGCTTGCTGCAATAACCTCAAAGAAATTGTACCACTGTCCTGTTTACCACTTCAGTTTGGCCGTCAGTTTGTGGATGAAATGTCATGCTCTTATTTAACTTTGTGTCCATTAGTTCCCATAAAATTGACCAAAATTTCCCAACAACTCGAGAATCGATCAAATACAATATAGGTGGGTAACCCAAAATGAACCCATACATTTTGAAAGAACAACTTTGCAGTTTGTTCAGTTGTGACCTGTTTAGTACATGGTGTCAAAATACACATCTTACTGAACCTATCCACAACTACATACAAATAACCATGACCTTTTTTAGATATTGGCAATCCCCCAAAAAAATCCATGGATAAACTTTCCCAAGAACGAGAAGGAATTGGAAGTGGATTATACAAGCCTAATTTTCTGTTACTTGGATTTCTTATAGCACACATAGTACATCCTTTAATATATCTTGAAACTATTTCATTCATTCGTGGCCAATAGCAGAATCTTTGTAATTGTGCAATTATTTTACTTACACCAAAGTGACCTGAAATTAGAGAAGTATGTGCTTCTCGAATCACATTAACTCTTTCAGTTTGTGGAATGCATAATTTTCCCAAATGATATAAGAGTTTGTCCTTTATTAAATAATCCAATTCTTCTACCTACTTTCCATGACTTAAAGTTGCATATACATCCTTAAAATATGTGTCTTGAACATATTGTTCAATATAGCTTTCGTGCATTACTGAATTATGCTTAAGAATTGTGGATGCATTTATGATTGGTCTTGATAACATGTCTGCAACCTTATTATGTATGCCTTTCTTATGTCTGATTACAAGATGAAATTGTTGTAATAAACCCATCCAACGATAGTGTATTGATTGTTTCAATTTAGTTTGTGAGTGTAAATATTGTAGTGGTTGATGATCTATATGTATGATTGTTTCTTTTCCCATTATGTAATGTTTCCACTTTTTAACACTCTATACTAATGCATATAATTCCTTATCGTATGTAGGATATTTAACTACTGCTGATGTGAATGTATCAAAATGAAAGAATATAGGCTTTCTATGTTGCATCAACACTACCCCCATGGCATATTCACTTGCATCTATCTCAATCTCAAATGGTTGCTGAAGATCTGGCAGTGCTAGTACTAGAGTTGTACTGATCCTTTCTTTCAATGTGTTGAAGGCTTTCTGATGTTTGGCTCCCCACTGAAACACCTATTTCACACTTGTCAAAGCATGTAGAGGAGATGTAATCAAATAAAAGTTAGAAATAAACTTTCTCCAGTATTGTGCTGCCCCTAAGAAAATTCTAACTTCTCTATCAGTATTGGGCTTAGGCCAATTTACAATGAATTTGACCTTAGAGGGATCTATCTTCAATTCACCACCCCCTACAATATAACCCAAGTAATTTAAATATGTCTTGCCAATTCACATTTTGATAGTTTTACATAGAGATTTTCTCTTTTTAACACATCTAAAACCTGCTTTACATGCTTTATATGTTCATCCCATGTCTTACTAAAAACAAGAATATCATCTAAGTAGACTATTACAAAATCATCTATAAATGGCCTAAAAACATCATTCATGACATGCATGATTGTAGATGGATCATTGGTCAAGCTGAAAGGCATAACCATCCATTCAGAGAGTCCTTGCTTCATTTTGAAAGCAGACTTCCATACATCTTGTTCTGAAACCTTGATATGATGGTAGCTGCTTCGCTAGTCTAACTTAGTGAAGAAAACTGCGTCTTTCAACTGATCTAATAAATCGTCAATGCGAGGAAGAGGATAACTATTATTTTTTGTTATTTTATTTAATGCTCGTAAATCAATGCACATTCTCCAAGAACCATATTTCTTACGTACAAACACAATAGGCAATCCACATGGTGAAGTGCTTGGTCGAATAAACCCTTGATCAAGCAATTCTTGTACCTGCTTCTTTATTTCTGCATTCTCTAGAGTTGATAACTTGTACATTCCAATATTAGGAAGAGGAGCATCTTGCTACAAATAAATCTCACATTCTATCTATCGCTTTGGAGGAAGCCCTTTAGGCTCTTGAAATAGAATATCATAATCAGAAACAAATTTAACTAAATCTGCTTTATGTTTAGGATTATAGCCTTGAAAAGCATTAGATTTATCAAGATCCTTTTCTTTTACAATCATAAGTAAAAATTGTTTACTTGAATTTATAATTATTTTCATCTGTCCTCAATTTATGAGAGTGTAGTTATCTTTGAGTTTATGAGCTCTTAATACATATTCGATTCCATATTTAGTGAGTTGATACTTATTTTCCCTTCAATGGAAGACGACATCTCTATCATATAAGTATGGACTCCCTAGTACAATTCCACATATATCCAATGGGACTATATCTAATTAAACCTCATCTACAAACTTCGATCCAATTGCAAAACGAAGTTTGCATTGTTTCGTAACCTGTAGTTTAGCTTTATCACAGACCCAAACCAATGGGTATGAATTTTTATGAGGTTTAGTTTCAATACCCAATTTCTTTACAATTGATTCAACAATCAAATTAACTTGAGAGCCACTATCAAACAAAGTATCAATTTTAGTATGCTTGGAAAAGACTCTAATATGAAATAGTTCATCTTATTTCCTCTTGTTATCACAAAATTAGACCTGATAGGCTGCCAATCAAGTTAATCTCATGTAATTGTTTCAGACCAATATTTTGGCTGAGGCTTAGACTCCTCAACCTGAGAGGGCTCTCTCAAGGGTTTATGCTTTTTGATAAATATGTAGATGGCTAACTCTATATGGCATAAAAATAGATAAATGATATAAAATGGTTGTAAATCACATTAGCAAGTGTACATTGGGCTTATGGAGTCATAATAGCTTCAGCAAAACCAAAATAATCTACCTAGCATGGAAGTCAAGGCATATCAGAGTTCAAGTCAAGGAATAAACATGTAGAAAAGGGAAACACACAGTTAGTTTTTCTATGAAGGAATTCAGAGCATCATTGATGAATTTTGAGTAACATAAGCAAACACTACTGCAATAGAATATTGAAAAAATTCCATCATAACAAGAACATACAATAACTCCTTATGAATCTTGAGTTGTCTAAGTAGAAATTCTGTATTAGGCTGAAAACAATCACTTACAATATACAGAGTCTTTTTGCTAACAAATGTCCAACCCTTTCTAATTCGACTCCTTGATATTTAATAGATGATTTACATCATAAGATAAGCTTATCCACCACTAGAGACATCGAATTCCTATGCCTTGACACCTATTCTAACCATAAAACATGGTATTTATTACAAACACAGCTGTAAAACTAATATAGAGTCCTATTACAAATCGAACTATGACTCTTTTGATTCTATTCAAAATAGCTTTATCTAGAATTAATTACATAATTTTCCACCTATGTTTCCATTATGTCGAATGTTGATGATGAGTTCCAAGCTATTATGACCATAATGTTGATGATGTTGCTCTCTTGCAAATTAGGAAAATGCTCCCCTGTTTTTAGGCTTAGGATTATTTTAGTTTCTTAAGATATTCTGACCACTTCTAATCCATAACTTTGAGGCTAAGTGATGTTAGGAACATGATTGGCATATGTCCCAAGTCATCCCTTCATGCCAGTTGTGTAAAACCACTTTGAACTTCTCAAAACAGTGAAAGTAGACCTGTGCTACGAAAGCAGCATATTTTCGTAGCGCTTTTCGTAGCGTAGTATTTTTACCCATTTTATTTCAAAATTTAGCCTCCTTTCCTTTAGGGTTACTTTGATATTCATTTGACATATTTTCCTTAGAAATTTCAAATCAAAATACAATGGTCTTCCCTCCAAAATTTGATAAGAAAAGAGTGAAAAGCTGCTACAACAGTTTCATAGCGCTTTCCATTGATTTTGCACTACAGGCGCTATGAAACTTATGTGTAAGCAATTTTAACCATATTTTCACAAAAAAAAAAAAAAGTGCCACAGCTTCATAAAATTATTGGCTTCATCAAAACCATTAGCTATTTGGACTAAAAACATAACCTTCACAAAATTTAATCCTCATTTTCCATTTTGAGTTTGCTTTGAATTTTTCATTTTGTACCTCTGCTCTTTAGTTCATCTTGAGATTGTCTTAATTATATCTCCAAATCCTCCACTTGGCCTCTTAGCTTTCTATTACTGGCTCTCAAATGGGTGTTGATCACTCTAACAAAATTTTCTTCTTTAATGGCTGGAACTGTCCATGTAAATAATTGTTGTGCACTGCTTGGGATCTCTAACCTAGCAACTGTTTGACCTTCCCAAACAGCCTTCATCCTCTTGAATTATGTATTTTCAATGTTGTGCTTTCTTGCCCTCTTTCTCATCATTTCGATCTCTTGATTTGATAACTTCAACCTTTCTTCCAGCAGTTGACACTCTGACATGTGTTTCTTTCCCTTCACTATCTTGTTGGCTGCATGCACCACTATATGTGATGAGAGATCAAGTACCTCTTCAAGGAATTTGGATTCTTCAATATTTACTTGGATAACTTTATTTCCTTCTTGGATTTTCTTTTCATGTCTGGTTAAATGTTTCCTAGCTTGAAAAACAAAAGCTGCATTCTCACCTTCAAATTCCAATTTCTTTGCTAATTTCATTTTTCTTTGTTTGGGTTCATCCACTTCAATGAAATCTGCCTGCACAATAGGTGATTCTTCTATATCAATTGCATGAATTATATCATCCAAACTTCCTTTCATCATAGGGCTTTCCTCTGTCACTGAAACAACTACTTTTCCCTTGATGTTGCTACTTGACTTCTTGTCTTTCTCTCGATCTCCTGCTTATTGGTCGCCTGTTTTTGTTCTATTTCTTTCACCCTTTCTACTTTCTGTTTTGCAGGTGATGGGGTTTCTGCAACAAGCACTGATGCTTTCTCAGTTCTATCTTCAACCTGTTTCCTTGGTTTCAACTTCACAAGCCTCTTTGCTTTAGTAACCACTGGCTGACTGGATTCTGCTACTGGTGGTGAAGGATTCCCCTTAATCTTAGGGTTGCTAGCTCGGGTTAGGACTTCCATTTCAAATCAAATCATAAATAAAAATCAAGAAAAATCCCTATTTATTTTCTAAATCTCATTTAAAACCAGTAAATTTATCAAACCGTGATGAAATAGAGATGTTTCACAGCCATCAAATTTAGCTTGGACTTTGTCAGCCATTTTGGCAAGAATTCTATGCAAGTAAAATGGGAAATCTAGATATCATACCTACGAAATGAAATAGAAGTTTGAAATGATAATTTTAGACTTTATGGTACGTTCCTTCACATGTGAAATATCTTTGGATGTTGAATAGCAACTTTGCATAGTTGTCCTTGATACAGCTTCTGGGTATTGCATTGTTCAGGTCCATGTCTACATAGTCAGGTTTCATAAACTCCTTGCATGGTTTCATGTCAAACCTAAAACCTTTAAACCAAGATTTATGTCCCCTTCGTATCTCTGTCATAGCAGCTATGATCTCAGGTGTAACTAGCATATTTATCATTCCAACCTTGGTAGTGGTTCCACTGAAATGTAAAGAAAACTCTTTGGACACCTGAGTGTGGCAACCTTGAAGCTTTTCACAAATTTTGAGACTGCCAACTTTGCTAAAAGCCTCCATTACCTTTGATACTCCATAAAAACATTTTCATTCTCAGGCTCGTATCTTAGAAAATCTCCCCCTATGTGGACCTTCTTCTCTTCTGCCATGTTTCTTGTAAAGAAAACTTGTTAGCTTCTCTAAAACCTGTAAAAGAGCCTCTATTGATTTGATGAACAACATCACTTGATATGATGAATAGCCTCGCTTGATACAGGTGAGCATTTTCTTTGAATAGAACAACCACAAACTTATCCTTACTGCTACAGAGCTTGGACAACATATGTGAAGGTAAATGAAACAGAGATGACTCAATTAGGAAAAAAAATCGAATTAGAGATGTCACCTCAAGACCAAATGATGTTTGATTGATATCCTATCATGACTATGATGACTGTAGGATAGGTAAGTACATCGAATCTGGTAACTAACTGACTCACCATACCCCTATCATGTCATTCCCCAACTGAAACTGACAGATCCCGACTTATTTGACATGAAAGCTAAGAAATTACGCTTTCATAGCGCTCATAGTGTAATTTTCGCACTTTGCGCTACGAAAGTAGCAGCACTTTCGTAGCGCAAAACTCACTTTTTGAACTAACGACACTACGAAATTGTGGATTTGTGGCTAATTGCAGAGAATTTGCCCAAAAATTACTTAGATGGCCCTTGAATGAAAAATGTGAACTTTTTGACTATGGAATGGACTTATAAAGACCTTATTTGAATTCTGATGGTGAACACTAAACCTCTAAAACTATGAAATACCCTTAACCATGCTAAAATGACTTTCAGACCTATTTAGACCATGATGAAAACATAGTTGACATACCATGTTTTGAAAAAAAAAAATTGGTGATAACAGTGGCTCCACTTGGGATAGTGTGCCCCTGTGGTAGACTAAGAACTAGTAGTTCCAGTGCTGCTATCCATTTTCTTTGACCAAAACAGTAAAACCTTCAAAATTTCCAAGCTTCCTCCTCAAGCTCTAATGGCCTTCACCTCGGGCTCAAGCTTGATGATTTTGCTTGTCATTATTAGAAGGAAAACTTATAAAATGGAATATATACAATGACATGAACAATCCATTAGATATTTAGGAAGAATAATGCTTCAAAAACCTGCCATTGATAGGTCCTCCAGCATATGGTTTCCATCTATCTCCTACAGTATGTAAGTATTGCTTCCATGAAAAGCGACTATCTTGAAAGGACCTTTCCATAAGTTCTCAAACTTACCATGTTTGCCTTTCTCTCCAATTCTGGCCTCCCATTTCAGCAATTCATATTGAAATTGAAAAATATCTTCCTTGATCTTCTTATCAAATTTCCTCCTCATTCTGTTTTGATATTGATGATTTCTGTCATAAACTTCATTCCTTTTCTCTTGCAGAGTGTAATACTCCAAAATTTGCCTACAATAAATTGGAATATTAAATTTTGCTAATTTCACTTATGAGTTGAATAATTGGGTGAGGAGGCCCATTCATAATAAAAACATGGATAAAATACCTCTTAGTATGAAAGGGGATCATCAGTGGAACTAGATTTCACACCCTCATGTGTGAAAGGAGACATTTGCAAGAAGACAAGGTCAAGTTTGACCAAGTCAAACAACGCAGAGGTAGGAGGTGGAGAGCATCTTATGGGACAGAGTATTGAAAGAGGAGGGAAATTTAATTGATGGAGGAAACCATAAAGAGTTGGACCCATGGAGAGGGAGCTCTCATTTGTTTAAAAGGAGGGCAAGGCAGCCATTGTTACTCATGCATATGATTATTGATTTCTTGTTTGTTTAGACTATTTGCCGTCTCCGGCTGTTTAGCTAAGTTGCAGTGCTGTTTAGCATGAGGGATTCCTGTTTAGGATTCCTTATCCTTATTGAGAGTCCTATTGAGGGATTTCACTTCATTTCTCCACATCCAGGCTCAATTCCAAAGCCATTCCTTCAACTAGAATCGTTATTTCTGCTCAAGTGTAACGTTGTGTTGTAGGGTGTTGCAGTGGAGGTTCCACAACACCATTCCTTGGCTTGTTTTTCAGAGGAAGAGGCCTTCTTTCCTTTGGGAGATTAGTAAGGAAGGATTCAGATCTCATTTCAGATCTTGGCACTTGGCCAACACTTTCTATTCCACCTACAGTGCAATTACCCTCTTAAATTGCATTATTTTCAAAGTACACTTGCAGTGAGGGTTTACAATGTTGATTGGAGAGTGAGATCTTAAGTGATAGGATCAAAATTCACTTAGGAGATCCATTGGAGGAGGTATACTTCAGGTTTTTTATCATCTTCAGCCTTCTCTATTCATTTCCAGTTTTGAGTTGCAGTTGCTACCCAGAAACTCCAGCATTTTGCCATTTTTTTATATTTCAGCCAATCCTCCTCAGGATTGTTGTATTATTTTTTTCAGGAGTTGAGAGCTTTCTCCCCCTCATCTCTTAAGCCTACATTGTTACATCTTCCTATTATGATGTAGTTCTCTTATAAACTACGCCCTCTTAGCCTGCAGAAATACATGTGTAGCAGTGTTTCTCTATTTTCATGTACATGTCCCTTTAAGGCTGCATTGCTTTGCTCGAGTGAATCTTTCCTCAAGGATTTGTATATCATTGCTGATATAATATACATTTTTTGGGTATATGCATCTTCATGTGCCCATGTTTATAAAGATAACACTGTTATTCCATCTCTTGTTCAAGAATTGTTTCAGTCCCTTCATCGGGCATTTTTCCAAGACAACTAGGTGTGGGAGACCTGTTTAACCCACCTAGAGGGATTTCTTTTGACCCTCATCTTGGATTTCGGTCTTATATTCATTGATCTAATGGATCTAGGTATTGGTTTCAAACCTTGTAGCATCCATTCTTGGAAAATGCATTTTCCAGTCATACCTTGCTAGAAGTTCCCATTTTGGGATATTACAGTGGTTTCTTGGCTTAGCCTGTGAGTCTCAGCACAAGAAGATAGAAGAAGATAAGAATGATGAAGAAGATGAGATTACTCTCATCAGTGTTTATAAATAAGAAGACCCTCTCCAAAGAGGAAGGACCATGCACTTCCTATTCTCATGAAGAAGAAGAAAACAATCATGAAGGACACTTGGATCATCAGATTCTAAGTGATTAACTTGTTGAGTAAAAATAGAAACCTAGATCCTTCAAGGAGACTCTAGCCTTTCCACAATTCATCCAGTTGAAGGAAGACAAGAGACCCTGCAGCAGAAGAAAAATCAAAGGAAATAGATTTTTGTTGTCTACCTTTGATGGGTCATCTATAGCAAAAGCTTGGATGAGGAAGCTGGAAGCATTTTTCCTACTACATCTTGTGGCAGGGGAAGAATTTGTTGAAATATCAGTGCTACACATGGAGGTTCGAGCCTATGTTTTGTGGTTCAGCCACTTGAGCCATGCAAGGGTGAAAAATTTTGCGAAGTTCACTCAAAGGTTGATCAAAACCTTTGATGAAGAAAGAACAAAGGAGGAAAAGCTCACACCACCACTTGAGGAGTCTTGTAATAACATTGTCACACTCATGGAGGAGTAGCCACATGCATCAAAAGTTGGGGAAGTCAACACATTGGGGGAAGGAACTCTTGCAGCCCTACAAGAGATTCCCAAATTTCATCAAGGTATGGAAATATTTCCACTATCTATTTTTGCAGCAAAACCTTTTGATAGTTGTGAAAATTTTCTTTTGCATGACCAAGGGTCAAATCACACTGCTACTTTATAGCAACATGGTTACACTGCACTGTGCAAATGGTTCAAGGAGGAGATGAACCATCATCCTCATGCACATTTTCTGAGTTTCACACAATCCTTGAGGTTGGGGTGTGAACTTTTGGAGGATGAAACAAACCATGACACTCCTATGGAAACCCATGAAACCATATTTGAGTTGGAGTATGAGACAACCACTACATCCTTGGGGAGATTAACAGTGTTGTAAAACAATGGTGAAGAGGAGATATTACCTTCATAATATTTGGGTCCTTGTGGATTCAACATAGTCATGGGTGAGAGATCTTCTCTAAGAGGTCTCCAAAGAGCTGCATTCCAAAATTTCATGGAATGCAAAGAGAGAAATTTGGTTTGGAAGGATGGTAGCCCTCATGAGAAGAGTACCAAGGGGAAGAGAAGTAAAAGACATCCACAAGTGGTTGAGTGGATGTGGTTTATGTGCAAGGAGATGGGAGGCTACTTGCACATATATGGCACCGGGCAGCAGGAGGCTTGGCTGCGCTGGCTCCTCTTGAAGGAGTTTGGCCATCACTTGGCATAACCTTTTCCAAAGAGGATGGGGATGGAGAAGAGGTGGCAGGATGCTTGCATCATTGGGTAGCATGGATTCTGGATGCATGGTGTTTATGTGACACACATATCATTCATTATGTCTTCATCACATGAGTTGTATGATGGGAGCATAAGGAGGCAGTAAGCACTTTTGTTGCTTGAGTTGCACTTGTGAGAGCAAGGGCAGATTTGGTCTCACGGGTTGTGTGATGTTGCAGTAGTACAAGAGGGCACTCTCATGGTGCAAAGGGGCTACTCCTTGGCCTTGGATGATTTGGAAGCACTTCCATCTTGGGAGGTATTCCATATTTGTAGCAGCATTACTAGAGGAGTCTTTGACAAGGAGCATGTCAAAGAACAAAGCTTTATATTGATAGGATCCTATCTGCATGAGCTCACAGTGCTGTCACTTTGGAGCAGGGATTTATGGATGGAGTGTCTCTAGGATCACTTCACATTGGATGCTCTTGGTGGACAAGGAGGAGGTGAGAATGATGGGGTAGTGGATGGAGACATCTATTACTATGACATATTAATTTTTACTTGGGTTTCCAAGCATGAGAAGAAGGATCTTCTTGCAGCACATGGTTCACTCCTCTTCATAGCATGCCAAAACACTATGGAGGAATCACTCATGGATCCATGTACCATCTTAATTTCGACATATGGTAAGGAGTTTCTTTTTTGCATTCATTGATTTGCATACTCTTACCATTACTATGTAGTGCATTTCTCCGGAAGAGGGCAAGCTTTTCACATTGCTCCATGACCTAAGTTGGGCCAAGCTATATGATGGAGGAAACCATATTTTATGTGGCCTTGGGAAAATGTTTTCTCATTACATGTATGTTCAGTTTTTATATCTAACTATTTTCCATATGATGACATACATAAGTAACTATGTAAGAAGAAACATTTTGCCTTGTAATTTTCTGAAGCAGTAGTTTGTGAAACTATGATGTACATACTCAGGAGATTGTTGGTACCTTCAAGCATCACATGAAGCCATCAGTATTTCCTTCATTCTTTTACTGATCATGTATTCATTTTCTGATATTGTTTCTATTCTTGTTTAGAGCATGATTGGGAGATTGACACATGCGTCGGATGTGTCCTTGAGGGGAGAGAACTCTCACATTTTTTGCACTACATGCTCTAATGGGAGCATGGGAGGAGATATGGCCACCACAACCACACATTTGTTCTCTTTTTGGGTGGGCCATGAGTTTGATAGCCATCCATTGTATAACCATGGGTAAGTATTTGATCATGTATTGTTGACACATTCAATCATTTACTATTCATTAGTAGATGTCATGATTCTTGTATGTTACTTGCCATATTGTTTTCTGAAGTTGCAGTAGATGAGACTGTGTTGTGTCCTCTTGAGACATAATTTGTGTCATGTATCATCATGTAAAACCATCAGAAAAATTCTCATTAGGATGCTCTATGATGATCATGTCCTATTCATCATGGATGAGACATTTTGGGCCAGCTTGTTCTTCGATGTTGGATGGGAAGTCGTTGGAGGATTTTTATTCATTTTGCCACTTGAGGGAAATACTTTTGCAGCCCAGGATCAGCACATACTCTACTCTCATCATGAGTGGAGAGAAGGACAGCATGGGGTAGGCTATTATGCTTACCATATTCAGATTTTCAGCCCACCTTCATTTCCGGAGCTTGAGGTGGAAGGATATTGCCATGCGTTGCCATGTTGGGAGGTGACTCATTTTGTTTGGATAATTTCTTGGGGATGGAGGATCCATTTGGGGAAGATGTTTTCCCAAAAAAAATTAGTCTCCATGCCTTGGGGGAAACTTTTCAGTTCTATCCTTACAGTTGCTTGATGACAAGCAACATTTGGGAGGGGAGGACTGTAATATTTTAAAATTTGCCTACAATAAATTGGAATATTAAATTTTGCTAATTTCACTTATGAGTTGAATAATTGGGTGAGGAGGCCCATGAATAATAAAAACATGGACAAAATCCCTCTTATTATGAAAGGGGATCATCAGTAGAACTAGATTTCACACCCTCATGTGTGAAAGGATACATTTGCAAGAAGACAAGGTCAAGTTTGACCAAGTCAAATATCGCAGAGGTAGGAGGTGGAGAGCATCTTGTGGGACAACGCAGTGAAAGAGGAGGGAAATTTCCTTGATGGAGGAAACCCTAAAGAGTGGGACCCATGGAGAGGGAGCTCTCATTTTTTTAAAAGGAGGGCAAGGCAGCCATTGTTACTCATGCATATGATTATTGATTTCTTGTTTGTTTAGACTATTTTCATTCTCCAGCTGTTTAGCAGAGTTGGAGTGCTGTTTAGCAAGAGGGATTCCTGTTTAGTATTCCTTATCCTTCTTGAGAGGCCTCTTGAGGGATTGCACTTCATTTCTCCACATCCAGGCTCAAGTCCAAAGCCATTCCTTCAGATACAACGTTATTTCTGCTCAAGTGCAACGTTGTGTTGTAGGGTGTTGCAGTGGAGGTTCCACAACACCATTCCTTGGCTTGTTTTTTAGAGGAAGAGGCCTTCTTTCCTTTGGGATATTAGTAAGGAAGAATTCAGAGCTCATTTCAGATCTTGGCACTTTGCCAACACTTTCTATTCCACCTACAACGCAGTTACCCTCTTAGACTGCGTTATTTTCAAAGTACACTTGCAGTGAGGGTTTGTAGTGTTGATTGGAGGGTGAGATATTAAGTGATAGGATCAGCCTTCACTTAGGAGATCCATTGGAGGAGGTCTAATTCATATTTTTTATCATCTTTAGCCTTCTCTATTCATTTATATTTTTGAGTTGTTGCTACTACCCAACAACTACGCCATTTTTCCATTTTTGTATATTTCAGCCAATCCTTCTCAGGATTGTTGTATTATTGCTTTCAGGGGTTGAGAGCTTGCTCCCCCTCATTCCTTGAGCCTACATTTTTATATCTTCCTATTATGATGCAGTGTCTCTTATAAAATGCATCCTATTAGCCTACATAAATACATGTGTAGCAGTGTTTCTCTATTTTCATGTACATGTCCCTTTGAGGCCGCATTACTTTGCCTGAGTGACTCTTTCCTCAAGGATTTGTATACCATTGCTGCTATAATATACATTTTTTGGCTATATACATCTTCATGTGCCCCGGTTTATAAAAATAACATTTTTATTCCATCTCTTGTTCAATAATTGTTGCAGTCCCTTCATCGGGCATTTTTCCAAGACAACTAGGTGTGGGAGACCTGTTTAACCCACCTAGAGGGATTTATTTTGAGCCTCCTCCTGGATTTCAGTCTTAGATGCATTGATATAAGGGATCTAGGTCTTGGTTTCAAATCCTGTAGCATCCATTTCTGGAAAATTCATTTTCCAGTCATGCCTTGCTAGCAGTTCCCATTTTGGGATATTACACAAAGCTATGAGCTGATTAATTCTCCTCTGGATTGCATTTGGTTCCTCTTCCAGCCCTTGAATCAACTTCATAACAGGTACCCCTAGTGATGTAGGAAATATATCCTTAGTGCCATATACCAATTCATATGGTGAAGTTCTGATTGACCTCTTTGTGCATATCCTGTCAGCCCATAAGGCATACTTCAGCTTCAAATACCAAGCCTTATTATTCTCTTGCGACACCTTTTTAATGATCCTCACAATGCTCTTGTTAGAAGATTCAACAAGGCCATTTCCTTGTGGATAGTATGCAGTAGAATGTCGGAGAGTAATATGATATTGATGACAGAAATTGATTAGCTTATTAGACTTGAATTCTTGTGCATTATCAATTATAATCTTCATGGGGCAACCAAACCTAGACAAGATATTATTTTCTAAGAAAGAAATAATCACATAATCATTTTCTTGCCTAGTTGGGATTGCTTCAATCCATTTGGTGAAGTAATTAGTCATTGTAAGAATCCAACGATGCTGACCTGAAGATGATGGATGAATCTCCCCGATAAAATCTAGTCTCCACTGCTAGAATGGTGCTTCTACATAAATAGGCATCAAAGGTAAGGGTACAAGTTTCTTCTTACCTTCGAAAATTTGGCATTCATGACAGGCAACAACCCTCTTGTATACATCTTTAAACATTGTAGGCCAATAATACCCTACTCTCAAAATTTTGTTCACTGTCACATTCCAATAATGGTGACCTCCACAATCCCCTTTGTGAAACTCCTCAATCACTTTATCAGCCTCCTCCTCCAGCAAGCAATTCAGCAAAATTTTGCCAATATCCTTCCAAAACAGATTTCTGTCAAATATAAAGTATCTCAAAGATTTCAGCTTGAAAAACCTTGCTTTGGACTTTGTTAAATCAACAGGGGCTTTATGGTGTTGTACGAAAAAAACAACTTCCTTGTACCAATATGAGGTGATATATTTTTCTTCAATAGGAACTAGTTCCTCCTCATCATCTAAATTTTATGATATTTCTACAATCCAATTTATATCAAGATAGTCAAAGTTTGACTGTTCCATCAGCTTTTCCAAGCCTTTCCCTTTGACCAATTTTTTTGGTTTAATCTCTATATCATATTCTAGCAACTTGGCAATCCATTTCCCCCTCTTACCATCACGGTCGGCTTGAGTGAGGATGTCTTTCACAACAGTATTAGGAACAAACGCCATAATATGAGAATGCAGAATATAAATTCTGAAATCTTTGATAGCCTTCACCAGAGCATAGGCTTGCTTTTCTCAGATATTATACTTCAGCTCAGAATTGGCTAATGTCCTACTAAAGAAATAAATTGGCTTCTCAATACCTTGATGTCCTTGTTGTAGCAGAACTCTAGCGATAGTATTCTCTGATGCAAAGGTAAAAAACAAAAATTCCTTTGAGGAATCTGGAATGATCAATACTGGTTCCTGTGTGAGTGCTCTTTTGATATCTTCGAATGAGTTTCTTGCCTCTGTTTTCCACTTAATATCAACTCCCTTATTTAGCATCCTTGGTATGTCCTTCACAATCTCTGCAAAATTAGGAATAAACTGCCTTACAAAATTTACCTTTCTAAGAAAAGATTAAATCTCCTTCCTACTTCTTGGAAACTCCACCTTATGAATTGCAT
Organism: Pinus albicaulis; assembly: GCA_034641835.2. Lineage (NCBI taxonomy): Eukaryota > Viridiplantae > Streptophyta > Pinopsida > Pinales > Pinaceae > Pinus > Pinus albicaulis. Next base: position 62,132,268 of record MU968411.1, on the reverse strand, counting down.
TGACCCTGCTTGGATCAATCTTAATCCCATATTTAGAAATGATATTCCCAAGTAATTTACCTGAAGTTAAAGAAAAAATAATTTTCGTGGGATTTAGAGAGATGCCAAACCTTCTACATTTCAGCAAAATTCTTTCCAAGTGTTTCGAGTGAGCTTCTTCCTTCCTTGAGAAGACTGTTATGTCATCAAGATACACAACCACCATCTTGTCCTTCACTTTAGAAAATTCAATGTCCATTTCCCTCTGAAAGGTAGCTCCTGCATTCATGAGACCAAATGGCATCTTGGCATACATAAAAGTACCCCATGGTGTAGTAAAGGTTGTTTTTTCTTGATCATCAGGATGCACAAGGATCTGATTATAGCCTGAAAAACCATCAAGCATAGACATTCTCTGAGAACTGACAGTAGTTTGCAATATTTGATCCATCTTTGGGAGAGGATAATTATCCCTCAGGGAGGCTTTATTCAGATTTCTGAAGTCAATGCATATTCTGATTTCCCCACTCTTCTTCCTAACCGGAACCAAATTTGCAAGCCAATTTGAAAATCTAATTGGGACTATGATTTTGGCATCAAAGAGATTTTTAACCTGTTTCTCAATCAAAGGCATGAGAAGTGGGTTGATCCTCCTTAAATTATTATTGAAAAGTATTTCATTTTCTTTTATGGGAATAGTATGTTGAATAATGGCGGGATCATATTCTTTCAAATCATAATAGTTCCAAGCAAAGACGTTTATGAATATTTTCATCATTTCAACATATTTAAACTTCATATCAATTGAAAGAAATTTTGAAATTTTAATCATTTTGGGCATAGCTATAGTACCAAGGTTGCAGCTCTCAACTTCTTCATCATCAGCTTGTATCTTAGGGGATTTAAAAATAGCAATCTGATCAAAAAACATTTCTAGAGGTATGAGTCCCTTTGGTATGGAATTATTCTTTAATTTCAAAACTTCATAACTCCCTTTAGATTCAGCCAACATGTTCTGCTGATCTACTTGTACATTTTTAAACTCTTCTTTCAACTCAATAAAGTTTTTCACCTGTTGATCATCCTCAAAAAAATTCCAATGAGTAATATTATCAGGGATGGATGGCCTATGGCAGACCTCAACTTCATACTTTTCTGTGGAGTGCATAGGAATAATGAAAATACTTGCAGAGACAGCAAGAGAATCAGCAATGGATTTTTGTTTTCTAGTTTTGACTGTGAATGAATAAGCTTGAAAATTTTCTAACATGTCTAAAACCAAATTCCTATATGCTTTCATCCTTGTGTCCTTTGTTAGATAAACACCCTCAATATTTTTTATGACTAATTCTGAATCTCCAAAAACAAAAATGTTTTGGGAATTCATTCTTTTCAACACTTCTAGACCCAAAATCAAGGATTCATATTCAGCCATGTTGTTCGTGCAATCAAATTTCAGTTTATAGGAAAATAACTTACTCTCATCACTTGGATTTCTAATCCAAATCCCTGCTCTTTCTCCTTCTCTGCATGTTGATCCATCAAAATTCAATGAACACCAACCTTCTTCCTCTTTATTGCTGACTTGTTGACCCTCTGTTTGTTGATTTTCAGACTGCTGAATTTCAGAACTCTGATTTTATGCTTTCCTTTCTTCTTCCGCTTCATTAGTCAATTCATTAAAAATAATAGTAGAACCAAGTTCAGTATCAAGAGCATAAATTGGAAATTTTTGGGGTTTATATTTGCTACTCACCATGTAGGCCATCCTTGTCTCTCGATACAATCTTCGTTGCTCCCCAAAGATTGGAATGGTAGCATAAGTAAGATCCATTTGCATTGTACCTTTAATTTTTGCTGCCCATGACCTTGACAACAGCATACCAAACTTCTGTGGAATGTCTGATACTACAATATCCATGACTAAAGTCTTAGCAGGAACTTGCGTTAGACCAACAACAACATCCTTGATTAAACCAATGCATTGAACTCTTCTTGAATCAAAAGAAAACAAATATTTATATGGCCTAGTTATTTCTAACCCCATTATTTCCATGATTAATTTGGTCATAATATTGTGAGAGGCCCTTGAATCCAACATAGCATTGTGCAATGTCATGTCATGAATGCTAAGGCTCACATAAAAAGGAGGGACTTCCTCATTCTGTTCATCTTCTAGTCTTGGACCCAAATATATGGTCAGATGATCTTCTAATACATTCAAGATATTAGCAGCTCCTGGTTGTGAGTTTATCATTTTAACAATCTTGCTTCTATATTCATCTACCTTGAGAATCTCACCAAGAGGGACTGATATTTTTATCTTATAAATTTCATTCTCAAGATTGAAAACAGAAACAAATTTTTTAGCTTCTTTGGTAGGAGGGAAAGTTGGTGCATCTTTCTTACCTTCAACGACCTTAGGAGCATCCTTCTTTCCATTAGAAATCTTATGTGCATCTTTCTTAGGTTTTGTTTTGTTTTCAATGATAGGCACATTCCTATTTCTGAGATTATATTGTTTCTACATCTCAAAAATAGCATGTTGATACCCCTTTATATAGTCTAATGTTTCTTCCTCGTGATTTTTTTGATCTGATTGATCATGTTGTTCCTTAGTCAAGAAAATTCCTGACATTTATTCATCAAAACAATGAATAGACTCCTCGGTAACTTCAGGGTCATCTTCTTCATCAACCAAATTCTGATGAAAAGGAGGTCTCACTAGAGGATCAGGCTGCCGATTTATATTCTCTCTTGGTCTTTGCTAATTCTGAGGTCTCCTGAACTGAGGGTTTCTAAATTGAGGTTCATGTTGCGTAGGGGGAGCAGAGGTATTCCCAAGGGCTATTCTATCCATCAATTTTTCCACTGTTTTCATCATTGAATCTAGTTTTTCTTGAGAGGTAGAGGATGAAGGTTTTTGTTCTTCTTTCAACTTAGCGTTACCCATTTTTGACTTTTTAGTTGCTATCAAATTAACCTCCACTTTCCCAGCATCATTTTTAATTTTACCAAGTGTAGGGGATTCTCTTTCTCTCAACAGTATGGAAAACTCATAGTCAAAAGCTTCAGCATACCTAATTTGAGCTAAAGCTTCCGGTGGCTTCAAATGGGAAAGAATAGAATCCAACACTTTATTAAACCTTTTTGAAAAAATTTGGATAGTTTCATCAGCAGCTCTCTTCAAAGTATTATACTCAGTAAGGGCCTGTACTGGGTTAGTTATATTTCCCCATTTTCTTAGGAAAACATCTTCAAATTCATTCCAATCATGAATTCTTCCGGGAGTAAGAGCTTTATACCACTTCCTAACCTCACCAGTGAAACTTTGAGAAAAAAATCTCAATTTAACATCTTCATGATCAACCTCCTCCCTATTTATAAAATCATTAAATTGATCTACATGATCCTCTACTGTAATGTCTTCATCACTTCCCCAGGTTTTAATTCTAGTAGCATATTTACTAGGGAGGTCATGTAAGACAGCAGGAAGGACAAGAGGGGCATATCTAGCAGGTGTAGTAGGTGGATTTCCAGCCATGGTCAGAGGTACTGTGGTAATTTTAGGAAAGGCAGAAACAGTGGATGACAAACTGCTATGAGGAGGATTTCTTGGTCTTTGTATGCCACTAACAATTGAGCTCCAGTTGGGAAGAGGTAAACCAGCTTTACTTTTCAACAACACTTCGAAAGGATCAAGCTCCTTCAATTTTTCTAGAGAATCTCTTTCCAACAAAAACTCTGAAGTGACATCTTCCGAGAATTCCTCTTTGTCTTCTTGTGTTACTAGATCTGAGGTGTCAATTCCTCTATTATGTAAGTCTAAGATAATTTCAATTATCTCCTTTTCATTTTCTGATCTAAACAAAACCTCATGAATTTTATCATGAACTCTTTTGTCTTCAGGACTTCTTGATATTTTAGAGGAAAAGGATTTCGAATGAGATGGAGTACCTGATATTTCAGAAATGCCTTGACAGACTCTTGAAATGGTGTTTGGATTGTCCATGATGGTAGGTGGATCTGGGTCAGGATTACTCCTCGTGTATCTCCTTCTCGAAGCCACCTTTGAACATATAAACTTTAAATGGAGTCACCATGGTAGATGCAGCCTCTAAAAGCTTTCTGAGATCCTGCTACCTTTAGAAGTTCAACTTCAAAATCTCGGGAAAGTACAATATTTAGAATCCCAGCAGATGCACCAAAATGTTATCACAAAATCAGACCTAATAGGCTGCCAATCAAGTTAATCTCATGTAACTATTTCAGACCAATCTTTTGGCTGAGGCTTATCATCCTCAACCTGAGAGGGCCCTCTCAAGGGTTTATGATTTTTGATAAATAAGTAGATGGCTAACTCTATATGGGATGAAGACAGATAAATGATATAAATTGGTTTTAAATCACATTAGCAAGTGTACATTGGGCTTATGGATTCATAATAGCTTCAGCAAAACCAAAATAATCTACCTAGCATGGAATTCAAGTCATATCAGAGTTCAAGTCAAGGAATAAACATGTAGAACAGTGAAACACACAGTCAGTTTGTCTATGAAGGAAGTCAGAGCATCATTGATGAATTCTGAGTAACATAAGAAAACACCACTGCAATAGAATATTGACAAAATGCCATCATAACAAGAACATACAAGAAATCCTTATGAATCTTGAGTTTTCTAAGTAGAAATTCTGTATTAGGTTGAAAACGATCACTTACAATAAACATAATATTTTTGTTAACAAATGTCCAACCCTTTCTAATTCGACTCCTTGATATTTTATAGATCATTTACATCATAATATAAGATTAACCACCACTATATACATCGAATTCCTATGCCTTGACACCTATTCTAACCATAAAACATGGTATTTATTACAAACACAGCTGTAAAACTAATATAGAGTCCTATCACAAATAGAACTAGGACTCTTTTGATTCTATTCAAAATAGATTTATCTAAACTTAATTACATCATTTTCCACCTATATTTCCATTAAGTCGAATATTGATGATGAGTTCCAACCTGTTATGACCATAATGCTGATGATGTTGCTCTCCTACAAATTAGGAAACTGCTCCCCTGTTTTTTGGCTTAGGATTCTTTCAGTTTCTTGAGATATTATGACCACTTCTAATCCATAACTTCGAGGCTAATTGATGTCAGGAAAATTATTATCATATGTCCCAAGTCGTCCCTTCATGTCAGCTGTGTAAAATCACTTTGAAATTCTCAAAACAGTGAAAACAGACTTGCGCTACGAAAGCAGCACAGTTTCGTAGCGCTTTTTGTAGCGCAGTCTTTTTATCCATTTTTTTTTCAAAATTTAGCCTCCTTTCCTTTAGGGTTACTTTTATATTCATTTGAAATAACTTCCTTAGAAATACCAAATCAAAATACAATGGTATTCCCTCCAAAATTTGATAAGAAAAAATTGAAAAGCTGCTACAACAGTTTCGTAGCGCTTTTCACTGGTTTTGCACTACAAGCGCTACGAAACTGCTGTGTAAGAATTTTTAACTAGATTTTCACAAAATTTGAAAAAAAAGGTGCCATAGCTTCATAAAATCATTTTCTTCATCAAAACCATCAGCTATTTGGACTAAAAACATAACCTTCACAAAATTTAATCCTCATTTTCCATTTTGAGTTTGCTTTGAATTTGTCATTTTGTACCTCTGCTCTTTAGTTCATCTTGAGACTATTTTAATTATATCTCCAAGTCCTCCACTTGGCCTCTTAGCTTTCTATTACTAGCTCTCAAATGGGTTTTGATCACTCTAACAAACTTTGCTTCTTTAATGGCTGGAATTGTCCATGTAAAGAACTGTTGTGCACTACTTGGGATCTCTGACCTAGCAACTGTTTGACCTTCCCAAACAGCCTTCATCCTCTTGAAGTCTATATTTTCAATGCTATGCTTTCTTTCCCTCTTTCTCATCATTTCCATCTCTTGATTTGCTAACTTCAACCTTTCTTCCAGCAGTTGACACTCTGACATGTGCTCCTTTCCCTTCACTATTTTGTTGGCTACATGATCCACTATAGGTGATGAGAGATCAACTACCTCTTCAAGGACTTTGGCTACTTAAATAGTTACTTGGATATATTTACTACCTTCTTGGAGTTTCTTTTCATGCCTAGTTAAAGGTTTCCTAGCCTTAAAAACAAAATCTACATTCTCACCTTCAAATTCCAATTTCTTTGTTGATTTCATTTTTCTCTGTTTGGGTTCATCCACTTCATTGAAATCTTCCTGCACAATAGGTGATTATTCTATATCAATTGCATGGTGTATATCATCCAAATTTCCTTTCATCATAGGTCTATCCTTTGTCACAAAAACATCTACTTTTCCCTTTGATGTCACTACTTGACTTCTTGTCTTTCTCTGGATCTCCTGCTTACTGACCACCTATTTTTGTTTTGTTTCTTTGACCCTTTCTACTTTCTATTTTGCAGGTGATGGGGTTTCTGAACCAAGCACTGGTGCTTCCTTAGTTCTATATTCAACATGTTTCCTTGGTTTCAACTTCACAAACCTCTTTTCTTTAGTAACCACTGGCTGACTGGATTCTACTACTGGTGGCAAAGGATTCCCCTTAATCTTAGGGTTTCTAGCTAAGGTTAGGGCTTCCATTTCAAATCCACTTATAAATAAAAAGGAATACCAATCCCTATTTATTTCCTGAAGCTCATTTAAAACCAGTAACTTTATCAAACTGTGATGAAACAGAGATGTTTCACAGCCATCAGATTTATCTTGGACTTTGTGAGCCATTTTGGCAAGACTTCTATGCAAGTAAAATGGTAAATTTAATGATATCATACCTGTGAAATGAAACAGTGGTTTGAAATGATAAGTGTAGACTTTATGTTACCTGCCTTCACATGTGAAATATATTTGGATGTTGAATAGCAGCTTTGCATAGTTGTCCTTGATACAGCTTCTGGATATTTCATTGTTCAGGTCCATTTCTACATATTTAGGTTTCATAAACTCCTAGCATGGTTCCATGTCAAATCTAAAACCTTTAAACCAAGATTGTTGTCCCCTTGGTATCTCTGTCACAGCAGCTATGATCTCAGGTGTAACTGGCATATTTATCATTCCAACCTTGGCAGTGGTTCCACTGAAATGTAAAGCAAACTCTTTTGACACCTGAGTGTGGCAACCCTGTAGCATTTCACAAAATTTGAGATAGCTAGATTTGCTAAAAGCCTCCATTACCATTTGATCCTCCATAACATCATTTGCATTCTCAGGCTCGTATCTTAGACAATGTCCCCCTATGTGGACCTTCTTCTCTTCTGCCATGTTTCTTGTAAAGAAAACTTGTTAGCTTCTCTAAAACATGTAAAACAGCCTCTCTTGATTTGATGAACAACCTCGCTTGATATGATGAATAGCCTTGCTTGATACTGGTGAGAATTGTCTTTGAATAGAACAACCACAAACTTATCCTTACTGATCCAGAGCTTGGACAACATATGTGAAGGTAAATGAAACAGAGATGACTCAATTAGGCAAAAAATTCGAATTAGAGATGTCACCTCATGACCAAATGATGTTTGATTGATATCCTATCATGACTATGATGACTGTAGGACAGGTAAGTACATCGAATCTGGTAACTAACTAACTCACCATACCCCTATCATGTCATTCCCCAACTGATACTGACAGATCTAGGCTTATTTGACATGAAAGCTAAGAAACCGCACTTTCGTAGCACTCATAGTGTAATTTTCACACTTTGTGCTATGAAAGTAGCAGTGCTTTCATAGTGCAAAACTCACTTTTTGAACTAACGATACTATGAAACTATGGATTTGTGGCTAATTGCATAAAAATTTCCCAAAACTTACTTAGATGACCCTTGAATGAAAAATGTGAACTTTTTGGCTATGGAATGGACCTATAAAGACCTTATTTGAATTCTGATGGTGAACACTAAACCTCTAAAACTATGAAATACCCTTAACCATGCTAAAATGACTTCCAAAACTATTTAGACCATGATCAAAACATAGTTGACATACCATGTTTTCAAATTTTCTTTTTTTTGGTGATAACACCTCTCATCATTTTCATTATCAATAGAATGCAAAGAAGTAGTTGTAGATGCTTGAGAATTTTTACCTTTTATACCTGTAGCTGTAATTGTTGTTTCATCTCTTGAATTTGATCCTAAGTCCTTTTGCATAGTAGTAGCATTCTTTCGCTCTTTATTCCCACACTTTTTAGGCTTCAATTTTGGATGCAGTGCCCAGCAGTGTGCCTCATCATTTCCTTCTTTCTTATAATGAGTGCATGTAGGCTTTTTTTTCTTTAGAGTGTTCTCTTTCCTTTCCTTCCATTTTTTTTTCTTCTTTTCCTTATTCTTGATTTTAGTAAATTTAGATGACTTTCCAACATCATGAGATACATTTTTACCCCTAGCTTCTAGATGAGTTGCTTGAACTGATACATCATCCAAGCTAGTTAGATTAAACATCAGTATGGTATGCCTCAAATAAATATGTAGGCCACCTATGTTTTTCAATAATTTTTCTGGTGAGTCCACTGATATGCATAGTGTCAAAGCTCTTTTACGGAATTCATGAGTGTAACTTTTCACACTTTGACCCTTTAACTAACGTAATGTTTGCCAACTCATCATAGCTTGTTGCATATAAGCCAAAGGATAAAATTTCTTTTTTTATAGCATAAACAAATTCATTCCATGTCGAAATGATTTTACCATGTTTTTGGAGATCTGCTTGTGTCTTGCCTTCCCATCATACAAGTGTGGCTCCTCCAAGACACACGCTAGCAATATGGATCTTCTTTCTTTCTGAAACAAATTTTTGTACCCTGCAATAAAATTTAATTTGTCTTATCCAATTGTCAAGATTTTTGGCGTTAAGCTCACCATCATAAATTGGAAAATCAAATTTTACATCTAATTTGATCAAAGAGGATTTCTTCCTCTTCTTATTTTTAGAAGAACTAGATTTATGAGAAGGGGATGATGATGACGATGATGGTGATGATGGAGGAGATGGCGGAAATAAATAAAGAGGCTTTTCCCCCGAGTTTTTGTCTAGTTTAGGTGATGAAGTGCTTTCACCTTTCCCCTTTTTAAACTATTTATACATCTCTTCTACCATCGCACGTATTGTCATGAAGTTGTCCACGAATTGAGCTTTCGTTCCCAATACATTTTCTTCCATCATCTTCTTTTGTGAAAATACCCTTCCAATATATGGATTTGCTTCAACAAGCTCTCCTTATCCTCATTTGGACTTTGACCTAGTAAGCATTCAATCTTTACATGACACTGTCAAACCTTTTAAAATTAACTTGAAGCTCTGATACCACTTGATATAATTTATTAAAAAGGTATTATTGATGTCTATGTGAGTAGCTTATGTTACTCAGGGCAATAGATTGATAAGATTGTGAATAACATAAATAACATAAGAAAATGAAAACACATTCAAACACAACAACACAACAAGAATTTAATAATAGAGTTCACCAGACTTCGTGGTTACGTCTTCAGGTTCTTAGCTTCCAGTGTTGACCACCTTATTTTGTCTTCAAAATCATTTTACAGGTATAAGCTCAAAAATAGAAACTCAAATGAGAAAATGGACCTCACCATTGTGACCGTCTCGAAATTTCGAGAAAAACAAGTATAAACTTGCCTATATTCTACCACTATGACCTCCAGACCCCCTGGAGAAATTCAAAACCACCTTTGCATTTCAAAAAACCACTTTTCCTGCACAAAAAGCACCTTTGCTGCAATAATACCACCTCAGACTGCACTCTCACTCGTTCTGGGCAGATTCGGCTTTGCTGTGTTGAAATGAGGTTTTGGGTGGCTTGGTTACAAGCTCCACTATATAGGTGAATTGGCTATCGTACTTGGTTGAAGACATTGTATATATGAGTTTTGGAGGTTGGCAGGTCGAAACCCCCACCCGATCCTTCCGTCTCACCTCCCATCAGTTACGTTGACATATCCCGTCCATTTGCATTGTATATATGGTATGATATATATTGAAATATATGCACGGTGATAATATCAAGCGTTCGGAATATATATCCCGTCGGAAAAATATACATGGAAATATATAATTGTTTATAGTGGCACTTTAATGATAAGTTTTTGGCAGTCAAGGGGGTGACCCCAGATGTTCCGACCTTTTCTGATGGACAGATCTGATGCCAATAAATACGAAATATTTGCATTTATTCTCAACTGGTGCACTAGCTCATCTGGTGAGCAGATTCCAACTAAATCGTAGCCTTTCTGGGAGGTCAGGGCTTTGATCCTCCTTGATCCCCAAAATTTTAGAAATGAGGCCAAATTGGGCAAAATCTGGGCTGCCACATGTTAGCCCTGAATTGGCCCATTCCATCCAATCAAACTCTGACACGTCATCGATCCTGCTGACATCACCCTAGACATGTGGTATGTTCTCGGGATGACATATGTCTTGCTGACATCATCTTGACTGTTGACTTGACTGTTTACCGTTGACTTTGACCATTGACTTTGACTTTGACATTTTGTCATTTTTCCCTAATTTTTCATAAACTTTGACTAGCCACATCTTCTTCATACGAACTCGGTTTTATGCACCGTTTGCACCATTGGAATCCTATCAACGAGCACTTCAACTTGATTCTATTTTCTGCTGAATTTGAAGACTTTGATCTAGAGGAAAAACTGAATCCATTTTGGATCAACATCGGTGAATAGTAATATTTTGGACCGATAGTCACATCTGAAAGGCGACCGTTGCAGGAAGCCTAAGGGTGGCTTTGTATAAATAAAAAGCCATTAGGCATGTATCAACAGGTTCGATAGTGCCTAATGCATAAAGCAAGGCTTTCCATTGCTTTGGGCCTGACTGTAATACTTCCAAAGCTGACATAGCAGTGGGATATTGAGCTAGATCATCCACAATGTTATAGTTATAGGTTGCTTTGGAATAGTTTCCTGCTCGCCTAGTTGGTCCCTTAGCCATATTTGACAAGGGTTCAGTAGGAATCTTTGATATATGGTCATAGCTGTTGTTGGTGCACTGGTACTAGCCCTTGACGTGTTGGTGTCTGTTGGGGTATCGTAATTTCAATTCCATGCTTGAAAAAACATTTCCTTACCAATCATATAGATTTCATGGTTGTTCTTTCTGGAGTTGTCGGGAGTTTTTTTTTTAGTGCTAATTTCCCCTTGATGGGCGAAGGGCTCCTGCATGACTGCCTACTGTTGGGCGGATCCCCCTTGCCCACGGTTACCGTGCAACTTCTTCAGCTTAGGGAGGACGGAACATTGGTGAGTGTAATGATCGTACTCACCACAAATTAAACAAGAGTGGTTTGTTTGGAGAGGTGGCCTTTTGTCCTGCCATTGGGAATTTCTTTGCTCTTGGTTTTTAATTCGGTTGGAGTTGCCTTTAGCCTAAGATCGAGGAGGGTGTTGCTAGTTGGTGCCCCCCTACCTAGGATTTCCTTTAGGCTTGTTTTTTCCCTTTTTCTTAACCACGGTAGGAGGGTATTTCTCCTTGTTATATGGTTGGCATGGTTGGTTTTGGGATGGCTGCACAAAGTTCACCTGTGCACTATTCTGCATAGGCGGGTCTTGTGCTGGGGACTGCGCATAATGCGGTCCTTGGTTTGCAAATGGTTGTTGGGGAGGATCTCTTCCATCAATATGTCTATCTACATACTGGGTCCCCTGAGTCAGAGGGTAGGCTCCTTTGTGATTATGGTGATACGATGATGCCCTACTGGTCAAATTTTACAGAGGCATGTGATGACTTTGGTAGCCAGGTTGTAGTATGTTCTGGGTAGAATCATACATGTAACCGAGCTTTTGAACGTTGTTTCTTGGTAAAATTTGGGTCAATGACCCAATTAAACAAATCTACCGAGTTCGACGCACCTGGAAATTCTTTGTAAGTCTACAGGTGCAGGCCATTCGGCAGGATATTGTAAATATACCATAACTGCGTATAGATCAGCTCGAACTTTTGGGCCTTAATAATGGCATCCTCTTCAGTTATAGGCCTTTGTTGCACCACATCCTTTGAAATCTCTATGGTGAGAGTTTTCAGGAACAGGTCTAACAAAACTCGATCGTTGAGTTTGGATTTTCACAAACTACGAAGTCGCCACCATTCGTGGAGATGGTCTGAGATATGAACGACGGGGGTTTTCCTAAAGTGTGCCAGTAACTCCATTTCGTAATCGTGGTGGATGGGTAACTGAAAATAGGTTAGGAATGCAGTGATCAGGGCACTAAAGGTTCCATTCGTAGCAAAGGGTTTCTACACATACCATTTCGCTGCTACTCTTGTCAGAGTTCATTGAAACAGTCTTAATCGAATAGTATCATCAACGATGTTGTTCGATGAACACCATAGGTGGAAAGTCATGACATGATTTCCGGGGTCTTCCGCTTGCTTCCCTTCGAACTTTGGTATGTCCGAAGGGAGCTTCATGGACATGGTAGGCCATATGGGGTTGTGTGAAATGGGGTCTTTTTTCATCTTGCTTAAGTTTGGTAGATTTAATGAAGCTAGAAAAGGTGAATGCAAGGTTGTAGCCATTGCTATTTGTGAAAACACAATGTTCTAGTTAGGAATAGGGTTTGTCTGTGACGCACCCTACCGTGCATTCAATTGGCTTCCCAAATGAGTAGCACTCCTTTGCCCTCTAGTGGTTGTGGGAAGAGTGGTGTGTGGTGTGACGTTGAGATACTGGCCAGGGTTCCCAACTAAAGATTCCCCAATAAAGTATGAACCAATAATGGTGGCAGTGTTTCGTCTTTGACTCCTAAATGGCGAAAGACCTGGAACCCCTCCCGATAATGGGGAGAGGTCCAAAAGATGTCTAGATTGACGAGGTCCCGTTGGGTCTGTTATGGCATCGACTAGGTATGGTTTTGGAAATATTTGAAAGGATATATATTATAATTAGAGAAAAATTCTGATCGCATACATAAAACAAAACGAAAATAATTTTTCCCTTTAGATTAATCCTATGTTATCAGTCAATCAAAAAACATGGTTTTTGTTTGTTTGCGTATAATACTCAAATTCTAGAAGACCTAATCATCCTCACACACTCAAGTGTAATTGGGCCTTGAGAAGATATCTTGTGAGTGTTGGCACAATGTCCCATAAAAGTTGGCGACGCCTGCACTCAGCCGAAGAAAATCCACCAAGGTAACGGTAGAGGATCTAGGGCTTGCCTGCACAATCACCTATAAGGAAATGCCATAATTTTGGCCACTAAGCACCACCATCCCACTTGAGCATTCGATTCTTGGGATTTTTGGAAGTTCAGCTAACAGTACCGAGTATCATCCGAGTCAGGTAGCCCCAACTGATACTGCACGCACTGCGCCTAAGCATAACCTCCTCTGAATTGGGTCTCTGCCGCACTCAGGTTTTATTTTCCATGGGCTGATAGGTGGATTTGAAAGCTCCCTAAATAGTCAACTTCTATGTTTCAAGATGAAAAATGATCAAGGAAGCTTATTGGATGCCTACCTCGTTGATCCTAACTTAGACTATAAATTATTTTGTGGCCCCTATGGGGAGAATTTAGTGAGTTTTGTTAAGTTAGTTTTAGGTGTCTTTTATTTTCTTATTGTGTGGATGTGTGTGAGAAAAAATTGAACAAACACATATTTTGAACGTGTGGATATGCAATGATCCTTTTCAAAATCCCCTATTAAACTATGTTCTATGGTTCCTTGCTCAAAAGAAAAAACATGCGTGGATATGGGCCGCTTTCAATTTCTCCTAGTTAATCTATGTGATCAACTATAGGAATATGGTGAGATGTGAATAGAGAGTGTTCATATTCTTTCCTAGGATCGCCGAAGGGTGCAAAGGCAACATATATTACTTTCTCTTCCATCGACAATTCAATCCTAGTCCAGAAATCCTAGTGCAAAAATTGAACTGAACTAATGAATTTTACACTAGAAAATGAACTAGCTAAGCATGCGTATACTTGGGCCACTTACTTTGGCTAACTATCTAGGTGTTTTGGTACCTAAATTTGCAAAACATAAAAAAAAAAAAAATCAGAATGCAAGTTAATTTCCCCCCTACTTAAACTATGTGTGAACTTTGCAAAAATCAACTTGAAATAAAACTAACACCAAGCCTACCAAAAGTAGCTAAGAGTGAGCTTTAGCAAGCTATGGGGCACCTCAAGCAGTGCTAGAAGATGTATTATGGGCTACCAGGCACTTTTACAAGTATGAAAAGATGGAAATATTGGAGAAATTTCTCATTCTGTTTTTTGCGTGCAAAAGGCTGAAATAGGTGCAATGTTTTCCTGAAGGTAAGCTCTGAATGTGCACCTTAGGCAAACTTGTTTATGGGAAATGCGTGAAAATTCCTGTAATGTAACATTTTGGAGCTCTTCTGCTTCAGTCTGTCACTTGGGATGAATCAGACAATGAAGGAGAGGAAGGGGGAAATTATATCCCAACTCTGTAGCATAGACGAAGGTCTCTACAAAATGGCACAACCACATAAACTTGGAAATAAAAGTTAGTGGAGTCGCCAATCCTGTGTTAGTGTGTTTGGTGCACGTATGTATGAAATCACACTAACTTAAGGGGTGTGGTTTTCCCTCTTAAGTTATTGGTCATAGGTAGAAAATATATGGAGTCAAGCAAGTTAGTGGAACATGCTAGAACATAAACATACTAGATATAGAAATAGCATGCATATTCAAACATAAAACTAAAAAAAATAACACAAAAGCTCTAAATAGAGTCAAACAACTTCAATAATCCAAATGACGGTGCTTATGTCCCCTCTTATTGAGTGCTAATAGGAAATGAGGATGAAACTTTAACCCACTTTCCAAGGGGACCTTAGAACTTGGGGTTCTAAGTCCTGATGCAAGGATGTCTTTATTTTCGAGCTGCCTTGGCGCAAAGTCTCTCTACTATGGTATACTGGAGTTTTTGGATGGCCAACAACTGAGTCCCCTCTATCTCTGCTCCGAATCACACACTGTTGGTATTTCTTGGGGAAATTCTAGCCAACATAACAATGTGTTGTCAAGTTGTTCATCTCTTTGTGTCCTTTTATAGGATAATTCAAATCATCCTTCCCTCTCTTGGTACATTGTGGATGGTGGCCCAAGAGAGGAGGGTTATTTCATTGTGTGCTCCCTTGATGTACTAAGGAGGCCTGGGTGGTTGTCCTTAAGCGGCTTCAAGTGTGGAATCAATGTCCTTGAGTGTGCCTTTGTGGTCACATAAAGTGACTTCTGCCACTCCTAGGATTGCGTGCTTTTTGGGTCAAAAAGTGCGCAAGGGCGCACTTATAGAAGGATTTTGCGTGCAAAATCATATTTGGCTAGTCCTTCTTGTACACAAATTGATTTTTCCTCAACCTTAGATATTTTTAAAATACTTTCAGATTCTCTAATGTCCCTCAGCCCTGTAAATCCTTATGCCTGACATTAAATAATGTCACCTTTCCTTGTACGATTTTCCAATGATAACGCCCATCTCTAATGTTGTCTCTCTAGAATGTCTAGAGTGACCTCCAATTGTGTAGTTAGATGTCACCCATCTTCAATGAAGTTCCAAGTGACAACCACATGTTTTCCAACATCATCATCAATACATGAGATACATGGAATGAAGTGGTTCCTCCCACAAAAGGAAAGTCCCAATTCACAAAACATTCCTCCACCCCTTGCTTCATGAAGTAGACTATGTCTCTCCATGCTTTCATCCTTAGCCCTGTTGGCCTTGTTGGATCCAAGCATCAACCCAACATTGTGCAAAATAAGAAGTAGAGACATATGGGTAGACATGAAATATGTCAAACCATATTCTACCAATAGAAGCCATTGCAGCAAAGCTTCTTGCTGCCACACCATACCATCATTATACCAAGTGGGTTGGCCATATTCTCTCAAGAGAATCCAATGTAGCAAAGCATCTTGCTACCCCACCACATCATCATTATATCAAGTATGGTGTCCATACTCTCCCAATAAGAGCCATCGGAGGAATGCCTCTTGTTGCCATCCTCCATCATTACCATGCAAATAAGGGGAGCATGTCAAGCCAAACTCTCCCAAAAGTAACCATAGTTACAAGATCTCTTGCTGCCTCTTCACATAATCATGTGAATCATGGAGCAACAAGATACTAATTGACAAAAAACCTCCATTATCACACATCATGAGAGTGTTATGTCATATTCCAAACAATACAAAAAACATAAACATGGGAGATGTCATGTGATGGCCAAACTCTCTTTAAAAAAACCAAAGTAAACATGCCTTATTTTTATGCATTCTTCCATTGATATGTAATGCATGGGAAAATAAATAATAACTATTGGGTAGTAACCATACTCACCCAAGAGTATCTAGTGAAACCATGCCTCCTCCTTCATTACATCAGTGTTGTGCAAGGCATGGATCATGAAAATATGTGTTTTTGGGTAATAACCATACTCACCCAAGAGCAACCAGTTCATCCAAGCTTCTTGATGGCTTGTATCATAGCTATACAAGTGTATTTGCAACCCCTTTCTCCAGATCAACAACCATTCATCCTAATGTGGGTGATGGATCTCATTCTGCATAAAATTGGTATCCTCCCATTGTAGGAAACCAACCTCCTCAAACTATTGAATATCTTTTCACTCCATGATATGTTGAAGTGCACCTCCCATGAGATCTCTCCCTGATATCCTATCATCATTGTCCCTCCAAAACCCATAAGGCTCTGAATATGATGTAGGTATAAGTTTCTCTTTGAGCTATGAGATGCTCATTGAGAAAGTGTCATCTTGAAAAGGAAAAATATTGCGCATATCAATATGTCTACCATCTATCATCTGACTCTCTGATGCTTCATGAGTGAAGCTACCATTGTAATGCTCCAACAGTGAATGGGTCCTCTTCTCATCACTACTCCTCATTAAAAACGTTGTATCTGCTGTCTCATGGAAAGGCATAATGCTGAACTCATATCCAGGCATTGTACATAGGATCATACCCATCCCATATTCTGAAAATCCACACTTCAACTCAAAGGGTTGAGTGTAGCTCAACAAATACAAACTGGGATAGCTTTGTATCTTTTCCTTGATTAGATCAAGGGTCCTCTACGAAGTGATATGATGCTAATTCAAATCAACATGTTGCTCTAATCCTTGGTTTTGCAATGGCCTTGATGGCATGTCCTCACAAGATTCAATAATAGGTATTGAAACAATATGGGATGGAAATGATTGCAAACATTGGACCATATTATTTTTGGGAACATCTTGCAATATCATAAGAGTTCTTTCAACCAATGCAATGGTCTCTCTAACTGCTGGTAAGAGTGATGGCTGCTCTTCTATCAATGTGCCAACGCTGGAATCTGCCTCCTCTTCCTCATGCATCTCCTGAATTATGCATGGGACTCTATATGTCAAGAGCTCAATACTACCTTGCAAAGATGCAAGTGCCTCTTCTTCTGATGCAAGTACTTCTACAGTTGGTGGTGAATGTAGTGACTCTTTTTCCAGAGGACAAGAATGACATTCTCCCTTGGCTCCCTAGGAAATGTCTCTTTGAGAAGTGTCTTTGCTCTTCTTATATCAAAATCCTTCCTTATCCTTTGAAAGAAGTCTGAATACTTAGTTGCCTTTGCATGCTCTAGGTGACCGAACCACCATTAATTTTCTCACCTTGTAGGTGAATAGCTGCAATCTGAACAACCTCTTTCTCAGCTACAAGATGTAGCCTAAAAAATACACCTAACTCTTTCCTCCAAGCCTTTGCAGAGTTTTAGGAAGATCCATCAAATGTAGGAAAATAGAATCTATTTTTCCTCTTCCTTCTATTAATACTATAGGATCTTTTTTCTTCCTTGAGTTGGAAAAATTCTTGGAAAGTTAGAATATCCTTGAATGCTCTAGAATGTGCTTTTTACTCTTCAATATATATACTTAGAATCTCATGAGTTTCAGGCTCCAAATTTCTTCTATCTCCATACCATTCACTTTCCTCTTCAAAGAAAGTGGATATAGTAGATCTTTGAGGAGCTCTATGCTTCTCCGGTCTTCTTTGCTACTGATAATAAATACTGGGACATTCTTCATTATGAAACCTTCTTGAGGTTTCTCTCTACCTTTCTCTCTTAATTTCATTGATCTCCTTGGAGAAATCCTTCATATTTCTAAAGAGATATGCAGTAAAACTTAATCCCTCCATTATTTTCATATCTCTGTTATCTTATTTTCATGTGATGTCAATATTATCCACAATCTGAGCCAAATATCATGCTCTGATACCACTGTAATATCCCAAAAGGGAGAATGCAGTAATACACAAGAACAATATTTGAAACAACATATTATGTACACATAATATTATGAACAACACAGATATAGACAGAATAGGTGGGCCATTTTATTATGTGGAGATGAATAATAGATAAAATAATGCAATAAAATAGAAGCACTCAAGCCAGGGAAGCAGCCTAGAATGACCTTGAAATCATGCCAAAGCAGGCACTATGTAACTGGAGCTGCTGGAAGTTGTATACTCTGTTTCCCCTTCAACTGATGATGATGTTACCACTGATGTTTGAAAGGGAAAGTGTAGATATATGGTGCTATGGAGATCTGTTGATGCCAATATTGCAGATATGGGCACTATGATGGAAACCCAAGATAGCCCAGAGAGGAAATCCAGATCTAAGAAGATCATAAATTCACCCTACTAGGGTTTGATTCCTTGAATATTGGGTTATGCAGATCTAAAGCATAAACTAATGTAAGATGGCTGCAATGTTTTATAGATCAGATATATGCTTTGAGGGATGATCCCTCCTTCAAATCTCCAAGCTATAAGCTTGAGATATAGCTTCTTATTTCTCCTCTCAAGATGGAAAATGATGCATACACAACAGATGGAAAATTTTTGATGTCTAGGAGTGATCAGATTTGGATCAAGGACCTAAGTGATAGCTCAAAATTCAAAGCGTTCGAAAGAGTTTCAAAACTGAGTGACTGGATAGATCTCATCTTCTTGATTCTGGCACTGCAAATGATTCCAAAAACCGACACCGTATGAAGAAGTTATCGCGATTTGAAAAGTCCAATAAATTGTAATTTTTAACATTTGACCAGGGTTGAGTGGGTTTTTGGAAAGTCAAAAAAGAAAATATTCTAGGGAATATTCCCCAAAATATTCCTTTTAGGTCAGTCACAGTGTGACAAGTGTTGAATGGTTATTCGTTGTAGGGTTTTTTGGGCCAAAGATAAGGCACCACATGGCCCTTGAATTGCGTAGAAAAATTTTGTTTGGGTGCCCAGGGCTCGACCCTGAGACCTCCTGCATGCACGCATAGCTCTCCACCAATTGCTCTACTTGAATGACTTAACCATTATAGTCTCCAGGTTTCATTTATGGTGAAATGTAAATGATTTGGAGGGGCCAACCCCTCCCCCATAGGACCTTAGCCCATGCCCAAGGGCTAAACCGGTGCAGTTTTAAAACTTTCATGAGTTTAATGTTCTGTGGTCACATGCCACAGGTTACAACCTTCGCTGGTTTCGCTCCATAATTAATGAAGACCGTGGATTTAGGGGCATGTGCCCAACACCCCTAACCACACAGTTATTTCTAACGATTATTATTGGCAGTAAAATAGTAGCACTTCAAATTTTAATATTTTTTCCAAAGTAACTCCAGTTAAGTGGAGTTCCTCCATTTTTAGTGGAGTTGTTTTAGGGGTTACTGGACAAAAAATGTTTATGCTTTATCTTGACCATTATTTGACCATTATTGGAGTGTGAATAATAAATTTCGACTTTATTGGACATTCCAGACTCATTGGTGATGGTTGTAGAGCCATCAAGAGAACTTTTGAGCATGATTTAGCTTCATAGAAGTTCCAATGGTCACTAGGGTCACCACGAGCTAGCAACATAAATAGGCCTAGCCAGGGAAGCTAGAGGCCTTACTCAGGAATCCGATAGTCAATTTTGGATGTTTCAGACATTTTGAAAATAATTATGAGGTTTTCATATCCAGTAGAGGAATTATGAAGACGGGGATGCTTCAGAGAAGTTCCAAGGGCCATTAGGGTCACCAGGTGCCAGCAGGAGAATGAGGCCTATCCAGAGCATCCAGTTTCCATTCTTAGCAAACCAGTAATCTATTATAACTATTTTGTGCCTTATGAATCTAATGGAAGGATTTGTAGAAGCTTTTGAAGGTTTCTGAAGGTCGAGATACTTCAAGGAGATTTCAGTGAACTGAGAGCTAAGGGGTGCCACCAAGTGTTGGAGGCGTAACTGGAGCAACCAGAGGCCAATTTCAACAAGTGAATATTCTATTCTAACTATTTTTCACATTATGAATCCATTGAAGGGATTTTAAAATCCATTTGAAGACTTTTGCAGCTCGAGAATCCATAGGGAAGTTTTGGGAAGCTTAAGGCTAATAGTGGATGGAGGCCTAGATTGGGGAGCCAGAGCTCATTTGGAGCATATGAACAACCTATTTTGGATGTATGATATGTGATTGAGATAGTAGGTGAGGTTTCAAGGACATAAAATGATTTATTAAGGATTTAGTGCCACAGAGAACCTTAGGGAAGCTTAAGGGCACTTAAAATAGAGGTCAAGTCAAAGAAGCCTAGATCCATCTCCACAGAGATAGCAGCCATTCCAGGGGTATGATGGTATTCTAAACACATTGGGTCAGTTCATACAACCATTGGAGTTGAGTTAGTAACTTATAAAATAAATTTTCCATCCTAATCCCAAAGAGCCAAGACAGTTGACAAAGGCTCAAGGAGATGTAGCCCATGATATTTGGCTGAACTCCTTTATAAAAATTTATGTTATGTGTTGATGCTTATTTGATGCAGTTTATGGTTTTTTTACATGCTTAATATCATCAAAAACAAATGTGTAATTCCTCACACTTAAATAATTAAAACATTTTAAAGCACATACACCTGAAACAAGAATTCAATTCTGCACAGTCAAGAATAAGCTAGACCTTAATTTGTTTAACTGAGTGGGAGGTGCCTGAAAAGCATAAAAATTTATCCACACATTTTATATCATGTGGTATTAAAGCACTAGGTTTATTTCTTGACTGAGCACTAGGTTGCTTGCTTGACAGAGCACTAGGTTTCTTGTTTGACTTGAAAGGTGTTTAACATTGCAAAGAATTTAACTGTTTGCAAATTGACTTATGCTTACAAGTTTAATTTTGCTAAAAGTGAATGGGAGTTGAAATCATTCTCCTTACCCAAAGGACCTCAAGGAAACCCTTGAAGCACAATCCCTCTTGAATATTGTTTGCAAAAGGCTACTTGAAGAATAGATACAAGTTGCAGAAAAGAGCTTGAATCTACTGCCATATTGTTAAGAAGCTTTGTCAATCATTTTGAAGCTTTTTGAATTATTGTTGAAGCTCTTAGTTCATTTACATAGAGATGAAAAATTTATCAATTGAGGTTTCTAAATCCTCTTTTACAAGACTCTTAGATGAAGAGATGAAGTGAGACTTATACATTCAGAAGTATACGATACAAATTATGTATGAATATGGAAAGGAAAGCACTAGACTTCATGAGAAAATGGTTGCTCTGAAGCAAGAGAAAGAGGAACTTCTTCAAAGAATGCATGAGATAGAGATGTAGCTGCATCAAGTGCAAGAGGACTTAACCAAACACATGCTTGAAGCAGAGGTAAATCACTCAAATTTGTCTTGAAATTCCTCTTCAGATAGACGTGTAGGTTCATTTGAAAATCACACTAGAGGTATAGGGTCCAAGTTGATGTTAAAAATGGTCTATGAAGGCAATGGTATAGGAAAACATGAAGAATGCATGATTGATCCTATTTTGGTTTTGAAAAGGCCTAAGAATATTGTTCTAGGCTATGTTCAATCTTATGAAAAAAACTCTAAAGCCATGAAGGCACTTAAGACAATTCAAGGAAGAACTTTTGTTGCAAGTTATAAACCACAAACATGTCAAGCTTGTTTTCAAGTCTATTGCCATTGTTTGAAGCCTATGTTGTAGCAAGATGTTTGTAGACATGCAGCTAATGCCGAGCAAGAGAGTTCTGACAGGTACAAGACATGAACACTGATGTTATTCTTCAAAAGAAAGTTGGAAGCTCTTCAATTTCATCTCCTCAAGAAGGTAAAAAAGGTGGACATGCAAAGCAACATGCGAGGTATAATTCTTCCCATAGTCAAGTTGATTATGTTTATGTTAAGCATGTAAAATATACATGCTTGAATGGAATAAAGAGTTGTTGTTCCTATTGTGGTTTGTTCAACCATGAAGTTTCAAAATTCTGGAAGAGGATGAAGGCATACAAGAAACAATTGAAGCGAAGGCAACTTGCACAGAAGGTGAAAAAGACTTGCACACATTGCCAAAAAAAGGGACATTTAATTTCCCAATGTTGGACATTGAATCCAACTAATAATTCCAAGCATTTGAAGCAAGAGGATAAATATACTGGAAAAAGTGGAACCAAATATTCCATCATTGATGTGAGAACAGATGTTTCACATGAAGAAGATTTTCAGTAGCAAAAATCGCCATGGAATTGGCTTGGTAAGAAGTGGTTAAACTTATTGACCCAGTAAGACATACATTAATTTGTACATATGAAAATTTCATTCACGTATACATTTTTGTTGAAAACTTATGTTTGTTTGAGCTTCCTTTCATTGATGATCAAGGACATGATGTTCAACTACCTTCAATTGAAAATTTCTCACCAAATTGTTTTGAATGAGTTCAAGGAAGATACAGTTCTTGACAGGCGGACAAGAGCATCCAAGAGGGGAAGTGTTGACTACCTTCAAGTTGGGGCTCAAAGGCACTAAGCCAAGTGTTAGTGTTAGTCTTTTCATACTTCCACCAGGGATCAAAACACATTTGCATGTGCATCTTAGGTGTCTCATACTGAATAAATTTTTCATCATTCCATTACGTCATGACTTAAAAATTGTTTCGCTGGTGGTTGTCTTTGTCAATAAACTCAACTCTCTCTAAGATTCATGTTGCTGACTCATTCCCATGTCCCCTCAAGCATAATAGGACTTATGGAAATTCTCTTTTCACTTGAAAGTTTTTAAGTCAAAATCTCATTCAAAGTCAAGTTAAAAAAGCAGTCCCAGTAGGTCATTAGGGTTTTTCATTTTTCAAGGTCATTCCTTCATTCTGATGAGGTCAGAAAATATATATCATAGGGATTGAAAAATATCATCATGATGTATTCATTATGTTTTATGGATTGTATTTTCAGTTTCACGACTTATTATCAAAATGTCATTTTGATAAAAAGTCACCTTTGTGATTTATCTACATTTCTCCAATTGTAATTTTATGTTATAATATGTAATAAATGTAATCAAAATTTTTCAAAGCCATTATATCAAGCCTCAGTGAGAAAATGAAAAATCAAACTCCATGACTTCAGCAACCTGCAATGTAAAAAGTGTCAAAGAGTATCAGTGATAAAAGGAAAAAAACATCAAACATTAGAAAGTGGGTTTTTCAACTTAATGTAAATCCATTTTCCTATAAATCCCATAAAGAATTTCAAAAAAGCTATTGTTACCCTTCAAAGCATCAAGAGTATTCAGAAAAGAAGAAATTTTGTGTTTTTTGATCGAAATTGGACCAAATTTCTCAGCACTGCGCATTCAGAAGACTGGCGTTGCGCGCTTGAACTGGCGCTACACCCTTGCCAGGAGATCTCCGTGTTAATTGTGTTGGAGCTGCATGCTTAGACCAAGGCATTTCATGTTTGGATAGGAATTGTGCCCTCATCTAGTGGCGTTGTGTGCCTGCACGATGAAAGCTTGTGAGAGGTGTATCACTCCAAAACGCTTCAAGCCACTTCCAAATTTCACCGATAATCCTCCAAGCACTTATAAGGAGTAAGTACATATCATAAGCCTTGTTTCTAAGATATTTTGTCACTCTTGCATGAATTGAAGTGGAACCCTAAATGAAGCCCTAATTTCAGTTTGTGATCACTTTTTATACACTTGTTTCATCCTCCTAAATAAAATATCAGTCATAGACATGGTAATTTCATTGATTCAAGGTTTTCACTGATTTTTTTGTCCCCTTCACTCATTCCCTTCACCTTTAAAGTTATCCATATCATCCTCTTCCCCTTATCTCATTTCACTTGTACCCTAGGGTTTCATAAGTCAAATATTAAAATGTCTAAGGAAGAAGACAGTGGCGTTGAGGAACAAAGCCCAAGAAGAAATGACCATAAGGGAGGGAAAATAAACAGGTTTGAACCCATCACTACAAGAGAACTTATGTCCTCTCCTCTCACTGTTTCTTTCTTTAAGCATGTAGGCTGCTTTGAGTTCTATGAGAGAGTGCAACAAGTCTAAAATCACCCAGAATTAACAAGACTATTCATCACTAATTTACATGACAAACAGGTCATTCTTGCTCGGGTTACCTTTGATATGTCCAGCAATTCCATTACAGCTGCTACATGGATCCCTAGTGTGGGAGAGAGGTGGTTTAAACAAGAAAACTTGGATATGAGCTATTATGGACCATACCTCAAACGTAGGTACAAGGATCACAAGAAGTCAATTTTCCCTTTCTCTCATCTCCTTGACCGGTATGCCCCTATGATGAAGATAGTAATGAAGTATTTCACTTGTGAAGGGAGTTTTACCCAACTCTACTCATACCATATCCATCTCCTCATGCATTTCACTAGATTTAGAATGCTACACTTACCTTATTATCTTTTCCACAGAATTGACAAGATGGCTTACATTGTGCACAAGAGGGATCACAATAGTCAAATGTAGATTCTATTTCATCATTCACTCATCAAAATGGTGGTCATGAATTAGCTTCAGTAGAAAAAAAATTCATGGGATGCATTCATTGTGAATGAGGTTTTCACTACTCCACCTAATTATCATGAGCAGCATATTCATTCATCATCTCATCCTCCCGTATCCACTTATCCATCACATCCCGTTGTTCATACATCACCACCCACTCACATCCATTCACCTCATGTTGACCCTACTTCATCACTTTCTGTAACCCTTCACCATCACGTCATGATACTGGAGCATCAAGTAGTGAAATGGACATTGAGGAAACTTGCAATAAGATGAATGATATTGAGCCATTTCCCTTGACATATCAGAGAGGCCAAAGACATGTGTTTTGTTCGCATGGTGTGAAAAGGGCCATGCCTTCTTCATCATTAGAATAGGTAGACAAGGGCAAGGAAAAGGCTACAAAGCCTATCATTGTTGAGCAGGAGGAAAAACATGAAACTGAGCAGGAGTTTAAGTTGATTGAACTTGATGATGAGGATGAGGTTAGAATCACCAATGCATTGATCAGAGGCAAGGAGGCCAAGATTATTGAGCTTCAAGCTAATCTTGGTATAGCATAGTATAGGATTGACTTTCTTGAGCTAGAGAATCAACAACTAAAGACTAAGAAAACCATCAGTGAGGTCAAGACAATCAGAACTCAGAGAGAGGCAGGAAAGGCCAAGGCCTTGCTGGAGGAAACCTTGGGAAGATTTGATTATATTGATGACAAGGAAGATCAGCTTCCGAGACAGAGCCTGAGGACAATTGGGCTAAAGAAGGCTTTAGCTCGGGAAAGGGAGAAAGAGGCTGAATTGGCATAGCAGCTTACTCCAAGTGAGTTGCTTGCCATAGATATTATCAGAGACAGAGATTCTTATCTTGAGAGATAAAATTTTCATCTAGAGGGCCCACTAGAGAAAGCAAAGAAAGACATTGACATTCATATGAAGATGGAAAAACACTATGCCATGAGAAACAAGATTGCAAGGGCCAAACTAAAACGAGCCCATGCAAAGATTCGGGCTTTGATCGAGTCAAAGGAGAAGGAGAAGTTGAACATTCTTGTTGAGGTGTCCCTCCAAGCCTCCAACCCTTGATCAAAAATTAAATTTACAATTTTGGCACACTTTGTGCAAATTTTGATTTTTGACAGTTTAGCACACGGAAAATTGGCTAAACACACAGTGCCACTGGCGTTGCACTCTTTTTTGGGGCATCCAAATGGAAAATGGTCAGAATTTTCATGTTCATAATGATGATTACATCAACCTCAACAAGTTTCAAGAGATTTGGAGTAGAACGGGTCCCTCAAAGAGGCAAAAAACCACCAAAAAATCATGTTTCTGCCTTCTTTTTGACCCTGGCGCTGCGCGTTTACCAATCTTAGTAGAACAAGTTTTTGATAGAGAATATGGATACCATTTTAGAAACTGGAGGCATATTTGGAATCTAGATTCAAACATATTTCCAATCAGCTATCATGGAGCTCTTTTGGACATTGGGAAGGCCCCCAAAAATTGGCTATAAGATAGGCCACTTTTTCTGTCTTGGCGTTGCGCGTTTACCAAGGAATTGACAATTTTCAGTGTTTTCAGCATTTTTTACTTCTTTACCTTTTGATTGGGTAAGTGGTAAAATTACTAATGTAACTGGTCAATATGGATTTAAATATCATTTTTTCACTTTTATCTAGGGTATATGCATTAGATAAGTCTCCTAGGAGGTTAAATGAATCAATTTCCTCTCCTTTAGAGGCAAATTGTTGAGTTTTCCTAGTCTTCAGATTATGTTTGGGAGTAGGTGAAATAGCTTATACTCTTATGGATTCGACTCCCTAAGGATAGGGAGAGTTTTTTTGAGGCCTATTTGATGTATTCTTTCAGTCATTGTAATGGTTGGACTCACTTGGAGCTTTGGCATATCAAGAGACATCTTTGTATATCAGTTTGGCTTGGACATTAATAGAAATTTGTAGCTATTTTCTTGGGATCCATGTGGTATGAGTTTTAGACATATTTTCCTCTCTGTTATCAATTTTTTTGAATGTATTTTTAATTCATAAACCATTTCATGTCTATAATATACTATATTCAAGTTTGAAAGGCAGAATCCATATGTATTTATGCTCTGTTTTGGGAAATTTAGTATAATGTGTTCATTCTCTTCAGTTTAGGGAAAATAAATTTCACATGCTTTCCCTAGCTTCTCACCAGTATTTTCACCTCACACAATCATCTTTTAATGTCTAAATCTTCTACCTAACTTTTCCCTTGAAACCCCTGCAGATTTTGACCTAATCTCCTTTCCCTAGCTGTTTGACTCCTCCTGATCCAGCAAACCCTAAAATAAAAATCAAAACCCCTTGTACTCCTTAGGTAGCCTAAAATCCTTTCATCCAGCCCTCTTGGCTATGATTCTATTGAGAGATCCCTCTCTGACTTGGTAGGGATAGATACCAAGTCCAAATTTTGGTTTGAGATTACCTCGGGATTGCCTCTCTCAGCCTTACTTTGGGATTGCCTTTGTCAGCCTTGAGGTTCGATCTAAGCGATAACATTTTGGCAACTTCACTGGGGAGAAAAAGTAAGATCATATCAACCCCAGTAATAAATTTTCATTGAAATTCTTAACTTGTGGATGATAAGTTTAGAATTTATTCAAAGGCTCAAATGAAAAATTTGTAAAGTGCATATTTGGTGTTTAAATTAGACATACTTGCTTCCCGAAGGTACACCAAATCCAACCCCAATCCAAATACTCCTAAGTCTATTGTTAGTGATCCTCAGAACATTGGAAGAAAAGGTAAAGCTATTGTTGAGACTTATAGTTCAGTCGGAAATCAATCAGAAGGAAGTTCCATCCGCAGAGCTTATTCATTTCCCGAAGGGTTAGAAAACTTGCAATATATTGAATTTGATACAAATATTGAGCGAAGTTTATTCGGAAGTAAAGCTTTGAGTTGGACTAACAAAACAGTTGTTGATTCCTCCATTTCCTTCAACAGACCTATTGAAGATTAGTTTTCACACTCCCAATTAGGGTTTCAATCAAGGTCTCAATCAACAACACAATTTTTACAATCTCTTAAAGATTTGTAGAACTACTCTTCGCGGGTAAGTACTTGGTTGGAAAGCAGACCTTAGATCTCAACTTATCCTTCCATCACTTCATCTATTGTTACTCAGAATATTCCTCTTCCCCCTCATTCTTCCTCATCCTCTATTCATACTACTCAGTCAGGGACAAGTCTTGCTTTGATCACCTCAGGTATCCAAATACCTGTGATTAATACTGTTTCTAATCCTCCATCTCCACCTCCAGTCATGGCTACAAGATATGCCCCACTTGTTCTCCCTCAAAATCCGGGTCAAATTCCCATAGATTACCAAACCAAAATCCCTTTGTTTGATGAAACTCGGTCTATAACAATGCAAAAGCATGTAGATAAGTTGAATGAATTCTTTGACCTTCATGAAATTGATATACAGGATTTGAAGATGAGTGTAATGTTCCTAAATTAGCTTCAGCTAATAGGAAAATTAATTCTGCCTTGTTTATTTTTGCATTTCATAATTGATGAATAAATTGTAAAGGAGGACATGTAAAAGTCCTGAAAACCAAGAATAAATCAATGCCTATGTGAACAAAGACATATTTGGGCTATCCAAATAAACTCCTGCAGGTGTGAATGGGTTAAATCACAAGAATGGGTCATCTTTGACCAAGTCAAATAGCACAGTCTAGATGCATTGAACCTCTTTGAGGGACAACACAGTTCTAGAAGGAGGTTGTAATGTGAAAAGGGTTAAGTGTTTCAAGGTGGTTTATGGTTTCGAAAGACTCCTATCTTATAAAAGGAAGAGGAGGTCAGCAAGGAAAGGGTTGTTGAAGATTATTATTTCTCAAGTAATTGTCTGTAAGACATCCCTTGTTGGGCATTCCTGTTCAAGAATCCCACCTCCTTCCTTGAGCAGCTCTTGGAGGAGAATTGTGCTAAAATTGTCCACTATCAAGCTTGGGCCAAGCTTCACCTTACATTATAGTGCTGCTCATGTTGAGGGTTGAGCTGTCCTGTGAGCTGCAGCAAGTGGAAGACTAGATCTGCTTAGATCTAGATGACAACAGTGGCTCTTCTCAATGAGTGTGTCTTTTAACCTCCTGAAAGAGTTCATTTGCTGATTATACTTTAGATCTACATCTTGGAATCAGGCCAAATCATATTCAGAAGATACAACACTTTTTCTCTCCCTAAGACAACATTATTTGCAGATCTACAGCTGCAGGGTGATTTGCTTGCTTTTCGGAGAAGAGATCTCCGGTGTTGGGATTCTTCCTTCACTGTGGTGATCCATAGATTGGCCAACCAATATCTGTTCTATTTCAGATATTATATTCTATGTATTTTTATTATTTATAATTTCTAAATCATTTTGCAGATCTGAAGTTTTAGATCTCAGATCTACTTCGGGTGCTTCATGTTTTGAGAAAATCCCCAAGGGGAATGTATAGATCAACTTTTATTGTACATGGATCTTTATTAGATCTATATTTTTATGTACAGATATGATATATATCTGAAGAATCAATAAAATTCTGCTTCAGCCCTAAAAATAACGCTGTCATGGTTATGCAGTCTTTTATCATGGTTGTAGCACCTCTTTCTTGAGGATTTCTTCTGTATTCTTTCATTCTTCTTCCGTAAAATGTATGTGTTATTCCCATGATGTTATTTTTCAATATTAATACATTATTTTGTTCATACCCTTCAGAAAACCACGCTCACATGCTTCAGCAAATTTCTGCATACTTCTAGTCATGGGAAAACATGGTTTTCTAGCCTAGTTAGGAAAGGAGGAATTGTTTAACTTTTAAAAAATTATTATTTTTTTCTTAAATTAGACATGGGAGTCCCTAATAATCCTATATATCAGATACAACCACTTTCCCAACTTATTTTTACGCATATCTCTTAATACACTCTTTTTAGGGCCTAAATCCTCACTTTTCCCCACCTTTTGCCTTATAAAACGCTTTATAAAGTTTCTGCTGCATATTTTATTGAATATTAAGTGACTTTAAACCTATAAGAGGTATATTTATGTAGCTAAAAATTTTTAATAGCTCAAGTTATTCCCAATCTGTAGCTGTTCCTTGAAAAAGGGATATTACAGTGCTATCGGAGCAAGATCTTTGGCTCAGCCTGTGGCTTCAAGCCAAAGTGATGTAAAGAAAAGAGCAAGGTCAGAATGATGAAGAACATGGGTTTAATCTCATCAAATTTCAGATCTAAGAAGAACCTCTCCAAGGAGGTTGAACAAGAAGAGGAAAGGAGAAGTAGTGAAACTCCTAGAAGGTTTCAAGAGCAGAAAGATCTTCCGATCAGATCTACAAGATCTATACATAAGGAAAATTTTTAATCCTCATATCATTGATATTTGCAATCAGCCATATCACCAAAGCTTCAGCATTCTGTCAGTGATTTATTCATGAAAGGGAAGAAAGGAGGTGTACCCAAAAAGGAGACTCTTACAGAGTATTTGCAAGAGTATGAATATCAATACAAGGAGTTCAAAGATAACTTGAACTTCCAAGGGTTCTGTAAGATCAAGGAGAAAAAAGGCACAAAGGAATATCAGCATGGTAAGGGTAGATTCTATCTATCTATATTTGATGGATCACCTAAATGTTCAGTGAGGGTTTGGGTGGAGGAGATAGACAACTTTCTGCAACAACATCAAGTTTCAAAGATTGAATCCATCAAAGAAGTAGTGCTGCACTTTGAAGTTAAATTATATGCTTGGTGGTTGTTTGAGTCTTTTTCCTTGAAGAATGCAAATACACCTACTTATGCAAGATTTATTGCAATATTGATAGAAAGATTTGATGAAGCTCCATGTGTAACATCTTTTGTTGACACTAGCAATCCACATCAGACAAATATTTTGCATGAGTTGGAAGGGTCTATGAATCCAACTCCATTTCTAAAAACCATGGAAGAAGGTGTAATTTTGTTTGATGTATTTCCAAGGGAAATATCTCCATTGGATTAAGAATCCTCTTCTCAAGAGGAAAGCATGAAGGTTTCTCCTTTAATAGATGACCAAGATCTAAGGTCTCTTATTGATGATGAGACAATTTCAGTTATTGAAGAGGAGAAGGAGAAGGCAGGAGATAATAATGAAGTCACAACAAAGGCACCTCAAGCACTTCATGGAGAAGAGGATGGAGCACTTTCTCCAAGAAGATAAACTCTTGCACTCTTGCAAGGAGTTCCAAAAGATATCACACATGGAGATCTTGATACAACACAAGAGCAGCATGCATCATCATAGTCAAATGATGAAGTCTTGAAGATAGAAGGAGGAAGAGAGGAGGAATAGCATCTCAAGAAGAAGAGCATATACCCTTCTCTATTTCAAGGGTTGGAAGACCAAAGAAGGCAAGAGAATCCATGCAGCAACGGTAGGGGCAAATCTGTCCACCTACATCCACATTCTTCTCTATGCCTTGATGCCTCTTTGCAAGGAGGCATTCCACCAGGAAGACCTCCTGATTGGTGGAAAACTAAAGTGTTCTCTCAACTATGGGCAGCATTTTCATACTTGGCTAATGGAGGAGCCTTGGGAGAAGCAAGCACTACGTAGAGGATCTTTCATGAATTCAGAAAAGAGGTAAGCAATTTTCTGAATAGAACATTGTTATCTTCCATTCATTCATCTGCATTGAGGAATGAAAGATCCGAAATCTTTGATGGTATGGATATGAGGATACATGGCAGAACCATATCTTTGGGGCAGCCCATGGTCTTCTCACTTACAAAATAGATTTCTGAACATGACAAGAGGATCTTAATACTCTTGCATGCATGGGCCAAATTGAGGAAGTATTGGAGGACAAGAAATTTCAGGGGAGAAGTTGATTTCCACATGCTTCAATCTTGTCTTGAGCAAGATCAGCTGCAAGGGAGGCAGAAAAAGATATTTTATGGGACTCCAACATGTGACCTTGGCATCAAGTATATCAAAGAGAAGAGTCATGACATGATAGGGGCTGCATTTCAGACATCTATAGTGTTATCATTCTTGGGGAGCCTAGATCCTTATTGGGATTCTCAACTTTTGATGGAGTACAACAAGGACCCTTTCACATGTGAGGTTCTTTATGGGAAGGTAATGGATGGGAGGTATAAGGTAGTTGGAGGAGTCATCTATTTCCATGATCAGATTTATTTTTTTAAAGGCTCCAAGCTCAAGGAGAAACTGCTGAATGCAACCTATGAGATCCTGCTTTCCAAACCCACTGGTTTCATTGGAGCATATCATACTATCTTTGATGGATTCATGTGGGATAATTTCAAAGAGGAGGTGCACTCTCATATGAAGAAGTTCATGGACCATTTTTTAGATGAGGAGGAACATAGCTCTTGGGAAGAATTATCATTTACACCTCCTTATTCATTGAGTGTGAGAGGAGGCTCATCCATGAGCAACCTTGCTAATTTTAAACAAGTGTATGACAAATATTATATTGCTGAATCTCATGATGTACACTTGTATTTTTCTAACACTAATTTGCAGGGCTTTGCTCCAAGAGGGAGAACTATTTATGATGGGCTTCATGGGCCACTTGAGCCCATGAACTTTATTAATGATGATCATCCTTTAGAGGATCTTGGAGGGGAGATACACTTCCCATGGTGTGACTCCTTTACACCAATCATAAAACACCTTCTCCAAGCATGCAAGAAGGATGGGGCAGCAAGCAAGTGTTGGAGGAAACACTTGTCATATTCTATTCTATGGAAATTGAGGGTAAAATTGCACTGGTTGCACATGAGGAGGCATCTTCCTTATCCTTTATCATATATGGCAGTTAGCATGATCTTAATCATGATTCCAAATGCTAAAGATGTTGTTATTTTTGGGAACATGGTTGGAGGACAGACACATTTGTGGAATGTGTCCTTGGGGAAAGGAGTTTCCCACATTCTTTGCACTACATGTTCTAGGGGGAGCATGGGAGACCATATGGCCACTATAGCACATTGCTTGTCTCTTTATGATGTGGACCATATGATTCTATGTAGCACTTGGAGCAAGCCTCTCATCGGCATTTGGGAGGAGCTTCACTATGAGTTACCACGCTGGAAGGTAATTCATTTCATTTGGATGATAGCATGGAGGTGGAAGACCTTCATTGATGGTGAAATTCCCCATTATGACCATCACTTCTATCTTGATGAGGCCATGGATCATCAAGAAGTTTTCCATATAGACCTTCCTTTACTTCATAATGAGAGCTATTTGGTTTATCTACCAAAGGCCACTTTGCACACTTGGGAGGAACCATTAGGAGATGGAATTATTGCAGAAAATTTGAAGAAGTGGTGAAGATTGTTGAAGGAGGAGGCCACAAGAAGAAGGGGGGAGATTTTGCAGCACCCTTGCAGTTGCTTGAGGACAAGCAACATTTGGGAGGGGGAGACTATAATGTTCCTAAATTAGCTTCAGGTAATAGAACATTAATTTTTCCTTGTTTATTTTTGCATTTCATAATTGATGATTAAATTGTAAAGGAGGACATGTAAAAGTCCTGAAAACCAAGAATAAATCAATTCCTATGTTAACAAAGACATATCTGGGCTATCCAAATAAACTCCTGCAGGTGTGAATGGGTTAAATCACAAGAATGGGTCATCTTTGACCAAGTCAAATAGCGCAGTCTAGATGCATTGAACCTCTTTGAGGGACAACGCAGTTCTAGAAGGGCGTTGTAATGTGAAAAGGGTTAAGTGATTCAAGGTGTTTTATGGTTTTGAAAGACTCCTATCTTATAAAATTAATAGGAGGTCAGCAAGGAAAGGGTTGTTGAATATTATTATTTCTCAAGGAATTGTCTGCAAGACATCCCTTGTTGGGCATTCCTGTTTAGGAATCCCACCTCCTTCCTTGAGCAGCTCTTGGAGGAGAATTGTGCTAAAATTTTCCACTATCAGGCTTGGGCCAAGATTCACCTTACATTATAGTGTTGCTCATGTTGAGGGTTGAGCTTTCATGTGAGCTGCGGCAAGTGGAAGACTAGATCTGCTTAGATCTAGATGATAGCAGTGGCTCTTCTCAGTGAGTGTGTCTTTTAACCTCCTGGAAGAGTTCATTTGTTGATTATACTTCAGATATACATCTTGGAATTAGGAAAAATCATATTCAGAAGCTATAGCATTTTTTATCTCCCTAATACAGCATTATTTGCAGATCTACAGCTACAGGGTGATTTGCTTGCTTTTCGGAGAAGAGATCTCTAGTGTTGGGATTCTTCCTTCACTGTGGTGATCCATAGATTGGCCAACCAATATATGTTATATTTCAGATATTATATACTATGTATTTTTATTATTTATAATTTCTAAATCATTCTGTAGATCTGGAGTTTTAGATCTCAGATCTACTTCTGGTGCTTCATGTTTTGAGCAAATCCCTAAGGGGAATGTATAGATCAAATTTTCTTGTACATCGATCTGTATTAGATCTATATTTTTATGTAAATATCTGATATATACCTGAAGAATCAATAAAATACTGCTTCAGCCCTAATAATAACGGTGTCATGGTTATACAGTCTTTTATCATGGTTGTAGCACCTCTTTCTTGAGGATTTCTTTTGTATTATTTCATTCTTCTTCTGTAAAGTGTATGAGTTATTCATCTGATGTTATTTTTCAATATTGAGACATTATTTTGGTCATACCATTCAGAAAACCACGCTCACATGCTTCAGTAAATTTCTGCATACTTCTAGTCATGGGAAAACAGGGTTTTCTAGCCTAGTTAGGAAAGGAGGAATTGTTTAACTTAGAAAAACTTATTTTTTTTTGCTGAAATTTGACATGGGAGTCTCGCATAATCATATATATCATATTCAACCACTTTTCCACCTTATTTTTATGCATATCTCTTAATACACTCGTTTTAGGGCCTAAATCCTCACTTTTCCCCAACTTTTGCCTTATAAAACGCTGTATAAAGTTTCATCTGCATATTTTATTGAATATTCAGTGATTTTACACCTATAATAGGTATATTTATATAGTTAAAAATTTTTAATATCTCAGTTTATTCCCAATCTGTAGTTGTTCCTTGAAAAAGGGATATTACAGTGGTATCGGAGCAAGATCTGTGGCTCAGCCTGTGGCTTCAAGCCAAAGTGATGTACAGCAAAGAGAAAGGTCAGAATTTTGAAGAACATGGGTTTACTCTCATCAAATTTCATATCTAAGAAGAACCTCTCCAAGGAGGTTGAACAAGAAGAAGAAAGGAGAAGCAGTGAAACTCCTAGAAGGTTTCAAGAGCAGAAAGATCTTCCAATCAGATCTACAAGATATATATATGAGGAAAATTTTGAATCATCATCTCATGGATATGTGCACTCAGCCATATCACCAAAGCTTCAGCATTCTGTTAGTGATTTCTTCATGAAGGGGAAGAAAGGAGGTGTACCCAAAAAGGAGTCTCTTAGAGAGTATTTGCAAGAGTATGAATATCAATCCAAGGAGTTCAAAGATAACTTGAACTTCGAAGGGTTCTGCAAGATCAAGGAGAAAAAAGGCACAAAGGAAGATCAACATGGTAAGGGTAGATTCTATCTATCTATCTTTGATGTATCACCTAAATGTCCAGTGAGGGTTTGGGTGGAGGAGCTAGACAACTTTCTGCAACAACATCAAGTTTCAGAGATTGAAGCCATCAAAGCAGTAGCGCTGCACTTTGAAGGTAAAGAATATTCTTGGTGGTTGTTTGAGTCTTTTTCCTTGAAGAATGCAAATACAACTACTTATGTAAGATTTATTGCAAGATTGATAGAAAGATTTGATGAAGCTCCATGTGTAACATCTTTTATTGACACTAGCAATCCACATCAGACAAATCTTTTGCATGAGTTGGAAGGGTCTATGAATCCAAATCCACTTCTAAAAACCATGGAAGAAGGTATAATTTTGTTTGATGCATTTCCAAGGGCAAGATCTCCATTGGATGAAGAATCCTCTTCTCAAGAGGAAAGCATGAAGGCTTCTCTTTCAATAGATGACCATGATCTAAGGTCTCTTATTGATGATGAGACAATTTCAGTTATTGAAGAGGAGGAGGAGAAGATAGGAGATAATAACACAGTCACAACAAAGGCACCTCAAGCACTTCATGGAGAGGAGGATGGAGCACTTGCTCCAAGAATAGAAACTCTTGCACTCTTGCAAGGAGTTCCAAAAGATATCACACATGGAGATCCTTATACAACACAAGAGCATCATGCATCATCATTGTCAAATGATGAATTATTGAAGATAGAAGGAGGAATAGAGGAGGAAGATCATCTCAAGAAGAAGAGCATATACCCTTCTCTGTTTCAAGGGTTGGAAGACCAAAGAAGGCAAGAGAATCCATGCAGCAATGGTAGGGGCAAATCTGTCCACCTACATCCACATTCTTCTCTATGCCTTGATGCCTCTTTGCAAGGAGGCATTCCACCAGGAAGACCTCCTGATTGGAGGAAAACTAAAGTGTTCTCTCAACTATGGGCAGAATTTTCATACTTGGCTAATAAAGGAGCCTTGGGAGAAGCAAGCACAACGTAGAGGATCTTTCATGAATTCAGAAAAGAGGTAAGCAATTTTCTAAATAGAACATTGTTATCTTCCATTCATTCATCTACGTTGAGGAATGAAAGATCAGAAATCTATGATGTTATGGATATGAGGATACATGGTAGAACCATATCTTTGGGGCAGCCCATGGTCTTCTCACTTACAAAATATATTTATGAACATGACAAGAGGTTCTTAATACTCTTGCATGCATGGGCCAAATTGAGGAAGTATTGGAGGACAAGGAATTTCAAGGGAGAGGTTGATTTCCACATGCTTCAATCTTGTCTTGAGCAAGATAAGCTGCAAGGGAGGCAACAAAAGAAATTTTATGGGACTCCAACATGTGACCTTGGCATCAAGTATATCAAAGAGGAGAGTCATGACATGATAGGGGCTGCATTTCATACATCTATAGTGTTATCATTCTTGGGGAGCCTAGATACTTATTAGGATTCTCAACTTTTGATGGAGTACAACAAGGACCCTTTCACATGTGAGGTTCTTTATGGGAAGGTAATGGATGGGAGGTATAAGGTAGTTGGAGGAGTCATATATTTCCATGATCATATTTATTTGGTTATAGGCTCCAAGCTCAAGGAGAAACTGCTGAATGCAACCTATGAGATCCTTCTTTCCAAACCCACTGGTTTCATTGGAGCATATCATACTATCTTGGATGGATTCATGTGGGATAATTTCAAAGAGGAGGTGCACTCTCATATGAAGAAGTGCATGGACCATTTGTTAAATGAGGAGGAACATAGCTCTTGGGAAGAATTATCATCTACACCTCCTTATTCATTGAGTGTGAGAGGAGGCTCATCCATGAGCATCCTTGCTGATTTTAAACAAGTGTATGACAAATATTATATTGCTGAATCTCATGATGTACACTTGTATTTTTATAATACTCATTTGTAGGGTTTTGCTCCAAGAGGGAGCACTATTTATGATGGGCTTCATGGGCCACTTGAGCCCATGATCTTTATTGATGATGATCATCCTTTAGAGGATCTTGGAGGGGAGATACACTTCCCATGGTGTGACTCCTTTACACCAATCATAAAACACCTTCTCCAAGCATGCAAGAAGGATGGGGCAGCAAGCAAGTGTTGGAGGAAATACTTGTCATATTCTATTCTATGGAAATTGAGGGTAAAACTGTGCTGGTTGCACATGAGGAGGCATCTTCCTTCTC
Source organism: Pinus albicaulis (assembly GCA_034641835.2). Taxonomy (NCBI): domain Eukaryota; kingdom Viridiplantae; phylum Streptophyta; class Pinopsida; order Pinales; family Pinaceae; genus Pinus; species Pinus albicaulis. The sequence goes on along the minus strand of MU968411.1, from coordinate 62,094,538 downwards.
CTTTATCATATATGGAAGCTAGCATGATCTTAATCATGATTCCACATGCTGAATATGTTCTTATTCTTGGGAACATGGTTGGAGGAGAGACACATTTGTGGAATGTGTCCTTGGGGAAAGGAGTTTCCCACATTCTTTGCACTACATGTTCTAGGGGGAGCATGGGAGACAATATGGCCATTATAGCACATTACATGTCTCTTTATGATGTGGACCATATGATTCTATGTATCACTTGGAGCATGCCTCTCATCGGAATTTATGAGGAGCTTCACTATGAGTTACCACGCTGGAAGGTAATTCATTTCATTTGGATGATAGCATGGAGGTGGAAGACATTCATTGATGGTGAAATTACCCATTATGACCATCACTTCTATCTTGATGAGGCCATGGATCAGCAAGAAGTTTTCCATATAGACCTTCCTTTACTTCATAATGAGAGCTATTTGGTTTATCTACCAAAGGCCACTTTGCACACTTGGGAGGAACCATTAGGAGATGGAATTATTGCATAAAGTTTGAAGCAATGGTGGAGACTATTGAAGGAGGAGGCCACAAGAAGAAGGGGGGAGATTTTGTAGCACCCTTGCAGTTTCTTGAGGACAAGCAACATTTGGGAGGGGGAGACTATAATGTTCCTAAATTAGCTTCAGCTAATAGGAATATTAATTTTGCCTTGTTTATTTTTGCATTTCATAATTGATAAATAAATTGTAAAGGAGGACATGTAAAACTCCTGAAAATAAAAAATAAATCAATGCCTATGTGAACAAAGACATATCTGGGCTATCCAAATAAACTCCTGTATGTGTGAATGGGTTAAATCACAAGAATGGGTCATCTTTGACCAAGTCAAATAGCGCATTCTAGATGCATTGAACCTCTTTGAGGGATAGCGTAGTTCTAGAAGGAGGTTGTAATGTGAAAGGGGTTAAGTGATTCAAGGTGGTTTAGGGTTTGGAAATACTCTTATCTTATAAAAGGAACAGGATTTTAGCAAGGAAAGGGTGGTTGAATATTATTATTTCTCAAGGAATTGTCTGAAAGACATCCCTTGTTGGGCTTTCCTATTCAGGAAACCCACCTCTTTCCTTGAGCAGCTCTTGGAGGAGAATTGTGCTAAAATTTTCCACTATCAGGCTTGGGCCAAGCTTTACCTTACATTACAACACTGCTCATGTTGAGGGTTGAGCTATCCTGTGAGCTGGAGCAAGTGGAAGACTAGATCTGCTTAGATCTATATGATAATAGTGGCTCTTCTCAGTGAGTGTGTCTTTTAACCTCCCGGCAGAGTTCATTTGCTGATTATACTTCAGATCTACATATTGGAATCAGGAAAAATCATATTCAGAAGCTACAACATTTTTTCTCTCCCTAAGACAACGTTATTTGCAGATCTACAACTGCAGGGTGCTTTGCTTGCTTTTTGAAGAAGATATCTCCGTTGTTGGGATTCTTCCTTCACTTTGGTGATCCATAGATTGGCCAAAAAATATATGTTCTATTTCAGATCTGATCTGCTATGCATTTTTATTATTCATAATTTCTAAATCATTCTGTAGATCTGAAGTTTAAGATCTCAGATCTACTTCTGGTGCTTCATGTTTTGAGCAAATCCCCAAGGGGAATGTATAGATCAGCTTTTCTTGTACATGGATCTGTATTAGATCTATATTTTTATGTATAGATATGATATAGATCTGAAGAATCAATAAAATTCTGCTTCAGCCCTAAAAATAACGTTGTCATGGTTATGCAGTCTTTTATCATGGTTGTAGCACCTCTTTCTTGACGATTTCTTCTGTATTATTTCATTATTCTTCTATAAAGTGTATGATTATGCCTATGATGTTATTTTTCAATAGTAAAACCTTATTTCATTCATACCCTTCAGAAAACCATGCACAGATGCTTTAGCAAATTTCTGCATACTTCTAGTCATGGGAAAATAGGGTTTTCTAGCCTAGTTAGGAAAGGAGGAACAGTTTAACTTAGAAAAACTTATTTTTTTTTGCTGAAATTAGACATGGGATTCCCTCATAATCCTATATATCAGATCCAACCACTTTCCCACCTTATTGTTACGCATATCTCTTAATACACTCATTTTAGGGCCTAAATCCTCACTTTTCCCCACCTTTTTCCTTATAAAACTCTGTATAAAGTTGCTGCTTCATATTTTATTGAAGATTAAGTGATTTTAAACATTTAAGAGGTATATGGATATATCTCCACATTGGTAATAACTCAGGTTATTCCCAATCTGTAGCTGTTCCTTGAAAAAGGGATATTACAATGAGACTGTTTGCACAAAGTTTGGGAGGATAAGTAAGAAAATGGTTCAGAGCTTTACCGAAAGCCACTATTGACACCCTAGCAGTTTTTCATAATCAATTTGTAGAAACATGGGAAAAAAATAAGAATCCTCTTCAAATCCTCTCTGAATACAAGAACATGAAAAGGAATGTTGGTGAGTCCGTTCAAGATTATTTTGTGAGATTTAATGCAATGTACAATGTTCTTCCTGGACATATGAAACTACTGGAGGGTATGGTTTTGGTCAAATCACCGAATGGATTTGATGCTGATATGGCATATCAGTTGCGTGAACGTGATCCTACAACTTTAGCAGATGTGCAAAAGAATGTTGTAAGTGTGGAATCAAATTTTCTGGCCAAGAGAGCAAGGATGAGATCAGAAAAGAGGGTGAATATCAAATATGAGACCTCCAATTCTGAGGCAAAGATGGATTCATTACTCTGAACTGTGGAGAGAATGGTTGACCGAATATCTATCCGAGATAGACCTGAACCACAGATCCGGAATCCAAATTTCAGAGGGCAGCAGGATCATTTTTAGAATTAAGCAAATAGATCAGAAAGCACTTGACCAAACAACACAACAACAATAGTAGATTCGGACCCCATTGCAGTAGAAATATGTCCAAGGAGTGGAAGAAGAGGAAGATGAAGATCTGGTAGTTGAAACAAATCATTTCTTTACAGTAGATGGCTTGCCCATGTTCCTGACTGAAGATGAAGAGTATACTGAAAATCGGTATTCTCCAAAAGATGAATGCTATATCTTGGCAAATAATGATGATTTGGAAATAGAATCGGATGATTATCAACGTGGATATATGAATGCTTTGAGTGTACCGCAGAAACAATATTCTCTAAGGAGCAGAGATGTACATGTCAATCCCATTCAAAAAAGGAAAGAGCGGTCAAAGAATGATCTTCCTAATAATCAATGAAAGGGTAAAGAACATGCAGATAAGAATCATAGTAACACCAACCAGCCATCAACAAGCTAAGCTAATAAAGAGAAATACACTTAGAAAAAGGAGATTGTGATAAGGAATCAAAATGATAGAAGAGATCCTATTGTCAAAGAGGTAGATAAAGCCACAACCTTTAATTTAGAAAATGAAATAGCTAAATTTAAAGTGTCCATTCCTTTGATAGATTTAGTAAAGAATAGTCATTACAAAGATCAAGTGTCTAAAATGTTGCTAGTTGATCCTTTGTCCGATAGGGTTAATGTTGAAGATGACCACCCTGAACTCATTTTCGGTCCAGCTATAGATGGTCAATTAGAAAAGAGTGAGGTTCCTCCTTTTTATTTGAGCCTAATACTTCATGAGTACATAATTCACAATGAAATGCTTGATTCTGGGGCCTCTCACAATATGATTCCTAAGGCTATTATGGAAAATATGAGCATGGATATCACTCGACCTTATCATGATTTATATTCATTTGATTCTGATAGAGTTTGTTGTATTGGTCTCATTAAATATTTAGTCGTTTCTTTGGATAAACTCCTGACAAAAAATGTTTTGATGGATGTGGTGGTGGCTGAAATACCACCTTGTTTCAGCATGCTACTGTCGAGATCATGGGGAGCCAAACTAAAAGGTACTTTACAACTGGACTTTTACTATGCTATTATTCTTGTTTTTGGGCAATTGAGGAAATTGTACCGAGAAAAGAAAATGAAATATATGATAACTAGTAAGGAGAAGCCTATCAATCATCCCATACAAGCTGTACATACAGATTTGGAATCTTTTATTTTGTACAATGATGGTGATTTGAATAATGTAAATAATTAGTTAGTAATAACAGAAGATGTTCTAGAAGTTTTAGAAAGTTTTAGAGAAAATATGGATAAAGAGAAAGAAGTTGTGCCTTCTTCATTGGTACCTTCCTCCAAGTAGCCTCCTGAAAAACAGAAAATCAGTATAGAATAGAAAAATGAGGTGACTGGCCCAAGTAAAACAGAGCCAAAAATTGAGTTTCAACATTTAGAAGATGAAGAGGGCTTATGGAGCATGGATTTTGACAGTGCTTTGGGTAAGGAAGGTGTAGGTATTGGTATTTGGATTCGAAGTCCTGTTTTTAAATCTGGTGGAATACCAAGCAATGTTAGAGAATGCTCATATAAATTGTCTTTTTACTCTTCTAATAATGAGGCAGAGTATGAAGCACTGATCACAGGGCTTAAAATTTTGAAGAAACTTGGTGCAAAATGAATTTTTGTTTATGGTGATTCTAAGCTTGTCATAAAGCAAGTGAAAGGAGAGTATCAAGCAAAGCATCCGCGGATGAGGGCTTATATAAATGCAGTCTTGGATGTCTTAAAAATGTTTCACGAGTATACATTAATAGAAATGCCAAGAGCTCATAATATCATTCTAGATTCTCTTGCTACGGTGGCAAGTAATCTTAAAATTCCAATGAACTCCAGTAATAAATTTGAAATTCATGTTAAACATAGACCTATTGTTCCAGATAATTTTAGGTGCTGGCAAGCTTTTTGGGATGACAAAGGGATTAATAGTTTCTTACAGAATGAAGGAAAATTTAAAGATGCTTTTATTGGTTATGTTTTTGATGTTGATGATCAACACATAGAAGCCAATCAGATGAATGTTTTGTAGCTAAAAGATATTGTTATTCCTAGAGGTCTGATACCTTTAGAATATCTATTTGATCAGGATGATGTGGCCAGGAAACCAACATTGACTCCCACGGAAAAGGGTGTTGAAGATGTGAACATTGGAAAAACATAAAAGCCCAAGATGGTTAAGTTGTCTAAGACATTGTCTCCCGAGGCAAAAGGTAAGTACATTAAATTGTTGTCTGAATTTTCTGATATTTTTGCATGGGATTATGCAGATTTGAAATTTTATGATAAGAATATTATTCAACAAAATATTCCCATCAAGCCGGATCATAAACCCTTAAGGAAGAAGTTGAGGAGGATAAACCCAAGATTTATTCCATCTATCGAGAAAGAGGTAAACATACTGTACAAATCAGGTATCATTGTGCCAATTAGGTTTTCTAATTGGATTTCAAATTTGGTGTCGGTAAGGAAAAAGACCGGATAGATAAGGTTATGCATAGATCTTTGAAATTTGAATAATGTATCTTTAAAGGATAATTACCCCCTTCCCAATATGGACCATGTTTTGCAAAGGGTAGTTGGAGCATCACGGATGTCACTACTTGACAGATATTCAGGTTATAATTAGATTTTGGTACATGAAGAAGACCAAGGTAAGACGACTTTCACAACACCTTGGGGAAACTTTCAGTATGTTAAAATGCCATTCAGACTCAAGAATGCAGGGTGTTAGGTTCATATGATTTGTTAGATTGGTGAGATCAAATGCACAGTGTAACATCAGACCAGTCTTTGGAGTCCTAGGACCTAGCCTTCCTATACTCAGAGAGGGCTCTCTCTATTTTGTGCAAATGATGTGAACTTGTTTTCTTTTTGGGTTTGATTTTAGGCTAGTTGTTAACTGTAGGGTTTGTTTATTTGTTTTGGTTGGGTAAGATTATCAATTAGAATAGATAGAGTGAGGAAATATTCAAGCCATTGGGCTATGGAGTCAATAAAGACATAGAAATTTTCAATAGTAAATCAGGGTGGATCACAGGGAAAATCTAGCATGCTTAGATGGATTTTCAAGGTTTTTGTGAAATGAAATGAACATCAAGTTCATGAAACAAAGTAGGGAAAAGGGAAATCAAGAATCATTTTTCATGTACTTAAAACAAGGAGGTCTTCAAAACTATTTAGCATGAAGAAGAAATCAATAGACAGGGCACACCAATAACTCTTTGATTCAACTTTAAGAAAATAAGCATTTCAGACATACAATCCAATGAAATATAGGAGGCGAAAAACTCATTTAAATTCCAGTGATTTCACCTTCAAGCTTAGAAAACATTCAAGATACACATATAACTATAATCAAGAAGAGGGAGTGCCTAAACATCATTTATCATAGTTATGAATATCTCCAAAACAATTATTTAAGCATGGACAAAGGGTATGATTGAAACATAACATCTTTGGAAAACCTAGACAATGGTACTTTGGAGAGAGACCTCAAGAACAATGTTTAGAGACATCAAAAAGGCAGGGCTAACCATAAATCATCTTTTATACCTACTTTATTAAACCATTCATGAAATAAAAAATATTGGGGGGTCTAGAGAGCAATTAAGAATTCTCTAAAAAGGCCCAGCAGAGGAAAACATAAATGCAGTGAAGAACAAATAGAACTATGGTTCCTTTGAAAACATTTCTTAGTATAAAACCTTTGTCCTACTACAATTTAGAAGGATAAAACACAATGATACATAAGAAAACAATAACTGAATAGAAGAACATCACCATTAACCAAGCTCAGGGATCCTGCAAGCAACCTTCTCCATCATCAATCAAGACAAGCCATTCACAAACTCCACAACACTAATTTCTTCTCCAATCTCCAAAAAAAACTATGTACTGCTCCAAAGAGTCATAAAATGCCAAAATTTTACAATGAAACCCTCATGCTCTATTTATGTAGCAAATGAGGGAAAAAACCCTAAATAGGGTTTGAAAATGTCAAAATCATCCATAAATACCATTTATGCCCAAGAGACCATGCAAGGCCCAAGGCATAAATATCTCATGAAATAAATGCCAAATTAACTCCTAGCACCTAATTTTGGATTGATTTGCCTCAAAAAACATTAAAATATCAATTTTCAATTAATGAGTGTGTTTTGTTGACTTTGGCAAAAAACACATAGTGAGGCCTAAAAGCGCAGCGCCTTCACAGGCAGAAAATAGGTGCACTTGCAGCCGAGTTTTTGTGACCTTCCCAATGTCATATTTTTCTCCATGATGGCCCGTTGCCAAGACGGCTGAGTCGAATTTCCAAATATACCCTTGGTTTTCTGATTGAGCTCTTGTAATCTGTCCAAAAAGCCAAATTCCCAAAACTGCTATAAGTGCAACGCCAAGCCTGAAAATGAGGCAGAAAGGTGAAAAATGAGGTGTTTTTTTACCTTTTGAGGGGTAAAAAATGCTCCAAATGCTCTAAAATATGGTGAGAATAGTGTACTAGGCATGAGGATTCCAAAAATTTGAATTTCTCCCTATGAGGATGTCTGAGGAAAAAGCGTAGCGCTAGGGGTGTTGTGCTTATAGGCGCCGAAATTCACAAAAACCCAAAAATTATCAAAATTCTCTCAAATTTGGTGGATGTGTGCCTCAAGGGTTTTGAGAGACCTGTAGATAAGCTTGTGCCAAATTTCCAAGGTTAGCTTTTCTTTTTGCCTCTTTTAGTGCTTGGATCTTGGTTTCGACCTTCTTTAGTTTAACCCTTGCAATTTGGTTTCTCCGGGCATAATGCTTGGTGATCCTCCTTTGGAGATCAAGATCTTGATTTTCTTTCTTCAATTTAGCCTCCAAGTGTATGTTGGATCTTTCCAACCGAGGCTCCCGATCATTTGCTATCTCCAAGGCCAACAACTCATCTAGAGGGAGATGTTCTACTAAGGTTGATTCTTGTTCCCTTTATTTTTCCAATGCCTTCTTCAACCCATGGTTCTAGGTCTCCTCCTAGACTGTCCTTCCTCATCCTCACTCTCTTCATAAGTGCACATGAACTCCTCTAGCTTTACTTGTGCCCTTTGGGCTTCTTTCTGAACCTTAATGGCTGTAGCCTCATAAATAGCAATTTGTGCTCGTAGCTGCCTGCTCTCCAAGTCAAGGGCATCATTTACAGTCTTGGCCCTATCCAAATGTGCTTCGAGGTCTTCAATTTGGGAATTTTTTTTTTGGATTAGCAATTTTTAGATCCTTGCTTCATTCTCCTCATCACTGTCCATCTGAATGATTTCAAACTCCCTCTCCACCTTATGACCTTTTTCTTCTACCTTTACCTTTTGTTTACCTTTGTATAGTGGCTGAGTTGAGATGGATGGCATGGTCCCTTGCCTTTTAGAGGTAGCAAACACAATCCTTGGCCCTCTTTGATATGTCAATGAAAGAGGTGTTATTGTGGTCTTGTTGGTGTCTTCATCATGGTTGTGATGCTTGCTACTATCATCAAACTCTTCATTTTGTCCTTCATTGCAGCTTCTTGCATTTTAACTACTGCGATCATCATTTTCATTATCACCCTCTGCACTTTCTTCACTATCTTCATGACTATCATGAAAATTTTCATGACTGTCATGAATGTTTTCCTACTTGCTATCCTATTCATTTCCTTCTTCTTCATCATTTTCTACCTCTTTGTCACTGTTTTGCTCACTGTTTTTCTCACTGCCCTTTTCTTCATTATTTGTTTCTTCCTTTTCTCATTTTTTGTTTCTTCTTCATTTGTCTCTTCCTCATCATTGATCTCTTCATCATTTTATTTCTCTTCATCACTTTCTGTCTCTGCCTCATCATCATTTTCTGTCTCTTCCTCATCATTATTTTCTTCCTCTTCATCCTCTGCCTCTTCTTCATCAGTCTCTGCTTCATCATTTTCTTCCTCTTCATCATTTTCCTCTTCTTCATCATCTACCTCTTCATCATTTTCCTCTTCTTCATCATCTTCCTTTGCCTCACTTTGGACTAATTCATTGTCACCTTCACCCTTATTGTCACTGTCTTGCTCACTTCCATTTCCTTATTGTTCTGATGCATCAGGAGAAGGTGAGGAAGGGAGGTTTTCTTGACGAGAGGCTACTTGTGTAGATGATGAGGCATGATCTGTAGGAGGTGATGGAGGAGTGGAGGGAGGAGGATGAGATGATGAGGGTAAACTAGGCTTATGATGAGGCTATGGGCTTGTGAATATCTCATGAGCTATGAACACATCCCAAGGTATGCCTTTTTTTCTCTAGCTGATGTAACACCACCATATTGATCAAGGAGTGGTGGAACAAATTATGCATTTTTTGGGTATAACTTCTCTTTCGGACAACAGAAGACATATTTTCTATACTCCTATACAAGTAATAGGGAAAATGAAGCATCTTGACCCTAGTGAAATGTATGAGTAATCTGACATGGTAGGAGTAGAGCCTGGAGTATCTCCCCTCATAGGTAAATTATTTCATGATGACCTTCATTAGGGGTGCATACCTCTCTAGTAAGTGTGAGAAAGGGAAAATAGCCTTGTAGCCTTCTCTGTACCTAGTCTTGAAAAATGGCTCATGATAGCTCATGTCTAATCTTGATTTTTTGAACCACTTTTCAACAACAGTAGGTATACCTTAGCATTAGAGATATCATCGGCTGACAGTTCAAAATCTACCCCTGCGAGGCTTACTTTTTTATTGTGTAAGTTGAGGACAAATAACCTAGTGAGTTCAGGGTGACTATGAACTTGTTTGACTTTCTCACAAAACTGAAAACACCCCACATTCTGAAAGCATGTGAGAATCATGGGAGATGAATTAATACCCACTATGCTCTGGGGTTCAAATATATTGACCTTACCTCCCTTGTGCTTTGGCCTTATAGGCACTTGGCCTCCTTCACTGCTGACACTGCCTTCTTCTCCTGACATGGTGATTAGGGTTGTTTTTGGACAAACTTGGGCATGTTTGTGAAACTTAGGTAGGAAGAGTGAAATGAAATAATGGTGAGGGTATTTCTTGTAAATGAGTGAGAAGGAGGTGAGGGTTTATGACTGATTTGCTTTGAGTCTTGTTGATGGGATAACTTGAGCTGGATGTTATAACCCTAATTCACAACCCCCTTGACTGATAATTATTTTTTGGGAGGTCAAAGCAAGGTGTTTTCCATGAAGACCTAGGGTTTGTAGGCAATAGGGTTTAATCATTTTCCTTTAACCATTAATTCATGAAAATCACTTGAGGGATAAGGAACAGATGCACCTACCAATTTTTGGCTTGTTTGCAGGTTCTTGAATGTAGCTTTTGAGGTGCTTTCCTTGTGTTTTTGGTGAATTTTGCAAGTGAAAATGATTTCTGGCCGTAAGCATGGCACTGGGTAGAAACTTGGGCCTGTTAGGTCTTCCTGGGTGCAGCGCCTATCCTGTCAGGTTAGCCTCTGAGTGCAGCATTGGACTTTTGGGTGTCTCGAGTCTACCTAGGTGTAGCGCCCATCTCCACGCATAGCACGTTCAGCTATACGCAAAGAGAAGTGAAAAAATACACTGCAAAAACTCCTATTCACGTTGTGTCAGATCCTGTGAGCACAGTGCCAGCTCAAAAGCATAGCGTCGGTGACCTTGCCAAAATTTTCCCTTAATACTCAAAAATTTCTCCCTTGAATGTTTGTAGCTTCTTTCAAATGCACAATGAGTCAATTTATAATTAAATTGATTTTTTATAGTCTTAGGTAAACAATTTTACCCTTTGCAAAACCCACTTTGTAATGTTTTATCCCTTTGGTTACTTTCACTGATTTTGAGCTTTTTGCAGTAGGTGGCTAAAAAGTATTTTTTTAATGATCTTTTCCTTTCTAACCATCTTCTTTGTTTCTTTTTAGGTAGATGATATGGTAAAATTTTATTTCCCTCAACCTATTGATGCTTTTATCACCTTGTTTTGCAAATGCTTTGTTTGAGTCACCGTGTTTCACTGTGCTTTGGTATGTTTATGTCTTTTAATCATTTTCACAACTTTTAGGCATTTGCATGGTGGCAGCATCTTTAAAACCTTTTCTGTTATTTCCTTGGAGATCAAACTTCCCTTTGCTTGATGGGTGACTGAGAAACCTATTTTCATCCTTTTCATTTGGTCCTTAGGCATGCTAAGTCTATCTTTGAAAAGCATCACAGCTTTCACCATCCTGTATGCTAACTTTCTTTGGCCACTTCTAATTTGTTGCAGGTGCCACGACTTAACGATTTTAGCTATGTTTGATGCTCTGGTTTTTGACATATTTAATCACATAACAATAAACTCATGCTCAACTTGATTTCGAATCTTGAAAATCAACCTTATTCTTTGATTCCTCTAATCATTTGAGGGAAAATGACTGAAAATGAAAGCTCTAACATTCCTTACACTAATAATCTTTCATGCTTTCCCTTTGAGGCAGTGAGACACTTTACCTTGGAAAACCATGGAGGTCACCTTTAATAGCCTCTTCAAAATCTCTTTCTGTTGTCATCATGGAGGCTCGTCATCTTCATTTCATCCTCTTTGCCTATCTTTCCAAAACCTTAGGTGTTAGGGCTGTTAGAGAAAAATCATTAGTGTTGTCTTCTAAGTTCTCTATAGCCCTTTCAATTTCATTCATTTCTATTCAGTTCACCTCACCTTTTTCCCTTTTCCATCCATGATTTCTAAAAAATATTCAATTCATGCTTGGTTGTGCTGGTGTGCCTCTTCTTGTGTTTTTTTTCCTTGAATCCTTGCTTGGAAAACTGCTGGTCCAATCAGTCCTAAAAACCCTGATTTTCCTTAAAAATGGGATGCTTCCTCCTTCTTTGATGTGGATGTCCTTTAATGAGTAGTAGGCCTCTTTCCTTACCTAATTTTTTGTTGATAGCCACCTTGACACTCCTGCAATAATGTCAAAATGGAAAATTTTCCTTTTGTAGAATTTTGTCCTTGATAAGGAGGTCTTCCTTGGAAGATTTTCTTGATCTGACTTGGATAAACAGGTGTTGATACTTTTAATTTTTAATTCAGCTTCTAGCACATGAAAAAAAGTGATTTAGAACACCAATATTAACCCTACAACCTATGAAACCCTAGTGACCTAGTGAGCAGGCTCTTTGACTTATTCTTTGAATGAAATCTTGGCTTATGGCCTTCAAGTATAAAAAATAGATTTTTTGAAAAATTGGTGTATTGAAGATCCAAAATCCAATGTACTTGATTTATTTAAAGAGCCTACATAGATATTTTTGAGACCATAAATGCTTGAGGCATTTGATGAAAATGGGAAAGGGTAGGTTGTTTAACAATCTTATGTGGAAGTGGAAAGGTTATGGGCAGGACAAATAGAGTACTGAGGTTATGGGTGTGAAAATGGGACAAAGATGAGTGGCATGAGCGCATGAGGGATCTTCTAGGAGTGGTAGGCTAACCAGGGAATGGCATAGTAGTGAAATAGTGAAAAATATATCTTAAGGATAATGAAGGCAGCGAGATTTCTAAAACTCACAATATTCATGAATCTTGTTTTCAGAAATCTAGGACAAGCATTTAGTCATCTAGAAAATGGAAAAAATCACTGATGACTAACACAAGGGCTAATTTTCAGTGGGTGATGGATGTAGCCTTTGCTAATGAAAAATATTTTTTATTCGTAGTGTATCTAGATGATTTGACATTATTTTCTGGTTCTAATGATCAACATTTATATCATTTGAGGATTATTTTTTATAAATGCAAGGAGTTCGGGATTTCTTTAAATCCGAAGAAGAGTCTTTTTTCCATGGAGGAAGGAAAACTGCTTGGTCACATAATTTCCAAAGGTGGTATTCACATTGATCCTTCCAGAGTCGAAGCCATTCAGAAGATATACTTTCTACAGAACAAAAAAAGGATATAGGCTTTCAATGGTAAGATGAACTTCTTACGCAGATTTGTTCCTAATTTAGCTAAGCATTTAAGAGAAATGACTAATATGTTGAAAAAGGACAATAGCATAAATTGGAACACTGATGCTATGAAGTATTTCAACCTGGTAAAGCTTGCTCTAAGCACAGCCCCTGTTTTGGTTAGTCCAGATTATACTAGTGATTTCATAATTTTTTCATTTGCATATGATCATACCTTGGCTGCAGTTTTAATGCAAAAGAGAGATCAGGTTGAACAGCATATTGCTTTCTTTAGTCGAGCCATTAGAGATGCTACTCTTCGCTATAACATTTTTCAGAAACAAGATGTAGGCCTAATCAATGCCTTGAAAGATTTGCATATCTATATTCTACATTCACATACTATAGCCTATATTCCAAATGCAGCAGTAAAAGAGATTCTCACACAAACTGATCCTGAAGGTCGGAGAGGTAGGTGGATAGCAACTATGCTAGAATATGATCTCGAGATTAGGCCTACCAAACTGATCAAGGGATAGGGGTTAGCCAAGATGATGGTTGAATCCAACTTGCATGCTTTAGATATAAACCTTATTGTAGCAATGTCTGAAGATGATGAAGATGACACTCTAATATAGGTATTATAAATGTTTCTTACTTCACCATGGTATTTTGATATAGTATAAGTTCTTCAACATTTATTTCCTCCTCCTGGAATGTCAAAAAGTCAGGATATGTCTTTGAAATTGAAATCTGCTAAATACTACGTTCTAGGAAATGCCCTTTATTGGAAAGATCCGGGAGGTGTTCTTTTGAATTGTCTAGTTGAAGATGAAGCTAAGTAGGTAATCGATGACTTTCATAGGTGAGATTGTGGAGGTAATTTTTTTTGGAAAAAAATAGCTAATAAAGTGTTGAGAGTAGGGTATTATTGGCCAACTTTATTTTTTGATTTGTACAAAACAGTCACAAACTGTCATGAATGTCAGGTTTTTCAGGGAAAAAGGAAGATCCTTCCTCTTCTGCTGAAGCCTATTGCAGTAAATGCTCCTTTTCAACATTAGGGACTTGATTTTATTGGGGAAATTCATCCCACATCATAGGCTTAGCACATATGGATCCTAACAGCCATCGAATACTTCACAAAGTGGATCGAGGCTATTCCTACAAGGCAAGATACGGACACGGTAATCATTCAATTTTTTGAATCCGATATTCTATCTCATTTTGGTTGTCCTCAAAATATTATTATAGATAATGCTACAACATTTAAGTAAAATAATATGATTAATTTTTGTCACAAGTATAATATCAGATTGGGCCATTCCACCGCATATTATCCATAGGGCAATGGACTAGCTAGGTCCTCTAATAAATATTTGGTGAATATAATTAAGAAAATGTTGGAGGAGAACAAGAACAATTGGCACTGGAAGCTTACCAATGCTTTGTGGGTAGACCGAGTGAACACCAAGAATTCTATAGGTATTTCACCTTTTGAATTGGTTTATGGTACAAATACAATGTTTCCTACATCACTTGCAGTCTCGGTTATGAGATTATTGCAGGAAGAAGATAGTGAAGAAGATGATATGCAACGTCGAATCAATAAAATGATTCATCTTCAGCAAACAAGGGAGGAAGTTTCTCAGACTTCTTCTAAGATTCAGGAGAGAATTAAAAAGGTTTATGATCGCAAGACTAAAGCAGATAAATTTCAACTGGAGGATGTAGTGCTGAGACGGAATGTAAGAAATGAAGATAAAGGTAAGCACAGGAAGTTCAAAATCTTTGGAAGGGACCCTACAAGATCTTGGCTTATCGAGGACAGAATGCCTATTTTCTAAAAGAAATGAATGGAGAGGAATGTTTAGGAGGACCATTCAATGGTAGGCTCCTGAAATATTATTATTTCTGATGCAATTTCTGAGAGAATGTTTCACTGTCATTGTACATACCAGTTTATATTTTCTGCAAGATTTGAGGCAGAAGGTCATCTAAGCTTGGGGCTCGAAGTGAAGGCTATAAAGCTTGTTTATTTTCTATTTTTTTCAAATTTTTTAGTCAGTCTTGTTAGTGTCAAAGTTAGTTTTGAGTCAGTTCTGGTTTTTGAGTCAATTTAATAAATCTGCAGTTTTTTGGATTGTTTGACCATATTTACCCAATGGTTAGGCACTTGGTCTATGGTGTTCTTGACACATCCAAGGAGTAGCCATCACCAGTAAGGCCAATGTTAGTATCAGTCTTTGCATACATCTACCAGGGATCAAAACACATTTGCATGTGCATCTTAGGTGTCTCATACTGAATAAATTTTTCATCATTCAATTAGGTCATGACTTAAAAATTGTTTCGCTGTTGGTTATCGTTGTCAATAAACTCCACTCTCCCTAAGATTCATGTTGCTGACTAATCCCCATGTCCCCTCAATCATAATAGCACTTATGGAAATGCTCTTTCACTTGAAATTTTTTAGGTCAAAACCTCATTCAAAGTCAAGTAAAAAAAGCAGTCCCATTAGGTCATTAGGGTTTTGCAATTTTCAAGGTCATTCCTTCATTCTGATGAGATCAGCACATATATATGAGAGGGATTGAAAACTATCATCATGATGTATTCATTATATTTTAAGGATTGTATTTTCAGTTTCATGACTTTTTATCAAAATGTCATTTTGATAAAATGTCACCTATGTAATTTATTTAAATTTCTCTAATTGTAATTCTATGTTATAAGATCTAATAAATGTAATCCCAAGCTATCAAATCCATTATTTCAAGCCTCAGTGAGAAAATGAAAAATCCAACTCCATGACTTCAGCAACCTGCAATGTAAAAAGTCTCAAAGAGTATCAATGATAAAAGGAAAAAAACATCAAACATTAGAAAGTGGGTTTTTCAAGTTAATGTAAATCGATTTTCCTATAAAGCCCATCAAGAATTTCAAACAAGCTATCGTTACCCTTCAAAGCATCAGCAATATTCATCAAATAATAATTTTTGGGTTTTTTGAGCGAAATTGGGACAAATTTCTCGGCGTTGCGCATTCAGAAGACTGGCACTGCGCGTTTGAACCGACGTTGCATGCCTGCCCAGTGGCACTGTGCCCTTGACAAGAGATATCCATGTTAATTTCATTTGCGCTACGCGCTCATACCAAGTCGCTGCACGTTTTGATAGGTGCTACGCCCTCAGCCAGTGGCACTACGCGCCTACACAATGAAAGCTTGTGAGGGGTGTATCACTCCAAAACACTTCAAACCACTTCCAAATTTTTCCTATAATCCTCTAAGCACTTCTAAGCAGTAAGTACATATCATAAGCCTTGTTTCTAGGCTATTTGGTCACTCTTTAATGAATTTAAGTGGAACCCTAAATTAAACTCTAATTTCAGTTTCTGATCAATGTTTATACAATTATTTCATCCTCCTAAACAAAATATAAGTCATAGACAGGGTAATTTCATTGATTCAGGGTTTTCGTTGATTTTTTTTCTCCTTCACTCATTCCCTACACTCATTTCCTTCACCTTTCAAGCTATCCATCTCATCCCCTTCCCCTCATCTCATTTCACTTGTACCCTAGGGTTTCATAAGTCAGAGATTAAAATGTTTGAGGAAGAAGAAAGTGGTGTTGAGGCACAAAGTCCAAGAGGAAATGACCATAAGGGAGGGAAAATAAACAAGTTTGAACCCATCACTACAAGAGAACTTATGTCCTCTTCTCTCACTTTGTCTTTCTTTAAGCATGTGGGTTGCTTTGAGTTCTGTGAGAGAGTGCAGCAAGTCCAAAATCACCCGGAATTAACAAGACTATTCATCACTAATTTACATGAAAAACATGTCATTCTTGCTGGGGTTACCTTTGATATGTCCAGCAATTCCATTGCAACTACTACATGGATCCCTAGTGTGGGAGAGAGGTGGTTTAAACAATAAAACTTGGATATGAGCTATTATGAACCATACCTCAAACCTAGGTACAAGGATCACAAGAAGTCAATTTTCCCTTTCTCTCATCTCCTTGACCGGTATGCCCCTATGATGAAGATAATAATGAAGTATTTCACTTGTGAAGGGAGGTTTACCCGACTCTACTCATACCATATCCGTCTCCTCATGCATTTCACTAGATTTAGAATGTTACACTTACCTTATTATCTTTTCCACAGCATTGCCAAGATGGCTTACATTGTGCAAAAGAGGGATCACAATAGTCAAATGTAGAGTCTATTTCATCATTCAGTCATCAAAATGGTGGTCATGCATCAGCTTCAACAGAAAAACATTTCATGGGATGCATTCATTGCAAATTAGGTTTTCACTAATCCACCTAGTCATCATGAGCAGCATATTCCTTCATCATCTCATCCTCCTGTATCCACTTCTCCATCACATCCCATTGTCCATACATCACCACCCACTCACATCCATTCACCTCATGTTGACCCTACTTCATCACCTTTCTATAACCCTTCACCATCACATCATGATACTGGAGCATCAAGCAGTGAAAGGGACATTGAGGTAGCTTGCACTAAGATGAATGATATTGAGTCATTTCCTTTGACATATCAAAGAGGCCAAAGGCATGTGTTTGCTTCATATGGTGTGAAATGGGACATGCCTTCTTCATCAGCAGAACAGGTAGACAAGGGCAAGGAAAAGGATATAGAGCCTATCATTGTTGAGCAGGAGGACAAACATGAAACTGAGCAGGAGTTTTATTTGATTTACCTTGATGATTACGATGAGGTTAGAATCACCAATGCATTGATCATAGGCAGGGAGGAAAATATTAGTGAGCTTCAAGATAATCTTGGTAGATCATAGTATGTGATTGACTTTCTTGAGCTAGAGAATCGACAGCTAAATACTAAGAAATCCATCACTGACATCAAGATAATCAGAGCTCCTAGAGAGGCAGTAAAGGCCAAGGCCTTGCTGGAGGAAACCTTGGGTAGATTTAATGATAGTGATGATGAGGAATATCATCTTCCAAGAGAGAGACCGAGGACAATTGGGCTAAAGAAGGCTTTAGCTCAGGAAAGGGAGAAAGAGGCTAAATTGGCATAGAAGCTTACTCCAAGTGAGCTGCTTGCCATAGAGATTAGAAGAGACAAAGAGTCTTGGCTTGAGAGAGAAAAATTTCATCTAGAGGGCCTGCTAAAGAGAGAAAATAAAGACATTGACATTCAGAGGAAGATGGAAAAACACTATGCCATGAGAAACAAGATTGCAAGGGCCAAACTCAAACAATCCCATGGAAAGATTCGAGCTTTGACCAAGTTAAAGGAGAAGGATAAGTTGAACATTCTTGCTGAGGTGTCCCTCTAGGCCTCCAACCCTTGATCAATAAGCAAATTTACAATTTTGGCACACTTTGTGTAAATTTTTATTTTTAACAGTTTAGCACATAGAAAATTGGCTAAACGCACAGCGCCACTGGCACTATGTTGTTTTTTAGAGCATAAAAATGGAAAATGGTCAGAATTTTAATGTTCATAATGATTATTACATAACCCTCAGCAAGTTTCAGGAGATTTGGAGCAAAACTAGTCCCTCAAAGAGGCAAAAAAACCACCAAAAAATCATGTTTCTGCCCTATTTTTGACTTTGGCATTGTGTGTTTACCATTCTTGGGAGAATAGATTTTTGATAGAGCAGATGGAAACCATTTTAGAAACTGGAGGCATATTTGGAAACTAGACTTAGAGAGCTTTCCAATTGCTAGTCATCAGTAATTTTTACTATCTCTAGATGACTAAATATTGGTTCTATATTTCTAAAAACAAAATTCCCTTAATATTGTGACTTTTAGAAATCTCACTGCCTTCATTATCCTTATGGAAATTTTTTCATTATTCTACCATCTTGTCATTCTATGGCCACCTTGCCACTCGTAAAGGACTCCTTATGGGCTTGTGCCACTCATGTCCATCCTTTTTTCCCACCTATAACCTCATTAATATGTTTTTCCCTTGCCCATAAATCTACTTTGCATATAGGGTTACCTATAGCCTAACTCATTCCCATGATTAACCAAGTTCCTCAAGCATTGATGGTCTCAAAACTATCTTTGTAGGCTCTGTAGATAAATCAAGTACATTGGATTTTGGATCCTCAATACACCACTTTTTCAATACTCTATTTTTACACTTGAAGATCCCAAACCAAATTTTAGTGAAAGACCAGCTCAAAGAATCCTACCACTAGGTCAATTAGGGTTTTACATGGTTGAAGGTCATCATTAGGTGTTTAAGGCACTAATTTTCCTTTGCTAGAAAGTTTCCAAAGAAATTTGTCTTATCAAATCATAAACTGCAAGTAAAAAAAGGGAAACAAGGTGATATTGAAAGGAGAACTGGGATTTTGAGCTGAATTTCCCACTTAAATGTCAAAACACTAACCACTTACAACAAATCACATGGAGGAGGCACACCAAAAAAACAAACATGAAGAGAAGTTTTTCAAAAATTATGGATGAAACAGGGAAAAGGGTGAGGTGAACTAGACAGAAATGAATGAAATTGGAAGGGCTATAGAGAACTTAGAAGACAACACTGATAATTGTTTTCAAGCACTCCAAACATCTTAGATTTTTAAAAAATGGTTGAAGAAGGTGAAAAGGCATGTTTTGAACTCCATGATGCTAGCAAAGAAAGGATTGTGAAAGTGTTGTTGTGTGCAAGCATCCCAGAGTTTTCCATGGTGAATGTCTCATTGCCTCAAAGGGAAAATGTGTAAAGAGTATCAGTAATAAAGGTAAAATCATTGTTTTTAGTCACCTACAAAACAAAAATATAGAAGAAGTTTTTGACAGTGTTTCTATGAGAAAAAACCCTCAGAAATGTTTAATGAGCTTGTTATGCTTCAATGAGAAACAAGAAGGTCAAAATTAACCATCTTAGTCACCTGCAAAAAAAAGTGTTAAAAGACATCAATGGGCCAAGAGAAGCCAACTTTATGACTCAAAGAAAACCTGCAAAAGGAGAAGGTAAAGAGTATCAATGAAAAGAGTGTCAAATTATCATTTCAGTCGCCTACAAAGTAGCAGTTGTCAAAAGATGAAGAACATGATGTTGAGCTCTAAGGAGGAAGAAAATATGATTTTAAGATTGTTGCTATGTCAAAATAAATATGTCAAATTTTCAAGGTCAAAGAAAAAGCAAGTTTCACAACTCCAGGAACCTACAAACAAAAAGTCAAGAAATATTAGTGAGAAAAGCAAAAGGAAGTGACTTTGAAAAAATTAAAGAATGGGTTTGTAAAGATAAATTTAAATCCTAAAGACTATAAAAACTCATCTCAAAACTTCAAAAACTTATTATTCATGTGAAAATTCATCAGAGAATTCAGGAGAGGATACTGTGAGTTTTTCGGTCAAAATTGGCTAAGTGTTGAGGTGTTGCACGTTCAGGTTGGTACTGCACGCCTGGATTCGGGCGTTATGCCCTAGAATTTTCCCCTTGTATTTTCTCAAATTTTTGCATGCTTGGAAGTAGGTGCTGCGCGCCTAGAAAAGCACTATGCATTTTCTCGTCTTCGCCCGATAGGCCCAGTGAAGGACCTTGGAAATGCGCGCCTCGGACAAGGCATTTCACCTTTTCTCGAACTAACCCACTGTTTTCCTGGGTGCTGCGTGCTTGGCCAGGAGGGTCGCCTACACCCTGCAGATCCTCGAACCAGCTGAAAACACCCTCCAGCTTTTTGCAAGGTCCTCCAAAGCAATGCTAAATGTTAGGTAAATGCCTTCAACCATCCTAGAAGCATTTTTGATAAATTTATTGAAATAAAATCAAACCCTAAGGTCAAAACCCTGATTTTAAAAAGCCTTGAAGTCACTATTCTAGCCTCTTTCCATGTGCATGCTAAAAATACCAGTGATAGCCAAAAGGGTAAATTTTTGGAAGTTGTTCATTCACCTAGGTTTGTGCCTACATTCACTCCATTTCACTCATAAGCTCTATCCCTTACATTGTAAATAGTTTGACCTTACATTGCCCTCTTTCATTTTCTATTTTACATAAGTGCAAGGTGTGGTAAACCATAGTTTTTAGAAATTAGCAAGAGGTGGTCATGAAGTTTTTTCTAGCCTCTCATTCAGCCTGCTATAACTAGACACTTTCTCATCTCATTCACTTGCACAACTTCCTCTTTCATCACCATCCCTTAAACTCATTTCCATTTACAGTCTTAGGGTTTCAAGGGCAGGGTGATCAAAATGTCAAGAGAAGGTGACAGTGGTAGGGAAGGAGAAGGCCAAATTCCAAGGAGGCATCAATAAAAAGGTGGAAAAATCAATAGGTTTGAACCCCTCAACACCTTAGAGCTGATGGAATCTCCCATGATTGTTTCATGTTTCCATAATGTGGGATGTTTCGATTTTTGTGAAAGGATACAACAGGATCAAAACCACCTTGAGCTAACTAGTCTCTTCATACTTAACTTGCATGAGAAACAAGTTAACCTTGCAGGAGTAAACTTTGAGTTGTCTTCTGATGCTATTTCCAATGCCAGTGCGATACCCAGTGTAGGGGAGAAATGGCTCAA
The DNA here is from genome assembly GCA_034641835.2 of Pinus albicaulis. Lineage (NCBI taxonomy): Eukaryota > Viridiplantae > Streptophyta > Pinopsida > Pinales > Pinaceae > Pinus > Pinus albicaulis. Next base: position 62,073,170 of record MU968411.1, on the reverse strand, counting down.
GAATACCAATCTTGAAATGAGCTACTATGAACCCTTCCTAAAGCCTAGATACAAATACAACTACAAATCCATCTTTCCTTTCTCACATTTTCTGGAGAGATATGCACCTTTGATGAGAATTATCATGAGATATTTTACATCTGAGGGAAGGTTCTCCAGACTTTAATCCTATCACATTAGGCTGTTGATGCACTTTACTAGGGTTAGGATGCTTCACCTACCCTATTACCTCTACAGAAGCATTGAAAAGATGTCCTATATTGTATAGAAGATATATTTCCCTCAACAGATGAAAATATTATTTCATCACTCTTTGATTAAGATGGTTGTGTTGCACCAATTATAGTAGAAGGGCAATCCATGGGAGGTTTTCATTTCCCATGAAGTGTTCACGAATCCACAAGCCCATCCTCAGCAAAATATACCTTCATCATCTCATCCTCCTGTCCCTACTCCTCCATCCTCTCTTGCTGAACATGTTTTACCATCTACACATATTCCTTCACCTCAGGGCAACCCTCCTTCATCACCCTCTCATAATGCATCAGAAAATGAGGGAAGTGACAATGAGAAATAAAATTTCAATGAGGGAGAGGGTAATGATGAATCAAGAAATAATGAAGAAGAAAACAGTGAAGAAGAGGGTAGTGAGGCATATAGCAGTAATCATGATGGCAATGAGGCAAATAGTGATGAAGCACCTAGTAGTGAGGATGATGAAAATAAGGTTGATGACATTAAGGAGGATATCAATAGTGAAGCAGAGGTCAGTGATAAGGTATAGAGCATGGAAACAAAAGGCAGTGTTGATGTTGGAAATGATGAGGCACATAGCAATGAACAAAATGACAGTGGCTCAAAGAGCCTTGATGACACTAATAATGACAACAGACAAGTCAGTGGATCAGATGAGGGAAAATATGCAGAAAGTAGTAAGGAAATGAGACATGAAGGAAATAGGTCAGAAATCCAAGACATTAGTGAATCAAATGCAAATGAGGCTGATGCAAATGAGGGAGGTGACAATGAGAAATAAAGTAGTGAAGACTATGGCAAGTCACTATGCCTTCAGGAAAAATATTGCAAGGGCCAAGCTCAAAATATCCCTTGCTAAAATTAAAGCCCTGAAGGAGGAAAAAAACAAATAAAACCTTTAAATCCTTGTTGATGCTTCCCTACAGGCATCCAAAACACCATGAGCAAGACAATTTCAAAATTTGGCAAGTTTTTGTAAATTTTGGTTTTTGACTAATTTAAAGTGCCAAGGGCACAGCGCCCCTAGAGCTGCGCTCTTTTTTGGCGCACTCTTTTAAGGATTGGCTTAAATTTTTGGAATCCTTAGGCTAATGGCATCATGCACACAAAATTTCATATCATTTGGAGCATATTTGGTCCTCCAAAAGTACCAAAACACCCAAAAAACCACCTTTCTGCCCTATTTTTAGAGTTGGTGTTGTGCCTTAAGAAATCTTGGGTGGTTTAGTTTTTGAGGGGGTAAATGAAGTCCAATCAGAAAAATAAATGCATTTTTGGAAATTATACGTAGCAAGCTTTTCAATGAGCTATCATGGAGCTCATTTGGACAATGGGAATGCCTTCAAAACTTAGCTGCAAAATGACCTATTTTTCTGGTGCCCGTGTTGCGCCCTTCAACCTCAGTGTTGTGCCCTTGCCTCCAAAGTCAAAAAAACACACTTGGAGATATTTTGGAGTTATTGAGGAGCCTCAAAGTCATTTTTTTCCAAAATTAGGTGTTATAAGTTATTTTTCATTTATTACATTAGATATTTTGTGCCTTGGGCCTTGCATGGTCCTAATGGAAAAAAATGGCATTTATGATGTATTTATGACATTTTGAAAACCCTAGTTAGGTTTTTGGTCTGCCTTTCTTGTTAAATACAGGATTGAGGCGTCATTGTACATGTTGGATTATTATTAAGAAGAAAATCATAGATTTGAGATTGAAGAGAAATTGGCTTTGGTTTTTGTGGATGGCTTGATGTGCTTGACCATGGAGTAGGCTCACTTGAAGGATTCATGAGCATAGTTAATGATGATGTGTTCCTTATTTAGTACTTGTTTTCTTATTTTATCGTTTTTTCTCATCTTTCTGATGTAGTAGGATAGATATTTTAGGTTAATGAATGTCGTTTAGAGGCACCTTAGCACTGTCTACTTCATATTTTTTGTATAATTTCCTCTGCTAGGTCAGTTTAGAGAATTCTTAGTTGCTCTCTAATCGCACTTATGCTTGTTTATCTTAAATATGATTTGATAAAGCTAATGTCAAATTAGTTTCATGGTTAGCCCTGTTATTTTATGTAACTTGAACATTATTTTTGAGGTATTTTACTTTGAATTATTGCTAAATAGGTTTGGTTGAACAGGTCTATGGTTCTCCCTGCCCTTTGTTCATCTTAAATAGTTGCTTTGAAGATCTCTATAGTCTAATTAAAGAAATTAGGAGTTCCCTACTCTTTGATCTCTACTCTATGTTTATCTTAAATGTTTTCTTTTCTTGAAGGTGAAATCACTAGAGGACTTACATGTTTTTTGCTCTCTATGGTTCACTAAAATGTTGCCTTAATATTTACTTGCTAGGGTTTAGTCAAAGAAGTTATTGGTATGCCCTGTCTTTGTTTATTTCTTCATGCATAGTGATTTTGAAGGTAATTCTTGTTAAATTAGTTGTCAAATGATTCTTAACTGCCCTTTGCACCTTCTATGTTCAAAATTTGATGTTTTCTTCACTCACATAAGCTTTTAGATCCATTTGACCTTGTTAGACTTGCCCTATGATACACCCTTGACCTATTGTTAAACTTTTCAAGACCTTTTGTAGACTCCATATCCGAATGGTTTAAAATCTCTCACTTGATAACCTACCCAACCAACCAAACAAACAAACCCTAATCCTTATAACTAGCCTAAAATCAAAACCTTAAAATCAATCAAGTTACACCTTTCATAGAAATATAGAGAGAGCCCCCTTCTAGTCTAGGAAGGCTACATCTTAGGACTCCAAAGGCTAGTTTGATGTTACCCCTGTACATTTCGTCTTTCCAATCTAACAAATTACGGGGGCCTAACATAATGGCGATCACGGTGGGACGTTGAGCCAGTAACATCCTAACTATACCTTAAGAACTGTCAAACCCCCGTCAAACTTAGAAAATCAAGTGTTAGCTAGGAGTAGTGTGTAATTGATTCACCATTCTAGAAAAATGATGACTCAACTCGAGAACACCCATTGAAATTCTTAGTGTTACATAAGAAATGCAAAAAACCCAAAACATCTCTAGATTGGTTTTTGAATTGTTGATGGCGGACAACACGCCAACCCTCAAAGCAGTAGACCTCATCCACCTGGAGACTCCACTAGCCTCCAATAGGCCTACTAACTCCACTAGTTCTCATAGACTCCCCTGGGAATGCACTAATCATTCATAAAAGTCTAAAACCCAGTCACTCTTTGTGTGAACTTAGTATTCTTCCAGATAGGTCTCGTTTCAAGACACTCCTAAACTTTCAGCCTCTCTGCATTATTGAGTTTGAAATCTGGCTTCGCAAAGGATAAGCACCAGATCTCACCCTCACCCTAACCCTCCTACCATAGTTGATGACCCAGAAAAGATCTTGTGGAAAACTTCTAGGACTGAAGATTCAACTACTGTTAGGACCATTCACAAAGCAAGTTATGTCCCTGAAAACCTCACAGCCTTGCAAGATCACCAATTTGACTTATACCACAGAAGAAATATTTTCAAAACTAAGTCTAAAAGTGGGATAGATCATACATACCTTGAGCCTATAGATTTGCAGCAGAGTCCTAGTAGGGAAGCCTCTCCTTCCACTCCTGTAATATCCCCAAAACGGAACAAGAAGATATACAAAACAATGTTGCTTCAAAAATAACGCAGTTCAGCAAATTAAGAGAAGGAGGCCAATATGGAGACCCTTATTAATCATTTATAACAAAAAATTAGATGTACAATGAAGCCCATACAAATTATAACAGGAAATAGAAGTCTCCAATGAAGAAATATCCTCAAAAGGAGGTGCAACAACCACACAAATGAGCAGAAACTGCTTTGACAGTGTTATTTTTATTATGCTTCAAAAAATATTGATTACAACTTAGATCTAGAGAAAAATAATGCATGAACATTCATATCTATGACATATCCATACGCTATAGAGTCTCTACTTCAAATACCCCTTGGGGTTTTCAGCAATACATGAAGCACATGGAGTAGATCTGATATCTAAAGCTGCAGATCTGCAGAAATCTTTAGATCTACTGGAATATTCAGATCTGATTTGATGTACACATTAGAATGACCCTCTACAATGGATCTCAAAGGTGAAGGGAAGATCCCCAACACACAAGAAAGACTCCTCCAAAATGTTATGCCAAAATTCCCTGCAACAGCACTTATAGAAAAACGCGGATCTGGAATATAAACTACATTGTAGGGTTTAAGATCAGTTTAGCCTGATGCCAAGATGTGGATATGATGCTCCAAAGGTCCAATACACCCTTGCCAATGGGATAGAAGAATTTCCCACTAAAAAGAGGCACTAGAATGGCCTAGATCTGAGTAGATCTAGCCTCCACTTGCTGCAGCTTACAAGGAAAACCAAACCCTCAATAGGATCTGCATTGTAGTTGGAATATGGAGCTTGGAAAAATGCCTGATAGTGGACAAGACATGCAAGACTATTCCAAGAGGCCTCTCAAGGAAAGAGGTGGGATTGCTGATCAGGAACACCTAGTGCTAAACATCACTATTCTCTGCTAAACAACCAAGAGAATGATATATGTCTAAACAGATAGTATATTCAGAAATATAATACAATCAAAAACCTTTCATGTTGTCCTCATATTCCTTTTATAAGATAGAAATCTTGCCAAACCCTAAACCATTTCAACGATTTAGCCCCTTTCACATGTGCGACCTCCAACTAAGACTGTGTTGTGCATCAATGAGGATCATCTCTTCTAGACAACGTTGTTGATTTGGTCATGGTTGACCTAGTCAAATGTCTCAATCCCTTTCAAACATAAGGGTGTTTTATTAAGATAGCCTAGATTTATTCTTGTTCACATGGGGCATTGATTTATTCACTATTTTTAGGAGTTTTTATTGTCCTCCTTTGCACATTTATTCATGCAATAGGAAAATGAAACAAAATTGTATATTCCCATTAGCTTAGGCTAATTAGGAATATTACAGTCCTCCACTCCAAAATTTTGCTTATCCTCAAGCAACTGATAAGGTGAGTTCTGCAACACTTCTCCTTCCCCATTGGTGACACCATCATGAGTTAAGCTTTCTTCATAAGATAAGTGTTCACCAATCCAACCCTCCATGAATTTTTCCTCCAAGGTCATTATGAGATGTGCATAGTCGATCCCACAAGGAGTCAAGAACTCAAATGAAACAAACATGGCTGAACCAATACTCTCCCTAAAACATGTAGCATAAGGTACATATAGAGTCTCCATCCCATGTGGTACATGCAAGCTTCCCATCCTCCCTCCATACATAACCATAAAAAGTACAACTATATCATCAAGGTATGGAAGCAAAACTACATATAAGCAAACATAAATTTTAGCATGAGGAGGTGGGTCATAGTCCCACGTAAGGTACCAGCGTAGTGCATCTCCTACCTTCCTCAGATCAAGGTGTGGTAAGTGGTTTCCCAACCACTTACTTGTTGCACATGTCATCTCACTATGGTTGAATGTGCGAGATATGTTTGGTGCCTTTGGGAAGCACCCATCATGAAAGAAAATATCCCTTTGCACGTCAAGGGAGTGGCCAAAATCAGAAATTTTAGTGGCCCAATGTTTTCCATGAGATTTACATGATACGTTAATCCTCCTTGGAGTCATGGCCTACATAAACGTGGTGAAAGAATATGTAAAATTAGAAAATGAAACTTTTTTTACATGATCATATTCTTCACCAACAATGTCTCTCATACACATGGAGTTGTGCATGGATCTTTCTCATCTTTCCAAAGAAGGAAGAGATGGCTGAATAACTCTTGCATAGAGTCACATGGCTGCCCCAAATCCACATAGTTCATGCATTCTTGAAAATGTTGATGTAGTTCTTCTTTCAAGCCTTCCCAATCAAATATCCACATGATGATCTTGTATATCCTCATGGAATACATATGGCTGAAATATAACTCTTTGTATTCTCCTTGTAGTAACTTCTTCTTGAGCTTAGAAGCTCTAGACAAGAAGATCCTACCATGATGATAGATGACTCCTCCTTGGACTAAGTATCCCTCTTCATGCAGCTGGTCATCATGTATCATACATGGGTGAAGATCTTTGGAGTAATCCACCAATAGTTGGGATTTCTAGTATGGATCTACACTGCTCAACAATTACAGCGCTGATGATGCATCAACAGAAATATCTGTCATGTTGATTCTCTTCTCCTTGACATATCCTATGCCAAAGGTGTGTGTTGGAAGGTTGTTCCTTCCATTATTCTCCTCCCACGGCGCAGATCCAAAAATGAGAGGGGGTGATGATGATGAGGGAAGAAAATCTCCCTCCTTCTTGAGCTTACCCAAGCCTCCCAGCGCTATAGCTTTGTCTTCCAGTTCTCCAATCCATCCTAGATCTAAGTTTGGAGAAGCAAGTTGTGAGGTCTTCCCCAAAAAATCTGAATCAGGTGGCCTCCAAGGTGGTTTGCCACTAGATAAGAGTGTCCCATGAAGAAATCTCATGAAAATAATAGATGGGACTGTGAGGTTCTTGCTTCCACTGTGTGAATCCATCTCTATTTTCTGTGTGGAAGTGTTATGTGAGGGGTAGGTATGCATACCCTTGATCATTTGAGATTCACCACTCTTCTTGTCCACCCATTCCATTTGCAAAGGCTCCCAATCAATGGCGAATTTCCCCAATGTAATCAAACATTGGACACCCAAAATAACATTGGTGTTTGATATGTCAACCACAAAGAAGTGATCCACGAAAGTGTAGGATCCCATGGTGACTGAAAGTGATGGGACATAATGCATGCATTGCATTTTTCTATCTCCTAGGATCAAAATAGAGAATCCCTCAAGAGTATCAGTGGGTATATCCCTCCTCTACACAAGATGGGCATTAATGAAGTTGTGGGTAGCCCCACTGTCAATTAATATAGAAACCCTCTGATTCATGATTCAACCTTGAACTCTTAAGCTCAAGTACTTAGGTACAAGGATGCAAGAGTTCCTCCAATAGGAGAAAATGCTCGATTTCCATCTCCTGATGGTGTTGGATATCCTTCAACATTGTCAGTGTTGTGACCCCTTCTTGGTTCATCATCTTCATCTTCTTCAAGATCTGAGAAGACCTATATGTAATGTGCTTTACCAGTAGTACATCTATGTCTAGGTACCCATGATTCTTGGAAAGTGAAGCATATCTTCTTTCTCCTTAGATCTCTTCAGACTTCAATATCAAGAGGCTTCTTGAATGAGCTCTCCTTGGAAGGAGTAGCTTTCTCTTCTCTTCCTTTAGAAGGAAAAGAGGGTTTGTTCTGAAAGTTTTCCTTTTATTTTGGCAAGGAATCTTGAAGGTTTATAGCCCTGGTTTTAAAACTTCTGTGGTTATAGTTATTGTCATCAGAAAGTGGATTATCCACAGTATCATAGAACAATGGTCGACGTTTCGAATCCCAACGGGGATCCGTCTATAGCCCTCTCAATGGCATCATGCAAGGTAGTGGGCTTGGTAGACTTTACCAACCCATGAAGAGGTTCATCTAGACCATCGATGAACATGTACACCATTCTTACTGCAGACAAGTTAGGAACCATAACAAATAATCTCAAAAATTCAGAAATATAAGACTCTGTATTACCTGATTGCTTCAACTTTGCAAGGCTCATGAAAGGTGCTTCTGGATCTCTTCTGTCAAATATTTCCAGCACCTTTCTAGTGAACTCAGAATAAGCAGTCACATTGGCATGACCCAATGTAGACAAGCCATGGAACCACCAGTCATGTGCCTCACCTTCAAAGTGCAGCGCTGCAATATTGATAGATTCCATTTCAGGGACCTTGTTTAACTGAAAGTAGATGTCAAGTTTTTCTACCCATGCTTTGGCAGAAAAATTGGGTGACCCATCAAATTTGGGTAGAAATGATCTTCCCATAGAGTGATGTCAATTGTGATTCTGAGTGAATCCACCATCTCTATGTTGATGCCTTAGTCTTCTTTTGTCCTTAAGGTGACAAAACTCTTGAAAACTTAGCTGATCCTTGAATATCTGATTTTGAGACTCATATTCTTCAAAGTATTATTCAAGGGATTCTTGCTCTTGTAACCCTTCATTTCTCACAGCCAAAAAGGTAGGCATGGTAGAGCATTGGGAAACTTGTGGTTGATTCACTGGTTGATCATTCTAGTGGTGAGATATGCCAGAGCTTTCTCCAAGATGAAATCTCTTAGGATATTCTTTGATTCTATCCATTCTCATCTCTTTGATCTCTCTAGAAAGATCTTGCATGGATTTCAAAATGATCTTTACAAAGTCCTTTCCTTCTACATCACTTCTAGATTCAGGGGCTTTACCCTTATCTTGATCATCATTTGTGTAATCAAATTTATTCTGTCTTCTTCTTAGATACCTCTTCTCTCTATCAATAAGAGGCTCATCTTCTTCTGAAGACACATTTGGTTCTTAAGAAAGCACAGGTTGTTCCAAGATGATTGCTGTTACACCATTTTTTAGTCATCTAACCTATTATCATTAGATGGACCCAAGTACACCATGTAAGACCAATTTTACCCTAAGTAAAATTGCCTTCACTATGTTAAATAACTTAATAAACCACATTTATTAGGTTGTTTATGGTCCAAACAGGAAACCCAAAAGGAAATATTAAACAAACCTATATTTGTTTGATTTTCCTCATGGAATAATTAATTAAACCATAATTTAATTATTATTCCCAGTCATGTCTAACCCAAAAACAAAAATTAATTAGATAAACCTTTATTTATCTTATTATTTTCTAGGAATGATTATTTAAATCTTATTTAGATAATATTCCTTGTTAAATATGACCAAATCACCCACAAATAATTAAATAAATCATTATTTGTTTAATTATCTTTCAACCACTTCCTTAAATAATTAAATAAATCATTATTTATTTGATTATCTTCTAACCGCTTCCTTAAAAAGATAAATAAATCATTTATTTATTTATTTTTTGACAAATTAAGGGATTTGACCCAAGTCAAATACCTTTTCCCTCCAACAAATATAATAAAATATTCCATAAAAAGTGGATCTAGATCTGGTTAACCCATGCACAAAGATCTAGAATGACCCAATATTTTGTTATAAATAGGAGGGTTTTTCCTACCATTCTTCACCTTTTGTTGCCTATTAGATCACTCTGGATCTATACACTTAGTCACCATTTTCTGCCATTTGCTGTGTGAGCTCCCTTTGAGTTCCATTCTTTGTGTGGGTTTTCTACACCAACAAGAGAGAGAAATCTTAGATCTGAAGCGCTGAGGACTTCCAAGAACCCATCCCACTGAGGAGAATTGGATACGTCTTCTTGTTTTCCTCCCAGGTGCCCAATTAATATAAAAATTCTTTCAAAAAATTTTCTTGTCTTGTCTATTGGTATATGGAGCAAACCCTTATTTTTTCTGCTTAATGTCTTTCCATGCATAGATCTGGTTTTTGTAGCTCTTTTATGTTCAACTAACCACAGATCTGAAGATATTGGCAGCCACTTTTGTTGTTAGGGCTATTATTTATGCGTAGCTAAAGTGGTCCTTTTTCGTACACTTCGACAAAGGATTCATACTAACAAATGGCGACTCCACACGGGTTTTAAATTACGACCATTGTCGTTTTTCATATTCCTGCATATCCAGCTACTTCAGACCCTAGGGTTTCTTTTCAGCTGTTTATTTTTCCTATTTTTATGTTGTTTTTCTCACATAAAACCCTAAAACATTAAAATTTCTAACTTCCGTGTGTTTCTGGCCCTATTGCGCAGGTAAGCGACACCAGCTGCAACTGAGACGACAAATTTTCTGAAAATATGCCGCCGAGACAACCGGAATGGGGGGTCACACTTTTTGGCCCATAACCTGCAACCTGGACCTCCAGATCGCACTTTTCTGCCCCTTTTCTGTGACCTGCACTGAAAACAGGTCAGAACCTGTGACCTGCCAATTCTTCAGTGATTTTTCTGCAATTTTTCTGGGTTTTGCTGAAGCTTCTGTCAGGGTTTTCCAGCCTCTGTCTCAGCCCGCCTTGACCTAGTTCTGATCTGTTTTTGCTCATCTAAGTGGGAACCTAGCCCCCTAGGGCTTTAGTACCCTCCACTTTTTGTGGAAGAGTTTTAGCTGTTTCAGCCGTCTGTTTTTCAGAGTTTCAGCCTTCCTTCTTTTAGATCTGGAACCTCCTCCTCAGATCCCTTTTAAATCAGCCCTCCTTCCTTTCAAATCACCTCTTGTCGTTTTGTTTGGACCTCTCTTCAGGACCTCCTCCCTGTCCTTTCCGCTTTTTGCTGATTTCTTCCCTTTTTCCAGCCACCTTGCCTCTGTCTCTTGGCTGTGATCTGCACCTCTTTTCAGCAGCTTTATCCTTTAGATCCCTGTCCCTTCCGACCCTTGATCTATTGGCCTCTTTTTAAGTGTGTTTTGCCTAGATTTTTGCCCTTTTTTAGATTAATTTTGAGCGGCCCACCTTCTTGGGTTGAAGCAATGCATTAGTAGCTGTTATTTTTCTGTTATTTCAGCATTATATACTGTTCTCTGCAGATATATTTTCAGTTACGCAGCACACATTTTCTTGCTCTCAAAACGGAAAGGGTTTAAAAATTAAAATTAACGCACGCCACACACTGACCCTAAGTGAAGAAGCGCCTGGTTAACACCGCCTGGAAAAGACTCTAAAATCAATTTTCACTGCACATTTTCTACCCTTGACCTCACTTGATTCTGTCCCTGTTTTCCCTTGTTGGTTTCCTTCTTCCCGTCATCATTGCGCCCCCAAGGCACCTTTCCCGAAGACTTCTTGGCCTTCACCCTCAATTTCCGGTTGATCGACCTGCTCCGTCCCGCCGTCGTCGAGCCAGTCCTCCTCCGAGTCCGCACTCTGACTCCTCTTCTGATTCATTGGGTTCTCCCTCTCCTCCTGGTTCTCCCCCTGTCACCTTCACTATGTCTGGTCCAGGGCCTAACGTTAGCGGTGCTCCAGGCCCTAATGCCAGAACCACTACTAGAAGAACCGCCACAGGAACTACCTCGGTCGTACCCTTGCTGCCATACATTGCAGGCCTCAGCCTCCCCGATTTCAATCAGTTGATCAATGACCCTATCCGCCACGATGTTGGTTGGCCTGCTATGCCAACCAAGCTCCCCTCCGACATCCCTAAGTTCGAAGGCCTTGTTGGAGAAGATCCAACCAATCATGTCCAATCTTTCCACATGTGGTGCTCCTCCAATTCCATTACCGATGACTCCATTCGTCTTCGTTTGTTCCAACGCACGCTTACCGGTGAAGCTTCTAAATGGTATGTTGAACAAGCCACCTCTTCCCATACCACCTTTGCGACCCTTTCCCAAGCCTTTTTATCTTATTTCCAGCTTCCTCTCCACCGTCCCAAATCTTGTGCCGGATCTCTTGGCTTCATTAAAACAAACCTCTTAAGTATACTCGCCCATGTTCGGGAATGTGGTTAGAAGCAAGCTTATGTCGAGCCCCAGCCAGAAGATCGGGTTTACATGGTGGTTCATCCACCCTCTTAAAGCTCCTATCCCGGCAAGATGTCGCCTCTCACTTTCACTCAAATGAAGAAGGCACGCCTCCAAATGACAGCAGAAATGTATTTTGATCTACGCTCAATCTTGGTATGGTTTCGTCTTACCGGCCTCCACGGCCCCGGCGGGCGCTAATGCCCGAGAGACATCTCATTCCGCCGACGGTCCCGTTGGAGCCCTTTCCCATCCATACGCTAAGCACTCCTATGGGCTATGGTCTCCCTCGAGGAGGGGATGGTCTCGTCAGCACTCCCCACCTCCCGTCGCATGTATCCGGACTCTGACTTGCCTCCTCCCTTTGCCCAACCTCCTGATTACCTCAATGTTGCCCAACCTAACCATTACCTTTATCCGCAGCCTGGTGCGCCAGCTCATCCAGCATATGCGCTTCCATCTCCCTTGCCTCCTCCAAACCCGCAACAGCACTTATAGCCCCCTCTAGGGCAAGTATTTTCACAGCAGGGCGCGACTAATCCCCCTTCTTCTCAAAGAAGGCAGAGAGGCAATCAAAACCAATCTGCCCCTGGTACCCGTGGACCCAATTCTGGTGTGGACCCTAACACTGCCAACCAGCAACAGGGCACTCAGCCCAAGCCGGACAGGCCGCTTCGCACAAACAAGCCTTGTTCGTGTTGCGGTGTTTATGGTCATTACACCCATGATTGTCCCCTCTTACCCCAGATGCGGCAGATGTGGGAGTCTCAAGCCACATTGCGTGGACAACACGCCTCCCCTCATGCTCCTCCTAATGTGGCCACTACCCAACCGGCTGTGTTTACTGATCCTTTCCCTCAGCAAGGATTCGTGGCTACCCAACCGCCTAACAGCCAGGTCGCCACTCCCCCTTTCCTTTCTGGTTCCTTTGATTACCAGATCCTTATGATGCACTCCGATCCTTCCCCGACTGTCAACCTTCACCTTCAAACTCGGTCTCGCCAGTACCCCAAGCCTCCTTCTCAGTCTGCCCCCGAGCCTCCTTCTTCAGGTTCTATAGAGCCTCTTTCAACATCCAGTGGCCCCTTACATATCCCTCAACCCAAAGTTGAGGTTCATACCAAGATTCCTAAGGGACTCCTACGTCGAAACGCTGCTTCTGGTCGAGCTGCTCATTCGTATAGTATAGTAGATGATTTGGCGCAATCCCCTGCTGCCATTTCCACACTGGAACTCCTCCAGTCGTGCCCTTCCCAAAAGAAGGTTCTACTATCTGCCGTGGGCACTGTAGATCCTGCTCATGACCACATGATTGTTTTCGACGCTACTCAATCAGACCATACTCCTCTCCCTCCTTCCGTCGCTTTCCAAATCCTAGTCAAAATCCAGAACGCCAACGTTTCCCGGTGCATAATTGATGAGGGGGCATCCACCTGCGTGATGTCCGCTTCGGTTTGGAAGCAACTCGGATCCCCTGAGTTGGCCCCTTCCACGATCACCCTTCAAGCATGGAACGGCCATGCCTCCCAGCCCATTGGCCTGTTTCGTAATTGTCCTATCACCCTCGCCGGTAAGACTGTTTGCGTTGACGTCGAAGTCATCGACGCCCCGCTAGACTACAACATTCTATTGGGGCGAAGCTACACCTATGCTATGTCCGCTGTCCCATCCGCGGTTTTCTGCAAGATGTCTTTCCCCCATAATGGAAAGATAGTCACCATTGACCAGTTGACGTATCATGAGCCAAAATCTCAGACCTCACCTGAGACGACCATCTCTTCTGTAGCCAACAAGCAAACCGTCGATTCCTTGACCAGTGTCTCCCCCGACGTTTACAAAGATTCCTCCCTGCTTGGAACTTTTCCTAATCTCCCTCCTCCTCCCATCACTGATCCCAGCTTATTGAATGTTTGCATGATGCAATCGTCTCAGGCTGCCCGTAAGCGGCCTGCCTCATCTAGTCAGCAACCTCCCCCTCGCCCTCCGCAACCCGCTCCTAGCCATTCATCTCAGCCAGCCGGACCTCCTCCTTCTGGCCCTCCCCCTACAGCTGGTATCCCTGAACCCCTTTATCCTCCTGGATCGGTTCCCCCAGGCCTTAACCATCTCGGAGCCATCCCTCCTGGTCATTTCCCTGCTGGGCAGATACCTTTCCTGGCTCCCCCTCCCGAAGTATATTCTGTCCCCGTCATGGCCACCCTCTCTCTCCCTAACCTGACCTTGGGCATACCGGTCTGGTACCTTGATCCCCCAGCCGCCACCCCTCCTGGTCACCCCAAACCCTACATGGCTTTGACACCGGTTCAACTGGTCCCCCTCACTTCCTCCGTTGCCACTGTGCCCCCAACACCTCCACAGGACCCTTCTCCTGTCGTGACGGCTCCTGGGAAGAAAGGCAAAGCCCGCAAGGGGGCACCCAAATACAAGACCTCCACGACTGACCCGGCCCCTCCTCCCCCCGCAAAGCCTTGTGCCTTGTGTGATGTCACCGGTCATGCCACCCATGCTTGTCCCGAGTTGCCCCGTATTCAACCCATGGTTAAAGTCGCGTTCCCCGAGTCTACGGTTCCTGAAGCCTCCATTCCTTCTTCATCCGTAACCAAGAACCCCAAGACTCTCCACACCAACAAACCCTGTGCTTTGTGCGGTGTTCATGGCCATTACTCCCACCATTTTCCTCACCTGATGCATTACCATGCCTCTTTAGAGGTGGTCCGAGAGTATGAGGTTGAACAAAATCAATCCGCCTCTCCCATCCTCGCGCAGTATGCTTCAGGTCAGCCTGAGGATCCCCCCGCTCCCATCGACATTCCCCCCCTGATGTTCAGATGATGGAGTCTACCGTAACCATTCTTTACCTATCCTCCTCTACGATACACTTGGAGCCTAGCCCCCCTGCATCCTCCCCTGTTGTGTCACCTGACCACCCCTTTTCTACACATACACGAGATCACCCCACCCGTGTCTCTGTTGACCTCCGCAGCCTGAGTCCTCACCATACTTCCGATCGCCCTCATATACAACCCTCTAGTTTGTATATGAGTCATAGTCATCCTACTCCTTGCACTCCCTCCCACAGTTGCCGCCTGATGTCTTCTGTGCACTCACGCTACCGTCATTGCCTCTCCTCCCCTCATTTTTTGTCTTGTAACACCATTCCGCGGGACCTCCCTTCCACACCCTTTATCAGTTACGCCGATGGTGCAAGTCGTTACTCCCGGAATCTAGCCTCAGCAGGTTGGGCCATCTTCACCCCCTTGCATGCCCTTGTTCTCTCTAACGGGGTCTGCATTAGTTCTGCCACCAACAATCAGGCTGAATATGATGCAGTGCGTGGTCTCTTAGCCGATGCCCTCTTTCGTCGCATCCTCCATCTGCACGTTCGTTTGGATTCCCTACTTCTTGTAATGCAACTAAATGGTGTTTATCGTGTGCATAACCCTGTGCTGTTTAGACGCTATTTACGAGTGAAACTCTTGACACGTGCATTTGAAACCATAAATTTCAACCATGTACCTCGGGAACAGAATCACTATGTAGATAGTATTGCAAACCATGTTCTAGATTGGCATTTATCACACGCATTTCATTCAAGACAATAACATTCCTAATCATTACAAACGATGCATATCCATAGTATGTGTCGCAAAAACATGTGTTTAGAGTCCATTTACTCTGATACATATGACATGCCCATAGCATGTTACAAAAAGCTCAAAACTGGGGGCACCACCTGCCCCTACATACACACTAGGGGGCACCACATGCCCCACACCTAATCACTATCTGGCGGATCCCGAGCCAATGGCTCTGCCCCTGCAGCCTGTAGATCACGTATCCCCTGACCGGCCATCGCCGTGCGCTGTATGACCCCTCGCCATTCCGAGGGTAGACCAATATATGGCTCTATGTACTGGTCGTCTAAGTCCTGCCACCCATGCTCTGATACTCCGGTCAGCAACCTTTCGCATCTACGGCGGATGTCCTCCAGAAGGGCGACTGCATCCTCATTTTGCGCTGCTCTCGACCCACTCGGACCTGCAGCTCCAGCTGCTGCCGGTCGTCCCATATATCCGGTTGGTTTTACTGGTGCTATATCTGCATACCAACAGTACATGAATCAATACCCTAGCTACTATTCAAAAAACTGTAACATGCCCATACAAGGATAGAAATCTGTCACTTACCATCGGGCCCCCAGACTCGACCAGGCAGAAGTGGTAGGTCCGGATCTCCACAATAACTCATCCCACTATAGGGATAGTCGTCTATGTATAATGGCATCTGATCCCAATGGGCAAAGAACTCACGTCGAAACACTCGCCCGACCGCCCCTCCTCCTCCCCTGCACAGTAGCCGCCCCCACCGGCGCATCCTGGGCTCTCTCGGGCCCCCGTCTGGAAGCTGTACATGAGGCTGCAAGGTTGGGATCTTCTCAAAGAAGAAGACGCACATTAAAGTCCCATACGAGCAATCGTGGTTCACTTGCCGCTTGCAGAGCGACAACTGTCGTTTTAACGACACCAGCATCATTTGGGCCCACCCATAGTAGGTCCCACTCAACACACTCTCTACCAGCATCATCTGCCCCTCGGTGATGTGATGGAACACCTGGTTGCCCAGGATACGCAGCACAACTGCGGCCACTGCACGGGTTTCTAGCCTCTCTAGATCCCCGATCGGTATCCGAGTCTCCTTGACTTGGAGACCCGGTCGACAATTTCGTTCCACAAACTCCATGATATGTCGCCCCCGTGGTAATACTGGCTGCGTGTTTCCCACCATCCCCAGTGGTGGGAGACCCGTCAGGAAATATACATCCTGGACTATCAGTTCGATCCTGTGCCCCTGCACTACAAAGACCTCATGCTCTGGATCCCAATAACTGATAATCCGGGCCAACAAGGGCTCTCCTGCTCTCAACAACGGGTTCTCCAAAAACTTTAGAACCCCAAACCTAGTCAACACACGACGGACACCCTGATCCACCTGGATCTCTTCCCTTAATGTACCCAGGTCTCTCTCTCTCCAGTTAACCTGTAAATCTGCCATACCTGCACAAAAACATCATCTTTGTCAGCATACAGATCGGGAATACCATAACCAAACACAAAAACCCAACTCCCAGCCATAAAACAACACCAAAACCCCCTCATCTCCCAGGTCGCAGTTTTCTGCCCAGTTCAGGACCAGGTCGCAGTTTTTGCCCTAAAACCTGCGTCCCAGGTCACACTTTTTGGCCCAAAAAGTGCGACCCGGCCATAGAGATGAAGGAGGGTCTGTTTCTGGGATTTTGGGCCATAAACTGAACTTTCAATTCATCAAAATGAAAGAGTAAGGTTAGGCCTCTTACCTGCAACTGACGGATCTCGATTCCAACGGTCGGTTTGTCCGCTATGATCGCCGCAAGATTTAGGGCCTTCTCTCCTCTCTACATTCACCACAGCAACAATAGCAAATGAGTGACTTTGGAGGGAAAACTGCCTTATTAAAAGAGAACCCCTGTTTCTTCTTTCGACTGCTGCGACCATACCGTAGCTCCGTTTGATAAACCGTCTGCACCATTGGAAAGCTCTCACCAAGCCCACAAATGGGTATCTGTTAGATTTTTATGATCTAATACTTCACCAGGACACATTTAGTCCAAGAAGGGTCACTTCCCCTCTCATTAAAATCGAATTTCCTCACTTATGACACTTGTACTCGGGGCACCACTTCGCCTCCTTACTTGTCTTTGTTTGTGTCGATTTTCGTCATGAGTTCCCATCTTGTACTCATGTTTTTATGGTCCCCCACTGGGCCTTTACTGTGTGGCAGCACCATCGAGTCACCCTTGTTTAGAGCATCCAAGTTGAGTCATCATCGCATTCATGGAGTCTATCCCGAGTCCCTTTGTACCCCGTTATAGCCCTCCATCCTTCATTTCTTGGTCTCTCTCTTGTGTCGCACTTTATGACCTTTAGTCCCATTGTCCCATATCCCTTATGATATTATGTCAGTCGCTACCAGGTCATTCATGCCCTTTATGCTCTAACAAGGGAAGTCGTCCATTCGCTACTCAATCCTTTCCATTTCCCTATCATCCTTAGTGTCAGTCTGTCCGTCTCTCCACTATTTTCTCTCGTGCCTTAGTTGAGGATATCACATTGCCTCACCTATGGCGGACCTCCTTATGTCGACATCAGCTCATTCCTTCAAGAAGCTAGGTCTAGAGGGCGGTGTACCTTGGTTCCAGCTTCCACTCTTGTTCGGTGCCTCGGATCAGGCAAAGGGATCTCTCGTTTCCCTTTGACTTGATTGTTTCTCCAGCTCCTTTCAGCATGATTGAGATCCGTATACTTGATGGTCTAGTGATCCAGCAACAGCTCTTGATGATTCTCGGGTGTGTGTGAGATGTCTCCACCCTCATGAGGGGGTGGCCCTGCAGGTAGCCCCCCACATGCCCGGATGACCTCTTCCTTGCAGCCTTCGATGCAGCTCCAGATATTTGATGATGTTGGCCTTAGCCACTTGCAGCACCTCTTTGATTTGCATGTATCAGTCAGATTTTGTAAGCCCTTCCCCATTTATAGGGGGCATTTGGGTTGTATTTGTATCTCATGTACTCAGATATTATTGTACAAGTCCTGGCTGTTATCCCAGGCACAGCATGTATATGGGATTCCTCATTATATTTTTATCTGGCTCATGATTATGCCAGTTGTACTTTATGGTTCGGTCCCTTGTTTACTGGACACACTATTCTTTTGTACTTGGTCTCGGCGGGCATAGGTATGCCTCCCCCGCCGCCTTCAGCACAGGTACCCTCTCATAAAAAGAGACTTGTTGCACCTGCGAGTCTCGTCTCCTCAGGGTCTAGTCCTTCAGCACACTATCTACCTCACATTTCTCTCTCTGACATCCCTTTTGTTGTCTAGTGATTATGTTCTTACAACGTACTTCGGTCATACGATTTGCTCCTGACACTCGCACGCTGGGGGGCAATCTGTTACACCATTTTTTGGTCATCTAACCTATTATCATTAGATGGACCCAAGTACACCATATAAGACCAATTTTACCCTAAGTAAAATTGCTTTCACTATGTAAAATAACTTAATAAACCACATTTATTAGGTTGTTTATGGTCTAAACAGGAAACCCCAAAAGGAAATATTAAACAAACCTATATTTGTTTGATTTTTCTCATGGAATAATTAATTAAACCATAATTTAATTATTATTCCCAGTCATGTTTAACCCAAAAAAAAAGGAATTAATTAGATAAACCTTTATTTATCTTATTATTTTCTAGGAATAATGATTTAAATCTTATTTAGATAATATTCCTTGTTAAATATGACCAAATCACCCACAAATAATTAAATAAATCATTATTTATTTAATTATCTTTCAACCACTTCCTTAAATAATTAAATAAATCATTATTTATTTGATTATCTTCTAATCGCTTCCTTAAAAAGATAAATAAATCATTTATTTATTTATTTTTGACAAATTAAGGGATTTGACCCAAGTCAAATACCTTTTCCTCCAACAAATATAATAAAATATTCCATAAAAAGTGGATCTAGATCTGGTTAACCCATGCACCAAGATCTAGAATGACCCAATATTTTGTTATAAATAGGAGGGTTTTTCCTACCATTCTTCACCTTTTGTTGCCTATTAGATCACTCTGGATCTATACACTTGGTCACTTTTTTCTATCATTTGCTGTGTGAGCTCCCTTTGAGTTCTATTCTTTGTGTGGGTTTTCTACACCAACAAGAGAGAGAAATCTTAGCTTTGAAGTGCTGAGGACTTCCAAGAACCCATCCCACTGAGGAGAATTGGATACGCCTTCTTGTTTTCCTCCCAAGTGCCCAATTAATATAAAAATTCTTTCAAAAATTGTTCTTGTCTTGTCTATTGGTATATGGAGCAAACCCTTGTTTTTTTCTGCTTAATGTCTTTCCATGCATAGATCTGGTTTTTGCAGCTCTTTTATGTTCAACTAACCGCAGATCTGAAGATATTGGCAGCCACTTTTGTTGTTAGGGCTATTAATTATGCGTAGCTAAAGTGGTCCTTTTTCGTACACTTCGACAAAGGATTCATACTAACAATTGCTTTGATACCACTGTAATATCCCTAAAAGGGAACAAGTAGAGATACAAAACAATACTACTTCAGAAATAATGTAGTTCAGCAAAATAAGAGCAGGAGGTCGATATGGAGACCCTTCCTAATCATTTATAATAGAAAATAAGATGTAAAATGAAGCCCATAAAAAGTAGAACAAGAAATATAAGTCTCCAATAAAGAAATATCCTCAAAAGGAGGTGCAACAACTATACAAATGAGAAAAAACTGCTTTGACATCATTATTTTTATTATGCTGCAACAGCTTTTGATTACAACTTATATCTAGAGAAAAATAATGCATGAACAGCCAAATCTATGATAGATCCATACACTAAAGAGTCTCTATTCAAATACCCCTTGGGTTTTTCAGCAATACATGAATCACATGGAGTAGATATGAGATCTAAAGCTGCAGATCTACAGAAATATTCAGATTTATAGGAATATTCAGATATTATCTGATGTACACAATAGAATGACCCTCTATAATGGATCTCAAAGGTGAAGGGCAGATCCCCAACACAAAAGAAAGACTCCTCCAACATGTTATGCCAAAATTCACTGCAACAACACCTACAGAAAAACGTAGATCTGGAATATAAATTGCATTGTAGGGTTTAAGATCAGTTTGGCCTAATGCCAAGATGTGGATCTAATGCTCCAAAGGTCTAATACACCCTTTCCAATGGGATAGAAGAATTTCCCACTGAAAAGAGGCACTATAATGGCCTAGATCTAAGTATATCTAGCCTCCACTTCCTGCAACTTACAAAGTCAACCAAACCCTCAATAGGATCTGCATTGTAGTTGGACGATGAAGCTTGGTCAAATGCTTGATAGTGGACAAGACATGCAAGACTCTTCCAAGAGGCCTCTCAAGGAAAGAGGTGGGATTCTCGACCAGGAACACCTAGTGCTAAACAACACTATTCTCTACTAAACAGCCAAGAGAATGATATATGTCTAAACAGACAGTATATTCAGAAATATAATACAATCAATAACATTTTCATGTTTTCCTCCTCTTCCTTTTATAATATATAAATCTTTCCAAACCCTAAATCATTTCAATGATTTAGCTCCTTTCACATGTGCCACCTCCAACTAAGACTGTGTTGTGCATCAATGAGGATCATCTCTTCTAGACAGCGCTATTGATTTGGCCATGGTTGACCTAGTCAAATGTCCCAATCTCGTTCACACATAAGGGTGTTTTATTAAGATAGCCCAGATTTAGCCTTGTTCACACGGGGCATTGATTTATTCACTATTTTTAGGAGTTTTTATTGTCCTCCTTTACACATTTATTCATGCAACAGGAAAATGAAACAAAATTGTATATTCCCATTAGCTTAGGCGAATTGGGAATATTACACCTCCTGATTTTCAGCTTCTTCAAATATTTGGCTCTTTTCGTTCCAAATCTTCTTAATCTCAGTTTGTTGGTCTAAGTACATCTTCCACCCCCATTCACACATCCATTATGCAAACCACTCCATTTCATCCTCCACCTCCCCTCACAAACCCTCCTTGGGTTCCTTTACCTCCAATCATGGCAGCATGGTTTGCCCCATTGGTTCTACCCCAACCTTTACTACCCATGCCTCAAGAATACCAATCCAAAATCCCAGAATTTACTGGAGCTGACTATAACACTGCCCAATAGCATGTAGATAGGATGATTGATGCCTTTGACTACCAAAATATAGAAGAGGAGACCATAAAAATGAGATTGTTTGCCCAAATATTAGGAGGAGAAGCTAATAAATGGTTCAAAAACTTAACTCCTAACAACATTCATGACCTCCCTTCCCTTTACCAAACATTCATAAACAAGTGGGAGATTAAGAAAAACCCTCTTCAAATCCTCTCAGAGTATAACAACCTTAAGAGAAATGTTGGGGAAAGTGTCCAAGACTACTGCACTAGGTTCAATAGTGTATACAATGCAGTCCCACCTCACATGAAACCCCCACAAGGCCTAGCCTTAGTAAAATTTCTAGAGGGATTTGATCCAGACATGACCTACCAATTGAGAGAAAGAGATCCCCTAACCTTAGAAGACATGTAAAGGGGAGTTGTGAGTGTAGAAGACAATATAATTGAGAAGAGGGATAAGATGAGGTTAAAAAAGAAAGTTACATACAAAGATGAAACCATGGCCTCCACATCTGATGCCAAAATTGACAATCTAGTTAGGGTAATGGAAAAAATGATGGAGAAAATTAGTTTGAATGAAAGAGCACCCCTTAGGGAAAACCAAGAAAATCCCCAAAACAGAAATAGAAACCAAAACTTCAGAAGAGAACCTCCTCAAAACAGACAAAGAGACAATGACTAATAAATCAAGCCTCCTTTCCAAGACAACTATGTAGATGAAGAGAAAAGAGAGACTGAAGAGCAAGAAGAAAACTATGTAAATCTGATAGGCTTTGATAATTAGGGTGATTTTTTTTCTCACAGAAGAAGAATAAGGGCTTTTTTACTCAAACCAAACTGATATAACATATGAGGATTCTGAAGATTATAAATTAGGATTTGAAAATTCTATAATGGAGGTTCATAGGAAGTATGACCTTAGGGGTAAGAAAACCCAAGATGCCTCCAAGAAAAACAAACTAGAAAATGCTATTAGAAAGACCCCTGAAAAAATCCTTAAGAAGATATCAGAAAACACCAACATAATGGCTAAGAATCGTAATCAAAACAATGACAAAACTAGCCAACATAATGGTGACCCAAGATGCCATAGTACATCAACTAGTGGCCTTGGAAAAACTGCTCCAAATGACAGTCCTAATAAAAATCAGCAAACCAAAGTTGTTGAAAAGACTATTTTTGATAGAAATGATGTAAATCTACCAAGAACACTAGCACCTTTCATTTTTGAGGGTGATATTTCCAAGATCAAAACAAGCATACCTCTTATTGAACTAGTAACCCAAGATGTATATAGGTCCCAAGTTTTGAAAGCTTTGAACATAGGAAATGACACCGACACTCTGAACCTAACTGATGACAAGCCAGAGCTGTTGTTTGGACCTGAGGTAGAGGGAAAATATCAAGAAGGATTTTTCCCTCCATTCTATGTTAGCCTAAAAATTCAGGACAAAATATTTCAAAATGTTATGCTAGACTTCGGTGCCTCAAAAAATCTCATGCCCAAGGTGGTGGTGGAGAGATTAGGCCTCGAAATAACCAAACCTTACAAAGAATTGTACTCTTTTGATTCAATTAGAGTTAATTTTTTGGGTCTAATTAAGGATCTATGTGTCAATATGGCACAAATACCTACTAAGAGTCTAGTTATGGACATTGTAGTGGCTGACATTCCCCCGAAGTATGGCATTCTTTTATCTAGATAATGGGGAGCCAAACTCCAAGGGAACCTCCAAATGGACATGACCCATGCTACCATCCCAGTCTTTAACCAAACAAGGATATTGTATCAGGAATCACACATGAAATACATGGTAAGCAACCAAGATAGGCCAAACAACACCCCTCTTTATTCTATCCATTCATATCTTGACTCGTTTATCTTGTACAATTAATATGACATTAATGAACAAGTAAATGAAAATGAGAAAGAGCTAGGCCTACCAGAATAGTCAAACCAAACAAAAAATGAAGAACTTGACAGCCAAAACTCTAGTAGCCCTGAACAAAAACATAATGGCGAATCTAAACTTGAAACACTTTGGAACATGAGCTTTGATGGCTCTTGTGGCAAAGATGTTTTGGGAGTAGGTGTTTGGATACATAACACCAATGAAGGCCACTTCTACAAACTAGATTTTCAATGCACAAACAATATTGCAGAGTATGAGGTTCTTCTCCTAGGATTGCACTTGCTAAAAGACATAGGAGCCAAGAAAATTTATGTTCAAGGAGATTCTGATCTAATAATTAGACAAATCAAGAGAGAATATTTATCCAGGAATCCTAGGCTAAGAGAATATAGGAATGTTGCCTTAGACCTCATGAAAAATTTTGAGAAGTATGAACTTACCTCCATCCCTAGAGCTCAAAATAGCCTTGCCAATGAACTTGCCTTTGCTGCCAGCACTTGAAAAATACCCCATGCCAATGAACAATACACTGTAAAAGTCAAAAACTGACCTATAGTACCTGACAACATAGATTATTGGCAAGTGTTTGAGGGTGATAAACAAAGTGATGATTTCCTGCAATCTAATAATTAATTTTCAATACCAAAACCAAGCTTAGATCATGAACAAGATTGCCCAAATGAATAACAAATACCCAAAACAGAGCCATTTCCTACTGCTGATATAAATCTTCTAGAACACTTTCATGAGGCAGAATTTTCGAAGGACCTGGATCAAAAATACCTTGAGGTGTTGCAATGTAAAGATAACTTATTACCAATAGGTCTTGCCCCCTTAGAAGAGTTGTTTGACTTCAATGATGTTGCTGGGAAGCCAAAAATGGAAACCACCAAAACTGATGTGGAAGAATGCAACATAGGCAGTGTAGAAGAGCCCAAAATGATCAAGTTGTCCAAAGCTCTGTCACCTCACATAAAACAGAAATACATAGAGCTGTTCAAAAAGTTTAAATATTTTTTTTCATGGGGATATGAGGACTTGAAGTCCTATGACACAAACATTATTCAACATAATATTCCTCTCAAGGAAAACCAAAAACCATTCAAGAAAAAATTGAGAAGAATAAACCCCATCCTAGTACCTCTAGTTGAAAAAGAAGTAAAGAAGATGTATGATGCTGGTATCATAGTCCCACTTAGGTACTCAGAATGGGTTTCAAACCTTGTGTCAGTAAGAAATAAAACAGGGGAGATTAGGCTATGCATAGACTTCAGAAACTTAAACAAAGCCTCCCTGAAGGACAACTACCCTTTACCTAGCATGGATCATATACTGCCAAGGGTCATAGGTTCTAATAGAATATCATTTCTTGATGGATTTTCAGGTTACAATTAGGTACCAGTACTTCCAAGTGATCCGCACAAAACCGCTTTCACAACACCTTGGGGCACATTCATGTATGTCAAAATGCCTTTTGGGTTAATGAATGCGGGGGCCACTTTCCAAAGAGCCATGGACATAGCTTTTTATGAAGACATAGGTTACTTTATAGTGATATACCTTGATGACATCACTGTCTATTCTAAAACTGATGAAGAACACCTAGTTCACTTGAGAAAGGTCTTTGAGAAATGTAGGAAATATGGTCTATCTTTGAATCCTAAGAAAACATTGTTTGTTCTTCAAGAAGGAAAACTCTTAGGCCACATCATTTTGGGAGAAGGGATAAATATAGACCCTAAAAGGATTGACGGTATATTACAGATCAACCACCCTAGGAACATTAAAGAGCTACAATATTTCATTGGAATATCAACTTCCTAATAAGGTTCATACCAAACCTTGCTGAACTCCTAAGAAAAATCACAAACATGATGAAAATAGAAGTAGGATTCAAGTGGACCATGGAAGCCAAACAATCCTTTGAACTAGTAAAACAAGCACTTACCCAAACACCAGTTCTAATCAGCCTCGAATTTACCAAGGATTTTTTCATTTTCTCCTTTGCATCGAAACACACTATTGCTACAGTATTGCTTCAAAAGAATGTGATGGGACAAGAACAACCCATAGCTTTCTTCAGTAAGGCATTGAGGGATGCACCTCTAAAATATAACATCATGGAGAAACAAGCCTTTGCCTTGATCAAAGCATTGAAAGACTTCAGAGTTTACATTTTACACTCCCATGTCATTACTTTTGTTCTACATACAGTTGTTAAAGACATTTTAAATCAGGAC
Organism: Pinus albicaulis; assembly: GCA_034641835.2. NCBI lineage: Eukaryota > Viridiplantae > Streptophyta > Pinopsida > Pinales > Pinaceae > Pinus > Pinus albicaulis. The sequence continues at coordinate 62,047,478 of MU968411.1, read as the reverse complement.
CCTAATGGTAAAAGGGGTAAGTAGATTGCTATTATCTTAGAATATGATTTAGAAATCATACCCACTAAAATTATTAAAGGACAAGGACTTTCCAAACTCATGGCTGAAGAAAATTTTCAAGCATTAGATATAAACATGTTACATTCTTTGGACGAACAAGAGGAAGTAGCAACTCCACCCATTGAAGAAGCATTCCTAAACTCACTATGGTATGTTGATATATTGTATGTACTTGTTAATCTAAATGCTACTCCTGCTTTGTCCAAAATAAAAGCTATATTCTTGAAACAAAAGGCTTTAAATTTCTGCATTCTAGATAGAGCTTTGTATTGGAAAAATCATGTTGGTATCTTTTTTAAATGTTTGCTTGAAGATGATGCAGATAAAATCATGCATGAGTTTCATGAAGGAGAGTGTGGAAGTCTTCTCTACTGGAAAACCACAGCCAACAAGATCCTTAGAGCTGGTTACTATTGGCCCACTCTTTTCCCTGACATACACAAGCTAGTTGCAACTTGCCATAAATGCCAAATCTTTGATGGCAAGAAAAAACTATTGTCTTTACCCTTGCATCCTATCAGTGATGAAACTCCTTTTCAATAGTGGGGTTTAGATTTCATTGGTGAAATCCACCCTGCCTCATTTTCCCAACACAATTGGATCCTCACTACCACTAATTATTTCACCAAGTGGATAGAAGCCATCACCTCAAGGAATGCCATCGACTTAGTCATTATCAAATTCCTTGAAACCAACATCTTGTCCAGATTTGGTTGTCCTAAAATGATCATCACTGATAATGCTACTGTATTCAAGTCCAAGAGAATGGTGGAATTTTGCTACAAATACCACATCACACTAGGGAATTCTACAACTTATTACCCTCAAGGTAATGGGTTGGTTGAGTCCTCTAACAAAATTTTGGTGAATATCATCAAGAGGTTGTTGGAAGAGAACAAAAAATCATGGCATAGCAAACTGGTGCATGCACTATGGGTTGATATACTAACAACTAAGAAATCTATCAATATGTCTCCCTATCAGCTAGTGTATGGCATGTATGCAGTGTTCCAAACATCCTTGGGAGTTCCAGTTATGAAGCTTCTTCAATAGGTGCAATCAGAAGAGAATGATATGCAAAGGAGGATGAACCAAACCATTCATTTGGAGTAATCAAGAGAAGAAGTTTACAAAAGAACACAAGTAGTGCAAGAGAACATCAAGAATATCTTTGACAGAAAGACCAAAGCTAATGATTTCCAGATTGGAGACAAGGTGCTGAAATGGGATTCAAGGAGAGAGGACAAAGGCAAGCATGGAAAATTTGAAAATTTGTGGAAGGGTCCTTACATCATTGATTCAGTTAGAGGTAACAATGCTTTATTTTTACAAAATCTGGATGGAATAGAGTTATTTGGAGGTCCTGTCAATGGCAGGATGCTCAAGCACTATTTTTGTCAAAATTCCTAGTTTTAAGTTTTCATTCATTGTACATAACATTGATTGATGAAAAATAAGAGAAATGAAATAAAAAAACAGAGAAAAGAAGAAAAAGAGGGCATGAAAATGAAGAGGTACAACCCCATACCAAAAAACATTATTGCTGAAAGTGTGCAATCCTAAATGCCACTACATTTGAGAAAAGAGAGTCTTGTTCATTTATCTAGCCTAATCATGACTAAACATGTTTTAAATTTCTACTGATAGGTTAGTGAAAGTAGATTTTCCAAACCATGTAAACTTGGCTTTTCAGTAGATTAGATTAGGAAATATATTTGGTTTCAATGCCCAAATCTGAACCAAAGGAGAATTAGAGGGATGCATAACCAATTTTAAATCACAACCCTCATATTTTCTAGTTTTTATTGTACAAAAATAATGTTTGTGTGCAACTTGTCCAAATGCCACAGCCCATGGAAAATTAGATTAATTAATCCTGGTTTGGTCATATTTTGAATTTCATGTCAGTAGGTTAGAGAATGAAAATCTATCAAACATCTTAATCTTGATAGATGATTAGAATAGATAGAGAATAAGAGAGTTCATTAGCCTAATCTGAACTCTTGGAAGTGATAAGGGTACAAGTAGATCAGGGAAAATTTTAAGGATGGAAATTTATCTTAAAGTTTAGAAACCTTGGTGTATCTTACTAGCTTCTAATATGAAAATAATAAAAAATTTGGCGATATTTCTATAAAAATATTTAGTTTATAATTTTTTTATATTTCTCTATATTAATTTTTGGCGGTTTTTAAGCTAAAATAATTTTATACTATAAAATTTGGGTGAATAATTTTTGGAAAAAATGGAAATTGGCGAATCTTTTTTTGGTAAAAACATGGAAAATTAGCCCATCTGCGAATATTAGCCCCCAGAATTTTCCATGAAGTAGATAGTTTTCATGCTTTCAAAAGAAAATAATTTCAAGGGTTTACCCGTCCAAGTGCACCCAAAAGAAGAAAAATTGTTAGGCAAAGTATGATGGGTAGGTAGAACTAATGTTGAAGAAATCATGTTTTTTTTTCAGATTTTTTAAATCATAGCTTCAAGAGAACATCAACAAATAAAGAAAGAGAAATCTTCCAAGTACAAGTAAGGTATTGGTCTTCAAAACTCAGAGAACTGAACTCTGAGGTCCTGGAAACCTTCTAAAAAGGAGCTGCCCTCCCCAGGTGGAGCCACTGTTAGTCATCAATAATTTTTACTATATGTAGATGACTAAATATTGGTTCTAGATTTCTAAAAACAAAATTCCCTAAATATTGTGATTTTTAGAAATCTCATTGTCTTCATTATCCTTATGCAAAATTTTTCACTATTCTACCATTTTGTCATTCTATGGCCACCCTGCCACTCCTAAAGGACTCCTTATGGGCTTGTGCCACTCATCTCCATCCTTTTTTCCCACCTATAACCTCATTACTCTGTTTTTCCCTTACCCATAAATCTACCTTGCATCTAGGGTTACCTATAGCATAACTTGTTCCCATGATTAACCAGGTTCCTCAAGAATTGATAGTCTCAAAACTATCTCTGTAGGCTCTGTAGATAAATCAAGTACATTAGATTTTGGATCTTCAATACACCACTTTTTCAATACTTTGTTTTTACACTTGAAGAGCCAAAACCAAATTTCAGTCAAAGACCAGGTCAAAGAATCCTCCCACTAGGTCAATTAGGATTTTACATGGTTGAAGGTCATCATTAGGTGTTTAAGGCACTACTTTTCCTTTGCTAGAAAGTTTCCAAAGAAATTTGTCTTTTCAAATCATAAACTGCAAGTAAAGAAAGGGAAACAAGCTTTCTTGAAAGGAGAACTGGGATTTTGAGCTGAATGGCCCACTTAAATGTCAAAACACTGACCACTTGGAGTAAATCACATGGAGGAGGCACACAAAAAAACCAAACATGAAGAGAATTTTTTCAAAAATTATGGATGAAATGGGGAAAAGGGTGAGGTGAACTGGACAGAAATGAATGAACATGGAAGGGCTATAGAGAACTTATAAGACAACAATGATAATTGTTTTCAAGCACTCCAAACATCTCATGTTTTGGGAAAATGGCTAAAGAAGGTGAAAAGGCATGTTTTGAACTCCATGATGCTAGCAAAGAAAGGATTGTTAAAGTGTTATTGTGTGCAAGCTTCCCAAAGTTTCCCAAGGTGAATGTCTCATTTCCTCAAAGGAAAAAAGTGTAAAGAGTATCAGTAAGAATGGAAAAATAAATGTTTTCAATCACCTACAAAACAGAAAGATAGAAGAAGGTTTTGACAGTGCTGCTATGAGAAAAACCCATCAAAAATGTTTAATGAGCTTGTTATGCTTCAAGGAGAAACAAGAAGGTCAAAATTCACCATCTCAGTCACCTGCAAACAAAAGTGTTAAAGGACATTATTGAGCCAAGAGAAGCCAACTTTATGACTCAAACCAAACCTACAAAAGGAGAAGGTAAAGAGTATCAATGAAAAGAGAGTCAAATTATCATTTCAGTCGCCTACAAAGTAGCAGTTGTCAAAAGATGAAGAACATGATGTTGAGCTCTAAGGAGGAAGAAAATATGATTTTAAGATTGCTGCTATGTCAAAATAAATATGTCAAGTTTTCAATGTCAAAGAAAAAGAAAGTTTCACAACTCTAGCAACCTACAAACAAAAATTCAAGAAATATCAGTGAGAAAGGTAAAAGGAAGTGACTTTGAAAACATTAGAGAATGGGTTTTTAAAGATAAATTTAAATCCTAAAGGCTATAAAAACTCATCTCAACACTTCAACAACTCATTATTCATGTGTAAAGTCATCACAGCATTTAGGAGAGGAAACCATGAGTTTTTCGAGTCAAAATTGGCTAAGTGTTGAGGCTCTGCATGTTCAGGTTGGCATTGCGCGCTTGGAGTCGAGCACTACGTCCCTAGCATTTTATCCCTTGTATTTTCTTAAAGAACTGCATGCCTGGAAGTAGGTGTTGCGTGCCTAGAAAAGCATTGTGTTTTTGCTTGTTTTTGCCCGACAAGCCCGATAAAGGACCTTGGCATTGCGCGCCTCGGATAAGGCATTGCGCCTTTTCCTGAACTGACCCACCATTTTCTTGGGCACTGTCCGCTTGCCTAGGAGGGCCTCCTACAACCTATAGACCCTCAAATCAGCTCAAAACACCCTCTAGCTTTCTCCAAGTTCCTCCAAAGCGATGTTAAATGGTAAGTAAATGTCTTCAACCATCCTGCAAGAATTTTTGATAAATCCATTGAAAGAAAATAAAACCCTAAGGTAAAAACCCTAATTTTCAAAAGCCTTGAAGTCACTATTCTAGCCTCTTTCCATCTACATGCTAAAAAGACCAGTGATATCCAGAAGGGTACATTGTTGGATGTTGTCCATTCACCTAGGATTGTGCCTACATTCACTCCATTTCACTCATAAGCTCTGTCCCTTACACTGCAAATAGTTTGACCTTACATTTCCCTCTTTAACTTTCGATTTGACATAAGTGCAAGGTGTGGTAAAGCAGAGTTTTTAAATCAACAGGGGGTGGTCATCAATTTTTTTCTAGCCTCTCATTCAGCCTGTTATAACTACACACTCTCTCATCTCATTCACTTGCAGAACTGCCTCTTTCATCACCATCCCTTAAACTCGTTTCCATTTACAGTGTTATGGTTTCAAGGGCAGGGTGATAAAAATTTCGAGAGAAGGTGATAGTGGTAGTTAAGGAGAAGGCCAAATTCCAAGGAGGCATCAACACAAAGGTGGAAAAATCAATAAGTTTGAACCCCTCAACACCTTAGAGCTGATGGCATATCCCATGACTATTTCATGTTTCCAAAATGTGGGATGTTTTGATTTTTGTGAAAGGATATAGAAGGTGAAAAACCACCCTGAGCTAACTAGGCTCTTCATACTTAACTTGCATGAGAAACAAGTTAACGTTGCAAGAGTAAATTTTGAGTTGTCTTCTGATGCTATTTCCAATGCCACTGGGATACCTAGTGTAGGGGAGAAATGGTTCAAGCAGGCCAATCTTTACATGAGCTACTATGAACCCTTCCTAAAGCCTAGATACAAAGACAACTGCAAATCCATCTTTCCTTTCTCACATTTGTTGGAGAGATATGCACCTTTGATGAGAATTATCATAAAATATTTTACATGTGAGGGAAGGTTCTCCAGGCTTTACTCCTATGACATTAGGCTGCTGATGCACTTTACTAGGGTTAGGATGTTGAACCTACCCTATTACCTCTATAGAAGAATTGAAAATATGTCCTATATTTTACAGAAGAGAGATTTTCCTCAGCAGATGCAAAGCTTATTTCATCACTCTTTGATTAAGATGGTTGTGTTGCACCAATTACAGCAGAAGGGAATTCCATTGGAGGTTTTCATTTCCCATGAAGTGTTCATAAATCCACAAGCCGATACTCAGGAAAATATGCCTTCATCATCTTATCCTTCTGTCCCTAATCCTCCATCATCTCCTGTTGAACATGTTTCACCATCTACACATATTCCTTCACCTCAGGGAAACCCTCCTTCATCACCCTCTCACAATGCATCAGACAATGAGGGAAGTGAAAATGAGAATAAAATGTCAATGAGGGAGAGGGTAATGATAAATCAAGCAATAATGAAGAAGAAAATAGTGAAGAAGAGAGTAGTGAGGCACATAGCAGTAAGCATGATGACAGTGAGGAAAATAGTGATGAAGCACCTAGCAGTGAGGATGATGAAAATAAGGCTCATGACAGTAACGAGGATATCAGTAGTGAGGCATAGGTTAGTGATAAGGCAGAGAGCATGGAAACATAAGGAAATGTTGATGTTGGTAATGATGAGGCACATATCAATGAGAAAAATGACATTGGCTCAAAGAGCCTTGATGACACTGATGATGACAACACACAAGTCAGTGGATCAGATGAGCGCAAAGATGCAGAAAGAAGAAAGGAAATGAGCCATGATGGAAATAGGTCATAAATCCAAGAAATCATTGAAACAAATTCAAATGAGGTTGATGCAAATGAGGGAGGTGAAAATGAGAAATCAAGTAGTGAAGAAGATGGCAAGGCACTATGCCTTCAAGAAGAATTTTGCAAGGGCCAAGCTCAAAAGAGCCCTTGCTAAAATTCAAGCCCTCAAGAAGGAAAAAAGCAAATAAAACATTGAAATCCTTTCTGATTCTTCCCTGCATGCATCCCAAACACCATGATCAAGACAATTTCAAATTTTGGCAAGTTTTGTAAATTTTGGTTTTTGACTTATTTAAAGTGCCAAGGGCGTAGCACCCCTAGCGCTACGCTCTTTTTTGAGGCACTATTTTGAGGAGTATCTTACATTTTTGGAATCCTCAAGCCAAGGGCATCGTGCACACAAAATTTCAGATCATTTGGCCTAGATTTGGTCCTCCAAAAGTACCAAAAACACCCAAAAACCCACCTTTATGCCCTATTTTCAGAGCTAGCACTGTGCCCTGATCAGTCTTGGGAGATTTAGTTTTTGAACAGGTAAATTATGTCCAATCATAAAAATAAATGCATTTTTGGAAAGTATACTTGACAAGATTTCAAATGAGCTATCATAGAGCTCATTTGAACACCGGAAAGGCCTTCAAATCTTAGCTGCAAGATGACCTATTTTTCCCATGCTGGCACTGCGCCCTTGGATCTCAGTGCTGCGCCCTTGCCTGCAAAGTCAAAAAAACACACTTCGATATATTTTGGAGTTATTGAGGATCCTCAAGGTTAGATTTTGCCAAAATTAGGTGTTATAAGTTATTTTTCATTTATTACGTTAGATATTTTTTGCCTTGGGCTTTTCATGGTCTTAATGGACAAAAATGGCATTTATGATGTATTTATGACATTTTGGAAACCTATTTAGGGATTTTTTCATCCTTTCTTGTTAAATAAAACATTGAGGCCTCATTATACATGTTGGATTATTTTTAAGAAGAAAATCATAGATTTGATATTAAAGAGAAATTGACTTTGGTTTTTGTGGATGGCTTGATTTTCTTGACCATGGAGCAGGCTCACTTGTAGGATTCATGAGCATAGTTAATGGTGATGTGTTCCTTATTTAGTACTTGTTTTCTTATGTTATCATTTTGTCTCATATTTCTCATGCAGTAGGATAGATATTTTAGGTTAAGAAATGTTGTTTAGAGGCACCTTAGCACTGTCTGCTTCCTATTGTTTGTATTTTTTTGCTCTGCTAGGTCATTTTAGAGAATTCTTAGTTGCTCTCTAATCCCACTTATGCTTGTTTATCTTCTAGATGATTTGATAAAGCTAATGTCAAAGTAGTTTCATGGTTAGCCCTGCTCTTTGATGTAACTTGAACATTATTTTTAAGGTCTTTTACTTTGAAGTATCGCTAAATAGGTTTGGTTGAAGAGGTCTATGGTTTGCCCTACCCTTTGTTCATCTTAAATAGTTGCTTTGAAGGTCTCTATAGTCTGATTAAGGAAATTAGGAGTTCCCTACTCTTTGATCTCTACTATATGTTTATCTTAAATTTTTCTTTGCTTGAAGGTGAAACCACTAAAGGACTGACATGTTTTTTTCTCTCTATGGTTCATTCAAATGTTTCCTTAATATTTAATTGCTAGGGTTTAGCCAAAGAAGTTATTGGTATGCCTTGTCTTTGGTTATTTCTTCATGCATAGTGATTTTAAAGGTCATTATTGTTAAAGTATTTTTCAAAGGATTCTTAACTTCCCTTTGCACCTACTATGTTCATAATTTGATGTTCGCTTCACTCACATAAGCTTTTAGATCCATTTGACCTTGTTAGACTTGCCCTGTGATACACCATTGATGTATTGTTAAAATTTTCAAGACCTTTTGTAGACTCCATAGCCCAATGCTTTAAACTCTCTCACTCTATCTACTTTTCTTGACAACCTACCCAACCAAACAAACAAGCAAACCCTAATCCTTATAACTAGCTTAAAATCAAAACCATAAAATCAATCAAGTTACACCTTTCAAACAAATATAGAGATAGCCCTCTCTGAGTCCAGGAAGGCTAGGTACTACGACTCCAAAGACTGGTTTGATGTTACCCCTATACATTTGGACTTTCCAATCTAACAAATTACAGGGACCTGACACCAATGATCTATCACGGAGCTCATTTGGACATCGGGAAGGCGTCCAAACGTTGACTGCAAGACAGGCCATTTTTTCTGTCTTGGCGCTGTGCGTTTACCAAGGAATTGACAATTTTCTCTGTTTTCAACATTTTTGACATTTTGAATTTTTGATTAGGTAAATGGGAAAATTATTGATGTAAATGGTCAAGATGGATGTAAATATCATGTTTTCACTTTTATCTAGGGTAGATGCATCAGATAAGTCTCCTAGGAGGTCAAATGAATTAGTTTCCTCTCTTTTAGGGGAAAATTGTTGAGTTTTCCTAGTCTTCAGATTCTATTTGGGAGTAGGTGAAACAGTTCCTACTCTTATGGATTCGATTCCCTAAGGCTAGGGAGAGTAGTTTTTAGGCCTATTTGATGTATTCTTTCAGTCATTGTAATGGTTGGACTCACTTGGAGCTTTGGCATATCAAGACATCTTTGTATATCAGTTTGGCTTGGACATTAATAGAAATTTGTAGCTATTTTCTTGGGATCCATGTGGTATGATTCTTAGACATAGTTTCCTCTCTGTTATCATTTTGTTTGAATTTTTTTTTAATTCATAAACCATTTCATTTCTATAATATACTAGATTTCAAGTTTGAAAGGCAGAATCCATATGTATTTATGCTCTGTTTTGGGAAATTTAGTATAATGTACTCAAATACATTTCACATGCTTTCCCTAGATCCTCGCCAGTATTTTCACTTCACACAATCATATTTTAATGTCTAAATATTATTCCTACCTTGCCCCTTGAAACCCCCACAGATTTTGACCTAATCTCCTTGCCCTAGCTGTTTGACTCCTACTGATCCAGCAAACCCTAAAATCAAAATCAAAACCAATTGTACTCCTTAGCTAGCCTAAAATCCTTTCATCCATCCCTCTTGGCTACGATTGTATCGAGAGATACCTCCCTGAATTCGTAGGGATAGATATCAACTCCAAAATTTGGTTTGATTTTACCTCGGGATTGCCTCTCTCAGCCTTCAGGTTCAATCTGAGTGATAACACCAAGCAAGGCAAAGTGTAAGGATGTTGGAAATGTGAGCGTGTTGTGCTCTCATTTACTGAATAGGTAATCAGTATTTTGGGGTCCAAAAGATTCCTAATGGGGATGAGTGATCAGATTTGGATCAAGGACCTAAGTGATAGCTCAAAATTCAAAGTGTTCGAAATAGTGTTGAACTTGAGCGACTGGATAGATCTCGTCTTCCTGATTCCAACACCGCGAATGGTTCGAAAACATGACACTGTATGAAGACATTATCGCAATTTGAAAAATTCTAGTAAACTGCAATTTTTGACATTTGACCAGGGTTGACTGGGTTTTTGGAAAGTAAAAAAAAAAAAATATTCTAGGGAATATTCCTAGAATGTTCCCTGGAATATTCCTAGAATATTCCTTGGAATATTCCTTCCAGGTTAGTCACAGTGTGACAATTTTCGAATGGTTATTCATTGCAGGGTTTTATGGGCCAATGATAAGGCACTACATGGCTAGACCCGAGGCTACCATGTGGCCCTTGAACTGCGTAGAATTTTTTTTTTGGGGTCCCTCGGGCTCAACCACGAGACCTCCCGCATGCACGGATAGCTCTCCACTAATCGCTCTACATGAATGACTTAACCATTATAGTCTCCAGGTTTCATTTATGGTGAAATGTAAATGCATTGGGGGGTTGGAGGGGCCATCCCCTCCCCCATATGACCTTAGCCCATGCGCAAGGGCTAAACCGGCTTAGTTTTAAAACTTCTGTGCATTTAATGTTATGTGGTCACATGCCACGGGTCGCAACCTCCGTCGGTTTCACTCCACAGTTAATGAAGACTGCGGATTTAGGGTCATGTGCCCAACACCCCTAACCAAATAGTTATTGCTAATGGTTAGTACTGGCAGTAAAATAGAAGCACTCCAATTTTTTTTATTTTTTCCAAAATAACTCTAGTTAAGTAGAGTTTCTCCATTTTTAGTGGAGTTGTTTTAGGGGTTACTGGACAAAAATTATTTATGCTCTATCTTGAGCATTATTCGACCATTCTTGGAGTGTGAATAGTCAATTTTGACTTTCTTGGACATTCCAGACTCATTTGTGAGGGTTTCAGATACATTAAAGGACTTATGAGCGTCATTTATCTTTAGAGAAGTTCCAAGGGTCACTAGGGTCACCAAGAGCCAACAATAGAAAGAGGCCTAGCTAGGGAATCTAGAGGCTTACTTAGGAATTCGTCAATTGTGGATGTTTTAGACATTATGAGACTAATGGTGAGGTTTTAAAATCTATTAGAGGACTTCTAAAGGCTGATATGCTTCAAATAAGTTCCAAGGGGCGCCAGGTGCCAGTAGGAGAATGAGGCCTATCTAGAGCAGCTAGTATCCATTCTCAGCAAACCAGTAGTCTATTCTGACTATTTTGAGACTTATGAATCCAATGGAAGTATTTGTAGAAGCTTTTTAAGACTTATAAACGTTGAGATGCTTCAGGGAATTTTTCAGTGAACCTAGAGCCAGGGGTGCCACCAAGTGTTGGAGGCGTAACCAGAGCAGTCGAAGGCCAATTTTAGCAAGTGAATAGTCTATTATGACTATTTTGGACATTATGAATCCATTTAAGGGATTTTTAGAGCCATATGAAGACCTATAAAGGTCGAGAAGCCAGAGGGAAGTTTCATGCAACCCAGGGCCAACAGTGGATGGAGCCTATTTTGGATGTCAGATATTTGCTAGAGATAGTAGGTGAGGTTTCAGGGACAGAAAATTATTTCTTAAGGATTTAGTGCCAATTATAAGCTCAGGGAAGCTTAAGGGCACCAACAGTATAGGTCAAGTCAAAGGAAGCCTAGGTCCATCTCTAGAGAGATAGAAGCCATTCCAAGGGTATGATGGTATTCTAAAACCATTGGTTTAGTTCAGATAACCATTGGATTTGAGTTAGTAACTTGTAAAAGAAATTTTCCATCCTAATCCCAAAGAACCAATTCAGTTGACAAAGGCTCAAGGAGACATAGCCCACAATATTTAGGTGAACTCCTTTATTAACTTTGTTGTTGTGTGTTGATGCTTATTTGCTACACTTTATGGTTGTTGTAAATGCTTAATACCAGAAAAAAAAAATGTGTAATTCCTCACACTTAAAGCATTAAAACAGTTTAAAGCACATACACCTGAATCAAGAATTCAATTCCGCACAGTCAAGAATAAGCTAGATCTTAATTTGTTTAACTGAGTGGGAGGTGCTTGAAAAGCATAAGAAGTTATCCACCCATTTCAAATCAAGGAGGGAGAGGCTAATTCTTGCTACAAAATATGTCTATTCAGCTCAAGGATGATGGAAATCATAAGTACAAAGTGAGGGGAAGATCCCTCACAATATTTTCACCTAAACTACTCGAAACTTCCCCCTTCTTTGGATCTACAGGAATGGACTCTGCAATCCTTGATGGGACTACTGCTGCATGGAGGTCTGATATATTTGTCATGATGCTTGATATGGATCTAAAGTACTAGAAGGCTTATATTGAAGCTCAAATTGAAAGGATGAACCCTCCACTAGTTCCTTAGTTGAAATACTAAAGGATAACCTCCTCCTCTCAAACCCTAATGCAGAAATGCATTATTTCTAAAGATGTATGGGCTGCAGAAAGTAGGAAAAATATCGAACCAATGCCTGATGATGGATGGAAACTCATAATAACCTTCCTAGAGTCGGCACTCGAAGTCCCCCATGGGTAAGTGTGGGATTCAAGCTCGGGAAGACCCTGTGCTAAACATCACTGCAGACTTAGCTAAACATCATAGAAATTTCAAATGAAAAATCTACATCTGAATCGATCAATAATCAATAATACAAGCCTACCTCCAATGTTTCCTTCATCTTCATTATATAGAGTGTGAGCCTTCCCATGCCTTGGCCCACCTCATAACTAGGTTGCACATGTGGACATAGGTTTCCATGTTGGCTGCGTTGTCTCTCCATGATCTCCGTGATCTCCATGATCTCTTAATTTTATGTTCACCCTCTCCAGCGTGTGTGCACTAATGCACCATTTCCTCCATCATCTCATCATTTATTGCTCTATGATCTTACTTTGATTCCCCCTAGATCTTATTTGAATCCTTCATCTTTCATTGTTCTTCTTATTAATGATGTTTGATCCCCATTCTTTGATTCATTAATAAGCTTCCCCACTATTCCATGATGTAAATTTATTAGCTAATTAACCAATTTCACACTCTTAGGTGTTGATTTATTCATATTAAGGGGTTATGGGTCCCTCCACCCATTTATTTACTTAGTTAAGAAAAATAAGTTATAACTCTAATATTCTAATAAAGAGCTGTAAACTTTGGAATATTATCATTTTCCTATTTTCACCCATTTTCCCATATCCATTTCAAGTAATTTCACTTACATCCTTAAGCTAACACATTATCCTATTGCCTCAAATTTTTGGGGAAGTTTCCTCAACCTTCTTATACCCCATCACAGCCCCTAAACCTACCCTATCCATATCCCCTGTTTTTCCAAATTCACCATCCCTACACACTCATTTCATCTAGGAGGGTTTGATTGTGTTCACAACTACCATGGAGGGTGAAAATAAAGTTCACAAGGGAGTTCAACACTCTAGATTTGAACCATCCACATTGCAAGAAATTAATGCTTCCCCATCTGCCAAAAACTATTTTGAAAACATTGGATTTCTGAGATTTTGTGAGAAGATTATGGAGGTTGGATGTCATGCCTCATTGACTACCTTTTTTGCCACCAACTTTAGCAGAGACAAGGCCACTATTTTAGGCATTGATTTCAATCAATCTGTAGAGGCCATCACTTCAGCAACAAGGATCCCAAATGAAGGAGAAGTCTAGTTCAAGGGCATGGAAATGGACCTTGAAAACTACCCAATGTTCCTAAAATCTCATTGCAGAGATGAACCTGAACATGTTTTCCCTTGCAGGCATCTACTTGACAAGTATGCCTCATTAATGAAGCTCATCATGAAGTATTTTACATGTGAGGGAATATTTTCAATATTGTACCAATACCATTTCAGGTTGCTAATGCACTTTACAGCTACCAAATCTCTCAAATTTTCAAATTATCTATTCATGAGTGTAGTGAAGATGGCAGAAAAAGTACAAAGAAAAGATAGAAATCCTCATCCCAGTATATCTCACCATGGTTTGGTAAATATGATTTCTATGCACCAACTCTCGGCAAACAACATGACCTAGAAAATTTTCATGGAGAAAGTAGCATTAGCACCTGCTACTAGTCCACCCATTCTTCATAGCACAACATCAGTAAAGCCAAAGGAGGTTGGCTCTTCTAGCATGCGGGCTCAAATTTCAAAAGCACCTAGGATTGATATCACTCAAAACTATGAGAAGGGAAAGATAATGGTTTTTTCTTCCAAGACCATCAGAGGTGTATTGGCACCTGAAATTACAACTAAGTAAATTCAAAAGGTGGATCGACCACCTAGCTACAATGGTGAGTCACCATTGCACCACCATGATGAAAAAGAACCCTCAGATGTTGACATGGAAGAGAAGGTTAAGTATAATTCATTTGAAGAAATAATTAAAGAGAAATATGAGGAAATAAAATATTTGAGGGAGATTTTCTCAATTGAAAATTCTCAGATCACATTCCTACAACAAGAAAATTTTTAGCTAAAGGTGAAATTACTCCTCAAAGACAAACCAAAGGTACATATTGAGGCAGATAAATTCAAGGGAAAATATATTGCAAATGATGATTAGCTGGAAGATGCATATATTGGAACAAAAATAAGAATACTAAGGACAATAGGCCTCAAGAAGGCACTTCAGAGAGAAAGAGAATTAGCAGCTCCTAAATCAGGTTGGCAGACTTTTGATGAGTTGATTCTTGATGAAATAAATCAAGATAGAGAGTATTGGCTTGATAGGGTCAATGGGAACCTTGAGAATTTACTAAATAAATATAAAAATAAGAATAATATCTAGAGACATATGGCTAATAATTATTGCGCTAGGAACAAAATTTCACAAAACAAGCTTAAACAAGTGAAAAAGAATCTTAAGGAGGCTAAAATGAAAATGAAGGAGAAAGAAAACTTAGACCTCCTTGCTGAGGCATCCATGGCTGTTTAGACCATCCTATGAAATTTTTATAGAACCAATTTTGGAAAAAATTGAGCACTTTTTGTATTTTTGGTGATTTTTGCACAAAACTGGAAAATTTTCCTGCACAGAAAGCGTTGTGCTGAGGCACAATGCTTTCTCTTAGAGCATCTAAATGAAGTTTTAATTACATGGATGGGTGCATAATGATGATTACATGTCATAATTGGAGTTGTTTTTCCATGAAAATATTTGGTTTTGAATAAAAATGCAAAAAACCACCTCATTTCTATGCTTCTACCACTGTTTTGGAACAGGCCCGAGGCTTCTGGAGTAAGGTTGGGAAAAACCACTTTTGGAGGCCTTCCTATGGGCATTTTCTAAAAAATTGAAATTTTATGGAAACTAGACTCATAGGGCTACTGAACACAACTTTTATATTTTAATTTTGGTTCTTCAAAGTGTGTAAAAATAAGCCCTGAACTAGTGTGACACTTGTACAAAACTAGTGTGATGTTTCTGCTACAGGCACAACGTTTTTGCATAGGATTCCTTTCAGACAGTGGTCTTGCCCGGAAAACTCCAGAAATTCAATGCTAGCTTTCCCATGAGGTGGAAATTGATGCGTTTGAGTTTTTTTTTCCTCTATGATGAGGAAACATGTAATTTAATGGACGAGACACACACTCCTAATCCTTAGTTAAATTTCAGGGATAAGTTTCTAACTTCCCTATATTCTAGGAAGTGACTCATCTAATGTAATTATGATGTTTTTTGGATATGATTTCAGCCCTATGAGGTGTCATGAAATATATTTTCTATAAGTAGTCCACATCAATTCTTTTTAGAGTTTGGATAGTTGTTATTTGCAGTGGAGCTATTGTATAATATTTTTCTAACGAAATCAAGGACAATGTTGTAGACATAGTGTTGAGACTCTTGTGGTATGCCTTTGAGAATTTTTTTTTCTCTGTAAACTCATGATTTTGAATTTTAGGTTACTCATATTTCACATATATGATTATTTATGCTAATTATTATCAATTTATTGACATAAATCATGCTTTCCATGCTTTGTTTTCTATAATATTTTCATGAAATTGTCTCTTTTCTTATGATGAATGAATTTAGTTTATTTCTCATTTTGACTCCCTCTCAATTCACTCTATGCACAATGAAAAACCAATCATGATTCTTAGCTTACCTACATGGCCTCACCCTTACCTTTGCAGCTAAACCTTTGAAATCAGATCAAAACCCTAGACCTAGTTTCCCAACTATCATTCTTATCCAACAAAACTCCAAGCAAACAAAAATCCTAAACTACTAAGCATCATAACTATCCTAAAAAAAATATATCCAGTCAATATTTTTGACTGCAAAATGAAATTGAGAGAGCCCTATCTGGTCTTGGTAGGGCTAGCTACATGACCTAAAGGTTGGTCTGTGGTCACCATCCTTCAACTCCATTCTTAGCCTTGGGAAGCAGGGGGAAGTAATAAAATTTTTGGCATTGTTGTCGGGGATCGATTGCAAAAATTTCCCTGGGAAAAATTATTTAGTTCACTAAAGGTTAGACTTGTGGGTGACAAGTTCTGACATTGAAAGAGGGCCAAGTCTATAAATTCGAGCAAAAGGACCAATTGTCAAGAAAATCTGGGTCCTAAAAGACACACTAGGTTAAATCCATACCCAAATCCCTCTCTAGTTGTAAATGACCCTGAAGTTATTTTAAGAAAGAAAAATACTAAGTCTAGGAAATTTGGAAAATCTATTCCTCCACTTGTAAAATCAAACTCCTTGCCTGCGAGATTTGCATCAGAATATTTGTCCTATAATCTTGAATTCAAAACATCTTTGTTTAGGTCTAATTCTGAAACTTTTCTTTCAAAATTTTTCTTTTATCCTATTTATTTTTATTCCTTTGTACCATTTTCCGAGTCTTCTTATTCTGAGGTTGATAGTGAATTTTGGTCTAATTTCTACAAACTTAAAGGTTTTGTGGATAAGTTTCAAGAAACCTCGGAAAAAGCTTATTTCCAATACCAACAACAATATTTTTCTTCATCACCTATTACTACACCTTCTCACATAGCTACATGATCATCTCTTCCTTTCATTCCATCATTACCTCTGCAAGTTTTCACTCCATCAACACCTCTACAACCCCCTTCATTAATCATGGCCAGATTCGCTCCGTTGATCTTACCCCAACAACGTACTGCACTACCTCAGAATTGTGGTCAAATATTTCCCCTTTTTTATGGAATATCAGAGATTATTGCTTATCAACACATTGTTAAAGTGGTTGATTTCATATACCTTGAAGAGATCAACGCTGATGATGCCAAGATGCACATCATAGCACAGAGTTTCTCACGAGAGGTTAAAAAATGGTTCCACTCTCTCACAACTGGTTAAGTAACTAATTCACTATACCTGATTGACTTGTTCATGAAAAAATGGGAGGAGAATAAAAATCCATTGCAAATTTTAGTTGAATATAATGCCTTGAAAAAAAATCCTAATGATTATGTACAAGACTTTGTAGCTAGATTCAATAAGATTTATGATTATATTCCTCAAAATATCAAGCCTCCTCCAGGCCTTTCTTTACTTCATTACCCTGATGGTTTCGATCTTGTTATGGCTTACTAGCCGAGGGAAATAAATCCATCAACTCTTGAAGAAATGAAAATAAATGCAGTGAGCATGGAAGCTAATTTGATTATCAAAAATTCAAAAATCAAGATAGAGAAAAGGGTCACTATCAAGGAAAAAACATATACTTCATCCGAGGGCAAGCTCAACACCTTTATCAAAACCATGGAGAATATGATGGATAAAATTTCCATCGTTGATAGACAAACTAAACCCTCCTTTAGAAATCCAAAATTCAGGGGTCGAAAATTAGCAGCCTCAACACAGGATCAAGAAGAGGGAATAGAGGGCTTAGGATCCACAAATTCAGCAACAAACTCGCACTCCATTTCAAAAAAACTACATAGAAGGTCTTGATGAAGAAGAAGAAGAAGAAATTTATGGCGAGAATCATTTATTTGAGGAAAATCAATAACCTATTTTCCTCACTAAAGCCTTGATCACTTTTCTACAGAAATTCATGCATCGAATGATCAGCGATATGTCTTGTCAAATTATGATATGCTATCAATATGGATAAAATATTACCAGAGGGGATATTAAAACGCTCTTACTCAATTACAGAGGCAGTATGGTTTGTGGAATAGGAATGTTCCTATCACCTCCAATAAAAAAGAACATAATTCTCAAACCGATACTTTCCAGAAAACTACTTCAAATAAAATCAAATACAAGGGACCTACTATTCATAGTCCTGCAAAAGGAAATGAAGATTCTACCAGCATTCATAAATAAGATAAACAAGTCCAAGATGGAGGACATAAGAAGGAAGTCCCACACAAATATCAACTAGAGAAGAAAGATGCATCATTCAAAGAGGTAGAAAAACATTATGCCCTATTTAGTCTTGAAAAAAGAAATCTTTAAGCTAAAAGTCTCCATTCCTTTAACTAAAATAGTAAATAATGACCAATATAAGTTTCAAGTAGCCAAGTTTATTAGGGTAGATCATATGTCTCATATGGTTAATGTAAGCGATTATCACCTACAACTTTTTTTTGGTCCTACTGTTGATGGTGATTTAGAAGATAGTGAGGTCCCTCCATTCTATATTAGCCTCTAAATCCATGATTTTATCCTCCATAATGCCATGCTTGATTATGGAGTGTCTAATAACCTTATGCCCAAAGCCATAATGGACAGATTAGCCCTAGATATCACAAGACCTTACCATGACCTTTATTCATTTGATTCAGGTAGAGTGAAATGTCTTGGACTCATTAAAGATATGGTGGTGTCTTTAGAGAAAATCTCAACCAAGAATTTCCTCATGGATGTTGTTGTGGATGATATCCCTCCCATATATGGAATTTTTCTCTCCTAGTAATGGGGATAGAAACTTAGAGGTACCTTGCAGCTTCAATTTTCATATGCTACCATACCGATCTTTGGTCAACTCAGAAAATTGTACTTGGAAAGTAAAATGAAGTATATGATCAGTAGAAGATAAAATCCTAATAATCACCCCATAGATGTTGTTCACACGGATTTAGAGTCTTTTATCTTATTCAATGATCAATGTTCAACATCTTCAGAAATTTTGATTGAAGAAAAGACATAAATTTATGAGTTTTCAAATTTTGTTTTAGAAATTGCAAATGAAAAAGATCGATAAAATATGCCAAGTGATTTGGAACCAAGCGCATCATCCAAAAAAAGTGATGAAATAGTGAAAGATACAGAAATTTTTGGTACAAAAAACCTTTCTCAAGCAACAAGAAAAGTTTAGCCATCTAATTTGTAGTATCCCGATGAAGAAAGTGGTTTTTGGACCATGGACTTCAATGGAGCCTTGGGTAAGGAAGGGGTTGGCATTGCAGTATGGATTCAAAGCCCTATAAATTAGTCTCTTAACATTCCTCCTAATGTTCTAATGTCCTCTTACAATTTAGCATTTGATTGTTCGAACAATTAAGTAGAGTATGAGGCTTTCATAGTTGGCTTGAAAATTCTCAAGAAGTTAGGTGCCAAGAAAATTTATGTGTACGGAAAATTTTGATTGGTAATAAGCCAAGTTAAAGGGGAATACCAGTCCAAGCATCCTAGGATGTGAGCTTAACCAAATGCAGTATTAGGAATCCTCAAGACCTTCACCGAGTACACTTTGTCATTGATTCCAAGGGAGAACATTGTTATTGTTGATTCTCTTGCCACTTCGGCCAGCATGTTTAAAATTCCATTATATCCTAATAAGAAGTATGAGATAAATGTCAAACATTGCATTGCTATTCTAGATAATGTTCAGTATTGGCAGGTCTTTCAATATGACAAACATATCAACAACTTATTGCAGACAGAAGAATAATTTGTGAATTTACAAATGGATGAATAATTTTCTGAAAATGACCAAGAATTGCATGCAACAGAAATGAAAGTACTCCAGCTAAAAGACAAATCCATTCCTAGAGGTCTTGTGGCTTTGGAGGATATTTTTGATCAAGATGATGTTGCATGCAAACCAACCTTACTTCCAACAGAAGTAGGAGTGGAAGATCTTAACCTTGGCACTCCTGAAAAGTCCAATATAGTAAATACTTCAAAATCCTTGAGCCCAGAGATGAAATGTAAATATGCAGTTCTCATGTCTCAGTTTGCTAATGTTTTTTCATGGGAGTATTTTGATTGAAATTTATGATAAGATTATAATTCAGCATACTATTCCTTTGAAATCAGATTAGAAGCCTTTCCATCATAAACTAAGGAGAATGAATCCCAAGTTACTGTCATCCATTAAAAAAGAGTTAAAATCGTTATTTACTACTGGACTTATAGTTCCACTTCACTTCTGAAATTGGATTTCTAACTTAATTCCAGTAAGGAAGAAGACTAGAGAAATTCTCTTGTGTATAGATTTCAAAAATTTGAATATAAAGAGTCGTTGAAAGACAGTTACTCACTACCAAAGATGGACCATATTCTACAAAGGGTAGTTGGATCTTCCATACATTCATTGTTGGAAAAATACTCCAGGTATAATGAGATTTTATTCCATCCATATGATCAGGAAAATATAGCCTTTACAACACCATGGGGTACCTTCATGTACACCAAAATTCCCTTTGGATTGAAAAATGCAGGAGCAATGTTTCAATGAGAAATGG
The DNA here is from genome assembly GCA_034641835.2 of Pinus albicaulis. Classification (NCBI taxonomy): domain Eukaryota; kingdom Viridiplantae; phylum Streptophyta; class Pinopsida; order Pinales; family Pinaceae; genus Pinus; species Pinus albicaulis. The sequence continues at coordinate 62,026,964 of MU968411.1, read as the reverse complement.
ACATTGATTTCACCAATGAAAATGATGTCTTTTTGGTCATCTATTTTGATGATATCACTATTTTTTCCAAGATAGATGAGAAACACTTGCAGCACTTGAGAACAATTTTTGAGAGAGGTAGGAAATTTGGCATATCACTGAATCCTAAAAAGAGTCTGTTTGCTATGGAGGAAGGAAAATTTCTAGGCCACATCATTTCAAAAGACAACATTAGAATAGATCCTTCAATAACTGAAGAAATTTAGAGCTTGGAATATCCTAGAAGAAAGAAGGAGATTCAGTTGCTCAATGGTAAAATAAATTTCTTGAGAACGTTTGTTCCTAATATTGTTGAACACTTGAGGAAAATTACTGGCATGCTGAAGAAATATAGTGAATTAAAATGGTATAAGAAAGTAAAGAAGTCTTTCAATCAAGTTATTTTTCTTTATCTCATGCTCCTATTCTCATTATTCCATATTAAACACTTGATTTCATCATAGTTTCCTTTTCTTCAAAGCATACTCTAGTTGTTGTCCTCATGCAAAAGAAAAATCAGAAATAGAATAGCCCATCACTTTCTTCAGTAGAACCATTAGAGATGCAGCCTTGAAGTACAATATAATTGAAAATAGGCCTTGGAACTAGTTAAAGCATTGAAGGACTTCCGAGTCTATATTCTTCATTCTCATGTGATTCCATATGTTCCAAACGCTGCTATCAAAGATGTGCTTACACAAAATGATCCTAAAGGTCGGTGCGGAAAATGGTTCACTGCTATGTTGGAGTATGGCTTGGAGATAAAGCCTAGAAAACTGATCAAGGGACAAGGCTTGGAAAATCTTATGGAAGACCCCAATCTTTATCCTTTAGACATCAATTTTATTGTTGCATTATCTTAAGAGAAAGAGGATGATTCATTACCTCAGGTATTTGAAATATTTATTTCATCGCCATGGTACGATGATATTGTTTATGTTTTTCAACACATGAATCATCCTCCCAGTTTTCCTAGTAGTAAAGATAGATATTTGAAGTTGAGGGATCTTAAGTATTGCATCTTTAACAACGCTTTGTATTGGAAATATCCAGGTGGATTGTTGTTGAATTTATTCGTAGAAGGAGAAGTTGAAAAAGAGATGAATGACTTTCATAAAGGTGAATGTGGTGGTCATATTTTCTGGAAGACTAAATCAAATAAGATTTTGAGGTTTGGCTTCTACTGGCCAATTTTATTTTCAAATGTGTATAAGACTCTCATGAGTTGTCATGAATGTCAAAATTTTGAAGGAAAAATAAATCTTTTGTCGTTGTCCTTAAAACCCATCGCAGTTCAAGCACCCTTCTAGCAATGGGGTCTTGATTTCGTTGGCAAGATCCATCCTCCTTCATCAACTCAACAAAAATGGATACTCACTACCACTGATTAATTCACAAAGTGGATTGAATCCATTCTGACGAGGCAAGCTAAATATACTATCATCATTTAGTTTTAAGAAATAAATATCTTGTCTCTTTTTTGTTGTCCACATAAAATTATTACTAACAATGCAGCTACTTTTAATTCTATGAAAATGATTGAATTTTTTAATCAATATCACATAATACTTGGTCATTCCACATCATACTATCCTAAAGGCAACGAGTTGGTTAAATTGTCAAACAAATCATTGGTGAACATAATTAATAAGCTGCTTCAAGAGAACAAGAGAAATTGACACAAGAAGCTCATAAATGCTCTATGGGTGGATAGAGTTAGCACGAAGAGAACAATTAATATGTTTCCTTTTCAACTTATGTGTGGTGTTGACACAATATTTCCCAATTCTTTAGTTGTCCCGGTGATGAAAATTCTGCAAGAGATTGATAGTGAACCAAATGATATCTAGCGAAGAATCAATCAAATGATCCATTTATGACAGAAAAGAGAAGAATTCTTCAATCATACTTCAAAAATTCAGGAGAGAATCAAGAAAGTGTATGACAAGAAGACCAAAGCTGATGGTTTCAAAGTAAGAGATGTTGTTATTTGGTGGGATGCCGAGAATGAAGACAAAGGTAACATGATAAGTTTGATAATTTATGGAAATTTCCATACAAGATCACAACATTCAAAGGTAATAATGCATTACTGTTAGGATAACTTGTGTAATATTCCCAATTAGCTTTCATCTAGTTGGAATATTAAATTTTTATTTTGCTTCTTAGTTAGGAGAATAAGATGGTAGGGAGACCAATAAATATCCTTAGTAGGAACAAAATCACTCCAAATGTGAATGGAGGTAATAAAAGTAGCTGGATAAAGCACCCTTATGTGTGAATAGGTGATGAAGCATGTGGAATGGGTCAACTTTTACCAAATCAACAGCGTTGGTATGGAGGAGTGGATAATCAATGAGAGATAGCGCAGTTTTGTGGGGAGATTCTTTGCATGGAAGTAGTGGCTTTAATGAGTGGGGCCCAAGGTGAGGAAGCCCACCAAGCATATAAGGAAGGGAATGGAAGCCATGTAAAGCATGTTTTGATTATTATTTTGATTATGGTATGTTATGACTTGTTGCTCTCTTCAGTTGCTTAGCGGAGACTGCAGTGTTGTTTAACACAAGGGTGTTCCTGAGCGGGAATACCACCCTCATCCTTGGGGGACTTTGAGTTCCCACTCAGGAGAGGTTATTGGGCTACATTTCCACATTTCTACATTAGGAAAAGCTACAAATTTTTTCTACAGTGTAGTTTCTATTTATATTTGTGTTGTGTTGCAGGGTGCAGCAGTGGAGGGTTTGATAGGGCGATTTCTGAGCTTTTCTTCTATGGAGGAAACATTATTTCCATTGGGAGATCATTAATGAAGGTACCTGGGCTTCATTTCATATTTTGGCACCAGGCCAAGTCACCATCATCCCCTACAATGCATTTTCAGTCTTAGACTCCATTATTTTATTGAGCAGTTGCAGGGGTGATTTCAGTGCCTCATTTGGGGTGTTTTATTTTCAGTGAAGGGATCAGCCTTTCACTTGAAGAGTCCATTGGAGGATTTCAATTTAGTTTTTCATCAGTTTTAGCCACCTCCTTTCAGGTGCCCAGTTGCAGAGTGTATTCACCCCTGGGGATGCATTCCATCATTCTAATATTTTGTGTATTTTTGAAAACCCTTCATGGGTTGTCTAGGAAAAGTGTTTGGGAGCAAAGATATCCATTTTCAGTATTTTTTTAGCATTATATTATCAGATACATTCATTTATATTTTCCAATTTTAGTGTTACTCATTAAAATTTCACTGTATTGGCATCATTATTTTTTGTAGCAGTTGTATTAAATGTTTTGGTGCTTTTAGGCATTGGAGGCTTCTCTTGCCTAGCTTGAGGGACTTGATCCCCAAGATATTGTACTAATTTTTTGTTGTTATACTTAATACCATGCATCTATATTTGCCTCATATGTGATTTATTTATATTTATTGGATTTTTCCACTTTTATGTGTTATATTGTTGCTTTTCCTATTTTGGAATATTACAGTGGTATCAGAGCATAATCTTGGCTCAGCCTATGGATTTCAACCATTATGATATCAGAAGAGTAGGAAGAAGAATAATAGATCTCAAATGATAGAAAGAATGATATTTGTATCATATCTTTTCATATCTATGAAGGACCTCTCCAGGGAGGTCAAGTAAAGGAGAATGGACAGATGCAATGAAACCTCAAAAGGGTTTCCAGATGAGGAAGGTCAATGCACTTCCTATCAGCAGCAAAAGAAACTGGGATTTCATAGAGCTCCAAAGCATTGTAATATGTCCACTTTCTTTGAAGAGGAAGGTGAAAGGAATGGAGATGGGGGAAACTTAGATCATGAGATTCTAAGTGAGTATCTTGCAGAATATAAATCTCAATCAAGGGCTTTCAAGGAGAATCTAACTCTCCAACAGTTTATTTAGATCAAATAAGAAAGGATACCTTCCAACAATAGTAGAAGGAAAAGACATAATAGATTCCTATTGTGTACTTTTGATGGGTCATCCACATGCACATCAAGGGCTTGGAGAAAGAATTTATATGCATTCTTCTTGCTACATCCAGTAGTAGAAAGAGAATTTGTTGAGATTACAGCACTGCACCTTGAGGGTGAAGCAAACATTTGGTGGTTCAACCATTTGAATGATTCAAGAGTGACTACTTATGCAGATTTTACTCAAAGGTTAATCAAGAAGTTTGATAGAAGGAAACCAGAAGAAGAACAACTTCCACCACCACTTTTTGCAGGAGTAATTGCACCAGGAAAAGGAACACTTGCATCCTTGTAGAGTGTTCTTGATCTCTTAAAATTTAGCTTTCCATGAATTATATAGTAGATGCATGAGGGAGAGGATAATTTTACCAGTGTTTGTACAGTAGTAGAGGAGAAGCCATCACCATCAAAGCATTTGGAGGAGTCATTACACTGGTAGGAGGAACCCTTGTAGTAGTACAAGATGTTCCCAAGATCAACTTAACCGAGGTATGAAAATATTTCCACTTCCTATTATTTCATCACATCATATGGAGAGTTGTGGGGACATGCCATCATGGAAATTGCATGACATAGGGTCAAAACATACTACTGATTTGGAGCAGCAGACTATCACTGTGCAAAGGACCCTTGACTGGTTCAAGGAGGAGATATATAGTCATCCTAGTATTCCATTGTTGATATGCAAAAAACACTTTGGGTTGGAGTGTAGAGTTTTGGAGGGTAGGATGACCATAATCCTAATCAATCTAATGCAGAACTGTGTGTTCAGTATTGTGCATGATCATGGGACAGCAGATACACCATCATGGAGATCAACAGCTCTGTCATTGAGCAGCAGTTATGAGTTGGGGACCCAACTATTATTGGGAAATTATGATGACCATTACACTTCTCTAGCATTAGATAAGTAGATGGTGGATGACAGACATCTTATCTCCCATTACTATGATGGATCCTTCTTGATGAGCACTTCACAGCTCAATGAGAAGCCTTTGTCTTTAGCATATTTTAATCCTTATGGGTTCAACATGGTCATGGATGAGTGGTCTTCATGTGGAGATTTCTAGGAGGTTGCACTTAAACATCATGAAGTGAAAATATAGTTATCAGATTTGAGAGGCTGGTATTCTCCATTCAAGGGATACCAATTTGGAGTAGGACGAAATACACTCATAGTTGGATGGATGGGTGATGGTGATGAGCAAGGGGTTGGTGAGCCACTTGCAGATCTATGACACAGGGAAGCAGGAGGCATGGCTGCGCTGGCTACTCTTGAAAGAGTTTGGCCATCATGTGACATATCCTATTTTAAAGGGTATGTTACTGTTTTGGACATGGCATGACACTTGCATCATGTGGCAGCAAGGAGTTTGGTTGTATTGGGGTGATGTGACATTTTTCATGTCAATCATCATGTTTTCACTCCATGGTCTATATGATGATGATGTCAGGAGGAAGAAAGAGCTATTGTTTCTCTGGTTACTCTTGGGAGAGTATGGGATGATTTTCTCCCATACCTTGCATGGTGATTCAAGGATAAAGGATGGCACCATCATGGTGTAAGGAGACCACTCCATGGCTTTGGAGAATCATAAGATACTTCCACATAAGGAGGAATCTTCAACATATGGTAGAGGTTGGTGGCCACTCATGCATACTTTGGCCAAACTCAGAAGGTTTTGAATGGGTGATAGCTTCCCATGGAAGGCTAGTCTCCGAAAACTTCAACCTTCACTTGAGCATGAGCAACTACAGGAGGAGTAGCAGAGGCAGGATAACATCATCTCGGTATATGACTTTGGCACGAGAGATGTTAAAGAAGAGGGAAACAACATGACAGGTGCTTTACATTATATATCAGCAACACTATCATTACAGAGTATAGATCGTTATTGGAGATCCCAGTTGTTGGTGGAATACTCCAAGGATCTCTTCTCATGTAGGATACTTGATGGCGAGTATTCGGATGGGAGATATACAGTGAGAGATGGGGTCATTTATTTTCAGAGTAGGTTCTTCTTGACCCAAGCCTCGAAGCTCAAGGAGAAGCTACTATATGCAACATATGAGGGTTTTCTCTCCAACCACATGGATTTCATGGGAGCATATCATACTATCATGGAGGGATTCACTTGGGAAGGATTCAAAGAGGAGATGCATGTTTGGAGATTGAGGAGAGACATAAATCCTTGGTAGAGTTATCACAGCCACTTTTTTATCACTCAGTAATGTCTCAAGGTTAAATAAATAACTCACCGAGGTAACCATAAACCTACTTTTAAACTCTAGGATCCAGCCTTCCTAAGGTTCAGAGAGGGATCTCTCTATAAGATTTAACTTCATTTTAATGTTTGATTTTAGGCTAGTTATAAGGAAAATTTGGTTTTAAGATTTGGTTTGTTTGGTGGGAAAAATCACTTAATGAGATGGATAGTGAGAGATATGTTTTTCCATTGGGCTAAGGAGTCAAATGTCAAGCAGACAGGACTAGGATCAAGGTTAAAAAATCAAATGTTTTTAGGGCAAGATATCTAAGTCATTCAAAGATATTGGAAGGCTGATTGGTGAAGTGGTTTGATCGAGATAAAGAGAAATCAAGTATTATTTAATTTGGATAAGGAAGAAGAAGACAGGGGTCATTAAAGAGAGGGAGCAATTAAGGGTTCCCTACTCTAGAAATCAACAGAAAACATAGAAATGATAACTAGTTAAAGACAAGGTGCTTTTAACAAATCATGTAATAATACTCCTAGCTCATCATTCAAATTTAGAACACATATATGGATGCATGTAAAACATGAGAAGATAAACAAAGACAATAGAAAGTACTACACTTCAATGGCTCATCACATGAATCTTGAAATATGATGCTAGATGATTTGATCCAGTCTGCTACTTGAACTTGCTACAAAAAGCCTTCAGGTACAAAAAAAATTACTATAGAAATATTTAGAAATTTATTCCACAATAATAATTCAAAGAGTGAAGTATTTATTCAAATTCTAAACTAGAATATCTTGAAAGATATCAAGATTGGTTTACAAATATCTCAAACTGTATTACATAAATAGAACTTAAATAAAGAACGCTAAAAAATAATGAATCTATTCGGCACTATACTTACGGATTGATGGTGACAATGAAGAGAATTCGAATTTGATATCAACTCTTAGTTGATGATGAGGCATCCAAGTCACTAACTGTCTCCTTCCTTTGTACATTTTGCTCCAGAACTTCTGCAACATTTGGGTCCAATGATACCTTTTTATATCTAAATCTGAAATAGATATGTAACAAGTGAAAGAGGTTTTGGTAGATAAATATTTTAATAATATAAACCTCTCTCAGTTGCCAAAAATTTAGTTCCAGTTGTTCACCATATGCTCTGCACAGATATGTGTAAAACATAACTTTGCATAGTCTGAAATATAGGCTGAAATTATGTGCATGTATATCTCATTCTGTAGTACCTGTGCATAAAGTGAGATAGGTTTATGTAGAGTGGCATCTTAGGAACATAAACCTCATCTAGTTTTGCAAAATTCATCTTGGATTGGACAGAATATTTTCTGTAACACTATGAATTACACAAGAAATTTCTGCAAAAATGTCCCTTCATGCTCTGTTTTCATCTTTTAACCTTACTGTTATTTTAACTGTTTTTACTTTCACTTTGGATAAAATTAATTGTTGTTGGTGAAATTATTCTCATATATTTTAACTATTACTGCCTCTGTATTTACTTTTACTGTTTTACCTTGATTGCATTTATTCACCTATTTTCACTTTCATAGTAAGCCTTTCAACTACTCATGCTTCTGTGTTTTTAGTAAAAAATGATTTTTTTTACTAAAGACACATGTAAAATACAAAATGTTCCTTTGGAGAGTAGTTTCAAAGAATCTTTCACTATGCTGGTGAAAATGTTTCATCCTTTTTTCTGACCATCATTATGTAAATTTCTTCATTCTGCTCTATTACTGTATGAAATATTCTTGTTTTAGGAAAAACCATTCAAACTCATTTCCTTGTGAATTCTTAGAGTAAAACTAATCTTTAACTAGTATTTAGATTGTTTTATCCAAATTCTCCTTTTTCTAATAACCTGCAACAATAAAACAATTTGTTAAATGAAAACGAAAGTCTGCGGGGAGGTGAGCAAGGGTTTTATTGAACTGAGAAGTCTTTGGAAGAAATCTGGACTGTTTATGGATCATTTTTACATTGGCAATGGTATTATAGTGGTTTTTTGCAATGCATGGTGAATAAGCAATGTATCGCATAGTCTATTGCACAGTTATGTCACATGGACATACGGTTTGGGTGCAGGGCAAGGAAATATCACCAGGCAGTTTTCGCATTATGCAAAGGTGGTAAGCTATATTTTTTCTAAGGATGCGATCAAATGAGAATAGGCTGCATGGAGGAGAGATAATGGGTAAATACCACTCATTTCGCAAATATTGAAATGGTTAATGTTTGCGCAAGTGAAAATGTGATACAGTGTTTGGGTCGTCAGATCTGGAGAGATAAGTAAGAATGGTGGAGATTGTTTTAGAAAGTTGCTAGGCATATGTGGGCATGGGGCTTGGGATTTTGTGTTGTGGCAGGACTAGTTTTAATATTAAAACATATGTTTTAATATAAAACTAATGTTTTATTTATGATATGGTGGGGTGTATTTACACGGTACATGAAAAATTTAAGAATGTTTAACAACCATTGGGGGCGGGTTATAAAATATGATATATTTTAACCTATGGGGAATAGGGCAGGGAATTATATTTAGCATGGGTAATATAGAACCATAGGTTCAAACTAAATAAGTGGGTTTTGGGATTTTTTAAATAAAATGAGTTAATTATGTATACGGGAAGGGGTAGTATAAGGGATTTAATACTTTATGTTAAAAAATTAATATGAAATGAAATGTAATGAATGAAAATACAAAAAATAAACTAAGTGTAAAATAGGCATTTTAGCAAAAAAATTATCCCATTTAGATATTTGCACATAAACTTAGGATAAATTGTATTTTGTGGGTTTTTGAGTGTTTTTGGATGAAATGAAATTAATTAAGAGGGGATTTTACTTTTTCTAAGAAAAAAGGTGTTTTACTTAGGAAAAGGGTTTGTATTTTTGGAGGAGGGTGAATATGCTTGGGAAATGGATTTTATGAAGGGAATCCAATATTTTTAAATAATAAGTTACTCAGCCTTGGGTCCGGTCCCAACATAAGTAAGAGAAATTCTCTAAGCCACTTTAACTGAAGGTTTTGAATAATGGATCATTGTGGGGGAGGGGAACCTAGTAATTTTCCCCATGTTGCTTTATTACATGCCTTGCACAACTTCTTTCTACCTACCCATCATTATTCTAACATTTTTTACTTCATTTGCATGGGTGCATTTAAGCTTGCAACCCTAAATCCATTTTTCTTTTAAAGCATAAAACTACCTAATTCTAATATTATTTCATCTGAGGGCTCAGATTAAACTATTGAGCTCCTCATTTATTCTCTATTTTAACTATTGATCTGCCAAGATTAAAATATTTGGCTAGATATTTATTCTCTACCTAACAACATGAAATTTAAAGCATGAGAAGTCAATATTAAGCAGTTTGACCTTCATGGATTATGGCATTTTGAACAAGCTGCACATAATATTTATTTTGCAGAAAAAATAAATAGTAGTGGTATTTGAATTTGCATCACTTTCATGATCTATTTTATCTCTTTTTTGTTGGGGTTCATATTTAATATTATTTTGATCTTTGCTTCTTTTTTTCCTTTGATTGTCCTTTTAGGACATACCATCTTTTCATTTTTTAATTTGGGAATACATTTGCAGAAAGCAAAGGTGTGTTCAATATTTCAAGATTTTAACAGAGTCAATTCAAAATTATGAATCCTATATTTATAGGACCCTAACACACTTCATTTCCCATTGGGAATGAGGGGAGGCCCATCTATGAGCCATTTCAACAGCTTGTTCAAGGTACATGGTAAGGATTGTGTTTATGTGCATAATGATTCACTAACCATGTATTTGTATTTCCTTTCCATCCATGTATATTTCATTGCTCCAAGAGGGGGCACTCTTCCCTATATACTTCTTGGTCCATTTTGGGCCGTAAGCAGTGATGTGGATGGCCACTCCCTAGGATATTTTTGGGAGTTGATATATCAATTGGGGTGTACTCAGTTGACACCATACATCATTCACCTTCTCTTATCATGTGAGAGGATTGGGGCAACAAGCAAGTGGTTGAGAAACCACTCATCATACCATATTTTCATGCAGTTAGGAGTAAAACTACACTGGTTTCACTTGAGGGACCATTATCCTTCTCTGGTCTTATATATGCTAGCTAGTATGACTTTTATTATGATCCCATATGTTTATGATGCCCTTATCATTGTTGTGGGCATGATTGGATAGATGACACATGGATCGGATGTGCCCATTGGGAATGAGATTCTCCACATTTCTTATGCTTCATGCTTCAGGGAGAACATTGGGAAATCCATGATTACTACATTTGACCTCTTGTTTCCTTATGGGATGGGCGATTTGGTTAACTTGAGAACTTGGGAGATGCATCTCACAAGCACTTGGGAGGAGCATTTCATGGATAGATTGACTGGGGGACACTTGGTTCATGAGGAGAGCTTATCACATGGAGGTGTCACAAGGGAAGGGGGAGAATTTTTGCAGCACTCACCTTTATAGTTGCTTGAGGAGAAGAAAAATTTGGGAGGGGAGGATTGTAATATTCCGAATTAGCTTTCAGCTAGTTGGAATATTAAATTTTGTTTTTGATTCTTAGTTAGGAGAATAATAGGGTAGGGAGACCCATAAATCTCCTTAGTAGGAATAAAATCACTCCAAATGTGAATGGAGGTCATCAAAGTAGCTGGATAAAGCACCCTTATTTGTGAATAGGGGATGAAGCATGTGGAATGGGTCAAATTTGACCAAATAAATAGTGTTGGTATGGAGGGAGTGGATAATCAATGAGAGACAATGCATTTTTGGAGGGAGATTCTTTGCATGGAAGTAGTGGCTTTAATGAGTGGGGCCTAAGGTGAGGAAGCTCACCAAGCATATAAGGAAGGGAATGGAAGCCATGGAAAGCATGTTTTTATTATTATTTTGATTATGGTTTGTTATGAATTGTTGCTCCCTTAAGCTCTTTAGCGGAGACTACAGTGCTTTTTAGCACAAGGGTGTTCCCGAGTGGGAATCCAACCCTCATCCTCGGGGGATTTCGAGTGCCCACATAGGAGAGGTTATTAGGCTACATTTCCACATTCCAACATCAGGCCAAGCTACAACTTTCTTCTACAACATAATTTCTATTTAGAGTTGTGTTGTGTTGTAGGGTGCAGTAGTGGAGGGTTTGATAGGGCCATTTCTGAGCTTCTCTTCAGTGGAGGAAGCATTATTTACATTGGGAGATCAGTAAGGAAGGTCCCTAGGCTTCATTTGATATTTTGGTATGAGGAAAAATCACCATCATCCCCTACAGCATAGTTTCATTCTTAGACCGCATTATTTTATTGAGGAGTTCAAGGGTGATTTCAGTGCCTCATTTGGGGTGTTTACTTTTCAGTGAAGGGATCAGCCTTTCACTTGAAGCATCCATTGGAGGAGTTCCATTCAGTTCTTCATCAGTTTCAGCCACCTCCTTTCAAGTGCCCAGTTGCAAAGCTTATTTAGCCCTAGGGATGCATTCCAACATTCTGATATTTTGTGTATTTTTGGAAACCCTTGCTGGGTTGTCTAGGAAAAGTGTTTGGGAGCATAGATCTCCATTTTCAGTATTGTTTGAGCATTATATTATCATATCTATTCATTTATATTTTCTAGTTGCAGTGTTACTCATTAAAATTGCATTATATTGGCTTCAGCATTTTTTTTAGCAGTTGTATTACATGTTTTGGTTCTTTTAGGCATTGGAGACTTCTCTTGCCTAGCTTGAGGGACTTGATCCCCAAGATATGGTACTCATTTTTTGCTGTTATACTTAATGCCATGGATCTATCTTTGGCTCATATGTGACGTATTTATATTTACTATTTTTTTCCACTTTTATGTGCTATATTGTTGATTTTCCTATTTTGGAATATTACATCTTGATGGGCAAGAAATTCTGGGAGGGCTAGTGAATGGTGGGTTCCTCAAACACTACCTTACATAAGTTTGAATAAAAAAGTTCACTTTCATTATAAATATCACTTTTATTTTCTGTCAAGAATAAGGATCTATTGCATAAATTTGAAGCTCGAGGAGAAGGCAATGAGACTTCTACGATTAGGTGATGTTTTCCTTACAAAAAATTTCAAAAAGTTTAGTCAATTTTTGAGTCAGTTTTTTCAATTTGTCGATGTCATTTCAGTTTTTACTCCATAACCCAATGGATAAGGCTACCTAATCTACAGTGTTATTGACACCTCCTAAAGGAAATTCCATCCCCATCTGGAGCGAATGTTAGTGTCCAATATTCAGTGATCAATATGTACTCTTTCAGATTTGTCTGGTAGTTGCTCTAGGTCAAAATTTTTCATTTCCAAGTCAGTTTTCAAATCGCTGGATATGTTTAGGCTTCCAAAGGCTACTCCCTTCAGTTTATTCATGGTCATTGTCATATCATGAGTCATTTCCTTCGTTTCCTTTAGATTTTTAGGTCAATTCATCATGTTTTCACCTAGGTCAATGTATAGGTGTCTTTCATTTCGCCTCCATAAAAATCCAAAATTTCTCATAAAAAGGACAAAAAGAAGAGTAATTCATTTCCATCATAAAAATACATATTTAAAAGGGAGTTAGCTTAGGTAGGGGAATAAAAAAGAGATAATTTGTCTCCTTTCAAAAATTGGTTTCATTGTCAAATTATTCAAAAAGAAAAGTGTTTTTCAAAAGGGTCATGTTTTCACGAAATGACAAAAAAGGGTGTTTTATTGATGTTATATAAAGGAAAAAAGTGATTTATTTCACTCATTTTTACCTCCTCTTGCTTGATAAAGTGTATTTCTTACCTTCAGATTACATTACCATTGCCAAAGGTGGAAGAAAACTGTCAAAATTTGCAAGAAATTCCAATCTACTATGTTTCTAGAGGCTCCATGACACTTCTGAAGTAGTTGCACGACATTTCTAGGTCTGTGCAACGCTTTTGAGCATTAGTGTTATGCTTATGGGTAGTTCTATGTTATGAATATAATTCATAACAAATAGTATAAATAAAATAAATATAATTATTAATAGTCAAATAAGGATTATGTAAGTATTAATTAAGTTAGTGAAAGGGCATGTCTAAAAGACATGCCCAATCATGAAAGGCCACCTGCCTAGGTATATAAGCAGGGCCTCATTGTAACATTTCTGATCACTTATACATTTTATATATAATATATTATTATTACGAATACCTCTTGTGTACTTTACAATTAAGTCAACAAGCCTACGTTTTTGTTGTTCCATTGGTATCAGAGCAGTTCAGTTGTGACTGTTGTCCGCTGATGCTGGTTGCCTTCGGCTATTACAAGAAGTGTTGTTGCCGCCACCGTGGTGCTGCTGCTGCATTCAGCGTTCCTTGAAATTTTTGTTGCTCGATTTCATCATCAATGGGGATGGGCGATCTCAATAAAAAATTGATTGATCTTGAGAGTAAGATCAATAATAATTCTGATGACTTCACCAAAAGATTAGTCGATCTAAAGGGTAAAGTTAAGAGACATTCCAATGACATCAAAAATCTTCAAGACATGAAAAATTGGATAGAAAGACAATTTTGGCTAGACCATAATGACTCACAGACAATCATAACCAAGCAATGCAAAATCTAACCAACATTTGTGACAATATAAGTCAGACACAAGGACCAATATTCCCGAATATTGGACATAGTCAACAGAACAATTCAACCAATTCAGGGAATTCAGAAGATCTTGATGAGAATGATATAGATCAAGATGAGTATCAAGATGAGGATCCTGATAAAGTTGATCTTGAATTGGATTATGAGAAAGAAGGGGAAGTAATGGAGTTAGATACTTCTCCAAACACTAGGCATCAATTAGAAAATGAGTCTTATGTTTCCAAAGATACAACAATCCAACCACTAGAAATTCCAAGGGAATTATTGGGTAGCTATGATTTCCAAACATTTGTTTCTAATGTTGAGAGAGTCATTAATCCAACACTTGTGATGGTTGAGACAGATATACCACCATGTGCAGTTATTGATGGTGTGCATGCTAAGGGTTTTTCTAGAACTAGGGTGATTATATATCATTCTAAAACAATGGGATTTGTTGTCGTTGAAAAGTACACAATACCCGTTTCTCTTTCAAATGTTAACCTTACATTTGCTGCTAAAACAACTAGGGTAGCTGGAGATGTTGTTTTTCTGCACCCTGTACACAATTATGCATTAATAGCATATGATCCTGCAACACTAGGTCCATGTGGGGCTACAGTAGTGTGTGCAGTTGTTCGTCTTCCTGAACCTGCTTTGAGGAGAGATGAGCGATTAAGTTCCTTTTCTCTTATTGCACGTGCTGCACCTGGGGAAAGTATACCTTTACTTGCAATTTTGTTTCCTAAAAGATGTTCATTGCTTAATCAGAGCAGATGTATATGATCTGATCCCACTCCTATTCTAGAGGAGCTTCATTGGCTTCTACTAATATCTGGTCATTTCCTTGTTGACTCTGGTGATGGAGAGACTCCATTGGTTCCAGAGACAATACAAGTTCAATTTTTGGATATAAGAGAGCCAGAGAATCATCCAGTAGTTTTTCTATCTCGATGTATTATTGATTTGGTAGAACAAAGTTTGGATTCAAAGATGCAAGAAGAAATTTTCAGTCCTCAGCTAATGGAGGCAGTGGTATGTTTTTTTGCAAGGTAGACTGGTACATATTTAATGCCACCTGACGCTGGTAGGGGACCAAATTGTACGCCTAGTCAGGAAGGTGAAAGGCATCCTGAAACACAGCTTGGAAGGAGTGGTCTTCTAAATGTATTTGGAGAAAAAAAGCAAGGGAAATTTTTTATTGGAACTCTTGTTCGCATTGCCATTATGACATTGAACTTATGGCCCAGAGAGAAAAATCTATAGGAAATCACATGTTTCCAGCTTCTACCTGCCTTGGTTCAATGACGAAATATATGTGTTCACCTTGTAACACTAGATCCATGGAAAGAAATTTCAAAATCCTTTGCAAATCAGAGAAAGATGTTTCAGTTACCAGCACGTCTTTAGTGATCACTTGCAGAGAATCTTTACCGCTCTGCTCTGAGGAGAGATGAGCTAGGAAGAGTTCAGGCACTATGGATTAGATTCTCTTTTCACCAAGAATTCTCAGAGGAGGATGATCGTGGCGACAAGGATGGGGATGGTCAATATGAAAATGACCACAACAATGACTAAACATCATCGTTCTCCAGTGGGGGTGCTGTCAGTCATATCTTGCAGAGTTGGTAGCCTCGGGTTTCCGCTGGTGGCCCAAAAAGAGTTGTGCTCTCTAGAAATGTGACTGAATATTTCACCAGTGTTGGAGCTTTCATCCTCATTTCGTAGGTCATCAGTGTGGTTTTTGGTGTTCCCCTTCCAACAGGGCTTCCCCCGATCCTCACAGTGCTGGAGGTTCTTGACAATTCCATTCATCTTGTGATCGAGGTCACACAGTATGTGGGAGAGAACATTGTCAGGAACATGGCCATGAATGAAATTGAGGAGCTTTTCTGTGTTCATAAGGTTTTGAAGACAAGACCACCCATCACATTCCATGTTGGTAGGACCACGCTTGTTCGCATCATAAATGTGATTGGAGAGGTTGTTCGTGAAAAGGGAAAACTAAATACTGCGCAATTCCTACCAATTCATCGTCGGGATCCTTCCTTTTTTTATCTGTGGGTGCCAACGCATAACAGGGATGCTACAGCCTTTTTGGAGGACCATAAAAATTCCTCGATAGCTGTTCGTTTGATATGTTGTGTAAATCCCATCGAAGGGTGTCCAACGTCACATGTTTTTGTCCACCGTTGCTTGCGTCGAAATCCATTTCCACTATGTCTGGTATTTCCATCCACCGCCCTTAGCTGCTATGCATCATTGTTCCCTTGACCATTGACCAGTATCTTGCCGTATCTTCTTGACCTTCAACCAACTCAACCCTTGATCGTAACCCTATTTGTACCCTTCTGATTATAGCCATACACTTTAATAACCATATAATTATAAATTTTAATTATCAAACAAATATATATATATATATTTAAAATATTAAAAAAAAAAAATGAATCCTAAATTCAATAAATAACCACCCACAGAAATATACAGGATGAAGTACCAGTGATGCCAACTTATAAGCGAAGATGAAGAAATCATTAGTAATATACGTCAACTTATAAGCAAAGATGAATAAATCATTAGTAATATAGCTTTGAGGACAAATATTTTGAAGGAAAGGGCAATGTTATGAATATAATTCATAACAAATAGTATAAATAGAATAAATATAATTATTAATAGTCAAATAAGGATTATGTAGGTAGTCATTAAGTTAGTGAAAGGGCATGTCTAAAAGACATGCCTAGTCGTGAAAGGCCACCTGCCTAGGTATATAAGCAGGGCCTCATTGTAACATTTTTGACCACTTATACATTTTATATATAATATATTATTATTACAAATACCTCTTGTTTCCTTTACAATTAAGTCAACAAGCCTACAGTTTTGTTGTTCCACGCTATGTTTCTATATAAGTCTGATACATTTTTGGATTTTTGCCTATAAATCAACTACCAAAGCTTAAAAACAACTTTTTAAACCTCTTGTGGCCTCCTAGATAGTAAGTGGACACTTCCAAAGCTTTTTTCAAGCCAATCCATAAGTATATAAGTGTTTCCATCATTACAGCTTTTCTCTCCTCCATTCTAGGGTTTCTCCTTTATTAATTGGTTTAGGCCATTGGAGACCCTTTTCCCACCATCTAAAACCTTAATTTATCCTTTATAAACCCTACCACAACACCTCCTATCACTCACAATCCATTTTACCCTTGTTTCATCAAAACCCTAAGTCCCCACTACAATTTCACAACAAAACTAGAAAATCTTTGTGTTTTCTAATTTTGACCCATTTTCCCATACCCATTTCAAGTAATTTCACTTGCATCGTTAATCTAACACATTACCCTATTGCCTCAAATTTTTGGGGAATTATCCTCAACCTTCTTATACCCCATCACAACCCCTAAACCTACCCTATCTGAATCCCCTATTTTTCCAAATTCACCATCCCTACCCACTAATTTCATCTAGGAGGATTTGATTGTGTTCACAACTACTATGGAGGGTGCAAAGTAAGTTCAAAAGGGAGGTCACCACTCTATATTTGAGCCATCCACATTGCAAGAACTTAATGCTTCCCCATATGCCAAAATATGTTTTGAAAACATTGGGTTTCTGAGATTTTGTGAGAAGATTATGGAGGTAGGATGTCATGCCTCATTGACTATCCTTTTTTCCACAAACTTCAGAAAATGCAAGGCCATTATTGTAGGCATTGAATTCACTTTGTCAAGCGAGGCCATCACTTCAACAACATGGATCCCAAATGAAGGATAATTCTGGTTCAAGGGCATGGAATTGGACCTTGAAAACTATCCAATGTTCCTAAAACCTCATTGCATAGATGAACCTGAACATGTTTTCCCTTTCAGGCATCTACTTGACAAGTATGCCCCATTAATGAACCGCATCATGAAGTATTTTACATGTGAGGGAATATTTTCAAGATTGTACCAATACCATGTCAAGTTGCTAATGCACTTTACAGCTACCAAATCTCTCAATTTGTCAAATTATATATTCAAGAGTTTGGTCAAGATGGTGAAATATTAAAAAGAAAAGGTAGAAATCCTCATCCCAATAAATTTCACCATGGTTTGGTAAATATGATTTTTATGCACCAGCTCTCAGCAAACAACATGACCTAGAAAGTTTCATGGATAAAGTAGCATCAGCTCCTGCTACTAGTCCACCCATTGTTCATAGCACAACATCAGTATAGCCAAAGGAGGTTGGCTCTTCTAGAAAACAAGATCAGATTCAAAAGAACCTAGGTTTGATCACTCAAACCTATGAGAAGGGAAAGATAATTGGTTTTGCTCCCAAGACCATAAGAGATGTATTGGAACCTGAAATTACACCTGAGCAAAGTCAAAAAGTGGATCAACCACCTAGCCATGATAGTGAGTCACCATTGCAGCATCATGATGAACAAGTACACTTAGATGTTGACATGGCAGAGAAGGTTAAGCATAATTCATTTGAATAAATGATTAAAGAGGAAGATGACGAAATAGTAGAGTTGAGGGAGATTTTCTCAATTGAAAAATCTCAGATCACATTCCTACAACAAGAGAATCTTTAGCTAAAGTTGAAATTACTCCTCAAAGACAAGCTAAAGGTACATGTGAGGAGGATAAAGGCAAGGGAAAAGAGATTGCAGATGATGATCAGCTGGAGGATGTAGAGGTTGGAACAAAAAGAAGAAGACCAAGGACAATAGGCCTCAAGAAGGAACTTCAGAGAGAAAGAGAATCAACAACTCCTAAAATGGGTTGGCATAATTTTGATAAGTTGATTCTTGATGAAATAAATAAATAAAGAGAGTATTGGCTTGATAGGGTCAATGGGCACCTTGAAAAGCTAATGAAGAAAGCTAAAAAGAACAATTATCTTGACATACATATGGCCAGTCATTATTGCGCTAGGAACAAAATTTCACAAATCAAGCTTAAACAAGTGAAAAATAAGCTTAGCTCAAATGAAGCTCAAGGTGAAAGACAACTTAGACCTCCTTGTTGAGGCACCCATGGTTGTTTAGCCCATCCTCCACATGTGTTGTAGAACCAATTTTGGACAATTTTGAGCACTTTTTGCACAAAAACTGGAAATTTTGCCTCCATAGAAGCGTTGTGCTGAAGCGCGACGCTTTCTCTCAGAGCGTCCAAATGAACTTTTTATTACATGGATGTGTGAATATTGATGATTACATGCCATATTTGAAGTTGGTTTTCCATGAAAAGCTCTGGTTTTGAAGAAAAATGCAAAAATACCACCTCATTTATTTGCTTTTTCCACTATTTTGGAGTAGGCGCGACACTTCTGGATTAATGTTTGTTGAGATTCAACAAGATGATGAGCTTAGTGAAAATGAGTCACCTTCACTAAGTGGGCCTGCAGGCTATTTTTGGTGCAAGTCTATTTTTAGACTATGTCTATTTTTAGACATGGTGATCATATTTCAGAAGTTGCAGGATGCTATTTGTGGATGGTTGGTCAAGTTGGAAAAATAGATGAAATTCTATTTTTATAATATTGGGCGAAGTCTATTTATAGGTCCTTGATCTAAAATTAGAAGTGTTGATTATTATTAGCTCTTGATGATAACCCGACAATAAACAAAGACTTATTCTCTTGGAGCACTTAATTTCAGTGTATAGATTTGGAAAATCAGTGGGCTGAAGGAATTACGCAATTCCTAGGGTTTACTAGTGGTTCATGCATGGAGGACTCAGTTAGAACTGAAGTGGAAAAGTTATGATAGAGTTGGAAGAGTAGTTCATGGAGTTGTTATTCAATTTAACTCAGTTAATGGAGTTAAACTCAGTTGAGCTAGTTGTATCTAGTCTAACTGAATGGTACACTAGTGAGAGTGGAGCGAATTAATTATTTAATTAATTCAAAAATAATAACTCATTAATCAACTTAACAATACAGCAGTTAACTACAGTGCATGGTAGTTCTAGTGGAGAGATAGGTGAAAGGGAAAGATGGACTATCTGTTGTGACTATAGTGATGCATTGATTGCACCACATACGCATTGGAGTTTCCAATGAGGATTGTGCAGTCAAGGCAAGGGTAATTAGAATTCATTCAGATCTATTCTTTAGCAGGGATTTTGCAGTAGAGGCAGGCTAGCAGGTGGCAAGAAATCAGTGCATGGATTTGCATATTTCTTCTTATTAGTGTGTGACACTTGATTGTACTGAGAGATTTATGTACTAAGCTTTGTATGAGATTGCCACATGATATCCATAATACATAATATATGATAGTTGGGGTTTTCAGCTTCAGGATTTCTGGTTAAAAAACTGTGTTATGTGTGATTGTTTTTATTGCTTCATGTGTTTGCAATTGAGTTTTTAAATTTCCGCAAAATATTAACAGTGGAAGGATTTTTTATTTAGCAAGAAGATAAATATTGTTAGATCAAGAGAATCTGGATATATACATGCATCTTGTATATAATTTCTACATGGTATTGGAGTAGTGTTAATTCTTGAAGATTGCAATTGTGAAGAATTGTTGAGTTTGTGCTTGTGGACAATTCAAATTTGCTTCAGAAAATTGTTGGTGCGATAGTTGAGTATACATTGAAATGTCTTTCAATGGGTTGCGATTGGAGTATGCCCTTGATGGGAGCTCGAATTACATAGCCTGGAAGGATAGGATGGAGGCGGTGCTAGAGGATAATGGACTAAAGGATTTCATCAATAGAAATGTTCCTAAGCTGGGATCTAGCGATGTTGCATTACTTGACGCATGGAAAAAGAAGATAGCAAAGACAAGAAGAATTATGTTGGAAGGTGTGAAGGACCAAATTGTGTCCAACCTTCACGGGAAAGCCACTCCATTTTTAATTCAGAAGGCTTTGAAAGATTTTTTCCAAAGCAACAGCAACCAGAGGAAGTTGGCGCTGAAAGATAAGCTCAGAAAAATAAAAATGGAGAGGGGAGACAATATTCCAAAATATCTCACGAAGTTTTTCCACTCTAGGGATGAACTGGGATGTGTGGGGATTACTGTTGATGATGAATACTTGGTGAGCTTGGTTCTCCTTGGGCTTCTGAAGAGTTGGCATAGCTACGAATACTTTGTCAATGGACCGGAGAAACTGTCAGGATTGGAGCGACTTTGGTCAGATCTCGTGCAGGAGGAGATAAGGCGAGGTATTAGGGATGGATCTTCATCGAAGAATGAAGATGAAGAGAATTGCACTTTGGCTGCCAAAGAAAGAAAAGGGAAGGGGAAGAAATTTCCTTCAAAATATGATGCTAAAAGCAAGAAGCAGGATTTTTCCAAGGTGAAGTGTTTTCGCTGTCACAAACATGGGCATTTCGCCACTAACTGCCCACAAAAGAAGAAGAACAAGAAGGTTGTTGGAGCTGCAGCTGGAGAGGCCTTAGCCTCACAATTTGAAATTGATTTCTCTTTGATCGCATGTTTGGTTTCAAGCTATATGGGATTGGTGTGGTATCTTGATAGTGGTGTGTCTTTCCATATGACGGGAGAAAAGGAGTTGTTTAGTGACTTGGAGGGGAAGGACCTTCAAATGCATATAGAGATGGGCGACGATGTTCGATACAATGCAACTGGCATTGGGAACATTAAATTTGAGAGGGAGTCCGATAATCCATTGTTTTTGAAAGATGTTATGCATGTTCCAGGTCTGAAGAACAACTTGGTCTCAGTCACAATATTGGAAGACAAAGGTTATGATGTTGTTTTCAGTGAGGGAAAAGCTTTCCTTCGACATAAAACAACGGGTAAAACCAAGAGGATAGGGATTCGAGTTAAGAATCTATAAAAACAGGAGGTAGATGGTTGTGCTGCAAAGGTGGGCAAAGCAGAAGAATTGGTGAGCTGGGATGAGGGTGAATTATGGCATAGGAGATTGGGCCATCTTCACCATGGTGCTTTGAAGATTTTGCAGCAAATTTATACTGGACTTCCCAAGGGTACTCTTGCACAGTTAGATCAGTGCAAGGGATGTAGTATGGGTAAGTTTGTGAAGACCACCTTTCATGAGAAGGAGAACCATGCTTCGGTGATCCTGGAGAGAATTCACACAGATGTGTGTGGACCTTTCTCAGTTGCTTCAAAAACAAAACACAGGTATTATGTTATATTTTTTTATGACTATTCTTGTAGATGCTGGATCTTATTCATGCAGAAGAAGAGCGAAACATTCTCAAATTTCTGTGAGTTTAAAGCATTCATGGAGGAGTCGGGGAAGCAAGTGAAAGCTCTACGGAGCGATAATGGTGGTGAATACATCTCAGGCGAATTCAAAGACTTCTGTAGCAAAGAAGGAATTCAAAGAGAACTCATAGTGCCTCATAACCCATAGCAGAATGGGTTCGTTGAGAGGAAGAACAGAATGATCTTGGGTGCTGCATGAGCGATGCTGCATGACTAGGGCCTACTGATGCACTTGTGGGCGAAAGCATGCAACACTGTGGTTTATGTGCAAAACCGTTGTCCTCATAGAGTACCTGGAATGAGTACACCTGAAGAAGATTTTACTGGTAAGAAGCCTGATATTTCTCATTTGAAGATTTTTGGCTCATCTGTTTACATTCATGTGACAAAGGATGTGAGTAAGAAGCTGGAGCTGACTGCAGAAGTTGGGATATTTGTAGGGTACACAGAAACACCCCATAATTATCGTTTGTATTTTCCAGACAGTCGGATGACTGTGATGCGATGGGATATAAAATTCAATGTGCTGAAAGCCATGAAGTTGTCACTTGAGAGGGAGCTACACTTGCATGCAGAGGAGGAACTTCTTGTTCCCAAAGATGAGCCTCTAGATGTGGATCAGCCACAGTAGGAGATTCATGGAGTGGAGGAGTCCACTCATGCAGAACCAAACATCAGACAAGGTAGAATGTGGACCACAGAAGCTGAGAGACTGAAGCTTGATGTGGCACAGAATGTAGGAGTCCCTACATCACAGTGCAGACAGAGATAATCACCTGACCAATTTACTAGATACACGGATCTTATGAGCAAGTGTATCGTGACAAAGCCATCTTCTTTTGAAGAAGCAGTACAGGAGCCCACATGGGTAGATGCCATGGTGGAGGTGTATGACTCCATTTTCAGAAACAATGCTTGGGATATTGTTCCAAGGCCGGTGGGAAAATTAGTTGTAGGATCAAGATGGATCTACAAGGTAAAGCAAGCTTCTGATGGGAGCATCGAGAAGTATAAGGCAAGATTTGTTGCCCGGGGCTTCTCACAGATCGAGGGGATTGATTATGAAGAAAAATTTGCACCTGTCGCACGGTATTCTTCCATAAGGACCATCCTTGCTCTCTCAGCGCAGATGGGTTGGCA
This sequence comes from Pinus albicaulis, assembly GCA_034641835.2. NCBI lineage: Eukaryota > Viridiplantae > Streptophyta > Pinopsida > Pinales > Pinaceae > Pinus > Pinus albicaulis. The sequence goes on along the minus strand of MU968411.1, from coordinate 62,003,767 downwards.
CATTCATCAGATAGATGTGAAGACTATGTTCCTTAATGGGATCATTAAGGAAGAGGTGTACATTGAGCAGCCTGAAGGATTTGATATCTTCAACAGCGAGTCACATGTGTGCAAGCTCAAAAGAGCATTGTATGGGTTGAAACAAGAACCTCGTGCTTGGTACACACAGATCGATAGCTATTTCACTGGACTTGGCTTCACCAAGAGTGAGGCAGATGCAAACTTGTACCAAACTATGGTGGAGGGTAAGATTTTAATCATTGTTCTTTATGTTGATGATTTAATACTAATGGGTGATGAGCAACTAATACACTCATGCAAGGCAAATCTTGCAAAGGAGTTTGAGATGAAGGATTTGGGCCTCCTTCATTATTTCCTTGGATTGGAAATATGGCAGTGGGAAGGTGAATTGTTTGTGTCTCAAGGCAAGTATGCCTGGGAGATACTGGAGAAGTTTCACATGCAAGGCTGCAAGCCTATCAACACTCCTCTTCCAGAAAATTGGAGGAAAGAGGATGCTACATCGGTAGAGGTAGTGGATGCCACTGTTTATCGACAGTTGGTGAGTTCGCTCATGTAGTTAGTTAATACAAGACCGGACATATGCTATCTGGTAAACCAGCTTTCACAAGCGATGATTAAGCCTACCAAACTCTTTTGGAAGGCAGGCAAGCATGTCCTGAGGTATCTCAGGGGCACATCTGAGTATGGTTTATTGTACAGATAGATGGATGAGGTGAAGTTGCATGGATTCACAGATGCAGATTGGGAAGGCAACCCAATAGATAGAAAGAGCACATCAGGAGGGATTTTCGATATCGGATCTACAACAGTTTCTTGGTATGGTAGGAAAAAAAGATCCATGGCACTCAGTTTATCAGAACAAGAATACATGGCAGTAAGTCAAGCTACATGTGAGGCTATCTGGATGAGGAAGATCCTGGTCATTTTGTTCAGTTCACATTTAGATCCTACAGTGATACATTGTGATAATTAGAGTTGCATTAAACTCTCGATTAATCCTGTGTTTCATGATAGATCTAAACATTTTTATATCCAGTATCATCATATCAGAGATTGTGTGCAGTGGAAGATCATGTTGCTTCAGTACATTCCTATGGAAGATCAGGATGTGGATATTCTGACGAAGGCGCTCACCAGGAGCAAATTCGAATACCATAGAGGCAGGATCGGGGTGAAGGATAATCCCTATCTTGTTGAGAGGGAGTGTTGAGATTCAACAAGACGATGAGCTTAGTGAAAATGAGTCGCCTTCACTAAGTGGGCCCGAAGGCTATTTTTGGCGCAAGTCTATTTTTAGATTATGTCTAATTTTAGGCATGGAGATCATATTTCAAAAGTTGCAGGATGCTATTTGTGGATGGTTGGTCAAGTTGGAAAAATAGATGAAATTTTATTTTTAGAATATTGGGCGAAGTCTATTTATAGATCGTCGATCTAAAAATAGAAGTGTTGATTATTATTAGCTCTTAATAATAATCCGACAATAAACATCAACTTATTCTCTTGGAGCACTTAATTTCAGTGTACAGATTTGTCAAATCAGTGGGCTGAAGGAATTACGCAATTCCTAGGGTTTACTGGTGGTTCATGCATGGAGGACTTAGTTAGAACTAAAGTGGCAAAGTTATGATAGAGTTGGAAGAGTAGTTCATGGAGTTGTATTCAGTTTAACTCAGTTAGACTCAGTTGAGCTAGTTGTATCTAGTCTAACTAAATGATACACTAGTGAGAGTGAAGTGAATTAATTAGTTAATTAATTCACAAATAATAACTCATTAATCAACTGAACAATACATCAGTTAACTACAGTGCATGGCCGTTCTAGTGAGACCTAGTGGAGAGATACGAAAGGGCAAGATGGACTATCTCAGACTATAGTGATGCATTGATTGCATCACACACACATTGGAGTTGCCAATGAGGATTGCGCAGTCAAGGCAAGGAAAATTTGAATTCATTCAGAGGTCTTCTTCAGCAGGGATTGCGCAGTGGAGGCAGACTATCAGGTGGCAAGAAATTAGTGCATGGATTTGCAAATTTCTTCATGTTAGCATGTGACGATTGATTGTACTGAGATCTTGATGTACTAAGCTTTGTATGAGATTGTTACATGATCTCCATGATACATAATATATGATAGTTGGGGTTTTCAGCTTCAGGCTTTCCCGTTTAACAACTGTGTTATGTGGGATTTTTTTTATTGCTTCATGTGTTTGCAATTGAGTTTTTAAATTTCCACAAAATATTAACAGTGAAACGATTCTGTATTTAGAAAGAATATAAATACTTTTCAATCAGGAGAATATGGATATATACAGGCACCTTGTATATAATTTCTACAATGTTGGGAAAAACCACTTTTGGAGGCCTTCATGTGGGTGTTTTCCAAAAAATCAAAGTGTTATGGAAACTAGACTCATAGGGTTACTCAACAGAACTTTCAGATTTTCACTTGGACGCTCTTAACTGGGTGAAAATCAACCCTGAACAGGCGCGACGCTTCTGCAAAACTGCTGCGACGTTTTTTCTGCAGGCGTGATGTTTCTACATAGGTTTCCTTTCAGGCAGTTGTCTTGCCTAGAAAACTCTAGAAATTCGATACTAGTTGTCCCATGAGGTGGCAATTGATGTGTTTGAGTTTGTTTTTGCCTCTATGATGAAGAAACATGTAATTTAATGGAGGAGAGATACACTCCTAGTCCTTAGCTAAATTTTAGGGATTAGTTTCTAACTTCCCTAGATTATAGGAAGTGACTCATCTAATGTAATTATGATGATTTTTGAATAGTATTTCTACCCTATGAGGTGTCATGAACTCTATTTTCTATAAGTAGTCCACCTCAGGTCTTTTTAGAGGTTGGATAGTTGTTATTTGCAGTGGAGCTATTGTACAAGCTTTTGTTAGTAAAATCAAAGACAGTGTTGCAGACATAGTCTTGAGACTCCAATGGTATGCCTTTGAGTAATTTTTTTTCTCTGTGAACTCATTATGTTGAATGTTATGTTACTCATATTTCATCTATATTCTTTTTATTCTAAGTCTTATCAGTTTATTGATAGAAAACATGCTTTCCATGTTATTTTTTTCATAATATTTTCATGAAATTGTCTCTTTTCTTCTGATGAATGAATTCAAACATAGTTACCAATCAAACGAGAAAATTACCTGGTACCCTTTTTTTGAGGTAACAAAAAAAACACCTGATTTTGAAAAATGGTGATGCAGAATCATTCTTTTTTTAGCATAGTTTTGGCACTTTAAATTTTCTTGCAATTTTTTTTTTTTAAGTCATGATTTTCATGTCGATTTTAAAAAGTGCTGATGTAGAATAACTTGTTTTGTTTTGGAGTATTTTTTGTAGCCTCCTAAAATTCATGATTTTTCTCTTTTTTAAATATCATGTTGATTTAGAAAACTGATCATTTTTTTAGCACTTAAATTTTTTTTATTTATCAAGTATGAACATTTGTTTTAAAATGTTAATGATTTTCATGCTAATTTTGAAAAGTGTTGATGCAACATCAATCCTTTTTGTTTAGAATGGTGATTTTCATCTTGGTAATAATACATAAAAATAAAATTAAAATATATATATATATATATATATATATATATATATATATATATATATATATATATATATATGTGAAAAAAAACCAATAAAAGGGTAATAAAGAAAAATAACTTGTAAAAATAAAAGCTCTAAACAAAAAAAATTCAAAAAAAAAAAAAAAATCAAAAAATTAGAAAAAAACAAAGAAAATTAAAAAAAGCTCATAATTTAAAGACAAAAAATAACAAAATAACAAAAAAAAAATTCAATTCTAAGTCTAAAAAAAAAAAAACTAACTGCATAATGAAAGAAAATGATAAAAAAATAAAATAAAATAAACAAAATTTAAAAATAATAAAAATAAAAATAAAAAATCAAATAATCAAAATACTAAAATTAAAAATAATTAAAATTCGGAAATTTAAATTAAAAAATAATTGAAAATAAAAAATAAAAAACATATATATATTAAATTAAAAATAAAAATAAAAAATAAACAAATTTTTAAAATTAAATTTAAAAAACAATTAAAAATAAAATAAAATAAAAAACAAAAATAAAAATAAAAATGATTCAAAAATTAAAAAATGAACTAAAATAATAATAATAAATTAATAAAAAACAAAAATTAAAAATTTTTTTTTTAAAGAAAATAATAATAATAATAATAATACTAAAATAAAAAAACCAGAATTTTTTTTCTTTAATTTTTTTTAACCTTTTTTTTAAATTATTGTTTTTTTAATTATTTTTAATTTTTAATTTTTTAATATATTTTAAGTGTTTTATTTTTTTTTTGTTTTATTTTTTTTAATTTTAATTTGAAATTTTAATTTTTAATTTTTAATTTTTTTATTTAAAAATGTATTTTCATAAATTTATCTGCATTTTTTTATTTTTTTATTTTTTTAGATTTTTTTTTTTAAGTTTTATTATTTTAAATTTTTTATTTTTATTTGGTTTTTAAATTTAATTTTTTTTTTCTCAATTTAAATTTCTAAATTTAAATTATTTTTTATTTTAATATTTTATTTTATTATTATATTTTAAAATTGACTCTAATTTTATATTTTTATTTTAATTATTTTATTTTATTTTTATTTTTTTAATTATGTGTTTTTTTTTAATTATTTTTTCTTTATAACTTTAAAAAAAAAAACAAACAAAACAAAAAAAAAATGTGTTTTTGTTTTGGGTTAATTTTTAATTTTTTTCTTTAAATTGTGTGTGTTTTTTTTTTAATTTACCTTTTTTATTTTCATTTGAATTTTTTTGTGTTTTTTTATTTTTTATTTTTTATTTTTATTTTTTATTTTTACAAGTGTGATTTTATCTTTAATACCATGCCTAAAAATAGTTGGAATTTTATTTTCATAAAGGTGATATTTTATTTGAATGTCATCCTTGGATTTTCAAGGCTTTTCAGAGACACAATAATAGATTATCTTTAATACCATGCATAAAAATTGTTGCAATTTTAAGACTTGATTTTTTATATTTAATATCAGGTTTATCATTGAAATTTTAAGGTTTTTCAGAGTCATGATATTTTATCTTTAATGTCACTATTAAAAATTGTTGACAATTTACCTTGAAAAGAAAAAGACGTTATTCCAACATTAACACTTTTCGTTTTCAAGGTGTTTTTTGCACAAAAAAAATTAACGATGTTATTCCAGCAACAACACTTTTCATTTTCAAGGTGCTTTTTGCACACAAAAAATTGACAACGTTATTCCAACATCAACACATTTTGTTTTCAAGTTTTTTTTTGCACACAAAAAATTGGCAATGGTATTCCACCATCAACACTTTTTATTTTGAGGGTGTTTTTTCAATCCTTTTTTCAAGAAAAAAATTGGTTTTCAGCATAACTTGGAAAATGTTGAAATTTGACCCTAAAAAAAAATACAGGGCGTTATGGAAGACACACTTCTCATTTTTGGGTTGTTTTTTCATGTTTTTTGAGTTTTTTTGGGCTAGAGTTCTCGTTTTGAGGTAATAGTTCCTATTTGATCAGTGACTATGTTTTCAATTTATTTCTCATTCCAGCTCCATCTCGGTTCACTCTATACATAATGAAAAATTAATCATGCTTCTTAGCTTACCTACCTGGCCTCACCCTTACCTCTGCAGCTAAACCTTTGAAATCATATCAAAACCCTAGACCTAGTTTCCCAACTATCATTCCTATCTAGAAAAAATCCAAACAAACAAAAATCCTAAACTACTGAGCATCATAACTAGCCTAAAAAAAATATATCCAATCAATCTTTTTTACTACAAAGTGACATTGAGAGAGCCCTCTCTGGTGTTGGTAGGGCTAGCTACTTGACCTAAAGGTTACCTTCCTTCAGCTCCATTCTCAGCCTTGGGAACTAGGGGGGAGTGATAACACATGGGATTTGGGGAAAGAAGGAAAAGGAAAGAAGGAAAGTACTAGGGAACATTTGGATCAAAAACTATAGTTGGATTCCTGTTTAGGTAAAAATTTGCATGTGTGATTTCCTTGTTGATTTCTGGATGCATGGTATATGCATGTATTTTTTGGTTATGTGTTGTCATTTGCATGGATATTTGGCTAGACTGATAGTGGTTTTAGCCTCAAATTTCCATTTCCTAGATAGCCATACTATTGTGGGTTTTCCACTTGTTTTTTTTTCTGATTGGTGCTTAGGTTCCTTATGGTCTTGGATTGGAACAAACACTATGGAAGCCTTGGAACACCTTGGGTTGAGTTACTAGTCCTGGATCATAGTTTGGGACAAACGCTCTAGATCCATTTGTGGGTTGAGTTACTAGTCCTTAGATCCAGGTTGGACTAATGCTCTAGAGCCCTGGAAGGTTATCGATTTAGTTACTAGTTCCTGGAGCCCTCCACAGCTTGGGTAGAGACCAATATTTTTTGTGTTAGTGATGTTTGACCATGGAGGTAGAATCACCTTGGTTGAGGGTTGAGGTGATTTAGCCTATGGAAGCCGTGGTTTAATTTTTTTTTGGTTTATTCCATGAGATCCCACTTTCATGCTTAGAATATGGTGCACAAGTGATTGGATTAAAGAAATATTTGGTTCAACCCAGTCTATGCTTGGGTGGTACATGGAAGTCCTTGAATTGGTTGGTATTTTCATATGTTAATATGAGAAATTTTCCTATTGCAATCTATGAGAATTTGTAGTGATTATGTTGGTGATATTATGGTTGAGTTGCCAAGGTTTCTATGCTGGTTACATTTTGGTGATATGTTGGTTATATGATGTGTACTATTTATGGCTCTTATCATGAATCATTTAGTTATTGATTGGTTGATGAATGCATGGACTAATAAGTGTAGTTGTAGCTATGTGGAGAGGGCATTGGGTCTTATTGGTGATTCTTAGGTGATTCTCAGGCTATTATGATCAAATATCCATTCTTTACCTGTAGCTTACATGTTTTCCATGTGTTTGACGAAATGTATGTTATAGACTAGGTGTGTCCTAAGTCAGTTCTTGTTCAAGTTTTGTATGAAAATATTTTTCATTGTCATTTATAATTTTGAGAGGTTTCGGAAGTTCTTGGTATTGGTCTGGAGGCTGGCCTATAAAAGGGTCTCAGAACTTGGGGCCACACTCTCTCAACTGAAGATTTTGGAATATAACCACATGTAAGTAGTGTTGTGCATGTGGTTATAGGCCTATAAGGCCTATAACCACATCCAAGCCTTATCATGCATGCAATTGTGGACTTAGAGTAGTGGAAAATAGGCCCAAATGAGGGTTTGGTCACCTAGGGTGGTTCTTTGTTCCCTGAGAGTCCTGTATCCCTAAGGGATGTAGTGAGTTATCAGTTTGTGGTCATTTCATAGGCTCCACTTCCTTAACTGGAGCTAGGAGGCCAGGTTAGTTCATATTAAATCTTCATTTCATGTTTACCCTAACAAGCTGATGAAATCGGGTAAATGTGGGAGGGGGTGGTTACATATGAAATGCAAAACTAATGCAACTAAAAATAGACTTCCTAAGAAGGAAATGATCTATGCAACAAATACTAAACTAAATGTAATATGAAAGAGCAATTTAATGCAATGTAAACAACTTTTGATTGTAGAGCAATGCAATGGAACTAACTAAATTATTATGGACATAATGGAAACATGAAGCTAGTTATGAAAATAAAATACATGCCTAACTATTCTAACAAGAAAACCCTAACAATTTTAAGCCTAGACCCTAATTTAACCAATTATGAGATCGGGTAATGTGATGTCAAACTTACAATGTAGTCGTCACAACTATTCTCGACCTAGAAACACAAATATTTCAACGATTAAAACCAATACAAAGAATTTTCCAAAAATAAAGACACTTACCTTTAAAACATGCACAAAAGCATGGTCTCGCTTGCCGGCAGGAAAGCGTGCCAAAAAAAATGTTCTAACTATGCCACAACTCTATCCTAATAAACAAAATTATAAGCTTGAAAGACATGAAAATATATCCACAATGAGCATTCATTCATGTTTAAACCTAAATTAAAAAAAAAGAGAGATGAGAGGCCTCTTGCTTGTAGAGTAATTTTATAGATAAGATTATTCCAACTAGTCAACAATTCTATCATGATATTCGAAATGAATAGTTTGAAAACTCTAAAAATATTTCAAAGATAAGCATTCATCTGGTGTAACTATGAAATGGGAATAATCTAGTGAGGAAACCTTAATCTGATCTTGTTCAGCAATATTGTCAAGTACATGCAGACTTGACATAACCATCAGTGAGATATGAAGTGCCTCACCCTCCTAACAAATATTTGAACCTTCAAATGGTGGATCATCAAATTTGGCATCTCCATACGATCAACAAATATAGAAAAAAAAATATCATCAAATATATCAATGAGATCATGATTAGTATGTTGATAGTTGTTAATTTTGATGCTTTGATTGGATTAGTCATTTAACACATAATATTCTTGATTTTTTTTTAAATGATGATGAACCAATTGCAGAGGTTTCATGAATGGTTTAGGTTGTAGAATCTTAATCTTCACATATTGAGGATCATAAATCGAAAGAAATATGGGCTAAGAATTAATTTGTTTCCTCTTCTAAATGTAAGAGATCATCATCTTGTATCTGATTACAAGTTAGGCCAAAAAAATGGAAGTCTGGGGAATTAAAAATGATTGTTGGTATAACAGATTCAACCAACGATTCAAGATATAAGGAATAGTGAGAACAAAATGAAAGAAGAATACAAGAAACTATCGAGGAAAAATACATCAAATCAGATTCAAAATTCATATGTTGCATACTCATATTAGTTTGAAGGATCAACCCATTGACACACAAATTATGTTCCACCAACTAATCTGAACATCCTCTATCACCCAATAGAAGACCTTGTGAACAAAAAAATACTTACCTTCATAACAAGCACAACAGGAAGAAGGTATTGTCTATAGGCAAAAAAATTGCTCGAAAATACTTCCATAGCTAGGCTGCAATTTGATCCTCATATAAAGAATTATGAACATGAAAATCAAAGGTGTGCATTCTTTCCTACTCAATCATAAATTCAGTACAAGAGTGATAAAATTTTGTTTACTTGCATAATAATTAGTCAAAGAGGATTCTTTATACAACTAATAAATGACTTTATCTTGATATTTAAAAAGGATAAGCTAAAAATTCTGAAAATACTTCAAAAATGAGCTTACATACAATGATACAATGTTGAGAAGTGAATATCACTAAGAAATCCTAATATGACCTAGTTTAGGGATCTCATCAGGATATTGAGAACTTGACATAGCCAGCAATGAGGGATGAAGTGCCTCCCTCTCATGTTGAGTATTTAAACCTTCAAGTTTTTAACAATCAAATTTTGATGGCTTGGTCAGATCTACAATCTTATATAGACAACCATCATCAGTTATAAACACAAGGTAGTCACTAGAGTCATGGGTTTGATCATATGTTTCAATATAAATAGATTGATTATTCTATATATAAGATTAATCTTTATTCATAAATAAAAATGTATTGATAATATGGATTCCATGAATTACATGAACTAAAAAATCAACTTATTCCAATGTTGGGGATTGCAAACCAGAAGAAATAAGCACAAAAATTTCATTGTTTTCCTCTTTCAAAGATGAAACCTTACTTTGTTATGTTTTCTTAAGATCCAAGTTTTTAGAATGAGAGTCTATAGGATTTAAAATAATTTCAATTTCAATCGACTCACCACAAGCGTTAGGACACAAGGAGTAGTGCATCGAAGAAGGAAATGACTCGATTCCTAGAATGAACTCTTCTATAATCATATCAAATTCCAAATCTAGATTTTTCACATCCACATCTCATTGAGGAGTTAACAAGTCAACATATATACTAAGTGAGGGTTGCTAAAGCCATTGGTATGATTAAGAATTTTGATTTCACTTGAATTAATTTTCAAAACACAATATTCTTAATCATTTATGAGTGGATAGATATTAACCATAGTTTTTTCGTAAATAACCTGAGTAGGAATATCATCGTTTTGACATATTGGGATTTGGAAATTGAAAGAGTGATGAGGCATATTTTCATTATTTTCATCCTCTATATAACTACCTTGTACCTAATCACTATCCAACCTAGCATAATGATAACCAAGAGAATTTGAAGTGGTTTTTGGTGTAGAAAATTCATCAAGGGAATCAAGGTGCAACGAGTTATGAGTTGTGGAAAAAAAAGAGGATGAAAATAATCCCTTGAAGAAAAAACACTTTCAACCAAATATGATTCAAGATTTCAAATTTTCATCAACATATCAACATTCATATTGTGCTCCATGGGGTTGGTTGAACATTCAATATTATTCGAGGCAAGGCCTTGGTCATTGCAAGTGCATAAAGGTAGGAGCATATTATGAGGAGATTCATGAGTGAATTTTACAGGATGTTCAACAAGACTATTTTGAATCTCACTAACAAGAAAGGTGATTTACCGATTTGATTTTTAGATTTCCCTATTGTTGACGGTTCTATATGCCACCAATAGTAAGGGGGTCTCCCTGATATGAAGTCCCAAATATACTTCACACCATTTGGAGTAGGAGACCCATCCAGGAAATAGGTCTGACTACCATATTCTTAATGATTTTCCTTGGTTTCAATTAATGAAAGAAGAGAAACACATATACTTTCGATATAAATATGTATGTTATCCTTGTGGTGTATTCAATTACAAAGTGTATAATGGTTATTTCAGGGAAGGGAAGAGAAATTGAATCTTTAAGATAAAACTAATAGTACTATCTTAATAAATACACATGCATACATATGAAAGAATCGTTAGTTATCTTGATAAATAGTTTACAAATAAATGTTGATCATGAAAACAAGAGACACATAGTTCCAATATTCATACTAAATCCAACGAAATAGTTCATTTTCATTAATATGTAGAAATATAAACATACACCACAAACAATGAAAAATTAGTCTTACAATCATTCATGATATATGCATGAAAGTGTTCCAACTCCAAGAACTTCGAATTATAAAGTGAAAGTCCTAAGATACACCATTACAATGATATAACACTAGTTCCAATAGTGTAATTTTAAGAAACTACTTGCTTCTCAAAAGACTAATCTTCTCTCCTGTGCCTAGCTTGAGAAGCCAAGGTGAAAAGAATTTTTCTTGAGCTATGAGGGTGTATATATAACAAATGAGGTGACTTTCCACCTCCCTTGTAAATATTAACCTCCCCTCATTACTTCTTGAGTTTCCATGTGTATTTTCAAATTCTTATGAGACCTTTTATCTTCTACATGAATTTTCACGTTATATGTGTAATCCTTGGGATTCCATACGTTTATATTTTCTCATTTTTCAAAAATATATAATTACATTCCACAAATGTTGTGGAAAAATATAATTACACATAAGACTCTCAAGGTGACACTTGGAGAAGAAATGACTTGGTGATGGTGACATGGAACTTCATTGTAGAGTAACAATGCCAAATTTTTATCCTTGTTTCTATCTTCATATCTTTATGATAGACCTTGGATGTACTTCATATTCATCCTATAAGAGGGTGGCATGATATAGAGTCTTCCATGTGATCTTGATATTCATTCTTTTATTGTGATCCAATGTCACTTCATCTCTTTGCTTGATGATCTCTTTGTGTTTTCAACTTTGCAAGTGTCTTCTTGCATCATCACCTTGGTATCCTCCTTGAGCATCATTATTTCATGTCAAGATAATAACACCTACAAATAGAGTTCACTCAAAATATCCAAGTCTATCCTGCTTCTCATGTAACATATTGAATGATATCAGACAATGCACTAGATTGATGAGGAGGTCTCATATTTCACAATGTGTAGGAGAAATAGGTAGCGAGTGAGGGTCTAGGTGTTGTGACTGCACAGTGCGTAGTAGATAAGAGACATGGAGGATTCACTGCAAAATCTGGGAAGTTAGAGAAATGGAGAGGGAAAGCTTGCTCATTTTGATTGTGAAATTTGTAGCCCTGGAGGGTAGGGTTAGTGAACTAAAAAATTTCACACTTAAGAGGCTTAGACATGGCTTGAATACTGATTGAGAGTGTGTAATGTGTAGTGGAGGTAACACTAGGCAAGGATTGTGTAGTGGGAAAGAACAACTGACAATGAATGAGCATTAAGACTACATATTTCACAATTGATGGAGGCATTTCTTTGTGACTCCATAGTGCACAGTTCCAATAGGTAGAGGATGGCTTATTGGGGCTTATGACTATACATTTCACAATTCAAAGAGGCAAGAGGACAAGTGCTTGGTTAGGAAAGTTGTGAAGACATGCAAACTTGAAAATTGACTAAATACGATATCTGTAAGATAGAAATATGAGACCAAAACATGTAAAAAGACTTGAACGTGATCACAGTATCATAAATGACTAGCCACATGAAAATGAAACACTCAACACCCAAAATCAGCATGCATCCATTGAAATGACAACAAAATGGAACTTACCTCCAAGTGTGACACTTAAGATACACTTTTTGACACGTGTCGATTGCAACAAGAGGGCGCAAAATACTTTGAAAATGATTCCAATACATGTCCCTATGATATATATAATCCATTAGTATAAGAGAAAGCATGATACTTTCCTCATAAAATGTGAGCCATGACTACCTTTCACAAAGAATGACACTTCCCCTCACAAAACATGACACTTGGAATGTCTTCAAAAAGGTACTTTAAAACTTAGAAGGAAATCATGGGATGAATCTAAAAACTAGAAGTGATATTTTGTATGGTCAAAGGGATGCTCCAAAGATTAAATATAGGCCAAAATTTGGAGGGTGTTGTAGCAATGACAACACTTGGAAATTCACTAGAAGAACCCCAACTTCTATGTTTAGGTCTAGCTTTATGCAATTGGTCTAGTCCTTCAAGAAGTATTTATAAATCATGTGGATTAACTCAGTTTACCCATTTACCCTAGTTATGGATGTAGTCTCTCCCATTCTCTTCCTCTCCTGAAAACATTTACAAAGCTTATTGTATCACACATTTTTCGATTTGGGAGAAGGATAATATGGAGTCATGAATTTGAAATGATCAAATTTTAGTTCCATCTCCAGTGTTTCTCTACTACTAATAGGCCTATTAAGTGCCCCAACATAGTCACTGCAGGAGCACAAGCATTTCTTCACTTCCAGTGAACCTGTTCAGTACCTCGATGAAGTTACTTTCTTCAACTCTCTATGTATGAAGCCTTTCTCTTATTTCACCCATTATTTTATTTTCAATATGGTCATTGGCGTTTTATCGATGTTTATATCACCAAGGGTGGAAGAGGGATCTTGACTTATTGATAGAAAAAGAGGTTATTCCTTCAAATACTATTATATACCTCTAAAATTAGTATGTTTTCCTTTAATTTTCTCATTTCCCTTCTCTACTTGATTGGATCAACATGTAGAAACACCATTAAATTACAACATCAAGTCAAGGAATGAAGATCCTAAAATAAATATAGGTTTCATGGTTGTGATCAAGGATTTCTATTTGATTGGATCGTATTTTCCATTAAAACATCATTGACCTTAAAGTTATCAGACCCAAGCGAAGAAGTGGGACCTAAAGTTAACTAAGTGTTCATGGATGTCACGAAACCCTTTAAAAAAAATCCACATTAGTCAGAACCATACATAACACTTCCAAACAAGGTTTATTTACATTGACTGGAAAAAAATGAAAAAGGAAAGAGGAAAGAATGAAATGAACAATAAAAAAACAAAAATAAATATGAAATAAATATGTACATAGGTAGAAACACATCCCTAGGTTGCTACTTAAAATAATTCTTAAGTTCTTGGCCATTGACAGGGAGAGAGTCTGTCTTCCAATCTAAGGATTGGAAACAATAAGTTTGGTGGCCAAAATTGTCATGAAAAACAAAGGGTCTAATCCACAGGGACTGAATTTTAGTGTGTTTACCTTTCCCTTCATGGGATTTATCCCAAATCAATACTAGGTCTCTGATACTGAATTCCTTGTTCCCCGCAAATTTCTTTTCAAAAAAATGCTTGATACAATTATGATGCATAATTTTTTCTTTCCTCCTTTCTTCCTCTAACTTAAGAAGGGCATTTATCCTACTCTGAACAACCAAATATGGTTTACCTTAGGATTCTTGAGAGAGTTGAAGGGCCGAGAGGTATATGTTCGAAGGAAGGATAACTTAATTTCCATACACAAGGAAGTAAGGGGAGCTCTTAAAAGTGGGTTTTGGTGTGACACGGTCAACCCACAAAGCATTTACCAATGCATTATTCTAGTTCCTTTGCTCAGAGTAAATTGTTTTATTAATGATGCAAATTAAATTCTTATAGTTAGATTCAATTAAACTGCTTTTGTTAGGGTAGTAATTAGATGATTTCTTTAAAAAAAGACCATTCTCTAAAGAAAAATCATAAAATTTTAGTGATGAAAAGTTGCATTCTAAAAAAAAGTGATGTTGGAATGCCAAACCTGGAAATAATATTCTGCTTAAGGAAGTGGATAACTTCTTTCTTGTTCACTTTTTTCAACATAACTACTTTATCCCACCAGGTAAAGTAATTTGTAGAACTTAAAATATATCATTGTTGCTTTGATGAATGTGGAAAAGTTTCACCAATAACATCTAATCCCCATTGTTTAAATGGTTCTTAGACAATAATGGGATACAATGGGGTGACTTAATTCTCATCTCAACCAGCACATCTTTGGCATATGGAATACTTACGAGCATAGGGTGTGAATGCTTAAATAATGTGGGCCAATAATAACCAACCCGAATGAATTTATGAGAAGTATTGTCACCTATGTAGTGTCCACTAACTAGCCCATTGTGAAGGTCTTTCAATACCCTTTCTAAATCTTGTGCTTCCAAGCATCTGAGAAGTACACCATTGTGGTGCTTCCAAAAAATCACACCATGTACAAGATGATAAGATAAGGATTTAAGTCTAATTTCCCTTTTTTGTTTTGCTGATAAGTGCGAGGTCAAAGTTTTATGCTCTAGATAATGACATGCATCAATATACCAAGAGGAGACTAAATTTGTAGGGGTAACATGCTCAATATTGTACATTTCAATTTCTTGTTCCCATCCTAAAGAATACTATTATGGTGAATTAACTTCTTTCATTGCAAGTTGATAAAGACCATGTCCTTTTATTTTATGAACTGGATTAAATTCTAGATCATACTCTTGAAGGCTTATCATCCAGTTTTCTCTCCTCTCACCCAAATATTGTTGCACAAAGAGGGATCTAACTGATGGGTGAGGCACAAATATGATAACATTAATTTTCAAGAGGTAAGGCCTAAAATTTTTCACTGCCTTGTATACTGCATAAGCTTTCTTATCTATAATGAGATAATTCAATTTAGATCCCTATAATCCAACACTCATAAATTATATGGGCCTCTTGTTCTCTTGATTTTCCTTTTGAGTAAGAACAATTACAAGACATGTGCCAAAAAAAAAGTATACAACAAGAAATCCTTGTTAAAATCCAGACTATATAATGTTGGGGCATCAGAAATAACTTGCTTAATCCAGGTGAAGGCATATTTATCCCTTTGGTCCCACTTGTAGACTGCATCCTTCTTAATAATCTCTTATAATGGCTTAAAAATCTATGCATAATCTGAGATGAACTTCTGAAGGAAGTTATTTTTTTGCCAATAAGGATTGCATGGCTTTCTTATTCATAGGAAAGTGAATCTGAGCAATAGTATTGACTCGTGCTAGGTCCACTTTAATCCCTCTTTTAGATATGATGTGTCCCAAGAGGTTTCCATTGGGCACTAAGAATATTCTCTTCTTTGGATTTAAATATATGTCATATTTTTGACATCAATCAAATATTTTTCATAGATGAAATAAGTGATCAGATGTTTTCTTTGAAAATACTATAACATCATCCAAGTGCATGAAAACACTCTTTCCAATCAAACCACAGAACACAATGTCCATAATTCATTGAAATTTAGCACCAACATTTATAAGTCCAAAAGGCATATTATGAAAAGTGAATGTATCCCATTTAGTCCTGAATGTAGTTTTTAGCTTGTCAGATTACATTACTAGAACTTGGTTGTATTCAGAAAAGCCATCTAATTGCGAGAACATCTATGACCCATATACCATCTCGATTATCTACTCTATAGATGGAATGAGATAATTATCCTTATCTGAAGCCCAGTTCAGGTTGTAGAAATCAACACATAAGCATATCTCTCCAGAGTTCTTTCTAACAAGAACCAAATTTGAGACCTAGGTAGAGTGATGAACTTTGAATATGATTCGAGCATCTATTAGCTTCCTTAGTTCTTTATGAATGAGAGGTTCAAGTGTAGAATGGAATTTTATTAAATTTTTCTGAAAAGGATTTACACCTTCCTTAATGGGTATCACATGTTGTATAAATTATGTGCCATAGGCCTTCAAATCATCATATGTCAATATGAACAGATCTTGGTACTATTTGAAAAGACATACAAAGGCTTGTCACTCTTGGGGAGAACATGCACCGATATTCCCATATTTTGAATCTTTCTTGGTACCCAAGTTAACTTGTTTGTGCACTAGTGTAGAGCTATGGTTTTTAGCTTTAGTTGGACCCCTAAAGTGGTTCTGCGGGTCATAAAGCTTCTCTAAAGATGTGACACCCTTAGTCATGCAGTTCCCTTTATGTGCTTGAGATGATACCTGCAAAGCCCTTTCAGGCCCATCTTTGTCTATCACAACATCTTTAAACATGTCAACATTGGCCAAAAAATTCAATATCTACTGGTCATCATTAAAAACAAAAAAAATAGTAATATAATACAAGGAAAATTCCCTATAACGAAGGTTTTTGCAAAATCCCTATAAAATAATTGAAAAATATGTTTGTAGTTGAGGTCACTTGTGGAGTTGGGCGGGTGAACATTTTAGTGGACTTTTTTTAATGGCGTGATGCTAATAAACTAATGCACTAGTGTGTTACTATACATATACGCACCAGTTCCTAATAGCACATGGTGCACCGGGGTAGATATTTTTTTATAATAAAAAACAATAATGGTTCTCTAAATACATAAAGAAAACAGGTGTGTATACGACTCGATAGCACTAGAAAAAAGGGTTCAATTTACAAAAATTTCGGTCGTAAAATTCAGTTTTCCCAACCCAATTCTATTTTCTTACAACGACCTGGTCCTAAAATAGTACACTTATGCCCCAGTGTGTACAGAATATAGCGCACAAAAATCCTTCATGCTTAATAGAGAGTGATGCATCATCAAATCATTATTTTTTATATAAATAAAAACAATAGTGCACCACCTATGTGTGATAGACTGATGCATACACTACTCGATAGCACCAAAAATGTCGGTTGTAAAATTATTTTCATCATTTATGTGATATATTCTTATGAAGCACCGGTTTTTTTCGTGTATTAAAACACCTCGGTGTGTAACTAACAAGGCATTGATGGTTATACTACTCGATAACACCAAATAAAGGTTAAATTTAAAAAATGGCGGTCTTAAAATTGTTTTCACCATTTTGTTTCTATATGCCCACGATGCATTGATGTTGTTCATGTATTTAAATGCCCCAGATGCATACATACTAAGAGCACTACTATAGGGTTTTTAATTTAAAAAAATGTGGTGTGTTCGGAAATATTACACACTGGTGCGATTACAATAACACACTGAAACATGGTTAAATAAAAAAACCTACTGGTTCTAAATTTTATTTTTACCATTTGCAGTGTTGTAGAGCTTTTAAGCACCGGTGCTACTCTTGCCTCACTCAAGTGCACCACCATCGGTGTTTCTCTTGCTCACTATCCTTTCATCCCATGCTTAGTGTGTGGCTTTTGAATTTTTTCAAATGGTGGTGAAATTTATTTTTCTCATTTACATGTCAACTATGCCTCCCCGATGAGAAAATGTCTAGGAAATTTCTATGTTTTTCTCTATTTTATTTTTTTAGCAGATTATAATTGTAAATTAGGTAAAAAAATCCATTGTTTTTTTTCTATGCGGTGCATTCATTAATTTTGGCTCACATCATTCGCGGTGCACCCTATAAATTTACAAGGTGCACTACATTTTGGTGCATGACCTTAATGCACCGCAGTGGTCTTAAATGTTTGGTAAATTAGAAAACATCGAGAAAAGCTATAATTTTTACGTCAATGTGTGCTATTTTAAGTTAACCCTACTGCATTTATATTTACTAAATGCACAAAACACATAAAATTAAGAAAATATAGCTCTGTGCGTTCGATAACCTGAACATTATGTTTCCGTGTGACATTTTTATACGTACGCAACAATGTGAAATTGTATGGATTCACTGTATTGGAAAAAAAAAAAAAATTTAATGTGTTTGTATGTATGCAAACCAAAATTAATGTTTCATATGTATCTATGAAATTTTTTCAGTGATTTTCTATTTTATGGTGCACCATTACTCTTTTTTGGGTGCATCGGGGATGATTTTGTTTTTTTGTTTAAATTGAAAGTTATATGTCCATTTTTATAAAAATATTTTTCATTTAGTAAAAAAAATATGTTTTATATATGAGGCTGATGTATTTTATATTTCAATCATGTAGCGAAAACATCAATAGAGAAAAAAATAGCAGGAGCAAATGGAATACCAATACAATGTGGTCCGACCATGTGAGACATAAGAGAGGGAGAGATATTAATACCCTCACCCTATTAGCGCAAATACAAGAGCACTCTTGAGGAATGTAGGCCTCCTTAAGTAATATGAGGAGGCTACGTATCTGAAGGAACACTCTAGATTATTGGCACAACTGATATGTTAGTTTTGAAATGTGGTATAAGCCCTCTAAGGAGGACGTATATTTCATCATTGGCCTATCCAGGAGAGGGGAGGTTTTTCCCCAATTCCCTAATGTTCCCCATGGTGTTGCAATGGAGAGTCAGCTTGTCTATTATGAAATATATGTTGGGGCTCATTTAGTGCATCCAAAATATTTGAAGATATCTGGTGGACATCTACGGATTGTAGCTTTTGGTTCATAGGAGGCTAGGTTACTATCACTATGAGTGAGTACCATTACACACTATCCTAGTGATGGGAAACACATTAGTTTCTGTCTTTTTTTTATGTTGATTCTTTGGTGCAAGCACCATGATGTGTCACCTGGTATACCATTTTTTTTGCAGTAGTTTTGTAGGGCTTTAAATAGGTGTTATGCTACTATACATGGGAGGAAGAAATTAACTTTTTCTTCAAATATTTTTTGTTTATTTTTTGAGAGGTTTCTAAAGAAAAGGCCTAATTTTGACCGTCACCTTCCTGGGATGGTGATTGAGGTGCAAATGCGAATGTGGGCTGAGATGATGCCCAAGAGGGGCCTACCATAGTATCCGACAAGGATTTCTATCGAAGTACTGGGGCTACTGACCAGTGAGTATGACCACATGTTTGTCTTGGTGCCATGTCTCTACGTGGGGATGGATTCGAAATATTGTCCCAATGTCATGTTTACATCGGATGAGCCTGCGGATGATAGAGTTAATATTTTTGTTTTCTCTAAATTAATCTAGTTTCATTTTATTACCTTAAATAATTAGAATAAAATGTGTTATAACATGCTCTTTAACTTGTTTTAATAAATTGTTTAGTGAAATTGTCTAATTACTGTTGTGTACTATATATTTTGTAGACATTGGCAGTTTTTTTGGGGACATACCTCCTCCCCCACTAAGGGAACTGCAAATATGGGAAATGCCCCTAAGGGTGAGGCACACCCTCAAATTCAAAGGGGCGCGAGAATGTGGGTGCGTAGGGATGGTGTTTGATTCAGGATGGATTACTATGATCGAATTTCTAGGATTTTGGTTGAGGAGGGAGTCTGCCCTGTGAGGGATCGAGATATCAGGGCAGATCCTAGGCTCTTAGAGCTCTTCAGGGACTATCAACGTGATATGATGACTCTTATGCATCATATCGTCGAATCTACCAGGACACTGGAAACAATAAGGGATGGGCATGATGCAATAGATACGTCACATGAGTCTTCACACATTGCTACACCATTGGATCATGGTGATGGGGGTTGTGATGCTTTTGGTAGTACTACCCCATCAGATCATGGTCATGGTGTCAGTGATCATTTTGGTTGTACTCCACCTCCTTAACATTCACCTCATGATGGTCACCTAGTACTGGCGAAAATGCCTCATGTTTCTCCTAAGAGAGAAAACCAACCATTATCTTCCCCTACATACTAGGCCGCCACTACTACATCTATTGTATCTGATATTTTATAGAAGTTATTTGACTTCATGCAGTTATTTGACTTGTTTATATAGATATATGGTGCATTATTTTGTTTGTGTTGATGTAATTAATTTATATGTTGGTGTTGATGTGTATATTGTTAATTTACGTTAGATATGTTCTTTTAATGTGCTTTCAGATAGATGTATATGTGATAACAGTTATTTGACACCAAATGTATATTTGAGGATGTGTGTGGTGATGATGTTAGATTAAAATGCTTGTGTTTTATTAGATGTCATCATGATGATGATACCCGATTATATTATTAGATTTGTGTGCTAGCTAATGACTTTTATATGTGCTAGAGGTGTATATAATTTGATGATGTTAGTGAATTTCAATATGTATTTTAGATGATGTTTATGTTTGTTAGATGGTTATCATCATGATGTTTCTTTTTATGAAATAATATTTATTTTAATTTATGTATTGGTTAAGTTATATCAAAATTTTATATATGAAATTACATGCAAAATGACTAACTTTAAAAAATGCAAAGATATCTTACAAATTATAAATTTTAGTATGGTTGAAACTATAATTGTAAAATTACAATAAATAATTTTCTATTGGTTTGATAGTTCATTAATATTCATTCTAACCTAATTAGTAAAATATTTCGATACTCATATGGAAAAAATAATTAAAGGTAAAATAATTTAGTTAGTTCTTCATAAGACAAAAATTTGCAACTCATTCAATTTTTAATATAAAATATTGATAATAATAAATTATTCAAAAATAAAATTTAAACAATGAAAAATTACACTATGATCGACATATATATATATATATATATATATATATATATATATATATAGAGAGAGAGAGAGAGAGAGAGAGAGAGAGAGAGAGAGAGAGAGATCCATCTTAATCACATATTTATGAATCACTAAAAGAGTTTAAATATTTTGACATGTACATATTTTTTCAAGTTTTACATTCTAAAAAGAGATTTTCATATAATGAGATTTGATCCCTCTCGGCTCCCTCTTGTAGATCTGTTGTTAAGATGGATGTATATTGGTTTATAAAATTCAATCTATTGTTAAATTTAAAAAACTTGAGTCAATTTTTTTTTATAATTAATTTAGATTTAATATAACTTAAAAAATTATATTTTAATAAAATTTAATTTATCACTAAAATTATGAGTGTTTCAAGCAATTTAAATTTAATATTTATAGCAACAAGTACCAATTTAAATTATAAATTTCTCTCTCTAAAGATGAAATTACTTGTAGTTCAAGGGTATTTGCTCTATTGGAAGTTCTCCCTTAAAAAGGCAAGTGAACTTTTTTCCAATAATAAACATATAACATTTTGCTGTTATTTTGGTTCTTTATTTGCTATTGTGGTTTAACTTTATCTTATTTTTTTTAATAACAAATATGAGTTAAATAATACAGAAATAATACTATATTAGGTTCAACTTTTTGAAAAATAATATATTTGATTATTTCTTAATGAACAACTCAAGAAATATTATTTTGTCCACATAGTTATGACAAGATAGTCTCTAAAATTCATGTTTTCAGATTTCTCCTAGCTAATATTACGTCATGTTTACAATGATAAATACATGTCTACTTTAAATAATTTAGTTATAAATACATAAAAATAGATATTTATTTGACATAATCTAAAAAGGAAAGAAAAATGCATCACCAATTCTATTAGAAAGTCAAACAAATGCATTTTAATTGATGAACCCTTAGCTAGACTGAGAGGGGTGGTGAATTAGTTTAGTACATTCATGGACATTTACACTTTTTCTTTTAACTTATCTCTCCATTTCATAAGAAACTTAATATATAATGAATCAACAAACTTAATATGTGAGCAACAAGTGATAAGCAGATTAAATACAATGCATCAACACATAATCATCATGCATATAGACAACAGATATAAGTGGAAACCAGTAAGGGAGAAAACCACATCTTAATATTATTGCGATGAAAAGGAAAGCTCCAAATCCCTCTCACAACTGATTTTTTGTAGGCTCCAACGTACAAGAGGCTACTACCTCAATTTCTGCAAGCTACAACTTGCACGGAAGCTCTAACTCCCATCTATTTTATGCAGGCTACAACCCACAGGAGGCTCCTACCTCAACCAGCTACAACTGGACATCTATCAAGCTACAACTTGATATGGAAGCACCAAATCCCTCACACTACAATAAAATCATATGCTGATTTACCTAGATATCAACTCTGTTTTACTCTTTCTTCACTACTTCCCTTTCAGCCTTCATATCTACTTTATATCAGCTTTGGATGTGCACAACATATCTATCTTCTCACTCTCATTCCTCCACTCTCTAACCTCTCTACACACATTAAATAACATCATTTATAGAGATAAATTCATGGTTTTTTTCATTCTATATGGGAATATGAAGTGAATAGGCATGACTCTTTGCCCTCCACCCACTCATTTCCTCACTCAACATATTCAAAATGTTACAACAATATATACATTTATTTCAGTATCAAATGGAGTTTTTCTTTTCTTGGGAGACTTGCCTTTGCATCATAAATAATATGAAATATATCAAAAATTTACATTCATGCAAAATATTTCAACTCAGCCCTTTCAGCTTCTTAGCTTTGCTGTACATTTGTCCTCTTCTACTTGTTGTCCCTTTGCCTTTTATGTTTCTACTGTTATATTCTAATTGTTCTGCATAAATTCCTTTTTCCTTACTCGATCTATCTTCCTTCCTTCTCTTGCCCACAACGTTCAACCTTCTGCTCCTCTGCTCTGTGTCAGGTCATCTACCCGAGTCTCCTTCTGCCCACGTTTAGCCTTTTGTTATTAATCAACCACAATACATTGCTACTCTGTAGTTGGGTCATTATTTTGCATTGCTTTTTAATTACCCAAGTCTTTCTTCCCGCGTTCAACCTTTTCCTTTGTTACCCGATTCTACTCCTGCGTTCATACTTTCCTTTATAAACTAGTGTAACCACATACAACCCTGGACCTGCAATATATTAAAAGGGAACTCTGGAATGAATTGCATCCGACCTCATCTTGCATATCGGAGTTTCTTGTGTTATTGCTATATATAGCTTCCCCGCTTTTCTTAAGAAATTTATTATAGAAATGCATATACCCCAGATCTAAAATATATTAAAATTAAACTCAGACTTGTCTTCGCGTCCGGTTCCTTATCGCAATTCACTGTTCCTCTATGTTATATGTTATATACATCTTTCATTCTCCCGATGCAATTTCATAACTCAATATACATACACCCAGACTTTTAAATGTATTATAATTTACCTTTAGAAGGTATCGCGTTTGGTCTCTCATCGCAATTCGGCACTTTTCATTGTTATCCATTGTGCTCTAGTCCTTTTGAACTCCTGATCTGCGATATGCGAAGGGGTCCCATCTGTCTTATCGCAATTTTCCATTGCAGTTTCCTCATCACATATTCTTATCGCACTTTCGCTCCAATCTTTGGTTATAACCTCTTGTGACATGCGATTTGTGATAAAAGGTTTGGGTCCCACCGGGGTGCCACATCACCTGCCATGTCCTCTGCCACTTCACCTGCCACGTCATCAAGATGTATTTGCGATTTGTGGGTTCCGGTCCACATTGTCTGTCACGTTAGAAACCATGTGAACAACGACGTCACTTTCCACGTCAGCTGCCACATCATCTCTCTCACTTCACATTTCACAATTTCTTGTGTCTCTGCAGTTTTGCAATCATCCTTCCACTTGTGATTTGCGATTTCACAATTTCACAACCTGCAGCGAAAACCTTATGACACGTCGCACATTTTATAATTTACCATAACGATTCTCCTTATCTTATGTGATATGTGATATGCTTCACATCATGACTTAAATAACTGACCTCCTTGCAACTTTGCACTAAACACAAAAATCGTCGATGTGCGATATGTGCCAACCGTCTTCTGTGATCTAGTCCATCCATTGCTTACTATCATTTCTGCAACTTGATCCTCACCGTCCATCTCTGCTTCACTTCGGTTTTCCGACTTGACCCGTGCATTCATGACTTTCTCCATTTACCGACTTGACCCGTTGAACTGCACGTTCCCTCATGCACTGTTTTGAATGCAAACTAGCCTGACTCTGCTTGCACGTTCATGACTCCTTCACGCCTTTTCTTCTTTGGTTGCTCCCGTTCATTTCTTCCTTGTTGTACATAGAACACCTGACTCGTTCACGATCTTATGAATCTAGACCCACTGTTCTACACGTGTTTTAAAACCAGCTCGACTTGGCCTTGCACTGCACAGTTTTCTTCTTTGATGCATAACGTTGTCTTTTGCCTCTTTTGCTTCTCCTTCCTTATTTGTTGCTCCTTTTCCTTAAGTAATAACTTCTAAAGCTTCTCCATGCCTCTTTTCTACTTCTCTCTTCTTTAGATTATATTTCTAATGCTGCTCCTTTTCCTTGCTTCTTTGCTCCTTCGCTGCACATTGTTGCTCCTTGCCTCCTTTTTGCATTCTCACTGCATTACCTGATCTACTCCTTTGCCTTATTGTTGCTTCTTCTCTGCTCCTTTCCCTTAATGATAATTCTAGTGTTTCTCCTTTGTGCTCCTTTGTCATCAATGACAATATTTCCAAGATTAATCACCATCACTTTATTTATCATATAATTCTTAGCCATAAAATATTTATTAATTCAACTTTTATTTATAATTACCATTGAAAATAAAATAAAAAACTCTTCCATTATCCATGAAGAAAAAATTAAAACCTCTCATGCATCCATGTAAGCCCATTTTTTTGTGTTATAGATGGTCCATAAAAATATGTAATCATCATTTTATACATGTATAAGCCTCTTTTTAGTTTACATAAATATAGTAAACATGAATTTACCTCTCATGTAATGAATTTAATATTACATATCAATATACAATTTTTTTCATTATTAAAGTCGTCATAGATTTATCACCATATTATTTATATTGATTTTGAAATAAACCAAAAGAAAAAACATGTGAATTGATTAATAAACCAAGAAGCATCTAAATCTAGAATAAAACTTCAATGTTGTTTCCAAATTACCTATTTTCTCATTTTGGTTATATTCTTCCAATTTTCCTATTTGAAAAGGATTGTCACCTTGAATCCTTATGATCATATATATTGTACACCACATTTTAAATTGCATTTATATTTGTGGATATATGTTGCATAGTGAAAATAAGGGAGGTTATTTTACTATGATGAAAAGCTTCGAAGATGGTTGTAGTAGGCCTTTTATTACACATATATAACACAAATATGATTTTCCTTCTCCATTTTCTATCACTTTGTAAGTTATTTTGGATTGATACTCACAATTTCATTTGAGAAAGGAGATAATATGAATATATTTATATCGATATCTTAATCAAATATAGTTATAAATTGATAACTTATGCTTAGAATTAAAATATTTTGATCCATCTTGATGTCTATCCAAAGCCTATAGAGGAAGTGTACTATAAATTATATTTAAACACATTAAACAAATATTTTTAAATTTTAATTTTTAAATTATAAATTACATAATTGGAAATACTTAGTTTTAAGTGTAAAAATGTTTCCATTGCAAAAAAAGTGTGTAAAAACGTCTATGAATCTTACCAAATATATCAAATACCAACAAGACAAATAAAAATAAATATAATTAGTGAAATAAAGAAAAAAAAAGCATACAATAATAGTATAAATGTTGAAATAACACAAGTACATATCACTCTCCATTGTCATCACCCTGATTATGTTCCGTGCTTGGCATGATAACATTGTTGTTTGAAAAAATATGTTTTGATATAGGATCTCTCCTAGCATCTAGTGTGTCATTTTATTTCAATGATATGTGTGTCCATAAAGAAGATGAAACATTTTTAAATATATGCATGAGATATAATAAGTTATGAATCTTAAGATGCTCCCAATATAGGAGCTCATAAAACACAAATTTCCCTTTCATCCCAATGGAAAATTTCTCAACATAGGTGTCACAAAATTCTGGATCATCGAACATAGGCTCCCCATTTGAATCATTTTTTTTTGCAAAATCCTTATCCTTCTCTCTCTCATATGCTCTAAGCTATTCAACTGCTATCATTATTGTAGGCCTTTTGGTTCTGTCTATTTTACCATTCAAAGAGGATGGTGATCTTCTGTAAGGGTGTTATTCTAGGAGGAATAACATAGAGCAGTCATAAAATGTCTTTCGTAGGTGGTTGAACCACCTATACTTCAGATAAGGTCCACAACATTTACATCCATGGTACCCTTTTATTACAAGACTTACAAAATTATTGTATATAATGCACATTAGCGATAATGAAGACCAAAACAATTGTAGTGAATTAAATTGATATGCGAAACAATATTGCTACTTTTATAAACAAATAAATAAACATGTAATTTACCAGAGAAACTTCCTAATCCTGGATAATCATGTATGGTGTAAGCACATATTCCATACAGTTTAAAACTCCTCTCTGTTGTGACCGTTCTTTATACATAATATACATGTATCCCTTCCCATAATTCTTTCAATTCATATACCAATGGTTGTAAGTAGAGATCCATATTCTTCACTTGTCTTCTACGAGGGACTATTAGAGCCAACATAAGATTTTCATTCTTCATGTTCAACCATGGGGGATATTGTTAATGATCAGTACTACATCCAAAATAGAATATTTGGTGTTTTGGAGGGAATTGGGTTGACGCCATCCATGGCTATGATGATTCATAGACTTCATACTTCATTGTTGAATTTTTTGGTCCATGTATCCTCTATATGATTCATGGCTATTTAATATGTTGGGATTCACATAACTCCCAACTCACTTTTGTGTGAGGCATGCCATCCCTGCAACATAGATAATTCTTTGAAATGAAAGAGCCTTTGAATCATTGTGTTTATAGGCATGTGCCTCAATATATTATGAGGATGATCATGTTATTTACTCATATTTTTATTTATTTATGGTACATGTCATGCCCACATTTCAAACATATATCTTTGTATGCACATTCTCCTCTATATAGAATAAAATCAATCGAACATGCATGAAATGATATGTAGTCAAGAACCTACAATTTGAACAACTTCTTTGCCTCTTCACAACTACCTGACAAGACACTATAACTCAAAATAACTTTATCTTTGAATAACCTACAATTGGTGGTAAATATAAATTTAAAATGCAAATATTTAACGTTTGTAAAGTTGACCATTTTTAATGTTGATTTTGTGATAATATTTCTCAAAATATAAGGTAATTGATTGATCATGTAGGTAAATTACCTCAATATTGTCGAGAAACATGCATTCGTCATGCCAAATGTTTCTTTCAAGTTGTATAGTAACATAGTTGTCCCAAACTAAGTATAATTTGTCTTGCTACCAAGTCCAAAGAGAGGGGTGGTGAAGTAGACTTAAGGATTTCAAATAAGGTATCAATGATATGAGCATCATCCCCTAGCTCATCGTTTTGGAATCCATCTAACAAAATTTCCTCTGTGGTAGTCATATAACGTAATTAATCATCCATACCAAAATCTATTTGATTACCTCCATTTCCAACTTGTCAGGAAGAACTACTATTTTGTAGTCATTCCTAATTGGTGAATTTGAATGTAGTGGGAATTGAATAGGTGGTTGATTCAACCATTATTTTTATGCTTCATCTCTAAGGTAGATCTTAATGCAACCTTCTCTCAATTTGACTTTGTAGTGGGTGCACCAGAAGATGGTAGGTGGGTCGCTCATCATCACTAGAATCCTAATTTCAAAAAATATTGAACATTAGTACATCGATGATATTAGTAAGCACAATGCAATTGGTTTGTTGAAATTACATTATACCAAAAAATTGTTACCATCATTAATCAAGGATTGTGTCTAGAAGAATCCATGTTCCAATTGGTAGGGTGAAGCGGTTGTCCATTTCATCTACCAACTACTTGTGATATGCTGCTCCTAATAAGAGCTTTCGACATTTTTCAAATGGAGGAATATTTTCTGCATCTAAACTCGTTTCTAAATCAAGTTCCTGTAAATTTCAATACTTTTTTATTCAAATTGACTTGGATAAAAATAAATAAATTCAATTAGATAATCAAAATATAAATAAAATCTGAAATTACTGGAGCTCGAAAGGGAGAACTCCGTGAAGGACTTTGAGAAATATGGAATGAGTTGGAATTTGAAGAATTGGCCATTTGATATTATGAGATTTTATCCCTGCATTTGAGAAAATCAGAAATAAAATTTTGTGTATAGACCTAAAATTAATTTCGAGAACCATTTAACCACAATCTGAATTTCAATATAGTTTTCAAACCATTTTTCAAGAATAAGGTGAATTTGAGTAGAAAATGTATACTATGAACTAATGTAAATCATGTAGATGCGTCCTAAAGGATAATTTGAGATGAATATGCCATTTTCCATGAAAATATAATTTCAGATAATTTTTAAACCTTATCAATGCTCTTACCAAATTGACTACGTCAATGCATTTAAATAATGAACACACTAATGCATTACTAATAACCACATCATTTTCTAGGATTTCGAAAATAAAAAAGGAATCCTATCATATCGGTGCTCTTATAAAAAACACACATCGATGCATTTAAATAAAACTGCACTGGTCCTTCAAAATAAAAATTGCACTTTGTTCTAGTATTTTGACAATTAAAAAAGGAATTTTATCATATTGATGCTCTTGTAAAATTAACAACATTGATGCATTTAAATAAAAACCACACTAGGTCGTTAAAATAAAAAGTGCGGCGGTTTCCAGGATTTCGAAAATAAAAAAGTATTCTATCATATTAGTGCTCTTCTAAACAATATAATACCGATGCATTTAAATAAAAAAAGAATCTATCCGCATGTATTTCCAGGATTTCAAAAATAAAAGGAATTCTATCATGTCAGTGCTCTTATAAAAACTACCACACCAATTCATTTAAATAAAACCACGCCACTTCCGAGATTTTGAAAAAAAAAGGAATTCTATCATGTCAGTGCATTTAGAAAAAATAGTGCACCAGTAATTTATTACTGCGCTTGAATTGTAAATGCCCCAGTGTTGTTTACTGTCGAACATACCAATGTTTGAAAAAATTTAAGTGCGAGTTTTTTTTTTCAAATTGAAAAATGAGCAGAAATTGATTTTTCGAAATATAATTTCATAAAGTATTTTAAATAGTAATAAGTTAGATCTAAGACTTTTGTGATTCATAATATAAGTAAATGTCTTTCAGATTAATCACATAATTAATAACCAATTCACCTAACAACCAATTTACCTTAATAATTAATTCATTAACTAACGACTAGTTTTTAATGGCTATCTCTCGGCAATGATGCATCCATGGCTTTTTCACCTTGTCCTGAGGATGAACCACATTAGTTGGTTTGAAACGTCGACTAAATCCTAATGATATGATTAATCTGAATGTCATTTACTTTTTCCAAAATTTCAAGGGATAGATTTGCAAGAGAGACATATAAGGAGCGCTGTGCAATAACATAATACTTTGGAACAACAAAATTATTCATAAGATTAGAAGTTGAAAGGTATGGTGATTCATTCAAAATCCCACATAGTAAAATTTTTAAATTTTATTGTTGATTTTACTAATAACTTTTTTTACAATTTATATTAGGTTTAACTAAAAGAGAGATCATTTGCAAGGGAGACATACTGGGAGCACTTTGGAGCAGCAAAATATTTTGGAACTGCAAAAAGATTAGAATTTGAAAGGTATGGTGATTTAATCAAAACCATGCATAGAAAAAATTTTAAATTTTATTGTTTATTTTCATGTTAAAAGTTTTTACAATTTCTGTTATATTTATTCGAAATTCAGAAAAAAAATAAAAACCTTTCATAATGCAAATTTTACTAATGATTTTACTAGTAATTTTTTTTATGATCTTCATTCCTATTAAGATTTAATTAAAATTAAATAATAATAAAAACAATACTTACCTTAAACCCTTGCTTCTTCTTGCTTATGTGATTGCCAAACTTCACCTTAGGGTTTAACTCCCTCTATCACTTCACAATTATGGCTTTTCATTTTAGGCATTTTAGATTGAATGGGTTTGTGTATTTACTATGTATAGGGAATTTAGCATGTAAATTAGGGTGACTACTTATTGAATTAGATACAAACCCTTTCAGCCTTGTCCACAATGTTTGTTTCATAGTGCACCCTATCTAATATAACACAATGGTTCTCACAGTGGTTTTATTGTTACATATTGCACCGAATCCTATTGCTCATATCCATTTTTTTAAAATGTCGACTATTTATCGATTGATTAGGTGATCATGTCCTAGGTGGAAAAAATGTTCAAATTTGGAACTGCTCCGAACTAGTAATAAATTAATCGAACGAATAGTGTTCGTCATTATGATCCTAATGTCGTGAATGGCACTCAAATCCAATGTCGGATGTGGAAGATATTCAATTTTTAATTTTGCCTAGTAACCTTCAAAACAGCACATTGGAAGGCAAAAAATGGCATATTCAGAAAATTATTTTCTATGGAAAATTTTCATTTTTTATTAAAAAAATGGATGGCCTATCAGTGGGTGACACGTGGCCCGCTCAGAGGCTGCCACGTGGCCCTGGGCCTAATGGTTCAATCTGGTTAAAATTTGAAGTTGAAACATTTTTTTGGTTCAGTCGGGCCGATCCGACCCGACCCAGATGGGCACGAGTCACCCGTGGGTGGTGTCGACCCGTGAACGTGGTTGGGTGTGAACAAACGGGTCAATAGTGAATGGTTGGGTAGAGTCTAAACAGCCAACGGATCAGTAGTAACCGACGTGTCAGTTCTGAATGAGTGCTGTGGGTGTGAACGCGGTTGAGCAGTGAATGGGAGCGAGTCATCTCTACACGAGCAGGGGTCACAAAGTAACGGCAGAAGGCATTACAGTTTGGGCGGAAAGGTTAGCTCCCTGTTTGATAGCCCTCTATTCATGTAACCAAAGGCATGGAACCACAACTCTATTTCACCAGCGGTTAACAAACTCTAATAGTCGTGGTAACTGTGTGTTCACATATATATGGCACCAGAGGTTACGTTAAGTTTAATGCCACGGTTTAAAAACCGTTGGCTCCACGGTTCCACCGGCGGTGGAGTTGGTCCATGTGAACACTTCACCTTGACACTTAATGCCACCCTAACTGCATGGAAAACTAGAGCGGAGCCCCCAAATTTGGTGGTAATTACTATTTTAGTGAAGTTAACTCTAGTCCTCCCAAGTTTGGTGGATGGTTTTTAGGCCAAATTGGACAAAACTTCTTTTGGACATAACTCTCACTAGACAGAACCTTTTGGACCGAATTTTTTATTTATTTTGAGTATTCTTAGCATTCTGGAGCCATTGGAATAGGTTTCAGAGCCATTGGAGGTGTTATTCAACCATTTACACTTTAGATAAGCTTGGGAAGCCATCAGGGCCTTGAGGGAAACAAAGCTGCATTGGACTACACTTCACTATTTTAGGTGAAATCAGAGTCATTCTTAGATTATTTTTCTATTCTAAATCCATTTTCATAGGTGGTTTGGTCTGTTTATACCTTTTACTCACTATATTACCAATTTGAGAATCATAATATATCAAGGACATGCCCATTGGGAGCTTTGGACCTGGCAGATGTAGCCCACGAGGGGTGAACTGCCTCATCATGTTGTTGTGTGTTTATGGTGAATTTATTCTGCTATTCTATTTAGATTAAAGTTTTTAAACAGTAAATTAAAACAACACTCCCTCACACCAAAGTTCATAAACAATTAACAAAAACACTATGTTTCACTTGCAAGACTATCTAAACACTTTGCACACCTATTTAATATAAATGAATACTTTGAACAAAAAAACAAATACTTTCATTTTCATATCATTTGGTATTGGAGCTATGGTTTAGAACTAGAGTTTTTACTCAACATTTGTTTTGTGCAAATATTAAGTCATTTGTTTGCAAGTTTTGATGTTGACTAGGTTAAAACTCAAGAGAGGTGAAGGAAACTTGGTTAGTGCACAAACTAATCCACAACCAAGAAGGGTCAGATAACCACCTCCAAGAGCCATAGAAGCAGCTACAAGCATGTCTTCAAGAGAAGGAGAAGCTTCTGAAGAGAAGGATCCCAAGGAAGAATAAAGGGTATTTTGGAAAGCTTTCTTGGATATGACTGAAATGGTAAGGATCCTCTATCAAGAAAGAAATGATAGGATTGCTGGAGAAGGGTATAAAAACCAGAAAGAAGGAGAGGATTCATCAGGAGGAAAGAAGGGTAATGATCATTTAAAGAAAGGGAATGGAGGAAATGGTGATCCACCATCTCCATCGTCATGCTTTTCCTCTTCATCATCTTCCTCGACTTCAGTAAATCAGTCACATAAGTCGAAAACCACTAGTAAAAATCATTTTTTAAAGCTTGATGTCAAATTTGAATTGCCAATGTTTGACGGTGAAGTTAATGTAGATAAATTAGATAATTGGATCAGACAATTGGAATTCTATTTAAGGATTCAAAATCTGCATGATGATGACACCAAAATACAACTAGCCTCCCTAAGGATGGATCGAGCAGCTTTGGTATGGTGGGAAGCCAAGACCAAGGATGAAATCAAGAAACATGGTAAGATTACCCTATCATGGAATGAATTTATTACTACAATCAAGAAACAATTTTATCCTTTTTCTCATCTTCAAAAGGCTATAATGAACTGGCAAAACTTTAGACAGCTTAAGGGACAGAATGTGCAAGACTATACCCAGGAATTTAGGAGAAGAGCACTCTTATTAGGGGTAGACTTACAAAGTCAAGATACTTTGCTGAAATATATAGGTGGGTTGCACAGTTACCTTAAACACACTATCCTTATGTTTAATCCTACTATTCTAGAAGAATTTTGTGTACAAGTACACATTTAGAGGCTAGAGGGAAAAATAATTTTGATGAGTGTAGAAACAAGCCTTTCAAAGGGAAGAACAAAGATAAAAACTTTAAGGGAAAAGGTAAAAATAATGCATCTATCAAACAAGAGGGTGAAAAGGTCATTTGTAAACATTGTTCAAGAGAGGGCCATGAAGAGAAAAACTGTTGGAAATTACATCCTGAAAAAAGAAACCAGTTTTAAAAAAACAAGGGAAAGAAGAAAACTGCAGCGACTACAACTACACCTCAAGATTTAGGTGATGATTCAGGGGATGAAACCAAAATTGCAGCCATGGGTTTGAAAAGTATGAAGGGAAAGGAAACTGAAACCAAAGGAAGCACTAGTACTTCAAACTGTCATGTACAAGCTCCTAGTGAGGAAGAAAGAATTGAATTGTTCCATGTGAGGGTAGTCTCAAAACATACTAAAATTGACACATTGTTTGATAGTGGGTCACAAGAAAATCTCATATCAAAAGACTTGGTAAAAAAACTAAAACTTGAGACCATTCCACATCCAAAGCCTTATCCACTTGGGTGGATATGCAAGGATGCAAACTTACAAGTCTCAAGAAAGTGCATATTGTGATTCGCCATAACTGCACACTTTATTGACACGGTTGAACCGGATGTGGTGTCTCTTGATATATCAGGAATTGTTTTGGGAAGTCCTTACTTATTTGACAAGAAATTGATCTTCTATTTCCATGAAAACAAATATCATCTCTTTAAATATGGCCAGGAGTTCATTTTTAGAGCACATCGCAAGAAGACAAATATAGCAATGGTAAATGCGGGACAGGTAAAAAGGCTAGTCAGTTCTAGCAAGAGTTTTGTACTTCTTATGGTTAAGCCCAAGGTTGATATGAATCATGAGTCATTTGAAAATTGTGATTCCAAGCTTAAATCAGATTTATATGATGTATGTGATGCACAGCATGAGATGTTTCAGGAATCGATAGGTTTACCTCCTAAAAGGGAGATTTAACACGAGATCCATTTACATCAAGTTTGTCCTCTTCCTAACATCGGCATGTACCGCTTCTCTATCATGGAGGATGTTGAAATCAAGAGGAAAATTAAATAATTGTTGGAAAAAGGATTCATAAGACCAAGCACTTCGCCATGTGGGTCACCGATAGTGTTGATTCAAAAAAAAGATGGAATTTGGCGCATGTGTGTGGACTTCAGGGCATTGAACAAAATAACGGTAAAGAATCGTTACCCACTTCCAAGGATAGATAATTTGTTGGATTAGCTGAAAGATGCTAAATATTTCACTAAGTTAGACTTACGTAGTGGTTATCATCAAGTTAGAATTGCAGAAAGTGACATTTGAAAGAAATCATTTAAAACCAAACAGGGACTCTTTGAGTGGCTTGTTATGCCGTTTGGTTTATGCAATGCACCTGCAACTTTCATGCAAGTAATGGATGATGTCTTACATCCTTTTCTTGATGATTTCATTATTGTCTACTTAGATGACATCTTAATTTTAAGCAAGACTAGAGAATAGCATGTCATGCATGTTAAGAAAGTACTTGATGTTTTGAAGAAAAATCAGTTATTTCTTAAAATGTCAAAGTGTGAATTTGGAAAGAATTTTTTGGTTTATTTGGGACACATAGTAGGAGGAGGAAATTTGAGAATTGATCCTTCCAAAGTAGAAGCCATTGTGAATTGGCCTACTCCCAAATCCATTACAGAGGTAAGAAATTTTTTGGGTGCAGCTCAGTATTGGAGGAAGTTTATTTCTAATTTCTCTGCCATAGCAGCTCTTATGCATGTAGTGACTAGTGTGAAGCATGCTTTCAAATGGGGAGGAAAGAAACATAAATATTTTAAGTCTTTGAAATAGAAGATAAGTTCAGCTCCAGTTCTTTCATTACCAGACTTGAGACATCCATTCGAGATTCAGACAGATGCAAGCGATTACGCCATGGGTGCAGTTCTCTTACAGCATGGTAAGCCTGTTGCATTTAATTTTGAGACATTTAATGGTGTTGTTGTGAATTATCCTACATATCATAAAGAGTTGTATGCATTGGTACAAAGTGTCAAAAAATGGAAACATTATTTGATGGGCAAAGAAACAAATGTTCCTACCGACCATCAGCCTTTACAATACTTGCAATTGCAAAGTAAATTATAGCAGTCACGAAATTTTAGATGGATGGGATTCTTACAAAAATTTCACTTGGTAATAAGGTACAAGAAAGGTATTTACAACAAGTTTGTTGATATTCTTTCAAGGCCTATTATTAGTGCTATTAATTTTATTAAGAATGATTCTATTGTGCATGAGAGCTACATAGAACAGTATGCATCAGATGTTGATTTTAAGGATGTGTATGCTAACTTGGGTGAAGGGAATCATGTTGAGGAGAATGATTATAATTTGTATAATAATTTTCTGTTTCATATGGGCAAGTTATGTATACCACAGGGGGAGAGACTAGGCATGATGAGAGAGGCTCATTCTTCTCTCATAGCTAGTCATTTCGGGGTAAGAAAAATGGTGGCACATTTACAGAGGTATTGTTATTGGCCTCACATGGTAGATAGTGTTTCACATTTCATTAGAGGTTGTTAATTATGTGCTACAAGAAAGCCTAGCAATAGGAATCTTGGTTTATATACGCCATTT
The DNA here is from genome assembly GCA_034641835.2 of Pinus albicaulis. Classification (NCBI taxonomy): domain Eukaryota; kingdom Viridiplantae; phylum Streptophyta; class Pinopsida; order Pinales; family Pinaceae; genus Pinus; species Pinus albicaulis. The sequence goes on along the minus strand of MU968411.1, from coordinate 61,967,704 downwards.
CCGGTACCTTCTAGACAATGGGAAAGTGTTTCTATGGATTTTGTTGGAGGGCTACCATTATCTAGAAAGCAGCATGATTATCTTTATGTAGTAGTTGATCGTTTCAGCAAGATGTGTATTCTTATGCCATGTAAGAAATCTATAACTGCTGAACAAACTGTTGAATTATATTTTCAACATGTATGGGTTCATTATGGCTTGCCTACTTCTATTGTTAGTGACAGGGATTCCAGATTTGTGGGGAATTTTTGGTCCAATTTATGGAAGATGATGGACACCAAGTTGAAGAAGAGTACTGCTTTCCATTCGCAAACAGATGGACAAATAGTGGTAGTGAATAGAACCATTGTACATATTTTTAGATGTTATTGCAGCAAGAATCCCAAGCTTTGGGATGAGCATTTGCATTACATTCAGCATGCTTACAACTGTGCCAAGCACTCTTCTATAAATACTTCACCTTTTGAAGCTTGTTTTGGGTATTTGCCTAAGTCACCTTTAGATTTTATTCTTGAGAAGGATGTGGCCATTTATGGTCATAGTGACATTGAAAAAGCTCGCATTTTCATTGAAATAATTTAGCTCATACATCAGCAAGTTCAAGAACATCTTGAAAAAATTCAAGGCAAGTACAAGGAGAGGCATGATAAGCACAGAATTGATCATAAGTTTCAAGAAGGGGATGAGGTATGGTTGCATATTAGTAAGGAAAGAATGCAAGGAGAGGGTAAAAATATAAAGCCTATTCGTTATGGTCCATTCAAGATCATTAGGAAAGTTGGAAATAATGCTTTTCAATTAGATTTGCCTTCATACATGCAAATGTATTCTGTTGTGAATGTGGAAAATTTACGTTTGTAGGAACCTCCTTTAATTGCTGATATTGAAAGTGACATTCAGCTGCCATCCATAGAGGATTTCTTGCTAGAATTTTTGAATGAATTGAAAGAGGATGTATCCTTGACAGAAGGACACGCACTTTAAGGAGGGGAAATGTTGATTATGTTCGGGTTGGCCTTAAAGGCAGCAAACCGAGTAAGGAAAAGTGGATTGAGGTGGAAAAGCTGAGGGACTTGTACCCTCATATTATTAATAGGTAATTGAAGGATTTTGGGGTCCAAAGCTTCCCAATGGGGAGGTGTGATCAGGTGATCATGTCCTAAGTGGAAAAAGTGCTCAAATTTGGAACTGCTCAGAACTAGTAATAAATTAATCGACCGGATAGTGTTCATCATTACGATCCTAACGTCATGAACGGAACTCAAATACGATGTCGAATGTGGAAGATATTCAAGTTTTAATTTTTCCCAGTAACCTTCAAAACAACACTTTGGAAGGCAAAAAATGGCATATTCAGAAAATTATTTTCTATGGAAATTTTTCATTTTTTATTAAAAAAATGGATGGCCTATCAGTGGGTACCACGTGGCCTACCCGGAGGCTACCACGTGACCCCAAGCCTACTGGTTCAATCTGTTTAAAATTTTAAGTTGAAACATTCTTTTGGTTCAGTCGGGCCGACCTGACCTGACCCGGATGGGCACGGGTCACACACGGGTGGTGTCGACCCGTGAATGCATTTGGGTGTGAGCAGACGGGTCAACAGTGAACGGTTGGGCGGAGTCTGAATGGGCGACGGGTCAGCATTAACTGACGGGTCAGTTCTGAACGAGTGGCGGTTGGGTGTGAATGCAGTTGAGCAGTGAACAGGAGCAGGTCATCTCTGCACGAGCAGGGGTCATGAAGTAACGTCAGAAGGCATTACAGTTTGGGCGGAAAGGTTAGCTCCCTGTTTGATAGCCCTCTATTCATGTAACCGAAGGCATAGAACCATGGATCTATTTCATCAGCAGTTAAAAAACTATGACATTCGTGGTAACTGTGTGTTCACATATATATAGTGGCGGAGGTTACGTTAATTTTAATGCCACGTTTTAAAAACTGTTGGCTCCACAGTTCCGTCGGCGGTGGAGTTGGTCCATGTGAACACTTCACCTTGACACTTAATGCCACCCTAACTGCATGGACAACTAGATTGGAGCCCCCAAATTCGGCGGTAATTACTATTTAGTGAAGTTAACTCCAGTCCTCCCAAGTTTGGTGGAGGGTTTTTAGGCCAAACTAGACAAAACTTATTTTGGACATAACTTTTACTAGACAAAACCTTTTGGAGAGAAATGCTTTTTGATTTCGAGTATTCTCAACATTATGGAGCCATTGGACTATGTTTCAAAGCCATTGGATATTTTCTTAAGCCATTTACACTTCAGATAAGCTTGGGAAGCCATCAGGGCCTTGAGGGAAACATAACTGCATTGGACTACACTTCACTGTTTTAGGTGAAATCAGAGTCATTCTTAGCTTCTTTTTCTATTTTGAATCCATTTTCACAGCTGGTTTGGTATGTTTAGACCTTTTACTCACTGTATTACCAATTTGAGCATCATAATATATCAAGTACATGCCCATTGGGAGCCTTGGACCTGGCAGATGTAGCCCAGGAGGAGTGAACTGGCTCATCATGTTGTTGTGTGTTTATGGTGAAGTTATTATGTTGTGTTATTTAGATTAAAGTTGTTATACAGTAAATTAAAACAACACTCCCTCACACCAAAGTTCTTAAACAATTAACAAAAACACTTTGTTTCACTTGCAAGACTATCTAAATAATTTTCACACCTATTTAATGGAAATGAATACTTTGAACAACAAAAAAAATACTTTCATTTTCATATCATCAATGCACCCAGTGTAATATAACACATTTTCTTTCCTCTGCCAAATAGCATTGTTAAGTGACTTGTATTTAATTTTTTATGTTTCCATTATTTATTGTGATGACAATGCTTTTATCGTTACAAATCACACCATCATAATTTAAATTTATTTTAAGAAATTAATTTTCACTATCAATGTTGAACAATTAAATGCCTATTGCATTTAATAGAATAAACACATTGGGGAATTTATTCAAATAACCGTATCGGTTACCAGAACTCTTTTTTGCTGAGAATTAATTTTTTATGTATAAAATATATTTAATGGCTTACGTATTGAATGGTACAAGTTGTATATTGATAAAAATGTCTGAGAATTTGTCAACAAAAATGACACAATGATAGGACATCAAAAACAACAGAATTTAAGCAAGTTCTTTGTAAATTATTTACAAAATTAATATGTTTGAACTATATGTAAGTTTGAATAATATGTATTGGTTAGTGTGTATCATGCAGAGCCACAAAATGAAGAAGGTCGATAAGATTATTTCTAATCTAAGTGTAAAAGAGCATAAAAACCCAATAGAAAAATTGCAGAAGGATGAATCAGGTGAATGAAAAAATAGTATTCAATATGAGTTTTTTTTCTTTTTGAATTTGCATTAATAATATACTTGAGAATATTAGGTAAAATTTTTCAAAAAATGTATTAATTCATATATGCTTAATGTTCTACAGGGAGCAACAATGAAGGAGAATATCAACGTCGTTATAAGAAAAGAAAAATTATAGAACATGTAAATGACGATGAATTGGTCCTTAGTTCATATGGAATGGTGTTGGAGGTTAATGAAAGGAGGGGTTTTGTTTCACAAAATTATGGGGGATATAGTGGAATGAAATTATACACATACTTTCCACTTACAATACAAAAATCAATCCAATTATTCTAAGAACCAAGTCATATCTAAATTACAGGAAGTGTTTCTGGAGCAATGGTCAATGAGACTTGTCAGATTTTCAATAGAAAAAAATAGAACAACAAAAACTAATCATTCAAAAGGTAATATTACTAATTAAAATGATTTTCTATAATTATATGTAAATATTACTACAAACCATTCATTTATTAATGTCAATTTTGCTATATTTAGTTTTAATACATCAATATAAAAATAATTTATTAATTTTTTAAGGAATATTATGAAAATCCCAAAGAATCAACAAGATGATATGCAAAACATCTCAGTAGGAATTTCCAAAAAAGTGTACAAGGTGATGGTCAAAGTAATGGACATAATTGCATTACAAGAGGAGCCATCTCAACAAAAACATGCTTCAAATGTATCTAATCATTGAATTTGTAAATATAAATAAATAATTTAGCATTAAAAATTAATTTTCAAATATTTTCTTGCATAAAAGAAAACAAAATGGAACTCATTCAACACATAAAACAGGTTCACAAGGAAGAAAATGGTTGATATCAAAGTTTGTGAATAATTATTAATATTTCCTTATAACAACTCAAGGTTTCATTTTAGTACATTTTAAGTTGTTTTAAAACAACCATCCTTGAATGTCTTCGAATAGGTGCTAACATACAAAGAAGATCCATCGAAAGAATTGATTGACATTGGGTTAAATATGGGCTGTGAGTATATGTTGGCATATCAAAATTTTAATTTTGAAGTATCTATGTTGTTTTACTTCTATAAGTTTATAATTAATAGAAAAAAAATAACGATTTATATTAAATCTATGATTTATAATGGGGTATAAAACTTGTAGGAAACAAAGTATGGAACTGCCCGAATGGAAGAGTTGTTGCAACAAGGCATGGGAATTGGTTTTGAAGGCATGAGTAGTTCATGCATTACTTATTTCTAATGATTATTCAATTTACATTGATGTTTATTATTTATTTCAATTTTCATTACTATCACCAATATAGATATACTCATTAAACTTTATTTTTATGTTTGCAAATGGAACACGATTAAGAAGACAAAAAAAATCGATGCAATAAAAAAAAAATCATCCAAATAACCCAAGTCATGGAAGTAGCTCAAGCATTGACAACAGTTCGAACAAATAATGATGATCTAGTTGGATATCAATGCAAGCTATTGTATATTTTGAAATAATTTTCTATGAAAATCAGAAATTTTGTTTAATGTAATAGAAATAGTGTCCCAATTTGAAAGACAAGGGGTTACCAATAACTATCCCATTTTGTATGAAAATGAGCCTCTTATTTACATATAATAAAATGCATTTTAATGTAATCTATTTCATTATCCAATGTCCTTGTGAAATATTACAACACCGATTGAATATATGGATGATTAAATATTATAATGAAGAGATGCTAAATCTAATAATATAACAAATTAATCCAAACATCATATAAAAATGCACTAATTGAAATTCAATTTATATGAATATTGTTATAATATGTATGTTGATTTTTTTATGAATAAAAAATTTAAAAAATCAAAATAATTGCATTGTCACATATTGATGTTTCTAAAAAGAGAAAATCTCACACAAAAACTTATGTATGTATAACATAAACATGCACCAATTCATTATTTTATCTAAAAGAATTGTTACGAAAAAAAATGGCATGGTCAGTTCCTTTTCTGAAAAATACAACACGAGGGCGTTATATTCTTTAGGCACCGATATTATTTTCATTTAATGCCCTAGTGCATCGTAATTCTTAAAGCACCAGTGCTTCAATAGAACTAATGCCCCAGTGCTACAAAATATTACTTATAACCTAGGTGCACTATTAAAATTAATAGAACTAGTTCTTTTATATCAGTAGCGCACCAATGCTTTTATACAAATCATATGCATTAGAGCTACGAGTTTAAATAAAAGCACTGGGTCTACAATATTTTTTTCTTTCCCCTATTTCGTTCCTAAAAATAACACCTTGTGGTATTTTTTAATATATACACATCGGGTCAGTATATATTTCAAGCCCCGGTGTTTTTTGCATTTAATTCCTCAGTGATTTTAGTTATGTATAAAACCTCATTTCTTTTATATATTTAGTGCATCAGTGATATTTTTCCATGAAGCACACCCCTACAAGATATCTGCTAAAACCTATGGATGCCCAAATTTTTTAGTTGTGATGAAGTTCCATTATAATCTCTGCTAAAATAAACACTACCACAAAGAAATGTTTTAGCAGTGTTTTTTTTGAAAAAAATTTCCAATTTTATAACACTAAAAATCTCTGTTATAACCTCCACTAGAAGGTATTTTCCTTATAGTGACAATATCAAGTGCAGGCGATTTATAAATAATATCAAAATAAAATCCATCTCTAAGTGGTGACAACCTAGCAACAATGTTAGCGAATGTGTCTATGGCTACATTGTGAACCCTAAGAAAAAAATTGAAATTAAAATCTTGCAAGAAAGAAATAAGATGTCATTCCTCTTGTTGGTAGTTTTTTAGATTAGGTGATGCACAATGAATAATATTTCTTACATGACATATGAAAATATCTGTGTCACTTATTACCTTTAGTGCTTCCACCTTGAGTTATATGATCTTATTTAGTCCTAGGATGAGTTCCTTGTATTCAAAAATGTTTTTTGTGCACTCAAATTCCAATTGGCATGAGATCAAATAATTTTTCTTTTCCAGATCAATCAAAATACAACTAGCTCTACAACCCTCCTGTGTTTTCAAACTATAAAAATATAGAGTCCAAACGTTAGAGGAAGAAAGGTTAGATCTTGCACTAGTACTATTTACATCTATGTTATAAAAGTAATTAGCACTAGTTGGATTGCAAGGAAGGAGTTCCAACTGTGTATTTGGTGGTACAAGTGATGACTACATAAGATAACATCCATGATCAAATTATAAAAAAAAGTTTCTGAAAATTACTTGCACGTAAATAATAGGCTCATTATGAGCTTAAAGAGTCGTGATGGTATGTTTCATGAAAGGTTCACTCTCAAATCGAATCTAATTATTCTTTCCCTTATAAGGAAGCCACAAATGCGACTAGTTAGTACCAAAGTATCCTTGCAACTTGATAGACCAATCTGTACTTAGAAGCAAGCCATAAGCTTCCAGAATGTCCATGATAAAAATATTAATACATTGGTGAACTCTATGATCATATGATAAACAAATTATAACATTTTTCAACTCACCAATTTCATGTACTAAATATCTATCTAACTATATGATTCTAGCTTCAGTATTTTCCCATTTCACATTGATTTTCTTAGAAACAAATAAAGGCATGGCATTCACAAAGGCACTAGAAAAAATGAGGAAATTATGGAAATTATAATTGAAAATCTAAAAAGTTAAAAGAAAAGGGAGGAAAGTAGATCTAGAATTTACATCATAAAAACCAATTCTAGAATAGTAGGAAAATTATTGGATGAGGCTTGAGAAGCATAAATTGTTTTATATGATGGAGGCTAAGATGCAATTTCTTGGGATGATCAACTTGCATTTCCCTTCGAAATTTTATATCTCAAATATGGAAATATTAGAGCAATCCTTTTTTATGTATTCAAGAACATTACGATATATATCTTAATCTTCGGCAGGGTGTGATGAAGTGGTAGGTGGTGTAACCTTGTTTGATACCTCAGGAGAGGAAAAAAATTTCTTATTATTTTCAAAAGCATTATTCTGATGCTATGCACTTCTAGATTTGTTATGAGTGCTCTGAGCAATATTACAAGGAGGTAAAATATTTCTCAATAGTTTCTTCTGCACATATTTCTCACGAACCAGTCCTTTTCTCCTGAAATTATATTTCTTAGTAGGTTGTTGATGAGGACCATCACACACTAGGGGCTCACCATCACTTTGTATTTTTTTATTTAAGATAAGTTCAAAATTGAAAATTGAATCACCAACACTTGTGTTTTCCTTAGTCAAGGCTGGTTCATTAGTCTCTTGAGTGTTCTCTGAATACTCTTTTGTTGACAAAGTTTCAATAAAAATGGCAACCGCAACATTCATATTATGTTTCCACAGAGGGAATGTTTTCTCTAAATATGCTTCTTGATGAAAAGTACAATAGTTATCCATGCCTAAGTTCTCAACATTGAATAAAAAATTAGAAATATGTGCAAACTTAGTTAGTTGAATAAAAATCTTCTAAAGAAATGGCTTAAAAGACTTGTTATTTGTAGAATCCTCACTTGACATCCTTTTGAGTTAAAATACTTCATTGGTTAACAAATTAAAGGATTCATTCATGTTTTCCATATCAAAATGTTAGCCTCACTCTCATGTGAGAAAAATAATTCTAATTCCAAAATAATTAAATTAATTATTATCATGAAAGTTAGGATTTATTCCTACCTTTCTAGATTGGGTTTGTTCCTCATAGTTAGGAGTCAGTTTAGGCCTAGTTGGTTGAGAGATTCTCTCCAACTAGTTAGGCTCCTAGATTAGTGTGTTGTTGAGATCGTTTCTCAATAAAAGAGTCCAAGATAGAAGCACTATATTGAGACAAACTTACTCATGTATTTATATGTATCATAAACATTATTTTAATAATGAGAATGTGAGGAATGCGGTGAGGATCTTAGGCCTTTTCCACCATGTCTGGTTTAGTGTCTCTGATATATTTTAATGTGTGTTTATTATAAATCTCCTTCATGTGATATCAGACCAAGCGGTTTTTTTTTTAGATCGAGAGATTGTTGTTTGCATCATGCCATGGTGGTGGCCTCAAGGCCCCATACTTGACCAATAAATGTGTGTGTGTGTATGATGCAGCATGGACTTGCATACCCATGAAAGAGATGAGGGTTACGTTACTATTGGTATCATGTGGCATATCTTGATTGTTAAAAATTTTTGCATGCCACTAAAGAGAGCCTATTGCGAGTTGGAGTGATCAAATGCGTGGAGCTACGCCTGTGATAGGCCATTGTACTTACTCTTTAGATTCATGGGCTCGCATTTCTTAATAGGGGACATGCTTAAATCCATATTTGCAACAAGTTTTTTGAGAAGAAAAATAGAGTCACCTAGAAGCATATGGGAGCATAGATTTGGTATGGATTGATATTTCCTTATACATTTTCTCTTGATTGGTCATAAAAAATCAATTCAATTACAGATATTCAATTGAATTTTTGTGTCAAGAATTTCAATAGTCAAGAAAGAGTTTTCCTAGGCTTTGTAAAAGGAGTCTGCAAAGCTCTTTTTTAGTAATCTTGTGTTCCATTGGGCCTATGCCATGGAAGAATCCAATTATTATTGCAATAATTAACATCACCCAAATGTAGAATTAAGGACACATTTCTATTTGTAAAGTACAAATGAATCATTGTTGGAGATCCAGTTGCTGACTTAACAACATTCACCTGAGCTATTATGTACTTATGCTGAAAGTTTATTATGGATCGAAATTGATCTGCATGGGCGGAGTCGAGATTGCATCTAGATTGGAAAATGATTGCTCTAGCTTCGAGGTTCCTGTGTAGAGGAGGAGTCATAGAACTGTGTGGCGTTGTGTGAGCTTCCTGTAACTTCATTGCACAGAGAAGCTATAGAGCTGTGTGTAAATCCTTCATGTGGTATTTCTAAAACTGGTGACTATTGAGTAAGGCCACTTATGTGGTCCAAGTAGCAGTTTTGTATCTTTTTTTGAAGCATCGATTTTAGACAAACCACTCTTAGCAGTGCTTCAATTTTTGGTATTTTTTTTAGGAGCTCGAAGTTTAATACATTGTGGGAAGTCACATTAAATGCAATAGGCATTTGCGGCTTTGTTTGATGCTCTATAAAAACTCAGTATATCGCTCGCATGAATAAGCTGGGTGTTGATCTAACTGGAAGAAAGCATGAATCTCAGTGGATAGCTCAAACTAGGTGCTACCGAGGTGGATTATTCTACTAGGTTGTTGTGACAGCTCAATGTTGGTCTATAAAAATCCATTCCCCCATTCCATGAAGAGTCGAAGCACACATGAACTGATCATCGATCCTCTTCTCAGAAGCCTTGGGAATAGAACCATCGACAATACTCATGTCTACAACCTTAGAACCATAGCTCTAAGGGTCCTTCACTATGAGCAGCAAAAGAAAAAATGTACAGAAGAAAATCCTGACGCAAATCGAAATAGTTATCTTGAGCTTCTGATTAAACCTTAGTCTCTTCAATGGCTTCTCTACTATATTCAAGCCCATGATGTCACATACCAAGGGTGGGCTTTATTGATGGCTTCCATGGTGCTTTGATAAAATCATCAGTGATCACAATAGCTCTCATCTCCAACAACATTATACTATCATCAACATTTTTAGATCTCATGGAGTCCAAATTTGCAAGATCATTGAAAAATTTTATGCTGCCTTATGTAACTTCTCCAAATAAATTTTTTAAGGTGTGCTTTAAATCTTAAACAACAATTCTCTTTTTTGAAAGTGACTTCATCAAATTTTTTAGCAAAATTTTAAAAGGGTGAGTATGTAAAAGTGAATAGTTAATATACCTTTACATACGTAGGTTGTAAAGTTTAAAAAGAAACTTTAAGTGAAACACCTTATTCTTTATAAAGTATTAAGTCTCGATTCACTTTTTAAAAGTGAATTCATAAATTTTTATGTAAATTTAAAGAGAGACTTAGTAGAGCCATGAGAGAGAATAAGTGGAAACATAATTACTGTGTTTTAATGAGTTTTTTCAAAGTGAGTGGTGAGTGAATTAGGAGAGAGGAGTGGATAAAATATTGTGGGAGTCATAAGGGTGAATATTGTAATTATTTTTTTAATAAGGGTGATCTTTTAAAAAAAAGTAGAGTGATAAGGTGCATTAAATTTTTTAAATTTGGGGAAATAAGGTGTGGAGAGATAAGGTGTGAGTGATATCATAAAATTGGAGTGATAATGGGATATTTGAAAGCTCACTATTGAAGTAAAAAAATTTACATCTATGTGAGTCAGTTTTAAAGACAATTTGCTTCCAAAATTTGTGAGCATGAGATTCTCATTGCTTGAGAAGTTTCCATGAAAATGTTGTGACATTGAAGGATGATGTACTTCACTATTTAATAAAACATTTTTTTGATGGTGCTTGTGTCCTAGATCCGCCCAAAATTGAATAAGGGAATCTTAGGTACACCATGAATATTTTTTTTATGGCTCATGATTATTGATGCTACTTATGTATTGTGAGTCTAATTTTTGACACTCAATTTGTCATATGATTCACATGGAGTACACAAAAAGTTAAATAATTGTATGCATACAATAAATTCTCTTCAAGCATACATAATCAAAATACAAGCAATCAAGCAGCTGTAACACATAATCAATCTTGTCAACATTAGCATTCAAAAATGATTCTACATCAACAAGCAAATTCAATCAAAGAAATCAAGTTAATGAAGCTACAAAATCAAGCACTCCAAGACAAGTCTACATCGACATCAACAAAAAATTTCGTGTAACTTGCAAATCAAAACTTTTTTCGACACCCTTATTTTACAAATAAGCACATTCAAGTGAGTAAATTTAGGGAAGTACAAAGTGCCAGTGAAATAATTCAAATCATAAAGTGAGCAAGTTTCAACTCTAAAGCAAAAAACCAACAAGTTCAAATCCACTGCAAGAGAGCATGAGTATTCAATTATTCAAATTAGCATGAAGCAATCAAGCAAGTTCAAGCAAGCGATCAAGCAAGCGATCATAATCAAGAGAGCACGAGTTCAAGCATTGAAAGCAAACACAATAAGAAAGCGAGCATGTCATTCAAGAAAAAAATCAAGCGAGCGTGTCATTCAAGAAACAAATCAAGCGAGTGTGTAATTCAAAAAAATAAGTTCAAATCAAGTGATCAAGTTCAAAGAAAGACATTCAAATCTACAACAAGCGAGCTTGAATTCAAGCGAGCGAGCTCACATGGAAAAACACATTAAATTTTTACCAATTCTTAACAACTACTGAAGACATGGTGCAAATCAACAAAGAAACCCTTGTTGATATTTTAAGGTATCTACAATAGGAAAATGAAAAAATTGAGTTTATTCAACTAGATTAGCAACTAAAAAGAGATGAGTTGCAACAGAAGTGTAATGCTCCCAAGTCATTCAATCATACTAATGAAGGTAAATATGTTGATTCCAAGTCACTTATCCAACAAAATTCAAGTGTAGAAGTTCTCCATGACCATGTTCAACTTACTTCTTCCAAGCCAATCATCAAGTCGTGGGAAGAAATCCAAAGAAACAAAAATCGATGAGGAATAGGATATGCTAAAGAATACGACAACTTGCATATCCCAGATTATTCAAAGCCAATCAAGTTCATCAGTGAAGGTTTTCTTGATCAAATACCCTCAACTAGTCATGAGAAAGTTGAACACAAAATGAAATGCAAACATTGTCAAAGAACAAGTCATATGGAATATCATTGTTATGATCTACATCCTTGTCTCCATTTTGGTGAGCACAATCATTCATCAGAGAAATATTGCAACCAAAACCAACCAACCAGATTAAAGATCAATTATGCATGGATTGATCCTTGGGAATGGTCATCAAAAGTCAAAAGATTGTATAAGTTTTAAAACCAAATTCAATCACACGTATTGCAGCCGACATTCAAATGAAGATGGTACTCCCATGTAGTTGAATGAGGGAGTACACAAGTGAAGAACTCCAACACCTGAAGGCGAGGAGTTCAAAAATCATTACAAATGATTGTCTCTCCTTTCAGCTAACAAAGAGGGGTTTATGACATTGAAATTGAAGGTGGTTTTCAAACTAAAAGTATCGAAAACATCAACAAAAGAAATCAATGACCATCTTCATCAGATAGTGGGAAGTCAACAACAAAAGCAACAGTGAAAATTTTTTGACATCATCAACATCAATTCGCTATTAGGCGTTCTCAACATAAAAGAAGCAGTTTCAATGTCAGAAAATTTGCTAGTGGGCATTCTCAATATTTAGTCAATGCACAAATAAATTAGCCAATGAACGTCATCAACATTTTATCAGTGGACAAAGGATGTTGATAGCAATAAATTGACAGATGGATCCTTTTGCAACTTGTCATGTGATAAAGTTGTCAAGAAAAATTCAGAGATGAATCAGACTTCCAGCTGACTCGTGTTCTCTTCAGATTTAATTTGTTTTCACCATCGAGATTTGGTGGTTTTTTAGGCAGTGTTTTTAGGATCAACAGTTTCAGCGTCAAAACTTGGAAGACGGTTCCTAGTTCTTATTTTGGACTTATCATTGATGGGGGAATGTTAGCCTCACTCTCATGTGAGAAAAATAATTCTATGTCCAAAATAATTAAATTAATTATTATCATGAAAGTTAGGATTTATTCCTACCTTTCTAGATTGGGTTTTTTCCTCATAGTTATGAGTTAGTTTATGCCCAGTTAGTTGAGAGATTTTGTCCAACTAGTTAGGCTCCTAGATTAGTGTGTTGTTGAGATATTTTCTCAACCAAAGATTCTGAGATAAACGCACTATCTTAAGACAAAATTCCTCATGTATTTATACGTATCATAAAAATTATTTTAATAATGAGAAAGTGAGGAATGTAGTGAGGCTCTTAGGCCTTTTCTGCCATGTATGGTTTAATTTCTCTGATATATTTTAATCTATGTTTTTTATAAATCTCATTCACAAAATGATATTTCTCTTTAGTTTTAGTGGAAGATGCTTGAGACTTTTCATTAGTTCCTTTGGATTCCTTTAAATATTCCTGATCAAAAATTACCCCAATAGACCTTAAGCACTTTTCAACGACGATCTTTGCAAAGTTAAGAGCCAAAGTATGCTTCTCAAAATGCTTAAAAAAAATGGATATGATCTTGGGCAAGGCAACGGTATAATAATCCTTAATTATTTAATCATGAGGTTGCACATCAATGGCGAACTTATTCAAAATATGTGTGAATATTTGATTAAAATATTTAACTATTTCTTTATCCCCCATCTTAATTTTTCCAAGTTACTTAAGTAACATGGCGGAAGTTTTATCATCAACAAACTTTTCTAAGAATACATTTTTAACCTCCCTCCAATTATGCATTGAATTTGGTGGGAGGCTATATACCAAACTGATTCTCTACCTTCTATAGTGTACAGAAATAATATAAAAGAAAAATCATCGCAACATACCTCTAACATCCATATATGTAATTAAAAATCATCAATGTGATCTTTAACCTTCACTTTTTTATCTGGATCGTAATTTTTGATAAAATTTTCTAGGTGCTTTGGCAAGTGATGGAGATTTAATAGAAGATAAATAGGCCCTTGGGCCATCTAATCAAATTTTTTATCGATTATGTCTTCATCCTCCTCCTCCTCCTCCCCACTCTCTGATTCTAAAGTCTCTTCTCCTTAACCATTCAAATTCTTGTTTTTCATAATATCTCGATTGTTATTTTTCAAAAAAATGAAAATCCTCCCTATCTCCTTTGAGATTTTTCCCAATAGGTGGCAGAGTATCTCCTTGATGAATATAATATTCAAGTGATACAACAAAATATTCAAGAGTTTCAGTGACAAATTCCTCCATTGAAGTGACTAAAACACCACGACAGGTGGTTTCTTTCTTTGATTGCTTACGAGAAAGAACAAATGCAACAATAAGTGATCAAAGAGATCTAGAAAACTAATGAGTGTTAGGCTGAATCTAATGGAGATGATCATAAGTGACTTTGTATGCATGTTACAGACCTTGGTGAGTGGACTCTTCTTTCCCAAATATATGAGTTAGAGTCAAACTTAGACAATTACTACCTTGCACCAAAGGTTCTTTGTGTGAATGTGGTGAATTTGCACCTCTAAGTCTATGTAATAGGGAAAAACTTCTCTAATAAACATTCCAAGTTAATTATAAAATGATACTAATGTTAGTGTAAATATTTCGTGAATGTGTACCAAAAATGCTTAACTTAAGTCATTGGTGACAAGCCACCCTAACAACAATATATATGGTTGTTTACGATTCACATCTGCAATAATAAAACAAGAAAACCCTATAGAAAAAATATTTTATGTGATCCAAAACATAACATAACAAGAAAATTTGATGAATAACCCAATAGAAGAAGCCTTTTAAATGAATAATATTTTATTAAAAACACCTTGTGAAGGAGATCTACAACAAGGGTCTGCAAATCCCCCTCTGTGGGATGGCTCCCTTGATGTCCTTGTACTTCAACGATCTTTTCTCTCTCTCTCGATATGTGAAAAAACCCCAAAAAAAAGGAACTCAAGTGGGAGATCGAATGGCATGAGATGATAATGGTGATGGTGATAATGATCATGGTGAAAAACTAATGGAAAACCCTCTTATTTATTACAAAGTATTGGGTTAATCTCAAAAATGGGAAATAATAAAAAATTATTAACCAAATCAAGATCTAACTGTTAGGAATACTTTATTAAATTTTTTAGAGATGCAAAAGATATTCGAAAATGGGAAAATATATTTATTTAGAAATCATTAACAAATAAAATGATTTATTGATCACTTCACGAGGAATAAGAAAGGTGTGAAATTGAAATAATTATTAAATAATAATTTAACAATTATTCCAAAACTAAAATTAAGGAATAATAAATAAATAGTGATTTATTTAATTATTCTTAGGTGATTTAGTCAAATGTAACAAGGAATAATTATCAAATAATAATTTAATAATTATTCCTAGAGAAAATTAAATAAATAAAGATTTATTCAATTATTCTAATAGGTTTTTTAATTTTAATCAGAATTAATTTAATAAAAATGGTTTACTAAATTATTTCTCATGGTGAAAGTGATTTTACTATGGTAAAATTAATCCTACATGGTGTATTTCGATCCACCTAGTTATAAATGACTAGGTGATCATTTTTTAGGTGATAACAATTAAGATACATAAGATAGATAGGAAAATCCTATTTATAGAAAAAAAGATCAAAAACACTAATAAACATTAACTAAAGACTTAACTCACCAAATAAGTCATTAATCCATATCATAATAGTTTAAAACTATAACTCTATTATCAAATCATGAGAATAGAATAAAAATAGCTTAGTTTAAGTCCAACTTCTTAGTGGAAAAATTACAAAAAATTGCCAAAAAATCAATTGGATGTTTTGAAATCACTAAATTTCCCTTGGGGTAGTTCGATCTATCAACTAATAATCCTACTTGCTAAAATATGCTAGAAAATTCTAAATTTAATGGTATCATCATTAATATTTTTGGAGGCATACCACAAGTGGTAGGTAGTGATGTGTATCATAGGGTCTTATTTACATTACATTTAAACTTAATTTAAATGGTGGGTGGTTTTTGATACAATTTATCCCAATCATAATTGTGAGCAACAAGATCAACGGTGAGATTTTCAGGTCTAGGAGATTCATAAACCAAAGAATGAAACATTATAGTGTTGGCCATCCTTTGAGGTGAACTTCTAACTAGTGACGGACAATCCAAATAAGTCAATCAAAATTTATATCCCACAATAGGTTTCAATTTTACAATTGGTATTTTATTTTATGATAATATTCTTTGTGGGAGTTTCTATACTTATTTCATGTTGATGGGGAATATTGGGTTTTGTGGGTTAATGAACAAGGGTTTTTTCTATCTCAATGCTTTTTTTTATGTATCCTCTAGGTTCTTTTTATGGAAATAAAGGTTAATTGTTGAGGGTCAATGCCTCTAATATTATTAGAGCATCTTAAACCACTAAAATATATATGAAAGTGTGCTTACATTACTAATTAAAACTTAGCTATCAAAATGCATTTGACACAATTGTGGTGTGATATAGTAAGTACTTTGGTTTTGAAAATAATTTTAGACACAAAATTAGGTGATATTTAGATATATTTCCTTGTAAAAAAACTTAAGAGATATATATTAATCACACTCCTAGAATTTGAAATATGTGCTAGGAGCTTGCACGGATAATTAGATTTGATGGGATGTGAAATGAGTTTCCAGCATTGGTGATGAAAACTAATGGGGTTGAGTCCCAAATAAAGATATAAAATGAGAATAATAATCATGAGTAATATCCAAGTTGATGAAATCCAAGGGGTATTGCACCATTTATCTTAGGGATATATCATAATCCTTGAACATGTTTCCTAGGTGGAACCTAGAATTCTGCCCATTATACTACCTCTTTACTAGTCATGAACTAGGAAAGATATAATTAGTGTTTGACTATATCTAATATACTTGTGCCTCCTCCTAAATGCATATTTTTCCAAGGCATTCCCCTAGCAACACTTTCATTACTCAAGGATTCCTCTCCTTGTACTAATCAAGTTCAAGTTTTTTAATTTAATGATCTTGGAGCATTTTTTCGACCACATACCCTAAATATCTTATTTTTATCTAAGTGCACTCCTTGTTTGGAAATATAGATATTCATGTATTCCCCACACCCTATAATGATTTGATGTCAGTGTGGGAATTATAAGCTACTAACTCATAAACTGTTGGTTTAGCTAATTAGTTAAGGTGCTTGACTTTCTAGGAAAAATTCTTGTTGGAAAAGGTTTATTTGTTCTTAGGTGGTTATATGAAGGGGTTGTTTTTAAGTGCCTCATACATATATGGTCAACCAAGATAGAATTTTTAGGTGTCAATATGTGTGCACCAAGTTACAATGATAGAACTTTCTTACCAAATTAATGAAATCTAACAAAATTGCTTGCAAAAATTGGAAGTGAACAACTTCTTGAAGTAAAAATTATTTTGATAATGAGTAAAGTAGTCTTATCCACTTCTAATTCACCAAAACAAGGAAAATATACCAACTATTTCTTTACTCAAAATCAAGGGAAAAGAGTGTTTTAACCCAAATAACACACTAACTAAAGTATTGAAGCCTATAAAATGAAAAATCCATTGGTTGTGCATACAATTTGGTAGAGGAAAATATCGATGTGATTTTTCTACAAACACAGGCATCATTAATGTGGAAATTCAAATACTAGCCCCATCATAACTAGAAAAAAATTAAGGACAATTGGTTCAACTCCCATAATTGGAAAACATTGAAAAAATGTAATTACACTACATTAAAGGCTATGAGGATCGAATATTATGGTGATATTATCTCAATGATAACTCAATTAGTGAAGGATAGCTACTTCTTGAGCTTATCTAAGGTGGTTAGGAGTAATGATGTTTATCCTTCCCTCCCCCCCAAAGGTTCAATTCCTGCAGGTGACATGTTGAGCTTATATTGAGTATACATTTTTGTAATGCCTTCAAGCCTTATTGTTGAAAAGCCTTGAGCCTTGAAAAATACAGTTCCCTTTCCTATGGGTTGGAGAGTGGGGTGCTCAAGTACCTAAGAAAAAAAAATTAAGTACGATGAAAATATTATATTTGACTATAATATTAAATAACTATATTTTGGTATATTTTGAGTGGAAATAATGGTTAAGTACATGTGTTTCTTTGTAAGAGGTCACATGCTCAAATCTACAGGGTCGTAGAGTATACAAACCTATGTAGATTTTAGTAGTAAATCCCCTACACAGAGGCGGGTCTCGTAAAAAAGGGGGTCTCATAAACCAATTTGTTGTCTCGCTAGGTCGTGACCTTAAAAGCAAATTATTAATATTATTATTATTATTATTTGTGGTGGTGCTATTATTAGTATTAGTAATTTGAAAAAAAAGGGGAGGATTTGTTAAGAAAAGAAGCTTTCAACCTAGGTAAACCAAAATATGTTCTAAACATATAGGAATTTGGGAAAAGGTTGCTAACGGAGTGACCAACCTATTGGAAAAATATTCGTACATGGTTAGTAACAAAATTAGTCCCATGTGGAGTAGTCATATCTTTTGCGAGTAGTGATGATCATGATGATTTACTTCCTCTTCTTAGAAGTACCTCCCTCTCTAAGAGGGACTATTGATTTTTAATATCTTGGGAGATACTCCACGCCTTAGGGTTTGGGATTCTGAGGTTGGAGTGCAACAAAATTCATTTGTGGGCTTGGAACCCAAGGTTGGGGTTTTTCACCTATCGATGTTTGGGCTAAAACCATGATGCATTTTATACATGTGATGGATGGAGGTGATAGAGGATGGCAAGGAGAATCCAACACAAAAAAAATCATTGAAATCCAAGTTGTAGAAGATGGTATGGGACTTTTTGAAGTTAAAAATTATTTTTTGGGGGAATTCAGGTCATGTAGGCTTGAAGTGAAATATGCCAAAAGACATGTCTCTTGAAGAATCCATTGAAGATGCATGTGAGGTTATATATTAAACACATGTGTGAGATCATTTGAACATATCCAAGTGAAAATAATTGAAGGATATATTTTATGTTTTAGGTCCCAGATCAAGGAGCTAGCATAGTGAGATAGAAGGAGCCATTGAGGGTTGTTTAAGGGTTATTTTATCTCTACAATGCAGGTTGAGTTCACTTGAGAGGAGGCCGAGTTAGTTAGGAGGATATATGGGGAATGTGGGTGATCCAGGTGGATATTGGTGGCCACTCGCCCATTCCACTTGGGCCCCACCATTTTTTCGTTCAGTCTTTGAGTTTCCTTAATTATATCATAGTTTACTATTTTTAGCATTTTTTCGAGTCCTGAAATTCTGGAGACGTTTTGAGAGAAACATGGGTTATAGACCGATGTTACTCACTCAAAAATTTTATTCCTCTGATATATATTTCTAACGAGGTATGGTGCACGTCAAAAAGAGATCGTATGCCAAAGTTACGTCCTCAGGAAGTTCATGCACCAATTTACCAAAACGGGGCCCATAATTTTGGCGCTTCATCTCCTAGGGCTAGTTTTTTGGATATTTAGGGTTTTCCATTATTTCTCAATAATAAATAGGTCCTCGAGCCTCATTTTAACATAGTTCAAAGGCATATAGCCACCACATCTCTTCTCAGATATAAGCTACATGCGCCCTGGCTAGTTTATTTCCATTTTGTCTGTAAACAAATTTCAGTTCTTTGATATTAATGAAATGAAGTGTTATTTCCGCTAGATTTTTGTATTTAGTGATATTTGTATTATGTTTCATTCCAGCATAAATTCATATCAGTGGGTGCATTTTAGAGTTTTTTTGTCACAGGTATGGGTTGTAGGCTTTGTTGAAGAAACAACAAATGAAAATTGTTGCTTGTGGAAGACAAGAGGTGGAGCACCCTCATTTGTCGAGGTCATAGTCAATGGAAGGTACAATGAAGTGTTTGGGGCCATATTTGGAGCATTATGCAGGAGGTATCAGCAGATTTTGGGACTGTGGAAAATCCATAACCAATACTGTCATCTAAGATTTAAAGTGCACAGAAATCATGGTCAAGAAGGGGAATTATTTGTCCTTTTTTGTTGGAAGTGTTTTCTAAGTGGATGAAATATTGTTTCAAATTGTAGAAGCCATGTGTTAGGGTTGACTTGGGTGGTTAGAAACCCTAAATAGGAGAATATTCTACAGTGGTTTATTGAAAAAGGTAGTGGGCATCATTGGATTGTTGGAGGGAAACATGTTGGTGTCGAAGAGTAGCACTTGACAGGAAGTCATAAAGGGAGATTGATAGTTGAATATTGGATGAAGAGTTGAGCCTAGTGTGCATCTCCTTGATGGATGAAAGAATCTACTAGATTGAAATATTGGAGCTTAGGTATTGACCAACCTAGAGGAGAAGACTAGATCATCTCATGTTCATTGTATCAGAATTGAGTTATAGCAGTGATAGGTGGAAGCCCTCCTGGAGTCTCTATCTGTTTTTTCTTGATGGACTAAGGGGAATATAGAGAGTATATCATAAGAGAAGGAACGACAGGATGAGATACGACATAGAGGTTGTTATTGTGCACTAGAGTAGCAAGAATGTCATTGTATATTTTATTCTTGTACCTGTGGATATTTAAGGGCCATTATCCCTTGTATGGGTTACATATGTTTTTGTTATTTTTATTATTGTGCACATGATTGGTTTACTACATTATATTTTTCTGTTGTGCTAACTAATATGCTGAGATTCTTGGTTTGGTAGCATCAGAGATTTAAGATTCTATCCTGGACACTAGGGTTATGGAAATTTAACATGGTATCAAAGCATGTCTAAGATACTTTGGAGACAGTGAATAAAAGAGTGTACAAGTAAAGTAAAACTTTAGAGGGAGTTGGTCATGTTGTAGGTGAAGGGCTCACTACAATGTTGAATTTGCAGGTTGGTCTTCAGTATGAGAACAGGTTGGAAGGTTTGTCCAACTATAGTCCATGGTGTTATAGCTAAAAAAAATGAAACATCATTTGACAAAGTCATATTGGTTCATGTGTCAAAGGTAGGGTGGTAGGATTCATTTTTTATATACTTGGTGAAGGAATATTTTAAATTTTTCTTGTTTAAGCTTACCCTAAGGTCCAAACCCACTCACTTTCAAATTCCCTCATATCACATCTCATAATTTTCTGACAGATTTCAATTCCCAAGATTTTTTTACTGAAATAGTCGTTTTAGCCAAGGAACCATAGTTTTGTAGTGAAATACACTGAGAAATGTCACTTTTCGCTACGAAACTGCTGATAATTGCGTAGCGAAAACCTCCAAATTTATACTAAACACGCTATGAAAGTGTGGTTTCCTTTCTGTCTTGTCAAATTAGTTGTTAGGTGTCAGAATATCATTGGGAAAGGGTAAGTTAGATACCATTCAAGTCATTGAGGGATTAAATCAAGGTACGTGGTCAGGTCTGAAGTCATCATCACCATTTTAGGCATGTATGAGTCATCATTCAGTTATGAGTGGACATCAAACTTCAAAATCTTTCCTAATTCAGTCATTTCTCATTCTTCATTTCTTCTTCACATGATATCGAGCTCTGGAGAGCTATTGCATTGAGCCAAAGTTGTGGTTGGTGTTTTCAAAGGTTTACAAAGATCACCAATCAAGTGAGGCTGAAAACTATCAAGCGAAGCTGAGAACTATTAAGCAAAGCTAAGAAGGCATTAAAGAAACCATGGCAGAAAAAAGAAGGACAAATAAGGGTGGACAATGTATGAGATATGAACCGGCAGATATGAATTTGATCAATGAAGACCCAACAGCTGTAGAAGTATTCATAAGTACAGGTTGCCTACAGTTTTGTGAAAGATTACAAGGCTACCATGTACAAGTTTCCAAAGAATTTGCTTTAAACTTCAGTGGAACATCTACAAAAGTGGGGATGCTTAATATTTCCATTACACCAGAGGTCATTGCAGTAGCAATAGGGATTCCAAGGGGACAAGAGAAGTGGTTCAAAGGGTTCAAGTTTAACATGGAGTAGTGCAAAGAGTTTATGAAGCTTGAAAACAATGAAATGGACGTTACGAATGCAATTCCAAGGAGCTACATGAAGGATAACTACTCAAAATTGCTACTCATCATCCAAAAGTATTTTGCTTGTGAAGGAAGATATCATAAAGTCTACTCATACCATTTCAAGCTACTCCTACACTTTGCTGGTAAGATATCTCTTGATCTGCCTTTCTATTTACATAGAAGTTTATAAAAAATGGCAGATAAGGTCCAAGAAAAATATGAAGCGAGTGAGACTTAATTTTTTCATCATGGTTTAATGAGATTGTTGGTTTTAGATGAGCTCCAAAGAGTAGGCAGAGACTGGTCTTCATTTTTGTTTGTTAGTGGTTTTGAGTTGGATGCTCTTACTCCTTCAAGAACTCCTAAACCTAGGAGGATGCCATCACCATTGGTGGCAGAACCAAGTGAACCAGCAAGAGTAGAACCAAATGAACCAGTCATGATGGAAACAAAGCAATTACAAAGTTTTGATACACCCAATGTCCCACATGCAAAACAGAAATCAAAAGTGGTCAAACCTGCAAAACAAAAACAAGCTGTGAGTAAACAAGGAACCAAAAGGATGACAAGGAGTCAAACAGTGGTTGTAGAAGATAGAGCAGTAGCTAAAGGAAATCTATAAGAAATATTACATGCCATTGACATAGAATAAACTCATATAGTCTAGGCTGAGGATATGGAGGAAGGTGGACAGAAACTAAAGAAAGCCAAATCTGCAAATAGATTAGAATTTGAAGGAGAAGATGCAGGTTTTATGTTCCAAGCAAGAAAGCCTATCACAAGGCATGCTAAAAAGATATTAGAGATCATTAAAGAGGTTCATCCACCTACTGACACAGTCCAGCCACCACAAGACATCATTGATCTTTCATCACCTGCAAAGAAAGATTCAGTTAGCAAGTCAAAGAAAGGGAAAGAGAAAGTAGTAGAAAAAACAGAGTTTGAACTCCTTGAAGAACAGTTGAAGTTAGCCAACCATGAAATTTTTGTTATGAAGAAAGAAGCAAGGAAACACAATGTACAAAAGTTTCAGTTTGAAAATATGATGGAGATTTGGGAAGAGCAGGTTGACAGTGTTTCCAAGACCTTAGATAATACACAATAGTTTATCAAATGGACCACGCCATTGAGAAAGGAGGTGAAACATGTCAGGAAAATGAACTTGCATTTGAAATCTTCTAATAGGAAGTTGAAGGATTAGGTTAAATACCTCCAAGAACATCTTGATCTAATTCATGAGGAGTTAGAGAAAAAAGGCCAAAAATGACAGTACTTGAGGAGCCAATTGCTCAACTCATCATCAATGAGGAAGAAACCCCTCAAGAGACATAGTGTGAGCTGGTTTATGGCTTTAAAGGCTAGTGGAATGTTAGAAACAAGGTTTTTTCACTTAGAAGGTATATTTTTGAAACTACACAAAATTATGGATTTTTCACTGTTTTCAGCAGTTTCATAGCGTTCTTGGGCTTGAAGAACAGGAAAACACCACGAAACTATTGTAGCTTCCCATTTTTCATTTTGAACCGGTTTTTGGAGCTCCTGAGAGATGAAAATGGGGTGGAATAGGCATAAAGGCATAACGAACATCATGCAGGAGGAAAGAATCGGAAATATTGAGGGAAAAGGGCATTTTTACAATGCTACGAAAGTACGCTACGAAACTGTCGTACTTTCGTAGCATACTGTTTTGAAGCTATATGAACATATTTTTGTACAATTTTGGACATCTGGGTATTTTCAAAGGTTCAAGGGATCTTGTTATCAGTCATCCAAGACTCAAATACCATGCAATGAAGCCAACTCATCAGCTAAACTCCTCATTGAAGATAAAGACCAATGTTCCTAAAAAACAGGGTTTGTTTCTAGTTTTAGAGGAGCTCAATTAAGATGTCATGTAGTGATTAGTCCCATCACACTCTATTCAAACATGTGAGGGAATAGTTATCAAAGATGTAATTTTTTTTAGGATATAAGGTTGTTAATGTAATAATGAACAGTTTGAGTCCTATTAGGAAAAGGACTGTCAAGTTGGATAGCTGTCATTTTATCATTAAAATAGATGTTTTATTGTTATGCAAGGTATCAATAGGGTAAATTCGATGAATCTGGTCAGGGGGTAGATCATCTCATCATGTAACAAGTCTATTAAAGGGCAGAGATTCGAATTTGTAAAGGGTTGGAGACTTTTTGGCAAAACTGCAGCTTTATGTAATTGACTATTTTTAGTAATACAGAGACTTGTTTCTTAAACAACCTGAGACTCTGATTGATATTTTAGTGTGTATCTGATCTATATTTTCTATGTGTACCATTTTCAGTGGTTTTATCTTTAATACTCAGAATTCATTCATGTAATGCTCTGAATTCCTTTATAGATGAATTGGCTGTGTTATTTCCTATTTCATGTGTGCTTCCCTTTGCTAAAAACCCTTACCTACCTCAGCTTCCATGTCAAGTGAACTATATACTAAATTATTGATTTTTTGACTCCATAAGCCCAATGTTTGCATACTGATGTTCTTTTAAACCTACACTTTTCACAAACAAGTCATTTTTCAAGTAGAGTTAGCCATCTAGTTTATCATTATCAAATATCATTAATCTTTTTGAGAGAGCCCTCTTAGACTAAAGAGGCTAAGCTTCAGTCACAAGCTGGTTTGAAACAGTTACATAAATTTGTCTGGTTAGCAGCCAATTAGGTGCAATTTTGTGATAACACATGGAATTAAAGGTTCAAGTTGGTCTTATAGGTCAATAGGATCTGGGAGTTTTCCTAGAAATCCATTACAAAGCCGACTGACCCTAAGGAGGTGGAATTTTACTCCCTAATACCACATTTTTCTGGGAGTAATTCAACTCATGAGATTTGGATGGATCTTTAGAATTTGTTCCAAAATGAGAACGAGAATCGCATACTAGTATTGGAGGACAAGTTGAAGTCCATTAATATGTTGCAGGGTGAAGGAGTGACTTCGTATATGAAAATGTTGTCTCGGGTCAAAGATGAGCTTGTTGTCGTCGGTGTGACTATTTCATATTCTGATATGGTGAGGATTGCCTTGAAAGTGTTTACTCCAGAGTGGAAGCCATTCATCAAGGGAATTGTTACCAAGGATAAGTTTCCATATTAGAATAGGTTGTGGGATGACTTCATTCAGGAAGAGTTGTGAGACGAGGATCTTCATCAAAATAAAATGGAAAATGATGACATGGAACTTGCAGCAAGAATGAAGGGTGAGGAGAAGAAGGATTTCAGTAAGATCAGGTGTTTAAAATATGGTGAGATGGGTCATTTTTCATCAAGATGTACAATGAAGAAGAAGATGGGAGATGAAGAGAAGAAGAAAGGGAAGTAGTTCATCAGTGTTTCCACTTCTACTGATATAGATGCTCTCACTAGGATATTGAAGGAGGAGTACTTTGTTATTATCTCTCATTTCTCGCAGGGTACTATCGATGAGGATGGATAGTATGAGAAAGTGGTCCGTCGAAACATATGATAGGGTCGTAACGGTTTTTTTGAGACCCTAGCTGAGTGGGACTTGAAGTTTCACATGGTGTTGGGTCATAACATTCAGAAAGAGATCCAAGGATCAAAAGTTGTGTCATTTAGAATGGAGTTAGGATGATTGATGTAGGTCTAGGTTGTATTATTTGTACCAGGACTAAGATATAGCATGATATTTGTCTCAGTGATTGAGAAGAAGGGGTTTTAGGTCTTATTCCAAGATGACAAGGAAATACTTAGGCCTAGAGGCTCTAGCTCCACGGGTATTGTGATTGGAGTTAGAGAGAATGGTCTATACAGGCTAATATACAAGCCTATGGATCATGAGAAGAAGCAGGAGGTCCAGGTGCAGGTTCTAGAGAAGCAGATGCAGATGAAAGATTCAAAGGGGAATGTACACGCTCCATAGATGAAGGTCCATCTTCTAGAGACTTAGGGGGAGTCGAGTTCTAGAGGGATTTTACCGGTTCAGAGGGAGTCTTTGCAGCCCAAGAAGAGTGTGTGGTTAGTTGGGAGCAACCTTGGGTGATCCTACAGGTGCCAAAAAGGAATCATGGAGATAATGGGAGACATTTCAGGAGAAGAAGAAGAAGTAGGATGCTTCCAGCGACAGTGACTCTTCCATAAGAGGCATAGTTCATGCTACATGGATTACTGTAGTTGTAAGCGCTAGGAGTTGGATGAGTGTTTTGAGTAGTGATGATGATGATGAGCTACTTCCTATTATTGGAAGTACCTCCCTCGCTAAGAGGGAGTGCTCATTCTTTATATTTTTGGAGGTACTCCAAGCCCTAGGGTTCGAGGTTTGGAGGTTGGAGCGCCACAAAAGTCATTTGTGGGATTGGAACCCAAGGTTGTGGTTTTTCACCCATTGATGTTTGGGCCAAAATCATGAGTCATTTTCTATATTTTATGGATGGAGATTATAGAGGATGGCAAGGAGAATCCAACGCAACAAAAATCTTCGAAATCCGAGTTGTAGAAGATGAGATATGGATTTTTGAAGTTAATAATTGTTTTCTTTTTTGCATTCAAGTCATGTAGGCTTGAAGTGAAATGTGACAAAAAAACATGTCTCTTATAGAAGTCATTGAAGCCACATGTGAAGGTATATATTAGACACATGTGTGAGATCATTTGAACATATCCAAGTGAAAACAAGTCAAGGAGATCTTCTCTTTTTTGGGCCACAAATCAAGGAGCTAGCATGGTGAGGTAGAAAAAGTCTTTAAGGGTTGTTTAAGGGATATTTTATCTCTGCTATTTAGGTCGAGTTAACTTGAGATGTGATTGAGTTATTTAGGAGGATATATGGGCAGTGTAGGTGCATTTTTAGAGTTGTGTTTTATCACGGGTATGGGCCGCAGGATTTTCTAAAGAAACAGCAGGTGACAACCCTTTTTTATGGAAGCCAAGAGGTGGAGCACCTCAGCTAGCTAGGCCACAGTCAAGGGAAGGTACATTGAAGTGTTTGGGGCCATATTTGGAACATTATGCAGGAGGTAGTAGTAGATTTTTGGATTGTGGAAAATCCATAACCATGATTTTCATCTTGTAGTTAAAGTGAACATAACTCATGGTCAAGAAGGGGCATTATTTGTCCTTTCTTGATGGCAGTTTTTGCTAAGTGGATGAAATAATTTTTCAGCCTATAGAATCCATCTATTAGGGTTGACTTGGGTGGTTTGAAACCTTAACTAGGAGCCAATTCTATAGTGGATTGTTGACATAGGTATTGGGAATCATTAGATTGTTGGAGGGAAAAATGTTGGTGTCCAAGTGTATCCATTGACAAGAATTCATAAAGGGAGCTTGACAAGTGAATATTAGGTGAAGATTTGAGCCTAATATGTACCTGTTTAATGGATGAAAGAAGCTACTAGTTTAGAAAATTGGAGCTGAGGTATTAGCCAACCTAGAGGAGAAGGTTGGATCAACTTGTGTTCATTATAGTAGAAGTAAATTGTAGAAGTGATAGGTGGCAGCCCTCCTAGAGTCTCTATGTGTTGTTTCTTGATGGACTAAGGGGAAGCTAGAGAGCATATTAGAAGAGAAGGACCTGCATGACTAGATATGACATAGAAGTTGTCATTGTGCATTAGAGTAGAAAGATTGTCATTGTATCTTGTATTCTTGTACTTTTGGATATTTGAGGGCCATTGTCCCTTGTATGGGAGCCCTAGACTATTGTATTATATGTTGATAATATAACGAAGTTGGGTTACATATATTTTAGCTATTTTTCTTATTGTGCACATGATTGGTTTACTGCATTATATTGTTCTGTTGTGCTAAGTAGCTTTGCTGAGATTCTTGGTTTGTAGCACTAGAGATTTAATATTCTATCCTAACACCAGGGTCATGGAAATTTAACAATAATTCTACAAATTATTAATTAAAATTTTCTTTT
This sequence comes from Pinus albicaulis, assembly GCA_034641835.2. Lineage (NCBI taxonomy): Eukaryota > Viridiplantae > Streptophyta > Pinopsida > Pinales > Pinaceae > Pinus > Pinus albicaulis. The sequence goes on along the minus strand of MU968411.1, from coordinate 61,939,726 downwards.
ATAGCTTCATATGAAATATATACCATGAATATTAAGGAAACAAAGAAGGGGGAAGGGAGGATATCTCAACATGTAGGTTCTTTATACACCAATATTTTTTTGTTTGCATCCTGTTAGGAGGAGGATAATGGGATGCCTATTATATTTCTAGCACGTTCACACAAACAACCATAACATACCTTATATATATCTCAAAAGCAATCGAGAAAATAATCAAAAATAAAAACATAGCATAATTGTGATTCTTCAAGCATGCATATTGTTGACCATGATAAATAAAGTAATTAACCATACAAAAAAATAAAAAATGATGGTGTGAGAGAATAAGACTTTAAAAAATGAGAAAGAATATTTTTATAGTGGAGAGATCATTGGTTGTGATCAATTAGTCCCTAAATCTTCCTCTTCATCATGTTGATCCTTTTAGGACTCTTCTCTTATCTTTCTACTTAAGTTGGAGTTATCTTGGTGTATGTAGATCCTCCCAAACAAGTGGAGCTTGGGAAGTATTGACTCTCTACAATTTGGTAGTATAACAATGTCTTCAAGTCAAAGTATAAAAAAATTCCTTAAAGCCTCTATTTACATATTGTTAGGTGAATGAATATTCTTTGAGAAGCTCACTAAGGGTGTCACACTCATCCTATAATGATCTCATTTGAAAAATAGCATAGATGAGATATATCAATTCCTATCAATTGTTTTTAGCTTTTCTATTAACATGTCCATGTTTTGAAAACTATACATTTCACTAAAACTCAATATGTACATCAATGGAAATATTGCATTGTTGACACAATTTTAAAAGAAATAACGATGTCAAAAGGTAGACTTGGAGAATTTGGAGAATTTTAATAAGTACACAAAATAAACCTTCAAGAGGTTGAATTATTTCCTTTTTTAATATTTCCATACGGTGTTATAAATTGTATAGTTGCACGTATATGTTGGTTATTTATTCTAATAATGGTATAGATTTGGTCACCATGTGATGTGTGATTTTTTTTGCATTCTAACACTAAGCCCTAAGCATTAACCCCTAACCATAGATCCAAATACGTAATCCTAGTTGAAAAGGGACTTAAGATGAATGCCAAAGAGACTCTAAAATGATGTAAAAATGGTCATTTTTGGATGCAAGTATAATCTAAAAGGATGCAAAAGGGACAAAAAAGTCAAAAAGGAATTTAAGGAAATTCAATCTAGGAAACGTGACTTAAAGAAAAAATGCACAAATGATAATTATATGATGCAAAAGTAAAATAACACCCACACACACATATGCTAGAACAGAGATAACAAGACATATTATTGATGTTAATAAGACAATTAGTACATGAAAAAGAGCATAAAAAATATGCAAAGTTAACAGAAAAAAATGCCCAATTGGTTTTAAAAAGATGTGAAAATATGTTAATATGATGATCATCACATGGAAGAAAAAGAATCATATACAAAATTGAATTCTAAGAGATGCAAAAATCAATGTAATAAACAACACACAAGCTAGATGCAAAATTCATTACCTCTCACACACACATGCACACACACGAGCACATGGAGACACTAAATGAGAAACAAAAGCATGATGCCAAAAGGATACTATGTATCCTATTTTCCAATTTTTACATAATGGGTGAAAAATATGGATGTTAAAACATGGAAATGTCATCATCTAAGATCGTTTGGTCTATTCATTACATTTAAGATCCTAAGATCAATTTGAAAATTCTAATGATACCTTATATGAAATGAAAATTTTAAGTTTTTATAATATGATAAGTACAAGTTTTCCAAATTATTTACATTGGACTATTGATTATATAAGTGAACCATATAAGAGTGCTTCTTCAGTATGTTCATCGATTTATATATATTAGTTTAGCAATCTTAATGTACTTCACATTGTGAACATGGGTCAAGGAATGCGACCCAAAATGTCAATAATAAAAATATTATATTCTAACCTAGATAAATGGTAAAATTCACACTAAAATTATTCCAACCCTAATAATTTGAAAGAGAAAACTTCTATAAATGTCTATTTATTAAATAGTGAAGTTTCCTTTTGAAAATGATAAAAAAAAATTACTTTATTATCATGGGTAAAACGAATTGGTGAAAGTTACGGATTCTTTTGGGAGAAATCCATATTTCATGGAATATACATTAAAAAAATGTAAAACTAGTTTGTAAAATCTATTTAGAAAAAAAAAACCTTGTTAAAATGGTCAAAATTTTCTTTTAAGAATATAGGTAAAATGAAGTGGTAAAAGTTATTTATCACTTATAGTGATTAAATATGGCTATGTCATATCTAATCATTTTATAGAATCCTCTCTTGATCCAAATGCAACATATTAAATAGCCTTGGATATAGAACCATGATGGAAAAATCTAATATATCAACCATTAAATTTTAGAAAAAAAATCTCTCTCCCATATCACCATTCCTTCCAAATCTCTTTTTTGTTTATAATGTAACTTTTTTGAAATCATGTTATGAGATCCTTAGAGGTTAAGAGGTTTTATTCCAACTGCTCAAGTAAAATTAGGATATGCATAAGCTAGTGTGTAAATATTCAGAGGAACACAAAAAAATTGTTGGTGTTCTTAGTTTTAAATCATACATTCAAACATGGAATACAGGAATTCCTACAAGGGGGTTGTTACAACTTTCATAGAGAATAAACGAAAATCAATTTAATTTATTTCACCAGAGGAGAAAGCTTTGAAAACAAATATATCCATTGCATTATTTTCAACCTATATGGAGTAATAGTAACAATTGACATGAAGAATCAATTGTGGAAAGAGGGTTTACGCCTTTTTTTCTATTCTTGAATGCTTGTCAAATGCATCTATAAAATTGCTACATAGAGGGGTTCGACATCCCACAAAAAAGGGGACCTCATACATCGACTTGGTGTATGTCTAGGAATTGACCTTACAATTAGATTATTGGTGTTTACATAAAGTTATGAGAAAAATAAAGAGGATTTCCAATGAGAATAAGTTATGAGATAATCCGTCTAATACCATGTGATTCCTTTACAAGTATGTTGATATATGTGGGGAAGAAATAAATTTCCATTAGCTTGATAATTAGAAATGCAAACAATAACATTGTATTATATTCACCAACTTTCTCAATTTTAATCGGTTTCCTTCACTTTAGGGTGGATAATCACATTATGTATAACTTCTATGGAAATAAAAATTTAACAACAACAAATAAACTCATTATGTTATCAGGTACATACATATAGTATCCTATTATCACCTGCTTTATTCGCTATTTTTTTCTTAATGTGCATGATAGACACACATCTGTACATCACCCAAAATGGAAGTGTTACAAATACTTTATATTTAATGAATCTAAATAATCAACTTGAAATGATGACTTTTGAAATTAATTCATATAATAAAACCAATTTATTCATAATAACATGTGGCAGTCAATAGGGGCAATAAAAATCCCCACCAAAATTTGCATAGTTTTCCCTCTTAATTCCATAGGTGTTTTGGGTAATATACATTGAGGATGGAAAATATGTTCATCAAATTCCTTGAGAAATTCTTGGGAAGGTATCATGGTGGGTAAGCACATCTCTTCCCAATATTTTTATGAAATCACACTGTCAAATATCTTTCATATATACTGGTTTTATAAATGACAACCATACTTACTTTGTCTATTTTTGGAAGGTGCTATAAGAATGGATTCGGAGTTGTTTTTTTTTAAGGTCAAATCTTATTAATCATCTATCATAGCCCTTAATGGCCCCAACTATAGATAATGATGCCCTTCTCTATGAATGGAAACTCTACAAAACTTTTAGGGAGAACATAACACTATGTGTTTGGGCTCATACCTCTACCACATAGTACTTGTGAATAACATGAGTGAGAGGTCGATGTTTTAATTAACATAAGGGTTTCTTGGGAATCATTGGGATCAAGTCAATGGGAAATTTTTTTTTGGCAAAAGTCATGAGTTGGATAGTATTGTGTTGTTGGAACTACTCTATAATGGGCATCTTATACTTTTGTCAAGAAGTGGAAAGTTGACATCAAATGACATGATGAATATATCATTGATTAGTTGGTTTGTGTTGTGACCTGCATTTTTGAGCTTGTGGGGGTGTAGCTTGTGGTTGTGGACCAAATCATCGGCTTAACTCAAAAAATTGTGAGCATTTGGGGGTGTAATTATCTTTACTAAAAAACACATGTGATTTTTGCTTATTCTATGTTTTCTTTTCCAATTTCTTAAGTTTGATTATTTATTCTAGTTTTGGTGTCCATCTTTATTTTGGGACTCATTATCACTACCATTATTGTTGCAACAAGGGTTTGCATGGTTTTCCCCTTTACCTTTTTATATTGTTCATATTTCTTTGCATTATTTTTTTCCAACTTATTGGTTTTTCTAATTGGGATTTTATTATCCATTTCTTGAAGTGCCAAAGGGGTCATTGGATGAAGTGAATATTCTACATCGATGGGAGATAAGCAAGGCTAAGTTATATTGAATGAATTTAAATTACCAATTTTTATTTAGTAGTGTCAATTGGGTTGAGGGTCACACTAAATGACACTGGTTGACCCTTGATATAAAATTTTAGTGTTATGTTTATATGTGGAACCATGTGAGATTTAAATAAATATCTTTGGTAGATTCCAAAAAAATGAAATACATGCTATGAAGCTTGCAAGGATAATGAGATAAGATGGGCCTTCCACATGAGATACCATCACCACTAATAAATTCTAATGAGGGTGAGCCCTAAGTGAATACACAAAAGGAGTCTAATTATCATAAATAACATCCAATATGATCGAATGCAAGAAGGATCCCAATTTTTGTGTTAGGTGCCATTTACAGCTATCAAGTGTGTCACATGGTTGGAGCCTTAAATTTTGGCCACCAAGTTGTCGCTTTACTTGTCATGAACAAGGGGGAATATGCTCCTTAGTTATTCATATGCAGAGTGGTGCGAGTGGAAATATCACACTTCTACAATTTTTCCTCCCCATAGATGGATTTTTTTTCAAGAAGCACCCCTAACCACACTTTCATAGCTCAAGGACTTGTGTCCCCGCTTTAATCAACTTTTATTTTAAAATTTTAATAGTCTTGGATCACTTTATAGATCTCCTACTTAAAATAAATAACCATGTCAAAAGGTAGACTTGGAGAATTTTAATAAGTACACAAAATAAACCTTCAAGAGGTTGAATTATTTCCTTTTTTAATATTTCCATATGGTGTTATAAATTGTATAGTTGCACGTATATGTTGGTTTTTTATTCTAATAATGGTATAGATTTGGTCACCGTGTGACGTGTGATTTGTTTTTCAGTCTAACACTAATCCCTAAGGATTAACCCCTAACCATAGACCCAAATACGTAATCCTAGTTGAGTAGGGACTTAAGATGAATGCCAAAGAGACTCTAAAATGATCTAAAAATGGTCATTTTTGGATGTAAATATAATCTAAAAGGTTGTAAAAGGGACAAAAAAATCAAAAATGACTTTAAGGAAATTCAATCTAGGAAACGTGACTTGAAGAAAAAATGCACAAATGATAATTATATGATGCAAAAGTAAAATAACACCCACACACACATATACTAGATGATAGATAACAAGACATATTATTGATGTTAATAAGACAATAAGTACATCAAAAAGAGCATAAAAAATATGCAAAGTTAACAGAACAAAATGCCCAATTGGTTAAAAAAAGATGTGAAAATATGTTAATATGATGATCATCACATGGAAGAAAAAAAATCATATAAAAAATTGAATTCTAAGACATGCAAAAATCAATGTAATAAACAACACATGACCTAGATGCAAAATTCATTACCTCTCACACACACATGCACACACACGAGCACATGGAGACACTAAATAAGAAATAAAATCATGATGCCAAAAGGATACTATGTATCCTATTTTCCAATTTTTACATGGTGGGTAAAAAAAATGTATGTTAAAACATGGAAATGTCATCATCTAAGATCATTTGGTCTATTCATTACATTTAAGATCCTAAGATCAATTTGAAAATTCTAATGATATTTGATATGAATTGAAAACTTTAAGTTTTTATAATATGACAAGTACAAGTTTTCCAAATGATTTATATTGGACTATTGATTATATAAGTGAACCGTGTAGGAGTGCTTCTTCAGTATGTTCATCGATTTATATATATTAGTTTAGCAATCTTAACGTACTTTACATTGTGAACATGGGTCAAGGAATGTGACCCAAAATGTCATTAAAAAAAATATTCTATTCTAACCTAGATAAATGATAAAATTTACACTAAAAATATTCCAACCCTAATAATTTGAAAGACAAAACTTCTATAAAAGTCTATTTATTAAATAGTGAAGTTTCCTTTTCAAAATGGTAAAAAAAATTACTTTATTATCATGGGTAAAACGAATTGGTGAAAGTTATGGATTCTTTTGGAAGAAATCCATATTTCATGGAATATATATTAAAAAAATGTAAAACTAGTATTCTAACACAAATTAATATGTAAAATCTATTTAGAAAAAAAAAACTTGTTAAAATGGTCAAAATTTTCTTTGAAGAATATAGGTAAAACGAAGTGGTAAAAGTTATTTATTACTTATATAGTGATTAAATATGGCTATGTCATATCTAATCATTTTATAGAATCCTCTCTTGATCCAAATTCAACATATTAAATAGCCTTGGATATAGAACCATGATGGAAAAATCTAATATATCAACCATTAAATTTTAGAAAAAAAAGCTCTCTCCCATAGCACCATTCCTTTCAAATCTCTTTTTTATTTATAATGTAACTTTTTTGAAATCATGCTATGAGATCCTTAGAGGTTAAGAGGTTTTATTCCAACTGCTCAAGTAAAATTAGGATTTGCATAAGCTAGTGTGTAAATATTCAGAGGAACACAAACAAATTGTTGGTGTTCTTAGTTTTAAATCATACATTCAAACATGGAATACAGGAATTCCTACAAAGGGGTTGTTACAACTTTCATAGAGAATAAAAGAAAATCAATTTAATTTATTTCACCAGAGCAGAAAGCTTTGAAAACAAATATATCCATTACATCATTTTCAACCTATATGGAGTAATAGTAACAATTGACATGAAGAATCAAGTGTGGAAAGAGGGGTTTATCACAATAGGAAGTGCCTCAAGAATCATAGTTATGCCTTTGTTTATGTTCTTGAATGCTTTTCAAATGCATCTATAAAATTGTTACATAGAGGGGTTCTACATCCCTCAAAAAAGGGGACCTCATACATCGACTTGGTGTATGTCTAGGAATTGACCTTACAATTAGATTATTGTTGTTTACATAAAGTTATGAGAAAAATAAAGAGTATTTCAATTGAGCGTAAGTTATGAGATAATGAGGCTAATACCATGTGATTCCTTTACAAGTATGTTGATATATGTGGGGAAGAAATAAATTTCCATTAGCTTGATAATTAGAAATACAAACAATAACATTGTATTATATTCACCAACTTTCTCAATTTTAATCAGTTTCCTTCATTTTAGGGTGGATAATCACATTACGTATAACTTCTATGGAAATAAAACTTTAACAACAACAAATAAACTCATTATATTATCAAGTACATACATATAGTATCCTCTTATCACCTGCTTTATTCCCTATTTTTTTCTTAATGTGCATGATAGACACACATCATTGTACATCACCCAAAATGGAAGTGTTACAAATACTTTATATTTAATGCATCTAAATAATCAACTTGCAATCATGACTTTTGAAATTAATACATATAATCAAACCAATTTATTCATAATAACATGTGGCACTCAATAGGAGCAATAAAAATTTCCACCTTAACGTGCATAGCTTTCGCTCTTAATTCCATAGGTGTTTTGGGTAATATACATTGAGGCTGGAAAATATGTTCATCGAATGCGTTGAGAAATGTTTAGGAAGGGATCATGGTGGGTAAGCACATCTCTTCCCAATAATTTTATGAAATCACACTGTCAAATATCTTTCATATATAGTGGCTTTATGAATGACAACCTTACTTAATTTTTCTATTCGTGGAAAGTTCTATAAGAATGGATTCAGGCTTGTTTTTTTTTAAGGTAAAAGATTATTAATCATCTATCATAGCCCTTAATGGCCCCAACTATAGCTAATAATTCCCTTCTCTATGAAGGGAAACTCTACAAAACTTCTAGGGAGAACATAACACTATGTGTTTGGGCTCATACCTCTACCACATAGTACTTGTGAATCACATGAGTGTGAGGTCCATGTTTTAATTAACATAAGGGTTTCTTGGGAATCATTGGGATCAAGTCAATGGGAAATTTTTCTTTGGGAAAATTCAAGATTTGGATAGTATTGTGTTGTTGGAATTACTCTATAATGGGCATCTTATACTTTTGTTAATAAGTGGAAAGTTGACATCAAACGACATCATGAATATATCATTGATTAGTTGGTTTGTGTTGTGACCTGAATTTTTGAGCTAGTGGGGATGTATCTTGTGGTTGTAGACCAAATCATCGGCTCAACTCAAAAATTTGTGAGCATTTGGGGGTGTAATTATGTCTACTAAAAAACACATGTGATTCTTTCTTATTCTATGTTTTCTTTTCCAATTTCTTAAGTTTGGTTATTTATTCTAGTTTTTGTGTCCATTTTTATTTTTGGCCTCATTATCACTACCATTATTGTTGCAACAAGGGTTCGCAGGGGTTTCCCCTTTACCTTTTTATATTTTTTATATTTCTTTGCATTATTTCTTTTCAACTTATTGGTTTTTCTAATTGGGGTTTGATTATCCCTTTCTTGAAGTGCCAAAGGGGTCATTGGATGAAGTTCATATTCTACATTGGTGGGAGATAAGCAAGGCTAAGTTATATAGAATGAATTTAAATCACCAATTTTTATTTAGTAGTGTCAATTGGGTTGAGGGTCACAATAAATGACACCGGTTGACACTTGATATAAAATTTTAGTGGTATTTTTATATGTGGAACCATGTGAAATTTAAATAAATATCTTTGGTACATTCCAAACAAATGAAAGACATGCTATGAAGCTTGCAAGGATAATGAGATAATATGGACCTTCCACATGAGATACCATCACCACTAATAAATTCTAATGAGGGTGAGCCCTAAGCGAATACACAAAAGGAGACTAATTATCATAAATAACATCCAATATGATCGAATGCAAGAAGGATCCCAATTTTTGTGTTAGGTGCCATTTATAGCTATCAAGTTTGTCACATGGTTGGAGCCTTAAATTTTGGCCACCAAGTTGTCACTTTACTTGTCATAAACAAGGGGGAATATGCTCCTCAGTTGTTCATATGCAGAGTGGTGTGAGTGGAAATATCACACTTCTACAATTTGTCCTCCCCATAGATGGATTTTTTTTCAAGAAGCACCCCTAACCACACTTTCATAGCTCAAGGACTTGTCTCCCCGCTTTAATTAACTTCTATTTTCAAATTTTAAAAATCTTGGATCACTTTATAGATCTCCTACTTAAAATAAATAACCATGTCAAAAGGTAGACTTGGAGAATTTTAATAAGTACACAAAATAAACCTTCAAGAGGTTGAATTATTTCCTTTTTTAATATTTCCATATGGTGTTATAAATTGTATAGTTGCACGTATATGTTGGTTATTTATTCTAATAATGGTATATATTTTTTCATTGTGTGACGTGTGATTTTTTTTGCATTCTAACACTAAGCTCTAAGCATTAACCCCTAACCATAGACCCAAATATGTAATCCTAGTTGAAAAGGGACTAAAGATCAATGCCAAAGAGACTCTAAAATGATGTAAAAATGGTCATTTTTGGATGCAAATATAATCTAAAAGGATGAAAAAGGGACAAAAAAATCAAAAATGACTTTAAGGAAATTCAATATAGGAAACGTGACTTAAAGAAAAAATTCACAAATGATAATTATATGATGCAAAAGTAAAATAACACCCACACACACATATACTAGATCAGCAATAACAAGACATTTTATTGATGTTAATCAGACAATAAGTACATGAAAAAGAGCATAAAAAATATGCAAAGTTAACAGAAAAAAAATGCCCAATTGGTTAAAAAAAGATGTGAAAATATGTTAATATGATGATCATCACATGGAAGAAAAAAAATCATTAAAAAAATTGAATTATAAGAGATGAAAAATTCAATGTAATAAACAACACATGACCTAGATGCAAAATTCATTACCTCTCACACACACATGCACACACACGAGCACATGGAGACACTAAATGAGAAATAGAAGCATGATGCCAAAAGGATACTATGTATCCTATTTTCCAATTTTTACATAGCGGGTGAAAAAAATGGATGTTAAAACACGGAAATGTCATCATCTAAGATCGTTTGGTCTATTCATTACATTTAAGATCCTAAGATCAATTTGAAAATTATAATGATACTTGATATGAATTGAAAATTTTAATTTTTTATAATATGACAAGTACAAGTTTTCCAAATTATTTACATTGGACTATTGATTATATAAGTGGACCATATAAGAGTGCTTCTTCAGTATGTTCATCGATTTATATATATTATTTTAGTAATCTTAATGTACCTTACATTGTGAACATGGGTCAAGGAATGTAACCCAAAAAGTCAATAATAAAAATATTCTATTCTAACCTACATAAATGGTCAAATTCACACTAAAAATATTCCAACCCTAATAATTTGAAAGAGAAAACTTCTATAAAAGTCTATTTATTAAATAGTGAAGTATCCTTTTCAAAATTGTAAAAAAAAATTACTTTATTATCATGGGTAAAACGAATTGGTGAAAGTTATGGATTCTTTTGGAAGAAATCCATATTTCATGGATTATATATTAAAAAAATGTAAAACTAGCATTCTAACTGAAATTAATATGTAAAATCTATTTAGAGAAAAAAAAAAAAAAAAAAAAAAAACCTTTTTAAAATGGTAAAAAAATTCTTTTAAGAATATAGGTAAAATGAAGTGGTAAAAGTTATTTATTACTTATAGTGATTAAATATGGCTATGTCATATCTAATCATTTTATAGAATCCTCTCCTGATCCAAATGCAACATATTAAAAAGCCTTGGATATAGAACCATGATGGAAAAATATAATATATCGACCATTAAATTTTAGAAAAAAAATCTCTCCCATAGCACTATTCCTTCCAAATCTCTTTTTTATTTATAATGTAACTTTTTTTAAATCATGCTATGAGATCCTTAGAGGTTAAGAGGTTTTATTCCAACTGCTCAAGTAAAATTAGGATTTGCATAAGCTAGTGTGTAAATATTCAGAGGAACACAAACAAGTTGTTGGTGTTCTTAGTTTTAAATCATACAATCAAACATGGAATACAGGAATTCCTACAAAGGGATTGTTACAACTTTCATAGAGAATAAAAGAAAATCAATTTAATTTATTTCACCAGACAAGAAAGCTTTGAAAAGAAATATATCCATTGCATCATTTTCAACCTATATCGAGTAATAGTAACAATTGACATGAAGAATCAAGTGTGGAAAGAGGGGTTTATTACAGTAGGAAGTGCCTCAAGAATCATAGTTATGCCTTTGTTTATGTTCTTGAATGCTTTTCAAATGCATCTATAAAATTGTTATATAGAGGGGTTCGACATCCCACAAAAAAGGGGACCTCATACATCGACTTGGTGTATGTCTAGGCATTGACCTTACAATTAGATTATTGTTGTTTACATAAAGTTATGAGAAAAATAAAGAGGATTTCCAATGAGCATAAGTTATGAGATAATGAGGCTAATACCATGTGATTCCTTTACAAGTATGTTGATATATGTGGGGAAGAAATAAATTTCCATTAGCTTGATAATTAGAAATACAAACAATAACATTGTATTATATTCACCAAATTTCTCAATTTTAATCGGTTTCCTTCGTTTTAGGGTGGATAATCACATTATGTATAACTTCTATGGAAATAAAACTTTAAAAACAAAAAATAAACTCATTATATTATCAAGTCAATACATATAGTATCCTCTTATCACCTGCTTTATTCCCTATTTTTTTCTTAATGTGCATGATAGACACACATCATTGTACATCACCCAAAATGGAAGTGTTACAAATACTTTATATTTAATGCATCTAAATAATCATCTTGCAATGATGAGTTTTGAAATTAATACATATAATAAAACCAATTTATTCATAATAACATGTGGCACTCAATAGGGGCAATAAAAATTTCCACCTTAACGTGCATAGCTTTCGCTCTTAATTCCATAGGTGTTTTGGGTAATATACATTGAGGCTAGAAAATATGTTCATCAAATGTGTTGAGAAATGTTTGGGAAGGGATCATGGTGGGTAAGCACATCTCTTCCCAATATTTTTATGAAATCACTGAAATATCTTTCATATATAGTGGTTTTATGAATGACAACCTTACCTACTTTGTCTATTTGTGGAAAGTTCTATAAGAATGGGTTTAGGCTTGTTTTTTTTTAAGGTCAAAGATTATTAATCATCTATCATAGCCATTAATGGCCCCAACTATAGCTAATAATGCCCTTCTCTATGAAGGGAAACTCTGAAAATCTTCTAGGGAGAACTTAACACTATGTGTTTGGGCTCATACATCTACCATATAGTACTTGTGAATCACATGAGTGTGAGGTCCATGTTTTAATTAACATAAGGGTTTCTTGGGAATCATTGGGATCAAGTCAATGGGAAATCTTTCTTTGGGAAAATTCAAGAGTTGGATAGTATTGTGTTGTTGGAATTACTCTATAATGGGCATCTTATACTTTTGTCAATAAGTGGAAAGTTGACATCAAACAACATCATGAATATATCATTGATTAGTTGGTTTGTGTTGTGACCTGCATTTTTGAGCTAGTGGGGGTTTAGCTTGTGGTTTTGGACTAAATCATCAGCTCAACTCAAAAATTTGTGAGCATTTGGGGGTGTAATCATCTTTACTAAAATACACATGTGATTCTTGCTTATTCTATGTTTTCTTTTCCAATTTCTTAAGTTTGGTTATTTATTCTAGTTTTGGTGTCCATCTTTATTTTGGGCCTCATTATCACTACCAATATTGTTGCAACAAGGGTTCGCAGGGTTTTCCCCTTTACCTTTTCATCTTGTTTATATTTCTTTGCATTATTGCTTTTCAACTTATTGGTTTTTCTAATTGGGTTTTGATAATCCCTTTCTTGTAGTGCCAAAGGGGTCATTGGATGAAGTGCCTACTCTACATCGATGGGAGATAAGAAAGACTAAGTTATATAGAATGAATTTAAATTACCAATTTTTATTTAGTAGTGTCAATTGGGTTGAGGGTGACACTAAATGACACTGTTTGACCCTTGATATCAAATTTTAGTGGTATGTTTATATGTGGAACCATGTGAGATTTAAATAAATATCTTTGGCACATTCCAAAAAAATGAAAGACATGCTATGAAGCTTGCAAGGATAATGAGATAAGATGGTCCTTCCACATGAGATACCATCACCACTAATAAATTCTAATGAGGTTGAGCCCTAAGTGAATACACAAAAGGAGACTAATTATCATAAATAACATCCAATATGATTGAATGAAAGAAGGATCCCAATTTTTGTGCTAGGTGCCATTTATAGCTATCAAGTGTGTCACATGGTTGGAGCCTTAAATTTTGGCCACCAAGTTGTTGCTTTAATTAACATGAACAAGGGGGAATATGCTCCTTAGTTGTTCATATGCAGAGTGGTGTGAGTGGAAATATCACACTTCTACAATTTGTCCTCCCCATAGATGGATTTTTTTTCAAGAAGCACCCCTAACCACACTTTAATAGCTCAAGGACTTGTCTCCCTGCTTTAATCAACTTCTGTTTTCAAATTTTAATAATCTTGCATCACTTTATAGATCTCCTACTTAAAATAAATAACCATGTCAAAAGGTAGACTTGGAGAATTTTAATAAGTACACAAAATAAACTTCAAGAGGTTCAATTATTTCCTCTTTTAATATTTCCATATGGTGTTATAAATTGTATAGTTGCACGTATATGTTGGTGATTTATTCTAATAATGGTATAGATTTGGTCACCGTGTGACGTGTGCTTTGTTTTCCATTCTAACACTAAGCCCTAAGCATTAACCCCTAACCATAGACCCAAATATGTAATCCTAGTTGAAAAGCGACTTAAGATGAATGCCAAAGAGACTCTAAAATGATGTAAAAATGGTAATATTTCGATGCAAACATAAACTAAAAGGATGCAAAAGGGACAAACAAATCAAAAATGACTTTAAGGAAATTCAATCTAGGAAACGTGACTTAAAGAAAAAATGCACAAATGATAATTATATGATGCAAAATTAAAATAAAACCCACACACACATATACTAGATTAGAGATAACAAGACATATTATTGATGTTAATAAGACAATAAATACATGAAAAAAAGCATAAAAAATATGTAAATTTAACAGAAAAAAATGCCCAATTGGTTAAAAAAAGATGTGAAAATATGTTAATATGATGATCATCACATGGAAGAAAAAAAATCACATAAAATATTGAATTGTAAGAGATGCAAAAATCAATGTAATAAACAACACACGACCCAGATGCAAAATTCATTACCTCTCACACACACATGCACACACACGAGCACATGGAGACACTAAATGAGAAACAAAAGCATGATGCCAAAAGGATACTATGTATCCTATTTTCCAATTTTTACATAGTGGGTGAAAAAAATGGATGTTAAAACATGGAAATGTCATCATCTAAGATCATTTGGTCTATTCATTACATTTAAGATCCTAAGATCAATTTGAAAATTATAATGATACTTGATATGAATCGAAAATTTTAAGTTTTTATAATATGAAAAGTACAAGTTTTCCAAATTATTTACATTGGACTATTGATTATATAAGTGGACCATATAGGAGTGCTTCTTCAGTATGTTCATCGATTTATATATATTAGTTTAACAATCTTAACGTACTTTACATTGTGAACATGGGTCAAGGAATGTGACCCAAAAAATCAATAATAAAAATATTCTTATCTAACCTAGATAAATGGTAAAATTCACACTAAAAATATTCCAACCCTAATAATTTGAAAGAGAAAAATTCTATAAAAGTCTATTTATTAAAGAGTGAAGTTCCCTTTTCAAAATGGTAAAAGAAAATTACTTTATTATCATGGGTAAAACGAATTGGTGAAAGTTATGGATTCTTTTGGAAGAAATCCATATTTCATGGAGTATATATTAAAAAAATGTAAAACTAGTATTCTAACTCAAATTAATATCTAAAATCTATTTAGAAAAAAAAAAAAGAACTTGTTAAAATGGTCAAAAATTTCTTTTAAGAATATAGGTAAAATGAAGTGGTAAAAGTTATTTATTACTTATAGTGATTAAATATGGCTATGTCATGTCTAATCATTTTATAGAATCCTCTCCTGATCCAAATGCAACATATTAAATAGCCTTGGATATAGAACCATGATGGAAAAATCTAATATATCAACCATTAAATTTTAGAAAAAAAATCTCTCTCCCATAGCATCATTCCTTCCAAATCTCTTTTTTATTTATAATGTAACTTTTTGAAATCATGCTATGAGATCCTTAGAGGTTAAGAGGTTTTATTCCAACTGCTCAAGTAAAATTACGATTTGCATAAGCTTGTGTGTAAATATTCAGAGGAACACAAACAAATTGTTGGTGTTCTTAGTTTTAAATCATACATTCAAACATGGAATACAGGAATTCCTACAAAGGGGTTGTTAAAAATTTCATAGAGAATAAAAGAAAATCAATTTAATTTATTTCACCAGAGGAGAAAGCTTTGAAAACAAATATATCCATTGCATCATTTTCAACCTATATGGAGTAATAGTAACAATTGACATGAAGAATCAAGTGTGGAAAGAGGGGTTTATCACAATAGGAAGTACCTCAAGAATCATATTTATGCCTTTTTTTATGTTCTTGAATGCTTGTCAAATGCATCTATAAAATTGTTATATAGAGGGGTTCGACATCCCACAAAAAAGCGGACCTCATACATCGATTTGGTGTATGTCTAGGCATTGACCTTACAATTAGATTATTGTTGTTTACATAAAGTTATGAGAACAATAAAGAGGATTTCCAATGAGCATAAGTTATGAGATAATGAGGCTAATACCATATGATTCCTTTACAAGTATGTTGATATATGTGGTGAAGAAATAAATTTCCATTAGCTTGATAATTAGAAATACAAACAATAACATTGTATTATATTCACCAACTTTCTCAATTTTAATCGGTTTCCTTCGTTTTAGGGTCGATAATCACATTATGTATAACTTCTATGGAAATAAAACTTTAACAACAACAAATAACTCATTATATTTGTTAGACTCCTACACCAATAGGTGTCATTTTTCATGATTGACTTGATGAACTATGCAATATGTTCAAACCTTTTTCTTGTTGCAAAGGTGTTCCATATTTTCAAAAAAATCAAAAAATTTAAAAATTGTAAAGAGGGTATACCCTAAAAGAAAAGTCAAAGAGTGAAAAAATAAAAATGGCCAAAAAAGTGAAAGAAAATGAACCCCAAACAAGAAAAAGCCAAGGAAAGCGTGCAAGTCTAAATGCCACTGCTTATTGCTCTGATGTAATAAACAAATTGTGTGCAAGTTGTATTTTATGCCACAATTCATGAATAGTCAAAATGTTTAAGCTTGGCGAGTCCATTTTTCAATTTCATGTTGTAGAATAGAGAATAAATATCTGGCCAAACAGTTTAATCTTGGTAGATAAGTAGGTAGGTAGAGTTAATAAAAGGAGCTCAACAGTTTAATATGAGCCCTTGGATGTAATAAGTGTAGACTTAGGTAGGCTTGCCATGTAAAAGAAAAATAAAAGTGTGATAAGGGTTTGCCAGTCTAAGTGCACCCTAATAAAGGAGAAAAAATGGTAGAGTAATGTAGATAGGGTAAGTAGATGATGTTGCAAATTTTCATGTGATGAATGATGGTGTTAAAATGTGTTAAGAATTTACTTTCATCACAAGTGCAAAGGCAGAACACTACATTGGCAGAATTTCAAAGCAAAGCAAGGTCAAAATCATTAATTTCCCATCTCATTTTCCCCAAAGATTTTACTAATTTCCCTAAGCACTAAGGTATTTGAAGATTAAAGGGGCTCAAGGCATTTCCTTGACTTTTGGAGGGACCGGACCCTCGGCCCAATAATTGAAAAGACCTAAGTACTTGAAATCATCCATTATCACATTCATTCATCTTTCAAAAATCTTTTGCTAAGTAAAATCCCATTTTACTTAGGAAAATCCTTCAATATTTCATGAAAATCCCTCAAAATCACTTTTATTCTAAGTCTAAGTGATGAAAGTATAATAATGCCATTTACTTTTGAATCTTCACTTTCTTGGTTATATTTAAGTATTTTGAGTTTACATTGTCCCTTTGTCATTTTAACTCTAATTTATATATTAACTCCCTATGAAAATCACCTTTTCCTATTATATATAAATCCTTTTATAGTAATATCCCCAAAACCCTTGTATTATAATTTTTAGCCAAAAGTATTTAAGTCCCACTTATTCAAATAAAAAACCCACAATATACCCCCTTTTGGCTAAAATATAACTTTAAATATTATTCCCGCCCCCCTATGGTAAATAAATCGCATTGATTTAATTACTGTATAATAAAAATATATGGAAAAAATTTTAAACATGTTTTACGTGTTTAAAACAAAAACAACCCACCAATCAAAACACTCCCGAAGCAATTAATTGATAAATAAAAACGTCGGGCCCGCAACATTAAAACCCTATCAACTCCCTATCCCGTCCACCGTTCGATTGGTCGCTCCAAGATCGACGGTTGTCGTTAATTCCGCTGGCCATCCCCGATCCGAGCATTAACGCACGAAATGCCAGCGGTTTTAAAACAGTACCATGGCCACGTGTCATTCGTTCTGTGGAATCGCTGCCCATCTGCTCAATACTGTCTTCCCTCAAAAGCGGTGTAGAAAAAACCGCTTACCACCTCCCCCCCCCCCCCATGACTCATCTGTTGTACATGCTGACGTCATTAATTAAAACCCGCCACCCTTTGAATTTGTAAATAAAATGAAAAGAACTTTCATTTTTTTATTATATCATGCACAGTGAACGACCAGACTCCCATGCAGTAAAACCCTTTGTAACCCAGCTGCGCTACCTGAAGCCTCTGTTAACCAATTCGAGCATGGTTTACCTCCCAAAAAACATTCTAGATTCACTCCACAGACCTCTCAAAATCAAATGAAACCTTTTTCGACCTCCCTTGCAAACCAATGCTTTCTTAACAATTTGTTTTGTTTTACAGGTGATCAGAAGACCACATCCTTGGATAAACAGTCTTAATACTAGTCATAAGACTTGTTTACTCTAAGAGTGTTATCAAATCTATTCAAACAGAGATGGAAGATAAAACATATAGTTGAAAGACAAGCAAAGGAAATAGGATATTAAACAATTTACTGTTGAAATAAACAGTAAAAACCTAAACTAAACATTGAAGGTAAAAGGACACAGTAAAGAACAGTTAATGGGTATCAGTGGTTAAAGTGTATCAGGTAAAAGTCAGAGTGAAAGTTAAAATGAAGTTACAGAGCAGTCAAAGGTAAAACAGTAAAAGTAATTACAGAGGCAGTAAAATGGTAAAAAGAGATGAAAATACTTTCACCAACATCGAAGTTTATCTAAAGTGAAAGTAAAACAGTTAAAAGAACAAAAAAGTGAAAAGATGAAAAACACAACAAGAAGGAACATTTTTGCAGAAATTTAATGTTTTAGTCATTGTTTTGCAGAAACTATTGTGATCAATCCAAGATGAATTTTGCAAAACTGAAGGAGGTTTATGTTCCTAAGAGGACCATCTACAAAAACCTCTCTCACTTTTCTAACATCTATTATGGTTTTGGAAATCTTAAACAATGATGGAAAGCCCTTTTTGCAGAAAATACCAGTTAAGTCATCATTTTGCAGAGAAGATTGTGGTAAATAAAAAATATATCATACAAAACTGAAGGAGGTTTTTGTTCCTAAGAGAAATATCTACACAAACCTATCTCACTTTTTTTACAATGATTTCCGAATGAGAGATACATGCACATCTTTACAGGCTATTTTTCAGACTCTGTAAAACTCTGTTTTACACATCTTTTTACAGAGCCTATTTTGCACAGCTGGAGAGGAATTTTAGGAAACTGAAAGAGGTTTATCTCACCAACATATTAATCCACAATAAAATCTTTCACTTTTTACATATCTATTACGGATTGAGAAATAAAAATATATCATTGGACCCCAAGTTTGCAGAATTGTTGGAGCAGAATGCACAAAGAAAGGAAGCAGTTAGTGACTTGGATGCCTCATCATCAACTAAGAGTTGGATCAAATTCGAATTATCCTCTTTTTCATCACCTATCCATACAAAATAGTTCCAAATAGATGCATTAGTTTGAGTGTCCTTTACTTAAGTTCTATTTATGTAAAATAGTTGGAGATATTTGTGAACTAATCTTGATATTTTTTCAAGATATTTTACTTTAGAATTTGTATAAATACTTCACTCTTGGAATTATTGAGGGTGGATTCTTCTAATTTACTGTAACATTGACTTTTTGGAATAAAATTGTTTTGGAGAAACTTCTTTGTGGCTTGCTGGATGATGATTTGAAGCTCAAGACTTTTTGCAGGATTCATGTGTCAGACTACAGTTCAATAAGTATTTTCTATCTTATGTTTTAAGTTTTATATCTGTTTATAATATCACTATGTTCCATTTCTGAATAATTGACATAAAAGAATAAATCAGAATTTACTTAAGTGTACTCTGATTTCAATTGTGATTATTCTAAATGTTTTCTTCTAAACTGGTTATAAGCAATGAATTCTTAATTGCTCTTGTTTCGCTGGTTTAAAAATTTTGATTACTACAGTAAAGAATTCTTAACTTCTCTTTATTTGTAATCATTCACTTTCTTTCTTTGAACATGTTGAAAGATTCTTAATTGCCTTTCATCCCTTCAAAATATATTCCATTCACTTTAATTTCTAAAATTGTTCTCTGTTTGGCTATCTTGCCTTGCAAAGCCATCTTTGATGTAAAAACTTAATCTAGTAAAGCCATCCTTTCAACTCCATAGCCCAATGGCCTGAAATACTCAATCGTGCCCTTAGTTGGTGGATTCCACCATTTAAATTTAAACAAAACTCTTGGTCTTATAACCAGCCTAATATTTTCTAAGAACAAAGCTAAAATTTTAAAGAGAGAGCCCTCTCTGGATACAGATTGGCTAGATTCTGTATCTGAAGGTTGGTTTGTGGTTACCTCGGACAACTTTCCTTTTCTAGCAACTTCAAGGAAAATCTGAGTGATAACATAGTGGTGACTCCACTGGGGAACTGAATCATTTTAATTGTTACTATTGTTTGCTTATAAGCTACAGACAGAGCCTGAAGATCAGCCAGGTAGCCTTTGAACTGCTTTTGCTCTGCAATTGCATAGTAAATAAACGATGCTTCAGTCTATCTCTGGTCTAACTTATAAACTGAACTTTGGTTTCAAACATACAATCAGTTTCTCTAGTTCAATAAATCTTTAAGAAAATTTAAATCCAATATCTGAAACCTCTTAAAGAAATTATAGAAGTTGTTTTGAAAATTCATTAAAAAACAAAATAATCATAAAATACTCAAAGTTTGGTTTCCTGAAGAACTAACTTTTTCTTCAAAATTGTTTTACAGGTTCAGATCTGATCTATGATGGTGGACAGTGATCAGACACACAAAGGTTAAAATCATCCACCTGGCGACTCTAAATCAATTTCAGAATCAAGACTCCACTGGAGGAATGAACCTCAAAGGACAATATGGAAAGATCAGGCTTTCAACTTGGATCTTAATCCAAGACATTATGTTCTTTCTCATTAGAAATTTTTTCAATGTATATTTTATTTTATAGAAGATCTTAGATTAGTTTTTAGTTATTTTCCTTTGAATATTGTAAGTAATAATTCTCCTAATCTCTTTGAGCAGCTTTCTTATGAATCTAATGATGATCATTTTCCAATTAAGAAGCCTCAAATAATCAAGACTGATCTTACAATCCCTGTACATATCCCCGTGCCATATAAATTTCCAGATAGATATAAGCCCCTTATTTTACCTCCTATACTCCATGATTTTCCTAAAAATACTACAAGTATCTTCCTAGATTTGATGGAGAGAATGGTATCACTGCCCAAAAACATATTCAAGGTTTTGAGAATTATTTGGATTTATTTGAGATTGATGAAGATGATGTTAAAATCAGACTTTTTTTCTCTTTCTTTGCAAAATAGAATAAATAATTGGTTCAAAAATCTGCCTAATGCTAGCATCTCAATTTTCCAGCAGTTTATCAAAATTTTCCTTGATAGATGGATAATCAAAGTTAATCATTTTGTGATCATGGAAGAATATAATCAATTAAAAAGACATTCAAATGAAACAATACAACAATTTTCTGACAGATTTAATCAAGTTTATTATTCATTGCCAGAAAATATTAGACCTCCTCATGATTCAGCTCTCTTGCATTATCCAAGTGCCTTTGATCCAGAAATAGAATTTCGATTAAGAGAAAGAGATCCAAAAACACTTGTACAGATGCAGAACATTGCAGTTGACGTGGAATTTAATCTCCAAATCAAACAGGAAAAGTTGAAAGCAGAAGAAGAGGAAAAGAAAAAAATTACAGTGGTAAAACTCAACCTTTTGGTAAGAAAACTAGATGAAAGAACACATGAGATCACTATGAAAGATGAATTTTTTATTCAAAATCACCATGAAGAAATAGAAGAGGTTGATAGCCATGAAAAAATTCCTGCTAATTCCAATTATCATAGATCAGAAAATGAATTTACAAATCAATATGAGGAAGAAGAATTTGTTGATCTAATGTGTATGTTTGATTACATTCCTTCTTTTGATGATTTGGCTAAGTATGATCATTATGATGATAGTTATGTTCTCCAAACTCAAGATAGCTTTACAAAGCAATTAGAAGCTAGTTTGTGGGATGAAGAAACTCAGTTTCAGCAGATTGAAGACAGTGATCAGCCAGTACATATCAACCATGAGAATGAGGAAGAAAGAGCAGAAAATGTGGAAATAAGTGAAGATTCTTTACCTCTTTGTTTTGCTTCATTTCAGTTCATTAGAGACAACTATCATGCCATCAATAATCAACAATCTTTAGGAATTGTGATTGACAACAAAGAAGATAATGAAACTATTGATCAAGATTTTTCAGTTTCACAATTGCAGTTATCAGTTCCCATTGAAATAAATGATCAAATGACACAAGAAAGTTCCATACCACTATTTTTTGAATCATTTCAATGTTTAAAGGAAATGTGGTATAACATATTTAATGAAAAGGATGAGAAACTTGGTGAAGTTTATGAAGTCTCATGGAAACCTATATGATATAGGTTGCAACCATTTTCCCAAGTTTTTCAGGATCCAATAGCAGATATGTTGAATATTGAAGGCATTCAAAGCATTCCTCTATTAACTAACTATGATTTTCAGAATCAAGATGATAAAGGATTCAACACTCAAACATTACAATCAGTAGGAATATCATCACAAATCTTATCTGAAAGTTTACAGGGAGATAAAGATGAAAATAACATTTCATATTCATGGCATGGAGGCCATCCAGAATAGATGTACAGTTTTTTAGATAAGTTAAACATCAGTGTATATATTTTGGAAGATCCTTTTGTACAGTTTCTAGAGTCAACAAAGGAAATCAAGTATTTCCTTATCCTCTCATTTGTCGACAAGTTTCTAATAGGTTGCAGAAGTACAATTTTGATATTCAACAAGAAAATGCAACAAAAGCTATCAAAGTACATAATGTTTGAATGGTTGCATTGGCTATTTCATTTTACCTAACTAGCAGTTGAAGAGTAGATTGAGTAGGTAGATGAGTGCTAATAAGCTCAGAATTTTGAGCACTTTTTTTAGTTTTCAATTTTCATCTAGTTTTTCATTAAGTTGGTTTGAAAATTTTTTGTGTGTTGTTTTAGTTTCAGATCAGATTTCAGTTTGCAAAAGACAGAAGACATTTACTGGTTCACCAAGGTCAATGGATGAGGACAACTGACCTGCTGTTCTTGAATTTTCACCAGGAAAATCCATCCCCAAGTGGAGCCAGTGTTAGACTCCTATACCAATAGGTGTCATTTTTCATGATTGACTTGATGAACTATGCAATACGTTCAAACCTTTTTCTTGTTGCAAATGTGTTCCATATTTTCAAAAAAATCAAAAAATCAAAAAATTTAAAAATTGTAAAGAGAGTATACCCTAAAAGAAAAATCAAAGGGTGAAAAAATAAAAATGGCCAAAAAAGTGAAAGAAAATGAACCCCAAACAAGAAAAGGCCAAGGAAAGTGTGCAAGTCTAAATGCCACTGCTTATTGCTCTGATGTAATAAACAAATTGTGTGCAACTTGTATTTTATGCCACAATTCATGAATAGTCAAACTGTTTAAGCTTGGCTAGTTCATTTTTCAATTTCATGTTGTAGAATAGAGAATAAATATCTGGCCAAACAGTTTAATATTGGCAGATAAGTAGGTAGGTAGAGTTAATAAAATGAGCTCAACAGTTTAATCTGAGCCCTTGGATGTAATAAGTGTAGACTTAGGTAGGCTTGCCATGTAAAAGAAAAAGAAAAGTGTGATAAGGGTTTGCCAGTCTAAGTGCACCCTAATAAAGGAGAAAAAATGGTAGAGTAAAGTAGATAGGGTAGGTAGATGATGTTGCAAATTTTCATGTGATGAATGATGGTGTTAAAATGTGTTAAGAATTTATTTTCATCACAAGTGCAAAGGCAGAACACTACATTGGCAGAATTTCAAAGCAAAGCAAGGTCAAAATCATTAATTTCCCCTCTCATTTTCCCCAAAGATTTTACTAATTTCCCTAAGCACTAAGGTATTTGAAGATTAAAGGGGCTCAAGGCATTTCCTTGACTTTTGGAGGGACCGGAGCCTCGGCCCAATAATTGAAAAGACCTAAGTACTTGAAATCATCCATTATCACATTCATTCATCTTTCAAAAATCTTTTCCTAAGTAAAATCCCATTTTACTTAGGAAAATCCTTCAATATTTCATGAAAATCCCTCAAAATCACTTTTATTCTAAGTCTAAGTGATGAAAGTATAATAATGCCATTTACTTTTGAATCTTCACTTTCTTGGTTATATTTAAGTATTTTGAGTTTACATTGTCCCTTTGTCATATTAACTCTAATTTATATATTAACTCCCTATGAAAATCACCTTTTCCTATTATATATAAATCCTTTTATAGTAATATCCCCAAAACCCTTGTATTATAATTTTTAGCCAAAAGTATTTAAGTCCCACTTATTCAAATAAAAAACCCACAATATACCCCCTTTTGGCTAAAATATAACTTTAAATATTATTCCTGCCCCCCTATGGTAAATAAATCGCATTGATTTAATTACTGTATAATAAAAAATATATGGAAAAAATTTTAAACATGTTTTACATGTTTAAAACAAAAACAACCCACCAATCAAAACACTCCCGAAGCAATTAATTGATAAATAAACACGTCGGGCCTGCACCATTAAAACCCTATCAACTCCCTGTCCCGTCCACCGTTCGATCGGTCGCTCCAAGATCGACGATTGTCCTTAATTCCGCTGGCCATCCCCGATCTGAGCATTAACTCGCGAAATGCCAGCGGTTTTAAAACAGTACCATGTCCACGTGTCATTCGTTTTGTGGAATCGCTGCCCATCCGCTCAATACCGCCTTCCCTCAAAAGCAGTGCGGAAAAAATCGCTTACCGCCTCCCCCCCGTGACTCATCTGGCGTACATGCTGACGTCAATAATTAAAACCCGCCACCCTTTGAATTTGTAAATAAAACGAAAATAACTTGTGTTTTTTTATTATATCATGCACATTGAACGACCAATTCCCATGCAGTAAAACCCTTTGTAACCCAGCTGCGCTACCTAAAGCCTCTATTAACCAATTCGAGCATGGTTTACCTCCCAAAAATCATTCTAAATTCACTCCACAGACCTCTCAAAAATCAAATGAAACCTTTTCGACCTCCCCTGCAAACCAATGCTTTCTTAGCAATTTGTTTTGTTTTACAGGTGATCAGAAGACCACATCCTTGGATAAACAGTCTTAATACTAGTCATAAGACTTGTTTACTCTAAGAGTGTTATCAAATCTATTCAAACAGAGATGGAAGATAAAACATACAGTTGAAAGACAAACAAAGGAAATAGGATATTAAACAATTTACTATTGAAACAGACAATAAAAACCTAAACTACACATTGAAGGTAAAAGGACACAGTAAAGAACAATTAAAGAGTATCAGTGGTTAAAGTGTATCAGGTAAAAGTCAGAGTGAAAGTTAAAATGAAGTTATAGAGCAGTCAAAGGTAAAACAGTAAAAGTAATTACAGAAGCAGTAAAATGGTAAAAAGAGATGAAAATACTTTCACCAACATTGAAGTTTATCTAAAGTGAAAGTAAAACAGTTAAAAGAACAAAAAAGTGAAAAGATGAAAAACACAAAAAGAAGGAACATTTTTGCAGAAATTTAATGTTTTAGTCATTGTTTTGCAGAAAATATTGTGATCAATAAAAGATGAATTTTGCAAAACGGAAGGAGGTTTATGTTCTTAAGAGGACCATCTACAAAAACCTCTCTCACTTTTCTAACAGCTATTATGGTTTTGGAAATATTAAACAATTATGGAAAGCCCTTTTTGCAGAAAATACCAGTTAAGTCATCATGTTGCAGAGAAGATTGTGGTAAATAAAAAATACATCGTACAAAACTGAAGGAGGTTTTTGTTCCTGAGAGAAATATCTACAAAAACCTATCTTACTTTTTTGCACAGTGATTTCAGAATGAGAGGTACATGCACATCTTTACAGGTTATTTTTCAGACTCTATAAAACTCTGTTTTACACATATTGTTACAGATCCTTTTGTGCACAGCTGGAGAGGAATTTGGGGAAACTGAAAGAGGTTTATCTCACCAACATATTAATCTACAATAACCTCTTTCACGTTTTACATATCTATTACGGATTGAGAAATAAAAAGGTTTGATTGGACCCAAAATTTGCAGAATTGTTGGAGCAGAATTGCACAAAGAAAGGAAGCAGTTAGTGACTTGGATGCATCATCATCAACTAAGAGTTGGATCAAATTCGAATTCTCCTCTTTTTCATCACCTATCCATACAAAATAGTTCCAAATAGATGCATTAGTTTGAGTGTCCTTTACTTAAGTTCTATTTATGTAAAATAGTTGGAGAGATTTGTGAACTAATCTTGATATTTTTTCAAGATATTTTAGTTTAGAATTTGTATAAATACTTCACTCTTGGAAGTATTGAGGGTGGATTCTTCTACTTTGCTGTAACATTGACTTTTTGGAATAAAAGTGTTTTGGAGAAACTTCTTTGTGGCTTGCTGTATGATGATTTGAAGCTCAAGACTTTTTGCAGGATTCATGTGTCAGACTACAGTTCAATAAGTCTTTTCTATCCTATGTTTTAAGTTTTATATCTGTTTATAATATCACTGTGTTCCATTTCTGAATAATTGACATAAAAGAATAAATTAGAACTTACTTAAGTGTACTCTAATTTCAATTGTGATTATTCTAAATGTTTTCTTCTAAACTGGTTATAAGCAACGAATTCTTAATTGCTCTTGTTTCACTGGTTTAAACATTTTGATTACTATAGTAAAGAATTCTTAATTGCTCTTTATTTGTAATCATTCACTTTCTTTCTTTGAACATGTTGAAAGATTCTTAATTGCCTTTCATCCCTTCAAAATCCATTCCATTCACTTTAATTTCTAAAATTGTTCTCTGTTTGGCTATCTTTCCCTGCAAAGCCATCTTTGGTGTAAAAACTTAATCCAGTAAAGCCATCCTTTCGACTCCATAGCCCAATGGCCTGAAATACTCAATCGTGCCCTTAGTTGGCGGATTCCACCATTTAAATTCAAACAAAACTCTTGGATTTATAACTAGCCTAATATTTTCTAAGAACAAAGCTAAAATTTTAAAGAGAGAGCCGTCTCTGGATACAGATTGGCTAGATTCTGTATCTGAAGGTTGGTTTTTGGTTACCTCGGACAACTTTCCTTTTCTAACAACTTCAAGGAAAATCTGAGTGATAACAATATTATCAAGTACATACATATAATATCCTGTTATCACCTACTTTATTCCTTATTTTTTTCTTAATGTGCATGATAGACACACATCATTGTACATCACCCAAAATGGAAGTGTTACAAATACTTTATATTTAATGCATCTAAATAATCAACTTGCAATGAAGACTTTTGAAATTAATACATATAATAAAACCAATTTATTCATAATAACATGTGGCACTCAATAGCGGAAATAAAAATTTCCACCTTAACGTGCATATCTTTCGCTCTTAATTCCATAGGTGTTTTGGGTAATATAAATCGAGGCTAGAAAATATGTTCATCTAATGCGTTGAGAAATGTTCGGGAAGGGATCATGGTGGGTAAGCACATCTCTTCCCAATATTTTTATGAAATCACTCTGTGAAATATCTTTCATATATAGTGGCTTTATGAATGACAACCTTACCTACTTTGTCTATTTGTGGAAAGTTCTATAAGAATGGATTGAGGCTTGTTTTTTTTTAAGGTCAAAGATTATTAATCATCTATCATAGCCATTAATGGCCCCAATTATAGCTAATAATTCCCTTCTCTATGAAGGGAAACTCTACAAAACTTCTAGGGAGAACATAACACTATGTGTTTGGGCTCATACCTCTACCACATAGTACTTTTGAATCACATGAGTGTGAGGTCCATGTTTTAATTAACATAAGGGTTTCTTGGGAATCATTGGGATCAAGTCAATGGGAAATTTTTCTTTGGGAAAAGTCAAGAGTTGGATAGTATTGTGTTGTTGGAATTACTCTATAATGGGCATCTTATACTTTTGTCAATAAGTGGAAAGTTGACTTCAAACGACATCATGAATATATAATTGATTAGTTGGTTTGTGTTGTCACCTACATTTTTGAGCTAGTGGGGGTGTAGCTTGTGGTTGTGGACCAAATCATCGGCTCAACTCAAAAATTTGTGAGCATTTGGGGGTGTAATTATCTTTACTAAAAAACACATGTGATTGTTGCTTATTCTATGTTTTCTTTTCCAATTTCTTAATTTTGGTTATTTATTCTAGTTTTGGTGTCAATCTTTATTTTGGGCCTCATTATCACTACCATGATTGTTGCAACAAGGGTTCGCAGGATTTTCCCCTTTACCTTTTTATATTGTTTATATTTCTTTGCATTATTGCTTTTCAACTTATTGGTTGTTCTAATTGGGTTTTGATTATCCCTTTCTTGAAGTGCCAAAGGGGTCATTGGATGAAGTGCATATTCTACATCGGTGGGAGATAAGCAAGGCTAAGTTATATAGAATGAATTTAAATTACCAATTTTTATTTATAGTGTCTATTGGGTTGACGGTCACACTAAATGACACTGGTTGACCCTTCATATAAAATTTTAGTGGTATGTTTATATGTGGAACCATCTGAGATTTAAATAAATATCTTTGTAAAATATGTATAATTAGTGTAGTAAGCACATTCCAAAAAAATGAAAGACATGCTATGAAGCTTGCAAGGATAATGAGATAAGATGTGCCTTCCACATGAGATACCATCACCACTAATAAATTCTAATGAGGGTGAGCCCTAAGTGAATACACAAAAGGGGACTAATTATCATAAATAACATCCAATATGATCGAATGCAAGAAGGATCCCAATTTTTGTGTTAGGTGCCATTTATAGCTATCAAGTGTGTCACATGGTTGGAGCCTTCAATTTTGGCCACCAAGTTGTGGCTTTACCTGTCATGAACAAGGGGGAATATGCTCCTTAGTTGTTCATATGAGTGGTGTGAGTGGACATATCACACATCTACAATTTTTCCTCCCCATAGATGGATTTTTTTCAAGAAGCACCCCTAACCACACTTTAATAGCTCAAGGACTTGTCTCCCCACTTTAATCAACTTCTATTTTAAAATTTTAATAATCTTGGATCATTTTATAGATCTCCTGCTTATAGGAACCTACAATAATTTAGGAAATAATGTTGTTTACAAATCTAGATATCCTCATGTTTACCACACCCCCTTGCAAATTAATTTCAATGTGTAGTTCATAAGTAACTAACTCGAACAATTTGTTGAGTTAATGAATTAACTAGGGTGTTTGATTTTATAGAGAAAATTTTCTTTAGAAAAGAGCATTTAATTCTTAGGTGGTTATGCGAGTGAGTAAATTAAGTGTCTTGTGTTTCGTGGTTCAATTGAGTCACAATGTTTAGGAAATATAACAAAGCTTGAAAAATATTGAAAGTGAGTCCAACATTTTGAAGTAAAAAATATTTTCAATAAATAAGAAAGTAAACTAATGTGGGGTGAAGACCATATGTGTGAAGGTGTGCAATAAAACCAAGTGTTTCACCAAATTAAAACAAATTCTTAAACTATTTCATTACTCAAAATCAATGAAAGGACGCATGCAGATAACACCTAATAAGTGACATAAAGCATAGAATTCACTAAAATGAGAACTTTGATAGTTGTACTTGTAATTTGGCATAGGAAAGGAATAATGTGGTTCTTGAATGAATGGTCATATTATCAACAAAAAAATTAAGACTAGTTGTGTCAGAACTCTTAAAAAAAAGAATAGGTGAAGCATATTCTATAGGAAAATTTTGAAAAACATAGCAATCACACTAATTTAATTGCTCTACACATGAAAGCTTGGGATCATTTTGAAATTAGGTTGACTTATACAATAACAACCACTTATAAATTGAGTCTTTGTTAAGAAAAGAGTCTTGACCTATAAACCAAATGATTTTCTAAACTTTTCAGAATTTAAGAAAAACTCCATAGTGGACTTGTTAATATGATTGGTTGTCCATATCCCTGCAAAACAAAAGATCAAGGGTTCTTCTATAACTAGCTATGAAAAAACTACCATAAAAGTGAGGGAAAGAATGTAGGGAGGAGGATGACACCTCAAAGTATAAGTTTTTTTCTTGCCAAGCTCAACTAAGAGGGGGAGAAATTAGCTTTCTATTGTAATCCTAACACCTACACAAAAACAACAACATATCTTACATATATCTTTAAAACGATGAGAAATACTTTTATTAAAGATTGAAAATGTTATCGTTTATTCAATGAGCATGCATACAAAACAATAAATTAAGCAAATAAGCACACAATAAACTCAAAAATGATGGGTAGAATAAGAACACGATTCTATCAAAAGAATTTGATGTTTACAATAGAGAGGTCAATTCCTAAGATAAGTATTCCTCTCAAGCCTTATCTTCAGTGAGTTCAATATTTCA
Organism: Pinus albicaulis; assembly: GCA_034641835.2. Taxonomy (NCBI): domain Eukaryota; kingdom Viridiplantae; phylum Streptophyta; class Pinopsida; order Pinales; family Pinaceae; genus Pinus; species Pinus albicaulis. The sequence goes on along the minus strand of MU968411.1, from coordinate 61,909,046 downwards.
AGGCACTTTCTTTCTCTTTACACTTAAATTGAAGTGATCTTGGTGTATGCAAATACTCCCAAGAAGTGGAACATGGAAAGAAATACCTCTTTCTTCAATATGATAACATTACAATGTATTCAACTTATCAAACCATTTCATAATACCATTTCATAATGCTTATATTGTAGGTTTTCAAGTGCATGAATCATCTTCGACAAACTCCATATATAGGTCACACTCATCCTAGGATAATCTATTTCAAAACATAGCATGAAAGAGACATGACAAGAATTGTCCATGGCCCCAATCTCATTATACGCATACTTTGACAATTATATACTCATTTTTATCACTTGACATGCTCTTAAGAAACAATCACATCAAATTGAAAACTTGTAGAATTTTAAAATATACAAGCTTGACCTTTAGGGGACTCAATTATTTTCTTTTTCTATTTATTCTCCAGAAATTTTTATGCTATATTACTATTTGTATATATTATTTAATAAAATTTATAATAATATAACTTTAATTATTATTTAACTACTTTTAACATCTATCACATAATATTTAATGCTAACTTCTAAACATTGAATTATAAACTCATTCTTTAAACCTAGATCAAAAGGAAGTTAAAAAGTATTCCACAAGACATTAAAATGAAGAAAAGAGTCATTTTATCAACATTCACATAAATTTAAAGGATGTAAAACGAATCAAATACAACGAAAATAAAATCTAAAACTAGATGAAAAGGAACTTCAAAAGTGTTCCACAAGACATTAAAATGAAGAAAATAGTCATTTTATCAACATTCACATAAGTTTAAAAGATGTAAAAGGAATAAAATACAAGGAAAAAAAAATCTAAGTGTAATATAAGAAACATTATCGAAAAAGAGAAGCTAAATTATTACAAACAAGATGCTATTTAGGCATAAATGATTATTATATGATGTGAAATTAACACATAAATAGTCCATTTTTTTGTTAGCTTTTTTTTTAAGTTTGATTAGAAAGAGCTTTGGGTTAAAAGAAAAATAATGAAATGCATTTATTTTTGAATGCTATCTTTAAAGAGATTACGAAAATTATAATTAATAAGAAAATAGAAATAATAAGATAATTTTATAATTTTTTATATTTTATTTTTAAATAATAGGTAATTGTATATTCTAATTTTATGTTTGAAATATGAAGAAAAACAATATATATTAACAATTAAAGGAGTATAAAGTAATGTAAAATTTGACACTTCCAAATGTATAATTAGTCAAATAAAATGTGAACGAAGTTAAGGAAATGTATGTAAGGTAGGAAAATATATACAAAAATAGATAATAAGGAATACAAAAGAGACAAGAAAGAAACAGTTTCTATATATTTGTAAAAAAGATGTACAAAAGGACAAAAGACATGTTAAATAATACAAAAAAACCATAATAACAAAATATTATTTGTATAAGAAAAAATGAATTATACCACGTTAAATGAATTATACCAACCTATATAAAATTGTACTAGATTAGATCCATTTTAAATCTAGATTTACCAAGCACTCAAGATTGATCAAAGCTGGAGTTAAGATCTATTTGCAATTATACCAGCCCAGATCTATTTTAAATCTGGATTTACCTTTACCAAGCACTCAAATTAATCAAAGTTGGAGTGATCTATTTGCAATTATACCAGCCTAGATCTATTCACTCAGATTAATCAAAGTTGGAGTGATCTATTTGCAATTATACCAGCCTAGATCTATTTTAAATATAGATTTACAAGCTGGAGTTAAGATGGATCTACTCTTGCATTCCATAATGTATTTCATCAAGCTTTTAAATAGGATTCATCATAACAAATATCATGGAAAAATACCATGAGAAAAACTATTAGTTGTTGAGCGTGAAAACCACGAACCATAAATTATTAATTTTATTTTTTATGTTATTTTAATTTTTATTTTTTTTTTGTCACAATATTTAAATAACGCAACATATAAAAAAATATTTAGATAACACAACATAACATAACAAGACATTACAATATCTTTACAATATCTCTATATCTCTACAATATCTTTTCCATATTAGGATGGAGAGCACCTAGTATCTCTTCGTATGTATTATTATAATATTAGATTATTTGTTTTGATCATTACTTCTTGGTATGTATATAAGATTGTTTGTTTTGATCTTATTTGTTCTAATAATTTCATTTAAAATCATTAAATTGAAAATAAATGGTAAATTTTTAATTTTTGTAATATATAATAAAATGTATCTAAATTGTTAATAAAATAAAATTTATTATATTTATGAATTAAATGTGAAGAATTTAAAAAATTTATTGTGAAGAATTTAATATGTGAGAAATAATAACTTAAAAGATTATTTCAAGTGATTGTTGTCAATATTATAAAGCAATTGGTTACTAGTTTAAATCTCATTGAATATAGTGTATTTCAGAATAAGTTTACCAAAAAATTTCATTTTCTAAATTCGTATAAATAAATAAATAAATATTAATATCAAAGTTGTTAAGGATTTGTTTAACTCCATAAAAACAAATTCCTTTGAATATAATCATACATATGGTTTACCAAAAACGTCATCCTCTTGATTTCTAGTTTTATGAACAAATCATTGTAAAAATTATTTTCAACTTTATAATATGCTAAAAACACTTTTACACAAATTTAGCTGATATGTCTAAAGTGAATTTCTGAAAGTTCTGAATTCTCTTGAAAGAAGAGGTCCATGACGTCCATGTCCCACAAAAGATATGTTTATGAAAAACGTAAAAGTATTCCAATCTCATTCCTAGAGATCTTCCAACTAATATAATCTGGAAAAAGCACTCTTACAGAAATTTCAGCGAAGTAGTTTCCTTTTTCAGTGTGATGGAAATTTTTACTTTATCAATAGAATTAAAGCACGTCATTAAAGTGAATTAATAAAAGACATAATTTTTTAAAAGAGATCTACACTATATTGAAAATAAAATGAAGAAAATTGTAATTTATACTATACTAAAATACATTAACAATATAATTTATTAAAATTAACGTTAACAATATAATAGAATGTATAATTCCATGTTAAAAAAATAAACAGTTCGCTCACAGGGAGGCTTTGAGAAACAGTCAATCCCTTGGTTGAGAATTTTTGTTGGGGTCTATTATTGTGAAATAGTTAATAGTTATGTAATATTTATTATAGATAAATGTATTTAGGATGTTTTTTGAATTAGTTAATGGGGTTTATTTTCATTTTACTGTGTTTTTAACTAGTTAGTTTATCTTCATTTTACTTTATCTTGACTATAAATTAGATTAAGTTAATTATTAGTTCGAAATATCAACCAAAATATTTATCAAAATTATAAATCACAAAAATCCAAAAAATATTTTTTTTTTTATGAAATCATACTTTCTTATTCCAAATTCTAAATAGCTTGAGAGACCAAACTGTCAAGGTATCGCCCAATAAATTAACCAGAGACTTTCTCAAACCTTGGATCAGTACTCCCAGATCTCTTTTTCTTTATGACTTTAATTATTTGAAATCGGAGAGATCCTTGTTCCTGTAGTTCCACCCATTGATGAAGAAGCAGTTCGATAGCCCCGTTCATATCCTGTTCCAGCGGGAGGTTACGAACTTCTCTGCTAACCCCGATTTGTACGAACATGGAATCAAATACTCACAGGAACATGGCGAAGTCGCTGGTGTTCTGGTGTTCTGGTTACAGTCAGTACTTTCAAACATGGCAACATAGGATTTCCTACGGAGGGGCTATTACAGGTTCTGGAGAGATTAAAAGCGCATCATTTGAGCGATTCGGGGGCGGAGAAAACATTGTAAATAAATTGAATTCTAGAAGCATTTTCAGGCTTATGTGGAGCTAGCTATAGTTGCAACCGACATGAAGAATCAAATGTGACAAGCGCGATTTCTTTTTCGCTAGCAAGTGCCCTGGGGAATATAGATATTTCTTTGCTGATGTCCTTGAACGCTGTTAAATTTGCTTTCATGATGAGAAAAATAAAGAGGATTTGTAGAGACTACGGACTTTTGGGACATACGGGACGACGAGCATATTACCGTGGGGCTCCTTCACAAGTACACTGGTCTATGTAGAGAATAAACCATTTGCCTTTGGCTTAATAGTTGAGAACTAAGACAACAATAGCAGATTATAATTACCAACTTTCTGACTCTTAAGTTATTTCCAAGGTTTCAGGCTGGAATAATCAGATTCTGTATAACTTTCATGGCAATCAATCAATCAACCTTCAATGGCGGCAAACAAACTCATTCTGTTACAGTACATGTATATTTAGGAGCCTCCTGGCACCTGCTCTGTTCCCTGCTTTGTTCTTAATGTGCATGGCAGGGAGACATTATTATAAATCACCAGAATTGGAAGAGCTCCGAGTGCTCTCTAATTAATGCATCTGAATATTCATCTTGCAAAGATGAAGGGTGGAATTGGTAGGGCCATCATATAAGAACAGACAATAGGGTGTCCTGCCATGACAAGTATGATTCACCCCTTGAATAAATTACTAAATCTAATCTGTATTTGAACAATTATTTTACGGTACGTTTGTTTCATTTGGTATTGTACAGATGGTATTTTTTTGTCCAAACTTTCCTGTAAGCTCGTCAGACAAGTTTCTGTTTGTTTCTACCTGTTTTATCTTCTGGCCTGCCATTCCATGTTCTTAACGTCTGAAGAAACTAAAGAGTTGCTTTAGAGCTGCCATGTGCAATAATGAAACATAAAGTTTGTCTATTGGCTGTTTCATCTGAATGTGAAGTCTTTCTGCCAGAGAAGACATTTTGTCATTTGCAATATTTGAAAATGAATGGAAGATATAGCATGCTAAGCCCTCAAAAAGGCTAGAGACTTACTGTAATGAAACGCTAGAGACTATGTTGCAAATGCCCTAATTATAATAGGTACTGGATCGAAGCACAAATTCAGTGAATAATAACTACACTATTGATTTTTTTAGCAAATAAAAGGGAGTAAAGAGAGCGAACATTGGGAAAGTATACAGGTTCTAACAATTATGGCGCTATGTTCAGTAAGTGTAAAGAGCATACAAATGGGAAAAAACCTTAGAAAACGCCAACCAGGATTGCTATTTGGCATTGGTATCGTAGTTTGCAAGCAAAGTTAATAGTGCTCAATGAACAGTGTAATGTTTGCATATATTGGTACTGGAACAGAAACTATTCAATTTTCAAGTAGTGCATTTGCAAGCATCTGGTTGTTACATGTAAATTATATATTGTTCTTGTACTTGAACAGAAGATAACCTGGCCACATAAGGAAATGACACATGCCTACTTAATACCAGGTTCGATTCATAAAGCTAGAATTGCAGATCGTTATGCATCCAGACAACCGAAGGCTGAAATTAGAGAACACATTTAATGTGCTTAAGAATGGCTAAAACCAGAGAAATGTCATACAGAGCTGTGCCTAGCTTCTTTAGATGCACCAGCAATTATAGTCATTACCTAGCTTCACAAGCAAATACAGTCAACTGTAACTAGTGAATGAGAATGTAAAGCTTTCATTTGCATACACCTGAAGAGTTGTGAAGAAAAAAAAAGATACGAATATCTATCTGTGAGAACGAACCCACTTTGGTACAAGCTGTTGCCTGGTTCAAAAATGGCAAATATGCGACATAAATTGGTTCAAGCCTGATACAAATATTATAATATAACGACCATAACTTGTAAAAATTGGTGAATGCTGCTCTGACAGATGCGCAACTCGAGAAGCCAGTGATTCGCGGTGTTTCTTGGGATTCATACCGCTGTTTCAGGTTTGACCAATTCACTATTACGGAAAACCTTCGCATCCAGTTAAAACCAATCTCCAACTTCGTGAACGTGCCCATCATCTTATTTCCAGGTTCATCTCATATTATTAAATACTCGAGAATCATTCACCTCACAGAACTGAGGTTTAGTTTTAAATGCTCGAGAATCTTTCCCCTCACAGAACCGAACCACGGTTTGCTTCTCTCCTGTCCTCCCATTTTAAGAGATATTGAAATTTCTTGAACGTACGAGAAAATGGGATAACAGATGTATATGTCTAGATTCTCTATCATCGCTTTCCTCTCAAAACGCTTTGATTATAATAATAATAATAAGCACTTCACCATTTTCACACTCAAAATGTTAAAAGAAAGTGATTACAGAAGAGATTGCAAGAAAGTGATTACAGAAGAGATTGCAATTAACAGTAAACATTCTTTCCAGGTTCATCTCATATTATTAAATACTCGAGAATCATTCACCTCACAGAACTGAGGTTTAGTTTTAAATGCTCGAGAATCTTTCCCCTCACAGAACCGAACCACGGTTTGCTTCTCTCCTGTCCTCCCATTTTAAGAGATATTGAAATTTCTTGAACGTACGAGAAAATGGGATAACAGATGTATATGTCTAGATTCTCTATCATCGCTTTCCTCTCAAAACGCTTTGATTATAATAATAATAATAAGCACTTCACCATTTTCACACTCAAAATGTTAAAAGAAAGTGATTACAGAAGAGATTGCAAGAAAGTGATTACAGAAGAGATTGCAATTAACAGTAAACATTCCACCATTTTCACTCTCAAAAAGTTAAAACTAAGTAATTACATGATCAGAATGATAAACAGGAAAAGAAATTAATTACAATAAAGATAGCATGATATACAATAAAGGTATCATGATAAACAACTGTTCACCATTCTGAGGAGTCTAAAAAATCGAGCTATTGACACCGTATTTTCATAATGCAACCTTGTGCATGTTGAAAGCTAACTTGTCTCTAAGGTTCATTCAGTTATCAGCGCTAACTAATTTTCACATTCATTCAGTTATGAGAGCACTCACGCCGACGGTTATCAGAGCCACCCAATTTTCCCATTCATTTAGTTATGAGAGCACTCAAGCCCGTGAAAGTACCACTTTCCTATTTTATGAGGCCTTATTCTCAAAGCCTGCATGATTTTCGTGTTAACAATAGTTTAATACTTAATCAGATGATTTTGGCCCTTGCCAATTCACTTTGCCAAAAACCTATTAATCTTCATAGTTATTCAGTTATAAGAGATCCCTCGTCTTTCATGTCCACTCAGTTTCATGTTCGTGTCCATTCAGTTATGAGAATCACCTTACCTTTCATATTCATTCAGTTATGAGGACACTCAAAAACTATGGAAGAGTACTACTTTCCTATTCTGTTAGTTCATCCACTTCCACGCATTATGCTTGAAACCTCTCGTAATTGGTATGCTCATAATAGTTCAACAGTAAACGAATTTTTTCGCTTCTCTTCGCCAATTCACTCTCCAGAAGCCTACCGGTATGACTACATATGTACTATCAGTTAGTTCCAGATCATGGATACAAACAGTTCATCCATATTTCTTTCCGAATCGTGACTCCCAACGATTCTAACGTGTCACAAAACAAAGGTAAGTATTAAAATGGCTGAAACAGATAAAGAAAATGAAGAATCCGAAAGCAGAAATCGCCAATATACCCAGAAACAGTTAAATATTGATGTCGATACATTTATTCTGAACACAAAATTTCCATATCCCAAGAAAACAAAAATAAGACGTTGCAGTTAATCAATAGACGTATAAGCGACGCTATAATCACCCAATAGTTGCTATGTAACCGCCTCCAAACCCTTCTTATAAACCTAACTTCCAGATTTACAGTGGCATTCATTATCATTAACAGCAGGGATACGTCAGGAGAACAATAATTTATTGCTTCTATGAACTGAGTATTGAGATTCCCGTGCGCATTCAAGATCCACAGCACTGAACATGCCTGCCAAATTCTTCAAAGGGAGCCTCAGCTGCATTTAAGGAGCATGCCTCTATCACACCAACATGTTTGGCAGCCGAATAGTTCGGCGAGAGATGGACCCTAATCAGACGCTTGTTCATAGACATTGAACTCAGAATATAACTCCGCTAGTCAGAAAACGAAAAATATGACTGACCTTGAAGTTTTATGCAAGCCTGTCTTCCATATCTACTTTCTTGAAAGAGGATGTCAGCTAAACCAAACCCTAGCCTGAATTCAGCGATGAAAACAATGAAGGCAATCATAATCATAATCACCCCAGGGCATCGGTATCATCTTTGAAAGAATTATCATTGCCGTGGCGGGTGAAGCATGCAGCGAGGTATAAACAAACACTGTAGCTGAAACCCTGGGCTAATAGCAAAGTACGGCTAAAAAGAAAAAGATGGACTGTGCCAAAACCTGCTATGAATTAGCATGCAAACATTTTAACTTTGGGCAGAGAATATAGAATGCTACAAAACAAATTAGTGGAAAATACAGCCAACCCAATAATAGAACTGGCGCAACGGATTTTGCAGGTTTGATTAGATTCACAAAGCATAGTATCAAGGACGCTTAAAGGCGATCCAGAAGCTGTATTCTCATGAATATGTAGGGATAAATTTGAAGGGAGACACTTACTGATCATTGTACTGATATAATGTGAAAATGCTTCACCGTTGGCCTGGTCCTGCAGGAAAAGCCAAGCATGACAAGAAGGAAAGAAAAAAGATTCTATATAACATGGTTGTATTAACAGATTCGGAGATTTTAAAAAAGCAGGTCCATATGCAACCAAAGTTCCTCGCCGTAATGACATGCTAAATATGAACTGTAATATTACAGCGTTATTTGATTGAATATAAACTGTAATACTACAGCGTTATTTGATTGAATATGAACTGTAATACTACAGCGTTTTTTTCTTTCTGAACAAAAAAACCCAAGATCGAAACGACCTTGAAATCGAATTGAGAGGCATGACAGTAGAATAGACAAAGCTTTACTCGGTCGGATACTACGATGTACATGACAAGAAAGTGCAACAAGGTCATATACCAGGCGCAGATCGAAATTTCGAGGGGCGTGTTGCTGCGGAGATTTTCAGATAGAGGCCATACATGAATAGATTGAAATGCGCTGAGGATCAAACCTGGAAAACTCACCCATATGGACTGAGAAGCAAACTTGGGGTAGTTGTGGTAAACTCTCCAACTGTCAGATCAGAACCCAAATGACCCATGAATAAATATGGTAGAGAAAAAATCAGGAGTTAAGAATAAAATTGCAAAAGGGAACACAATCTCTTCAACCGGGAAGAGCTCCGATTGGGGGGAATGAAGCCTGGTCCGACGGCATCCGAACATTGGAGCCCAAATCCGGATGAAGTCGAGCCAGACAACATTCCCCTCAATCAACATTGAGGTCTTCCAGCTACTTCATTAATAATCCGAATTTCTCGGCCCCAAAAGCACCTTACAGCCAACCATTCCGAAGCCATGCTGCCATCGATCATGGGTGCCTTCGATCCAGACTTAATATAAGTGGAGGAGGAGGAGCCTGAGGCCACTGCAATGGAAGAGAGGACAAAAAATCCACGGAAAATTTTCCCAGAAACAGCTGTATGCGACTGAATAGACGGCGGCGTGGGTATGGTGTTGAATCCAGGGTTAATCTCTCTCTGCAGCGATCAAAAACTCCAAGCCTAAACTATTCATAACCATCATGATCGCAATAATAATATTAACAATAATTACAGCAGGAGCTAGAAAAGACCACGAGAAATCCAAGTACTCATATGACGGACCATGCATTCATTCATTCACTCATCATACGCCCACACGTGATATAACTTTTCAAGGGCCGGACCGCACCCGCGACCCATAGAGTAAACCCTAACCCTAAATCCAGGGCTCAAACAACCGCTTCTTCAGCGGCTTCCCCAGCCGTTTGATCCTCGCCCCTCGCCACTCTCGCCGGGCGTTTTCTGCCGTCCGATGCACTTTCTGTCCGCCGGCCGTTACCTTCAACCGAGGCTCTGCCGTCTCCGGACGGAACAGAGAGCACGTGAAACCCTACATGTTGGGGGCGAGGTCGAGGCCTGGGGCGGAGGTGGGGGCGGTTTAGTTGAGTAACTCGGGTTCGGGGACCTGGACAGGGTTTAGGAAGTTAACCTGGGTTAAGCGCCGAGTCCCGACATCTGACCGTGGTTAGTATACGGATTTATTGTCTGTCCCTTTCCCTCGGTGAGCGCGTTTACGTGACGGTGCAGTGGGGTCAGAACTGAGGACTCGGCTCGGAAGAGCAGCGCGACGAGGTCAGAAAAGGCTTTTCCCTCCGGTACGGCCGGAATCCAAATCGCCTTCGCCCCTTTACTTCGTCGACCCACGGTCACATGGCCTTTCTTCTCTCTTTTCTCCCCTGCTTTTCCGGATTCCAATCCCCGCTGCTCTGATGCTGATAAACGCTGGCGTCATGGTGAGCTGCTCCACGCTGTGACAAGCATGCACGTAGCATGAATGGATTCCGTTAGAGCCACGGTCACTTGAGTGCACGAAAACATGGTGTTTGCTAACTAAACATCGGCCCCATTAACATCTCATGATTGATTGGCTGCTAGTTACAATTAAATTCCTAAGTTTAAGGTACCAAATCAAAATTTTGTACAAATCAAAATTTTATTAACACAAATCAAGGTTTCATTTCAAAAATTATTGGCTTGGATTTTGGCTAGAAAATCCACCAAAAATTTTAAAAGTCGCATTAAAAACAATTTATATATACATATATAATATATTATTTATAAAATCCATCAAAATTTTTAAAAAGTCTTATTAAAAACAAGTTATTGTATTTGTAAAATTTACCAAAAATTTTAAAATGTTCTATTAAAAACAACTCGTATATACATATATAATATAGTATTTGTATTTGATATATTTTCTGATTGATTTTCTTTGAGATTGCATAGAAATTGGTGGCATTATAAATTTGAGTTATTGAGTTTGTAAAAGTATTTTGAATTTCTTTAAAGTGTTCAATTTTTTTATAAAAATATTATTTAAGTAATGGGAAATTTCAATTTTTTTAAAAATTAAAAAATTATACTGTCAATTTACAATTTATAAAGATTTTATTATTTGTTTTTACTATACATATAGACATGTCTATTTTGGAATAGGGTTTTTAGATTTTCTTAAAAAATAAGTGACTGCATGGGATTTAATAGAGGGTATATTTTTAGTGGATTTTGCATATAAAGAAACCGAGTAGTCTTTAGTGTGACTTTTTGAAGGCTTTTACGGTGACTTTTTACGGTGTAATTTCTCTAAATTCCGGCAGGAATTTATTGAAAAGAGAAGTTTGATTGCTAACTTTGCACAATCGAAGTGCCCTAAAGGTTTTTGAGGGGGCTGAATCCATATATAGTGTCAAAAAACCAGTTTGAATAACAAAAACCAAGATTTTACCTCAAAATTTTTCACCGGATTGAAACTTCAAAAAGTCGCACTAAAGACAACTCCTAAAGAAACTAGATTAAACTCTAACCTTAATCTTAGTAGTTAATATTTTTTTTTGTTATCAATTTTTTTTTGGAAAATCACATTATCATAAAATGTAGATTTCAATTGTTTCAACAATATCATATATGTGCTTCATAATTATTGTAGAAAAACAATAGAAAGTAAAATTAAAGAAAAAAAAAACCATTACTATAAAATAATAAAATTAAAAAAAACTCACTTAATGGTAGAAAAATACAATTTAACTTCAATAATATTTTATGCTATTTATATGTTAATACTTTAACGCAATGGAAATTCCAATCTGATTCAAAATCCTTTAATTTTGTTAAATAACTAATTATTATAACATATCATTGAATTGTCCTCCATTTAAATATATTATAATGAAGGTTTGTGTTTCAAAGTGAAGTTCTTTATAATGTTTTCTATTTTTATACCAGTAAGGTTCATGCCTGATTGAATTTTGATTGAATTTTAATAGGTTTTACTAAAATAGAAATTATTATTATAATAAATAAATTTATTATATTTCATTTATATGTATATATATGTGTTATTATAAAATTTGAAATTTTATTATCTTATAGTTAGATTAGATTATTAACAAATAGACTTTCATCCTCAAATATAAATAATGTTATGAGGTTAGATTTTTTTTAACTCGAGAGTCTCATATAATTTGAGAAAAAGTCATTATCATATGACATTGTTAATTGGTTTGTACTATTAATCATTTATATAATTTGAAATATATTCAGTTGAGATGTCTTAACCAAAAACAAGTTAGGGGTCTTTAATTGTGAAATTTTGGGTGTGTGTTTGGATGTAAATAATATTACATTAATAAGACTTAACCATAGGTAATCTATTGTCACCTCAACCAACTAACTAAGCATATTTGAACAATCGATTGCACATAATACCATATTATTATCGATCTAAGCCAACACATGATGGACATTGAAGATCATGTCCCACTTTCGTCAAGCATTCACATATTTTCGATGTACTCATCAACATTATTTCCTTACAACAAATAACACATACAAGCTAACACATTGCTATGCCATGGCAGCCTATATTGAAGCCCACTATGCAACACCTTATTAGTCATCTATCCTACTAGAAAATGCATCCATGGTCCTCCTACCCTACACACTAGTACATCATCCTAAATTTCTCAAAAATTAATGTGAATCAATCACCAAGGCTACTAAAGCATATGGGCTCACCATACAATTTTCCAAATACACCTAATGTGTCATTTCCAATACCACCTCAAATTGGATCTTACATCTAATGTCTAGCTCATTCTACCAACCACTTTTAATTTAGTTATTAATATTATAAGTCCCATTTGGTATCATAAAATGCCTTAGGATTTATCGCATATTAACGCTATTATATGTTGAAGTGGAAAAAATATATATGTTTAGAGGTAATTTAGTTTTTCAATGGCTTTGGAGAATTTGGAAATGCTAAATATATAGACTGTTGAATATGTGTTCTCTATCTCTCTCTCTCTCTCACATACACACACACACACACACACATTAGCCCCTCCCAAGGCAAGACTCTCGTCATCAAGTTTTCTATTGAATATTATTAGTTTAGCATTGACCAACATAACTTATAGTGTTTAAATTCGAAAAATAAATATTTATTCTGCAATATTATTAAAATAATATTTTTCAACCCATGTGGTGTAGAGGGTGTTCTATTAACGGTCTATGTGGTGTAAGGGACTCTTCGGCGATCCCTTGGTGATTTTGATGGCTTAGATGCCCCTGGTCGTGGCTACTAAAGCCATAAGTGAGACTCATCTACTCACATAACCTAGAAAAAAAAAATACTATTTCCAAACGTTTGACTGGACCATAATTTAAAGGTCTTGTTGAACCCTTTGCAAATATAATTCCATGTGTATAATTTCCTTTCATATTTTATGTCATAATTTATGGATATGGTTGCAATATTCATACATGATTTTTAGATATTTGTCTAGTAATGTTTTTATTCATACTCTTTGCAAGAAAGCCATCCAAACAAGTGTTGGAGGGAAGCATGGTCCCTGTCATTCTAGTGGAAAATATGTTTTTAGAAAATGTAGAAATTTATATAAGTGATATGTTATACATCCGAGATTCTCCTAATCACACACTATTTGACTTCATGCACAATACAAAATCTCTTCTACTATTGATCATTAATTGCGGAAATAAAATCAATTGCATGCACACATTAAAACCATAAACATTCACACATATGAACACAGTAATTTATGGGAAAGCTTAAAGTTGAAAACCCCCAAATATATGTATATTATATGTCATAGAGATCATGTAACAATCATTATACAAATATCCTCACAAGATCTCAGTACAATCTCCAATTGCTACACATTAATCAGGTCCGATCTAGCAAAACACATGCTCCAATCTCTGCCACCTGCTAGCCTACCTCTACTGCAAAATAACTGCTGAAGAATGGCTCTAAATGAACTCGAATTGGTCCAGCCTTGGTCATGCGATCCTCATTGGCATCTCCAACCACTTTGTGTTGCAAATCATGCAACACTATAGTCACAACTGATAGTCACACTGCTCTTTCACCTACCTCTTCACTGGTCTCCACTGAAACTGTCCATGCACTGTAGTTAACTGATGTATTCTTTAGTTGATTAATGATTTAATAATTATTGAATTAATTAGTAATTAATTCACACCACTCTCACTAGTGTATCAATCAGTTAGAATAGACACAACTAGCTCAACTATGTTTAACTCAGTTAAACTGAACACAACTCCACCAAACTCTGTCACATGAGTTCTAACTGAAGTATCCATGCAATAGCTCCACTTAACCTTCAGGAATAGCATAATTCCTTCTTTCAGCTCCTATTCGACATCTGTGCACTTAACTGAAGTGCTCCAAGAGAATAAGATAATGTTTATAGCCCAAATATTATTAAGAGCTAAAATATTCAACATATATATTTCTAGACTGGCAATCTAAAAATAGATTCCGCCCAATATGTCTAAAAATAGAAGTCCATATATTTTTCCAACTTGACCAACCATCCACAAATACCATCCTGCAACTCATAGAATATGATCGACGTGTCTAAAAATAGACATAGTCTAAAAATAGACTTGCGCCAAAAAATAGCCTACGGGCCCACTTAGTGAAGGCGACTTCTTTCCGCTAAGCTCATCATCTTGTTGCAATCTCAACAAAAAATTTACAAATTGTTATATGAAGTGGAAAAATTTATTTCCTACTAAGGGACAAGGACTTGTATAAATTTTGGTGGGTAGTAACCACTTGTTAAAGTGTTGAAGAACTTATGAATAATGTTGGTTAGTAACTCTTGGTAAGTATATTTATTTATATCTTGTTCCTATCCATTTTTTATGAAACTGTGATGGGACATAAATTATGGTAAATATGTTATTTAGGTGAGTATGAGCTATTTTCAAGGATTTTAAATTTAGGTGGTTCAATAATGAACAATGATTACACAAATATCTGAAAATCATGGCATAAAATAATGGCAAAAAAATTTGAGAGAGTTATCCACATGGCTTTGTAGTGTGCCAAGGTTGCAATAAGACCTTCAAGTTATGGTCCAATAAAATGTTTGAAAAATATTTTTTTGAATAATATTAAAAAATAAATATTTGTTCTTCAAAGTTAAAAATTATATTTTGCATTTGTCAACGCTAAACTAATAATAGTTAACAGGAAAATCAATTGTTAGAGCCTTGTTGTTATGCAACCAACTCACAAAACTAAAGAAAAGATAGATTAATGAATTAAGAAATAGCCTCTTTGAGGGGACAACCTCCTTTACATCACATAAATGAAGAATTCTTGGATGATACAAATGATTAGACCTCCTTGTTATATATAGGAGTCTAAGGTGTCACAATATAATCAAAGCCTACATAACAATAATAATGTAAGGGTACAAAAATAATAATTGTGGGCTTCTATGGGGCACAAAACCAACAATATGGGGGATACATGGGTAGAAAAATAACAATATGGGGCTACACTAACAATAAAAATAAGGGAGCTACATTAGTATTATAGAGACCTAACATGCCCCTCTCCTTCAAAAAAATGTTTTCCTCAACGCTTGAGTAGTTATGGATGCTTTTGTATAAAATTCTCATCCTCCCATGTGGAATCTTCAACAGGTAAGTTCTTCCACTTAATGAGATACTCTTGTTGAAATTGGCAATATGAAGGGATTCTAATATAATTTTCCCTTAATTAAATTAGACGTAAATTGTAATTCCACGTCACATGACAACTAGTACGAGTTAACTGAGTTGGGAAGACTCAGTTAGCCCAGTCAATTCGAGTTGGGGGTAAAACTGGAGACATGTGAAGTTCAATCTAAGTTTTATGAGGCCAAGTTTGTTGTGAAACCAGCTCCAAAAATAGAAGAACAGAGTTATCAATGCCTTAGAAATAAGCCACTTCGAGGGGGCAACCTCCAATACATTACATGAATGAAAAATTCTTGGATGATACAATTTACAAAACCTCCTTTCTATATATAGGAGTTCATGGGGCCATAATGTAATCCTAGTGGGCCACAATGTAATCCTAGCCGACCTAACAATAATAATTTAAGGGCACAATAATAACAATATGGGGGTTACAAGGGTACAATAATAACAATAAGGAGGTTACACTAACAACAATAAGGGACTATACTAGTAATATAGGGACCTAACATGCCCCTCTCCTTCAAAAAAGTGTTGTCCTCAATGCTTGAGTAGCTATGGGTGCTTCCGTATAAAATTCTCATCCTCCCATGTAGAATCTTCAGTGGGTAAGTTCTTCCACTTGATGAGATACTCTGAAATTGATCGATTCCGTAGTTGTCGAGTTCTTGTTTCCATGATTGCTTCTGGTTCCAATATGATTTTCCTTCCTCATCAAGTTCTGGAAATATTGTTTGAACTGGAAGATTTTCACCTATAACCTTCTTTAAGCATGAAACATGGAAAACTGGATGCACTCGCGAAGAAGCAAGAAGCTCCAATTTGTATGCCATAGTACCAATCTTTTGCAACACCTTGTAAGGACCATAGTACTTTGGCGATAATTTATTATCCTTCTTAGCTTGCTTGAGGGACATTTGTTTGTATGGTTGTTGCCATAAAAATACCCAATCTCCTACATCAAAATTCTCTTGCTGCGATGTTGATCTGCCTGTTGTTTCATTCGATTTTATGCCAAATTCAAGTTATCCTTTAAGAGTTGGAGAACTTCTTGTTGATGCTCGATGTGATCTTCCACTGCTTGAACCTTCGAATTTTCCCTTAAAGATGATGTGATGGGTCGTGGATGATATCCATAAAGTTCCATAAATGGGGTCATTTTTGCTACAGTATGGAGGGAAGTGTTATACCACCATTCAGCGAGAGGTAACCTCTTGACCCATTGTGTTTTTTTATCAGATACAAAACAACGAAGATATCCTTCCAAAAATTTATTTACTGTCTCAGTTTGACCATCAGATTGAGGATGATACGATGAGCTATGAGCTAATTGAGTACCCAAACAAGAAAATAACTCCATCCAACAATTTCTAGTAAAATTGGGATCTTTGTTGCTCACAATAACCCTTGGGATTCCATGTACCTTTTGAATTCTATCCATAAATGTAGTAGCAATTGTACTTGCTTTAAATGGATGAGATAATGCACAAAAGTGTGCATACTTGGTAAGTCTATCAACTACGACCATGATGACACTCTTTCCTTAGGACTTATGTAAACATGTGATAAAATTCATTGAAATCTCCTCCCAACGTTGACTTGGAATGGATAAAGGTTGTAGAAGTCCTAGGGTCTTAACTGTCTCAACTTTATTCTGCTGGAAAACCAAACATTCTGCCATCCCAAAAAAATTCTTTCTTCACCCTATGGTAAGTTTCTAAAAATCCTGAGTGTCCTCCTAAAGGAGAAGTGTACAATTCCAGAAGAATATTTTGTTTTGGTTGGGAATTCTTACAAAGATATAAGCGATCTTTGTACCATAAGGAATCACTTTTCCAACTAAATGTATAAGATGTACTAGGATCTTGCTGCAAATTTTGAATGAGTTTCCATACATCTTTTTCCTTCTTCCATTCATCTCTTTCTTCAGTTATCCAATCTGGTTGGATAATAGAAATGGCACAAAGCAATGCTTCCACCTCTTCATTCTTTCTTGAGAGTGCATCTGCAACAACATTAAGCTTTCCTTTTTTGTAGATTATTTCAAAGTCATAATCCAACATCTTTGTGACCCATTTTTTATGCTCTTCTGAAGATAGTCTTTGTTCCAAAAAGTGCTTAAGACTATCATGATCAATTTTTACCTTGAAGTGTCTTCCCATTAGGTAAGTTCGCCATTCTTTAGTGCATGCAGTATTGCTAACATTTCCTTCTCATAAATAGGTTTCTGCAAATACTTTCCTTTGATTGGACGACTTTCAAAAGTAATGGGTCTTCCTTCATGCATTAAAACAACACCAATTCCATTTCCTGAGGCATCACATTCCACAATAAAGGTTTTTGTGAAGTCTAGCGTAGCTAAGACCGGTGCTAGGCAAATTGCCTCTTTAAGATTTTCAAAGGCCTTAGTTGCTTCAGGAGTCCATGAAAATGCATCTTTCTTCAATAATGTTGTTAGAGGTGTTTCTATTCTCCCATAATTGTTAACAAACTTGCGATAATACCCTGTTAACCCAAGAAATCCTCGCAACTGCTTTATGGTTGTGGGGACTTTCCATTCCTTAATGGCTTTAATTTTGTTACGGTCTACTTTAACACCCTTGTGAGATACAATATGACCCAGATATTCCACCTCTTGTATTCCAAAGAAACATTTGGATGTTTTTGCATATAATTGTTTCTCCTACAATAGTTTGAGCACCCTGTCAACACGTTCAACATGATCCTTCCAAGACCTGTTGTAGATTAGTATATCATCAAAAAATACTAGCACAAATTTTCTAAGGAAGGGTTTGAAAATGGAATTCATCAACCCTTGAAATGTAGAAGGTGCATTGGTAAGGCCAAAAGGCATGACCGAAAATTCATAATGACCCTCATGAGTTCGAAATGTTGTTTTTGGAATATCTTCAGTCTTCATTCTAATTTGATGATATCCTGAACGAAGATCCAACTTGGTAAAATAAATTACTCCATGTAATTCATCCAATAATTCATCAATCGCAGGAATGGGAAATTTATCTTTAATGGCGAGCTTATTGAGCTCCCTATAATCCAGACACAATCGCCATGATCCATCCTTCTTGTGTACCAGTACTATAGGAGAATAGAAGGAACTTTGACTAGGTTGAATTATACCCGCCTCTAACATTTCTGTAATCATACGTTCAATTTCGCTCTTTTGGACGTAAGGATATGTATAAGGCCCGATGTTTGGAGGAACACTTCCTGGAATCAAATGAATAGCATGATCATGATCAAGAATAGGTGGGATTCCTTTGGGAGTTTCAAACACCTTGGAATGATTGTCCAAGACTTGTTGGAGATATGCAGAAATAGATGATTTTGATGTTGGAACTTCTAGTGAGCATAATTGTGCAATTACGCCTCGCTGTTCTTTCTTTAGAAGCTTTTTCATGACATTAGAGCTTATTATCCTTCATGGCTTCCCTGCAATACCCCGTAATTCGACTTCCTTTCCTTCTGAAAAAAATTTCAAGAAAAGTTCTTGAAAATTAAAAGCTACCGTCCCCAAAGATTGTAACCATTGTACTCCTAGTACAACATCATCACCTCCCATAGGAATGGAAAGCATTGGACTAGTCGATACATATTCCCCCATGGTTAGCTTGATATTATGGCATTTTCCAGAGCAATTTATAGTTCCTCCATTTGCAACCATCACTTGACATTCTGGTGCTGGGTATAGGAAACAATTTAATTCCTTGGCTACCTTACAATGAATAAAATTATGGGTGCTACCTGAATCAATCGACACTATTACCTTTTTCTTCTTGATATGTCCTTCTATCTTGAGAGTTTGAGGAGTGGTAATTCCTGCCAGTGCATTACACGATATGGTCAGATTCATTTCTTCCTCTTCTAGGGCTGGTTCCTGGTGTATATCCTCTTCTTGTTCATTTTCTTCTTCCTCTTCACAATGTATGTAAAATAATTTCTTCTCAGCACACTTATGACCTTTAGTGTATTTGCTATCACAACTGTAGCAAAGCCCTTTTGCTCTTTTTTCTTCCAATTGTTGTGGTGTCAACCTTGTAGGTTGTGGAAATCTAGATGTAGCAACACTTCCTTCTTTATAGAATTGAGTGGTAGGATTCCTTGTCGCCATAACTTTACATTCAACTTTTCTTGCCAACCTGAATGCCTTCTCCAATGAATCAGGTTCCAAAACGCGAACTTCATGTTGGATGTTATCCTTTAAATTTCCTATGAAGAGATCAATCCTGTGTTCCTCTGGAATATCAGTTACCCTTATATTCAATTTTTGGAAGTCCTCAATGTGCTGCCCCACTAAACCCTTTTGTTTGAGATTTATCAATTGGCTAAAGAAGGTGTTGCTCTTTGTATCCTCATAATGTGCTATCATTTCATCCGTAAAAATTGACCAAGTGACAATTTTTTTACGGGAGCAAAGCCATCGATACCATACAAATGTATTTTGTTCTAAATGTAAAGTTGCAATGCGTACCTTTTGTGTGTTTTGCACGTTATGGAGATCAAAATATTGCTCCCTCTGTAGTATCCATGTTACAGGATCCTTTCCATCAAACTTTCTCATATCCATTTTTGGAATATGGTGGTTCTTCCCGCCAACATTAGAGTTTATGAAAGCACGATTAACATTTATTTTTTTCTCATCATGAGGTTCTTCTACTATTTTTCACCATTAGGAAACATTTCTTGTATCAACTTTGTCAAACCTTTCATGTCTGCTTTTAGATCATTTTTCATGTTTTCCATGTTGTCTTTCATGTCATCCATCTTAGCTTCCATGCCGTCCATCTTAGCTTCCACGCCTTTCTTCAAACCGTCCATCTTCACTTCCACGCCTTTCTTCAAAACTTCCATTTCATTTTTTGTTTCTCTTTGCGAGAGCGAAATTTGGTGCACTTGCTCTTGTAATTTTGATAGATCATGTTGCAATTCTTCATCTTCATGAGTCATCGTAGAGCCTTCTGAAGGCTTAATGGGTGGTGAATTATTTTTACGGGGCATATTTTAGAACCCAATACTGATATATATTCTACAATATGCCCTTGGAACCAATTCAAATTGATTCTTCAAACAAGACTTATCCAATTCGGAAAAACAATACACACCTTTTTCTTGCTTTTGAGGAGCTCGATATTGAAATTGGATTATCTCTGTGATTGCGGTACTTCAATATTTGAATCTCGGCATCAACATAGCCCTCTGAATTTTCTTTCAAATGCCATAGATCTAGCCTAATTTGGATTCTCCAAGACAAAGTTGTGTCCAATCTCCCACAATGACCTAATTATGGACTGGTTCAGTAGAGCGAACTTGTACGACTTGCCACGTGTCACTGTTTTGTCCTTCGGCTCTGAAATTGATAGCCAAGAAACTAAAGTCCATGTACTTGTGACCACTTTTTACAGCACTCAAATCCGATGCTCAAAGCGAGAGTTATGAATATTTTCCCATGATCACCTCTTTGAGATGAAATTCGGGAGCCTGAAAAAGCACTACCTTCCACAGATTATATCTCCGAAAATATTTCAAACCAAGCTCTAAAATTTTTTGACACGTTTCCTCGGGATTTCAGCTTCGCACCCTAAAATTTTTAGATTCTGAACCTTTGTAGAAAAAAATTTATAGCGAAAATTCCATGATGACCTGTTTAGAGCAGCGAAAACCTAGAATCCAAAGCTCTGATACCAAATGTTGTGAAACCAGCTCCAAAAATAGAAGAACAGAAATATCAACGCCTTAGAAATAAGCCACTTTGAGGGGGAAACCTCCAATACATTACATGAATGAACAATTCTTGGATGATACAATTTACAAAACCTCCTTTCTATATATAGGAGTCCATGTGGGGCCATAATGTAATCCTAGTGGGCCACAATGTAATCCTAGCTGACCTAAAAATAATAATTTAAGGGCACAATAATAAAAAAATGGGGGTTACAAGGGTACAATAATAACAATAAGGGGGTTACACTAACAACAATAAGGGACTATACTAGTAATATAGGGACCTAACAGAGTTACAATTTATTTTGAGTTGTAATTAGTTAGCTCAACTATTTGAGTTAAAATCAGTTTAATCGAGAGATGATCTAGTGATAGGTCCAGTGAATTAAATCTAATTTTTTTTTTAGATTCAACAAGAAAATTTCAGCACCCATGCCTAGTGCATTAATCACCTACACTAGGGTGGGGCCCACAATGCTATTTTTGGTGCATGTCTATTTTTAGTTAATCCTTAATTAGAAATGGACAATAAGCTGTAATCTAAATCTCAAAATAACTTGTAACAGTTAAATAAGTGTGATAAACTCGGTTAGCTAGTGGATTTCGAGTTAGAGGTAGTTGGTGAGTCATGCAGATTAATTCTAGTTGTAATAGAGTTCGAAGTGTAGTGGTGCATTAGTTAATGCATGTTGTAATAATTTTAACTCAATTAAGTGAGTTAAACTCAATTGTGCTATTTGTAATTGAAGATACACTAGTGAGAGATCAAGTGAATTAAATATAATTGATTCATAATCAGTGATCTCACATGCAACTAAGGATTTACTAGTATTAGTTGCATGCATGTCAGATCCATTGGAGACCCAATTGAGATCTAAGTGAAAGGGAAGTTGACTATCAGTTGTGACATTATTGGTTTGTACACATGCAACCAAACACCTATTGGAGTGCCTATGATACTTTCACAACCAAGGAAGGTCATAATTCCTATCTTTTAGAGATCGAATCCATCAGGGACTATGCAAGCAGGGCAGGTTTTCAGGAGGCTGGAAATTGGCTAAGTATTGGTCGGTTTTCTGTGAGGAAAATGTGAGACAAATAGCTAAGTGTTGGAGACTCTTGTGAGAAGAGTAAAAATTGTATTTGTTTCATGATCCATGTTGAATATACAATAGAAGATAGTGGGTTTTGAGAAGCAAGATTTCCCTGGGAAATTCTCAAGTGTTGTGTGTGATTTGATTCTTGTTTTCTTCATGTGACTAGCGATTGTATTCTTAATTCCATAAAATATTTGTAGAAGTGATTCGGTATTTAACTTTAGTACATTGTTATATTAGGTGAATCCAAGATATACATGCTTGCTTTATAATTACTACATGGTATCAGAGCACATGAAATTGCAGAACTAAAGCAGGAGTTGAGTTTTTGACTAGATATAATTCAAATTTGCAGAAAGACTTTCTTGGTGCTACAGCTGATTCAAGATCAAAATGGCTTTCAATGGCAGCTCAAAATATATTTCTTGGAAGGACAGGATGGAGGCAGTACTCGAAGACAATGGCTTGAAGGAATTCATCGATAATGACATTCCTAAACCTGCTGTGACAGATTAAATCTTGATGCATGGAAAAAGAAAGTGACAAATGTGAGGAGGATCATGTTGCACAGAGTACGAGACCATTGTCTCAAGCCTCCATGGGAAATCCACACCATATACAATGTGGAAGTCTTTGATGGATATATTCCATAGCAGCAATGACCATAGGAAATTGGCGCTCAAAGATAAACTCATGAGGATCTTGATGGAAAAGGGTGACACCATTCCAAAATATCCAACAAAGTTTGTCCAATGTCGAGATGAACTAGGGAGCATTGGAATAATATTCATTGATGATGATTTCGTGAGTTTGGCTCTCCTAGGACTTCCTAAGAGTTGGAAAAATTATGAAGATTATGTCAATGGACGGGAAAAATTTCCAGATTGGGAATGATTATGGTCGGAGTTGGTGCAGAAGGAGTTTACACAGAACAACAGAGATGGATCTTCATTTAAGCATGAGGATGAAGAGGATTGTTCTTTGGTTTCCAAGGAAAATAAGGGGAAGGGGAAGAAATTCCATTCCAAATCTAAGTCCAAGAATGGAAAGAAGTAGGACATGTCCAAGGTGAAGTGTTTTCACTATCACGAACACTGGCATTTTGCTAGTAACTGTCCACAAAAGAAGAATAACAAGAAGGTTGTTGGATCTGCAGCTGGTGAGGCCCTTGCCTCAAAATTTGAGCTTGAATTCTCACTGATGGCATGCATGGTTTCAAGTGCATTGGGATTGGTGTGGTATTTGGAAAGTGGCACTTCCTTTCACATGACAGGAGACAAGGGACTTTTCAGTGAATTGGAGGAGAAAGATCTCCAGACGCATTTCGAAATGGGGGATGATGGACGGTACAATGCTACTAAGATTGGTACTATTACCTTTTAGAGACATTCAGGTAAACCATTTCAATTAAAATATGTAATTCACATACCAGCTAGTTTGAAGAAAAAATTAGTCTCAGTGGCAATGTTGGAGGATAGAGGCTATGATGTTGTTTTTAGTGAAGGAAAAGATTTCTTACGACATAAAACAACAGGACAATCCAAGAGGATAGAAATTCAAGTTAAGAATCTCTACAAGCTAGAGGTATATGGCTGCATAGAAATGATGGGAAAGGCAGATCAAGTGGTGAGCTGGGATGAGAGTGAGTTATGGCACAGGAGATTGGGCCATCTTCAGCATGGAGCCTTGAAAGTCATGAAACAGATTTCTACTGGACTTCCAGTGGGAACACTTGATCAATTAGATACATGCAAGGGTTGCACAATGGGGAAGTATGTAAAGGTCACCTTTCATGAGAAGGAGAACCGATCTTTGGGGATCCTTGAGAAAGTTCACACAGACGTGTGTGGACCATTCTCTGTTGCTTAAACAACAAAACATAAGTACTATGTAATCTTTGTTGATGAATTTTCTTGTAAGTGATGGATCTTATCCATGCAGAAGAAAGATCATACATTCTCTAAGTTTATGGAGTTTAAGGAATTGGTGGAGAAAGAGTTGGGGAAGCAAGTGAAGGATCTTAGGAATGATAATGGGGGAGAATACATCTCTAATGAATTCAAGAACTTCTGCAACAAAGAAGGAATTCGAAGAGAAATCATAGCGCCTCATAACCCACAACAGAATGGGGTCGCAGAGATGAATAATAGAACTATTTTGGGTGCATCACAATCAATGTTGCATGATCAAGGCCTACCGATGCATTTGTGGGCGGAAGCATGCAACACAACGGTACATGTGCAGAACTGTTGTCCTCATAGGATACTTGGCATGAGTACACCTGAAGAGGCTTTCATTGGTAAGAAACCTGATGTTTCACACTTTAAGATTTTTGGCTCTTCTTTTTATGTGCATGTGACCAAGGACGCTAGGAAGAAGTTGGAACTAACAGCTGAGATCAGGATTTTTGTGGGGTACACTGTAATGCCCCATAATTATCGTGTGTATTTTCCAAACAACAGAATGACTATTGTGTGATAGGATATAAAATTTGATAAGGAGAAAACAATGCAGTTGTCCCTTGAGAGGGAGTTGGGCTTGCATGCAGAGGAGGAATTGTTGGTTCCCAAGGATGAGCCTCAAGGTGTGGATCAACTACACAGCTAACCAGCCGTGTCAAGCTATGGTTAAGCCTACCAAGCTCTTTTGGAAGGTGGGGAAGCATGTACTGAGATACCTGAGGGGCACATCAGAGTATGATCTAGGGTACAGACAGATAGAGGGAGTGAATATGCATGGTTTCATGGATGCAGATTGGGCTGGTAGTCCATCGGAGAAAAAGAGCACATCAAGAGGGATCTTTAGAATTGGATCGAAAAAATTTTCTTATTATAGAAGGAAGCAATGATCCATGGCACTCAATTCAGTGAAATCGGAATACATAGCAGCAAGTCAAGTTGCATGTGAGGCTATCTGGATGAGAAATATCTTGGTTGGTTTGTTTGGTTCTCAGATGGATCCAAGAGTGATTCATTGTGATAATCAGATTTGCATTAAACTCTCGATTAATCCTGTGTTTCATGATAGGTCCAAACACATAGATATATGGTACAATCATCTCAAATATTGTGTGTAGATAAGAATAATGTTGCTTAAGTACATTCCCACGGAAGATCAGGATGCAGATATTCTGATGAAGTCGCTCACCAGGAGAAAATTCGAATACCATAGAGACAGGATCAGGGTGAAGGATAATCCATTTATTGTTAAAAGGGAGTGTTGAGATTCAACAAGAAAATTCCAGCACCCATGCATAGTGCATTAAGCACCTACACTAAGGTGGGGCCCATAGTGCTATTTTTGGTCCACGTCTATTTTTAGTTATCCCTTAATTAGAAATGGACAATAAATTGTAATCTAAATCTTAAAATAACTTGTAACAGTTAACTGAGTGTGATAAACTCAGTTAGCTAGTGGATTACGAGTTAGAGGTAGTTGGTGAGGCATGCAAAGTAATTCTAGTTGTAATAGAGTTCGAAGTGCAGTGGTGCATTAGTTAATGCATGTTGTAATCAGTTTAACTCAGTTAAGTGAGTTAAACTCAGTTGTGCTAGTTGTAATTGAATATACACTAGTGAGAGATAAAGTGAATTAAATATTAATTAATTCATAATCAGTGATCTCACATGCAACTTGGGATTTACTATTATTAGTTGCATGCATGTCAGATCCAGTAGAGACCCAGTTGAGATCTAAATGAAAGGGAAGTTGACTATCAGTTGTGACACTATTGGTTTTCACACATGCAACCAAACACCCATTGGAGTGCCCATGGTACTTGCGCTATAAAGGAAGGCCATAATTCCTATCTTTTAGGGATCTAATCCATCATATATTGCACAAGCAAGGAAGGTTGTCAGGAGGCTGGAAATTGGCTAAGCATTATTTAGTTTTTTGTGAGGACAGTGTGAGACAGATAACTGAGTGTTGGAGAATCTTGTGAGAAGAGAAAACATTGTATTTGTCTCATGATCCATGCTGAATATACGATAGAAGATAGTGGGTTTTTGAGCAGCAAGATTTCCCCAGGAAATTATCTGTGTTGTGTGTGATTTGATTCTTCTTTGCTTCATGTGATTAGCAATTGTGTTTTTAATTCCGAAAAATATTCATAGAAGTGATTCAGTATTTAACTTTAGTACATTGTTAGATTGGGTGAATCCAAGATATACATGCTTGTTGTATAATTTTTACATTAATTCACGTGTAGTGATCAATCATATAACTGATAATTTAGTATAAATAGTTGTTGCATGTCAGTTCTAAGGAAGGCCCAATTGATATTGGAGTTAAAGGTAAGAGAACTATCAGTTGTATAATTATAAAATTGTACATGTCATGCATGAGGTCATCAAGATGCCTTAAATTTATTGCGACATATATTGATGGGAATTTCCTAATTAATAGGGGTTAAATTATCCCAAGAATGCGTGAGCAAGGCTGGTTAGTCAGGTGCAGGGAATTGGTTAAGTATTGGACCAAAATTGCTAGGATCAAAGTGAGATAGTCAACAGAGTGCAAAGGTTTCTTAGGAAGGGGAATAGCATTATATTGTTTCATTTTCTTGACTTTATGCAATATACATATAGCGGGGTTTTTAGCTGAGGCTTTCCCCTTACACATCTTTGTGTTGTGCGATTGAAATTCTTCCTCTTACTTGTTTATGCGATTGTGCGAATGTAATTTGTTTCCACAATTCGCATAATTGATTTAGGATTTTGTTTTAGTAAATTACATGATAAAATCTATTTGTATATTTCTACATGGTATCAGAGCAGGAATCTCCATAGAAGAGAAGAACCAGAGTATTTTTTTGAAAATGTGAATTGAATTTGCAGATTTATTCATCAGGACCAGTAGCAAATCAAGAATTATTTCTATGGATTGGGACTTGAATATGCCCTTGAGGTTAATTCAAATTACATAGCATGGAAGGAAAGGATGGAGGCAGTGTTGGAGGACAACAGACTAAAGGAATTCATAAACAGTGATATTCTCCAGCCCACAACAGAATATGCTCAACTTCTTGATGCATGGAAGTAGAATGTAGCAAAGACGAGAAGGATTATGTTTGAAGGAGTTCTAGATCATATTATCCCAAACCTCCAAGGAAAGGAAAATCCATATGCTATGTGAAAGGCCTTAAAAAATCTATTTCAGAATAACAACGACCTCAGGAAGTTGGTGTTGAAGGAAAAGCTTAGAAAGATCAAGATGGAGAAGGGTGACATGATTCCAAAATAATTGATGAAGTTCACTCAATGTCAAGATGAGCTTTGCAGTATTGGGTTGACAGTTTCCCAGGATGATTTGGTGACCCTATCACTTCTAGGACTTCCCAAGAGCTGGCATAGCTACCAGGACTTAGTGAATGGGAGGGAGAAGATACTAGAGTGGGAGAAATTGTGGTCCAACTTGGTACAAGAAGATATTTTTTGGAAAATCGGAGATGGATCCTCATTAAAGAATGATAGTGGGGAGAACTATGCCTTGCTAGAAAGGCGAATAAAGGGAAAGGGAAGGCGTCCCATTCCAAATCATATTATGGTCATGCAGGCAAGAAGCGAGACTTTTCATAGGTAAAAAATTTTCATTGTCATGAGCTTGTACACTATGCTACAAAGTTTCTGCATAAGAATTCCTCAGGAGGAGTGGTAGGTGAAGCACTTGCTTCACAGTTCGAGTTGGATTTCACCCTCATCGCATGCATGGTGACATTGGTGATGGGTTCTGTGTGGTACTTAGATAGTGGAGCTTCGTTACAGATGCACATCAAGATGGGAGATGGCGAGAGGTATCGAGTTATTAGAAAAGGCACAATTATCTTTAAGAGGGAGTTAGGGACTCCTCTCACATTAAAATATGTCATGTATGTTCCTGGTTTAAAGAAGAACTTGGTTTATGTTGCTATGATGGAATACTGTGGCTATGATGTGATATTCAGTGAAGGAAAGGTGTTCCTTTGTCATAAATTCATGGGATAGGTGAATAATATTGGGGTTTGAAAGCTGCTGAAAATAAATTTGAAAGGTTATCATGGTCAAAATTAGAAAGAGTATATTCGAGACAAAGATTTCCTGAAAATTACAGTTTTTTAACAAATACAAGATGAAGAAATTATTATCCATAAAACTTTGAGGAAAAAGTTGTGAAGGAAGGGCCAATTCATAACAAATAAATAAATAAAAGTTGATATATTGAATTGTGACAAAAGAAAATGAAGAAAACGGTGTGTGATTGAACTGAATAAAAGTGTTAACTATAAGCTTTAAGGACAAAGCTTTTGAAGGAAGGGGCAATGTTATGAATATAATTCATAACGAATATAACAAATATAACTATTAAATAGTCAATTAAGGATTATGTAAGTAGTCATTAAGTTAGTGAAAGGGCATGTGTAAGAGACGTGCCCAGTCATGAAAGGTCACTTGCGTAGGTATATAAGCAGGGCCTCAATGTAACATTTTATCATCTATCTAATATCATATCTTTTATAATATAATATTTGTGTCCTCATGGATATATTTGTATTCCAAGTGTTCTGGAGTATTTTAACTTGAGAAGGAACTTTGTTCGCTTCATGGAGATCAAAATATTGCTACATTTGTAGTATCCATGTTACCGAATACTTGCCATCAAACTTCCTCATATCGATATTTGGAATGTGGTGGGTCTTAAACCAACCATTGGAGTCTCTAAAATCATAATTCATATTCCCTTTGTCCTCATAATTATTTTCATGGATTACCTTGTCACCACTGGGAAGCCTTTCTTGCAGCAAATTTTTCAACCCTTCCAATTTGATATTCATCGTGTCCATGTCTACTTTAAAACTCCCATATATGCTTCTAAACCATCCTTAAAACCTTCCATGTCCCTTTTTATTTTTACTTCTAAACCATCCATCTTAACATTCATCATCGCCTCCAATTCATTTTTGGTTACTCTTTGCGAGAGTGACATTTGTTGCACTTGGTCTCGTAATTTTGATATATAATGTTGCATTTCTTCATCTTCTTCATGCGTCATAGAAGAGATTTCTAGTTTCCTACTCGGTGTATCCTTTTTTTTTATTTCGAGGGATTTTGGAATCAGACAATGATATCTATGATTCACTATGCCCTTTGTGTTAGTATGAATCTTTCGTCGTAAAAGATCACTTTAGCTACGCATAACAAATAGCCCTAACATCGATTATGGCTGCCAAAAATCTTTAAATCTACAATTAGATGATCCAAATAATGCTGCACAAATCCAGATCTAAGCATAAAATACATTAAGCAGATAAAGTAAAATATGGCTCCATGCATCCAATAGACAAGACAAGAACAATGTATTTGAAAGAATTTTTGTATTATATTAAAAGGGGGCACCTAAGAGGAAAGCAAGAAAGGTGTTTTCCAGTTCTCCTCAATGGGATGGGTTCTTGAAAGTCCTCAGCATTTCAGATCTAAAATTCCTCTCTCTTATTGGTGTAGAAAACCCAGACAAACATAGAACTCAATGGGAGCTCATAAAACAAAAATGGAAAATGGTGACCAAGAGTAGATCTAGAGTGATCTAATGCAATGGAGGTGACTAATGAATGGGGAAAACCCTCCTATTTATAACAAAATATTAGGGTTATCTAGAACTTGTTGCATGAATAAAATATTATTAATCAAATTCTAGAACCACCCTTCAGGAATATTTTATTATATTTGTTGGAGGGAAAAGGTCTTTTGACTTGGGTCAATTCCTTTATTTATAAACAATAAATAAATAAATGATTTATTTATTATTTTAGGGAGATGATGGGAATATAATTAAATAAATAATAATTTATTTAATTATTTAAAAATGATTTAGTCAAATTTAACTAGGAATATTATTAAATAATGATTTAAATAACTTATTCCTAGGAAATAATTAAATAAATAGTGCTTTATTTTAATTAATTTCCTTGTTTTGGGTTAAATATGACCAGGAAATATAGACAAATGTTATTTTACATGGTGAAATCAATTTTACTTAGGGTAAAATTGGTCTTACATGGTGTACTTGGGTTCATCTAATGATAATGGGTTAGATGACCAAAAAAATGGTGTAACAGATTGCCCCCCAACGTACGAGTGTTAGGAGAAAATCGTATGACCGAAGTACATTGTAAGAACTCAATCACTAGGCATCAAGAGGGGAGTGAGAGACAGAAATGCAAGGTAGTCGAATGTGCTAAAGGACTAGACCCGGAGGAGACGAGACTGACATGTGCAACAAGTCTCTAGTTGATGAAGTGGTACTAGTGTTAAAGGCAGCAGTGGAGGCATACCTATGCTTACCTAAACAAGAGTACAAAGAATAAGGCGCCCGAAAAACCACAGAACGCAATAAGGAAGCATGTGCTGGCCTAAACATGAGCCAGGTAAATAAAATGATGAATCCCACATACATGTGATCCCTGGAATAACCGTCAGGACTGATACAAGAATAGTTCAGTACATGAGATACAAAAACACCCAAATGCCCCCTACACATGGGGAAGGGCTCGCAAAATCTGACTGATACATGCAAATCGAAGAGGCGCTGCAAGCGGTTGAGGCCGAAATCATCAAATGGGAGGAGCTGCATCAAGGGTGGAAATGAAGAAGTCATCCGGGCATGTGGGGGGCTACTTGCAGGGCCACTGCCTCATGAGGGTTGAAACATCTCACACATGCCCGGGAATCACCAATAGTTGTTGCTGCATCACTGGACCATCAAGTGTATATATCACGATCATGCTAGGAAGAGCTTGAACCAAGGTACACTACCCCCTAGACCTCGCTTCTGGAGTAAATGAGCTGATGTCAACAGAAGTAGGTCCGCCATAGGTGAGGCAATAAGGGAACCCCAACTAAGGCATGAGGGAAAATAATAGAGCGATGAACAAATAAACACTAATGATGATGATGGAATGAGGGATATGGAGGAGCGGCTAGACAACTTCCCTTGTTAGAGCATAAAGGGTATGAATGGTGTGGCAGTGACTGACAAAATATCATGAGGGATAGGGGACAAGGGTACTGAAGGCCATAATGTGCGACACGAGAGAGGGACCAAGCAAGAAAGGAGGGAGGAATATAGCGAGGTACAAAGGGACTCGGGATAGACTCCATGAATGCGATGATGACTCGACTCGGATGCTCTAAACAAGGGTGAATCGATGGTGCTGCCTCATAGTAAAGGTCCAATGGGGGACCATAAAAGCATGAGTACAATAGGGTAGCTCATGATGGAAATCAACACGAACGAAGACGAGTAAGGAGGCAAAGTGGTGCCTCAAGTACAAGTGTTGTAAGTGAAGAAATTTGATTTTGAGAAGAGGTGAATAGACCCTTCATGGACAAAATGTGTCCTGGGGAAGTATCAAAACATGAAAAACTGACAGATACCCATTTGAGTGCTCGGTGAGAGCTTTCCAACGATGTGGACGGTGTGTCAAACGGGGCTATGGTTTGGTCGTAGCGGGCGAAAGAAACAATAGGGGTTTGCTTCTAATAAGGCGTTTCCCTCCAAAATCATTCATTTTCTTGTGTAGCTGTGGTGAATGTGGAGAGGAGAGAAGGCCCTAAATCTTGCGGTGATCATAGCGGACAAACCGATCGTTGGAATCGTGATCCATCAGTTGCAGGTAAGAGGCCTAATCCTACTCTTTGTTTTTGATGGATTCAAATTTCGGATTAGGGTTTTAAATATCAGTAACTGCCCCTACTTCATCATTACGGTCAGGTCGCACTTTTTGGGGCAAAAGCTGTGACCTAGGATGCAGGTTTTGGCCTGAAAAGTGTGACCTGGCCCAGGATTTTCCCAAAAAGTGTGACCTATTAGATGTGGGGGTTTTTAGTGCTTTTATGCGCTGAGATTCAGTTTTGGTGTAAGTTAATGCAGTTTTGCTGATCTATAGACTGAAAAAATGATGGTTTTGTGCAAATATGGCAGATATACGAATCAAGTGGAGAGAGAGAGACTTAGGTACATTACGGACGGAAATCCAAGTGGATCAGGGTGTTTGTCGTGCACTGGCTAGGTATGGGGTTCTGAAAGTTCTGGAGAACCATTTGATGAGGGCTAGAGAGCCCTTGTTGGCCCGGATTATCAGTTATTGGGATCTAGATCATGAGGCGTTTATAGTGCAGGGGCACATGATCGAGCTGATGGTCAAGGATCTGTATTTCTTGGCTGGTCTCCCACCATTATGGATGGTGGGAAATACGCAACCAGTGTTACCACAGGGGCGTAACATTATGGAGTTTGTTGAGTGACATTTTCGACCAGGTATCTGAGTCAAAGGGACTTGGATATCCATTGGGGATCTAGAGAGGTTGGAGACCCAGGCAGTGGCCACAACAGTGTTGCAGATCTTGGGCAGCCAGGCGTTCCATCACATCACTAGAGGGCAGATGATGATTGTAGAGAATGTGTTGGGGGTAACCTACCATGGGTGGGCCCAGATGATGTTGGTGTCGGTGAAATGACAGTTATGGCTATGTAAGTGACAAGTGAAACATGATCATGCCTATGGGACGATTTTGTGCTCTTTCTTCTTTGAGAAGATTCTGACCTTGCAACCTCGTAAACAGTTACCTGATGGAGGTCTGAGAGAGCCCCAGATGTGTCGGTGGGGACGATTACTGTGTAGAGGAGGGGGAGGGTCGGTCAGACAGGTGTTCCGACCAGAGTTCTTTGCCCATTGGGATCAGATGACATTATACATAGATGACTATCCCTATAGTGGGATGAGTTCTAGGGGAGATCTGGACTTGCCGCTTCCGCCTGGTCGAGTGTGGGGGCCCAACGGTAAGTAACAAGTAACTAATATTTTATGTGCATTTTAGAGTTTGTGACTAGTATTCATGGTACTAATCTTTATATTTTTTGGAATGCAGATATAGCTCCGGTAAAACTAGCCGGATATATGGGACGAATGGCAACAGCAGCAGCTACAGGTGCAAGTGGATCAAGGACAACACAGAACGAGGATATGGCCACTCTGTTGGAGGACATATGTTGTAGATGTGAGGAGCTGCTGACCAATGTGTCGGAGTGTGGTTGGCAGGATTTAGACGACTAGTACATAGAGTTATGTATTGGGCTACCCTCGGAATGGCGAGGTATCATGCGGCACATGGCGATGGCATTTCAGACTGTGTGTGATCTACGAGCTGCGGGAGCAGATCCGTTGGCTCGGGATCCTCCAGAGGGTGATTAGATGGAGGGCAGGTGGTGCCCCCCAGTGTTTATGTAGGGGCAAGTGGTGCCCCCAGTTTTTGTAGTTTTTTTTTTTTTGTACCATGATATGGCCATGTCATATGTTTCAGAGCAGATGGACTCTAAAAACACATGTTATATGATATATATTGTTAGCCCCCCTATGAAATTTTTGACAAGCAAACATGGGGCTAAAATGTTTTTAAGCCTTCAAGGAATGCATTTCCTCTAAAAACACATCATCCTTGAAGTCTCCTTGTGCCTTTATCCTTTGATAAATCCCCTCTGCTGATTCCCATTATTAAGCCTCTCTGATTACAAAAATTGTGCTCCAAAAGGCTTTAATTTTCCCCTTGTATCCCTGTAAAATGTCCCATTTCAACCCTTTTTCCCTTTGTCCAAATTCCCCTTTTTACCCCCAAATTCCCCCCCCTAGTCCTCCTAAACCATCCTAAATCCCCTTTAAACCTTCCAAATACACTTTGTTTGGTTTAAATCCCCTTTTTCATCTACCGTAACCCTTTTCCTGGCCACAAATTGCATTGAAAAGGTTGAAAGACCCACATTTTAACATTATGTAGGCCTAGCCCCCTTCAGCCAACCCCCTAAAACCGTTCCACCATGTGACCCGAGCGCCAAGACCAGGTGCCAGGGCGGAAGGTGCTTATCGCAGAATCCATGTCGGGCACGTTTTAAACCATCGATCTGTATAGATCGAATGGTCGTCGCGTCCCCACAACGTCCACCGTTCACTCCGTTTGCCGCCCTGATCACGCATCCACCGTCCATTTTCCCGCAGATCAACGGTCAACCTTTCACCCGCCCGGTGGTCCCCACAGCCGCGCACTATTCAAAAACCAGTGGTATCCATCACACCGTGTTTGGATGATGGGCAGTAATTTTATTTTCAGAGCGATTCCACTCACCGCCTAACACGTGGCTCCGTCACTATTTCAAAACCGCCCCCCCATCACGCGTTATCGTTTAGAATTTGACCCAGCGCGATATGCATATCAACCATCCGATCTAGGGATCTCCATCCAACGGTCATCACACCCCGAAGATGCGCGGAAATTAACCCAAGGTATCTGTACCCCTGGGCCGCCATCTGTCGCCCTCCGATATGTTTTCCACCGTCGATCTCCTCTTGAGATCGAACGGTCCAGTTTCAATCGCCCTTTGCCGTGTCCTCAGCTGTCGATCTCCTCCTGAGATCAGACGGTCCAGATTTAACTACATGCGCCTGCCATTGACTGGGTCCTGCCACATCACCATTCCACGTATTTTGTCACGTTTTCCTCCGCCCCCCTATATATTTCATTCAAAGGTCAAAATGTTAAGTTTTTGCGTTTAATTTTCTGCACTCTGCCACCTTTCACCTTGAACATTTTCCGCTATTCGCGACCATTTTCCACCATCATCCTACACTATTCCGCCATTTAACCAGCCTACATGACCATTCTCATCATCCCCGCTGCATTCACCCACCCCGTGCATGATTTCTTGACTAGTTTTGTGTGTTTTGTAGGGTTTTCGGGCGACAATAAACCACCATAATTCACAGTCCCTGTCACAGTGACAGAGAACACAGGAAAGGACCATTTGCAGGAGCTGGAATTATGGAGAAAGGGCCTGGGAAGGAGCCATGACAGGATGTACATTCAAAGGACGGAGTCAAACTCTGTAAAAATCTATCCGGTGCCATTAAAGCACATATTTCACAGTCAGAGGCAAGCATGGAAGAGGAAAAGAGTATCAGTGAGGGATTTAAGGGTCTAATGCACATTGTTAAAGATCTTAAGCCTTAATCCAGTGTTTAAAGGGAAAAGGTACTAGTTCGAAGACCCCGAGGATCGATCAGAAGGTCCAAGGCATAGAAAATAATACTAAAGGGTTTTCACATCAGCAGAAGGTTCTTTCCATAAAGGATGATGCGCCCATACAGTTCTCATTCTAGGTCGTGTTCTAGAGAGATTTTCTAGCCCTAACAACAATCCTATGCTGCTAGTGCATTAGTTATACAGTATGGCAGTCCCTAGCATCATCGATCTGCATTTTTTTTAGTACACCAGAGACATACCTGGAGTAAATGGAAACCTGACGAAGACCACTCCATCATCCAAAGAGTACCAGAGATAAATTCCCAGAATTTAAAGGGGGATGGTGCCTCGGCCCTCCTGTTGCTCCAGAATTTAATGCTGCATTTAAGTTTAATCTATTCTTGTTATTCTTTTCTCCTATAAGAATCCTGAAGAATGTATTGTAAAGGTTGTTGTTGGTTGTTGTTGTTGTTCGGTTGTTGCCGATTGTAGTTAGAGGGATTCAGTTTTGACTGTTAGAACAGTTTTGGGAGAAAGTAGCAGAGTAGTTTGTATTGTAGTAGGCTGGGAGGAGAAAGTTTGGATTGTAACATCCATTGAGCTCAGTGTATGTGACTGGTTTTGCATCAATTAATCAAGCACATTTCTTTGGATCCTGGTCTATTACTATGGGTGATGTTTCTCTTATCTTATCGTTTAATTACATTTTCATGCTGTTCATTGTTCTTCCGGGCTCGCATCAGAAATATGGCATAGGATTTACCCTTGTTAGGTACCCTATGTCTCTGCTCTCCTTTCCTTCAATGTTTTCTGCTGTATGTGTTATCTAAGGGTTGATTTCAGTTAATTTAACCAGTGTAGCGGATGTCATTGCCTGCTAGCTGATGTATGAATTAATGTAATCTGTCTTTAGTTGTTCTTGTTGGGTTGAAGCTGGAATATTTGGGAACACTGGGGATTAGAGTTAGCCCTATCCACTAGGATCCTTGTGCGACCAGCTGGCCTTTCTAAGATCTCTTGCTAGTTTCAAAGCATTGAAGGTTCAAAGTCCTTCTCTGATCTACAGACCCCGGCTCTGTTAAACTTATCTCTGTTTTCCCTTGGAGCATGCTAAAGCTGACCTGGAGTTAAATGACCTCTGGTCCGATCTATAAGCTGCCCCTTTGTCCCTCCATTGAAAGCTTCCTTTGAGTATGTCCCAGTAGGTTTGGAGTTAAATGACCTCTGACCTGATCTATAGATAGAAACTGGGTTGCTTTCCTTCTTTCACTTTCAATCCTTAATGGTCCATCCCACCATCTATCTAAAAATATCCTTTAGTGTAGATGACTTGCGCTCTGAAAGCCTTGGCTAGTTGTTGCATGTAATTCCCTTTCATGACTCCATAGCCCAATGGATGGCACTTTCTTGACCTATCCTCTTTCCTGAAACATCCTGTTGTTTTGTCCTTTTCCCCCCATTACTTTCTCAGTCTATGATCTCATGACCAACCCAGAAACCAACCAACCAAATCATTTTAAACCTCTCTTTGTGCTTCATACCTAGCCTAATACCTCATTTTGAGCTTCAAAGATATACCATTCTTTTCTTCATTTGGAGAGATCCCTCTCCGGGTCTAGGAGGGCTAGATCCTAGGGACCCAAAGCGGTTCTGATGTTGTCTCATGTTTTGGTCTTGCCAATCTAGCCAAAAGATGGGAACCCCAACATAATGGCGACTCCACTGGGGAAGAGACCACTTTGCCTTTAGATTGGCTCTAATTGCTGATGGTGGACAACATCCTGCTTCAAACAGTCAAATTCATCCACCTGGTGACTCCACACTCCCTATGATCCAAAGACCTGATGACTCCACTGATGGAGGACTCTGAACTGGTTGAGAAGATGCAGTGACCATATTTGTAGAAACATGGATCCAGACATGGACGGGGATACAAGGTATGATGCTTTGTATGACCAATTCAATGAAATAGCAGAAACGTTTGGTAAAGTGCTGGAGATGTATATGGCTTATCTGAAGGCAAATGATGATTATTTAGAATAGCCCATGCCTCTTCCAGAACAAGAACCGACTCAAGACCTAGAAGATGAGCAAGACATGTATGATGCTCAAGAATCTGTAGAAGACAAAGAGGAAAGTGATCAGGAACTGTCTGATTGATTACATGTGTCTTGTGTTACGCTGACCAAAGAATATCAAGACCTAATAGAAAAATCTAATAGGGAATGTTTCTTTGAGGAAACAAGAGACCACATAGAAGATGTAGAATCTGATGTGGAAGAAGAAACCATTCATGAGCCTTGTAGTCAGACCGAGTATCATCAGGTTCATGAGGATTGGTCTGAATCAGAAAGAGATCAAGAAACATCAGAAGATCCTCAAGATTTCCTTGCAAGCACAACTGAAGATATTCTAGAAGAGGTTTAAGAAGACATCCTGCCTCCGAATCAGCTAGTACAAGAAACAGAGAGCTGTTGCACTTCTGCACAAAGGAACACAAAACAATATTCTCCTTTGACAGAAGAAGAGATTGATCAGATACTAAATCAACAGTCCACCTCAGAAATCTTCTATGGAACACACACTCTTGCCCATTCATCTTATGAGTTTGATTGTACAGATCTAGAAAGTTCCTTTGTGGATAAGGACGAAGAAAGACCTGCTGAGAATCCGACAGGTTTGTTTGGTGACATTGCTTATGATTATGACTTTCATAGTTATGATCTATTTGATGATGATTGTTTCCAGAGAGAGGCTGAGCTTGTAGAACCATCATCAGTAGACCCATGGGAGGATAGCCAGGGCCAGCAACTCCAGAGAAGTAGTGAACCCAGTCAGCCTATCTATGACACTCA
The DNA here is from genome assembly GCA_034641835.2 of Pinus albicaulis. NCBI lineage: Eukaryota > Viridiplantae > Streptophyta > Pinopsida > Pinales > Pinaceae > Pinus > Pinus albicaulis. The sequence goes on along the minus strand of MU968411.1, from coordinate 61,870,684 downwards.
TGGGGAAATTTATGAAAGCATCAGTGATGAGTGTCATGAGAATGGAGGACAACAGTCTTTCTTTTTGGAGGATGAGGAGGAAATCAAGGAAGAGATTCTTGAGCAAGATGAAAATAATGAGCCTTCTCTTGAAAAGGAGGAAGAAATGGAACACACCCCTGCTCAAGAATACATGGATCTGTTCACGGAGCTCAGCACATCAGAGCAGAACATACTAGAGCTCCAAGAGGACAACACTGCAATATATGATGAATCCTCTAGTTTGGAAGATGAAGGAGACACTCTACTCCAAGAGAGTCTTTTTCTCAATCCAGTGGAAGAAGAAAAAATCCTAGTTGAAGCCTGCCTGCCAAATATTCATAGCCAGGTATCTTTTCATGATCCTTATGCTCATTTCCTGCAAACATTTGAGGAATGATCAAAGGTCTTTTTGAGCAGCATGTTGCAAAAAATAAAATAAAATCAAAGCTGCTATTATTGAACAAAAAGAGTGGGAGTTGCCCTTCCTATCTAGCCTGCTCAAGGAGTTGAGCAAGAGAGACCAGTCATGGGATCATTTGATGGAATGGTTGCATTGGAAGACAATGTTTGTAAGCTAGACTTGTAAATATTTTAGTTAGAGTAGGGTAGGTAGGAAAAGCTCAATAAAGCTCAGCCTATGAGCATGTAGTTAGTTGTTTTTAATTCCTGTAAAGTCCAGCAAGTCAGACAGTCTAATCCTGGCTTGACTGTTTTCAATTTCTGTCTTGAAATGTAGAGAAGAAATCTGCTAGAGAGTTTAATCCTAGCAGATATTAGATTAGGTAGAGAAACTATGATACCAACATTTTAATCTGGTCTCATGGAGTAATAAGGGTAGAAGTAGAATAGGTTTATTTTCCTGTTTGTAAATAAAAATGATGTAAAGGGTCTGCTAGTTCAAATGCACCCTAGAAGAAAAAATGTTAGGACTATAGTGTGGGAAGGTAGTTGTTTGGGAGAAATTTTACTGTTGATATGATGTCTTCATGATTTGTGGCAGCTGATCCAAGAAAGAAAATGGATGTGTCAAGCACTAGGCATCTGGCCTACACCAAAGATTTATTTTCTGAATTCTTGACTCCTTCAAGAAGAAGCCATCCCCATGTGGAGCCACTGTTAACCCCCTATGAAATTTTTTACAAGAAAACAAGGGGCTAAAATGTTTTTGAGCCTTCAAGGAATGCATTTCCTCTGAAAACACATCATCCTTGAAGTCTCCTTGTGCCTTTGTCCTTTGATAAATACCCTCTGCTGATTCCCATTATTAAGCCTCTCTGATTACAAAAATTGTGCTCCAAAAGGCTTTAATTTGCCCCTTGTATCCCTGCAAAATGTCCCATTTCAACCCTTTTTCCCTTTGTCCAAATTCCCCTTTTTACACCCAAATTCCCCCCCTAGTCCTCCTAAACCATCCTAAATCCCCTTTAAACCTTCCAAATACACTTTGTTTGGTTTAAATCCCCTTTTTCATCTACCGTAACCCTTTTCTTGGCCTCAAATCACATTGAAAAGGTTGAAAGACCCACATTTTAACATTATGTAGGCCTAGCCCCCTTCGGCTAGCCCCCTAAAACCGTTCCACCATGTGACTCGAGTGCCAAGACCAGGCACCAGGGCAGAAGGTGCTTATCGTAGAATCCATTTCGAGCACGTTTTAAACCGTTGATCTGTATAGATTGGATGTTCGTCGCGTCCCCAAAACGTCCACTGTTCACTCCATTTGCCGCCCCAATCACGCATCCACCGTCTGTTTTCCCGCAGATCAACGGTCAGCCTTTCACCCGCCAGGTGGTCCTTGCAGCCGCACATTATTCAAAAACTTTTGGTATCCATCGCACTGCATTTGGAGGATGGGAGGTAATTTTATTTTCGGAGCGATTCCATTCACCCCCTGGCACGTGGCTCCGTCACTATTTCAAAACCGCCCCCCCATCACGCATTATCGTTCAGCATTTGACCTGACACGATATGCATATCAACCATCCATTCTGGGGATCTCCATCCAACGGTCATCACACCCCGAAGATGCACGGAAATTAACCCAAGGTATCCGTACCCCTGGCCCGCCATCCGTCGCCCTCTCATATGTTTTCCACCATCGATCTCCTCCTGAGATCGGACGGTCCAGTTTCAATTGCCCTCTGTCGTGTCCTCAGCCGTCGATCTCCTCCTGAGATTGGACGGTCTAGATTTAACTACATGCGCCTGCCATTGACTGGGTCCTGCCACGTCACCATTCCACGTGTTTTGTCACATTTTCCTCCGTCCCCCTATATATTTCATTCAAAGGTCAAAATGTTAAGTTTTCGCGTTTAATTTTATGCGCTCTGCCACCTTTCGCCATGAACATTTTCCGTTGTTCACGACCATTTTCGATCGTCATCCTGCACTATTCCACCATTTCACCAGCCTGCACAACCATTCTCATCATCTCCGTTGCATTCACCCACCCCGTGCATGATTTCTTGACCAGTTTTGTGTGTTTTGCAGGGTTTTCGGGTGGCAATAAACCACCATAATTCACAGTCCCTATCACAGTGATAGAGAACACAGGAAAGGACCATTTATAGGAGTTGGAATTATGGAGAAAGGGCCTGGGAAGGAGCCATGACAGGATGTGCATTCAAAGGACAGAGTCAAACTCTGTAAAAATCTCTCTGGCGCCATTAAAGCACAAATTTCGCAGTTAGAGGCAAGCGTGGAAGCGGAAAAGAGTATCAGTGAGGGATTTAAGGGTCTAATGCACATTGTTAAAGATATTAAGCCTTAATACAGTGTTTAAACGGCAAAGGTACCAGTTCGAAGACCCCGAGGATCGATTAGAAGGTCCAAGGCACAGAAAATAATACTAAAGGGTTTTCACATTAGCAGAAGGTTCTTTCCATAAAGGACGATGCGTCCATACAGTTCTCATCATATGCCGTGTTTTAGAGAGATTTTCCAGCCCTGACAACAGTCCTATGCTACCAGTGCATTAGTTATACAGTATGGCAGACCCTAGCATCATCGTTTTGCATTTTTTTCAGTACACCAGAGACATACCTGGAGTAAATGGAAACCTGACGAAGACCACTCCATCATCCAAAAAGTACCAGAGATAAATGCCCAAAATTTAAAGGGGGATGGAGCCTCGGCCCTCCTGCTGCTTCAGAATTTAATGTTGCATTTAAGTTTACATCTACTCCTGTTATTCTTTTCTCCTATAAGAATCCTTAAGAACGTATTGTAAAGGTTTTTGTTGTTGTTCGGTTGTTGCCGATTGTAGTTAGAGGGATTCAGTTTTGACTATTAGAACAGTTTTGGGAGAAAGTAGCAGAGTAGTTTGTATTGTAGTAGGCTGGGAGGAGAAAGTTTGGATTGTAACAGCCATTGAGCTCAGTTTATGTGACTGGTTTTGCATCAATTAATCAAGCACATTTCTTTGGATCCTGGTCTATTACTACGGGTGATATCTCTCTTATCTTATTGTTTAATTACATTTTCATGCTGTTCGTTGTTCTTCTGGGCTTGCATCGGAAATATGGCATAGGATTTACCCTTGTTAGGTACCCTATGTCTCTGCTCTACTTGCCTTCAATGTTTTCTGCTGTATGTGTTATCTAAGGGTTGATTTCAGTTAATTTAACTAGTGTAGTGGATGTCATTTCCTGCTAACTGATGTATGAATTAATGGAATTTGTCTTTGGTTGTTCTTGTTGGGTTGAAGCTGAAATATTTGGGAACACTAGGGATTAGAGTTAGCCCTGTCCACTAGGATCCTTGTGCGACCAGCTGGCCTTTCTAAGATCTCTTTCTGGTGTCAAAGCATTGAAGGTTCAAAGTCCTTCTTTGATCTACAGACCCCAGCTCTGTTAAAATTATCTTTGTTTTCCCTTGGAGCATGCTAAAGCTAACCTGGAGTTAAATGACCTATGGTCCGATCTATAAGCTGCCCCTTTGTCCCTCCATTGAAAGTTGCCTTTGAGTATGTCCAAGAAGGTCTGGAGTTAAATGACCTCTGACCTGATCTATAGACAGAAACTGGGTCACTTTCCTTCTTTTACTTTCAATCCTTAATGTTCCATCCCACCATCTATCTAAAAAGATCCTTTAGTGTAGATGACTTCCCCTCTGAAAGCCTTGGCTAGTTGTTGCATGTAATTCCCTTTCATTAATCCATAGCCCAATGGATGGCACTTTCTTGACCTATCCTCTTTGCTCAAACATCCTGCTGCTTTGTCCTTTTTCCCCCATTACTTTCTCAATCTATGATCTCATGACCAACCCAGCAACCAACCAACCAAATCATTTTAAACCCCTCTTTGTGCTTCATACCTAGCCTAATACCTCATTTTGAGCTTCAAATATATACCATTCTTTGCTTCATTTGGAGAGATCCCTCTCCGGGTCCAGGAGGGCTAGATCCTAGGGCCCCAAAGTGGTTCTGATGTTGTCTCATCTTTTGGTCTTGCCAATCTAGTCAAAACATGGGAACCCCAACATATATGATTTATGTACATTTTTTTGATGATGTGAAATGTTATTGTATTGTGTGTGATAAATTCCAGTCTAGAACATGATTCGTGATTTGATCGACGTAGTGATTTTGACGTCGAGGGATATGGTTGAAAGTAATGAATCTAAATTCACGTATCAAAAGTTTCACTCGTAAATATTGTCTAAACAGGAGAGGGTTATGCACACGATAGACACCATTAAGTTGTTAGACAAGAAGCAGGGAATCTAAATGAACATGCAGATGGAGGATGTGAGGAGATAGGGCATCGGCTAAGAGACCATGTACTGCATCATATTCGGCCTGATTATTGGTGGTATTACCAATGCAGACCCCATTTGCAAGAACCAGGGTATGCAAGGGGGTAAAGATGGCCCATGCTGTCAAAGAGAGATTCCGGGAATAGCGACTTGCCCCATTGGCATAGCCAAGATAATGTGTGGACGAGAGGGCCGATGTAATAGTGTCACAAGACAAGGAATGGGAGGGATGAGAAAAAGGATGGTTGTGAGTAGGGGATAGACATCCACTGACGGATATGGGAGGGACCAGTCCGGGTAGGAAGTTTAGGACTCATAGATCGATGAGAGGGAGATGAATGAGAACTATGGGATGAAGAGTAGGCACTTAGGCTGCGAAGAACCTTGATGATACGGATGGTATGATCGTGATTATGGGAGGAAATGGAAGGGTCAAGGATACCATACGACGTTGTAAAGCTACCTAAATCATCAGTATGGGAAGAGAGGCGCAAATACTGGTCATCATGGGGAATGGAAAAAGAATAGGTAAAAATATGGTCAAAACATGAAGAGCTCGAGAAAGTGTCTAAAGGAGGATCAAGTAGAACATATGGAGTGGATTCAGATGGAATGTACTCCGAGGGTCGTGCAGATGATGATAGGTATAGGAGGTGAGCAACAGGTTCCGACGTCTCAACATCAGAGGGAGGAATGTCAATGGTAGCAGGGGGATCCTCGAGTAGGCCGGACGCATATTGAGCAAGGATGGGAGAGGCAGATTGATTTTTTTCAACTTCGTACTCGCGAATGACTTATAAAGAGGCTCGGTAATGCGTGAGGTGAGGAAAATGGTGATAGTAATGGCCATGGACACCACACAGAGCACAGGGTTTGTTGGTGCGAAGAGTCTTTGGGTTCTTGGCTGTGGATGAGGAAGAAGAAGAGGTTTCAGGGACCGTAGATTCAAGGAACGCGACTTTAACCATGGGTTGGATACGGGGTAACTCAAGAAAAGTATAGGTGGGATGACCGATACCATCACACAAGGCACAAGGCTTGGCGGGTGGGGGAGGGGTAGGGTCAGGTGCGGTGGCCTTGTCTTTGGATGCCCCCTTTAGAGTTTTTCTTTTCTTGCCTGTAGTTATCGCAGCATGAGGAGGGTCTTGCAGAGGGGATAGGGGCACTGTAGTGGTGGAAGGAGTGAAGGGAATCAGTTGCACTGGTGTCACATCTATGTATGGTTTGGGGTGTCCTGGTGGGGTCTCGGCTGGAGGAGTAAGATACCATACTAGAATTCCCAAGGTTAAATTAGGGAGGGAAAGGGTGGCCATGACGAGGACCGAATAGAAGCTGGGGGGGGGGGGGACCAAGGAAGGTATCTAACCAGTGGGGTAATGACCAGGAGGGACGGCTCCCATATGGTGGAGACCTAAGGGAACCGACTCAGGAGGGTAGGGAGGTTCCTAAGTGTGAGGTGGGTGGGCAGGACCAGGCGAAAAAGGTTCGGTAGACTAAAGCGAAGGGCTAGGAGTAGGATGTGGTGGGCGAGATTGAGGTTGCTGACTAGCCGGAGCAGGCTGTGGAAGGCCAGCCTGAGATGATTGCATCATGCAAACATTCGCTAAGCCGGGGTCAGAGACAGGAGGAGGGGGAGGACCAGGAAAAGTTCCAAGCAAAGAGGAGTCTTTGTAGACACCAGGGGAAACACTAGTAAAAAGAATCAACAATTGGTTTATTGGTGACAGTAGAGATGGTGGACTCAGGGGAGGTCTGATATTTTGGTTCATGGTAGGTTAACTGGTCAATGTTGACAATCTTGCCATTATGAGGAAAGAAAATCTTGCCGTGGATTGCGGATGGGACGATAGACATGGCATAGGTGTAACTACGCCCCAAAAGAATGTTGTAGTCAAGAGGGGTGTCGATAACTTCAACGTCGACACAAACAGTCTTGCCTACAAGGGTGATAGGACAATTACGGAATAGGCCAATGGGCTGGGAGGCATGGCCATCCCATGCACGAAGGGTGATTGTGGAAGGGGCCAGCTCAGGGGATCCAAGTTGTTTCCAAACCGAAGCGGACATTACACAGGTAGATGCCCCCTCATCAATGATACACCGAGCAACATTGGCATTTCGGATTTTGACTGGGATTTTGAAAGCAACCGAAGGAGGAAGAGGGGGATGATCTGACTGACGGGTGTCGAAAAAAATAAATTGGTCATCAACAGGATCTACAGCACCCACGGCAGATAGTAGAGCCTTCTTTTGAGGAGGACACGACTGGAGGAGTTCCAGTGTTGAAATGGCAGCAGGAGATTGTGCTAGATCATCTACTATGCTGTATGAATGGGCAGCCCGACCAGAGGCAGCATTTCAGCGTAATGGTCCCTTAGGAGTCTTGGGATGAACATCAGCTTTGGGCGGAGGGAGTGGCAAGGGACCATTGGGTGTCGATAGAGGCTCTGTAGGACCTAAATATGGAGACTCGGAGACAGACGGAACGGGAGGCATGGAATACTGACGGGACCAAGTTTGAAGGTTGTGGTCGATGGTGAGAGGTGGGTCAGAGGCCATCATGAGAATCTGGTAATCAGAGGAACCAGAAGGGGAAGGTTGAGTGGTTACTGGGGCATGAGGTGGTTGAGTGGCCATGAATCCTTATTGAGGGAAAGGATCGGTAAACACAACGAGTTGAGAAGTAGCTGGGGTGGGAGGGACAGTAGGGGAGGAGTGTTGTCCCCGCACGGTGGCCTGAGATTCCCACATCTACCACATTTGGGGTAATAAGGGACAACACTCATAGATCGACAAGAGGGAGATGAATGAGAACTATGGGATGAAGAGCGGGCACTCAGGCTGTGAAGAACCTTGAAGATACAGATGGTATGATCGTGATTATGGGAGGAAATGGAAGGGTCAAGGAGACCATACGACACTGCAACGCTACCTAAATCATCAGTATGGGAAGAGAGCCGCAAATACGGGTCATCACGGGGAATGACAGAAGAACAGGTAAAAAGATGGTCAAAACATGAAGAGCCCGAGAAAGTGTCTGAAGGAGGATCAAGCAGAACAAATGGAGTGGATTCAGAGGCAGCCCTCTTTTTCTTTAACCATGTCATTGCTCGATTCGGAGTTCCAAAAAAGTTAGTCTCGGACCATGGCCAAAATTTCGAAGATCAGATTTGGCATGAGCTATCCTCCATATTGGGTTTTGAGCACCAATATTCATCTTCCTATTACCCCCAAGGTAATGGCCAAGTTGAAGCGGTCAACAAAATTCTTAAGACCATACTTCAACGAATGGTGAATAAGCACAAAACCAATTAGCATCTCATGCTCTTCCCTGCTTTGCGGGCTTATTGTACTTCTGTTAAAACCGCCACCGGTTTCACTCCTTTCTACCTTGTCTTTAGCGAGGAGGCAGTCTTACCAATTGAGTGTGAAATCCCTTCACTTCACTTGGCCATCGAACTTCTCCCTGATACCCAACCTCTAGAACAACGACTTATCATGCTCGAGTGCGCCTCTGAAGACCGTCGTGTTGCATTACAAACTCTTGAAGCGACCAAAAAGCGCACCAAAGCTCAGTATGACTAAAAATTACACCCTCGTACCTTTTATGAAGGTGACCTTGTTCTAGTATATGACCAGGCCCACGATACCCTTGGTCATGGGAAGTTCGACTCATTATGGCTAGGTCCTTATATTATCAGTAAAGACCTTGGTAAGGGGGCATATATTTTAGAGGAATTTGAAGGCCACATCCTTCCTAATCCTCGCAATGCACTCTATCTTAAGTGATATTACCCTTAGCATTTTCCATTCGAAATGCGTGTTTTATTCTCTTCTAGATATCCATCACCTGTTTGTTTTGCATTTCGTTACTTCACCAAGACACCTATTGTCCACGAAGCCTTCCTTCACTTCCCCTCAAAATCAAATCTTCTCACTTACAACACATGTCATTGGGGGCACCACCTTGCCTCCATACTCATTCTTGTTTGTGTCAATTTCCGTCATGAGATACCATTTTGTACTCAAGATTTTTATGATCCCCTTTGGATCATCCCCCATTTCATTATCATCACTCATGTCCGTCTGTTCGTCGCTCTACTATTTTCTCCCTTGCCTTCGTTTGAGTGCCATTCCTAGACATGAGCGTAAAGGCGGGTCGAAGAGGATTGATGAAAATAAGTTAGGAGTTCAGTACCAGTGTCATATCGGAGAGGGAGCTGGAAATAAGATAAAAAGGCTTGGGCAATGGTCGCAAAGGTGGTATGGGAAGAGGTGGCTTGATCAACATACCATTTTGAAGCTTCGCCGGTAAGCATGCGTTGGAACAACCGAAGACGGATGGAGTCATCGGTGATGGAATTGGAGGAACACCACATGTGGAAAGATCAAATATGGTTAGAGGGATCTTCATTAGCAAGGCCTTCGAACTTGGGAATGTCGGAGGGGAGCTTGGTTGGCATAGCAGGCCAACTGACATCGTGGCAGATAGGATCATTAATCAGCTGATTGAAGTTGGGGAGACTGAGGCCGGCCATATAAGGGAGCAAAGGGGCAGTCGAGGTAGGTCCCATAGTGGTTCCACTGGAAACAGACCCAGCAGTAGAACTGGGGTTGCTACTGGTAGTAGGCCCTGAAGTAGACATGGCGAAAGAAATAGGGGGAGAACCAGGAGAAGGAGGAGAACCCGAACAATCAGAAGAAGAGGCGGAGTGTGGACTCGGGATAGGACTTACTCGATGACGACGGGAAGGAGGAAGTCGACCAACCGGAAACTGAGGGTGAAGGCCAAGAAGTCTCCGGGACAAACGCCTAGGGGGCACAATGATGACGGGAAGAAGAAAAACCGACAAGGGTAGGGAGAGGCAAAATCAAGAGAGGTCAATGTGGAAACAAGGGCAGAGAGGTGCAGTTTCAATTGATTTTAAAGTCTTTTCTAGGCGGTGTTAACTAGGCACTTCTTCACTTAGGGTCCATGTGTGGCGTGCGTTAATTTTAATTGTTTAAACCTAGAAATTTTGAGAGTAAAAGAAAAAGCGTACTGCATAACTGAAAATAAATCTGCAGTAAATAAGATGGAAAAGAACAAAAAATTAACAGCTAACAATGCATCAAGCTAACCCAAGAAGGCGGGTCTCTCAAAACTAGTCGATAAGAGGGAAAAAACTAAGCAAAGCACGCTAAAAAGAGACCAATAGATCTAAGGTCAGGAGGGACGGGGATCTAAAGGAGAAATCTGCTGGAAAGAGGTGCAGATAACAACAAAGAGGTAGAGGCAAGGTTGCTGCTGAAAAGGAGGAGATCAGCTAAAAATAGAAGGGACAAGGAGGTGGTCCTAGAAATGAACACAAACAAAGCTATATGAGGTGATTTGAAAGGGATAAGAGCTGATCTAAAGGGATCTAAAAATGAGGGATCAGATCTGAAAGAAATGAGGCTGAAACTCTGGAAATTCAGACTTTTGAAACATCAAAAACTCTCCCACAAAGAGTGGAGGGTACTAGAGCCCTAAGGGGCAATATTCCCACTTAGTTGAGTGAAACAAATCATAAACAGGTCTAAACGGGCGGAGACAGAGGCTGGAAAACCCTGACAGAAGCTTCAGACAAACCCAGAAAAAGTTCTGGAGAATTGTAGAAAAAGGTGTAGGTCGCAGTTCTGACCTGTTTTCAGTCCAGGTCGCAGGTTTGGGGCAGAAAAGTGCGACCTCAAGGCCAGGTCGCAGTTTTTGGGCCGATAAGTGCGACCTGTAGATTCGGGTCTCTCGGCGGCAGATTTCAAAAAAATTTGTCGTCTCAGTTGTGGCTGATGTCTGTCACCTACGCAATAAGGCCAGAAACACACTGAAGTTAAAAATTTGAATGTTTGAGGGTTTTAGAGGTGAAAAGCACCATAAAAATAGGAAAAATAGAAAACTAAAGAGAAACCCTAGGGTCTGAAACAATTGGATATGCAGGAATAGATAAAATGACAGCGGTCGCAAAATAAAACCCGTGTGGAGTCGCCAATTGTTAGTATGAATCTTTCGTCGTAAAAGATCACTTTAGCTACGCATAACAAATAGCCATAACATTGATTATGGCTGCCAAACATCTTTAAATCTGCAATTAGATGATCCAAATAATGCTACACAAATCCAGATCTAAGCATAAAAGACATTAATTAGATAAAGTAAAATATGGCTCCATGCATCCAATAGACAAGACAAGAATAATGTATTTGAAAGAATTTTTGTATTATATTAAAAGGGGGCACCTGAGAGGAAAGCAAGAAAGGTGTTTTCTGGTTCTCCTCAATGGGATGGTTTCTTGAAAGTCATAAGAGTTTCAGATCTAAAATTCCTCTCTCTTATTGGTGTAGAAAACCCAGACAAACATAGAACTCAATGGGAGCTCATAAAACAAAAATGGAAAATGGTGACCAAGAGTAGATCTAGAGTGATCTAATGCAATGGAGGTGACTAATGAATGGGGAAAACCCTCCTATTTATAACAAAATATTAGGGTTATCTAGAACTTGTTGCATGAATAAAATATTATCAATCAAATTCTAGAACCACCCTTTAGGAATATTTTATTATATTTGTTGGAGGGAAAAGGTCTTTTGACATGGGTCAATTCCTTTATTTATAAACAATAAATAAATAAATGATTTATTTATTAATTTAGGGAGATGGTGGGAATATAATTAAATAAATAATTATTTATTTAATTATTTAAAAATGATTTAGTCAAATTTAACTAGGAATATTATTAAATAATGATCTAAATAACTTATTCCTAGGAAATAATTAAATAAATAGTGATTTATTTTAATTAATTTCCTTCTTTTGGGTTAAATATGACTAGGAAATATAGACAAATGTTATTTTACACGGTGAAAGCAATTTGACTTAGGGTAAAATTGGTCTTACATGGTGTACTTGGGTTCATCTAATGATAATGGGTTAGATGACCAAAAAAATGGTGTAAGACTTTGAATGACTTTGAACTAATTTTTCAAATAAAAGTTATGCTAAAGTTTAAAAAATACACATATTTTTCTTGATTTTTTGGAGCTCGATATTGAAACTATTGTATCTATGTAATTTTGGATCTCCAAGGTCTAAATTTCCTTTTTCTGGTATCCCTCCCAAGTCTTCTTTCCAACGCCACAAGTCTGGCCAATATTTGATTCTTCAGGAAAACATTATGCCCAATATCCCACGACGACCTGATTATAGATTGGTTTAATAGAGAGAAATTGTATGGAGTGCCCCGTGTCATTATTTTGACCTTCATCCCTAAAAATGTTACACGAGAAACTAAATTTTGTGCACTTTCAGACACCTTTTACAAAATTCAAATTTGATTCTTGCAGAGGAAGTTATGACGATTTTCCCAAGGTCACCTCTTTGAGACTAAATTCTCGAGCATGAAAAAACCCTAAATTCTTCAGATAATATATTAGAAAATATAATGAACCAAGATCTGAACTTTTTATGAGAGGTTCATCAAGATTTTAGCTCCACATTATCATAATTTCATCTTTTGAAAATTCGTAGAAAAAACGTTATAGTAAAATTTCCAAGATGTCATTTTTGAACCAACGAAATCCTAGAATCCAAAGCTATGATACCAAATGTTCTGCAACCATCTCACAAAAATGGAGAAAATATAGATCAATGACTTGAGAGATAGCCTCTTCAAAGGGGAAACCTCCTTTAAATCACATAAATGAACAATTGTTGGATAATACAAATGATTAGACATCCTTGGTATATATAGGAGTCTAAGGGGTCACAATATAATCAAAGACTACATAACAATAATAATGTAAGGGAACAAAAATAATAATAGTGGGCTTCTATGGGGCACAAAAATAACAATATTGGGGATACATGGGTACAAAAATAATAATAGAGGGCTACAATAACAATAAAAATAAGGGGGCTACAGTAGTATTATAGGGACGTAACACTTGTCTTGGAAGGGAGTTCAAAAATCCTTTGAAAATAATTCATACTCAAATAAATAGCGTATTTACTATCAGTACATTCACCATAGTTTAAGAAAATACATGTATAAAAATGGATAAAATAAGATGTAAATAAATATATTTATGAGGAGTTACTTCCCACCATTATTTATGTTTTCCTTGGCACTTATATATGAGTAAAATACTAAATGTGTAAACTTACTAACTTGACTACTACCCACCAAAATTTGTGCAAATCCTTGTGTCTGATCAAGAAATTAATTTATCCACTTCACATGTCAATTTATTACTTTCCAGAACAAGACTATGTGATTCAATTTGTGTATTGACCACTATTAATCCACTTCACATGTCAATTTATTACTTTCCAAGACAAGACAATATGATTCAATTTGTGTATTGACCACTATTAATTTAACATTGACCAATATAGGCTATGAGTTTTTAGGAAATCTTCCCAAAGAATAATTTCTAACTTGAGTGGAGGGACTATGATGTTGCACTTGTTTTAAAAGAAAGTGATGTGGTTATTTTTCTATAAATAATTAAAAAATAAAAAAGATTTACCATATCTTATATATAATTTTCTTCATTGTTATACTACAAGTTGGGTTGAGTTGAAATTGTTTTATTTCTTTCTTGATTTACTATTTATAACTATTTTGAAAATTTGTATATTTGATTTAAAAAGGATTTATAAGTAACATATAAATGTATCAATCTAGATTGAAGATTTAGAGATCATTTCCATTTTTTCAAGTTTTAATAATATTAATTGTTAACATGTTTTGGGTGTTTTAAAAAGTATTTTTTGGTCTTGCAATAGCTAGTGGTTGTAAAATACATGTCAATTAGAAAAAAAAAATTCATTGATATCTTTCTAATGGGATATGATGTTTTCGAAATAGAGGTTGGATGTTAAAATTTTTCCTCACCAAGATAAACATCAATATCTCTCCATATGTACAAGTGGCAACGATTTTAACTCACCATAATTCAAATATGGAGAGTTAACATCTAGGAAACCACAAAAAAGACTTTTAAAATCGTCATAGAAGTTAACAGAAGGTTTCAAGCCCAACACCAAACCCTAATTTTAACTATCAAAATCCTAGCCAAAGAAGAGAAAATGGTTCATTTTTTCATTATTTGTTACTGGTTTCAGAGTATGGGAAAGAATGTGTAGAAGATATCCATAAAATAGAGGGACCTAAACATATTGTAGAATCTTATGGAGAACCATATTTTTTTACAACTTCTTACGAAGTTTGGATATATTTGTGATATGTATTGTAATCTCTATAATATTAGAAGATAGAAGACAAAATCCTTCATTGGTTAATGGTTTTTCCATATGGGTTTTGAGGGTGATTATTTGTGTTACATTGTGTAGTTTTTTTATTGTGGTATATTTCATGTGTCACAATTATTAAAAAATATGAATGATGTATTTTAATTTAAACATAAATTTGTATATTTGTGTTATAAAGGTGTATGAACTACATTATTAAGCACACAAATATTATAAGATAATTTTCCATGAAAATTTATTTATGGAAGTTCACAATTTGAGCCTAATAATCTATGTCTACATAATTTATTAAAAGGGGGCTCCTAGATGCTACTATTTATATATATTATAACAAAAACATTTAGTTGTAAACTAAATTTTAAAAAATGTAATACATTATTAAAAAAATCTTGATTATCGAGTTATTCCTTTTTGCCTCAATTTAGCACAGATTATGTTTTACTCCACATGATCTATCTCCATATCAATTATTTATTGTTGGATTCTCTCATCCTCTTTGATGCCCAAAGAGCTTGTATATAATCATGCCATGGAGAATGCCATAGAATGGACACTAACCATATTAACAACCATTTTCTTGGGGGTAACACACTCAACTTGTAGTTCAACAATTTGATGTATTTTTGTTATAGGGTGCCCATCATTGAAGTTATTTCACCATATTTTTTTTCCTAGGGCTACATTTGTTCTACAAAAAATGTAATTATTTTTTTGTTCTTTGTTATACACACTTCCTGACATCTAATAAATTGATGAATTTCAACCAACTCATAAATTGGACATTGACTTGCATGTCTATGTGCTATCTTCATTTCCAAGCTCATATATATAAACTACACATGCTTACTTCCTTTCACTCTCTAACTACAAAAATTTCCAATTTCAATTCCAATATAATTAGAAGAAATGTAAAGAGTACTTATCCAATGTTTCCGATACTAGCAATTGCACATTGGGAATGGTTCGATCCCACATGTTATAAGAAACATAGTAATCAGACTATTGTGCCTCATCCACTAATATAGTCTAAAAAGATTCAAATCATGAGGAAAGTTCCTCCAATCGAATTAGTAACCCCACTACGTATCCATACCCCTAAACCATTGATTCATTTAACCCTAAATGTATTACTATTCTCCCTCAAATTCATAGACTAGCTCAAATCAAAGACATGGACTAACCAATAACCCAACATGTTTCTCTTTGATAACTTTAAACTAAGTGAATCCCCCAAATGCATCTAATGGATGAACCTCATACATGTAACAAGCACGAAGTCAACACATACTTGACCGAAATCCCACCTACATTGAGAGCAATGAGATGTGGTGGATGATTAATCTATAACATTTAATGTTGCATCTGTGAATGAGCTACAACAGATATGCACAACACTTTAACATGATGTGTTTTTCCATGGGGATTGACACACCATGTATTTGACATTCATGTGTTAAATCTTAAATAATCTACCTTATGATTAGAGGGGGTGGTAAACATAATATTACGTTTTTTCCCTTTTAATTTTTGCTTTATTAAATGGTTATGGAATTGAAAAACTTACAAATATTTACTCCTAACTAAGGAAACCACACTCCATCCTACTTTTTCTATTAGCTAATGTGCCATCTTTCTAGCTATATTCTATAAGCACAAGAAAGAACTCAACTCCTCAAATCTTATCACTTGTTTTTTTATTCTATGTATATTTTAGATAAAGCATTGTTGCTTTTTTCAAAAGAAGTCTGCATATATTTTATTACCATTTTTAAGTCTCCAATGAATTATTCACCTACAATGCCTTTCATCAATAGTCCTTTGAATAAAGGAAGAGCTTTCACTTAATTGTCTATGGTCTTTTATAGTCCCCATGCAAAGGAGTTTTCGTCATTTTCTTTAGGATGGACAATGATACCTCTTTCTCCTATCATCCCTAGTACATTTTATTTTATGTTAAAGAATTAAATATGCAAAAAGATATTTGAGTACATGCTCATTGTCATTGTTTTAAGTTTACATATGGTTTAGCAAGTTGATCATTTAAATACTGAAGGTGGAATTCTTGATGAAACGACCTTTAAAAAAATGGAATGTCTCAATAAGCGCAAGAAGGAAAGTTTAAAAATCGAGGAGACCTCATGGAAACTCAAGAGCAGAATCACCTGGCTAAAAGAAGGTGATCTGAACACCAAAATTTTCCACCGATCTGCAAATGAGAGAAGGAAAAGAAATGCAATTTGGTATATTAAAAAAATGGATGGTAGCTGGGTATATACTCTAGAAGATATCATGATGGAGGCTTTCAACCATTTCTCCTCCTTCTATCAAGAGGATCCCACCATATCTGCGTCCTTCCAGGAATGGGTCCTCCAACAGATGCTAGTGATGTTTGACGAGTCAGAAATTCAAGGTCTTAACGCTGTGATTACAAAGGACGAAATAACCAACAGCCTAAAATCATTTGCCTTGGACAAATCCCCAGGTCCGGACGGTTGGACCGCCAAATTTTTTCTCCACTTCTTTGACATCATGACTGATGATATCACCGAGTTGGTGAATCATATTCGAACCTCGGGTCACATTGAGACTAATCTGAATTCCACCTTCTTGACTCTCATTCCTAAAGTCTCCGATCCTCAAATGTTTTCTGATTTCAGGCCAATCGCCTTATGAAACATTTTGTACAAATTAAATTCAAAAATCATTGCTAACAGGTTGAAAGACACTTTATCAAGGTATATATCCAAAGAACAATACGAGTTTCTCAAGGCATATTCATTCACGACGATGTTGCCATTGCCCAGGAGACTTTCCACTCGATGCATTCTGATAAGAAGAAGGTTGCTCTCATAAAAATTGACTTGTTCAAGGCTTTTGATTCAGTAAACTAGTCTTTTATTAGACTAGCCCTCCTCAGGATTGGTCTTCCAGTGCATATTATTCGTTGGATAATGGCTTGTATATCTTCAGTGACTTATGCTGTCATTGTAAATGGTATTCCAAAAAAATTCTTCCGGGCCCAAAGAGGAATCCGACAGGGTTGCGCACTTTCCCCTCTTATTTTCATCATTTTCATGGACGGATTTAGTAGATTGATGCAGATGGCTCTTACTGCTAGATATATTTCAGGCTTCTCCTACTCAAAAGAGGCATGCATCACACACTTCCTCTTTGCTGATGATCTCCTTATCTTTTGTATGATTAATAGGAATCATGGCTTCTACATTCACTATCTGATGATTTGTTTTGGGAAAGCAACGAGACTGTCTATCAACAAGGAGAAGCCGTTTCTTATATATGAATATGGAGATGAACATGAAGTCCTTTCTATTGCTAATTTTATGGGCATTCAAGTTAAACATGCATCTGAGGGATTTTCCTACTTGGGTTTTCGAATCAAAACTAGTGGATATGGAGTCAAGGACTGGCTCTGGTTGGTAAAAAAATTCAAGGTAAAAATTGGCAAATGGTCCCACCATTGGCTCTCCTTGGGCGGTCGACTGGTTCTTATTCAAGCAGTCCTTTCACAATACATTGTTTACTGGGGTCACATTTATCACATCCTAGAGGAAATTATATCCCTCATCAATTAGATTCTGGCTAATTTTTTATGGGGAGGATCGGTCAAGTGGACCCACATGCATCTGATAAATTTTAAGAAAATCTGCTTGCCCAAGCAGATGGGCAGCTGGGGCATTCTCAATGTCTGCTCTTTCAATATGGGGCTGCTATCTAAATCTCTTTGGCGGGCTGTCAATGGGAAAGGGATTTGGAACGATATTGTTTATTCTAAGTATTTTCACAGAGACTCCCTCTTTCAGATATATAATCGCTCTCTGCTACTTCCCCGAAGCCTCTAATGTATCTGGCTAGGCTTTTGTAGAATTCTTCCCATATTCTCTGATAGGCTTATTTGGTCTTTTGGCAGCGGACACAGCATTATTATTGGCAAAGATAGAATCTTTGGCTCTCGTAGAGACTCTTTCCCTTGCCTGAGGCTAATCCACAGACTCTCACAGCAAGGTATCTTCTATTTTAGTCAAATCATTAGTCATTGGTCGTTAAATGCTCTTGTTCTTAAAGATGCACAAAGACTACGACTTTCTGGAGTAGATGCGGAATTATGGTCGGCCTTTGTGTTGAAAATCAAGGTGGTTGGCCTCTGTTACAGTAGGGATGGTGAAAAGTTAAGTTGGGATGGCCCTTTTCATAAGGATGTTGTTGTAGTCAGGGACGCATACCTATCTCTCATCTCTCGATCTGAATGTGTTGACCCTTCTAAGGAATTCTGGCCCTTTTGGCACCGATCCATTCCCACAAAGAGTCTATTATTTGGATGGCTGGTGTGGAAGAAGAGAGTCCTCACCTGGGATTTGATGATGCGTAGAGGATATATGGGACTTGGCATTTTCCCACTTTGCAAGAATAATGAAGAATCTGTAAATCATCTTTTCTTCTCTTGCCTAATGGCATTACAGATTTGGAGTTTATTCTCTCAACATATCATTGATCCATATTGGTCCCCATATGATTTCATGGAGGTTGTGAACAGATGGGATAAACTAAAGGGTATGTTTCAATCTTTGCCTTTCTACATCATCTAGGAGATTTGGATGGCCCGTAACAGGATCCTTTTTGAAGCAGACATCTTCTTTGTTCATATTTTTCACTTAACCATATTAAAGTGGATTGGACATCTTGAATCACCATCTGTCCCTCCTATTGATCGCTCCAGAAGGCTAAGGCCCCATGCCTTATCCATTCCCACTCTATTCTTTGATGGGGTCTGCCAAAATGGGATCATGGGATGTGGTGCATGGATTAAAAAGTCCTCTTCTCAACGTTTCCATCTCTGTTGGAACGCTGGACTTGGCACAAACTCTTTGGCTGAACTCCTAGCCCTTTGGAGCGGACTCTTTGCTGGATACAATCTTGGGATCCAGATCAATAGTATTTTTGGAGATTCGGAGACTATTATTAGAGCTGTGAAGGATGTCTCTTCTCTCTCAACACCTTTCGCTCAAGGTTGGTTGGAAAGGATCAAATTGCTGTGGGCTAAGCTGGGTCATCCATTGATTTCCCACATCTTTCGGAAGCTCAATTCCAGAGCGGATCGTCTTTCAAAAATTGGGCTTGGTTTGGACTTTGGTTTCTTAAGGTTTTCTCATTTTTTGAATGGTTTATGTGTCTAGACCACAGACATTCCCATCCCCTGATCCTCTTACCTCTGCTATACTTTCGTTTTCACTTGTCTCATCTAGTCTGTTATGTTATCTATCTCCTCCACTCTTATTTTTTTCATCTTTTTATTCCTTTAAGCCACCTGTCACTCTGACTTATTCCATCTATTTTCATTCTCCTACTTTCCCTTACTCGCTTATCTGATATCCACAAATTCACTCCATTTCCGTCCATCACATATCATCAATTTTTGTTGTTAAATCGTACAGGGTAATGTGTCATTTTTTAGACTCTGGATGCTCTAATTTTTCCTGTCAACATTGTCTTTGATATCCATTCTAGTCTCAAGAGGGTTAATATGAAAAGCCAATTTTTTTGCCATAATATCTCAACCGACTAGTCACCCTGTGATTTTTTCTCTTTTGAAGTTTCATCTCCAAGTATCGCTCACATTCACATAAAAATCTGTGAAATATCTGTAACTCTATTTAATGGCAAGAGAGCGATGCATTTTCCACAGTGTTTCTATTCAGGCGAGCGTGTCACAGATCTAGGTCGACTGCAAGAGAGCGAGGCTACAGGAGGACTCTTAATCGGTTTCTTGATCCACCAGCTTTTTATTGACTCCTTTCATGAAAAATACATAGCTTTAATCTACAGTTTCCTTTTCAATATATGCAGGCTTTGCCTAGCATCAAAAAGCCAATTTTCTGGAATTTTATGCCTCTCCCTATTGGGAAAGATCTGGCAGACATGATTCACTTGCTCATATATTGTTTCTAATCCATTCCTAATTGATCCATATTGAACAAAGGAGACATGAAATCTTATAATGTTGGAATTTCATATATGTAATCAATAGTTCATGATGACTCTATTTCAATTTGTATACGCATGAGGTATCCTTCTAGTACCTCATTCTTCATACAAATCCCAATGAATGACTATGTATTGTTTACTATCATTAATAAACAACGGTTTTTTTTCATCTGAAAAAAAAATAAAGCATCGAAAAAAACATACTTGAATGTCATGTAAGGAACTTAGGTTGTAGCCATATTTGTTGCGCTAAGATTAAATTTTTATTGCATTGTTTTGGTCCATCCTTTCTATGAGCTCCTTTTTCTTTTTACCTTGTTATGAGTAATGATCCACTAAAGGAGGAGGAAGGTTGTCAAATATCTTTTTATTGATAATGTAATCGTCATCGTGCATATATTACCTATTTTTCATGAATCACTTATGTCTCATGACCTTGAATAGTTCATTTAGTCATTATTACATTAAGGAATTTTCACGAAAGTAAATATGTGAGGTTGAAACTAGTGAAATGAATCAAATAACATTAATCATTATTTCTAAGACTTGTATCTGATAACTAGAGCTTCTTGGGAATCTCCAATTACTCGTTGCATATCTCAAAAGTGATGATTAATAATACATGATTCATTTCATTGATTTTAATACTATTTCTTTTCCCTTTTAAACAACAACTAATGTAATAAATACTAAGTAGACTATTCAAACATGTAAAAGAAATTCATCTTAAAATGATGTTTATATGTTATAAACATGATTCATAAAAATATAACATAAATTGTACAAATGATCTCAAAAAAGTAAATTGATATTTCAAAATATTAAAATGATATTTATAAACTTGATTTATAAAAATATAACGTAGATTACACACACCATCTCAAAAAATAATTTGATATTTCATAATTGATATTTCAAAATATTAAAATGATATTTATAAACCTGATTTATAAAAATATAAGATAGATTGTACACACTAAAAATATAACATAGATGGTACACACCATCTCAAAAAATAATTTGATATTTCAATATATTGACTCTCCTGAATCAAAGAAAAAAAAAACATTTTATTGAAAAAAAGACATTGAAACATCAAATAAAATCAACAACTTTCCATAATGTAAAGAGCTAGAGCTAAGAAAGTCAGGGGAAGAGTAGGAGGAGCACTCATGCTGCAGAAGACCTTATTTGTAATGGGTGAAAGAGAATGTGAGGTCCATGTCATAAAAGCAATTGCATTGAGCCCTTTGAGGAATTTTTCTCCTAGGTAAAAAGGACGGGCGAAAAGTTTCATTGACAGAGAACAATTGTGCACATTCGTCTTAGAATTGCGTTGCCCTTTTCCTGAATAGGGATTAGTGGATTGGTCCCACCACTCCCACTGGTATTTTCAAGCAGGGCGAGCTCTCAATTATTCTCCATGGAAAATCCTCTACTATCTTTATCTCACCCATATTTTGTACCAACACCAACGAGCAAGGAAGACTATCATAACTCACAAGCAACAACTATGCAGAAGAACAACTCAATGTATTTGAAGGGTGGTTGGGTTTAAATTTCATTTTGGTATAATGACGATGGAGGTATAGTTCACTGAATTGTTTATTAAATTGAAAAGCGATATGAGATCACAAAAGTTTATGTTAAAGAAAAATGTATTTTTAATATATTAAATTAAGAGAATAAGTAATGTGATAGCATGATTGAAATTGTGGCTTTGGTTTACTTGATGTGATTTATTATAGGTTTTTTTTGTTTTTTTGTTTTACCTTTAACTAAATCATTTTAAAATGCTGGATTCTAGTTTTGATATGTAATTTGATTTTTTTATTGATTTGTGAGTATGCTGTAAAATGTAGGAAAATTATTTTTTAGTTTTTATTATTTTATTTCCACTTATTTAGTATGTTTTTTTTTGTTTTCACAACTTATTTGGTTATTCATATTTTCATTTTTCTCATTTCAAAATGTGTGAGTTGTTTCTTTGTTGTGATATTGTGTATTTTATATGTTATGGGTTAAACTTTATGTATTTTTTCACTTTAATTCTCTTGCGATCGTTAACATTGTCTACATAGTATTGTTGTTATTTTTGCATCTTTTATTAATTTTTCTCCTTGTAGTATTCTCATAAAAAAAATTGTGTTCTTTTCATTAAGCATCTTTCTTCTTCTTCTAGATCTCACTCTTCAAAGTATTTTATGTCATATCACTTCCATGTTTCTTCTTCATTTCATCTCATGTTTTTCAATTTAACCAAAATCTTAATTTTTGAACCATAATTGTCATTCCCTATCCATATACACTCAATTTTTTAATTGTGTCCATCTATGTTAGGCATAATCATGTTTCAACTTAGAGAATCTCATGGGAGCGTCATTTTGTATTGTTAAATGGTAAGTATATTAGGATTTTTTTCATCACTCAACCACATTACATATATTTTTGGGTATACTTAATCCACATACTTCACATTTATAATGAGTATTGAGTTTATGAACTTTTGTAAAGGGGAGTGCAATGTATTCCAGTAGCAAACCTTTGTTATCCTACATGTACTTTCCATTAGGAAGAAAATTTTCCACTCTCCTTGCAATAATTTACTTGCGCACACATCTCATTGTGGCTTCTCATTAAAATTTAATTTCAAAAATTTATGATCTTGAATTATCTCCAATGATTTTCCTTCAATTTTGATTTGTGGCTATTTTGTTCTTTTGTTAAGCAAAAAGACCTTCATCTTGGTTTTTCATATGTTTGAATTCTAATCCCAACCTTTGAATAGAATAACTCTAATGTTTATAAGTGATATTACATAGTGTCTTCATTGCTAATGTCACATCATATGCACACAACAATATCTTTAGTATCCATGTTATCTTTGCCCCTCCTCCATATACCAGTATCCTGGTTTGACAAGGCTTTAAAAGGGAAGCCCTAGAATGCACCAATAAATTTACCATCATATTTCTTATTTACCCATTCATTTAACTTGCATATTTAACTGCCATAGATCCATTTTAAACATAGGTTAAAGGGATCTCATTTTTTGAGTAGTAATATTTTCTTATTATTTATTATTAAGGAATTAATACATGACATAGAATTAAATGATAAAAAAGCTTACATCTCAAGAATTTTGATGCTTCTCGGTGCTTGACAAATTCAGGTTTAGATGTATTTACACTAATTTAATTTATTTTTTTATGTTGTTACATATGTATATGATAAAATCTATGTCACGCTCAATTGTAGAGCACCTACCTACTCTTGATGCAAAAACCAAATAATGTGGGGGAGAGTGGGCCACCTTATTTTACCTTAATTCCATTATTTAATCTCTTTGAAAGGTCCTTTAGAATTTAGCTTCAATCACCTTTTTTACCAAAATTACACACTCGGGGAAAACCATTGTGTACACTCCCTCATTTCAAGGATGGTACATAGGGTGACTCCTAATTTTTTCAAGGCATAAGGCCAATCAACAATAAGATTCAAATCCATTGCAACGATAAGTCTCAACTTGAGCGGGCATAGTGGTTAAGAACGTGTGTTTCCTAATAAGGGGTCATATATTCAAATATAGAGGGGGATAGAGTATGTACACCTTTGTAGACTTAAGTAGTCAAAATTGTTGTGTAGAGGCGTGCCTTTTGTCCCACAAATAAGGGGTACCATACACCAATTTGGTGTCTCGCTTGGCCATGACCTTAAAATTAAATTATTGAATACTACTATTTTACTCATTATGAATTCAACATATCACTAGCAAAAATTGAATCTGGATAAAAAGGATAATAATCATTCCTCTCAATAACCCAAAATAATTCCAAATGATTTTAATTTTTTTTTAATCTATAATTAACACATTGATACCTTTTAATCATTTGAAGTCCCATATATATCAACAGTTTCCACGACTTTTTCTCGAAACAATATTAAAAAAAAAATTAAATATTATAAAATACATTGTAATTTTCATCTAATAATAATATATATATTATATAATTAACTTAAAATAATAAATAATAATAATTTTAGGAAAAACTGACTTATCTTTTAATTCTTTTTAAAATCTAAAAAAATAAAAATTTTGATTTTCAAAACCAACTTGTTCTTTAATTCTTTATCATTTTCCTTTTACCATTTACTCATTTTTCTCCACATTCCCTGTTGTAAACTTAAGAAACACATGACAAACTTTGAGCAAATCATGGTGAATCCATAGTCCCATGCATGGTTTTCATATTCATACGGCCAAAGTGAATCCTACCAAACTACATGAAAATCTTTCTTTAACAATCCTATTGAGTAACGCTATGATGAACCAATTAAGAAAATCCATTTCCATAAAGCTTTTGCAATAAATTTGTCTTTGACATTTCACCGTCCACAATAATTGCGCATGCCCAACATTTTACGGTAAAAGTATTTTATGATTTTATTGTGGTATTAAGACTCCCACGTAGGGATATTGTGGTACGTATTATTAGGAAGAAAGCGAGTACAATGGAAATTTAATGGTTTTATCTTCAATTTGGAAATATATACACATTGTATATTTATCTTGCACGGAACCTATATTTCCCTAGCCAAAGTCATAATTTGTCAAAATATTAGTTGAAACTAAAGATAGACTTCACATATTTAACATTGGGTTTGGCATCTACATATGTGGAATACAATACAATACTTCTCCCTAAAGTTAAAATCATGAATGTATAATAGCGGGAGGGGCACAAAATTTCAAGTCTCAAAAGCTATAGTTGAAATTCGAATCAAGTACACCAAAGTTAGGAATCCCCCTCTAACAGGAATTAGGTACAAACCCTAGGTACAAACCCTTGATTTCAGGGATTGTTCAACGCCTTACAATTTAGACTAAATAGATTCGTACACCTATATTTAATAAATAACCTTATTACATGATAAAATTTGGAACTATCTATATAATCTTTGAAAATATTAAAACATAAAATTACAATATAATAATAATAACTTGAACAACTTGTGACTTGGCGTGATGGTGATTAATTCCCCATGCTATCCATCTTCCATGTCAAAGGAGTCAACTATTATGGAGCATGAAGTGGTTATTTTTCTTTTCTTTTCTTAAATTGAAGGGCATCGCCCATCAAATCATTTCAGAATGATAACTCACTACCGACAAAACCACCCCCATAGACTTCGAAATTTTTAATTATTTGCTAAAATTCAGATGAGAGAGGAGCAAATAGATTTTGCTAAGCACATTACCATATCTTTAAAATATTCGAGAAATATTTCAGCCATGTGACACCTTACGATCGAACGTTACTTCTGAACATAAATATTAAAATTTGCATATTCTAAAATTAATAAATTAAAACAACTTGTGAGCGAAGGGACCATTTTAGGGACCATTTTATATTATGTTAGGTGAGTTATCACATATTTATAAATTTCAAGTTAATTATATAAATATTTTTTTCTTCAATTAATTGTTGTTATACGTTGTTATGTAGTATAAGTGAATGAGTGTAAATATTTAAATATTTGATAAAATGAGGAAGATGTTATAGTGTTCTTAAATGAGTATAAATATTTAAATATTAAATGTATATGAACAAATGTTGTAGTGTTTGCAAAATAAAACATTAAACAAAATAATAATAATAAATTATAATTGTCAACTTAATTAAAAATAAACAAATAAAATATTAATTTGGTATTGTAATTTTATTTTCAATAAATATACAAACAATTTTACCTAACAAAAATCATAATATGCTTATAAAATTAAAATGCATTTAAATAATAATAATTGATTTTGATAACAACCATATTTTAAGAAATATAATTTAATAAACATAATTAATTTAATTAATAAATATATAATTACAGAAAAAAAATATTATAAAAGTTCATTTCACAATATAAATTAACATAATGATTCATATGTGTATTTATTATATGTCAAGATTTCAAATTCAATATTTACAAGATTTAAGTTGGTGATATTGTTATGTAACATCATGTTACTACAACAACAACAACAATAACAATGTTTATGCATATTTATAAGATAAAATTTTAAAAACAAATTAATCTAGATTTGTCTTAACTCCAGATCTACCAAGTATAAAGAGGAATAAAATCTCTCGAGGTAAAAAACAATTCATCAAGTTTTGCACTAAAAAAAGGTTTTCATACTTGGAATTAAGATGGACCTATGTTGGTTGTAGAAATTTGTGTGTTTATTGTAAATAATCAATACCTTGAAGCTTACATTACCATTGTATTTTTCATTAGTGTAATGTTTTATGTTTTTTACCTTTTATGGGCATATTTTTTAATGAGTTTTATCCAAGATAAGGGTAAAAAAAATGTTGAAATGGATTTTTAGGTCTTTTTCATGTATTCAAAGAGTTAATGGAAATAAATATTTCATCAACAATTGTATCATGAGATTTTTGTGAAAAATATGAAATGGGTTTTTAGGTTTTTTCATGTATTCAAATAGTTAATTGAAATAAAGATTTCATCAAAAATTATATCATGAGATTTTTGTGAAAAAGATAAAATGTAGAATAATGAAATTTCTACTTTTTTATTTTGCATAGTTGGAATTAATAAGAATCATTACTATCAACAAAAGCAAAATTCAATTGAATTATATTAGTTAAACCCATGTTTAATCAACTACAAAGGTTATGGCCTTGGTCTTTCAATATACCCAATGTTTCCAAAAGAAAATTGAAAGTTGGGTTTGATTCTTGTGGCATTGTAAGTGAAGAGTGCAATCAAGTGAAGTAGATGCATATTCCTCAAAATCAAAGTGGGTTTTCCATTAAGGAAATTATTTCCAATTATGCATTGCTTAGTAAACTAATGGATTAAATGGCTCTTTTTCGAGTATTTTTCTGGTCAATTTTCCCAAAATATAGTAGAGAATTTTAAAAAACATGAACTTAAGTTATTTAATTTTCAAATTTTGAGTGTCTCAAGGGATTTTTAGGGTGTTGATTCCATTCATGGAGATAAAATGTCTTTTGGATTAATCACATCATTAGGATTAGGTAGACGTTTCGAACCAACTAATGTGGTTCATCCTCAAGACAAGGTGGAGAAACTAATCAATCTTGATGAATAAATAGAAGAGATGCATCATTGTTGGCTGGAAATGGCCATTAAGAACTAGTTGTTAAAAAATAGCCGTTAAAAAATCAAATTAAAAACTTTATTAAAAAATGAGTTAAATTTAGTTAAGAATTCAAATTAAATAAAATTAATCAAATTTATTTAAATTATTAATTAAATATAATAGGAAAGTTTAAACATTATAATTTAATAAATAAAACAAGTAAATAGATAAAATAAATCAGTTAATTATATAATCAATTAATAAAAATAAAAATAAATAAATAAATTTAAATAATATATTAATTAAATTAAAATTTTGTTACCAAAGTGTATTTTAAACAACAAGAAATTACAATTTTGCTAAAAATTGTATTACCGGATTCTAGTCAAAAAAATTCATTTTATCTATTAATTAAAATATACCATTAGGTATAGTTGTCTTATTCACGTTTTCAACACCATGCTACTACAAATATAAAATTATTGTTTGGAGTTCTAGTTTTACGGTATATATATACAATTCTTGTT
Organism: Pinus albicaulis; assembly: GCA_034641835.2. Taxonomy (NCBI): domain Eukaryota; kingdom Viridiplantae; phylum Streptophyta; class Pinopsida; order Pinales; family Pinaceae; genus Pinus; species Pinus albicaulis. Next base: position 61,842,966 of record MU968411.1, on the reverse strand, counting down.
TGGAGTTCTAGTTTTACGCTATCTCTTTGTCAATGATTTTAGACACAATATGCAATTAATGTTCTTATATATGATATGTGAAATGCAATAAAATGTATACTACACCATAAAATTAGGAAGTAGAAAATAATATAATATAATATTCAATGAATGTGCTTTTTATTAACAAAACTTGCACAACTTAAACCAACTTATTACTACTAAGGAGAAAAGTATTATTTTTAGAGTTTTGAAATTCTTCTTTTTACATTGAGAATTTGGTCTTAAAATGTTAGTAAATATGGGTATTTTATAGGTTAACAAACACCATCACTATGGTTATAGTTAAAGAGTATAAATAATAATACAATATAAACAAGTATGTAGTTTAGTTGCTAATTCTTAATATAATTGTGATTGTTGTAAATTGAGTGGCAAGACAATTAATCTTTGTTTTGTTTGTGTTGACAAAACAAGTAAGGTAAGTCAATTAATTTGTTGTCCCCATTTTTATTTGTGTGGAATTGAAAATCACTTCATTTCACATAATAAAATTTTTATAAAGAGAAGTGAGTTGTATTTTACAATTCAATATGAATGAGATGTGTAACATAATGTAATGTCAATAAAATAAAATAAAAAAAAGTTAAATTTGCAATTTACAAACAAATAAAAATGTCTAAATAATACTTAAAAAATGTAAAATAAAAAAAGTTGTAATAATTAGAACAAAATATAATGATAAAACAAAGTAGCACAAATCTATATTAACCCCTAATTATTTAAACATCTAGAAATTTGTAGCTTAGTTTTTTTTTTAATAGTTTTAAGGTTAAGATGAATTTATATTAATAACTTAAAAACATAAATTAATTAGACATCAATTTACTTCATTCAAAAGAGGAATTATTGCAATATTTGTTCTCTTTCTTCATTATAATTAGTTTTCTAAATTACTATTATTAAATATTTTTATCATTACAACATGCATACAATGAAGTAAAATTAACATAAAGGCATCTTAATATGCGAGAGGGATAAATAATATCTATGTGTTACAAACCATTTAAAACATGAAAGTTGATATAGATGTACTACTTCAATCTTTGTTTGATTTAACTCCAAGGATGCCATAAGCAACTAATGTTCGAATCTTGGAATGCAACTATATTAATGATTTGATGATGTTCTCCTATTTCATATAGCTTTGCAATCGTGCTTATTATAACATAAAAAATAATAGAAGTTTCTTCTTGCCTTGTTTTAAATGTCTATGCCTCAATCTCTTAAATGTATTGTTATAATTTCTTTAAATAAATAATGATGATAAGAACGAATAGCACTTTACACTACTTTTTTGAGTTTAAATCTATAGAAGAAAATAAAAAACAATATCTTTAATATCAACTATCTCATTACTTTAATGATATTTAATCATTCTATAATCCTTCTTATAATCTTGAAAATAATAAAAATAATTATAAAACACTTTTAAATTACTTATGTCTATCTATATCTCTTTCATTCACTTCAATAATCCATTTTACCCCTTTTCAAAAATTACTAATTTATTATTACATTTTAAAATAAATTAATAATAATAATTTAGTTGATCATACTTAATATTAATTAAATTACCTACATTCACCACCATACTTTATAAAAGAACTCACTTTCCTCGTTATAACTATTTTATAATCTTAATATTCCACATGACCAAACTCTTAGCGAGAAAATATTGAATGCTAACTTTTGTGGATTGTCTATATCAAGAGACCCGAGAAAGTCTCTAGTGATAGAGGGCCAGCATTTCATAAAGAATGGATTAGATTGCAAGCATGTGGTCACATGTCAACTTTTTTGAAGTCAACGAATTTTGAATAAAGGATTTTGGGTTAGTTGGATGTAAACCTATGTACTCATTCCATTCCATTCCCTAGGCACCTCTCCCCTAGGCACCTCTCCCCATGAGAGAGTTTTAATGGGCACTATTTTTCATGTGTTTTTCTAAGGAAATTGAAGACTATGTCAATTCAGATGATTATTATTATGTGGGGTTAAGGTGAACATGAAAGTGGCTCCCTAAGGGCTAATGATATTATATTTTCACCCCAGAAAGTTTGGTCTTCCAACTCAATTATAGCTTAATCATGCCTCAAATTTGGCTCCCTTGGGGTGATGGGTCAACACAACATTCCATTATATACATGATTTCTACTAAACTTTTCTCCCACTTTCTCCCTCGAGTCCTTTACTTGCAATCGAGGTAGATTGAGATGGTCGCCAACTGCCCACCTAAAGAAACAAATTACTTATTGCCTCGTCATTGAACACAGATGGAAAGAATCTCAATCTCATTTGGCGTATTTGGAAGGATTCGGGGTCCTGCAATGATGAAGAACATCGTAACTAACACCACCATGGGGGGCGAGCACATGAAGGTTGTCATCGTCCTTGGGATGCTGCAAGTTAAGGGACACAGAGTCGCTAGGTATAGTTGATCTTTTTGACATTGGTCACATGATTGAGAAGTAATTTCATAAAATAAGGTTATTTTAATGAAGCGTCTTTTTTTTATTAAATTGAAATCTTTTCACATATATATATATTTTTGATAAGAGTGTGATGTGTTATTATTTAAATTGTATTTATATATATTTTTAATTAAAAAAATATTAATTTGGTTAGTTAAACAGACACATATAAAATAAATCAGTGTTATTAATAAAAAGTATGGTGAAATTCAAAAGAATGGTGGTGCAAGTGAGGCTTATGATTACATGATAAAGTGAGTACTTATGAGGGCTTAAGTAGCGACAAAAAGAAACAAACGCTCCCCAAAGATTCCTTCATAGTCACAAAGTAGTTTAATAGTAACTACGCCATGCATGACTTGTGAATGAAATTAAGTTACTTTTTTCTCAAAGAAAAATGTGTGTGGGAATGGTGGCATGTGTATAACACACATACACAAAAAAAGTGGAATAATATGTTATGTCAAGAATACAAATGACTTGGGTACCATGGAAATGGGGGACTTTACTCAACCGAGGATCTACTTTATGATACACAATTTTACTTTATGCTATATATTAATTAAATTAAAATATGATTATTTTAAGCTTAAATATCTGTGGTGATGTAAATTTTTCCAATATGATTAATTTTTTATATTTTATAAAGTATCTATTATTAATGTAAAATGATGTAAATTGTGTTGAGATACATCTATAATATGTTATTAACATAATGCTGTTTGATAATATTTATATCAATAGATGTGGGTTAAATTTAATAATACTAATATTAAAAATTGACCAAATAGAAATACAAATCTCTTTAACATAGATTTCATATTACATGTAATATTAAAATTTTTATATAGATAAAAGAAAAGAAAACTATTAGATTTACACAGATAGAAATGTTGTAAATAAAATATTTAAAAAAAAAACATTATTAACTCTAAATATAAATATTTTAATAATAATTAAAATTGTATTTTTACATGTTTATATTTACATATTGTGTGGATATATTCATTTTAAATTAGCAAAAAACTTATGTAGATTGGATTTTTCTCAATGTGTGGTAGATCCAAGATTAAGATGATGTTATTCAAAAGATACATCTATCTCATACTAAACTATAAAATACATCTCTCAACACACATACACACACAAACATACATATACACATGAAATATATTTATATTTCATATGAGAAATACACATGTTTCGGTATTTGAGGAACTCTCAGAAAATAAGGCTCAAAGACATTAAAAGGATTTACTCAATATGAGCTTAACATGTCACTTGCATGAATTGAACCAGATGGGGAAGATAACGACATTTATCCCAACCAATCGAGCTACCTACCTACCTACATAGATAAAAACATACATGCATGCATACATTCATATATTCAAGTAACATATCCCAAGGAAATTTATTTCATTCGAAGAATGGTATATATATATAAAATAACATATCTTGAGGGACATCCACTTGGAAATTTCTCCCATTTCAAATATTGTACTTAAGGTAAAATCTAGGTTTTCAAAGCTATTATGGTTGAGGGTGTAAGCCTCCTTGCATGTTCCTTCCTCATTATGAAATATATGGAATATGCCTCATAATGACATCAATAATGTGGCTTGAGCCTAATAACATACACTCTTAGGTTCATGGCTTAATCACCTCGAGGAAGGATGGTTGAATGGTTATGCTAAGGTCATACATTTGCTTAGTATATTTGAAATTTAAATATGTTATCTATACACATATATACGTGTATATATACACTTGGAGTCTATGTCCAATGACTAATATAATAATTAGGCACTTTTATGTCTTCTTCCCCATGGATTTATATAGTTTACAATAAATATCACATAATATGTTATAAATTAATTGACAACCAGTTCCGCACCCCCAAGATGATTATGTGTACATTGTACATATCATGATTAGGCTGGTGAGCTAGGAAATATTTTAGGGCCATGTACCCATGTGTTTAGGCTAGTGCACCTATGTATATATGGTTTAAAGATGGAGTGGTTGTGTGATTTTAGGCTAGAAATCTTATGTACCAAAGGGCTAGTGAGCCTAGCTATGTAAATATGTAATCACATTGATAAAGTATTATAGACTAGGACTCCATGAGTGGGAAAGGGGGCATAAGCTAAGTGATTAGGGGCTTAAGCCATTATTAAAATGAGCATAAAATCAAATAGTTCACATTTTTTTATCCTAATTCATTAAATTTACTTCATTGAGTGCCAGTTGTCCAAAAAGGAACATACACATAAAGGTGGGATATTTAGTGATATTCCATCATTCTTACCATTATAACTACTATAATTCTATGAGGTAAGGAGGGTGTGACCCTATGTTACTATTACCCTAACGATCCTAGGTGGATCTAGGTGTGCACTTATCCTTAGGTTTCCTTGGGTTAAGATGAAGGCCCAAAGAGATAAGTTTAAGGACTTGGATAATATTTGGAAACCCTTGAGGCTAACTAAATCTCTTAATTTTATAGGACCTTTATACCTCTTAGTTGGGTTACGTTGGAGCCCTAGAAGGCTATTGGAATGACTTGAGGTACTATAAAGAAAAATAAGGGTGTGCATTACCTTTTCTTGTGTAGGTTGATGGGGAAGGAGGGACTAAATATTGGAGTGCTATGAGGGTTGAGGGTTTGATACCTTGTCTTGTTACCTTTTTGGAGTGATTTATAGACCTTAGTGGCTTTCGGAAGCATTTTTGCATTGTGGAGTCATATCTCAAGCTTGGGGGTAACCCACTGCTAAGAGAGTATGTGTGGTGTGGCCTATGACTGGGTGGAATGTTTGAGGTCTATAGCGAGTTGGTGCTACATTTAAAAATTAAGTGCTTCTTATCATGTTTATATTTTCGTTGCTATGTTATTTCATGTATTTACACATGTTTCTCATGGGTAATGAGTTTATATAGGCTTATCATTCTTTCATGGATATGTATATGTTGCATTGCATGATAAAATGCATTATACATGCATGAAAGAGGTTGTATGAATCAAATTTAAGAGAAAAAAATTCAAATTTCAAGTTTTTAGAGATAATAATTGTAAAATTTCCATGATTACAACAAATTGGATATTTATCTTCTAACTACTACAATTTATTTCTCTTCTGTAAATTACTTTATGACAAATAGCAATAAGTTCACTATTGCAATATTCATAATTAAATTTGCGAACTTAAAGTTGGAACTGAGACAATATGCACACACACATAAAATATGACGCATTTATTTTCAGATAATTGTCCCTGGAAAAACCCCGAAGGGAAAAATAGTGTAAAAATTGAGGGTTTTATTGTTATTCAACAATTTGAGAGTACAATGAATTGATTTCCTTTCACTAGAAAACCTCTAGCAAATATTAATCTCACTAGTAAAATAATATGGGGACTATACATCTCCCTCTGTTACTCAATTTGTCCCTCTCTTGACAACTCACACTCTCTCAGGCTATTCATACAACCTCTGGGAAACACACACCATTGCTCTCTATAAATTTGTACAAGCCCGGAATCACCCTCCTGCAAGTCATCCTACCTCCCTCTTCCTCTGAAACCTACTTACTCTTCCTCCAAACAATCGATCCAACCTATAGTAACTGAAACGTGGTGCCCTCCGACAAATCACACTGGGAAATATAGCTACTCACACTAGCTATAGCAACCTCCTCTTCTTGTTTCTTAGACACCAGAAAATACTGATGAAATCTCCTCGAGACTCTTGCTCCAAAATTTGTGTTGATCCCTTTGTCTATAATGCTTCCCTAACTTCAACTATGCCCTTATTGAATACCTACAACTGGGTAGTCGAACTACTTACAAAATACTTGATGCACTTCTCGAAGTTGTTCGACCCACTCTTATAATATCTCATTGGAGTCTCAACGAACACGCTTACTTCTTAACCAATGGCTAATATCAAATTTAATTCATTAATAGAAGCCTCTAGAGAAAAATCAAACTTTCTCAATTAATTTACTTTAACTAACCACTTTTCTTAAGTCAGACTTAGGAAATATCTTAATTATGGTTAATTAATTTAATTGAGCCATCTCCAAGTATTTCTCATGAAACCTTTTCTAATTTTTGTAGATCTCATATTAATTAGTATCTTAGACATCATAGAGACTAGAACACGTGTCCATTGCTACCCCAAAAAAAAAAAAGACACTCCCTCTTAGCGAGGAAGGTGTTCTCCATTATACCCATCCGCTCCTTGAAGTAGAAAAAAAATTCCCTACCTAAGGCTTTCATGAGTTTATCATCCACCTACTGGTTTGTGGGAACATGTCGTAGCTAAATTGATCCATATTGTTGGTGTCTAACATCTATAATACCTCATCTCTTCAAATCTTCTGACAGATTTAACTTCTAGTCACTAGAAATCATTGTGAAAAAAATACTTTGGTAATCATTGTCCACCATGCAACTATGCATACTATGATCTCACAATGTTGATGACTCTATGGTGGAGACTCTCTAGCTGAAATTTTACTTTTCTCTCTTCAACTAGCTAATTCACACCGCCTTCATCCTATCTCTGCATTTTTTTCATCATTGCACCTATGTGTACTAATCTCTCCTCGATCTACCAAGTCACTGTAACTAGGTATGCACCTGTCTCCCGAGTATCTAATCGTGCATAAATGGATTTACAGTATCTCGTAAGTATATAATTACGCCTTGATGACACTTCAATCCTCTTGCTACTATATTAGTTTGGGCTCCTGTAGGAGATGTAATGATCCAATTGAGGAATCCCATGCACAAAAATTAGATTTAATCTATTTCTCAAGCCTTCCTTGGCTATATCTTGACCTCCTTATTAATTCTCCCTTAGATCGTACCTGATCTAGCATACTAGAGTGTCATATTCCTCCTCCTCCCGAGGATAATGCTGCAAAAATAGTGAATTTATCCTCTGACCTGGAGGACAAATCCTCGATCTACGTCGAAGTTTGTGTCTTCTTCCCCTTCTTATCCTCCTTCCTTTTCGAGCACTAGGTGATGTAGTGACCAAGCTCACCACATATTAAGCACTTGACCTTCAACATGTCCTTCTTATTTTTCTTCTCTCTAGGGTCTTTTCCTTGTAGTGACCAAGCTCACCACATATTAATCACTTGACCTTCAACATGTCCTTCTTATTTTTCTTCTCTCCTTTATAGTCTTGTCACTACAAGGAAAAGACTCTTTAGCAGAGGTTATAAAGGAGGTTTTTAGTGTTATAAAATTGGCCAAAATTGTCGAAAAAACATACGCTACCACATCTGTTTATGGTTACGGAGGTTTTGGCAGAGCTTTTAACGAAAATTCAACACAACCAAAAAAAATGGGTGGCCGGAGGTTATTATGGATGTTTTTTTCATTGGTTCGCTAATCAAGATTTAACGAACTGGTGTGTACCTATGGACGGCGCCCCGGGGCGGTCGAAGGAGAATGCACCGGGCCATTAAGGTATAAAATAGCACTCGACGTAGTGTTGGTGATACAACGCATGGGGTCGTCATAATTGGTCTTGGGAATTTACCCAAGGCTCATAGGTCGTATCAAGAAGCTATACAGACTTATAAAAACGTACTTCCTGCAGTGTCCTTTCACACAAATGCACCGAGATTTATAATTGGTATCAGTATTCGTGTAGTGAAAATATGTCATACAAATACACTGGTGCGTATAGACTCTTAAACGCCCCGGTGCACAGTATCACACAAATGCACAGAGATTTATAATTGGTATCGGTATTCATGCGGTGCCCATAGGTCGTCTAAATGCACCGGTGCATATAGACACAAAAATGCCCCAGTGCATAGTATCACACAAATGCACTGAGATTTATAATTGGTATCTGTATTCGTGCGATGCTAATAGGTCGTAAAAAGGCACCAGTGCGTAGATAGACATAAACGCACCGGAGAGTCGTATTTCATAAACGCCTCGATATTTTTAACCGGTTTTGGTATTTGTGCAGTGCCCATAGGTCGTAAAAATGCACCAGGGTGCTTAAGAATACAAGTGCACCGGTGTAAGTATACATGCACCGGTTTTAATTTTTTATTTTTTAGAAACATCGACCTGTGACAGTGCAAATATTGTGGTTGTTTTAAATTCATTATTCATCAAAAGTCGACACATCTTATAACAATATTCGTATTAATTAAATTTTTATTAATGCATTTGAATGTGATGTTTGGATTAATTTGTTATATCATATCAAAATTATTGTGGTTTTTAAAAATTCATTATTCATCAAAAGTCGACACATATATATCTTATAACAATATTCATATGAATTAAATTTTTATTAGTGCATTTGAGAACGACAATGGAGAACGCAATAGCGACAATAGAGAATGCAATAGAATAAATTAAAACATTTTTTATTATATATATATATGTGTGTGTGTGTGTGTGAATAATACATTCTTTGTCATACAAAATGGGACAATTATTGGTATCCCTTTATCTTTCAATTGGAACACTATGTCCATTACATTAAAGAAAATGTTTGATTTCACAGACATTTTTCAAAAAATACAACGCCTTGCTTTTATATCCAAACATAGTGATCATCATTCTTCGTTTTAACTGCTGTCACTGCTAGAGCTACTTCCATGTTTTGGGTTATTTTCAGAAATGTTTTGTTGACCGTGTTGATTGTTTTCCTATTCTTCACCTTCCATCTAGAAACATAAAAATAAACTGTAATGAGTGTATATACATTGGTGAGAATAATGAAAATTGCAATATTAAATAATATACATCAATGTAAATCGAAAAGAGATGACGTACCAATGCAAAAATTGACTCATAAACTATACACATTCTTTCAAAACCATGTAACATGCCATCTTTCAAGATTTGATCTGTTGGCGCAGTGCCATACTTTGTTTCCTGCAAGTTATATACCCCATAACAAATCATATATTTAATATAAAAGATTTATTTTTTCTATTAATTATAGACGGAGCTAAGTAAAACAAGATCAATAGATGCTTACAAATTCCACAATTAATTTATGATATGCCAACATATACGCACAACCCATATTTAACCCAATTTCAATCAATTCCTCTGATGGTTCTTCTTTGTATGTTAGCACCTGTTTGAAGACATTCAATGACGATTTTTCTAAAACAACTTAAAAAATACAAAAATGAAATCTAGTTAAGTTGTTATAAGGAAGTAACAATTACTCACAAACTTAGATATCAATCCTTTTCCTCCTTGTCATCCTGTTTTATGTGCTGAATGGGTTCCATTTTCTTTTCTTTTCTGCAAGAAAATACTTGAAAATTAATATTTAATGATAAATTGTTTATTTATTTTACCTAATGATCGAAAAAATCAATGATTACATATTACATTTGAAGCAAGTTGTTGTTGAGATGGCTCCTCTAGTGACGCAATTTTTTCCATTTCTTTGACCATCTCCTTGTACACCTTTTTGGACATTCCTACTGGCATATTTTTGATATCAGCTTATTCATCTTTTCAGATTTTCATAATCTTCCTGAAAATGTAACATGATAATAAACTATTTAATTTTTATATTGATATATGAAAAGTAAGTATAACAAAAGTGATATTTTAAATAATTGTAAACAAACATCTAAAGGAATATTACTTTTTCATTCCTTCTTTTTTGTTGTTATACATTTTTTCTATTAAAAGTCTAACATGTCTCATTGACCAATTCTCTAGAAACTCTTCCTGTAGTTTAAATAAAATTTAGTTCTTGGAATCATTGGATTGGTTTTTGTATTGTAAGTGGAAAGAACTTCTATACATTCGTTCCGCTAGATCTCTCAAACTTTTGTAAAAGTTTTTCCCCCTTTCGTTAACCTCCAACACCACTCCAGATGAGCTAATGACCAATTCATTTTCATTTGCATGTTCTATTTTTTTTTTCTTATCTTAGAACAACATTCCTTTTCTGAGTTGTTGGTCCTTGTAGAACATTAAACATATGTGAATTAATAGACTTTTTCACACATGTTATCTAATAATTTTAATAATATTATTAATGAAAACTAAAAAAGAAACTCATATTTGATTGATAGTATTTTTTCATTCACCTGATTCATCCTTTTGCAATTTTTCCATCAAGATTTTACACTCTTATGGTCCTAGATCAGAAATAATCTTATTGAGATTCATCATTTTGTGGCTCTGCATGATACACAGTAAAAAATACATATTAGTTAAACTTACATATAGTTCAAAAATATTTTTTGTAAAATTTTTTATAAAGAGCTTGCCTTTTTTGCTTTTCTTGATGTGTTATTAGTATTTTTTTTACTTGATCTCTTGTCACTCATTTCTTTATCAATATCAAAAATGTACCATATCATTCAATTATATATTTATAAATAAATTGTCAAATTTTCAAGTAAAAAAAAATCTCAAAAAACCGGTGCGCCATTCATGGTTTACACACAGACGTTGGTGTGTGTCTCTCTTCCAAACACATTGCCATAACAGTATAATAGACCGTAAGATGCTCTATGTCAACAAGGAGCACTGGTGCATTACATGTCAATGACCGCACTGGTTAACCATGATAAAATAATAAAAATTGTCCAGTGTTAGTTTTTTAGCATAAATCGGTGCCATATTTTACATATGGCACACCGATAAAAAAAATTAATTTTTTATCATATTACATTTTGCGGTACGCTTGTAAAATAAAGAGCATCGATGCGCTAAGTTACTCCAGACGCACCGATATTTTTTTTTTTTTTTTTTTAATTCATGCTAGGGCCCACATGGATTGGGATCCGACTATGCTAATCATCCCGTCAGTTGGATGTCTTAGGTCTATATTTAGCAATACAAACCCTATAAATCTAAATTGAAAAGCCCTAATTTTGAAATCACAGAAAGAGGAAGAAGAAAGGGGAGAAACAGAAAGAATGTAAGGTTTGTATCTTTTTTTTTTCCCGAAACAGAACGTTTGCGGTGCACCATAATGAAATAGTGCACCGGCTGCATATTTTACAAATGGTGCATTGAAAAAATATTTTTTTTTTCTAATTTTTTTTGTCATAGTACTTGCGTGGTGCACTAGGAGAAAAGAGCACACCGGTGTGCTATTCCGCACAGGGTACACCGACAACTTTTTTTTTTTTTTAGTTTATGCAAGGGCCGACATGGATCGAGATCAGACTATGCAGGTCCTCCCGTTGGTTGGATGTCTTAGGCTTATATTTAGCAATACAAAATCTATAAATATAAATTGAAAAGTCCTAATTCTGAAATCACAGAAAGTGGGATAAGAAAGGGCAGAAACAAAAAGAATGTAGGGTTTGTTTCTAAAATGATTTTTTTTTGCAAAACAACATGTTTGCGGTGTGCCATAATGCAATAGTGCACCGGTGTCATATGTGACATATGGCGCACTGATAAAAATATTTTTTATTTTTTTATTTTTTATCACTGTACTTTCACGGTGCGCTACTATAACTGAGCACACCAGTGCGCTATGTTACACAGGACGCACCGATGAAAAACAATTCTGTATTTTTTTAAGATTGACGCAAGGGCCGACATGGATTGGGATCCGACTATGCAGGTCCTCCTATTGGTTGGATGTCTTAGGCTTATATTTAGCAATACAAACCCTATAAATATAAATTGAAAATCCCTAATTCTGAAATTACAGAAAGTGTGAGAAGAAAGGGCAGAAACAAAAACAATGGAGGGTTTGTTTCTAAAATGGTTTTTTTTGCAAAACAACATGTTTGCGGTGCGCCATAATGGAATAGTGCACCGGTGCCATATGTTACATATTGCGCACTAATAAAACCATATTTAATTTTTTTATTTTTTATCACTGTACTTTCACGGTGCGCTGCTATAACCAAGCGCACCAATGCGCTATGTTACGCAGGGCGCACTGACGAAAAAAAATCTATACTTTTTTAAGATTGACACAAGGGCCAACATGGATTGGGATCCGAATATGCAAGTTGTCCCATGGGTTGGATGTCTTATGACTATACAAACCCTATAAATCTCAATTGAAAAGAAAGAGGGAGAAGAAAGGGTAGAAACAAAAAGAATCTAGGGTTTTGTTTGTAAAAATGGATTTCATTTTTATTTTTGTTTTTGAAAACTGCAGAAAAGGTAAAAAAATGACTACAAAAAAAAAAGTTAAAAAAAAATAAGCTTTGATTTTGTTATTTTACTTCATAAAAAAAACTACAGGAAAAAGTAAAAAAAAACAATAGAATTTGATTTCTTATTTTACAACATAAAACAAACTGCAGAAAAAAGTACAAAAAAACAATAAACTTACTCACATCATTTGAAATTCTATGGTACAGGGTGTGACTAACCAGAGGTTTGGAATTCTGATTTTCTGAATACTTCTGTTCGAGCGTATTTCCCTACTCCACAGTGCTCTCGTGCTCTGTTTGCTCCAGGTATGTATCCTGCAAATCTCTGGCTAATTTTTTTTGCAAAAATAGTGAAATAATGAAAAGTGTTTATTATTTAAAGAATTTTTTTATGAAATTAGATTTAAAAAAATATTTTTCCGCCCATTTTTCAATTTACCGCTTTTTTTTTCACTTAAATAAAACAGGGTTGTGCTTTTTTTATTTATGGTTATTCGTTTACCGATGCGTCCTTTAATTTAACCGCACCGGTGTGTCGTGTTATAAAATGACACCGATGCACAAAATAAAAAAACTCACTGGTGCGGTTATCTGTACATTACGCACCGGAATGACATTTAAGTTTGTGCACCAAAATTTATTGTTGTTTTGCTCAAATGCAGGGAGAAAATATCATATATTATATGGAATGGACAATTCCTCAAAATCCATCTCGTTCCATCATATTTCTCAAAGTCCATCGCGGAGTTCTCCCTATCCATGTGGAGACATAATATTTACTTTAGATTTTTTATAATTTTTCACTATATAATTAAATTTATATATGTTTTTAATCCATGCAGTCAATAACGCACAACTTAATTAAATTTATAATGTATACAAATTTGCAGGTTCATGCAGATTCAACATCGAGTTCAGATGCACAAAATATTCAAACTGCTCCAAAACGTCGGAATTTCTTATCAGGAGCTGCATACCTCAAGGCACATTTGGTAGATGAAAATGGATAGTCGCTTTAACCTACCAATTGTAACAATATTGCATCTTCTAGCCACAATCCCGGGACAAAGATGGTAATTATAATTATAATTGTTTGGTATATATATTGATTAATATGTAATTATTTCAACGTCAAACCAATTTATAATCATGCAATATTGTCAACATGGTTACTAATTGAGATCATATATTTTGTACTAATCATGTTCAATTCTTTTTTTTTAATTATTAGGATTATAGTGATGATGAACGACCTACCTACCATCTTCTGTTGCACCCCACGATAATGTCAAATCGAAAGAAGACTGAATTAAGAAAAAAAATCAGAGAGGAATGATACCAAGAATGGTTGAATCAACCACTGATTCAATTCCCGCTATGTCCAGATTCACCAATTAGGAATGACTACAACAATAGTAATTCTTCACAAGCTAGCAATGGAGGTAATAAAATAGAGGTTGGTATGGATGATTACTTAAGGGATACGACTGCCATGGAGACAATGTTGTTAGATGCATTCTAAAATGATGATCAGCTAGGGGATGATGCTCATATCGTTGAGTTTGGGGATGATGCTCATTCCAAAGTTAGATGCATTCCACCAACCCTCTATTTGGACATGGCAGTCAGTCAAAGTCTACTCAGTTGGGGACAACAATGTTACTGTACAACTTGAAAGAAAAGTTTGGCTTGTCGAATGCATGTTTCTCGGAACTTTTGAGGTAAGCTACCATAAAGTACTCCCTTTATATAAATTTGAAATATAATTAGTACACTGCAATGAACATTACAAATGTTAAATTTTATGAATGTTAATAATTATATTGACATTAATGTGCATTTAGTATTAATATATTTTTCCATGATCACCAACTATAGGTTATTCAAAGATAAGGTTTTTTCGAGTGATAATGTCTTGCCTGGTAGCTACGAAGAGGCAAAGAAATTATTGAAAATATTAGGTGTTGAGTACATATCATATCATGCATGTCCAAATGATTTTATTCTATATAGACGAGAATATGCAGACAAAGAGATGTGTCCAAAATGTGGGCATGACAGGTATGATAAATAAAAAAATAAGGGTGAATCACGTACTGGTCCTCCTTTTAAGATATTGAGGCACATGCCTATAATCCCAAGGATTTAAAGGCTCTTTCGTTGCAAAGAATTAGCTATGTTGCAGGGATGGCATGCCTCACACAGAAGTGAGTTTGGAGTTATACGAATCCCAACTGATTCAATAGCCATGAAGCATATAGAGGATACATGGCCGAAAAATTCAAGAATGAAGTACGAAGATTACAACTCAGCATAGCCATGGATGGCGTCAACCCATATTCCCTCTAGAACACCAACTATTTTGTTTGTCCTATAGTAGTGATCGATAACAATATCCCCCCATGGTTGTCCGTGAAGAATGAACATCTTATGTTGGCTCTCATAGTCACTGGTAGAAGACAAGTGCAGAATATGGATGTCTACTTACAACCACTGGTAGATGAATTGAAGGAATTATGGGATGGGATAAATGTATATGATGTATCAAGACCCATCGCATCAGAGAGGAGTTTTACATTGTATGACATATTTTCTTACACGACACATGATTATCCAGGCTTAGGAGTTTGCTGTGGTAAATTACATGTTTAATTTATTGATTTGTTTATATATAATGTAACAATATTCTTTCACATATTAGTTATTTAATTCGTTGTAATAATATTTGTTCTGATCTTCATGATATTATTTAACGTGCCATGCATATTAATTAATGTATACAAATATAATCTCGCGGGTATTGTAACAAAAGGGTATTATGGATGTAAATGTTGTGGACCTTCTCTGAAAGGTAGATGATCGAAGGACCTACGAAAGCCAGCGTATGATTGCTCCAGAATATTCCTACCAGAACAACACCCTTACAGAAGAGAAGCATCCACTTTCAATGGTAAACGAGAGAGAAACCAAAGGCCTCCAATAATGACACCAGCTGAATGGCTTAGAGCATATGAGAGAGAGAAGGAGAAGGAGTTCATAGAAATGTTTGATTCAAATGGGGAGCCTAAGTTCGATGATCCAGATTTCTTCAACACCTATGCTGAGAAATTGCCCATTGGGATGAAAAGGAAATCTATCTTTTATGACCTCCCATATTGGGACCATCTTAAGGTTGCCCACTTATTAGATCCCATGCATATATTTAAAAATGTTTCATCTTCTTTATGGAGGCACATATCATCGAAACAAAGTGACACATTGGCTATTAGGAAAGATCTTATTACTTCAAAAACTAAAAGGAAATATTGGCCAAGATGATTAGAAAGTACGAGATCAGAGGTAGGCGTTGGTCCCTCTAGTTCATGGTTTTTAAAAGAAGGTGATGTCCCATGGATTTTAAAAAATGGTGATATATCTTTGGCAAAGGAAGTTATAATGGGTGTGAGGGTGTCAACTTCATACGGATCTTCACTACGGTGTTGATTCACCATGGATGACAATTTGTCGGGGTTGAAATCGCATGACCATTTGAATCTTCTAAGAGTGCGTATAATGTCAAAATCATGATTTTATTATTTTTTATATTAATAAATTTTATCCCATGCGGGATCATAAAACATAACTAATTTTGTATATTATTGCACTTGTTTATAACTTTGCAGT
This sequence comes from Pinus albicaulis, assembly GCA_034641835.2. Lineage (NCBI taxonomy): Eukaryota > Viridiplantae > Streptophyta > Pinopsida > Pinales > Pinaceae > Pinus > Pinus albicaulis. Next base: position 61,826,640 of record MU968411.1, on the reverse strand, counting down.
GTCATTATCCTTTGTTTGTGCGTGGGTGTGTGAAACATGAATTCTCTCAAGACCTAGAATGTGCCATATCTAAATTATCTGCATTTGTATGTTGGATCACGTCAAAGGATATTCATGTGGCTAGCATTCCACAGTGGCATCAAGAGATAGTTGAGATTGTTTGTATGTTTGAGAACGAACTGCCGACAAGTTTCCGAGACTTACAGGTTCATCTTCTAATCCACCTGGTAGATGAGGTTGAATTATTTGGGGTTGTTTCTTGTCGTTGGATGTTCTTCTTAGAGAGGTACATGAAGAAATTGAAAGGTTTTGTTCGACAAAGGGAAAAACCCGAGGGTTCTATGGCAGAGGGGTAAATATCGTATGAGTCTTTCTACTATGCCAGTGAGTACATCAAGAAGATCGACAACAGACTAGGTGCAGTGATTTGGGACGATCAAATGGCTGAAGATAAAAGAGAAGGAGAGTTGCTACAAACGAGTGGAAAAAACCGCTTGATAAAGAGTAAGTGACTTATAATTTTTCAAAATTTACAAAAACTAATTAATATTCATGTTGAAATTTGATATAATGTATATTTTGATCCTTAAGTAATACATAATGTTGGTTTGATTTCATCAGCGAATGCAGAAATTGAAGCAATCAATAAATTCATTCTTTACAATTCTGAAGCGACACAACCGTGGGTCGCATTGTATGAACAAAACAGGATGAAATGGGATAGTGACAAGAAATAATTCAGATGGTTGAATGGTAGAAGTGTGCCTTATCTTGATCATTTAAAAGAAAATATGCCAAAAATATGCCCCAACAGTTGGGTTGCTAACCAAGTCAGAGAGAAATACGGTGCTACTGGTCGTTACCTGCGTGCTCAAGAGGATGCGCTAAACATAGGGATTGGGTGCAGAAACTCGGTAATAATATTTTTAATTTATATGTAAATTTAAAACTTATATTAAGACATCTACATTTCATATTTTAACTACTGTTGGATTATTATTTATAAGACACATGACACTATGATTTTTTTAACTTTTTTATGATAGGTGCGTTTGTTCCCATCTATGTGGGCATATGGACACCATTTTCGCACAGAAAATGCCGATGCTGGAAACATCACATAAGACTATGGAGTGGAAGTCGAGTTCGATCAATCTAGTCGATCTAGCCACCATGATCAACAACTAGTGCGAGGGACGTTAGCTTACGTCGGAAAGATACAAGAGATCATTGAAGTGGATTTTTCTTCTTTCCAATGTGTTATTTTTAGGTGCAAGTGGTGGGACACCTTTGATCGGAATAATGTAAAGGAAGATTGTGATAGTAGGCTGATATGTATCAACTCTAGAAAGATGTGGGATGAAGCTAAGGAGCCCTATGTTTTCCCTAAACACTGCAACCAGGTGTTTTTTTACCCATATGTGTTGGATAGGGATTGGTGGTTCGTATTGACACATGACCCTAGATCAAAACATATTTTTGAGAATAATAGTGTTATCATGTCATGCGAGCTAGAAGATAATGAAGGTGATCATGAGAACCGAGAGTGATATGGTACATGTGTTATTTCATCAATATTTATACTTTCTAAGTTGGGTTTTTTGAAATATTAATATAATATGTATTTTGAATTAATTGGTATTTTGCATTGTGTTAATGTTAAAATCAATAATTCACTTGATAATTTGGTATTATGTTGATCTCGAAAACAATGGCATATTGTATAAATTAATTCTTTTTTTTTTGTATCTAAGATCATAATAAAATAATGATAATCCCAAAGTACAGGAATTTATTTCCATTATTTTCTAAACTTTGTTATGTTACAATAAATTCTATTATTCTAGATTTATTATTTTACAATATTTAAAATTTACAAATTTACAAATTTAAAAACTTTAATAAATTCATTTCACATTAATACAATTAAAATTTTACAAATATTTTACATACAATTACAATTATAACTAGAATTACAATTACAATTACAATTTTACAATTTCACGTACAATTACAACTACAATTACAATTTTAGAATTTTACATATATACAATTACAATTTTACAAATTAAAAAATCACAATTACAATTACAATTTTACAATTTTAAAAATTACAATTACAATTACAATTTTAGAGATTCACATATATACCATTACAATTACAATTTTAGAATTTTAAATACAATTAGATGGGGGAATATTAATATTATAAATTTACAATATCATGATCATTTGGTATTAAATTAATTAATAAACATCACATTCATGATAACCATCGTACAAACATCATATTTGACTAAAAAGCACATTCAAAATTGCTAAGTGCATCATCGTGATCATGATCATCTAACAAAACACAATTAACATTATATATTAACATCATCAGTACAACACAAACATCAAATATACATCTCATGTAAAATATACATCTCATGCTATCACATACACATCTATCTGCAAGCTGCACATTAAATGAACATATCTTACATGACCTAACAACATACACATCATGATGATCAACAACATGTAAATTAAGTACAACTGCAACATGAACATAAAATACATAAATTGAGCTTTTTTGTTACAACTGTAATATAAATGTCATGGATTAGCTGGTGGTAGTACAACATCAATATCAGTACTAGTGGCCGATGGTCCAGCCTCATCTCCATGATGACTAATGGTAGATGCTAGTGGAGGCTCATGCAAATCTGGTGCGGTGCGAGGATGTGAACGATCATGAGATGATGGTACGCTGCACCTCGCAGATTGTCCATCATGTGCTACAGCTTGATCATAACGTGCAACAGTCCTCGTCAGTCGCATAAAAGTTGTCGTAACTCCTACGACATGCCGCATCAGGCTGTACATGTCACGTGGCATGCCTCTCCACATCCATAATAGCCTATCATCGGCCTCTATGTCTCTGAAATCAGCGGGCCTGATGCCCACCTCAATAATCAATGCAATGAGTTGGTCGCCCAACTCCATCCTATATCTAGCATCACTAAGATGTCCACCGCGCACCGGCTCACCAGCAGGAGCAGGTCTCTGATCTGCACTGGCCTCCTAATGATCCTTGGTAATAACTGGCATGCCCTCATCCTCATCAGGATCCACACTTGGATCAGGTGGTGGTGGCGGCATCTCCTTGCCATCAAAAGAGCCAATGTCTACAAAATATATACAAGTACACAAGCATTGGAAATATGATGCAGAGTGTTGTCCTTGATGGCAACCCACGAATGAAGATGAAGACATGCGGCTGTTGACATGTGTTGTCCTTGATGGCAAACCACCTGATGAAGTTATGCTTGACTTGATGGACTTAGTAAATGATGTAAATCTGATATGATATAATGTTTGTTGACAATATAATGCTAAGTGTTGTCCTTGAAAGGCAACCCACCTGATGAAGATGATGACAACTTACTTGATGAAGTTGTGCTTGAGAGAATATGTTCCTGATGAAGAAAATATGATGTTTCTACGGTGTGTACAGAAGACTATGAAGAAAGGATTTCAGAATGTACTCAAAGTATGATGAAAAAGAGTATGTCTCTTGGTATACGCGTATTGGCCTAAGGGAAATTGCGTATACACGCGGAAAGGCACGTGCCAAGTCGCGTATGGGCAAAAGCGCTCAAAAAGTGCAAAACCAAGGGTAACCACCATGGTATTAACCCATTGAATTGGGTAATGATCCGCCTAAATTGACCCCGTCCAAATAGTTTTGGGCTTATGGTATTGTTTTGATCCATGGTATTGAAAAAGGGGCTCATGGTATTGACAAAGGGTAATCATATATAAGGAGAAGAAATTCATTGTGCAAATCATGAGCGTGAGTGCAAGATGTCTGAGCTTGAATGAATACTTCTCTCTGAAGTATATCTGAATGGAAAGGGTTACACTTGAATGATAAATCTGATTGTATGATGCACCAATGATGAAGAAGGGGATCTAGATCTGAATTGCTCTTGTATTTGTTAGATCTAATTAGGGAAGGCTTAGATCTGTGATGAGGCGAGCATCAAGGCGAACATCTGTCTGAAGAAAAAGGGTAGATCTGAACTGAATATCTGATCTGATGAAGTATGCTGCTCTGTAATGATTGAAGATCTATACGCTACTTCGCCGCGGAGGAAGCGCGTATATACGCGACTTCAGCGAAGAGAAAGCGCGTATGCGCAATAAAATATACACTGAGGTATACGCTGGTTTGTGTGGACGGAAGCGCGTATATACGCGACATCAGTGAAGTAACAGCGCGTATGCATACTAGGGTTTGCTGAAGCAAGGGGTATGAAATATCTGATCTGTTCTGCTGTGTTTCTGCTATCTGATCTGTGTTGATATGAATCTATTGATGATGTATGGTTGTGCTTAAAAGTATGGAAAGGGTTCGGTCTGGAAATATGATGAATTGTGGCCTGCAATTTGTGTTCTATTAAAGTGGTTGGATCCAGTGTGAAAATTGATGAAACGTGGTCCAAGGTGGTGCTGAGGGTTGTAGCCTTCAGTCAGGGGGTGGTAGCTCCCTTCCAGGTGAGGCTGGTAAACGAGATCGGGGGGTCGTAGCTCCCTTCCAGGTGAGGCTGGTAAACGAGATCGGGGGGTCGTAGCTCCCTTCCAGGAGAGGCTGGTAAACGAGTCAGGGGGTTGGAGCTCCCTTCCAGGAGAGGCTGGTAAACGAGCGCAGGTGGGTGCCTGCGTGCTGGTCAAGTCTGCGCCAGCACATATGTTGTAAGATGTTTTCTCTATAATAAAATATTGAAGGCTGAGCAACTGCAGCGGTGGTTTTCTCCCGATTTGGGTTTCCACCTAAAAATCCTGGTGTTCATGTGTGATGCTTTGTGTGATGGTTTATTCTGTTCTTACTGCACATGTTTACTGTTATTAAACATCTGATGAATGAATGATGGATGAATAGAAGTGAAAATTTAATGACATATCTAGATCTTTGTGTATACGCTAGTTTAATAAAGGGGATCCGCATATATACGCTAGTTTACTGAAGGAAAGTAGCGTATGGGTTTTAAGGAATGAAAAAGTAAAAATATTTGATTATGCAGTAAATACTGATTCACCCCCCCCTCTCAGTATTTTTCCCAACAATTGGTATCAGAGCGGGTCCTTGTGCAGAAGCTTGATCGCTTAAAGGAGATCCGTCGCAATGGGAATTCAAGAAGGAGTAATGTCTATAAAGCCACCTCTATTCAATGGAAGCAATCTGATATTTTGGAAGGTACGTACAAAAGCATATCTGCAAAGTCTTGGTGCAGATGTATGGGCAATAGTGGAAGAAGGTTATCAATACCCGGCAAGTATTCCTACTGATGCAGCTGAAAGAAAGAAGTATGAAATCAATGCCAAAGCAGTGAATGTCTTATTGGGAAGCATGTCTGAATCAGAATTTGCTAAATTGATGCAGCTACATTCGGCAAAGGACATATGGGACAAAATCATTCTAAGCTATGAAGGAGACACAAAGGTAAAAAGTGCAAAACTCCAAACTCTTAGAATTGAATATGAAAATTTGAAGATGCATAGTGATGAGAGTGTTTCCAGTTTCTTTCTTCGTCTGGATGATATTGTAAATAGAATGAGAAATTTGGGTGAAACCATAACTGATACTACTCTGGTGGAAAAGGTCTTAAGATCATTGACTTCAAAATTTGACTCTAAAGTTTCAGCTATTGAAGAAAGGCAAGATTTGCAAACTCTTACTATTGTTCAATTACATGGTACTCTGACTGCTTTTGAAATGAGACAAGGAGGCCCTTCTCAAGTAGGAGAAGCTGCTTTTAAGGCATCTACTAAAGGGAAGGAAAAGGAAGTTGTCAAAGAATCCAGCTATATATCCGATGAAGAAGAAGCAAATTTCGTGAGAAAGCTCCAACTAGGTACTGGAAGATTCAAAGGTAAGCTTCCCTTCAAATGTTTTGAATGTGGAAAAGTTGGTCACTATGCTGCTAAATGTCCTTATAGAGAAAAACATGGTAAAGGGAAACAATTTGAAAAGAGAAAGAGTTATTATGCAAAAGAAGATGATGATGAAGTGTCCAGTGAAGATGAAGAAGATTCTGACCAAGATCTGAAAGTGCTCATGGCTAAGAAGAAAAAGAAGAAGGTTACTCGAGGAAAGGAGATATCTCAGAAATCATGTATAGCAAAAATTGAAGAAGATGAAACAGATTCTGACGAAGATCTACAAGCACTCATGGCAAAGAAGAAAAAGGAGAAGGCCACGTGTAATACTCTTCTTTGTGCAAACAATAGTAAAAATAGTGAAAGTAAAGTTGTGGATCTAGAAGAAGCTCTCAAGATTAAAGTTGAAGAATTGCAAAGCTCATATAATAATCAAGAAACTATCTACAAAGAGATGATCTCACAAATGAAAGATCAAATAGAAATGCTGAATGGACAGGTGGACAAGTATCAAAGGTTTCATACTTATGCATCCAATCGAATTAAAGATCTAGAAACAGATCTTGAAAAATCAAGCAAGAAGAATGAAGGACTTGAAGCTGCTATCATCTTTATGCAAGCAGAGCTAGAAGCATCAAGTAAGGAGAATGAGGAACCTCTACAATCCTTTGAAAAGGAAGGCCTTGAAGCAGAAATTATCTCTCTCAAAGAAGATCTGGAAAAATCAAATAAGAAGAATGAAGAGCTGGAACAAACATGTGAAGAAAACGAAAATTGGTTGAAAGAAGAGATCTTAAATCTGAAGGATCAAGTTGAAGATGGAAGAAGAAAAGAAGAAAGCATGACAAAGCAATGTCAAGACTTGGAGGTTGAGGTAAACATTCTTAAAGGTAAATTGGAAGAAAAGGTAAAACTGTTGAGGTTTCATGATAGTACTAATATTCTGGACAATATTCTGAGTAATCAAAGGTCTCCTGCTATCAAACATGGTCTTGGTTTCCTTGAAACTGTTAAAGGAGAATCTAGCTCACAAGGAAGTGCCAAAAATTCAGAAGATCTCAATGCAAAACCTGATGTGTTGAAAGAAACAAAAGATCAACCAACAATCATGAATTCTCAAAAGAATTCATTCAAGAACGTTGAATGTTTTAAATGTCATAATTATGGGCATGTTGCAGTAAATTGCAGGAGCAGATCATTTCAGCCACAAACAAACAAATTCTACTCAGAAAGGTACTCTAGCTTCTTCGGGGGATATTGTTTTTCATGTAACAAGTATGGACATAAATCAGCTGATTGTAAATGGAGGAAGAATAGAAATACTCATTATGATTCTTATGATTATTTCTCTGGCCACATGAGATGTTATGCTTGTAATAAGTATGGACATGTAGAAAAAGAATGCAAGATGAACAGATCTGGGAAAGTGGACAATTTTCAGCACACTGTTGGAAAGCTCAAGCAAATTTGGAAAAAGAAGGAGGACCGATCAGAAACGTAGGGAATTCAGACGCTACTGCAGTCATACACTTCTGGAAGCTTACTTCTCCGATTGACTGCAGGAATGATGTGGGATACATTATGAGATTTAGTAATGTATCGTCACAAGGGGAGCAATGCATGATGACTTTCATGGTTGATTTGATTATTCTGGTTATGTTTACTTCTGACAACACATCTGATGTGGAAAGGACAGGTACAGGAGGTACAAGCTCAGGAAGAAATGAAGGAAGATGGAAATTTTCTATGCTTCACTTTCCATACGCAGGTTTCATTAACTAAAGTCGCGTATACACGCGAGTTCCAGAAGACGCAGTCGCGTATGCATTGATGATAAGAAAATTTATCTGATAGCTGAAGATCTGAAGCAGAGGTCCAGGGGGAGCATCAGTCTGACTGCTGATGATTGCATTGTTAGCATCATTCTAGTTATACTCATGATAATGAAATGATGCATGGGTTCTTGTGTTGAAGATTATGGATGAAGCCTGGTTGCTTTATGATGAAGAGCATTCATTGTTGAGATGAAAGTCTTATAGTTCAGAGATGAGGACAGATCATGCAGAGATTGTTGTTAATGACTTGCTGTTGAAGGTGTCTCAGATTGCACAAGTTAAGGAAGAAGCACTGGTTTAGGGGGAGTAGCAGGTTTAATTCTAATGATTGCATTGTTGGAAATATGACTGCTTATTCTTTGCTCTTGGTGATACTCATGCTCAAATGATGATGATTTAGTACATGGATTATTATGATGAGATTTTGAGCCCTGGTTACTGATAAGTATCTTTGTGTGGATGAGTTGGATATTGTTTGTTTCAGATCATATAGAGTTTGGTTGCTATGGTTGAGATCTTTTTCCTACATATGTTAATTCATGTTACATCTTGAAGATCATGGTGATTTTGGACCACATGGATGATTGCCTGACACATATCTGAAGATGTTGTTCTGGTATGATAATCTTTTGGAAAGAATGTATTGATGCTGCAAAGGATCTGAAGGCTTGGTTACTAATGGGCTTATGCTACAACCATTGGATGACGCTTGAAGACACAACTACACTATTATGTTATATCTGTAGTCCAGGGAAGCAGTCAAATATCTCAGAAAGAAGCTGAACATTGTCTTTTCCTCATAGAGAATCAAATCTGCATAAATTTTAGAAGATGGCTTGGGATACGCGGGTTTCTTGAAACACAGTCGCGTATGTACGCGAGTTCCTGCACATAAACCCGCGTATGGTTGGTTGCTGACAATTTTTTGGATGGTTCAGCATTCTTCAGCACAGCTGCAGTGCTGTCTGGTATCTCTGATACTGTTTGGTATCTCTGGTGGTGTTCCAGTTCTCATAATTCTGTTTCTAATGTTTTGATGAAGATGCCTTGATGATTTGTTGGTGAAAATGTTCAGGTTGCACAAACTAAGGGGGAGCCTTAGTCATATGAAAAGGATGCATGGTTGCACAGATTCAGGGGGAGCATTAGCTTTGCTGAGTATAATGCAGTGTTGGCATCATGATGGTTCTGAAATATGTTCTCTTTCTTGAGGACTTTTTGGTATTGGTTATGAAAAGTCATATTTGTATTTGTATGAAAAGGTCTGGTGGAGACCCATGTTGTAAAATTGTAATATTCAGTCATGTAAGGACTTGTCATTTTTGTAAACCCACTTGGTTGGGTAGCTGAGTCAAATTTGTAAACCCACTTGGTTGGGTAGTTGAGTCTCATATGTAAATCCATGTGGATGGATAATTGATGTAAGTATGAGTCTTTGGTGATAGGAAGTTCATAGATTCATGTACTTCATTGACAAAAATGTTTGAAGATTCGGCCTTGAAATCGGGAGTTTGTACTTCGGCCCACATATCGAGATCACAGATATTTTCTTCCACATGAGGAGAAAAGGAGGAGAGTATGTTGGTTTTTGATCCGCCCTTTGCCCTTGATGTCAAAGGGGGAGAGTGACATGGTGTTCAATTGGTGTCAAAAATGGAGAGAGTGACATGGTGTCATTGTATTCTTAATGTACCTATCTGTTGTGGTAACCAAACACCATCGTGGTTGCCATCAAGTCCAAAGAGGGAGATTGTTGGAAATATGATGCAGAGTGTTGTCCTTGATGGCAACCCACTGAATGAAGATGAAGACATGCGGCCGTTGACATGTGTTGTCCTTGATGGAAAACCACACGATGAAGTTATGCTTGACTTGATGGACTTAGTAAATGATGTAAATCTGATATGATATAATGTTTGTTGACAATATAATGCTAAGTGTTTTCCTTAAAAGGCAACCCACCTGATGAAGATGATGACAACTTACTTGATGAAGTTGTGCTTGAGAGAATATGTTCCTGATGAAGAAAATATGATGTTTCTACAGTGTGTACAAAAGACTATGAAGAAAGGATTTCAGAATGTACTCAAAGTATGATGAAAAAGAGTATGTCTCTTGGTATACGCGTATTGGCCTAAGGGAAATCGCGTATACACGCGGAAAGGCACGTGCCAAATCGCGTATGGGCAAAAGCGCTCAAAAAGTGCAAAACCAAGGGTAACCACCATGGTATTAACCCATTGAATTGGGTAATGATCCGCCTAAATTGACCCCGTCCAGATAGTTTTGGGCTTATGGTATTTTTTTGATCCATGGTATTGAAAAAGGGGCTCATGGTATTGACAAAGGGTAATCATATATAAGGAGAAGAAATTCATTGTGCAAATCATGAGTGTGAGTGCAAGATGTCTGAGCTTGAATGAATACTTCTCTCTGAAGTATATCTGAATGGAAAGGGTTACACTTGAATGATAAATCTGAATGTATGATGCACCAATGATGAAGAAGGGGATCTAGATCTGAATTGCTCTTGTATTTGCTAGATCTGATCATGGAAGGCTTAGATCTGTGATAAGGCGAGCATCCAAAGCATTTCATCACATCGAAGAAAAAATTAGATCAGGCGAATATACGATCGATGAAGTATCTTTTCTGTAATGATTGAAGATCTATATTTTTCTTCGCCGCGGGGAGGAAGAGCGCGTATATACGCCGACTTCGGCGAAGAGAAAGCGCGTATCATGATAAATATACAGACACATGGTTTGTGTGGACGGAGACGCGTATATACGCGACATCAGTGAAGTAAAAGCGCGTATGCATACTAGGGTTTGCTGAAGCAAGGGGTATGAAATATTTGATCTGTTCTGCTGTGTTTCTGCTATCTGATCTGTGCTGATATGAATCTGTTGATGATGTATGGTTGTGCTTAAAAGTATGGAAAGGGTTCGGTCACAAAAGTGTAACCCAGCTTCACGTTTCCGCCCATGTACCATATATATATATATATATATATATATATATATATATATATATATATATAACTGAATAATGTTTAAAAAATACAATTGTAATATAAATGTCATGGATCAGCTAGTGGTAATACAACATCAATATCAGTACTAGTGGTCGATGGTCCAGCCTCATCTCCATGATGACTGTTGGTAGATGCTAGTGGAGGCTCATGCAAATCTGGCATGGCGCGAGGCTGTGAACGATCATGAGATGATGGTACGCTGCGCCTCGCAGACTGTCTATCATGTGCTACGGCTCGATCGTAATGTGCAACAGTCCTCATCAGTCATGTAAAAGTTGTCGTAACTCCTACGACATGCCACATCAGGCTGTACATGTCACGCAGCATGCCTTTCCACATCCGTAATAGCTTATCATCGGCCTCTATGTCTCTAAAATCAACGGGCCTAATGCCCACCTCAACAATCAATGCAATGAGTTGGTCGCCCATATCCATCCTGTATCTAGCATCACTAAGACGTCGACCGCGCACCGGTGCACTAGAAGGAGCAGGTCTCTAATCTGCACCGGCCTCCTGATGATCCTCGAAAATATCTGGCATGCCCTCATCCTCATCAGGATCCACACTTGGATCAGGTGCTGGTGGCGGCATCTCCTTGCCATCAAAAGAGCCAATGTCTGCAAAATATATACAAGTACACAACAATAATTAGAGGATTTTATTACACAATTTAATAAAAAGAAGTTAAAGAACATATTAAAATAAATTTAAATAAAATATTAATATTACCTCTATCATCTAGCGGCTCATCATCTATGAAGAGGATGTTGGCACACCCTTGCCAATCCAACCCCACATAAGGACAGGGGAAAAAAATGAAGGAATGCTCATCAACACTGGCTAGCAACTCCAGTGCATCATCTGATATCCTCGCTGGAAAAAGAGTCTCCTCCCTCTTGGGCATCATCTACCCCCACATGTGCATACGTGCCTCAGTAATCATCCTACGAGGCTGCCTAAGAAAAGAAGGCCTCGTCTATGGAAACCTCTCAAAAAATAAACAAAAAATCTCTGAAGCAAAAGGAAAGTTGACCCTCCCTTGTGCATGAGCATGACATCTATCTAATGCTGTACAGAACTGCCGCAAAAAAATGGTAGACCACCTAACAAGTCGTGGCTACTGTAGTAAAGAATCAACATAATATAAAAGTTGGCAACTAATGTGTTTCCCGTCACTGGTGTTGTGCGAAATAGTCAAAATGATAAGTGAGAGACACTAGACCTCCTCACGACCAAACGCACCAATACATAACTACCCTCCAGTGACCAGAAACTCTGCAGGAGATACTAAATTTTCTCCAATGTATCTCTAGAAGTAAACTAACTGACTCCCTGCCACACAACCAGCTGGAACCTCAAGGAACAAGGGAAAATCCACCCCTCTCCTTGATAGCCCTGTAATAAAATATACATCCTCCTTAGTGAGCATGTAGATTTGGTTGATACCAACCCAGAAAGCCTGTTGCTGGGCATTCCACCTTCGGATAAGATGTCTCAAAAACAAACTATGGGACTTTAGGGAAGTAGCCTCCTAATAGAACTTGAGGAGGCCTACCTGCCTAAGGAGCTCCTGCATCGCTGCTGTAATAGGGTGAGGGTACGCATCTCTCTCCCTCTCTCTTTCCTCCCACAGGCAAACCATGTTATACTGTTCCTCCTGTTGTTGTTGTTGTTTCCCCTCTTCTCTCCTTTCACGTCTCTGAATGATTGACATATTAAACACAATTTTTTTATTAAATGACACATGTATTTACAAATATATGTATATATTTATTTTTTGAAAAATAAATAAAACAATAATCGGTGCTCGAAAAACACAGTCACGCACCAGTCCTGGTGCGTCTCCCCACAGAGCGCACCGGATACGGTGCACCTCATGATATTGACCGTACTGGAAGCGGTGCTCCAGAAAATGTTTTTAGCGCACCATTGACTACATGCGGTGTCAGGAGGCCGGTACGCTTACTTCACTATCTGCCCGGGGCTTATAACTAAGTCATCACACCACCCTTCTACCACCGTACATAGTTGTTGGTGTGGTATTTTAAGAGGACGCACCGTTGACCTAGGACAAATACGGTAAGTCATGCACTGACAAAAATAGCCAACCCAAGCCTATTAACTTAGTCAACGCACCACATCACCTAAATTCAACTAGGTCAACGGTGCGGCCAGGTAACCGACGACACTGCTCTTTTTAAAGAAATTTAAATAACATGGTGCACCTTTGGTATTCACCCCAGAATCGGTACAGATACCCTTAGCACTGGTTTACCAGCCCAAACCATTGACAATGTCAAATTGCGGTTCCGATGCGCTGAAAACATTACCTGCCCCGGGGTGGAGAATTCCATCAATGCACCGAGTTGTCGCTAAACACCATTGTCAACGGTGCGGCCTGGTAACCGACTGCACTTCAGTTTTTAATTTTTTTTAAATTAACACGGTGTGCCGCACGGTACCGCGCCAAAACCGGTGTGGATATCGTCAACACCGGGTGCGGTGCGGCCTGTAAATTTACAGGCAACACCGCAAACCGGTGCGAGCTGAATAGTACGGGTGCACAACGTGACAATTTTTTATTTTTTTTTAATGGTTAATTTTAAGTTTTTTTCAAATTCTAATCCGCTAAAAGGTTTAATTATGAAAAAACAAGAAAAATACCTGTACATTTACCCGTCGAGGAGGCATATTGGCTATACAATTTGCAAAATAAAATTTTTCCATTGTTTTATAAAATTCAAGCTGGAGATTGGTGGCAATGCAGAGCAGCAGTGCATGCAATAAGTGCAATGGGAGCACGGATGTCAGTGTGGCTTAAACAAGGATAACTTGCACCGGTGCTTGAGAGCTCTGTAGCACTGACAAAAGTGATAAATGCGGTTTTTTGGCCGTAATTTTTTTTTATTTAACCCTGTTCCTGTAGAAACTTATATAACTGATACGTTATACATCCGAGATTCTCCTGATCACACACTATTTGACTTAATGCACAATACAGAATTTATTCTACCATTGATCATTAATTGCGAAAATAAAAACAATCGCATGCGCACATTAAAACCATAAACATTCACACATATGAACACAGTATTTTATGGGAAAGCTTAAAGTTGAAAACCCCCAACTATCTAAGCATATTATATGTCACTGAATCATGTAACAATCATTATACAAAGCTCCTCACAAGCTCTCAGTACAATCTCCAATTGCTACACTCTAATCAGGTCCGATCTAGCAAAACACATGCTCCAATCTCTGCCACCGGCTAGCCTGCCTCTACTGCGCAATCAATGCTGAAGAATGGCTCTGAATGAACTCGAATTGGTTAAGAATTTCTCAGGCAATCCTCATTGGCATCTCCAACCATGTGTGGTGCAAACTCATGCAACATTATAGTCACAACTGATAGTCACACTGCTCTTTCACCTACCTCTTCACTGATCTCCACTGAAACTGTCCATGCACTGTAGTTAACTGATTTATTCTTTAGTTGATTAATGATTTAATAATTAGTGATTAATTAATAATTAATTCACACCACTCTCACTAGTGTATTAATCAGTTAGACTAGATACAACTAGCTCAACTATGTTTAACTCAATTAAACTGAACACAACTCCACCGACTACCTCAATAACTCCACCAAACTCTGTCACATGAGTTCTAACTGAAGTATCCATGCAATAGCTCCACTTAACCCTCAGGAATAGTGTAATTCCTTCTGTCATCTCCTATGCCACATCTGTGCACTTAACTGAAGTGCTCCAAGAGAATAAGATAATGTTTATAGTCCAAATATTATTAAGAGCTAATAATATTCGACATATCTATTTTTGGACTAGCAATCTAAAAATAGATTCCGCCCAATATGTCTAAAAATAGAAGTCCATATATTTTTCCAACTTGACCAACCATCCACAAATAGCATCTTGCAACTCATAGAATATGATCGACATGTCTAAAAATAAACATAGTCTAAAAATAGACTTGCGCCAAAAATAGCCTGCAGGCCCACTTAGTGAAGGCGACTCTTTTCACTAAGCTCATCATCTTGTTGCAATCTCAACACTCCCTCTAAACAAGATAGGGATTATCTGCCACCCCGATCCTGCCCCTGTGGTATTTTAATTTGCTCTTGGTGAGCGCCTTCATCAAGATATCAGCATCCTGATCCTCCGTGGGAATGTATAAAAGTAACATGATCTTCCGCTGCACACAATCTCAGATATGATGATACCGGATGTCAATGTGTTTAGATCTATCATGAAATACTAGATTAACCAGGAGTTTGATGCAACTCTAATTATCACAATATATCATAGTAGGATCTAAGTGTGAACCGAACAACCCGACCAGGATCTTCCTCATCCATATAGCCTCGCATGCAACCAAACTTGCTTCCATATACTCAGCCTCTGCTGAACTGAGTGCCACAGATCTTTGCTTCCTACAGTACCAAGAAACTACCATCGACCCGATACTGAAAATCCCTCCAGATGTGCTCTTTCTATCCATTGGGCTCCCTACCAAATCTGCATCCGTGAAGCCACACAAGTTCACCTCATCCGACTTTCTGTACCATAATCCATATCCCGATGTGCCTCTGAGATATCTCAATACATGCTTTCCTGCCTTCCAAAAGAACTTGGTAGGCTTAACCATAGCTTGTGAAAGCTGGTTAACAACATAGCAAACGTCAGGTTGTGTATTGACTAGATACATAAGCGACCCCACCAACTGTCGGTAAAAAGTGGAATCCACTACCTCTGCCGATGTAGCATCCTCTTTCCTCCATCCACCAGGAAGAGGAGTGTCGATAGGCTTGCAGCCATGCTCGTTGAACTTCTCCAGTATCTCCCGGGCATACTTGCCTTGAGACAAAAACAATCCATCACTGCGTTGCCAAATTTCCAATCCCAGGAAATAATGAAGGAGGCCCAAGTCCTTCATCTCAAACTCCTTTGCAAGATCAGCCTTGCATGAGTGTATCAACAGTTCATCACCTGTCAAAATTAAATCATATACATAAAGTACAATGATCAGCAACTTACCATCCACCACAATCTGGTAAAGGTTAAGATCCGCCTCACTCTTGGAGAATCCAAGTCCGGTGAAATAACTGTCTATCTGTTTGTACCAAGCACGAGGTGCTTGTTTCAACCCATCTGATTCTCTTTTGAGCACTGCACACATGCGGCTTCACATTCTTCGGATCTCGAAACCTTCGGGCTGCTCTATGTACACCTCCTCCTCAATCACTCCATTGAGGAATGTGGTCTTCACATCCATCTGATGAATGTGCCACCCCATCTGCCCTGAGAGAGCAAGAATCATCCGTATGGAAGAATACCTTGCGACAGGTGCAAAGGTTTCCTCATAGTCGATCCCCTCAATCTGTGAGAAGCCTCGGGAAAAAAACCTTGACTTGTACTTCTCCACACTCCCATCAGCTTCTTGCTTCACTTTGTAGATCCATCTCGAACCTACCACTGATTTCCCTTCCGGCCTTGGGAAAATCTCCCATGCACTGTTTCTGACAATCGAATCATAGTCTTCCACCATGGAATCTACCCATGCGGGATCCTCCACAGCTTCCTCAAAAGAGGATGGCTCCGTCACGATACACTTGCTCATAAGAGCCATGTATCTAGTATGCCGGTCAGGTGACTGTGTCTGTCTGTGCTGTGATGTAGGTGCTCCTACAATCTTCTCTGCATCCTGAATCAGTTGCTCAACTTGTATAGTGCGCTTCTGCCCTCTGATGGTTGGCGCTGCATGAGTGGTCTCTTCCACTCCATGAATCTCCTCTTGTGGCTGATCCACATCCTCAGGCTCATCCTTTGGAACTAATAGCTCCTCATCTGCATGCAAGTGTGGCTCCCTCTCAAGCGAACACTTCATGGATTTCTCCTCATGAAATTTGATATCCCATCGCACAACAGTCTTGCGACTGTCTGGCAAATACACATGATAGTTGTGGGGCGTATCAGTGTACCCAAAAAATATTCCAACCTCTGCAGTCAACTCCAGCTTCTTCCTGGCATCCTTAGTCACATGAATGTAAACAGGTGAACCAAAAATCCTCAAATGGGAAATATCAGGCCTCTTACCAGAAAACGCCTCCTCGGGTGTACTCATGCCAAGTATCCTGTGAGGACAACGATTTTGCACATAAACCGCAGTATTGCATGCCTCAACCCACAAGTGTATGGGAAGGCCCTAATCATGCAACATCACCCATATAGTACCCAAAATCATTCTATTCTTTCACTCAGCGACCCCATTCTGCTGTGGGTTATGAGGCGCTATGAGCTCTCTTCGAATTCCTTCTGCGCTGCAAAAGTCATTGAATTCTCCAGAGATGAATTCACCACCATTGTCACTCCTAAGAGCCTTCACCTGCTTCCCTGATTATTTCTCAACCAGTGCCTTGAACTCACAGAACTTTGAGTATGTCTCACTCTTCTTTTGCATGAAGAAGATCTAGCACTTCTGAGAAAAATCATTAACAAATATCACATAGTACTTGTGCTTTGCTGTCGAAGCTACTGAGAAAGGTCCACACACGTCTGTGTGAATTCTCTCAAGGATTGTCATGGCACGAATATCCTTCTCATGAAAGGTGGCTTTCACAAATTTTCCCAAAGTACATCCCTTGCACTGATCTGACTGTGCAAGTGTACCTTTGGGAAGCCCGGTAGAAATCTGCTGCAAAATTTTCAAAGCACCATGGTGAAGATGGCCCAATCTCCTGTTCCATAGCTCGCCTTCATCCCGGCTCACCACTCCTTCTGCCTTACCTGCCATTGTTGCGTAGCCATCTACCTGCAATTGATAAAGGTTATTAACTCGAACCCCTATCCTTCGGGTTTCACCAGTTGCCTTACTACACAGGAAAGCCTTTCCCTCGCTAAAAACAACATCATATCCCTTGTCTTCCAACATAGCCATAGAGATAAGATTCTTCTTCAATCTTGGAACATGCATCACTTCCTTCAATACGAAGGGTTTAACAGACTCCCTCTCAAAGGAAATGGTACCGATACCAGTCGCACTTTATCTACCATCATCACCCATCTCGATGTGCACTCCAAGATCTTTCTCATCTAGAGCAGTAAACAAATATTTGTCTCCAGTCATGTAAAAAGACACACCATTGTCAAGAAACCACACTGAACCCATCATACTTGAGACCAAGCATGCGATCAGTGAAAAATCTAGCTCAAACTACGAGGCTAAGGCCTCTCCAGCTACATATCTAGCAGTCTGCTTATTTTTCTTATTCTGTGGACAATTTGTGGCATAATGTCTGTGTTGGTGACAGTGAAAGCACTTCACCTTTGACATGTCCTGCTTCTTGCCTTTCGCACCGGATTGATAATAATTCTTCTTGCTCTTACCCTTCTTTGCTTTGGCAACCAAAGCACAATTTTCTTCATATACACTCTTCGATGAAGATCCGTCCCTGGTACTCCGCCTTATCTCCTCTTGCACAAGATCTGACCAAAGTCGCTCCCATCCTGGCAATTTCTCCCGACCATTGACAGAGTCCTAATAGGAATGCAAACTCTTCGGAAGCCCAAGGAGAGCCAAGCTCACCAAGTCCTCGTCATCTACAGTAACCCCCACACTTCCCAGCTCATCCCTACGCTGGAAAAACTTCGTGAGGTACTTGGGTATACTGTCACCTTTCTCCATTTTTATGTTCCTGAGTTTATCCTTGAGCGCCAACTTCCTCTGGTCGCTCTTGCTTTGGAATAAATCTATCAAAGCTTTCCACATCAAGAATGGAGAAGCTTTACCATGAAGGTTGGACACTATGTGATCCTTCACACCTTCCAACAAAATTCTTCGACACTTTGCTGTATTCTTTTGCCATGCATTAAGTGCGGTAGCATCGCTAGAAGCAGGTTTTGGAATTTCTGCATCTATGAACTCCTTCAACCCATTGTCATCCAGCACCGTGTCCATCCTGTCCTTCCATGAAATATAATTTGAGCTTCCCTCAAGGGCATACTCCAATCGCAATCCGTTGAAAGACATCTCAAATTCGACACCAAGAAAACACTGCTGCAAATTCGAATTCCACCAACACAAAACTCAATCGCTTCAATGTTTTGCAATTTCTCCAATGATCAATATTGCTCTGATTCTATGTAGAAATTTATATAACTGATATGTTATATGTCCTATATTCTCTTGATCACACATTATTTGACTTCATGCAAAATACATAATCTCTTCTACCATTGATCATTAATTGCGGAAATAAAAACAATCGCATGCGCACATTAAAACCATAAACATTCACACATATGAACACAATATTTTATAGGAAAGATTAAAGATGAAAACCCCCAACTATATGTATATTATATATCATAGAGATCATGTAAAAATCATTATACAAAGCTCCTCACAAGCTCTCAGTACAATCTCCAATTGCTACACACTAATCAGGTCAGATCTAGAAAAACACATGCTCCAATCTCTGCCACCTGCTAGCCTGCCTCTACTGCGAAATCACTGCTGAAGAATGTCTTTGAATGAACTCAAATTGGTTCAGCCTTTCTCACACAATCCTCATTGGCATCTCCAACCATGTGTGGTGCAAACTCATGCAACACTATAGTCACAACTGATAGTCACACTGCTCTTTCACCTACCTCTTCACTGGTCTCCACTGAAACTGTCCATGCACTGTAGTTAACTGATGTATTATTTAGTTGATTAATGAGTTAATAATTAGTGAATTAATTAATAATTAATTCACACCACTCTCACTAGTGTATCAATCAGTTAGACTAGATACAACTAACTCAACTATGTTTAACTCAGTTAAACTGAACACAACTCCACCAACTACCTCAATAACTC
The DNA here is from genome assembly GCA_034641835.2 of Pinus albicaulis. Lineage (NCBI taxonomy): Eukaryota > Viridiplantae > Streptophyta > Pinopsida > Pinales > Pinaceae > Pinus > Pinus albicaulis. Next base: position 61,806,960 of record MU968411.1, on the reverse strand, counting down.
CACCAAACTCTGTCACATGAGTTCTAACTGAAGTATCCATGCAATAGCTCCACTTAACCCTCAGGAATAGCGTAATTCCTTCTGTCAGCTCCTGTGCCACATCAGTGCACTTAATTGAAGTGCTCCAAGAGAATAAGACAATGTTTATAGTCCAAATATTATTAAGAGCTAATAATATTCGACATATCTATTTTTATACTGGAAATCTAAAAATAGATTCTGCCCAATATGTCTAAAAATAGAAGTCCATCTATTTTTCCAACTGGAACAACCATCCACAAATAGCATCTTGCAACTCATAGAATATGATCGACATGTCTAAAAATAAACATAGTCTAAAAATAGACTTGCACCAAAAATAGCCTGCGGGCCCACTTAGTGAAGGTGACTCTTTTCACTAAGCTCATCATCTTGTTGCAATCTCAAAAATTCCGGTGTGCGGGGTTTTTATTGGCGTACCGGTGCGTTTGCACTATGCTGCCCGGGGCAGTTTCTATTTTCGTGCACATTTAGGAGGCACCGAGGCTACGTAGCGATAATGCATCGGTGCTCTACAGTAATAAGACACATCTGGAACGCTATCCAGTGAACCAATGATTTGTCCGGTTTTTTGGCCGTAATTTTATTTTTTTTAAACCCTTTTTTGATGCGTGGCATTAATGGAGCCCCGATGTGTTTTCGTCATTCCGCACCGAGCAGTTTCAGTTCCACGTGCTTTTTATGAGACGCTGGGGTGGCTTAGCGGTAACACATTGGTGCTCTACAGTAATAAGATGCACCAGGAACACTGTCTGGTGAACCAATGATTTGTGCGGTTTTTTGGGCGTAATTTTGTTTTTTTTTAACCCTTTTCTAGTGACCAGAATTTATGGGGCCCCGGTGCGTTTCACTCATTTTGCGCCAGGCGGTTTCTGTTCCACACACTTTTTATGAGACATTGGTGCTGACGAGTTGACACGCACCGGTGCTCTTCCTTAATAAAAGGCATCAGGCGGGTGTGTACGGAGTGCATGGTTTACAGTGTGCCAATGTTTTATGTGGTTTTTTTTCCGTAATTTTTGTTATTTAACCATCTACAGGTGTGCGCATTTTATGGACGCCTGGTGCGTTTTCTTTATTCCACACCAGGCGGTATCTGTTTTCGCACACATTTTTGGAAGCACTGGTGCAGTAGACATTTAAGGAACCGGTGCTGTATAGGAATATGACTTATCGAGCGAGGGTATTAGGAGCGCACGGTTCCTGGCGTGCCTATGTTTTTTGCGATTTTTTAACCGTAATTTTTTATTTATTTAACCCTATGTAGGTGCATGGAGATTTCAGGGTGCCCCAGTGCATTTAAGGGCGACCCGGGTGGTGTCAGTTTTCACGTGTTTTTTATGAGGCGCCAGTGCGGAAGTTATGTAAAATACCGGTACTCTATAGAATTACAACACACCGGGTAGGTGTGTACGGAGCACACGGTGTCCGGTGTGCTTATTTTTTAACCGCACCGGTGCTATGTCGTCTTGAACGCACCAGTGTGTTTTGCGGTGATAAGAGCACCAGACGAAATACATCTGCAAAAACCTCCGCCCACCAACCTCCTCTAGGAACCTTTGCTAGAAATGGATGTCTGGGGTATTTTTATAAGGGGTTTCTCAAAAACATCCACTAGAGGGTATTTTCCTTGTAGTGTGTCCTTGGTTGGGAGCCTTCTTCATTTTTCCCTTCGCTGAAAGAGAGACATTCTCCTCTTCCTTCTCTACCTTCAGTCCCTTGCCACTACTTCTAGTAGTACCGTCAATGAAACCGAGATTCAATTCCTCTTGAGTGAAGTCACTCGATAGGTGTTCCCAATTTGGTATCTTACCATGTCTAATAATCACCTAAATAAAGGTTCACCATTCCTTGGTAAACCCATTTATATTTGTTCTTACCATTTCGCCCTCTCCTGACTTCTCTTCATCTGCTGCAAGTTCATCTCTGACAACCTGAATCCTGGTGAGAGAGGATTTTACGTTATCACCCTTCTGCATCTTGACCATCCTCAAATTCTCCTTGAGTATCATCTTCAAACTCTTACAAATACCTTGGTATAACTTGACAATGGTATCCAACATCTCCTTTACATTTCCCTTCTCTGCAATATGTGGGACGATATGATCCCATAATCCATTGAGGACCATCCTCTTAGCCTTGGCCATGTCCTTGTAATCATGTAATAATATATGATCTGTTGGTACAATGACAATTTTTTTCCCAAACTCCTTCAGACCTTTCTCATCTAATATAAATAACATCCTAACCTTCCAGATGCCAAAGTTAGAGGCTCCATCCAACCTGTCATGATCTCTTTGTCCTACTGCAACCATCTTCTCTAAAAATTGAAAATGGGAAATATGCTTCTCCTTTTGGAAAATAAAATTGGCCTTGTCCTCTACAGCTCGCATTGGAAAAATACTACTAGGAATTCAAACTAATCTCCAAATCCTCCTTTGAAAAGTCACACTGGTTGATGCTTCATTCCTGGGAAACTCTCTCTACCTTCGGGACATCCTCTAACACTGGAACTGTAGAAATTTATAAACACAATAACATATTTCTGGATTCTCCTGATCTAATAAATTAATCTTATATTAAAGACATAATCCTTCCACTTAATTCTTTGCGGAAATTAAACCACCAATTGCAGAACACATATGAATTAAAATCAATCGCACATAACGAGATGTTTTACCAGGAAAGCTTAAAGCTAAAAACCCCAACTATAATATATTATGTATATCAATGGAACATGTAACAATCTCATAAAAATCTCAGCTCATAGAGCTCTCAGTACAATATACAATCGTCACACACTGTCATGCATAAATTTTCATATCTATGCACCAATTTCTTGCCTCCTGACAGCTTGCCTCCACTGCGCAATCCCTGCTCAAGAAGAAACCTGAATGAATTTGACCTTTCCTTGCCTTGACTACAAAATCCTCGTAAGCATCTCCAATGTGTGTAGATGCATTGAATGCATCACTATAGTCACAACATATAGTCCGTCTCACCCTTTCACCTATCTCTCCACTAGGTCTCCATTGGATCTGACATGCAAGTAGTTAACTGTTGTATTTCTTTAGTTGCAAGTAAGACACTGCTTGTGAATTAATTAAATAATTAATTCACTCATATATCACTAGTGTATATTTAGTTACAACTAGCACAACTGAGTTTAACTCACTGAACTGATTTTAACTAAATAACAACTCACATAACTACTCTTCCAACTTTGTTATAACTTGCCACTGTCAGTTATAACAAAGTCCTCCATGCATGAGTCACCAACCACCCTAGGAATTGCGTAATTCCTTCATCCCACTAATGTACCACATCTGTTCACTGAAATAAAGTGCTCCAAGAGAGTAAGTTACAGTTTATCATCTGATTATTATTAAGGGCTAATAATAATCGACATGCATCTATTTTTAGATTAGCGATCTATAAATAGACTTCGCCCAATCTTCTAAAAATAGAAATTCATCCAAATATATAATTTTCTCAACCATCTAGAATCAAAATCCTGCTAATTTTAGAATATGCTCACCACTCTAAAAATAGATATATACCTAAAAATATCCTGTGTGGGCCCCACCTAGTTTAGGTGGTTAGCTTTCACTAGGATCAAGGAATGATTTTCCTGGATGCCAGTTTCACTGTTTCTTGTTGCAACATTCAACACTCCTTGTCAACAAGAAAGGACTCTCTTTGCATGTGCCCTGCAACTCCATGCATCAGCCCTACAACTCTTGTATGTAACACTTCTAAAACTAAATAGCCTCGAAAAAACTGAATCAGTATAATGCATCTGTCATCAAAGTATTTTGACCTCTACTTAGCTACTGCACATGTCTTTAGGAACCACTGCACTGTTGAACTCTACACCCATGCACTCTGCACTTGCTGTCAACTCTGATCCGCACTCCAGTATCTGACACTGTCACTTTGATCTGACTGCGTCAAACCAATTGATCATGCTACTGCTACTCTGTGGGCACCTCGTAGCCAGGTTCAATTCATGATATCCACACCATCTCAATGAATCCTTCCCAGAAATATCCACCTTAGCTTATTCATGCATGTCGCCCCACCTCTCACCTGGTGGTATAGCTGCATGCACTCCCTCTGCCCATTTGGCATGAAATTTCTCTACAGGAGTGGTTATTCCCACTCCATGTTCCTCATATTGTGGTTGCTCCACATCTCGAGGTTCACTCTTACCTGCATGCAAATGTTGCTCCCTCTCAAGCTTCAATTGCATGGCTTTCTCACACTTCCCAACAGTAGGAAGCTCCATAGAAATCCCATCTACTTCAAGTATTTAGAGATTCTTAACTTGAATCCCAACCTTCTTGGTTTTCCCTATTGCTTTGTGTCACAGGAAAACTTTTCCTTCACTAAAGACAACATCATAGCCTCTATCCTCTAACATTGCGACTGAGATTAAATTCTTCTTTAAACCTGGAACATGCACAACATATTTTAAATGAAAAATTTTACCTAACACCCTCTGAAAGGTAATGGTACCAATGTCGGTCACACTGTATCTGCCATCGTTGCCCAAATCAACATGCATCTAGAGATATTTCTCCACCAAGTCACTGAACAATTTCTCATCTCTCGTCATGTGAAAGGAAGCACCACTATCAAAGTACCACCCCGATCCCACTGCACTAGACACCATGCATGCGATCAATGAGAAGTCAAGCTCAAATTGGGAGGCAAGAGCCTCACCAGCTGCAACTCCAACAACCATCTTATTCTTCTTCTTATGTGGACAATTGGTGGCAATATGTACAAACTCGTGACAGTGAAAACACTTCACTTTGGACATGTTATGCTCCTTTCCATCTTCACTGGTCTCAGATTTTGAATGGAATTTATTCCCATTCCTCTTCTTTGCCTTGGTAGCCAAAGAAAATTCCTCTTCATCATCATGATTTGATGAAGAGCCATCCCTGGTGGTCCACCTTATCTCCTCCTACACTAGATATGACCACAGTCACTCCCAATCCGTTAGTTTCTCCCGTCCATTGACAGAGCCTTGATAACTGTGCCAACTCTAAGGAAGCCCAAGGAGAGCCAAGCTCACTAAGTCATCATCCACAACACTGACTCCTACACTCCCAAGCTCATCCATGCATTGGAAAAACTTTGTCAAGTATACTAGAATAGTGTCGTTCTCCTCCATCTTGATTTTTCTGAGTTTATCCTTCAGCGCCAATTTCCTATGGTCACTGCTGCTTTGGAAAAGATCTATCAAAGCCGTCCACATTGCAAATGGAGTGGATTTCCCATGAAGGCTTGACACAATATGGTCTTTCACACCTTCCAACAAAATCCTTCTTGTCTTTGCTACTTTATTTTTCCATGCGTCAAGTACTGCAGCATTCGCTAAAGTGGGCTTAGGAACATCGCTATCAATGAACTCCTTCAAGCCATTATCTTCAAGCACTACCTCCATCCTATCCTTCCAAGCTAGGTAGTTCGAGCTACCCTTGAGTGCATACTCCAACCGCAACCCATTGAAATCCATTTCAATGTATACTCAACTTTCGCACCAAGAAATTCTTGCAGCAATTTCGAATTGTTCCACCAGCACAAAACTCAACACCGCTTCAATGTTGCAATCTCCAGTGATTAACACTTCTCTGATACAATGTAGAAATTTATAAACACAATAATTTATTTCCGTATTCTCCTTATCTAACAAATTAATCTTATGTTAAATACATAATCCTTCCACTTAATTCTTTGCAGAAATTAAATTGCCAATTGCAAAACACATATGAAGAAAAACCAATTGCACATAACAAGATGTTTCACCGGTAAATATTAAAGCTAAAAACCCCAACTATCATATATTATGTATATCAATGGAACATGTAACAATCTCATAAAAATCTCAGCTCATAGAGCTCTCAGTACAATATATAATCGTCACACACTTCCATGCATAAATTTGCATATCTATGCACCAATTTCTTGCTTCCTAACAACCTGCCTCCATTGCGCAATCCCTGCTCAAGAAGAACCCTGAATGAATTCGACCTTTCCTTACCTTGACTGTGCAATCCTCATAAGAATATCTAATGTGTGTGTAGATGCATTGAATGCATCACTATAGTCACAACAGATAGTGCATCTCACCCTTTCACCTATCTCTCCACTAGGTCTCCACTGGATCTGACATGCAAGTTTTTAACTGTTGTATTTCTTCAGTTGCAGGTAAGACACTGCTTGTGAATTAATTAAATAATTAATTCACTCATTTATCACTAGTGTATGTTCAGTTACAACTAGCACAAATGAGTTTAACTCCCTAAACTGAGTTAAACTAAATAAAAACTCACATAACTACTCTTCCAACTCTGTTACAAGTTGCCACTATCAGTTATAACAAAGTCCTCCATGCACGAGTCACCAACCACCCTAGGAATTGCGTAATTCCTTCAGCCCACTGATGTGCCACATCTGTTCACTGAAATAAAGTGCTCCAAGAGAATAAGTTACAGTTTATTGTCTGATTATTATTAAGGGCTAATAATAATCGACATGCATCTATTTTTAGATTAGTGATCTATAAATAGACTTCGCCCAATCTTCTAAAAATAGAAAGTCATCAAAAAATAAATTTTCTTAACCATCTAGAATCAACATCCTACTAATTTTATAATATGCTCACCATTCTAAAAATAGACATACGCCTAAAAATAGCATGTGTGGGCCCCACCTAGTTTACGTGATTATTTTTCACTAGGATCAAGGAATGATGTTTTCGGATGCCACTTTCACTGTTTCTTGTTGCAACATTCAACAAGAACACACACTACTGATCATAAAACACTCACTAGATGGAATAAAAATCTCACACTAGTAGATATATTTTCCTACAATGACCTTCTTCTACTAGATATTATGGCTTCCTTCCCTGTCACTAGGATGCTATAAACCCTCTGAGAATTTATGGAAATTCCCACTACTGAAAAATCTATGTGCTTTCTCTTCCTTGGCCTACACTGATATTCTACTGCAAAATATTTGTGCTTGAAATCTATATTCTATATATTCTCCACAAATCTCTTATATTCTCACTAGAAACCTTTTCTGACAATCTTACTGCCTGTTGCTACTTCTCTGAGACAATTCGTTCTTTTCCTCCATCCTGGATTGGAAATCAATTTATTTCCTATATGCAATTCACACTGCTTGACTGACCTGCACAAATATAGTTCTATGTGCTTTAGATATCCATTTTAACTACACAACCCCTACTTCCTTTGCTCTAGAGCATTTGATATGATCTTTACTACTCTGATACCATGTGAAATTTCCACGATTGCAATAAACTAGATATTTATCTTCTAACTACTATAATTTAGTTTTATTATGTAAATTACTTTACGAAAAATAATGATAAATTAAATATTGAAAACTTCACAGTAAAAAATGTTGTGGAATATAAAACTGGAATTGAGAAAATATTCACACACATAAAATATGACATAGTTATTTTTGGACAATTTTCCTTGGAAAAACCCTGAAGGGAAAACTAGTGCAACAGATAAGGGTTTTATTATTATTAATAAATTTGAGAGTACAATTAATTTGTTTCCTTTCACTAGAAAAACTCATCCTCATCTCATTGGAAAAAATAATCTAGAGACTATCTATATCCCTCTACTACTGGATCTGGCCCTCTCCCAACAACTCACACTCTATTAGGCTATTCACACTACCTCTGGGAAAAAGGCATTGCTACTCTATGGAAATTTGTCGAACCCTTAAACACCCTCTTAAAATTCATATTTCCTCCCTATACCTCCGTAACATACTAACTCTTCCTCCAAACAATATATGTTTCCTCTAGTAACTAAAACATGGCCGCCTATGACAACTTGCACTGGGAAATATGGCTACTCACACTAGTTGTAGTGGCCTCCTCTGCAGATGAATTTTATCTCCTCTTCTTGTCTCCCATACACTGGAAAATATTAAGGAAATATCTTCTAGACTTTTACTCAAAAATCTCTGTTGATCCCTTTGTGTCTGATGCTTCCCTAGCTTCAACTGCACCCTTGTTGAATACATACACTAGGTGGTTGAAATTCTTACAAAATACTCGGTGCACTTCTCCAAGCCTTTTGGCCTTCCCTTATAATATCTTGTTGGAGTCTCAAAATCCACGATTACATATTAACCGATGGATAATATAAACTTGACTTCATCGATAAAATCCTCTAGAGAAAAATTGAACTTCCTCATTAATTCACTTTAATTAACCACTTTTCTTAAGATAGACTTAGGAAATATTTTAATTATGGCTAATTAATTTAATTGAGACTTCTCCAAGTATTTTCTCGCAAAACCTTTTCTAGGTTTTGGATATCTCATGTTCCTTAGTATCTTAGAAATCATATAGACTAGAAAACATATCCAATGCTACCCAAAAAATAACTATAATATGCCCTAATGAGTGGCTAAAAGTATTATAGTGATTCTTCCATATCTAATACAATTTTTCATATGTTTTTAGCAAAAATATGATGCATATTATTCCAAAAAATATACAATGAATTTCAAATAGAAACATATGTGTAGAATTATATAATGTAGACTTACGCATAATGCCAATGTTATGACATGTAGCATATACAAGGAAACATTACCTCTCTATATACAAAGTATGGGCATGTGATTTTTTTCCATAGAAAAATACTCATAATTCCATTCATAAAAATAAAAGAAATTATATTTTGCATATACACTGAGAGTGTATTCAAGAAATTTTCACTCCTTTTCCTAAATGATCATGCCATAAGGATAAAAAACTTATCTGAAGTAAGACCAGAGACTTACAGATGCTAAAATAACACATAATAACTATTACAAGGAATAAACACCTAAAGAGAAAACATATACAATATACAAGAGAGATTTATTATAAAACCCCTATATATAAGAGACCACCATATGGGGCCAAAACCCTGCCCAAAAAATCACTGTCAAGCAGGTCCTTAGGCCAAACCATTGAATAACAAAACAAGTGAGCAAAGGGCATTGAGCATTGAGAGACGAAGACGATGAAAGCACATCGACCAAAGCACTGAAGAAAAATCTACAGAGAAAATAGCAAAACACCTTGAAGAATCCCCACAAAAGCAAAGACAGTGACAAAAACTTCATTTAGACAACAACAGACAAAAAAATTCTCACAAATCTAGCCCAATACACGTAGGCGAGCAGGAGCACTAGGTGGAAAAAATGGGACAATGATAAGAAACCTTAGCCATAGAATCCCAGAGAAACTCCATGAGTATAAAATAACTGAACCTAACCAAAGGAACAACGACGACTACAACTGAAAACCATAGAGGATCGGAAGTGACAATAGAAAACCCTGGTGCACAAAGCATAACGACCATAGAACACCAACACCCAAGCATGAAACGTGATGATGAGAGCACAAGCAGTGACAAAAACACCATGAGACGACATAGGTGAAGGCCACATCTAGGTAGGAGGAAAGAGGAAGCATGAACCGAAGGGCATGGGAAACTAGGATTCCTCAACCGTCAAATGTATGGACATGTGATGCTTTCCACAAGTTAAATATTACACTTGATTTTTTAATATTATAGTAAAAAATAAACATTATCCTATTATAATTAATATTTTTTATTTTATTTTAGAACATCATTTAAATATATTTTATATAATATAAGTATTCATATTTTTAATTATTTTATTGTATTACCACTTTACATCTATACTAGTGTGTTTCTTACTTGTTTGTTGAATTTAAAAAAAGAAAACATTTAAAAAAATTTCTTAACTAAAGAGGAAAAAACCCCAAGGAGAGAAGGATTCAAATCCCCATTTAACATGCAATGTAACATTGTCATGTATCTCTTCTTTCTTTGTTTAATTAGAATCACCTTTCACCCCACTAAAACTACTTTGTTAATTCATATTGTTTACTTACATCTCCTTCATTGAATCTCAAGTAGATTTGGGATTTTATTTCTATTTATGCTTAATAAGTTAAATGTAGTGTATATCATTATAGGACAAAATAAAGTTCTTTTGGTTGTTTTACATAATGGTGTATTTGGATGTCATTTTCCTCCTAATCACACTTAAGAATTGAAGGTCCTATAAATAGAATCTCATGTTAGGTTATTCTCTCTTCCCCCCCTAAACTTGAGTCTATTTTTTATTGCTTTTTTTTCTTGTAAAGAATGAAATATGAGAGCACACAAAATGAAAAACTTTGTTTATTTGGTCTGAAGGATGACTTAATAAAATATATATGTTGATTTATATATATCTATATAATGCACCAATCCATTATTTTAAAATAGTTTTGTCCCACTTAACAAAATTATTTCATTAATAGATTAATAACAAAATTATGAAAGAGTTTTCAAATTTGTCCTCTTTTGGTTGGTTAGTAATTTTTTTAGTCTTTCCCACTCTCTATTTACCATTGTCCTTTTTTTATTTACACCTATTAACCATACCATTACATAGTCTCATTCCTTTTGAAGAGTTTTTATTTTTTCTTAACTTTCTTCAACTTTGTGTTTGTCTCTAGTCTTTCCATGTAGTTACACACCTTTTATGAAGAGAACAAGAAGGATTTATCTTCATACCAACATGAAAAAATGGTTTTTTTTTTCTAAAATTTTATTATATATAATAATATGTAAATCATATTTCAAGAATATAAGACCATTTTATTATTTATAATGATATGTATTATATTATTTAACAAGATTCCATCATTCAATATCTAATAAATGAGAGAGAGAGAGAGAGAGAGAGAGAGAGAGAGAGAGAGATTTATAATGATATGTAAATCATATTTCAAGAATATAATACCATTTCATTATTTATAATGATATGTAAATCATGTGTATTATATTATTTAACATGATTATATCATTCAATCTCTAATAATTCTGTGTGTGTGTGTGTGAGAGAGAGAGAGAGAGAGAGACTGAGAGAGAGAGAGAGATTTATAAATACCCATGTTTTTTCCACCCAATGCTCCTGCTTGCGTACATGTGTTGGGATAGATTTGTGGGAATTGTTTTGAATTTAACATTCCTTTTAGACCAAATTTTAAAAACATGAAGACTTAGGAAAATGATTTGTTGCGATTTTCATCAAGAGAATCCTTATTATCCTTGTCTTCAATGTCTTACATATCTAAAACCACTTATGTCTATGATGGTTTTTCACAACTTTCCGAAACTTATTGAACTATGTAAGAAGGATTTTCTTCATTAAACTAATGGAAACTACAGGGAAATCAATCATGGACTATGAGATTCGATCCTTGACTGTGAACACCAAACATATCAAACTTGCATCATGATCTCCATCCAATATAGATTATATTATTGATCACCATAGCCCATGATTTAGTGTGTGATGAGTATGTTAAAGGTGTGAAATTTAATAACATTCTCCTTGAGTTTCATCTATTATTGAATATCACTTGGATATCACTACATGCCAATTGTTAATGATATTCATCAAGTTATTAAGTGCGTCATGGGAAAAACCTCACTAGTAATTAAATCCTATTTATCCAACTAGATTCCTTCATTTTCCATGGCTTCTACAAATATGTTACATGAACAAAGACATGGAAATATTTGAAAAATTCAAACTTTGTATCAATCACCTTGAGATGAGACAAGATTATGGATATTGGAGAAGATTTATAATAGCTTGAATTTCTTACTTGATGAAGTATAAGAGAGGTATAACTAAACATTAGAGAAATTTTGATGTCTAAAATGGGTCTTTTAATGAAGATAATAAAACAATAGTTAATATATTAAAATAAGATATGAATTTAAATGGAAAGAAATAAAACTATCATTTTTATCATATTTTTGACATATCCCAGTTTAGGTTTATTCAAATTTCAAGTGTTGGCACTCATTGGACGTATAGTTTAATTTTTCATCCAACAAGTACCAACTCTAAAAAAATTTAACTGAATCATATTAAGATAGACTAGAAATAAATTAAAAAGGAAACATGTTTTTTTATGTGCTTTTGTACAGCTAACAAATGCCTACACTTGAAAAGAAACACAATTTGTTTCCTAAGTTTTTCCATTTTACCTTGATGATGTTGACGATGATGATTAATTTCCACTAAGACTTATATGGTCTATTGGAAATTCAGAATGTAAGAGATTAATTGAAATTCTTTAACATTTTATTTCTATGCTAAAAAAGAAGTGAGAGAAGCATTCCCAGATCACCATCCATTTGCTAACTTAGAAGGTTAATAAGGTTGGTAGTATGAAAAGTACTTTGAAAATTAGATTGAATGTGAGTATGATATCGAAAGAATAAGAGAAACTCATTTTCATCTTCGATCCTCTTAGGAATGCACATGTGACAAACTCTTTCATCCCATGACATTTTGGGAATTGACCAATGCCCAATTTCACTATGAAACTCATGATTCTACTGGTTATTCACTACTTTGTTTCTCTTCTCCATTTGCTTATGTGCATTTATATGTAATAAATTATTTTCCTTACTAATGGTAACCATACTTACTTTTCCCTAGATTCCAACATTGATTTTGTTGCTAGTAGTATTGGACTCAAGTCTTAATCATATGCAAGCATAAATATTGAGTCTAGAATAGATACAGCATTGGTGGGAGACAAAAGTTAATAATTACTTGAAGAACTATGCGAGAGGAACTAGACTGTCAATAGCAGAAGCGAGGGCCAATTTCTTTTCAAAAGCGCACAAAAATTTCATCAGAGGAGCTCTGACAGAGATTAAAAGATTCGTCAACCAGATTTCTCATGAGAAAACTAGAAACTAATGCTTGATTATTATTGAAACTATCATAATATAGTCAAACAAACAAACTTGTATGAGTAGCTCGAAATGATTCTTGACGTATTCTAAAAGAGCCTCTATTGAGTATATTAAAGCAAGGTTCTTTGACGATCTCTATGACAATTATTTCTCTATGATCCCCACGTTGCTATATAAGTTCCTCCTCAACAAAGGTGCTAGACATATCATGGAATATCGATCACCTCGGAAAATCACCTCTACAAAATCCAATAAATATCGAACGTCATCAAAGGAAAATTGATTGGAAAAAATTTCTGGGTGCATGGTTCAAGGATACAAAAGAAGCACTGGAATACTTTCTCAGAAAATAGACATAGTTGTTGGGTCTTCCCTTGTCACCTGAAAGTAAGTCGAGACAACATGGGGAGGATAATGATTCACGAGAGATAAAGAAGAAAAAGAAAAATAAAAAGAGAAGAAATAATATTGTGGAAGTATAAAATAAATCATAAACATTGAAGATGGAAGGAAGGAGGTTGACTGCAAAGAAACAACAAGGATAAAGAAGATCACAGAAAAATTTAGACAATATTCAACAATACAAGCAATTGACTGATATTCATAAAATAACATGGGACAAAAAACAAAAACAATGAGAAGAGATAAGAGAAGAACACTAGAGGAAAAAAATTCAACCTCGGGAGCGTGAGAGTGAAGATGCATGAGACTCCTATGATGCTCAACATCATGAGTTAAGAGGCGTAGCAATTCCCATTTCGGAAAAGAGTAATGGTCTATAAATAAGTCCTAGAAGAAAAATAAACAAGATTGAAATCGACAACTCTGGTCCTAAAATACCTTGAATACTAGATGTATCAATATCAAGTCCAGCCATTAAAGAGCTCCTCCAACAATGATTGTATATTTATTCAGAAACATATACTGTTTGGCACAAGTAAGATTAACAAAGTAATTTAAGCAATTAACCATAAATTGAAAGTCTTGTTGTGAACCAAGAAAACAACGATAATAAAGAAAATGAAGACATACTTCTCCAGCTTAGAAATCTCATGATCGTGCCCCCTAGCGTAATTAGTATCTGTTGAGGAAATCAAAAATACAAACTCGGATGATGTAGAGTCGCGACTTAAACAAATTTGGATCACTAAGTATATAGATAGTGTGCCAAACTGGCGAGTGATTCCTTGAGGATAAATTCGACAAACAGGAAAGTGGCAAACTTTCGAATAATCAACCATTCGTTAGAAATTCCAACGCCGACTAGTCAAGTAATCTCAGACTAAATCGAAGAGCTAAACCTCTGAAAAATAAAATGGGATTAAACCATATTCCCATCTCTGAGGGAGATGAAGATCCAAATAAGAATTGGTTTGTCTGCGAAATTTTTTTGACTGCAAATTATATCACAGATGAAGAGAAACAAATGGCTCGGTTTGCAGCAACCCTGAGGAAATGGGCACTCACTCGGTTTATGAATTTTAAAAAAAGTCAAACAAAATCAAAGGATGAAATCAAAACCATTTTTTTTACCTTATTCAAGGTACAGGATGTAAAACACTTAGCAACTTAAAAGATAAAAGAAATTAAGAAACATCCCAATGAGACAATACATGAATATGACAAAATATTTAAATATTTATTAAGTCATATTTCATATGTCATCGATGAAGATATACTAGTCCAATGGTATGTTTTTGGACTCCTTCAAAAGAGTTGTGGATCTGTGAGGATGCATGCAGTTAAAACTTGTGAAGAAACCCTCAAACTGGCCCAACGAATTGAAGTAGACGATGAAGGAAAATCAAATAACTCATCAATTGATAATAAGCTTGATGAAAAAATTGAGAAATTAAATTTTTTTTAATGCAATTATCATTTCAAAAAATAATTTGTGGTTTACTCAATGTAGAACTGAGGGTCACACTAAGGACAATTTAAAATTTGCTGACTATTTCGATTAAGATGTCCGATGGATATAATTTGATATATATTGTGACATATTCCAAATGACATCAAACCATACTACAAAATACTGTTAGTGAATCCTTCACAATTCTAAACTAAAATGGTGTGCCATCTATGAATATAATAGCCATTCAACTCAAGAATGTTATCTCAATGCAAAAAATAAACCTAATTACTATGAAGTATATAATACTCAAGAATCATGTCAATATAATGAGCCACCAATGTAGGGTGGAATAGGAAATGGTTGAGGATGATATGACAACTGATGCAAAGGCATGACGACCGAGGTAGAAGATGAGCTCATGGTCGAGGAAAATTTTACTATTTTACGTGATGAAAAGAGGGTCACAAAACTCCCAATTTCCCTTTAAAAGATAAAACCAACCTATGCTTCTGTAATATTTGTGTATTTGGGGATCACTCTTTGGAGGATTTCCCCAAAACCATTGAAAAAATATTAAACAAAATAAATGTGAATCTATTACAAAATTTCCCTAAGCATGATATTTTAAATTAGAAAAACCTTCATATAGTCAATATCAGGGGCGAGGAAAGATAAAAATTCTCATAATGAACAAATTATTTGACTAATAAGAAACATGACTAGATCGTCGAATGCGAAAGCACAAAATGACACAACGACAAGAGCAATGGAATTTTTCATGAAAGAATCCAACAAAAATGGAATGTTAAAGGGTATCATTTTGGAAGAATTCTTAGAGCTACTAAAAGAAGAAAATTTTGTTGGTCGCCTGGTGGAGCTTTTAAATATTTAAAAATATTACAACGAGAGTGAAGGGAAATGTAACAAATTGTGTCAGCTCTCACGAGTGAAGAAAATGGATGATCATCATCCCCAAGTTTACTTGGACATAAATGGATACATGGTAAAACAATTGATCGTTGACTTTGGTTGGCAAGATAATATCCTTCCCCATAAAATGTGGATTAACATGGGAAAGCCATATCTACATAGAAAACCCAACTATCTTAAGCTTGCAGATCAAATATTTGTTGAACCAATTGAAACATTGATACAAGTAAGAACATCAATGATTGTAATTCTTACGATAGTTGAATATGAGGTCATCGACTTTGATGATGAGATACAAGGATATTGTAATGTTCCCAATTTGGGATAGCTAGCAAGGCATGACTGGAGAACGCATTTTCCAGTAATGGATGCTACAGGAATTGAAACCAGGACCTGGATCCCTTAGATCAATGTATCTAAGAATTAAATCCAAGAGATGGCTCCAAAGAAATCCTTCTAAGGTGGTTAAACAGATCTACCGCACTTAGATGTCCTCAAAAAGTGCTCGATGAAGGGGCTGCAACAATGTAAGCACAAGAGTTGGAATGACAGCGTTATTTCTCAACCAAGAGCATCTAAATATGTGAATATCCAACATATAATTTTATAGCAACAAAAATAGTACAAGTTCTTGAGGAAACATCCACTGAAGAAAGGCAATGCAAGCCTCAACAAGACAAGTACATGAAAATAGATGAACACTGCTATTTCTGCATAAACCTAGGCTAAGAGGATGCAATTTATAAAGGGTAATACTCCATATTACATAATAAATAAAATATATGGCAAGATATGGCTCAAATACAATAGGGGAGAAAAGCTCTAACCCTTAGAAACAATAATACATCAATCCTCCAGAGGATTGGTTGAAATATACAAAATGGCAAAAATGCCGGAGTTGCTGGGAAGCAGCTGCAACTCAAATATAGAACTCAATAGAGAAGGTTGAGGATGATAATAAATCTGAATTAGACCTCCTCCAATGGATCTCCAAAGTGGAAGGTTGATCCTTACACTTGAGATCTCACCCTCCAATCAACCCGCAATCCCTCACTGCAAGTGCTCCATGAAAATAACACAGTCTAAGAGGGTAACTGCGCTGTAGGTGGAATAGAATGATTTGGCCAAGTGCCAAGATCTTAAATAAGCTCTGAAAGCTTCCAAACTAATCCTCCAAAGGAAATAAAGACTCTCCGTCTGAAAAACAAGAGGTGGAAGAGGTGTTGTGAAGTCTCCACTACAACACCCTGCAACACAGAATTATGTTGCTGCAGCAATAATGTTGTCCTAGAGAAGGATGCTTTGGCCTTGAGCCAAGGAGTTTGGAGAATGAAGAACAATCCTTCAAGAGGCCTCTCAAGGAGGAGGAATCCTAAACAAGAATTCTCCTGCAATTCTTGCTAAACAGCAAAAGGATGCACAATGTATGAATAGACATGAAATGAATAATCAAAGCATGCATAACAATGGCTACCTTTCCCTCCTTTTAAACACATGAGAGCTCCCTATCCATGGGCCCCACTCTATTAGGGTTTCCTCCTTCAAGGAATATTCCCTCCTCTATCTCTGCACTGTCCCATGTAGTGCTTTCCACCTCATACCCTGCGCTGTTTGACTTGGTCAAACTTAACCAAGCCTCTTTGCAAATGTCTCCTTTCACACATGAGGGTGTGAAATCTAGTTCCAAGGCTGATTCCCTTTCATAATAGAGGGATTTTATCCATTTTTTTATTTTCATTGGGCCTCCTTACCCAATTATTCAACTTATAAGTTAAATTATCAAAATATAATGTTCCAATTTATTAAAGGAAAAATTTGGAACATTACAGACATCTGATGCTAGTTGATAGATGCTGAGGTCGAAGAATGAAAGAAATTATTTCATTAGAAAATATATAATTACATTGAAAGGAACAATAACAATATTATTATTCCTTTGGACCCCTATGAAGGGAAACCATGGGTCAAACCACAGGAAGAAGACATAGAAACAAGAAGGCTATATCAAATCCTGCATGAAGACATGGATAATGTGGAACCCAATGCAGTTGGAGGAATTTGAATAAGTTCCTCTCTTCCATTGGACATAATTATGACACAAATATTTATGAATGGAAAGTTGAAAATTATGAATTAAAATAAAAAAAGTGTCAAACAATTGAAGAAATACCAAAAAAAAAAAAGTATGACCTTACTATTCCATTAAAAAAATACCTATACTTCAAGAAAAAAGTTACTGATAAATTATATCACTACTATTGTTTGAATTAAAACAATATTCCAGTTGTCTAATTAGATTTATGGAACGAGTCTCCTTTGTCAATCAAATTGAACAAGTAACCAAAACCATTGGGGAACAATGGAGAATGAAAATTCAAGTGCAAACTTTTATAGACCAAACAACAATATAATGTGATACCCACTCATCCTAACTCCAAAATTGGATGACAACGGAAGCATATTTTATCGAATGGTTTGGAGGTTGTAATCTCTCATCATTGGAAAACATCACAATACTTAATCTTGGATAAGATCTGATCCTTCATGTACAAAATTATGATTTAGAATGGCGTAGAATTAGATACATAAATGAAATAGTCTAGCCGCATATGTTTCCAAACACTCTAGATGACTTTCCTAACAAATGGTACAAACTAGAAGAATCTCATGGAGAATTATTACAATTGAAAGAATTAAAAGAGAAATTTATCAAGGACTTCAAGTTTCGACCAGAAGAACAAGAAATGGTCGATGCAACCCAACAAATAAATATTTATCTCCCGAAATCCTGGATCAAGAAACAACAGTTTCTCATCAACTTGCAATTATGTGTCATACACACCAGAACACAAGTTGGATATTTAGTTAGAAATGGAATAATCCTATGTATCTGGCCAAAGTTTTTGTTGTAAACAGGACCATCTTGAAAATCATAAAAGACTAAAATCAATGTACAAACTTGAAAAACATGAAATTAAGAAGCCTGAAAAAAAATATTTCCCACCTACCTATCAGGAGGTGAAAGTTAGAGACTAGCAATTCGACAAGTAAAAGGCCTCCAAATGGATGGACAAGAAAATTAAATTAAAAGAAATTGATATATCAAAAGATGATCGACCAAAGACCAACCAACTAGATGACTTCTATTTAGATAAGAAAATAGTAGAATTTGTCGACTTACTTAACGAATACGAAGACATGTTTTCCTGCAATTACAAAGACCCTGAATAGACTTATAAAGGAAACGAGGGAGATTAAAATAAACCTCATTCCTAGAGCCAAGCCTATAAAGAAGATACTTTATATGTTTGCACATAAATATAAGCCCATCATTCAAAAAGGAAAGAGGGGATGATTTCTAGTGGCATTAGGTATCCAATTCAAAAATCAGAATGGGAAAGTCCTATGGTCATGCAACCCAAAAAACACGACTCAACTAGGTTGCGTATATGTGTAGATCATTCCAAGCTAAATAAATTGACAGTAACTAACCCATTTCCCAAGCCATTCACGGATGAAATCATAAGGGAAGTGATATGGCATGAATGTTATTCCTTCACAAATGACTTCTTGGGATATAATCAGGTTCCAATTGCAAAATATTATTAGGAAAATACTATGTTTATCACCATGTTTGGATCCTTTGCATATCAAGTAATGCCTTTCGGTGTAAAGAACACAAAAATAGTCTTCTCAAGTATTGTAGTAAAATATTTTAAGTGATACATATACAAAACAATGGTAGTTTATTTTAATGATTAGACAATTTACACACTGCTCAAAGATCATATGCAATGGCTTAGGATGAAGCTAGAAAAATGCAGACAAATTCGCTTATCGTTGAATATAAAAAAAAATGCATATTTGCAACATGTATAGGAATATCGATAGGTCATGTAGCATCAAAATAAGGGATAAAAGTTGACATGGAAAAAGTTAAAGTAATCCTAGATTTGAAACCCCTAGTTAATCATAATAAAATTAAAATATTTTTCGGGCATACAATATAATATAGAAATTTTATAAGGCATTACTTTGATATAACATTTCGTATACATGAAATCTTAAAAAAGGATGTTCTATTTAATTGTTCCAAGGAGTGCGAAGAGTCATTTAAATTATTAAAAAATAAATTAGTTAAGTAACTTATACTGAAGTTCCTCAACTGCTCAAAAAATTTTCATGTGCATGTTGACGCGTCAAATATTGAAGTCAGGGCAGTCTTGACATAACCAGATGATGAGTCAATAGACCATCCCAATGCATATTCCAGTCGAAAACTTAATAAATATGAAAGAAACTATTCAAAAACAAAGAGGGAACCTCTAGCAATGATCTTTTCATTGCAAAAATTTTGTCCCTACCTCTTAGCGAATCCATTTATATTTTATACTAAATTACCTTGCTAATAAACTAATACATCAAGGACACATCAAGGAATTACTATTCTGGGAATTTGAATTTGAAGCAATAATTCAAGCTGGTAAAAAGATATTCAGGCTTAATCATCCATCCCAATTAAAAACAAGAGAGGAATTGACAAACATGGAAGATGACCTTCCAAAGCACATTTGTTTAGAGTTGAAGCAATCCCTACAGAGCTTGCTAACATTGCTGATTTTTTCCACACAAGGAAGGCATCTGAAGTATTTTTTGAGAAACAGAAAAATATTCTTGCTATCAAAGCAACACAATTTATGTCGATAAATGGTCAATTATACAAGCTTGGAATTGACGAGGTAATTAAGCGGTGTGTTTTAGAGCATGCAAGAGAAGATATTATTAATGAAGCACATGGAGGAGGAGATGGACAACATTATCAAGGAGATAAGAATGAAAGGAATATTCTGCAAGTAGGATTATGGTGACAACCTTATTATGAGATTATCAAATTCAAGTGAAAAAGTAGGGCATATGTCAAAGGACCAAGTGAATGTTACGAAAAAACCATATGTCACTGTATTTGATTATTCCATTTTTACCTTTTGAGATTTGGGCGATCAACTTTGTCGGTCTATTTCCCAAAAGGGATAAACGTTCAAGAGAAAAGTACATTATAACAACAGTAGAATATCTCACAAAGTGGGTAGAAGAAGAGCCATTTGAATCCTGTACAAAGGAAGTTGCAGTAAAATTTATCTACAAAAATATAGTAACTCAATTCGGTCGTCTATGGTCATAATCAATGAAAAATTAACACACTTTGTAAATGCTACAATTCAGGAATTAATGCAAAATTTTAGGATTGAGCATAAGAAGACCACTTATTACCATCCATAAGTAAACAACATTGTGGAATCCTTTAATAAAATTTAACACAAAGTATTAACGAAAATTGGTAATTTAGATAGAGATGACTGGGATGAAAAAGTTTTGGCCATCTTGTCAGCGTATCATACAACTTACAAATAGTCAACTAGATCTACTCCTTTTAAGTTGGTTTATGGTTAGGAAGAAATTGTCCCATTTCAATGTTCAACAAATTCAATGAATGTATCAGTTGTACTAAAATATAATACAAAAATACAAAAGGAACAACTCCAACAACTATGACATTGAGAAGAATATTGACTTCATACACTCCATCATTGACAAGTCAATAAAAATCAGCAAAAGGCTTGTCACGATAGGAATTTATAGACAAATAATATAAAATCTAGATATTTAATAATTTTATATGACAATCGAGTGAAGGGAAAATTGGAAAAACTAGATATTGCATGGATTGGACCCTTTGCTATAGAGTATATACACTATTTAGGAGAATTACTGTCAAAGACACTACAAGGGAACCTATTCAAGTCACTTATTAAGGGTACCCGACCTAAAAAATTACATATCTTAACAACATTGACATTAACCTGGTAAAAACCTCTCTGAGGTGCCACAAACATGGGTTAGCTTGAAAACCACATTGTGGCCAAATAACTAACGAAATTTATTATAGTATTTTTACTTTCTTATTTATAATTTAGTAAGTTTATTATAAAATAAGTTATAAATCAATGATAAGTAACTGAATTAGCAGTTGGAGAACTATTAAAAAGGAGAAGCATCGATCAATCATGTAATTGTATCAGAAACATAGACCAAGAAATGTGTCTACACAATATTTTAAACAACAAATTTAAAAACAATACAAACCAATATCAACATTAAACTGAAAGAAGACAAGACTAATAAGGAAAATTTAGAAATCATTATAAAAAAATTGCTAACTTGACAAGCAAATCCAAAGAACAAAAGTGGAAGTTAGATTGACAACATGAAATCCTACTCGAGAAAACATTGTCATATGAAGAACTTTGACAGGAAAAGTGATCAAGCGAAGAGAACCGGTTCGACACCATAAATGAACACGAGGAAGGAAGTCAGAAGCAAATATCACTGCCACAAGTTTTATTTAATAGGTCAAAAAAGACCAAAATTAAAAATTAAAAATCGAAGCAATCAAATGTAGTAGTCTAGTCACCACACATAAACAAAAAAATCACATCGCCATCAGAAACATGTCATCCATCACCTCAAATCATAATGCAATAAATTAGCATCACACAAAGTAGGTGGCGGACATGTGGAATGCACAAGCCAAGTGATGTGGGAAAATCTAATCATGTTTCGACAAGACTATTCACGAAGGTGGTGTTGAGATTCAACAAGATGATGAGCTTAGTGAAAAGAGTCGCCTTCACTAAGTGGACCCATAGGCTATTTTTGGCGCAAGTCTATTTTTAGTCTATGCCTATTTTTAGACATGGTGATCATATTTCAGAAGTTGTAGGATGCTATTTGCTGATGGTTGCTCAAGTTGGAAAAGATTAACAGTGGAAGGATTTTGTATTTAGCAAGAAGATAAATATTGTTAGATCAGGAGAATTTGGATATATACATGCATATTTTATATAATTTCTACATGGTATCAGAGCAGTGATAATTCTTGAATATTGCAATTGTGAAGAATTGCTAAGTTTGTGCTAGTGGACAATTCGAATTTGCTTCATAAAATTCTTGGTGCGACAGTTGAGTATACATTGAAATGTCTTTCAATGGGTTGTGATTGGAGTATACCCTTGATGGGAGCCTAAATTACATAGCCTGGAAGGATAGGATGGAGGTTGTGTTGGAGGATAATGGACTGAAGGAGTTCATCGAAAGCGATGTTCCTAAGTCGGGATCTAGTGATGCTACATTACGTGACGCATGGAAAAAGAAGATAGCGAAGACAAGAAGAATTCTGTTGGAAGGTGTGAAGGACCATATTGTGTCCAGCCTTCATGGGAAATCCACTCCATTTTTAATGTGGAAGTATTTGACAGATTTTTTCCAAAATAGAAATGACCAGACGAAGTTGGTGCTGAAAGATAAGCTCAGAAAAATAAAAATGGAGAAGGGCGACAATATTCCAAAATATCTCACGAAGTTTGTCCATTGTAGGGATGAACTGGGAAGTGTGGGGATTAATGTTGATGATGAAGACTTGGTGAGCTTGGCTCTCCTTGGGCTTGTGAAGAGTTGGCATAGCTACGAAGACTCTATCAATGGACAAGAGAAACTTCCGGGATGGGAGCGACTTTGGTCGGATATTGTGGAGGAAAAGATAAGGCGAGGTACCAGGGATGGCTCTTCATCGAAGAATGAAGATGAAGAGAATTGTGCCTTGGATACCAAAGCAAGGAAAGGGAAGGGGAACAAATTTCCTTCAAAATCCGAAGCTAAAGGCAAGAATAAGGATTTGTCCAAGGTGAAGTGTTTTCACTGTCAAGAACATGGGCATTTCGCCACTAACTACCCATAGAAAAAGAATAACAAGAAGGCTGTTGGAGTTGCAGCTGGAGAGGCCTTAGCCTCACAATTCAAACTTGATTTCTCTTTTATCGTATGCTTGGTTTCAAGCTATATGGGATCGGTGTGGTATCTTTATAGTGGTGTGTCTTTCCATATGACGGGAGACAAGGAGTTGTTTAGTGACTTGGAGGAGAAGGACCTTCGAATGCATATAGAGATGGGCCACGATGGTTGATACAGTGTGACCAACATTCAGACCATTACCTTTGAGAGGGAGTCTGGTAATCAATTCTTGCTGAAAGATGTTATGCATGTTCTAGGTTTGAAGAATAACTTGGTCTCGGTCGCAATGTTGGAAGACAAAGGTTATGACGTTTTTTTAGCGATGGAAAAGCTTTCCTGCGACATAAAACAACGGGTCAAACCAAGAGGATAGGGATTCGAGTTAATAATCTCTACAAGCTAGAGGTAGATGGCTGCACTACAATGGTGGGCAAAGTAGAAGAAGTGGTGAGCCGGGATGAGGGCGAATTATGGCACAGAAGATTGGGTCATCTTCACCATGGCGCTTTGAAGATTTTGCAGCATATTTCTACAGGACTTCCCAAGGGTACTCTTGTGCAGTCAGATCAATGCAAGGGATGTACTATGGCTAAGTTTGTGAAGACCACCTTTCATGATAAGGAGAACTATGCTTCGGTGATCCTGGAGAAAATTCACACAGACGTGTGTGGACCTTTCTCAGTTGCTTCAACAACAAAAAACATGTATTATGTTATATTTTTTGATGACTATTCTTGTAGATGCTGGATATTCTTCATGCAGAATAAGAGAGAAACTTTCTCAAACTTCTGTGAGTTCAAATCATTGGTGGAGAAGGAGTCAGGGAATCAAGTGAAAGTGCTACGGAGCGATAATGGTGGTGAATACATCTCGGATGAATTCAAAGAATTCTGTAGAAAAGAAGGAATTCAAAGAGAACTCATAGCACCTCATAACCCACAGCAGAATGGGGTCGTGGAGAGGAAGAATAGAATGATCGTGGGTGCTGCACGAGCTATGTTGCATGACCAGGGCCTACTGATGCACTTGTGGGCGAAAGCATTCAATATTGCGGTTTATGTGCAAAACTGTTGTCCTAATAGAATACTTGGCATGAGTACACCTAAAGAAGCTTTTACTAGTAAGAAGTCTGATATTTCTCATTTGAATATTTTTGGCTCATATGTTTACATTCATGTGACAAATGATGCCAGGAAGAAGCTGGAGCCGACTGCAGAAGTTGGGATATTTCTGGGGTACACAGAAATGACCCATAATTATCGTGTGTATTTTCTAGATAGTCGGATGATTGTGGTGCGGCGGGATATAAAATTCAATGAGAGAGCTACACTTGCATGCAGAGGAGGAACTTATTGTTCCCAAAGATAAGCCTCTAGATGTGGATTAGCCAGAGGAGGGATTCATGGAGTAGAGGAGTCCACTCATGCAGAACCAAACATCAGACAAGGCAGAAAGCGTACCACAGAAGCTAAGAGACTAAAGCTTGATGCAGCACAGAATGTAGGAGTCCCTATGTCAGAACACAGACAGAGACAGTCACCTGACTATTTTATTGGATACATGGCTCTTATGAGCAAGTGTATCGTGAAAAAGCCATATTCTTTTGAAGAAGAAGTGCAGGAGCCCACATGGGTAGATGCCATGGTGAAGGAGTATGACTCCATTGTTAGAAACAATGCTTGGGAGATTGTTTCAAGGCCAGTGGGAAAATCAGTTGTAGGATCAAGATGGATCTACAAGTTAAAGCAAGCTGCTGATGGGAGTGCTGAGAAGTATAAGGAAAGATCTGTTGCTCGGGGCTTCTCACAGATCGAGGGGATTGATTATGAAGAAACCTTTGCACCTGTTGCATGGTATTCTTCCATAAGGACCATCCTTTCTCTCTCAGCGCAGATGGGTTGGCACATTCATCAGATGGATGTGAAGACTGCGTTCCTTAATGGGATCATTGAGGAAGAGGTGTACATTGATCATCCTGAAGGATTTGAGATCTACAGTAGCGAGTCACATGTGTGCAGACTCAAAAGAGTGTTGTATGGGCTGAAACAAGCACCTCGTTCTTGGTACACTCAGATCGACAGCTATTTCACTGGACTTGGCTTCACCAAGAGTGAGGCGGATGCAAACCTGTACCAAATTGTGGTGAAGGGTAAGATTTTAATCATTGTTATTTATGTTGATGATTTAATACTAACAGGTGATGAGCAGTTGATACACTCATGCAAGGTAGATCTTGCAAAGGAGTTTGAGATGAAGGATTTGGTTCTCCTTCATTATTTCCTTGGATTGCAAATATGGCAGTGGGAAGGTGAACTGTTTGTGTATCAAGGCAAGTATGCTCGGGAAATACTTGAGAAGTTTCACATGCAAGGCTGCAAGCCTATCAACACTCCTCTTCCAAGAAATTGGAGGAAAGAGGATGCTACATCGGCAGAGGTAGTGGATACCAGTATTTATAGAAAATTGGTGGGTTTTCTCATCTATTTAGTTAATACAAGACCAGACATATGCTATGTGGTGAACCAGCTTTCACAAGTGATGGTTAAGCCTACCAAGCTCTTTTGGAAGGTAGGTAAGCATGTCCTGAGGTATCTCAGGGGCACATCTAAGTATGGAGTATGGTGCAGATAGATGGATGAGGTGAAGTTTCATGGCTTCACGGATGCAGATTGAGCAGGCAGCCCAACGGACATAAAGAGCACATCAGGAGGGATTTTCAGTATTGGATCTACATCAGTTTCTCGATATAGCAGGAAACAAAGATCCATGGCACTCAGTTCAGCGGAAGCAGAATACATGGTAGCAATTCAAGCTACATGTGAGGCTATTTGGATGAGGAAGATCCTAATTGGTTTGTTCGGTTCACATTTAGATCCTACAGTGATACATTGTGATAACCAGAGTTGCATTAAACTCTCGATTAATCATGTGTTTCATGATAGATCTAAAGATATTGATATCTGGTATCATCATATCAGAGATTGTGTGCAGCGGAAGATCATGTTGCTTTAGTACATTCTTACAGAAGATCAAGATGTAGATATTCTGACGAAGGCGCTCACCGAGAGAAAAATCGAATACCATAGAGGTAGGATCGGGGTGAAGGATAATCCCTATCTTGTTGAGAGGGAGTGTTGAGATTCAACAAGATGATTAGCTTAGTGAAAAGAGTCACCTTCACTAAGTGGGCCCACAGGCTATTTTTGGTGCAAGTCTATTTTTAAACATGGTGATCATATTTCAGAAGTTGCAAGGTGCTATTTTTGGATGGTTGGTCAAGTTGAAAAAATAGATGAAATTCTATTTTTAGAATATTGGGCGAAGTCTATTGATAGATCATCGATCTAAAAATAGAATTTTCAATTATTATTAGCTCTTAATAATAATCCGACAATAAACAACAACTTATTCTCTTGGAGCACTTAATTTCAGTGTACAGATTTGGAAAATCAGTGGGCTGAAGGAATTATACAATTTCTAGGGTTTACTGGTGGTTCATGCATGGAGAACTCAGTTAGAACTGAAATGGAAAAGTTATGACATAGTTGGAAGAGTAGTTCATGGAGCTGTTATTCAGTTTAACTTAGTTATTGGAGTTAAACTCAGTTGAGCTAGTTGTATCTAGTCTAACTAAATGATACACTAGTGAGAGTGGAGTGAATTAATTAGTTAATTAATTCACAAATAATAACTCATTAATCAACTGAACAATACAGTAGTTAACTATAGTGCATGTCAGTTCCAGTGGAGACCCAGTGGAGAGATAGGTGAAAGGGCAAGATGGACTATCCGTTGTGACTATCGTGATGTATTGATTGCACCACACACACATTGGAGTTTCCAATGAGGATTGTGCAGTCAAGGCAAGGGTAATTCGAATTCATTCAGGGCTATTCCTCAGCAGGGATTGCACAGTGGAGGTAGGTTATCAGGTGGCAAGAAATCAGTGCATGTATTTGCAAATTTCTTCTGATTAGTGTGTGACGATTGATTGTACTGAGAGCTTGATGTACTAATATTTGTATGAGATTGTTACATGATCTCCATGATATATAGTATATGATAGTTGGGGTTTTCAGCTTCAGGCTTTCCTGTTAAACAACTGTGTTATGTGCGATTGTTTTTATTGCTTCACGTGTTTGTAATTGAGTTTTTAAATTTCCGCAAAAGATTAACATTCAAAGGATTCTATATTTAGCAAGAAGATAGATATTTTTAGAACAGGAGAATCTGGATATATATGCATATTGTATATAATTTCTACAGGTGGCTGCAAGTGAAAATTATGGCGCATTAAATTTAAATTCTATAAAAATGAGGAGACTATTGAAATTTTCCAAGAGTCTAGTAGAAATTTTGTTAAGTGTAGATTGTGACCTTCAAGAAATAATATATATCATTAGCTTAGTAATTTATGACTCTAAGTTGTTAGATTTCCTAAGAAGTGAAGAAGTTGAGAGATATTTCAAGATGTTAAAGAGAAAATTTCACTTCAAGGACGAATTTGTCACAATTGAGCCCAAGATGAAAGACAAATTCGACTTGTATGGGAAAACATAACTTGAAATCAGAATTCATAATATCAGACAGGAAAATATGGATGAACCATCCTCGAAGAAGCAAAGAATTTTTTTCCTCAAATGGGTGAAACCAAATGATTGGTGGAATTCTCAATTGAAGTTACTACAAAAAGTTGGAATTCATGACATTCTTAGCACCCCATTGGTTGTGAATATACAATGAATGAAGGAATAAGCTACAAAATTCTTGGTTAGTTGCTATCACAACGGAAAATTATGGCTTGGAGAGCCTACATCAATCTCACCAACTTTCATCCACATGATGACTAGAATTCCATACAAGGGTAAGAAGGTGCCCAAAATAGTCAACATTATTGCTTGGATTCACGAATTCACAAGAGGAATGAATGTGGAGAAATCCAAGGGGTTAATAAATTGACAAGTCCAAGATCCATTGGTCAAGTGTGCCAACATTATTTTATCCCCACATCACACTGGTGGGCATAACATCAAATTAAAAGTTAACAATGATCAAAGCTATTGGCAAGATGAAAATGTTAGGGAAAACATACAGCTGGGAATAACATGTCTCCAACTTGGTCAAGACCAACTACCAAGATTGTCAAAATTATGGTAAATACATTCAATTTCCCTCTTTGCTCATTTGGATACGTAAGAAGCTGATCCAGATTTATGTAGGAACATAATAAAATACATAAATAGACATAAACATAGAGATGCAGTGGGAATAATAATTCATTTCATTAATATCAAATAACAGAAATATGCTTACAGACATAATGGAAATAAACTAGCTAAGGCGCTAGTAGATTATCTCTGAGAAGATATGTGGTGGCTACAGGCCTCTGAAATATGTTACAATGAGGATTGAAGGCCTATTTATTGTTGACAAACAATGAAAAACCCTAAACATCCAAAAACCTAACCCTAGGAGATGAAGCGCCAAAACTATGGGCCTCGTTTGGGTAAATTGGTGTTTCAACTTCCTAGGGATGTAACTTTGTCATACGATATCCGTTTGACGTGCACCATACCTAGAAATATCTATCCGAGGACTACAAATTTTGATGTGGGAAACATCAGTCCATGGACCCATGTTGCTCCCAGCTTTCCCAAAAAACGTCGTTTAGGGCCTCAAAACGGCTCCAGAAGTTAAGCACCCGAAAAACTGCTAAAAATAGTAATTTGTATTGAAACTGAAAAACTGAAAGAATTGATGGTGTAGGTCCAAATGGAATAGGTGGGTGGCCACCAATATCCATTTGGATCATTAGGGTTCCAGAACAACTCTAGAAGTTTAGGACCCGAAAGCCTGCTAAAAATAGTAAGTTGTGGTGAAAGTGAAAAACTAAAAACACCGATGGTGGGGTTCCAAATGGAATAGGTGGGTGTCCACCAATATCTACCTAGATCATTCCTCCCCACTTAGGTAGCAATGGTCCCCGTTGCATTGATATTCTCCATGAGATGAGGCAAATTCTGCTGAACTGGGCATTGGATTTGTCGAAGATAACATGGTCTCATGGGAAAACATGATGGATGTGTTCAATAAATTTGGTTTCTTTATCAGCTTTAGAGAGTACATGTGTGTATTCTGTTTTTGTGGTTTCATGAGGTTTGGAAATATCAGGCGGCGGTATGCCTGGGGTCAGATCAATGGAGCGCTTGACCTGACAGTGTAGAGGAACCTTTGTGGGTGAGGAGAAAATGTCCTCGTATTCCTCCATGCCTTTGTACATCTGATACTACTGTGCAGGGGAGCCCTGTTTTGAGGCTGTGGCCACTTTCTTCTTCTTTCCTTATGGGCGAATGATAATGCAAATAAATTTCCTGTTTTAGGAAACAATCTTACTGTGTTGTTTTGCAGTAGTAAAAGAGATGGCAGGAGGCGATACTACCTCCGGTATCCTGTGAAAGTTATTTCCCAAAGTAATAATAATAGCATGAGGCCTAGAATCATACACAACATATCACCTCAAGAAGTATGGTTGACACATTAATACATCACTACATAAAGAGGAGAAACATCACACAGTACCTCATCTGTGAATGGCTTGATGTTGTACAGAAGGTGGCACTGCTGGCGGAAGCGGAGATCTCTTCCTTCTGTAGAAATTTTAATACAAATATGTATTTCCTGGATTCTCCTGATCTAAAAATTATATGCCACTGTTAAATACATAATCACTTCTACAAAAAATTCTTGCGTAATTTAAAACATGATCACCAATTACAATATCAAGAAGAAAGATCAATCACACATAACACATATGCTTTTACAGGGAAAGCATAAAGCTAAAAACCGCACTATCATTAATTATGTATATATCATGGATCTTTAAACAATCTCATACAAAACTCTAACCTAAGAGCTCTCAGTACAATACACAATTGTCTCACACTGTCATACAAAAATTGGCAAAAACATGTGCCAATTTATTGCCTCCAGACAACCTGCCTCCACTGCGCAATCCCTGATGGTCAAGAACCTCTGAATGAATCATGCTTGCCTGCCTTGACTGCAAAATACTCATAGGCACATAAAATGTGTGTGTGATTGCATATGTTCATCCACTAATGTCGCAACAGATAGTCAAATTGTCCCTTTCACCTACATCTCAACTGTGTCTCCACTGGATCTGACATGCATTTAGTTAACAATAGTAAATCTTCAGTTGCATGTGAGACCACTGATTGTGAATTAATTAATAATTAATTCACTGATTTCTCACTAGTGTATCTTTAGTTACAACTAGCACAATTGAGTTTAACTCACTTAACTGAGTTAAACTACTTTACAACTCACATAACTACACATCCAACTCTATTACAACTAGAATCACTCCGTTACAACTAAGTCCACTTGCATGTACCACCAATCAACCTTTGAACTCGAATTTCCTATAGCTAACTGATTTTCCACTTCAGTTAACTATTTCCAAGTGCTCATTGAGACTATATTATTGTTTATTGTCCATCTATATTAAGGGATAATAAAGATAGACATGCATTCTATAAATAGAAATTTCACATACATCTATAAATAGACATACACCTAAACATAGCTTGTGTGGGCCTCACCTAGTATAGGTTCTTAATTTTCACTAGGATCAAGGATGTTGTTTCCAGATGCCAATTTCACTATTTCTTGTTGCAAAATTAAACACTCCCTCTCAACAAGAAATGAATGTCTTTGCATGTGACATGCAACTCCATGCAACACTTCTCTAGTGTTTCTCGCACATGAAACTTTTGCATGCAACACTTCGCTAGTGTTTATCACACATGCAACCTTTTCATGCAACACTTATAAAACTAAATATCCTCCAAAGAACTGAATCAGTACAATGCATCTGTCATCAAAGTATTCTGACTTCTGCTGGTACCAACTGCACATTTCTTCTGGATCCACTACGCTATTGACCTCTGCATACATGCACTCTTAACTCGCTGTCAACTCTGATCCACGCTCCAATATCTGACACTATCACTTTGATTTCTGTCCTCATGACATCTGAATACATAAATCCAACTGTTCCTGCTACTGCTGTACTGTGGGCTCCTCATAGTCAGGTTCGATTCATGAGATCCACACCATCTCAATGAATCTTGCCCAAAAATTTCTTCTTGGGAGTATCCATGCATGTCGCCCCACCTCCCACCTGGTGGTATAGCTACATGTACTCTCTATGCCCATATGGCATGAAATTTATTTTCATGAGTGGTTTCTCCCACTCCATGATCCTCATCTTGTGGCTTCTCCACATCCCGAGGTTAACTCTTACCTGCATGCAATTCCAACTCCCTCTTAAGGGTCAATTGCATGAATTTATCACACTTCCTAACAGTAGGAAGCTCTGTAGAAATCCCATCTACATCAAGTCTATAGAGATTCCTAACTTGAATCCCAAACTTCTTGGCTTTTCCTATTGCTTTGTGTCATATGAAAACTTTTCCTTCACTAAAGACAACATCATAGCCTCTATCCTCTAACATTGTGACTAAGACTAAATTTTTCTTCAAACTTGGTACATGCATTAAATATTTTAAATGAAAGAGTTTACCTGAAACCCTCTAAAAGGTAATGGTACCAGTTCCATTCACACTGTATTTTCAATCGTCACCAAACTCAATATGCATCTAGAGATCTTTCTCCTCCAAGTCACTGAAAAGTTTCTTATCTCCCGTCATGTGAAAGGAAGCACCACTATCCAAGTACCACCCCAATCCCAATGCACTTAACACCATGCATGTGATCAATGATAAGTCAATCTCAAATTGCGAGGCATGGGCCTCACCAGCTGCAGCTCCAGCAACCATCTTGTTCTTCTTCCTTTGTGGACAATTTGTGGCAATATGTCCATACTCGTGACAGTGAAAATGCTTCACTTTGGACATGTTGTGCTCCTTTCCATCTTCAACAGCCTCAGATTTAGAACGGAATTTCCCCCCCTTCCCCTTCTTCACCTTGGCAGCCAGATAAAAATCCTCTTAATCTTCATGCTTTGAAAAAGAACCATCTCTGGTGTTCTGCCTGAACTCCTCCTCCACTAGATCCGACCATAGTCGTTCCCAATCCGACATTTTTTTCTCATCCGTTAACAGAGTCTTCATAACTGTGCAAACTCTTAGGAAATCCCAAGAGAGCCAAACTCACCAAATCATCATCAACAAAACTTATTCCTACACTCCCAAGCTCATCCGTGCATTGGACAAACTTTGTTATGTATACCGGAATAGTGTCATTCTTTTCCATCTTGATCTTCTTGAGTTTATCTTTCAATGCCAATTTCCTATGGTTGTTGTTGCTTTGGAAATAATAAAATAAGATTTGATTACATCATCAAATTTTAGAGGGAAAAAATAAAAAAACTATTTTTTCAACTTATCTCCCAATTTTTTTACTCAAATTTAGAGTGGGAGTACTCGTTGGATGAGAAAATTAATTCCTCATCCAAGGAGTACCCATGTTGCATAATTTAGATGGATCCTGCTACATGAAAAATAAGAAATACATGAAAAAACATGATTGCAATCACATTTTTCCATGTATTTCTCATTTTTCGTGTAGCATGGTCCATCGAAAGTATGCAACATGGATACTCCTTGGATTAGGAATTATATTTTTCATCCAACGAGTACTCCTGCTCAAAATTTAAGTAAAAACTTAGGGATATAAGTTGAAAATATGAGTTGAAAAAGTAGTTTTATTATTTTATTATTTTATAATCTTTTAACCCTTTTACTTAAAAAATTGTGAATCATCCCCCATGGTTGACATCATTATCTTGAATCCTATTGGTTCTTATAAAGTTTATTTTGGTTGTACATTTTTCTTAGGAGGCCCATTTTAGACCTGAAATTCCCCTAATGGGTAAGGTTAGCGCTTTGTGTGGGGAGGTCGCGGGGTCGAGCCCTGACCTACGCCCACCCTATGTGTAATATTTTTCTCCATGCAATATAACCCAACCTTTGGTAATTATTGAAATGTGACTATGGTATATGTGCCCCATATAATATATTTAATCCTCTGTATAATATATGTATTTCAACCTTTGATATATGAAATTCGACCATTGCATTCGGACTTTGTCAATAGCTTTCCAACCTTTGAGATTTGAAATGCGGCCATACTTTGGTCCACTAGAGGGGGCACGTGGTGACCCCTGGCTACACCATGTGTCTGCCTCTGGTTAGAATATTCCAACCTTAAAAACAAAAATGAAATTTGAACTTGGATAGATAAAAAAACATTCACCATCCAAACTTGACCAACGAATCCTACAGTGACACTTGTCATAGTGTCATTGGGCGAAAATGACAGACTATTCCTAGAATATCCATTTTCTGCTAACTGGGTTTCCATGTCACCATTCTATCCTGTTCTGCAATTTTTTTAGCTATTTAGGAAAACAAACAACAAGCCCTATCTTCCTCATCCAGACTTTGTTTGCAACGAAACGAATTGCACTAGATTCCCGGCGACGCTCTCTTCGCTATCGTTCAATTTCCATTCGATTTTGAGCACTTTAATATTTGAGCTTTTACATTGAGCACATGATCATTCCTCCCCACTAGAAGCCTTTTGGACCCCAAAATATCTTTGATTAATGATCATGTAGATGAGGGTATATTTCGCTCATCCTTATAGTATCAATCCACTGAAATTTTCCCATTTTCATCAATTGGAGCTTTTCACAAAAACTAAGTTTTTTCCTTGACTCTTGCGACCCTCTCTTGCTGTTGTTGACACTTTCATGCTACAATTTCCCTGAATTTGTAAAGCAACAAGTTTTTATTCCTGAAAAAAAAACTTTTTCCTACCTTGGTCATCAATCAAAGGAACCTTAAAAACTGTCTCACCTCGCACATTGTCGTCATGGCGATTCTTAACTTCCCTTTATTTGTACTTGCATCGACTCTTGACCAAATATTTTCGCCATTGGCATGTACCCTTTGGAATCCAAAAACAAGAACTTGTGGAACCCATGCCTTCTTTTTAAAATTGCTTTGTTGCTTTCCCTTTGACCTTTACACTCTCTTGCACCGACATCTTGTTTCCAACACTGCTCAACACTGATGTTGATTGCTGCAAATATTTTACATCTTGTTCACCTCATTTCAAAGGAAACTTGTTAGAGTCTTGAAACATCTCATTACAAGCATAATAAATTTTAATTAAATCAAATTGTTGATTCGATGCATATTTTTGAAAGGCCTCATTCAAAACATCTATATGTTTGATCATTACCAAAGTCAAATTTTGACTTGCATTCACTATTCTCTTCATTTGTCCTGCATGTATAAAAGACAAACTTGTATTCTTCTTAGCATTGTAACTATGCACTCAATTCCATATTTAAACAAGTGATACTTATTCTCATGACGATGAAATACTTCTTTCCTGTCATAGAGATATGGACTTCCTAAAGTAATACCTGATATCTCAAGAGGCACCAAATCAAGTTCAACTTCATCAAGAAATTTTGAATTGATGGAAAACCTTAGTATGCACTTCCTTGTAACCTGCAAATTTTCATTCTTGCATATACACCCTAAAGGATAAGGTACTGGATGTATACAAATTTCAAGGTTTAGCTGCTTAACTAAGTCTTCGAAAATCAAGTTAGCTTGAGACCCACTATCAAAAAGTGTGTCTATCTTGGTATGTTTATAAACAACTCTAATACGGAAAATTTCAATTCTCGTATCTTCATCTTGAGTGAAATTGGAACAATTTGAAGAACTAGTGCTTGCTATGTGCTTACCTTTCAAACCCATTGCTGTAAACGTGGTTTCATCTCCTGAATCTGAACATAATTCATGTTCAATTATAGCAACAACTTTCCCCTTCTCTTTGGCTTTCTATTTCTTTGGCTTCAACTTTGGATGAATTTTCCCACAATGGTCTTCATCATGGCCATTCTTTGAACAATGTTTACATGTGAGTTTCTCTTTCTCTAATTTTATAGAGCTATTTCTCTTTCCTCTTCCATTAAACTCTCCCTTTCCTTTACCCTTATACTCATGGAAACTATCACCTTTATCA
The DNA here is from genome assembly GCA_034641835.2 of Pinus albicaulis. Lineage (NCBI taxonomy): Eukaryota > Viridiplantae > Streptophyta > Pinopsida > Pinales > Pinaceae > Pinus > Pinus albicaulis. Next base: position 61,771,344 of record MU968411.1, on the reverse strand, counting down.
TATACACTCTCTTTCCCTCTTGCTTCTAAATGTGTGGCTTGAACGCAAACCTTATATAAGTTTGTGGGTTTGAAAATGAGAATAGTGTGCCTAAGGTAACTATGCAAACCCCTAAAATAATTTAACAAATTTTCTTGAGAATACAAATTAATACCCAAAATAAGAGCTATTCTCCTAAATTCATGAGTATAATCTTGCACACTTTTCCCTTTCAATTGTCTAAATTTTTTCCAGTCCATAATGCATTTTTGCATGTAAGCTAAAGGATAGAATTTCCTTTTAATGGCAACAATAAAACTTGACCAAGACATTGAGATCTTAAAGTATTTTTTAATCTCTTCTTGAGTCCTTGCTTCCCACCATACAAGTGTTGATCCTTCCATCCTCAAGGAATCCAATTGAATCTTTATGTCATATTCATGAAGGTTCTGGATTCTGAAATAAACCTCCAATTGACAAATCCAATTTTCCAGTTTCTCTGCATTTACCTTGCCATTATACATCGCAAGCTCAAATTTGACATCAAGTTTGAGTAAGGGAGTTTTTCCTTTTGTGGATTTTGAGTGAGTATGGGTGGTTTTGGCTGTGGAAGTGGAAGATGATGATGATGGTGAAGATGAGGATGATGATGAAGATGGTGGAGATGGAGGAGGCTTTCCTCCACTACCCTTTGAATCCTTCTCTTCATCCTTTTTGTCCCTTTCTTCAAAGAGGATCCTAAAACTTTCAGTTAGTTCATAGAAAGCCTTCTTGTATTATTCCTCTTCTGAAAGGCCTTTAGTATCTCCAAAACCTGAAATTATGGCTATGGATTCAAGCTCAGCTTCTGGTGCAACTTGTACCTCTTTAATCTTAGCTTCTGGCGCAACTTGTACCTCCTCAATCTTAGCTTCTAGAGATAAAAACTTGACGTGCTTCAAGTGCAGCTGTGAGTGGAACTTTGGGTGGAGATGGTGCCCTTGTGGCTCTCCCTCTTTTGGTCCTAACCTCATGACTAGCAACCAATAGTTTCCCTTCTCCTCTCTGCAACCTTCACCTTGTAAGCATCACAAATTTGCAACCATTAAAACCCTACTTGTACAAAACTCAAGCAATTATCAAGAAAATAACCTTTCAAATTGGATCTAATACCACCTTGATCTCAATTTTAATGTTAGTTTTGTTGTGCTAATTTCAACCTCAGAATTATAAATAGTTTTTTGATCACTTGCTTCATGTGCATAGGTTTCTTGAGGTGTTTGTGAGTGTTAAACAGGTAAATGAGCTGAGTTTCATGTTAAATTCATTATAATTTTAACTTAAAAACATAATAATGAGAAATAACAATAAAATTTACATCAAACCATCAAAATTATCCATTAACATAGTGTTTTGATGAAGGATTTCACCCCTCCTGGGCTATATCTCCTTGGTCCAACTTCCACGGCTTGGGCCTCTGTATTGGATCAAATGTGAAAAAGTGTTTTTTACATTCATATATTGCTCCTGAAACATGCTTCAATGTGTTCAGAATGTCCAAATCATCTAGAATATACTCTTCTTTCTCCCAATTTGGTTGAATTTTACAAAATTTATGGCCAAAACAGTTTAGCCTAGGAAATCTCTACTAAAAATGGAGAAAACTCCATTTAAGGCCACTAAATTTGGGGTAGTGTCGAAATGGGTGGTTCCACCATATTAAACTCAGAGTTAATTAATTTTAATTGTGGTTTAACTTTGGATAAGTGTGTGTTTAGTGCTATAAGCTCGTTTTATAAAACTATGCATTAGCATAATTAATCATGGGTTATGGGTATTAAACTTGCATTACAAAATTAAACCTGCAAATTAGTGGAGAAATACGCCATGGTCATTGTGGAAAGGTCTGGCCTACTCCATTCCCCCGCAAGATGAACAGTTTGAATTTAAATATAAGGCACGACCCATTCCTATTAAGATCTGCAGTGGTGGTATGTTGGTAAGGTCGACGCTTTGTGTGGGGGAGGTCGCAGGGTCGAGCCCCGACCTTCGCTCAGCCTGTGTGTAAAGTTTTTCTCCATGCAATATAACCCGACCTTTGATAATTATTGAAATATGACTATGGTATATGTGCCCCATGTTAGCCATCTATAAATTCTATTATATCTTATGATGGCTAAAACGGTTCTTAGGCTTTCAAGAAACAAATTTTATGAAAATATGTGAGTTCTTGAAAAGCCCATTGTGTTCATTAATCCACAAGAGATTTTTTCACTGAAAAAATATTCACTCAAAGCCCCAAGATTATCCTTCTGATACAAAAGGAATTGTTTTCAAGCCCCTCTTCCACCATTTCACCTTCATAATTTCCTCCAAATTTCCTCCATCTCACTCATTGTTTCACTTACCCTAGCTCATCATTTCTTCCTCTGAAAAATCCATTTTTTCCTCATAAAAAATCTCTAAACCTTATGAAACTCCTTATGTGGTTTAAAACCCTCTTTTTATCCCTATCGGAACATAAAAAGGCTTTAAAAACCCCCTTTTTGGGCCTATTTCCGACTTTCCATAAAAGTAGGCCTTAAGCCCTTGAGGGCTTAAGTCCTCTGCCCCTTCACTCATATGACCAAGGCTTATGAACATTGGCTAAAGTCTCGACCCTTCTTCATTTCCGCCCCTGTTCATTCCATTTTTCCACTTAACCATTCCCCTCACTTCGTTTAGCCCCCTTCCTCCGTTATTTCACCCCTTCCCACTACGTTTTTTTTTTTTTTTTTTTTTTCTAGAGAAATATTAGCCGTCAATCTCATCAATCCAACGGTGATCGCCTCCCTGCTTATCAACCTTTCTCCCAAACATTACTTATCTACTCCTCCTCGCAAAAATATCAGGACCGTTGATCATTCAGATCTAACGGTTCCTGTTTTATTTCCACCATTAAACCTCGCAATAAACCTTTCCACCTCCCAAAAAAACTACTGACGACAACCCCTAGTCCCACTATTTCTCCTTCGAGCACCTTATCCCATCACGTTCATTATCCCCCATCGATCTGGATCCCCCAGATCTGACGGCCCACATTCATTATCGCGCCCGTTTTACCAAAAGAGCTTAATGCCCCATTTCTGCACAAAATGGGTGGTTTCTCCCTGGACGCGTGTCGCCTGATGTATGGTATCGCGTTCGTCGGGGTTAAAACCACTTACCACTCAAACCTTGCGCGAATACCACTTCGGTACTACGAAAAACCACTATCACTATTCCCGCGCCAAATATTTAAATTTTCTAATGTTTCTTCATAAATCCGCCATGGAATCTCCTCCCTGCAATAACCCTTCCCTCTGTAACACTCCTCCGCCCTCACAAACATAGGATTTATTTAATAATTTTGTATTTTGTATGCAGGTTTAATGGTGGCCTGAAGTATACAGGCCCTCCCACAAAAACATCCAAGTTGAAAATGTCCAGGATGATGATCCTTAGGGTTCTAACGAGCAAAAAGGGAGATCTAGGGTTTTAGTAAATGTTTCATGGACATTGGTTAGCCAAGGAAACCCTCCAGCGCAGAGAAAAGCCACCTGTAGACAGAAACATCAGAAGATCAGTGAAGATAGAAGACGAAATATTAAAGGTTAAGTCAAAGTCACAAGATAAAGGACTTAAACAATGGTTTACGAGGATAAAGCACAGTTTAAAGATAAATGTATTAAAGTTAAAACAGTCAGCAAAAGGAAAAAAAGACCAAAGATGATTAAAGTAAAGGCCTAAAATCCAAATCAAAGGCCTGATCAGAGTTTAAAGGTACAATCATGACAGATCAACAGAGGAAAAGTTTCGAATACCACATCCACAAAAGCAATTACTCCTCCAGATGATTAAAATGCCACCTGCCAACCTATTTTCCCCTAAAGATACACAAATTTATTACAGTCAGAGATATTTCTTAAATATAGCTTAGAAGTTATTTCCAGCCTACCTAAAAATCCTAAAAGTCAACAAAAGTAACTAAGTAGTTCAAAAGAGTCAATGTAATGCAGAGTTAGACTTAAATACATTTTTCCTTGGGCCTTGCATGGTCTCGAAGGTAAAAAAACATTAAACTTTGTCATTTATGAACATTTAAGGACCCATTCTTCACCCCACCTCCTCATTTCATCTATAAATATCATATGAGGAGCTCATTGTAATCGTTGGTTGGATTATTATTGAAGTGTAAGATAGTTGCTAAAGTTGTTGAAGAGCTGCTGAGTAGTTGAAAAATACTAGGTTGAGAACATAAGTTTTGAGCTGTAAAGACCTATTGGACTTGAAGTATGTAACTAGTTTGAACATCAATAATACAAGCTGATTCATGGGATCCTGGTCTATGTTAATGGTGATGTTATTTCTCACTGTTTTTGTCTTTCCTTATGTTTTACATGGTGTCCATTTTATCTGATAAATAACATAAAATTTAGAGTAGGATTTACTGACAAAGTACCCTATTTATGTCTAAAATATTCATCTTTATGTTTTCTTCTGCTAAGGTATGTTTAGAGGATTCTTAATTTCCCTCTAGGTTTTTCCATCTTGTTGTTTTAGAAATGATTCAATAGAGTATAACCAATGAAGAAATGTTGGTGAGCCCATGTCTTTCTGAGTACAACTTGAGATATTGTTTTTGAATGTTATTTTCAAGGTTTGCTAATTAGAGTTAACCCAGGGAAGTCTATGGTTTTCCCTGTCCTCTAGCTAGTCTTTAACATTTTCTTTGAAAGATCCCTTGAGTATGCCCAAAGAAGGTTAGATTCACAGTTTCTGTCTGATCTTAGGCCATTTTCCTTGTTATCTTATATGTTTTCTCCTTTCTAAGAGTAGTCTTAGGATTACTGGATTGTTTTCTGAAAAGTTCGATTTAATAAAATTTTGTCCAAATAAGTCTATGTTTTTCCCTGTCCTTTGGCTTGCTTCAAACAGTTACTTTGAAAGGCTTTTCTTGTCTTAGTGAAGTTAGATTCTTAATTGGTCTTAGCTTTGCTTCTTTCACAACATTTTAATGTTTCATATCACAATTCAATCTAAAAGATTCTTTGATATAGATGACTTGCCCTATGGAAACCCTTGAAGAATTATTTTACAATTAAATCCTTTTGTGACTCCATATCCCAATGGGTTAATATTGTTTCATGACCTATCTTTTCAGCTGAAACATTATTTCAATTTACTCTCACCTTCACCCTTCAACTGACCTCTTTAGTTAATGATATCCATCCCAACCAAACAAACAAGTTCCTAAGAGCTTCATAACTAGCCTAATATCATAAACAAAGCATAAAGATATATCCTTTGAAAACACTTAATAGAGAGATCCCTCTCTGAATCCAAGAAGGCTAGGTCCTAGGATTCCAAAGTGGTTTCGATGTGGCCCCCTACAACGTTTATTCTTGCCATTCTTGTAAACCACAGGGAGCCAACATAGTGGAAACCATACTGGGGTAATAAAATAAGTAATAGATAACTTCACAACTTAGAAAAACCCTTTCCTAAATGAATCAAGTGTTTGCCAAGATTGGTTCCTAATTGTTAATGGTGGACAACAACCAGTCCTAGAAAACAAGTAAAAATCTTCCACCTGGTGACTCCATTGGTTTTCAATAGGCTTGCTAACCCCATTGGTGGTCCAAAGACTCCACTGGGAAACCTATTTTATCATTATAACATCACAAAAACCTAGTTAAGAAGACTTTGTGGATTAAGTTTTCTTACACATATTAGTTTGCCTTCCAAAGTTTGTCATATTTCGCTAAAATTTTGTTAAATTTGGGTCTAAATCCTAGCTTCCAAAAATCCATACTAGATCCCATCCAAACCCAAATCCTCCCGAAATAGTTGACAATCTGGAAAGAATCCTTAGGAAGTCTCCTACACCTAAGAACCCAACTATTGTCAGAGCCATCATAAGAGCAAGTTCAGTTCCTGAAAACCTTATAAAATTGCAGAATACCCAATTTGACTTATCCTATAACAGAAAATTATCTAGAATAAGTCATTAAGAGGTATAGATCAGATAGACTTTAAGCCTGAAAATTCACAGCACACTAGCAGTAGAGAAACCTCCCCATCCACTCCTCCTGATAGCCATTTCATTCACAATTTTGGCTTCTCTCATCCTAAATTTGCTCAACAGTACTTAGCTGGTCCAAGTACTTCTATTACACCCACCCCCACATCCACAGTTCAAACCACTTCAGCTCATCATCAACCTCCTATCACAAATCCTCCACTTGTAAACCCCCCATTGTTTCCACAACTTCATATCATGGCAACATGGTATGCTCCTCTAGTCGTTCCTTTGCCTTTAATTGTCCTACCACAAGATTATCAGTCCAAAATTCCATTATATGATGCTAGTGGTTCTACCACAGCTCAAAAACATGTGGACATAATGAATGATTACTTTGACAGACAAGAAATAGATGATGAAACAGTTAAACTTAGGATGTTTTCTCAAATTTTAGGGAGAGAAGCAAGAAAATGGTTTAAAGGCTTAATCCCTAACAGTATCAATGACCTCCCCTCTTTTCATCAATTATTCCTAAACAAATGGGAAGCCAAAAAGAACCCTCTTCAAATTCTATCAGAATATGAGAACATTAAGAGGAATGCTGGAGAAGGTGTACAAGTTTACTACACTAGATTTAATAGTGTGTACAATTCCCTACCAATCCATATGAAACCTCCATAAGGCCTAGCTCTAATGAAATTTCCTAATGGATTTGACCCTAAAATGGCCTACCAATTATGAGAGAGAGAACCCCTCACCCTAGAATATATGCAGAGAGGGGTAGTAAGTGTTGAGGAAAATCTGCTTGCCAAAAGAGCTAGGATGAAGAAGGAGAAAAGGGTGACATATAGAGATGAAGTTGCACCTTCCACATCTGATTCAAGAATTGATAATTTAGTAAAAACCATGGAAAGGATGATGGATAGGATGAATGTAAATGAGTTAGCTTATCCTAGAGAAAACCAAACAGCTCCTCAAAGCAGAAATCAAACTCAGAACCAAAATCAGAACTTTAGGAGAAACCACCTCAAAATAGACAAAGGGATTCAGATCAACAGATCACACCCCCTTTTCAGGAAAATTATGTTTATGAGGAGGGGGGAATAATAGAAGAAATAGAGGGAAATCACATAAACATGTTGGGAGTAAACAATGAGGATACTCTTTTCCTCAATGAATAAGAACAAGTCACATATATACCTTATGAGGAAGCAAGCCTTGAAATTGAATATTATAAGTTAGGATTTTAAAATGCCATATTGGAAGTACACAAACAATATGAATTGAGAAGTAAAAAGAACAAAGACACTCCCAAGAAGACGACCTCTGAAAATTCTGCTAAAAACAACCCTGTAAACAAATCCAAAGATGCAACACAAATTCATAATATAGTGGCTTAAGTTCTGATCAAAACAAGGGAAAAGACACCCAAAATTCTAGCAAACATAGTGGTGACCCTAGAAACACTAGTGCCTCAGCTAATGCTCCTGAAAAAACCATTTTAATTGCTGTAAATAATAAAAACTAGCATGCTGATTTTGCTGAGAAAACAGTGACTAAAAAGGATGAGTTAAGAATTTCCAAAACTCAAACTCCTTTTAGCATAGAGAGTGAAATTGCCAAGATAAAATCTCCATCCCTCTCACTAAGTTACTCACTCAAGATGTATATAGGTCCCAATTGTTAAAATATTTGAACATAGTAGATCATAATGACTCTGTTAACTTAAATGATAACAAACCTGAGCTTCTGTTTGGACCAAAAATTGAAGGAAATTTTCAAGAAGGTGGAGTTCCCCCATTTTATGTTAGCCTAAAAATCCATGATAACATTATGCACAATTCCATGCTTGACTCTGGAGCATCACATAACCTCATGCCCAAGGTGATAATGGAAAGTTTAGGCCTTGAGGTAACCAGACCTTATAAGGATTTATACTCCTTTGATTCCAGCAAAGTTAAATGCCTATGCCTAATAAAAGATCTTTGTGTCAACTTAGCTCAAATCCCAGCCAAAAGCTTAGTGATGGACATTGTGGTGGTTGATATACCCCCCAAATATGGTATGCTCCTTTCAAGGTCTTGGGGTGCTAAGTTGCAAGGTACTATGCAAATGGATATGACTTATGCCACCATCCCTATCTTCAGTCAACCTAGAAGACTTTATAGAGAAACACACATGAAATACATGGTGAGTAGTCAAGAAAGACTAGAAAACTCCCCTCTTTATTCTATACATACTGACCTTCACTCATTCATTGTTTACAATGATGAGATTCCTAATGAGCAAGGATTAGAAAATGAAACATCCACCAACATAGTGGCAGCCATAGAGCAAGAGGAAGGGAAAGAAAAATCATCCAAAAAATTTTCCAAATTAGAAAAACACAACAAACAAAATAAAGGCCATGAGCTACAAAATCGTCATCAACATAGTGCCAATCATAGCAATCAAAGATAAATTCCTCAACACATTGAAAAAATTGAGGAACAAGAAAAAGACAAACATAGTGCAGACCCTCAGAAAGAATACAATGATGATCAAGATAAACAAAACAAAAAGGACAAAGAGGGAATTGATGAAAAATCTGAAGACAATCCTCTTTGGAGTATGATTTTTGATGGGTCTTGTACTAAAACTGGTGCAGGGGCAGGCATATGGGTGCACAACACTAAGAACAATCATGCTGAAGGCCATTCATACAGTTTAAACTTTCACTGCACCAACAACATAGCAAAATATGAAGCACTCCTCTTAGGACTACACTTGTTAAAAAAAATAGGAGCCAAGAGGATAACTGTTCATGGGGATTCAGAATTGATAATTAGGCAAGTAAGTGGGGAATACACTACTAAACATCCCAGACTAAGAGCCTATAGAGATGATGCCATGGACCTATTAAAATCATTTACTGAATTCCAACTTACTTTTGTCCATAGAAACCAAAATATCATTGCCAATGGTTTAGCCTTTGCTGCTAGTACATATCTAATACCTCATGAAAACAAAAAATATTCAATCCAAGTCAAATATAGACCAGCAGTCCCAGACAATGAAAAATACTGGCAAGTTTTTGAATGAGATAAACAAATAGAAGACTTCCTATAGTCCAGAAATGAATTTGAAATACCAAACTAAAATTCAGAGTATGAAGAAGACTATCTTACTGAGGAAAAATTACTTTTTGAAGAAGAAGAATCTCCTAAGATGGATGATTTAAATCTGTTAACCAAAGAATCCAAACATAAAACAGAAAAATATACAGATTTAGGAAAAGGAGATCTAGAAGTGCTGCAATCCAAAACTGAAAGCTTGCCAAAAGGAATGGTGCCTCTAGAAGAATTGTTTAACTTTAATGATGTTGCAAAAAGGCCAAAAATAGAACCTACTAAAGCTGAAGTAGAAGAGTGCAATATAGGCAGTAAAGAAAAGCCTAAAATGATCAAATTATCCAAGACACTGCCAACTCACATTAAATTGAAATACCTTGAGCTGTTTAGAGAATTTTTGGATGTGTTTGCATGGAGTTATGAAGATTTAAAATCATATGACACAGAAATAATTCAACATAAGATACCCCTCAAAGAAAACCAGAGACCTTTCAGACAAAAATTACGTAGAATAAACCCTGTGAAATTACCTCTGGTTGAGAAAGAAATTAGAAAAATGTATGATGCTGGAATTATTGTCCCTGTCAGATACTTAGAATGGGTATCCAATATTGTATCAGTTAGGAAGAAAACATGAGAGATAAGGCTTTATATAGATTTTAGAAACTTAAATAAAGCCTCGTTAAAGGACAAATATCCCTTGCCCAAAATGGATCATATTTTACAAAGGGTAGTAGGTTCCAAAAGAATTTCTTTGCTAGATGGCTTCTCAAGATACATAGAAATATTGGTACATCCAGATGGTCAACTTAAAACAACATTCACCACTCCTTGGGGCACTTCCATTTATTTGAAAATTCCTTTTGGTTTAATGAATCCTGGTGCCACATTCGAGAGAGCCATGGATATTGCTTTCTCAGAAGAAAAAGGTTACTTCATTGTGATTTACTTAGATGACATAACTGTCTATTCCAAAATAGATGAAGAACACCTAATACACCTAAGAAAAGACTTTGAGAAATGCAGAAAATATGGTTTATCCTTAAACCCAAAGAAGACATTGTTTGGTCTCCAAGAAGGTAAGCTTCTTGGTCATATCATATCTGAAGAAGGGATAAAGATAGACCCAAAGAGGATTGAAGGTATTTTGCAAATCAATCATCCTAGAAACATCAAGGAACTTCAATCTTTCATTGGAAAGATAAATTTCTTGAGAAGGTTCATACCCAACCTAGCTGAACTCCTTAGAAACATGACAAACATGATTAAAAGAGAAGGAGGAGACAAATGGACCTTAGAAGCAAAGAAATCCTTTGAAATGGTTAAACATGCACCTACACAAACACCAATTCTGATTAGTCCCAATTTTACAAAAGATTTCTTCATATTTTCATTTGCATCAGAACATACAATGGCTGTTGTCCTCCTACCTAAAGACATAAAGGGACAAGAGCAGCATATTGCATTTTTCAGCAAGGCATTAAGAGATCCACCTTTGAAGTATAATATAATGGAAAAACAAGCCTTTGCCTTGGTCAAAGCCTTAAAAGACTTTAGAGTTTACATTTTACACTCACACATCATAGCATTTGTGCCTCATTCAGTGGTAAAAGACATCTTGACACAAGATCCTGATGGCAAAAGAGGAAAGCGGATTGCTGTAATACTAGAATATGACTTAGAAATCAAGCCCACTAAGCTCATCAAAGGTCAAGGACTAGAAAAACTAATGGCTAAATGAAACTTACAAGCACTTGATATAAACATGTTTAATGCATTAGATGAACAGGAGGAGTTGAAAACTCCACTTATTGAAGATCATTTTATGAATTCATCTTGGTATGCTGATATTTTGTATGTGCTGCTTAATATAAATGTCCCTCCTGGTTTGTATAAAACAAAGGCAAGGTTTTTAAAGTTAAAGGTTGTATATTACTAAATTTTAGATAAATGTTTATATTGGAAAAATGCTAGTGGATTATTGCTTAAATATTTGCCTGAGAATGATGCAGATAAGATCAAGCATGAGTTCCATGAAGGAGAATGTGGAGGCCACTTCTATTGGAAAACTACTGTGAAAAAAATCCTTAGATTTGGTTACTATTGGCCCACCCTCTTTCAAGATATTCACAAAATGGTCATTTCCTGTCATAAGTGTCAAATCTTTGAAGGCAAAAGAAAACTACTACCCTTACCTCTGCATCCAATCATTGTTGAAGCTCCTTTTCAACAATGGGGTGTAGACTTCATTGGGGAAATCCATCCTGCCTCATCTGCCCAACACAAATGGATCCTCACAGCAACAGATTACTTTACCAAATGGATAGAAGCCATCCCTTCTAGGAATCCCACAGACTCAGTCATCATTTCATTCCTTGAAAATCATATCTTGTCTAGATTTGGCTATCCTAGGAAAATTATCACTGGTAATGCTGCTACATTTGGGTCCAAAAATATGGTTGATTTCTGTCATAAATATCAGATTACATTGGGCCATTCCACAACTTATTACCCTCAAGGTAATGGGTTGGAAGAATTCTCAAACAAGAGTTTGGTAAACATAATCAAGAAGTTGTTGGGAGAGAATAAAAAATCATGGCACAACAAGCTAGTACATGCACTTTGGGCAGATAGATTGACAATCAAAAAGTCGATTGGAATGTCTCCTTATCAGCTAGTTTATGGAGAAAATGCAATATTGCCAACCAGTCTAAGAGTGCCATTCATGAAGTTGATCCAAGAAGTACAATCTGAAGAAGATGACATGATGAGAAGAATAAAGCAGACTGTTCAGTTGCAACAAACTAGAGAGGAAGTCTATAATAGAGCACAATAAATATAAGAAAACTTCAAGAAGTTATTTGATAGAAGAACAAAGGCAAGTGATTTTAAAATTGGTGACAAGGTACTAAAATGGGATTCTAGGAAGGAAGATAAGGGAAAACATGGAAAGTTTGAAAATTTATGAAAAGGCCCTTATCTAATTCAGTCTACTATAGGTAACAATGTGTTCTTCCTTTAGGAGATGGATGGAGCAAAACTTTTTGGAGGTACTGTCAATGGCAGGATGCTCAAACATTATTTTCGTTAAATTTTTTGTTCAAATTTCTTTTTTCACTGTAAAGAACATTGCTTGAAAGAAAGTTTGAAAATAAAATACAAAAAACAAAAGAAAAAGAGAAAAGAGGGCAGATTAAAAAGAAAAGGTACAACCCCATACCAAAAAAGAGGAAAAATATGAAAGTGTGCAAATCAAAATGCTACTGCTTGAAAAGAAGCTGTTATTCAGTCATACAACCTAATCGTGACTGAGTAAAATTTGAATTTTATGCTAATAGGTTAGTGAAAACAGATTTTCCAAACACTGTAATCTTGGGTTATTGATAGAATAGATTAGGATAGAAAGAAAATAGTTCTAAAAAGCTCAAAATCTGAACCAAGAAAAGAAAAGAGAAATGGCTCCAAAAAGATCAAAACCTGAGCCAAAGAAAGAAGGAAGGATGCTTAGAAAACTTCAGATCTTAAAGCCTCCACAAATTTGTTTTAATTTTCTGCAAATAAAGTCTATGTGTAGCTTGTACATAATGCCATAGCCCCCATAGCAGATAAGACTGTTTAATCCTGATTTGAATATGTTTTAAATTTCCTGTTTTATAAAATAGAGAATAAAATCTGTCAAACAACCTAATCTTGACATATAGTTAGAATATGTAGAGAATTACTGACTTCAACTGTTTAATCTGAACTCGTGAGAGATATAACGGTAGAAATAGATTAGTTTACTGCTTCCAAATAAAGGAATAAAATGATGTTGAAAGGGTCTGCAATTCCAAGGGCACCCACTGAAGAAAAAATGTTAGGAAAAGTAGGATGTGTAGGTAGAAGTTTGGGAGAAAAATCATCTTGTTATGATATTTCAAATCATATTTCTAAGAAGCATGATCATCAAAAGAAAAGAGGAATGGTAAAAGTGAGGAACAAGGCACTGGTCTACTTTCCAGAGATTTATCTCTGAGGTTCTTGACACCTCCAAGGAGCTGCCCTCCCCAAGTGGAGCCACTGTTAGCCATCTATAAATTCTATTATATCTTATGATGGCTAAAAAGGTTCTTAGGCTTTCAAGAAACAAATTTTATGAAAATCTGTGAGTTCTTGAAAAGCCCATTGTGTTCATTAATCCACAAGAGATTATTTCACTGAAAAAATCTTCACTCAAATCCCCCAAGATTATCCTGCTGATACAAAAGGAACTGTTTTCAAGCCCCTCTTCCGCCATTTCACCTTCATAATTTCCTCCAAATTTCCTCCATCTCACTCATTGTTTCACTTACCCTAGCTCATCATTTCTTCCTCTGAAAAATCCCTTTTTTCCTCATAAAAAATCTCTAAACCTTATAAAACTCCTTATATGGTTTAAAACCCTCTTTTTATCCCTATCGGAACATAAAAAGGCTTTAAAAACCCCCTTTTTGGGCCTATTTCCGAATTTCGATAAAAGTAGGCCTTAAGACCTTGAGGGCTTAAGTCCTCCACCCCTTCACTCATACGATCAAGACCTATAATCATTGGCTAAAGTATCGAACCTTCTTCATTTCCGCCCCTGGTCATTCCCTTTCTCCACTTAACCGTTCGCCCCACTTCGTTTAGCCCCCTTCCTCTGTTATTTCACCCCTTCACACTACATTCTTTTTTTCTGGAAAAATCTTAGCCATCGATCTCATCAATCCAACAGTGATCGCCTCCCCGCTTATCATCCTTTCTCCCAAACATTACTTATCCACTCCTCCCCATAAAAAGTTCAAGACCGTCGATCTTTCAGATCTAACAGTTCCTGTTTTATTTCCACCATTAAATCCCACAATAAACCTTTCTAGCTCCCGAAAAAACTGCTGACGACAACCCCCAGTCCCACTATTTCTCCACCAAGCACCTTCTCCCATCACGTTCATTCTCCACCGTCAATCTGGATCCCCCAGATCTGATGGCCCACATTCATTATCGCGCCCGTTTTACCAAAAGAGTAACGCCCCATTTCTGTGTGAAATGGGCAGTTTCGCCCTGGACGTGTGTCGCTTGATGTATGGTATCACGTTCATTGGGGTTAAAACCACTTACCATTCAAACCTTGCACGAATAACACTCCGGTATTGCGCAAAACCGCTATCACTATTCTCGTGCCAAATATTTAAATTTGCTCCTGTTTCTTCATAAATCTGCCATGGAATCTCCTCCTTGCAATAGCCCTTCCCTCTGCAACACTCCTCTGTCCTCACCAACGCCTCTGAAAGTAGTTATCCCACAAACACAGGTTTTATTTAATAGTTTTGTGTTTTGTATGCATGTTTAATGGCGGCCTGAAGTATACAGGCCCTCCCACAGCAACATCCATGTTGCAAATGCCCAGGATGACGATCCTCAGGGTTCTAACGAGCAAAAAGGGAGACCTAGGGTTTTAGTCAATGTTTCATGGACATTGGTTAGCCAAGGAAACCCTCCAGCGTAGAGAAAATCCCCTGTACACAGAAACATCAGAAGATCCGTGAAGATAGAAGATGAAAGATTAAAGTTTAAGTCAAAGTCACAAGATAAAGTACTTAATCAATGGTTTACAAGGATATAGCACAGTTTAAAGATAAATGTATTAAAGTTAAAACAGTCAGAAAAAGGACAAAAAGACCAAATATGATTAAAGTAAAGGCCTAAAAGCCAAATCAAAGGCCTGATCATAGTTTAAACGTATAATCATGATATATGAGCGGAGGAAAAGTTTCGAATACCACATCCACAGAAGCAATTACTCCTCTAGAGGATTAAAACGCCACCTACTAGCCTATTTTCCCCTAAAGATACACAAATTTATTACAGTTAGAGATATTTCCTAAAGATAGCTCAAAAGTTATTTCGAGCCTACCTAAAAAGCCTAAAATTCAACAAAAGTAACTAAGTAGTTCAAAAGAGTTAATGTAATGCACATTTTTCCTTGGGCCTTGCATGGTCTCAAAGGTCAAAAAACATTAAACTCTATCATTTATGAACATTTAAGGACCCATTCTTCACCCCACCTCCTCATTTCGTCTATAAATATCATATGAGGAGCTCATTTTAATTGTTGGTTGGATTATTATTGAAGTGTAAGATAGTTGCTGAAGTTGTTGAAGAGCTGCTGAGTAGTTGAAAAATACTAGGCTGAGAAGAGAAGTTTTGAGCAATAAAGACCTGTTGGACTTGAAGTATGTAACTGGTTTGAACATCAATAATACAAGCTGATTCATGGGATCCTGGTCTATGTTAATGGTGATGTTATTTCTCATTGTTTTTGTCTTTCCTTATGTTTTACATGTTGTCCGTTTTCTCTGATAAAGAACAGAAAATTTAGAGTAAGAATTATTGAAAAAGTACCCTATTTCTGTTTGAAAGCTTTATATTTATGTTTTCTTCTGCTAAGGTGTGTTTAGAGGATTCTTAATTGTCCTCTAGGATTATCCAGCTTGTTGTTTTAGAAATGATTCAATAGAGTATAACCAGTGAAGAAATGTTGGTGAGCCCATGTCTTTCTGAGTACAACTTGAGATGTTGTTTTTGAGTGTTCTTTCCAAGGTTTGCTAGGTAGAGTTAACCTAGGGAAATCTATGTTTTGCCCTGTCCTCTGGCTAGTCTTTAACAATTTCTTTGAAAGATCCCTTGAGAGTATGCCAAAAGCAGGCTAGATTCATAGTTTCTGTCTGATCTCGGGCTATTTTCCTTGTTATCTTATATGTTTTATCCTTTCTGAAAGTAGTCTTAGGATTACTAGATTGGTGTCTGAAAAGTTTTCTTTAATAAAAGTTTGTCCAAAGAAGTCTATGGTTTGCCCTGTCCTTTGGCTTGCTTCAAACAACTACTTTGAAAGGCTTTTCTTGTCTTAGTGAAGTTAGATTTTTAATTGGTCTTAGCTTTGCTTCTTTCATAACATATTAATGTTTCATATCACACTTCAATCTAAAATATCCTTTGATATAGATGAATTTCCTTATGGAAACCCTTGAAGAATTATTATACAATTAAATCCTTTTGTGACTCCATAGCCTAATGGGTTAATACTGTTTCATGACCTATCTTTTCAGCTGAAACATTCTTTCAATTTACTCTCACCTTCACCCTTCAACTGACCTCTTCAGTTAATGGCATCCATCCCAACCAAACAAGCAAGTTTCTAAGAGCTTCATAACTAGCCTAATATCATAAGCAAATAATAAAGATATATCCTTTGAAAACACTTAATAGAGAGATCCCTCTCACAATTCGTGAAGGCTAGGTCCTAGGATTCCAAAGTGGTTCTAATGTGGCCCCGTGCAACATTTATTCTTTCCATTCTTGTAAATCACAGGGAGCCAACACCCCATATAATATATTTAATCTACCATATAATATATGTATTTCAACCTTGGATATATGAAATTTGACCATTGCTTTCAGACTTTGTCAACAGTTTTCCAAACTTTAATACTTGAAATGTAGCCATACCTTGGTCCACTAGAGGGGGCATGTGGAGGCCCCTGGTTGCACCACATGTCCACCTCTGTTTGGACTATTCCAACCTTAAAAATAATTCAAATTCGACCTTAGGATAGATAAAAAAAAAATCACTGATGAATCCTGCATTGACACTTGTCACAATGTCATTGGGAAAAAATGACATATTCCTATAATATCCATTTTCTGCTAATTGGGCTTCCATGTCAACAATTTGTCATGTTCTGCAATTTTTTTAGCTGTTTAGGAAAGCGAATAGCAGGCCTTATCTTCCTCATCCATAATTTGTTTTCGAGGAAACGAATTGCGCCAGATTCTTGGAGAAGAGCTCTTCAGCATTGTTCAATTTCCATTCGATTTTTAGCACTTTAATTTTTTAGCTTTTACACTAAGCACCTGATCATCAACTCACCATGATTTCTTGTCCAATTGTGTTGCTACCTTAGTTCTCCTACTAGGCATCCAACATACTGCTTGTAGAGCCTAAGGTTCCTTCTCACGATTCCCACAATCAACGTATCAAATACAACAAGGTATGAGCCTTCAAATGCATGGAAACACAAATGTTATGACTGTGCTATTCCTTAGGATGATTGTGGCCTAGGTAGAGGACCTAAAATAGGTCTCTATACCCTCCAAATAGTCCTCCCAAAAAATTGTAACAAAAAACCTTCCCTACATGTAGAAATATCTAAATAGATTCAACTGGCCTTGTAATATACTAAAACAAAATATTGAATCAATTCTACAAATTGCGAAATCCAATTACGATTGCAGAATCACATGAACAAGAAAGAGAAATATTTTCAATTGCACAAAAAAAATATTTATCTAGGAAAAGCCTCAGATAAAAACCTCGCTATATGTATATTTCATTAAGTCATGAATATGAAACAATACAATGCTATTTCCCTTCCTGAGAAACCTCTGCACTATCTCTAACTGTCTCACTCTGATCCCAAAAATAATGGTTCGATACTTAACCAATTTCCTGCTCTGGGTTGCTAAGCCTTGCTTACGCATTATTGGAGGAATTGTGGCCCTATTAATTAGGATATTCCCAAGAAATGATTGTACAATTCATCTAAGGCGTCCTGCTAATGTTATGCATGATCTGAAAAATTTTCTAATTATACAACTGATAGTTCTCTTCCCTTTAACTCCAATCTCAACTGGGCCTTCCTTAGAATTGACATGAAAAAACTATGTATAGTGAATTATTAGTTATCTGATTGATCACTCCATGTGAATTAAATCAGATTTAATTCACTGGACCAGTCACTAGCTCATCTCTCAGTTAGAAATAGTTAAATTTATTTTAACTCAAATAATTGAGTTAACTAATTACAACTCAAAATAAACTTCAACTGGACCCCCTAAAACTTAGAGAGAACTCTACATGCCTCGAGTTTGACCCTCAACTCAAATTGACTGAGCTAAATAAGTCTTCTTGACTCAATTAACTTCTACAAGCTGTCATGTGATGTGGAATTACAATTTATTTCTAATTTAATTAAGGGAAAATTAAATTAGAAGCCTTTGTTGTTGCCAATTTCAACACTCCCTCTCAAAAAGAAAGAGATTGTCTGCTACCTCGATCTTGTTTCTATGGAACTCGAATTTTATTCTTGACAGTGCCTCCGTTAAGATGTCTGCATCATTCTCCTCCATTTGAATGTACTCTAATGAAAAAATCTTCCTTTGTACACAATCTCTGAAATGGTGATACAAAATATGAATATGCTTGGACCTTCCATGAAAAAATGGATTAACCGAGGGTTTGATGCAACTCTGGTTATCAAAATAAATCACCTTCGGATCCATCTGCCAACCAAAAAAACCAACAAATATCTTCCTCATTGAGATGGCCTCACATGCTACCTCATTGGCCGCCATGTACTTTGCCTTTGTTGAATTGAGTGCAACTGATCTCTATTTCCTGATGTACTAGGAAACTACTGCTGAAGATGCCCCTTGATGTGCTCTTCCTATCGTATGGACTCCCTACCTAATCTACATCTATGAGGCCTTGAAGCTTCACTCCCTCTATCCATATGTGCCATAGCCCAAACTCTATAGTTCCTATGAGGTATCTCAACACATGATTTACTATCTTCCAAAAGAGCTTGGTAGGCTTAACCATAGCTTGAATAAGCTGGTTAAAAGCATGGCATATGTCTGGTCATGTTTTCACAAAATACATGAGTGAACCCACAAGCTTCCTGTAGACAATACCATCTACTACTTCGCCTGAAGTAGCATCCTCCTTCCTCCAGTTTCTTGCTAGAGGAGTCTCCATGGGTATGCTCCCCTCCATGTGGAACTTCTTAAGAATCTCGTTGGCATAATTTCCCTGTTATACAAATATATCCCCATCTATTTTCCAAATTTCCAATCCCAGGAAATAGTGCAAGAGCCCCATGTCCTTCATCTCAAATTCTCTTGCAAGATCCTCTTTGCAAGACTTGATGTGCTGCTCATCACCTGTAAGTATAAAATCATCAGCATAAAGTACAATGATCAAAAGCTTACCTTCTACCACAATATAGTAAAGTTTCACATCTCCTTCAGTCTTGGTGAATCTCAACCTAGTGAAGTAGTTGTCGATCCCTGTGTACCAAGCACGAGGTGCTTGCTTTAACACATAAAATTCTCTCTTGATTCTACACACATGTGACTCTCTATCAAAGGTCTCAAAACCTTATGGCTGCATAATGTACACCTCTTCCTTAATCACCCCATTAAGGAAGGGTGTCTTTAAATCCATTTGATGTATCTTCCATCCCATATATGATGAGAGTGCAAGGATGGATCTGATTGATGAGTAACTTGCAATTTTTGGAAAGTTCTGATCATAATCAATCCTATCCACCTAAGAGAACCCTTTGGCCAAAAACCTGGCCTTGTTCTTCTCGACACTCCCATATGCTTCCTACTTCAGCTTGTAGATCCACCTAGATCCTACAGCTAAATTCCCCTCTTGTCTTGGGACAACTTCCCATGCACTGTTTCTGATAATGGAGTCATACTCCTTAACCATGGCATCGACAAAAAATATTTTCTTTACTGCTTCCTCAAAAGAGGGTGACTCTATGTCTACACCTTCACTCATAAGAGCCATGTATACAGTGTACCGCTCTGGGGAACTTCTCTGCCTGCACTATGATGTGGGTGCTCCCACATTCTCTCTAGCATCAAGAAACAACATGTCATCCTCTTTAGTGCGTTTACGTTTGTCTCAGGATGTCTCTGCATGAGTGGGTGCTTCCACTCTCTGCGCCTCTGCTTGTGGCTACTCCAAATTTTGAGGTTCTTCTTTAGCAGCCAATATCTCCTCAACTTCATGAAACTAAAGATCCCTCTCATGGAAAATTTACATGGCATTCTCTTCATCTAATTTCACATCTCTTCTGACCACTATCATCATGTGTGTTTGCAAGTACACTCGATAGTTGTGAGGTGTATTAGTGTACCCCACAAATATCCCCAATGTAGATGTTGGCTCTTGCTTCTTCCTGGAATATTTGGTTGCATGGAAATAAACTGATGACCAAAAATTTTAAAATGTGATACATCTCGTCTCTTACCTGAAAAATATTCCTCTGGTGTACTCATCCCAAGTATACGATGATGATTTTTTTTCTACACAAATACTATTGCATTGCATGATTCCGCCCATTAATGCAACAGTAGGCCCTGATCATGCAACATAGATCGTGCTGCTCCCGTAATAGTTATATTCTTCCTTTCTGTAACTCCATTCCGCTGTGGGTTATGAGGTGCTATCAATTCCCTTAGAATTCCTTCTGAAGCACATAATTTATTGAATTTGTTAGAGACATATTCTCCACCATTCTCGCTCCTCAGAGCCTTCACCTTCTTTCCTATATCTTTCTTGACAAGTGCCTTGAACTCATAAAATGTTTGATCTTTCTTCTACATGAAGAAAATCTAACACTTGCGTAAAAAGCCTTCTACAAAATAACATAATAGGTGTGTTTTGTTGTGGACGCTATCAAGAATGGTCCACACATGTTTGAGTGAAGTCTCTCAAGGATCGTCTTTGCTTGTCTTTCTATATCGTGAAAGGTGGCTTTGGTATAATTCCCTAATGCGCACTCTTTGCATGTATATCGCTGCTCAAGTGCACCCTCTAAAAGTCTTGTAGAAATCTATTGCATGATCTTCAAAGTGCCATGGTGTAGACGACCCAACATCCTATGCCATATATCACTAATGTCTCAGCTCATCACCTTCTGTGCTTTCGTTCTCATGGTAGCAAAATATTCTACATCCAATTTGTAGAGGTTATTTACTTGAACCCCAATCTTCTTCATCTGTCCCATGGCTTTGTGATGAAGGAACACCTTTCCTTCACTGAATATCACATCATAGCCACAACCTTCCAACATAGAAATTTTCTTTAAACCAGGAACATACATGACATATTTTAATGTGAGAGGAGTACTCGACTCCCTATGAAAGGTAATTGTACCTAGGAGGTAGCACTATACTTCCCGTCATCTCCCATCTCGATGTGCATATGAAAGTCCTTCTCCTCCAAGTCAGTGAAGAATTATTTGTTTCTGGTCATATGCAACGAAGCTCAACTATATAAGTACCACACATAACCCATCACCGATGACACCATGCATGCGATGAGGGTGAAATCCAACTCGAAATGTGAAGAAATTTCTTCACCTACCGCTCCTCCTAAGGGCTTATTGCTGGTCTTCTTGTGAGGACACTTTGTGGCATAGTGTCCAAGCTCACGACAGTGAAAATGTTTTACCTTTGATAAGTATCGCTTCTTTCCTACCTGATCGAAATCCAATTTGGAATGGGGCACCTTCCCTTTCCCTTTCTTTTCCTTTCCAACCAAGGTACAATTATCCTCATCATTAGTCTTTGATGAGGTTCCATCTTTAGTGTTTCGTCGAATCTCTTCTTGTACCAAGCCAGACCACAATCGATCCCACCCTGGTAGCTTCTCCCTCCCATTCACAAAGTCCTGGTAGCTATGCAATCTCTTTGGAAGGCCTAGAAGTGTTAGGCTCACCAAATAATCCTAGGAAACTATCACCCCAACACTTCCAAGCTCATATCAACATTGAGTGAACTTCATCAAGTATTTTGGAATCATATCTCCCTTCTCCATCTTGATCTTTCTAAGCTTTTCCTTTAGTGCCAACTTCTTATGGTCATCGATATTCTAAAATAGATCTGTTAAGGCCTTCCACATATCATATGGATTTTCCTTTCCATGGATGCAATATCATCTTGAACTCCTTGTAACATAATTCTTCTCGCCTTTGCTACATTCTTATTCCATGCATCAAGAAGTTAAGCATCTGTTGCCACGGGCTAGGGAATATCACTGTCTATGAATTCCTTCAGTATGTTGTCCTCAAACACTACCTCCATCTTGTGCTTCCATGCTATGTAATTCGAATTACCCTCAAGGGTATATTCGTGTCTCAATCCAGAGAAATATATCTTGATCTAGTGCTGGTCGTGAAGAATAAATATGAAAATTCGATTCACCTATTCAAAAAAAAATCTGGTTCTTCTCTTCTATAGTGATTCTTTCTCTGATACCATGTATAAATATCTAAATATATTCAAATAATATTTTAGTATACTAAAACAAAATATTGAATCAATTCTACAAATTGCGGAAACCAATTACAATCACACAATCACATGACCAAGAAAGATAAATAATTTCAATCGCAAAAAACAAGGATGTATCTAGGGAAAGCCTCAACTAAAAAACCCGATATCTGTATATTGCAATAAGTCAAGCATATGATACAATACAATGATATTTCCCTTCCTACGAAACATATGCACTATCTCTAACTGTCTCACTCTGATCCCAAAAAGAATGGTCTGATACTTAACCAAATTCCTGCTGTAGGTTGCTCAACCTTTCTTATGCATTCTTGGAGGAATTGTGGCCCTATTAATTATGAAATTCCAAAGAATTGGTTGCACAATTAATCTAAGGTGTCCTGCTTAACTCATGCATGACCTGTAAAATTTTCTAATTATACAATTGATAGTTCTCTTCCCATTAAATCCAATCTAAACTAGGCCTTCCTTAGAAATCACATGCAACAACTATTTATATTGAATTATCAATTATATGATTGATCACTACATGTGAATTTAATCATATTTAATTCACTGGACCTATCACTAGCTCATCTCTTAGTTAGAACTAGTTAAACTTATTTTAATTCAAATAATTGAGTTAACTAATTACAAATCAAAATAAACTGCAACTGGAGCCCCTAAAACTTAGAGAGAAATATACATGCCTCCAGTTTGACCCTCAATTCGAATTGACTGAGATAAGTAAGTCTTCCTGACTCAGTTAACTCATACAAGCTCTCATGTGATGTGGAGTTACAATTTCATTCTAATTTAATTAAGGGAAAATTAAATTAGAAGCATTTCCTTTTGCCAATCTCAACACTATGACCTAGAACATAATGATAATCCTCTATTTAGGAAAAGAAAACACCTTTGTTTACCTGCAATAATTCAAGATATGATTGTAGATAGGGAGGGAGGTCCCTTCTTGACCTCTCATCTCTCTCAAATACTCCTCCACATGCGGTCGTAACGACAACTCCCTACGACCTTGTAAACAAAACAAACCCACCATTAAATAGCACAAAAAACAATCCTACTTACCTTCATTATGATGTGGCCTAATTTGGCTAAGGAGATAAATCCATGTTTCCCTTAATATTTTCTTATGTCACATTCCTGCCTGCTTTAGGGCTGCGACATATTCCATAGAAAAACACCGCACCAAATTGTAGGGGTATCCTCCAAACTTGGTAGCCCTTTACTCCTTTTATAGCCTTATACTTCGCACTCCAATTCACAGATATATATTGACATTTGATGCACTTGGGATGTCTCGTTATGAGGTATCACACGGCCTCTATTTATATTGTGAGGATCGAACAAACCTCCAAAGGACACCTCTGACACAAGGACGACTTGCCTTTTTGTTTCTCTTTACCCACCCTAACACATAAAAATTAATATCTTCACTTGTAGACCTCAAAATTCAATAATTTTCATTGCGTTTGATTCGTCTCGACGAGTACTATCAACCACATCCATCACATGTAAAAATCTCCATAGTTTTATCCCCAACATCGATGGGTGAAAAACTCCAAGCTTGGGTTCCAAGCCCACAAGTGACTATTGTGTCACTTTAGCCTCCAAAACCCCAAACCCTAGGGCTTCAAGTACCTCCCAAGCTACAAATTAAATCAACACTCCCTCTTAGCGAGGGAGGTACTTCCAAGAAAAGGAATTAACCATCATCATCCAGCGAGACTAGCCCATTTCGAGTCCATCTCTGAAGCATACCCTATAGAATGAACCCTAAAATCTCAGTAGTGCCTCTGCCTCATCACATTTGAACTTGAAGATCCCAAACATCCATAGGGCTTTTCCCTCTAAGGCTAGAATCCCTCTGAGCCTACACGATATCCACTGGTTTAGTCCTGCAAGAACTCATCCTCCTGAATCAAATAGCACTCATGAAAATCCCTCCAATATCAGATATGCAACATCACGATCTGATGAAGACTCTAACATGCCAATATCCAATCCTTCACATGAATCCATCTCGATCAACCTATTCTTGTCCATGCCAAATTAATCCTCGAGTTGTCCCAACCATCCATGACAATTCAATGTAATTCCACGATCAGAAACCTATACTACAACAAACTGTTGTTCACCAGGATCACCACCAATCAACCATAACTCCTAGAAAATCTCGCTTCCAAGCTAGTCAAGACCACATCTCCATGTCTTTAGTTGAACCCTCTACTCCATGATCTAGAAACCCACAACTCCTTTTGAGTTTATTTGCTATGCACACTCTGATTCACTGTCCCTCAAGTAGCTCAGATATGCTCTGAAACCATGTTGATTTTCCATGATCTTGGGTCTAGGATACAATATTAAAATATCTGACGCTACCAAACCAAGAATCTCAACAAAATTACTTTGCACACTAGAATATATAAAAAAGTAAATTAAACATGCACAAAATATAGACAACTTTTTACATTTTTCATCCCAACTTCACTATATTAAACAACATATAATGCAATAGTATACGACTCCCGTACTAGGGATAATGGACCTCAATCTTCCACTAATACCAGACACAGACTGGGGCTTGGTCTTAGTACAACGACGAAAAATTTTCCCTAAACAAGATACTCTAACCATTTGGATGTTGCATGCTCTCTCAGATCCTCTTAGTCATACCCTGAACTTTCCTGGTCATTCGACTCCCTATATACATCTCCTGACTCTATCAATGCTCCAAGTCCATTTGGCCACTAAACCTCAGCTGTCAATGTGCTCAATAGTTGTGCCTTCCTCCATCAATGCATCAACACATCGAGACTCTTGTCGAGTTGTTCACAGCTCCACTTGTGAACAACTCTAAATTTTTCCACTGGTGCTCCATAGCTACTTAGGGACTTCATCCCACTATGGTCTTCTTGTGGTACTTCGATGAAGACCAACATAGGGCAAGGAGGGTTTCCACCTATCATTACAAGATTTACATCTCTAACAATGAACACATGCTAGGAGGACTAGCCATCATATGCTGTAGAGGTCCTTCTGCACACACAAGTCTTTATCAACTCAAAACTGGTCCTAGTTGATCAGACCCTCGATATCAACAAATTCCTCTCTAGAAGCTACCTTTTTCCATCAAGGTGTTGCACAGTGGGCTCCAACTTGGACACTATCACACGATCCTCCAACAGACCATAAATTCCCAATCCACGTTCACACTTGGTCCACTCTCATGCTTCCCTCCAACAGTCCATGAGTGACCAAGTATGATGTAGCATATACTCCTAGTTAGGGCATCCAACACCTAAGAAATCCCTCCACATGGATTCTATCAGAATTCATTAACTAGTCCTCTTCTAGGACACCCATTCACCTGCATCAAAAAATTCCCAAGGAATCATATGAAACCACACCTTGTTGCTGCCTCCTTGCCTTAATATCTGTGTTTTTATTGAGCTTTGGTTAGGGCACACCATCTCCCTAAACCTGCTTCAACTCACAGTGATTCCTTGTCCAACTGTGCTACCACCTTAGCTGTCATACTAGGCATTCAACATACTAGTTTTAGAGAATAAGGTTCCTCTTCACGCTTCCCATAATCCACGTCTCAGCTACAGCAAGGTCATGGAAGCACACCTTTTCTGACTTCACTATTCATTAGGATGATTGAGGCCTAGGTAGAGGACCTAAAATAGGTCTCCATACCCTCCAAAAAGTCCTCCCAAACTGCTATAACAACAAGCCTTATGTATGACCCATAACAAAATGATAATCCTCTCTTTAGGATAAGAAACCTCCTCTATTTATATGCACTAATTCTGGACATGATTGTGGATAGGGATGGAGGTCTCTTCTATGCCTCTCGACTCTCTCAAATACTCCTCCACATGCTGCTGTAACTAAAAATACCTACATATTTGTAAAAAAAGACAAAACCACCACTAAATAGAACAGAAAACACTCCTACATACCTTCATTTATTTGTGGCCTAATATAGATAAGCAGATAAGCCCACACTTCCCTTAATATGCCTTTATGTCACCTTCTTGGCTGCTTGAGGGCTGCGGCCTATTCTACAGAAAAACATCGCACTAAATTGTAGGGGTATCCTCTAAACTTGGCAGCCCTTTACTCCTTTTCTAGCCTTAGAGTTCACACTCCAAATTGCAGAGATATCTTGACCTTTGATGCACTTGGGATGTCTCTTTATGAGGTCTCACAAGGCCTCTATTAATATTCTTTATGTGAGGATCTACCAACCCTCCAAAGGGCACCTCAAACATAAGGTCGAATTGCCTTTTTGTCTCTCTTTCCCCACCATAACACATAAAAATTAATATCTGCCCTTTTAGACCTCAGAATTCAAAGATTTTAATTGCATTGGATTCATCTCAATGAGTAATATCATCCTCATCCATCACATGTCAAAATATCTCCATATTTTTGTCCCCAACATCGATGGATGCAAAACCCCAAGCTTGGGTTCCAAGCCCACAAGTGACTCTTGTGGCTCTTTTCCCACCAATCCCTGAACCCTAGGGCTTGGAGTACCTCCCAAGCTACACAAAAAATAAACACACCCTCTTAGTGAGGGAGGTACTTCAAAGAATATGAAGTAGCCATCATCATCTGGCGACACTATCCCATATGGAGTCCATCTATGCAACATACCCTGTAAAATGAACCCCACAATCTTGGTAGTGCATTTGCCTCATCACATCTAAACCTGAAGATACCAATCCTCCATAGGGTTTCTCCCTCTGAGTATATACTCCCTATGAGCCTACAAAAACTTCACTAGCTCAATCCTACAAGCACTCATCCACTTGTATCAAATACCACTCATGAAAATCATGTTGATCAGCGGTTGTCATTGATGTCAACCCAAGAAGCACCGGGGGCTAACCAAATATTGCATGGGAATTTTGACCTACCAAATTAACATATTCTGGTTCAATAATTATTTTTATGATTTCTACTTGTCGAGATGTTTCCATTGATATATGGCACGCCATGTAATTCTTCACGGTTTGAGAGATATTCTTGTTTGAAGTTTGTAACCCCAGTTAGTGAGCTAAAACCCCATAGGGTTGGGGCATGAGTCATTGAAAATTCATAATTAATATTTTTAATGCTCATAAAATCCCTCCCACATTCCCTTCTTGAATCCCCTCTCAACTTAAGCATTCATATAAATTGTGATCTTCATTTCCTCCTTATGCAAGGGATTTGGCCATCTGAAACAGGTCTTCGTGGCATTTTCGCTCTAACCTGTTTTATACAAAGGTTAAAAAGCTAAAAATTTTATGAGGTGAAGCGGAAATCTTGAGGAAGCTGCAGTAAAAATTTCAGATCAAGGTGCGTAACATTTTTGGATATAGGATCTATGTAAGTCAGGGTTGTTGTAGGCTCCTGAAATTTATCTCAAAGAAGTGACATTGGAAAAATAGTCATAACTCTCTCTCTGAGTATCAGATTGGAATTCTGTAAAAAGTGGCAGATAGTGTACAGATTTTTGTTTTCTCTCTATCAATTTTAGTGCCAAATGAAGAACCAGTGACATGTGGCACACCGTACAAGTGTGCTCCACTGAAACAGTCCATAATTAGGGCATTGTGAGAAATTGGGTATAACTCTC
Source organism: Pinus albicaulis (assembly GCA_034641835.2). Taxonomy (NCBI): domain Eukaryota; kingdom Viridiplantae; phylum Streptophyta; class Pinopsida; order Pinales; family Pinaceae; genus Pinus; species Pinus albicaulis. The sequence continues at coordinate 61,743,452 of MU968411.1, read as the reverse complement.
TCTTGAAGAATCCAAATTGGGTCAGTTCTATGGCATTGGAAGAATGACTCAAAGGAATACTATAAGACCAAAAACCAGATATTGAGGATCTGAAATAACATCGATACACCAGATTCAATATCGAGCTCCTAGAAGGCAAGAAAAAGCCAGATCATGTGTTGTGAAGGATTGCAAAGGACTAGACTTTCTACGGCAGAAAATCAAAGCAAGCTGCAGCAGAGGGTAGCATGACAAGAGAAACAACCAAGCTGCATAAAAATAGCAATAATTTCATCATATTAAGTCTTCAAGTGGGCAACATTGCATACAATCATTGTAAAGGTATCATTGTACTTAGTCATTGTAAATACATTATTGTACAAATTGTACTAGTGTCTATCTGCCAAGAGTTGAAGAGGAAGTATTGGGAGGTCTAGGATCATCATTAGGTGGTTGTGTCAAAGTTGGGGTTATGGTCTAGTATATCTTCTTCTTCTGCATCATTCTATATCATTGTAAAGTGGACCATTTTCCCTGGTACGAAAGTCCATTCTTCTTTTATTCTTCTATAGGGTGGTAGGGTGGTGCTAGGGTGAGTTGTAGCTCATTGGGTGCTGGGAAATACATTCAGTTGACTACTGAAGAATCTCAGGTGTTGGAGCATCCATCCAGTGGGAGCTGGAGAAGAATTCTTTTCTAGATTCTAGGAAGTTGGAGCTTTATTTTCAATTGGAGTTGAATATTAAAGAATTATTAGAAAAGCATTAGGTGGTTTTTTCCCTGAAGTGGGTTTCCACCTTAAAAAATGTGTGCATTTGTGTTCATCTTGTTTGCTGCTATCATTGTACAAACACTGATAATAATTGAAGATTAACTAATGCTCTGATTGAAAGGAATACTGATTCACCCCCCCTCTCAGTATTTCCAACAATTGGTATCGGAGCTTGGTTCCTTCAATAGCAGTTTAATAGCTGGAAGGAGGTCATGGAGAATACCAAGAATGGTGTACCTCTATTCAATGAAAATAATTATGCACTTTGGAAAGGAATAATGGAGTTCTATCTCTTGGTGCAAGGTTACAAAGTATGGGACACTGTTCAAAATGGATTTACATCAACCGCGAATGAACAAGGTAAGAAGAATTTGGTAAATGATGCAAAAGAAAAGAATATTATTATCAGTGGACTTATTGAATCTACTTATCATAAGGTGTTGGGTTGTAAAACCTCCAAAAATGTATGGGACAAGCTTGTGAATATATATTCAGGTGACTCAAATGTCAAAGAAGTAAAGCTTCAAATTTATAGAGCAAAATTTGAGCAACTCAGAATGAAAGAAGATTGCAACATTGATGCATACTTTCAATACGTTGACGAAATAACCAATACTCTGGAAGGATTGGGAGAGCCAGTTGACGAGAAGACTATTATACAGAATATTCTTAGAACGTTACCAAGGAGATTCAACCCAAAGGTATCGGTTTTAGAATACAGTGCAAATCTGGACAAACTCAGAAAAGAGGAATTACATGGAGTTCTCATAGCATATGAAATGAGACTTGATGAAGAAGAGAGTACTTCACATCTAGAAACTGCATTCGTTGCATCTAAGAAAACCAGTAAGGATAAACAACCTTCAATTGAAAAGACATGCACCTGCAACTGTGAAGAAAAGGGAGATCATGAAGAAGGTATTTCAGATGAAGAATATGCTTACTTCACAAGAAAACTACAAATTGGTAAGGGAAAATTCAAAGGTAAAATTCCATTAATATGTTTCAGCTATAATGAGGTTGGGCATTTTGCAGCAAAATGTCCAAACAAAAGTAATGGAAACTCAAAAAGAAAGAAAGGCTTTAAGAAATTCAACAAGCAAGGATCCAAAAGGAACTTTCTCTATAAAGAAGATAGCTCATCATCTGATGAAGACAATGATAGTAAAGAAGAAGCCAATGAGAGAGTATTGTTGATGGCCAAGCACAATAAACCCAATAACAATAAGCAAGAGGTATCAAACAACGAAGAAGAAGGATGGACCATAGACGAATTTTATGAGGAAGCAATCAAGCTTATAAAAGATCTCAAGGCGGAGAAGATGTGTTCCAAAACTCTTGAAGAACAAGTTCAAGGTCTCAAAATTAAAGTTGAAGAACAAAAATGCATTGAAGAGTCACTTCAAAATAAGTTGGAAGAAGGCAACCAAGAAAGGGAAGAATTAGAAGCTGAAGTAGTCTCACTGCATGAGGAAGTGAAGAAAGGAAAAACTATCCAAAACTATGCCAATAGCTCAAGGGCATTGGAAGAAATCATCAACAATCAACGATCTTACAATGACAAACTGGCATCGGTTACAAAGAAGAAGAAGCAGGACCTTCTACAACAAAATACAATGAACCTATGAGATCTTACATGCATGTAGACTTCATTGGACAAGATTCACAAAAACAGCCTTGGAAGACAATTCCTCGATGAAAATTTCCATCCAGGTACCAACATATTTTTTATGGCTACTGTTATTCATGTGGAAAATTTGGTCATAAAGCTATAGAATGTCACACGTACCCTAGGAACGAATACAATTCTAGGATATCTATCAAATATGAACCTCCCAGGGCTCAGTGAAGCATCAATAGATTTGAACATTTAAGAAATAATATTGAATGTTACAAATGTCAAAACTTTGGACACATAGCCAAAGACTACAGACTTGAAAATCCTCCAGAAGAATCTTCGAAGCCACAGAATGAACGAACATGGAAGAAGAAGAAGAATGATAATTGTGCTTTCCCTCTCAAGGCTCAAAAGAACAAAGATGTGTGGTATGTTGTTAGCGGTTGCTCAATGCATATGACTGGAGATAGAAATAAATTTGTATCTCTGAAAGAGAAGAAGGATGGAACCATGTCCTTTGGAAATGATGGATCTTCAAATGTTATAGGATTAGGTACTATCACTCTCAGAAGCAAATTTGTTCTAGCCAATAATGTTCTATTGGTTGAAAACATGAATCACAATCTGCTTAGTGTTGGACAAATGTGAGATCAAGGACACACAATACTATTCAACTCCAGGAAATGTGAAATCAGGAAATGCATGTATGGTGAAATTGTGGCTACAGCAAGTCGAGCTCCAAACGACATATATGTTCTGGATGAAGCAACTAAAGAATGTCTAATAGCTAAAGAGGGTGATACAATAATTGGTAGCAATGATGATCGACTAAGTAAGAATTTTGCTACAAAGGTGCAAAGTGATTTCGAGATGTCTTTACTTGGTGAGCTGACATACTTCTTAGGGCTTCAAATATCTCAGCAAGAGAAAGGAATATTTATATGTCAAGCCAAGTACATCAAGGAAATTCTCAAGAAATTTAAAGTGGAAGATTGTAAACCCATCCTTACTCCAATGGTAACAGGTTGCAAATTTAGCATAGACGACTCATCTAAGGATGTGGATCAAAGGTTGTACAGATCTATGATTAGTAGTCTTCTATATGTAACAGCCCCCCAACCAGATGTTATGCAAGCAGTTGAACAAGTAGCAAGATTCCAAGTAGCACCAAAAGAATCCCATATTAAATATTCGCCAGCATTGGAATATCTTTGCCAGAAGCTTCGGATTCTCCCAAGTTCTCATTAGATTTTCCTTTTTCAGAATATAAAGGGGTAGTAGAAGTAGAATATAGGTCTGCAAGACGGTTGTGTGTCAGGGGGAGTGGAAGTGTGTACAGGTCTACAGGACGGTTGTGTGTCAGTGCGAGTGGAAGTGCGTATAGGTCCGCAGGATGGTTGTGTTTTAGGGGGAGTTACCATTTTCCATTGATGTCAAAGGGGGAGAGAATTTTGTAGGAAGAGGTGTAATGATCGTAGGGGGAGTACTTGTGTTGCCATAAATGCCAAAGGGGGAGATTGTTGATCAGCGGTTGTCATTGATGTCAACCCAAGTAGCACCAGGGGCTAACCCAATATTGCATGGGAATTTTGACCTACCAAATTAATATATTCTGGGTCAATAATGTTTTTTATGATTTATACTTGTCGAGATGTTTCCATTGATATATGGCACACCATGTAATTCTTCACAGTTTGAGAGATATTCATGTTTGAAGTTTGTAACCCCAGTTAGTGGGCTAAAACCCCATGGGGTTGGGGCATAGGTCATTGAAAAGTCATAATTAATATTTTTTATGCTCCTAAAGTCCCTCCCACGTTCCCTTGTCGAAACCCCTCTCAACTTAAGCATTCATATAAATTGTGATCTTCATTTCCTCCTTATGCAAGGGATTCTTCCATCTGAAACAAGTCTTCGTGGAATTTTCGCTCTAACTTTTTTTATACGAAGGTTCAGAAGATGAAATTTTTGTGAGGTGAAGAAAAAATCCTGAGGAAGCTACAGTAAAAAATTCAGATCAAGGTGCGAAACAATTTTGAAGATAGGATTTGTGTAAGTCAGGGTTGTTGCAGACTCCTGAAATTTATCTCAAAGAAGTGACCTTGGTAAAATAGTCATAACTCTGTCTCTGAGTATCAGATTGGAATTCTATAAAAAGTGGAAGATAGTGAAAAGTTTTTAGTTTTCTCTCTATCAATAATTTCAGAGCCAAATGAAGAACCAGTGACACGTGGCACGCCGTACAAGTGCGCTCTGTTGAAACAGTCCATAATTAGGGCATTGTGAGAAATTCGGTGTAAATATCTCTTGAAGAATCCAAATTGGATCATATCTATGGCATTGGAAGGATGACTCAGAGGACTACTACAAGACTGAAAACCAGATATTGAGGATCTGAAATAACAGTGATACACCAGATTCAATATTGAGCTCCTAGAAGGTAAGAAAAAGCTAGATCATGTGTTGTGAAGGATTGCAAAGGACTAGAATTTCTACGGCAGAAAAGAAAAGAGAGGTGCAACAGAGGGTAGCATGACAAGAGTAGCAACCAAGGTGCATAACAGCTGCAAGAAGTTCATCATATGAAATCTTCAAGTGGGCAGCACTGCATACAATCATTGTACTTAGTCATTGTAAATACATTATTGTAAAAATTGTACTAGTGTCTATCTGCCAAGGTTTGAAGAAGCAGTGTTGGGAGGTCTAGGATCATAATTAGGTGGTTATGGTCTAGTATATCTTCTTCTTCTGCATCATTCTATATCATTGTAAAGTGGACCATTTTCCCTGGTACGAAAGTCCATTCTTCTTTTATTCTTCTATAGGGTGGTAGGGTGGTGGTAGGGTGAGTTGTAGCTCATTGGGTGTTGGGGCATCCATTCAGTTGACTACTGAAGAATCACGGGCATTGGAGCACCCATCCAGTGGGAGTTGGAGAAGAATGTTTTTCTAGATTCTAGGAAGTTGGAGCTTTTTTTTCAATTGGAGTTGAATATTAAGGAATTATTAGAAAAGAATTAGGTGGTTTTTGTCCCGAAGTGAGTTTCCACCTTAAAAACTGTGTGCATTTGTGTTCATCTTGTTTGCTGCTATCATTGTACAAACACTGATAATAATTGAAGATTAACTAATGCTCTAATTGAAAGGAATACTGACTCACCCCCTCTCAATATTTCCAATAAATCCCTCCAATATTAGATATGCAACATCACGATCTGATAAATAATCTAGCCTACGAATATTCAGTCTGTCACATGAATACATTGTGATCAACCTGATCTCATCCATGCCAAAGAAATCCTTGATCTATCCCAACCATCTATGATAAATAAATGAATTTCCATGATCAGAAACCTGTGCTACAAAAAAATGTTGCTCACCAGGGTCACCACCAATCAACCATAACTCCTAGCCAATCTCACTTGCAAGTTATTCAAGACCACATCTCCATGTCTTCAGCTAAACCATCCACTCCTTGATCTAGACACCCACAATTCCCTATAAGTTTCTTTTCTCTGCACACTCTCATTCATTGTCCCTTAAAGTAACCCAGATATTCTCTAAAACCATGTTTATTTTCCACGATCTTGGGTCTATGATAAAATCTTAAAATATCTAACGCTAAAAAACAAAAAATCTCAACATAACTACTTTTCACAACAAAATATAAACAACAATAAATCACACATGCACACATTATAAACAATGTTTTACATTTTTCATCCCAAATTCGTTATATTAAACAACATATAATAAAACATTGTAGGGCTCCCGTACCAGGGATAATGGCCCTTAATCATCCACCAGTACAAGACACAAAATGGGGCTTGGTGTCAGTACATCGATGACCAATATTCCCTAAAGAATATACTCTGACCATATTTTTGTATCATGCTCACTTGGATCCTCTCAGTCGTACCCTGTACCTACCTGGTCCTTTGGCTCCCGATATGCAACTCCTGCCTCTATCAATGCACCAAGTCCATCTGGCCACTAATCCTTGGCTATCAATATGCTCACTAGTTGTTCCTTCATCCATCAACGCATCAAAAAATCAAGACTCCTGTCGAGTTTTTCAAAAATCCACCTATGAAAAACACTCAATCTTCCCATTGCTACTCCTCATATACTTGGGGACTTTAGTCCACTATGGTCTTCCCATGCTACTTTGATGAATACCAAAAAAGGGCATAAATGGATTCCACCTATCACTATGAGATGTCCATCTCCCACAATGAACACAAGCTAGGAGAACTACCCATTATCTACTGTAGAATTCCTTCTCCACACAAAAGTCTAGGGAAAATAAAAAATGATCTTGGTCGATTAGATCCTTGAGCTCAACAACTGCCTCTCTAGCAACTACCTTTCTCCATCAAGGTGTTGAACATTGGGCTCCAACTTGGACACTATCATTTTGTCCTCCAATAGACCATAAATTCCCAATCCATGTTCACAGTTGGTCCACTCTCACGCTACCCTCCTGTTATCACTCCCTTCGTTTCCCAAGGCTGAGAAAGGAGATTGAAGGAGGTAACCTCAAACAAATATTTAGATTTGGTAGCTCTCCCCACCAAACCAGAGAAGGATCTATCGATGTCAATTTCACATTCAATGAGGTGAATGGAAAGGAAAATATCTTAGGCTAGATATAAGCTCAGTGATTTTGATTAGAGTTTTTCTTCAATTTTTTTCAATAGGAAGTGTCAGTCTAGGAATTAGGTCTAGGTTTCAAGGTCAGATTTCAAATGAACAATTGTAGAGATGAAAATGAGGCTAGGTTGGTATAATTAGAAAAAAAATTATATTTTCATTGTGGTATAGGGTTTGAAAAAGGGATATTTAGAATGAGCATATAACATATGAGTTCATTCATCAGAAGAAGTAAAACAAATTTCTGAAAATCTCATTAAACATAGCACAAAATTAAGAATTATGCTTAAAGACTCATAAGATCATCATATGGAAGCATACATGTGATGGAAAGTAAACATAAGCATTCAATTTGATGGTAAAAATGAGAAAAAAAATGCTAATAAGCATACCACTGGAGTCCCAAAATTATAGCTACAACATGTCTTTGATTTTCATTGTAAGAAGATGCACATAAAGCTCCACACTGCAATATCAACTATGCAACCTCTAAAATGGCTGGAGTTTGGAGTACATATAGAAAATAGAGAATATTACACCTTGTTGGCTTGAGGGGTCCTGACCCAGGTTCGGAGGTTAAGGTTTTCCAACAAACCCCTATACTACTGGCCCTTTCGGAAATGACCTACTTGCGCAGGCCAAGGTCTCACCTGAAGTAGTATGGGAGGGTGCTGGAACTAGTGTTCCACACCTTGGGAGAGAGTAGGTAATTTAAGGAAGATCTGTGTTGCACCTTATTAGGTTCTCTCAAAATGAGTCTATTCGCAACTCTTTTAACAGCATAATCAATACATAACCATAAAAAATCTATTATCATTAACAGATCTAATCAATGCATTCAAATCCATTTGTGCATGAGAAAATACCATCACAAAATATTATGATCGCAGCTAATTCCAGATCACAGATACATTTGTAGCTTAAATAAATATCATAGATGCGCTTCAACAGTAAACACAATCAATCCAGATAGCACAAGGCACTTCAAATATATTCAACATTCATTACCATCAAAAATCCACTTACAACCCAAACACAACCCATGCCCACAGCCTGGCGGGGTCTGCACACAACAGGACTAAGGATCTTCGCACACACATCCAGCAGGATTCCTTACCCAAAACAATCTAGATAGATCTTAACAATTCACACCTGGCATCAATCTTATGACTTACTTCCTTTCTAGACCCAACTATCTATCTACTTATAACATTGTAGCCTTTACCATCCGATGGTCCGCAAACCGTGGTTCGCAAATCCTGGAGCTACCCTTTAACCCATTACAAAATATTAGGGGCTTTGACCCACCCAAAACCCCTACACAAGACCGACTATTACAAAATTGTACCAAAACGCAAGTTAGGGAACCCTGTTCCAACATGCCCCCAACACAATCTTGTGACTCGTCCCAAGTCACTGTGGTCATGGGGTTTGCATCTTTGCCTGAAGTTGCTTGATCACATCAACCATTGGGGGAAGCACTCCTTCGTTCCGCGCAGCAGCGTTCTAAGCAATATCCACCAAATTCTGTTAAGTTGGACCTTTTTTAGTAGCCGTGACACTTTCCAATGTCTGGTTCAGTTGTTTGACCGCATCATCCACTTCCTGAGAGAGCTTGAGGGCTTCTCGATGAGAACCTTCCAAGGTGGTCACTGAGAACCTTATTTTTATGGTGGAGCTCTTCAATGTCATCTCAAAGTGTGTGGCTAGTATGTAGTCATGTTAGGCGCTGAGCTGGAATCAAAGTGGACATAGTAGCTTCAACCTGTTCAAAATATTCCTCCTTCTGGCATAACTCTTGAGTAAAATCATGGAGTAGAGGGTCGCGCTGCACCTTAGACAAAAGCTGCATAGATATCTCCAACAACTCTGCGCTCTGAGAAATCTGAGTGGTAATAGTATTGGTGGCCTCTGTGACCAGTGCGTCTTGCTGGGCTCTTACTTCAGGTGGAGTTTCTGGCTACAATTTGGCCTGTAAGGTAGTAACCTGCCATTCCATCTCTATCTTGACAGCTTGAATTTCGGCCCTCGAACCCTCAGTACTGCAACAAGCCCCTCAATCTTCGCCTGGGGGGTAGCAGAAGCTAGGATATCCTTAGTTACATCTGTGCAAAGCCGACTGATTAGGTGTTCCAGCTCGGTCTACTGCGTCACGGCGAGGGTGCATGTAGCCTGCGCCTGGGACACCTCCATGGTTTTCTCCACAAACGTCTGCTCAACTGTACTGAGCTGTTGTTTCACCTGGCGGTCTCTATGTTGAATCTCCTCGAACAAGGATGCATGAATGACCTGTAGCAGTTCATGCGGCAGTCGGGTTAAATCCAATTGTACCTCTGTGCAGGCCTAGACCTGCGCTCCTAAGGTACGTGGGTTCAAAATGAATGTTGTGCCTGGCAGAGGGTAGAGGCGGCTTTTCGTTGTGATGATCAAGTCAATTCTGGTTGCTGGGGGCAGCCTGGTCTAAATCATGCTTGTCTGCAGAGTGCTGGTTTTGAGCTGCAGAGCTCAAAGCTCCAACTGAAGTGTAGTGACCATGGCCTTCTACTGCTCTTCCAACACCAACCATTTATCTTCGGAGGTGAGGGTGACTGCGTCCACTATCTACTTTAGGTCTTCCTCCGTCAGAGTGACTTCAGTCTCCCAACCCAGCCTTGTAGCTCATCATTTCTTTCGTTGGCCTTTAACAAGGTCACCAGTCCGTTTCGTACCTCGAGGGTAGTCAGCACCCTCCGCATCTAGACCCTCTTTGTCCAGATTCTGCTGCGAATCCTTCTGTGATTCCAGCTTTGCATCCTTCTTGGAATTATTTCCCTATCCTTTGGTCTCTTTGGTGGTGTCGAGCAAGGTAGTCTTCTTGGTACTCGTACCTGAAATGTTGTGCGTACTTTATTTGAAGCCTATTTTCCAATGTGAAGGCCAAGTTGCAATAAGACGGTCAATATAGGGCAGTGATACTGACGCCAACCATATAGGGCAGTGATATCGACGATGGATCCTTGCAGCTCTGAATCTGCACATTGTGCATTGTGACTTGAAACGTTGCGATGCTCTTGTACTTGTCATAGATTGCTGGTGACAAGCGTAGCCGGGAGTGGATTGCTGCTGCGAGCCCACTCTAAAATAAGACCTAGAAGATTTTATTATCTTCAATGCTCTGCTCATCCTTTGAATCCCATAGATTTGCATGGCACGCCCCTTCACACATATCTGGCTCGATCTTAGGGAGGACCGAGTCTTCCGGGGCTTCCCATGCAACCAACATGATGAGGACCAACAACTAGGAGTATCACAATGCCTTTCCATGATCCTGGGCTTCGCGCACGTTCTCTAGAAACCCATTACACAGGAATTGGGACCAGTTGAAGTAGACCCTTTTCTCACAGCAGCCAGCTAACTGAATTACATACGTGGGGAGCGTGGCAACCTGACATTTGCACATCATTTTTCATGCTAACAACAAGGTGCCCATGCGCGCACCGGGGTCGCTAATAGTGCTGATCATGAACCCCCTAATGTTCCGTTGAACGTGGTAATCATCGTGCACCTTATCAACGATCTGTTGCTCATATTTCTTACTAACGTGCTCCATGGGATTCAACCCCTTCATGGGAAGACCAGTAATACGGTGAATGAGCACTACATCAATGGGAATGTGGTCCTGGATCCATAAGCAGTCGTCATGAACTAGAGCTAGCAGCTGTCGTACAAGTCAGTTGGTGACATTGTAGTTGCCAAAGTGAGGCATTCGCAGCAGATTTAATAACCCTGAACCAGCCAACCCACTTTCCCATGGCATGGGGACTACCTTCAACACGTCATCCTCCAATACCCCTTCAATATATAGTTCTGGTGCCAATTCGGGGAAGCCGTCTAGGTTGGCGAGGTCATGATCGTCGAATTTGACAGTGTGGATCTTGCCAAAGGATTCTCCAATGATGGGGACCTCGCTCAGAATCAGAGGCATCTGAAGATATGCGCGTATCCCATTGAGATTCTTGGGTGTGCGGACCGAGGGCCTGTGAGGCCAAACATAGGGTGGGAGAAAATTTATTGTCTCAGCGATCCGGGCATCCTTCTTAGTAGACAGGAGTCTCTTTGAGGGGTTAGGAGAACGTGCCTAGGGCATCATTCATGAGGATTTCACGTTTCTCGGGGAGGTACGTGGCTTCACCCTAGACCATTTCGCAGTCCTCCCTAGCCCTTGCTCCTTGCCTTTTCCCTCCCCCTTCTTCTTCTCTACCTGCTTTTCCTTGCTCGATGTGGAGAAAACCTCCTCAACCTCAGGGGTGCCCTCTTCAACCTCATAAGTGGAGACCACAGTCTTCGAATATTCGGCTGGATTAGTTGCCGTCATTCTCGCTCAGAAGATAAATTTAGGATTGTTACTATCAGAAAGAGTAGCTCGCCCAGACATTAACAAAGCACGATAGTCACAGAGGTTCACAAAGAAAAAACTATTCAAGATGCACGGAACCCCCTTCCGTTCTACCATTTTACTTTTATAGCCTTGTATATCAACCAACGGTTGGATGAGGATTATCAGAAACTTACCATCAAGTAAATGGTAAAAATCTTCGAAAATCACCTCATTAATTAACGGCTGCCCATTCCTTTCAACGGTAAAATTTTCCTTTTACCCAGTTTTATTGTTCCAATGACTAGCTTTCGTAGCTGTATATTACCCCTGCACTGCCAATGCACCTCTTTCACTCCCAGTGCACCCCTGTACACCTCTCCAGGCTGCGATCGACCCCTGTGCTCTCAACACACCTCCCCGGGCTTCCAAACTTGCGAACAATCCCTGCGCGTACCACGGTCCTCCCTGCATTTGTCCCCCTTCCTGCACACATTCCACCCAATACAGCTACTCTGGCCATATAGTCATTTGACCCGGTATGGTTTGAGCCGGCTGCCATTGACATATCTTGGTACCATATCACCGCGTAGTGTGGCTAACCCGATAGCTCCTCCATCAGCAATTTCTTTTACCATATAGGGACCAAGCGAGTGCTAACAGAACTTTCCCGGGTGCTTCGTAAACTGGATATCGTATAGTAGGACCAATTCTCGCTCCACAAAGATATTTTGCCGAATATGACGATCATGCCATGCTTTTTCCTAGGCCTTCTTAACTTGCTGATGGAAGTTAGCGATGAACTGATCTTCCTCCAAGGCCATGAGTTGTGCTAACCGTTCCTCCATGATATCAGGCTCTGTCATGTTTGTAAAGACTGTGATGCGTAGACTAGGAAAAATATACTCCATGGGAATAATGGCCTCCTTTCCATAAACCATCCAAAATGGTGTTTTCCTAGTCAGTTTCTTGCAGGTGGTTCGATAGGCCCAAAGGACTGATGGGATGCGCATGTCCCAGTCACCGTGATCAAAATTATAGACCTTGGTTAGTGCATGTTCCAAGATTTTATTAAAAGCTTCTATAGCTCCATTTTCCCGTGGATGATATGGGGTTCTTTTCGCATGGTGGATCCGAAATTCTTCAGTCAAGGCCTGTATTATTTCATTAAAAAAATGCATACCTTTATCACTCATCAAGATATTTGGACAACTAAACCTGGTTAGAATATTTTCAAAAATGAAGTGCATAGTGGTATCTGCGGTGCAATCCTTCACAGCTTGTGCTTCAGCCCATCTGGTTACATATTCAGTCACAGTGATGATGTAGCGCGAACTTGTCTTCTTCCCTAGCAGGTTGATGGGCCCAACGAAGTCGATGGCCTACTTTTTAAATGCTTGCAGGGCCATATGTGGATGCACGGGCATTTCATCTCTGAGTGACAACCTTCCTATCCTTTGGCATGTGTCACAGGCTTTGCAATAATCGTGAGAGACACTATGCAGTGTAGGCCACCATAGCCCAACTCTCAAGATATTCCGCGTCGTTACTTTCCCTACATAGTGACCTCCTGCTATGCCCCCATGGGCTTCTACTAGGATGGCCTGTCTTTCATGCTCCAAAATGTATCTTCGCAGCACGTCATTAGCTCCCAGCTTATACATATGGCCCGCTATGATCGTAAAATACGCTGCGTGGGTTACCATATCTTTCTTCTGTTGTACCTAATACTCTATAGGCGCCATCCCTGTAGTCAAGAAGTGAATGATGTCGGCGAATTGTGCATCAACTACCTTAATAGCAAACAAATTTTCATCAGGAAACCCTTCTTCTAAGTTGGTCGGCTCATCGCCACTTTCGATTCGGGATAAGTGGTATGGTCTGGAATTTAGTTTTCCTGGCTTCATGATAATATCAAATTCATATTCTTGAAATAGCAGCAGCCATCGTAAAACTCTTCCCCCCCAACACAGGCTTATTCACTAGGTAATTCAAAGCTGAGTGATCTCTAAACACCTTGAAGTGCCATCGTAACAGATAATGCCGATATTTTTTCAGGGTGTATACCATGGCCAGCCCCTCGCACTCAATAGTGGAGTATTTGCGCTCTGCACTAGAGAGTTTCCTACTAGAAAATGTAGCTGGATGGTCGATGTATCCATCCCCAGGCTGCGTAAGGACAACTCCCAGGGAAATTCCTGATGCATCTACATGAACATGGAAAACCTTCACCCAGTCAGGAAATATGAGGATAGGCGCAGAGACCATCTTCTCCTTGAGTAGTTTGAAGCTCTTCTGACACTCCTCCTCCCAAAAAAATGAAACATCCTTCTTTAGCAACTTTTCCATGGGTGCTATGATCAGCGCGTACCCTTGAATGAACTTCATGTAGCAGCTTATATGTCTAAGGATAGAGCGTAGCTATTTCTCAGTTGTAGGGATTGCCAAGTTGATGCTAACTGCTACCTTGGTGGGGTCAACCATTAATCCTTGTCGACAGACTATGTGGCCTAGCAAGATCTCGAAGGGTATGCAAAATATGCGCTTCTTAATATTTAGGGAAATATATTGCTTTCTACAGGCGTCCAACATCATGCGCAAGTTTGAGACATGCTTCTTTACCAACTTGAATACGGTCCAGTCATCAAAATATACCTCCAAAAACTTGTGGATGAACTCCTTGAATACTGCAACCACCACCCGTGTAAAGATGACAGGGGCATTCTTTAGCCCAAACAACATGACAATTTACTGGAAAGATCCCCATTTAGTGGCAAACATAGTTTTGTTGTGATCTTTAGGTGAAATCCTGATTTGATGGTAGCCCGAGAACCCATCCATGAATGAGTACGCTTCTTGCCCCCCAACACTATCAAGTATTTCATCTGAGAATGGCAAAGGAAAGGGATTGTGTACATAGGCATCATTCAATTTTCGTAGGTCAACACAAATCTGTATCTCCCATTTAGTCTTTTCTCCTGAAACACCATAGGAATTACCCAGTCTAACTGTTCGACTGGTTCAATGATACTTGTGGCTATCATTTTCTCAAGCTCGTCACTAAATTTCTACTTATACTTGGGGTTCAATCGATAAGGGCGTTGCTTAACAGGGCGTTCATCTGGTCTTAATTTTATGCACATGATGTCTAGGTCCCTTGTAATCCGTTTTAGTTGTGAGAATTTTGTAGGAAATAGATCCTGGTATTCTATGAGGAGTTCCGCGACTCTTCCAACAGTATCATCATCACAGTAGTCCCTAATTTTAGCTAGCTTATTTTTCTCCTTCATTCCAATGTTGAATTCTTGCAGCTTAAGAGGCTTAGTCACATCGACGGTCTACAGTGGGGGTCCAGAAACTGCACGCTCTCCCTCCGACTCTGGGATAGAGATATTTTGTGGGTCTTCATCACATTCCTCCATTGACATATTGCGGTAGTTGACAATATCCTGCATCTGCGTCTCCCATGTTGGTGCCCTATATGTTGCTCTAGGGCGTGAGTCATCAAATACTAAGGTGTCTATATCCTATAGGGCTTCGTAGAGTGCCTCCATTCCACCGATAAACCCAAAAATCCCTACAAAATCATTCTTTAGGGTTTCCCAGTGGCAGGTGCACTGATGTATTTCTGCATCTAAATACAATGCGGTGGGGATTGGCCCCAAGGCATGAATGAACAGATGGACCCATTTTTCCATATTTATTTCACACCATTCCTCCATCCATGCGGACAACTGATCACGTGGGTCTCCTAGACCAAGGAAAGTCTTCACACACAAGTGAAATGGGGGTTCAAACCGCTGAACCATCATCTCGTGACATTCCTCATTCCTCCCAATCCTAGAACGTCCCTTTATGAGTTTCCCACCACCTTGCAGGGGTTGCACGCATGGCTAGGTTAAGTGCCCACATCCGTCGCTCCGTTGGGACTTCGGCTTCAAATGTTTGCAAAAAATACCTAATAATATTAGAACCATAAAAGTAGGGAAATTCTCTTACCTCTGAGGAGATACACCGAAATCTCTTCGTGATTCTAAGACATCGCAGCGCAGATACATCATGTAACTGATTCTGCCAATTTTATATCTCCCCATCAGAGTCAGAGAGGCATTCACTATCTTTCTCCCAGCAAAGCCCACCATCAGCTGTATGATTGATCCAATCCTCGTCCCGAGCGGTTAATTTATAAATGTGATCCACATCCTCTTCTTCGTGCACCGATTCTGTATACTGCACTCCTTCCACAGGGTCTACTGTGAATATCACCCTCGTTCCCTCATTTTCGAAAACCATGCTCCTTTTTTTTAGATTGATAATGCCTCCCATGTCTATCACCCAATCCAGTACTACGAGAGCATGATACGGGTCCACATCTTCCACAATCTAAATGACTTCAAAATCTTTGCGTACCTTAACTTCTGCGATATCTACCATAATCTTTGACAACCTCCCTAATGGTATGATTTTCTATTGGTTAGCCATGCACAACTGTATAGTGTAGCATTCCAGCTTAGGTTCTCCCATCTACTGCCATGTTTTCTTAGGCAGTATGTTTGCGTCTAATACCAGATCCAAGATGACCTGATATATTTCATAGTCACCGATCTGCGCTATTAGCCGCATCTCCCACCACATACACTTCTTGTTCTTGTACAGCTTGTGAACATCTATAACCTATATAGGAGGGTTAGTTCTTTCTGCGCAACTGTCTATCAGTATTTGAAGATTTTCTATTGCCTTCTAGTTGCGTAGCAGCTTCATACATGCTTGTAGGAATGGTTTAACTTTGTCATCTTCTCTTAGGTTTTTTGGAGCCTTGGAGGTAGATTCCTCATCCTTGGCAAAGTCCTTGAGAGCTACGACAAAGGTTTCTTTCTCCTTCTATAGGTCCCAGATTTCCTTTTTGATGGAAAATTTCTAGATAAGGGGTTCAGCTGGAGCTTTCTCCTTAGCTGCCCCAGTAGCCATGTCATTGCGCATTATGACATTAATACTTGGTTCCTCATCGCGTGGCTCCATCTTAATCCTCTACACATTCTACGTTGGCATCTGCTATTTTTCCTGCATTTTTTCTATCATTACTATGCAATCTTCGATCACGTGATCCAATTGTCTACAATATCGGTAAGACTGTCGTGTAGGGTTCGAACAGTCCCTTGCGAAGTCCCCTATTTCTCCACAGTTGTAACAGATCAATTTCCCTCTTCCCCGACCTACGCCTCCACCTCTTCCCCCTCCCCTTCCTCTTGTTGGGGAACCTCCTCTTCCTGAGGGAGATAGTGGTGAAGATGAGTCAGCTTGTACCCTGTATAGTTTCCCTCGGTCTATCATCAAGTCATAGGTCTGACAGTTATGCTTGTCATGTCCCACAGAGGAGCAAAATTGACACCATTGTCACTTTAATTCTGGAACATAAGCACCAAGACGGGGACAGTGGTTGGTATCATGTAGTCCGGCAATGCAAAAATCATTGCACCATGACGCTAGACCACTCGGCCCACAGCTTCTTTAGGGCACAATGGCTTGGGTCCCCCAGCCTGCATGTAGTCTGCCAGCAGAGGGCACTGATCCTTGGTGTGGCTAGACACCCTGCATCATATGCACCATATGTATGGGATAACTTCTTTCCCTCGTTCTTTTCGTAGATTCTGGATTTCAAGGTGCATTTCCTCCAGTTGTCCCTGGATCTGCTGCACCCCAAATTGGGCATCGTCTCTTGGCACAACTTCTAGTATCATAGCAATCTCCAAGATTTTCTCTTGCGTCTCAATGGCCTACTGACAGATAGGTCCGCGTAGGTGAGGTAGAAACATAGCAATAAACCATTCCTTGTGCTGCCTATCATCATACTGAAATTCCTCATCTCTGATAACCTTCTTTAACCTCTGATAAGATTCCCATACAGACTCAGTGGGTCCCTGTCTAAAGTCTTTTAGGTTAGTTACTAGCTGCGAGTAGGACTTAGGCATCTAGAATTGTTGTTTTAAATTCTTAATCTCTTGAATAAATGGATCCACATGCTGGCCTACGTACCCCATATACCAGTCCAAGGCCCTTCCTTCAAAGGCGAGGGATAGCTGCACTCTCTTTACAACATCGGTAGCCACATTCTACGCAGTACATACTGATTCTGATACAAACCAAAATTAGTCCATATCTTCATCTCTCGCACCCTTGAATGTGGGTAGCTTCATGTGTTTGGCCATATCTTCTTCTGGTGGTGGCGTAGGTGTGGGTGAGTTCTTAACCTTATGTTAACTTGAAGGTGGTGTAGTTGGAGGACTATTTCCTATGTGTGCAACCAACTCTCTAAACATACTGTAGATGGATCTATCCCCTTCTCGATTGGTTTGGTAGTACTTACCACTTTGTGTTGTACTTTCACTCTGATCAGAGGTCATTCGTTCGGTTTGGCTGCACAGAACGCCTTTTTCGCACAGTAATATTTTAATTAGCAATGGAATTGTTTAGAAGAAATTACCTCTGAAACCTTTGAAGAACCTTTGCTCTGCCTCAGAATAGGATATGAAATGATTGATTGTGAATTCCGTTACAAATCCCCCTAGCACACTGTCCACCCAATGATCTACCGTATGGGTGATCGTGTTATCAATCTTCTCCAATTGTTGAATCAATTCCGATGTCCACTACATAACCTGATCGTCCTTCCAACATGTCTGAAATTCCACGAGCCTCGCTAACCACTCCTGAAGCTTGTGAACAAAAGTTACAAAGAAAATTTCATGAACTTCGGTGAAGATATACTTGTTCTTCCACTTCTTAGGTGTTAGTTTCGTGTTGCGATTCTCTTTTAAAACAAATTCCTAAAGATGTCTTTCAAACCATTCTTCGAGTTCCAGTTTCTCAGATCTCCAACGATCTCATGGCATTATGCGATCTCTCTCTCAAAATGCTCTCGGTCCTGAAAAAGAAACCATTTGTTGGCTTGAGGGGTCCTAACCCAGGTTCGGTGGTTAAGGTTTACCAACAAACCCCTATAATACTGGCCCTTTCAACAATTACCTACTTGCACAGGCCAAGGTCTCACCCGAACTAGTATGGGAGGGTGCTGGAACCAGGTTTCCACACCCTGGGAGAGAGTAAATAATTTAAGGAAGATCTGCGTTGCAGCTTATTAGGTTCGCTCAAAATGAGTCTATTCATAGCTATTTTAATAGTATAACCATTACATAACCATATCAAACCTATTATCATTAACATATCTAATCAATGCATTTTCATCCATGTGCGCATCAGCAAATACCATCACAGAATATTATAATTGCAGCTAATTCTAGATCACAGATACATTCATAGCTTAAATAAATATCATAGATGCACTTCAACAATAAACACAATCAATCTAGATATCATAAGGAACTTCAAATATATTCCGCATTCATTACCATCAAAAATCCACTTACAACCCAAACACAGCCCGTGCACACAACCTACCAGGGTCCGCACACAACAAGACTGAAGATATCTGTGCACATAGCCAGCAGGATTCCTTACCCAAAACAACCCAGACATATCTTAACAATTCGCACCTAGCATCAATCTTATGACTTACTTCCTTAATAGACCCAACTATCTATCTATTTATAACATCGTAGCCTTTACTATCCAATGGTCCACAAACCGTGGTTTGTGGATCCTAGAGCTACCGTTTAACCCATTACCAAATATTAGGGGCTTTGACCCACCCCAAAACCCCTACACAAGATCGACTATTAAAAAATTGTACCAACGTTCCAACACACCTCAAGGGGTTGAAACCTGATCCAAAATACTTCATTAATGCACCTAATGAGTCATTATCTAGATTTTATGGAAGTTAGAAACAATGCCCCCTAATTTAGCTAACAATTAGGAGTCTTTGTCTCCATGATTAATTACAATATTCCTCAAGAATGAGGAGCATAAATAGACTTCATTAACCATAAAATATCTCATGAGATAGTCGTTACCTCGAAAATTTGACCCTTTTTTACTGACACCTGTCCACAAATCCTCCTACATAGAAGCGAAGAGTGCCCGATAGAAATGTAGCGTACACTTGGAGGGGCTTTTGAGGTGGCTTTCATGCATATTTTTTCTTATATGAAGGTTGGATAAGGTAGCCTTGGATCCTCTAGCCAAAAATACCTTAAAAATTTAAAAATACCACCTATAAGACACTCAAAACTTCACTTTCCAAAGGCTATTTCAAAAGCGTAGTGTGGGATGAAAAGAAGTGGCAGAAACATGAAAATTGGGGTGTTTTTTTAGTTTTCCTTCAAATTTAGGAAGTGTCATGAAAAACAAAAGATATATATGAGATGTACACCTCAAGAGTAATCCATCCATTCAAAGCATACCCCCATTTTAGCCTCTGAGAAAAATCATAGCGTGGGCACGCTACGCTTCTGCAAAAGTGAAATTGCTAAAGTTTCTCAAAAATCTAAAATATACCAAAAATGCTCAAAACTTGTTGAAATTTGATCCATAGCATCCTTGAATGGTTGTCTAGACAGCTAGATATTCTTTAACCAACAAATATAAGTTTTCCTTTTTCTTTAGCTTGATTAGGGTTTCTTTAAGTTTTTTCCTCAAATTCTTAACCCTGATTTTGGCAATTGGTTCCTGGTAAAGTAATGTCTCGCCATGTGCCTCTAGAGGTTATTGTTTCTTTCTGCCTTCTTCAATATTTTCTCTATATGCTCATTTACCCTATCAAGCTAGAACTCTTTGTCTTGTTCAATCTCATCAGAAATCAAATCATCAAAACTTTGTTGACCTAAGGGAGGAGATAACTCTGTTTCTTGTTCTTTTTGCCTGGTTAATCCTCTTGTTTTTGGCCTCCTTGGATTTATCTGTGCCTCTTTGTATTCAAAATTATCAACATGTATCACTGTTATCTCCTTAAATTTCTCTTCCTCAAGATATACCTTAGGTTTTCTTAGGAGAAGTTGTTTCACCTTTAGTTGCATGTTTTCTTGTTGTGGAAATCTTATCATGATATTTTCTCTTGAGAGACTGTCCTTGAGATCTGCTATCTCTACTTATTTTTCCCTGATTATCTCTTCAAATGACTTGTTTTCAAACTACTCTACCATGTCAACCTCCAAAGGTGCTTTCTCGTCATGTTGTTGCACGGTTGACTCACTCTCATGCATAGGTGGCTGCTCCATAGTTTCTCTTAATACTTGCTCAAATGTAGGTTCAGGTGAAAGTATACCTTTAGTGATCTTAGGAGAAAATATGAATCTTTTACCCTTATCATCGATTTGAGTGACTTCAACCCTTGGCATCTTTGGAACCTCTACTGGTCTATGTGAAGAGCCAATCTCCTAAGGCTTTAATGATGTTGATGGTATGCTTTGAATGATAGGTGGACCAGTAGTGGGCATATAAGCAACTAATTTCATGAATGTTTCTGAGGACATATTGATTTGTGAGAGCTAATTTAAGACTATAACCTTGACCAAGCGATGGTGAAACAAACTAGCTTGGTGATCCTTGCCTTTACTTTGTACTTTTTCATTCATTTTGACTAGACTTCTGAATAGATAACGAGGCAAGTTCAATAGCTTGGTGGCAGTGAAGTGCATCAATAACCTTATGTGGTACTCGTATAATCTTGAGAAACTCCCTTCACAGGTAAAATAATTCATGATCAAATTCATTAAAGGAGCATGCCTATCAAGTAAATTCCTGAAGGGAAAGATGTGTTCAGGAGCATCTTTGTAATGTGGTTTTAATAAAACTTTATAATTCTCAATGTCCAAATCTATCCCGTTGAACCAAATTTCTCCATGGTTTGGGATACCTGTTGCTGAGGCTATGGCATATGCTGATATACTGAATTGAAACCTCGTTATTTTAGCCTTATCTCTCCTAAAAATGATGGCAAAGAGGCTTGTCAATTGATCATGAAAACCTACCTTGAATTATTTCACAAAACCTTAAACAACGAATGTCTTCAAAGGATTTCTTGGTATAGGCAACAACATTGATCTCTTGTAGATTGGATGGCTCAAATCTGGAATGATGACTTGCCTTGTTATAATTTCTCTTCTCACCTTCCATGATGTTTTTTAGAAAAAATAAACCCTAGATTGTTGTGAAGGAAAGGAGGGGTGAAAATTAGGAAAACAAAGGAGAGTGATGCAGTGAGTTTAGGGATAGAGATGAGAGAGATTCAAGATAGGGAAAAATCCATTAAAATATGGGGAGAAAAGATGGTAAGTTAGCAACACGGTATAGGTGAAATTTTTGTAAATGGGTAAGGGAAGAGGGAAAAATGGCCTAAACACAGAGTTAACCCAATATCTCTGCAAAAAACGTAGTGAGAATTATGGTTTGAGTGAAAACGGGAGAAATGTGAGGTATGAATGATAAGGAATGATTTGGTAGGATGTATGAGTTATATGTGAAGGTTTTTAGGTGATGAAACTAAGGGTTTCCTTACTGAAACAAGCCAAAGATCAATGCAATCGAAAAACATATTAAAGACCCTATAAGAGGGAATCCACCTTTTGCAGAAGAAAGTTGATTGAATGATAGGTGAGGAATGTTCACTTACTGGCTTGGAAACATTTGAAACTTGTGGAATTCTGAGTTGAACCTTATGATAGCTTCTTTTATCTTGAATGAAAAAAACGTAGAAAAATTCCAGAAGTGTAGCGTGGTTGCCCTAGAAATGTAGCGTGCAATAGTCTTGATTATTTTTGATGGTGGACTTCGATCTCTAGATGGCCGTGGAGAGTTGTGGAGCATGAGAGAGGATATATTGAAAACCAAAGGATGAAATGAACTTAAGAGAAGCTTCATTTCCCTTTAAAAATTACAAAATTTTCTTTTGGATTTAGTGACATCATATGTACTTTGAGAAAAATATATTTTGAAATATTTTGACAATGTAGCATACTTCTTCAAAAAGGAAAAGTTGCCTTTTGTTTTATTTCATAACTTTGCTAACTACCAATTATTGTGACTTGAATAATGAAAATGACTCTTATTTGCCTTTCTTACATGGCATGATTGATGTTATGATGAAAAAACAAAAGAAACCCTAGACCATGACCTAGATGATGGTATGTTAACTGATCTGTGACCCTAGATACTAAAATGATGATATGAAATTGAAATTGATGATGACCTTGAGTGGGTGGACGGATAAGAATCTGACCTAGACAACATCATGTGAACAAAATTTATTTGAGATTTTATTTGAAAGTATAAAATTTGACCAAATACTTCTACCAAATAAACCTGAAAGATTGTTTTTGATCACTAAAGCATTTAAACACTAACATTAGTTGTAGTTGGGGATGGAAGCTACTTTAGGAGGTGTCAAGAGCACCATAGACTAGGTGGTCTCATCCATTGGGAAATGGAGTAAAAAATGACTGGAAACTGAAATAAATTGACTAACTAAAATGACTAACTAAAATAGAAAATGACTTTGACTTGAAAAATGAATTGAATTTTTGAATTTTAAAAAGGAAAACATCAGTTGATAATAGAATCCTCATGGTCTTCTCCTCAGGCTTCAAACTTCTGTGAAAACTTCCTTATTCTTTGACAATAAATAAAATGTAATTTACAATGAAAGTGAACCTTTTTATTCAAGATCAGGTGAGATAATGTTTGAGGAACCTACCATTCACTGGTCCTCCTAGAATTGCCTGCCCATCAAGATATTCTAACAAAATTGCCTTATTTCCCCTAAATTCTCTAATATTGTAAGGACCTTATCATAGCTTATCAAACTTACCATGTTTGGAATTTTCTTCATTTTGGGCATCCCATCGAAGAACAACATCTCCTAATTTGAAATCATAAGCTTTCATTTTCTTGTCATAGATCTTCTTGATCTTCTCCCGAAGTTTTGTAATGTGATTGAAAACTTCTTCCCTTGACTACAGTAAATGAATAATTTGACCGATTCTTCGCTGGATGTCGTTTGGCTCACTTTCGATCTCTTGCATAATTTTCATCACCGAAACTGCTAAAGAAGTAGGAAACACTGTTTCTACACCATAAACTGGCTGAAAAGGTGACATGATGATAGATCTCTTTGTGTTAACTCGATCTTCCCATAGATCATTTATTAGTTTTTGTGCCAATTTCTCTTGTTCTCTTGAAGTAGCTTCTTGATTATGTTCACCAATTATTTCTTTGATGATTCAACCAAACCATTGCCTTGAGCATAGTACCTTGTATAATTACAAAGTCTTATGTGATATTTATGAAAAAATTATATCATCTTTTTGGAATTAAAGGCAGATGCATTGTCAGTGATAATATTTTGTGGGTAGCCAAAACGAGACAGAATATTGCTCTCCAAAAAATTACTAATGATGATGTTGGTAGCTTGCTTCGTGGGGATGGCCTCAATCCAATTTGTGAAGTAATCGGTGGCAATGAGTATCCACTTATGTTGATCTGATGATGGAGGGTGAATCTCACCAATGAAATCAAGCCCCCATTGCTGGAAGGGTGCTTGAATTGCAATTGGTTTCAAGGGGAGCAGTAAGATATTTCTCTTTCCCTGAAAAATTTGACATTTATGACAACTCATGATAGTTTTGTAAACATCGGAAAAAAACTTGGCCAATAAAATCGAGCCTTCAATATCTTGTTTGCTTTGGTATTCCATAAAAGATGACCACCAAAATCACCTTTATGAAATTCATTCATCACTTTTTCAACTTCACTTTCTACCAAACAGTTTAATAAAACCCTGCCTGAATATTCCAATATAAAACATTGTTAAGAATGCAATATTTAAGAGCCTTCAACTTCATAGATCTACCTTCACTGCTGGGCAAACCGGGGAGAGGATTCAAATATTGCAGCACATGAACAATATCAACAGACCATGGTGATGAAGTAAAAATTCCAGATACCTAAGTGAATGAATTAGCCTCTTTCTGTTTTGATAATGCAACAATAAAATTTATGTCCAAGGCATGTAAATTTGAGTCTGCCATGAGCTTAGCCAAGCCTTGTCCTTTGATAAGTTTTGTAGGTTTGATTTCTAAGTCATACTCCAGCATAAGAACTATCCACTTACCACGCCGACCTTCAGTATCATTCTGTGTTAGCACATATTTAACAACAACTCTTGGGATATATGAAAGAACATGAGAATAAAGAATATAGACTTAGAAGTCTTTCAATGCTTTTACTAATGCCAAGATCTGTTTTTTAATGATATTGTACTTCAAGGATACGTCCCTTATGGTTCTACTGAAGAAGGAAATGGGTTGTTCTATTTTCTTAGATTTCTTTTACATAAGGACAACAACTAAATTATGTTTAGAATCAAAGAAGAAAATTATTAAATCAAGTGTATAATCTAGGTTAATAAGAATGGGAGCATGAGACAACAAAAAATTAACTTGATTGAATGATTTATTTGCCTCATCAGACCATTTCACCTCACTATTTTTCTTCAACATATCAATAATTTCCCTTAAATGTTTGGTAAGGTTAGGAATAAACCTTTTCAAAAATTCATTTTACCATTGAATGATTGGATTTCCTTCTTTCTTCTAGGATATTCCAAATTCTGAAATGCTTCAATCCTTCAAGGATATATCCAAATGCTGTATTTAGATATATGTGACCAGGAAATTTCCATTCTTCCATAGCAAAAAAACTCTTCTTTGGATTCAGCGATATGCCAAATTTTCTGCACCTCTGGAAAATTGTCTTCAAATACTATAAGTGCTCTTCATCGGTCTTAGAAAAAATTTTGATGTCATCAAGATAAATGACCAAAAAGACATTCTTTTCATTGGAAAATGCAATATCCATCACTCGCTGAAAATTTTCTCTTGCATTATTCAACCCAAAGGTAATCTTAGCATACATAAAAATACCCCAAGGTTTTGTAAAGGCTATCTTCTCTTGATCATCTGGATGAACTAAAATCTGATTATACTCAGAATATCCATACAACAATGAAAGTATAGAAGAACCAAATACCCTTTGCAAGATATTATCCATATTTGGAAGTTGGTAATTGTCTTTTAGTCATACTTTATTCAAATTACAGAAATAATTACACAAGAAAATCTCACCCGTCTTATTTCTTACTAGCACTAAGTTTGACATCCAATTTTAAAAATGAAGAGGAGCTATAATGCTAGAGTATACAACCTTCTCACTACTTTTTGAATGAAGGGAAGGAACTTTGGATTCATCCTGCTAATTTTCTGGTGGAAAGACTTCGATCAAGTTTTAAAGGAATGGTGTGGTGAATTATACTCTTATCATACACTTTCAGTTCAGTATATTCCCATGCAAAAACATCAGAAAACTGAGACATGAGTGCGGCATATTTACCTTCAATTTTTGGGCTCAAATATTTTGATATCTTGACCATTTTGGGATTCTCAGGAGTGCCAAGATTGGGGTCTTCCACTCCTATTTCAGTTGGCAGCATTGTTGGTTTACATGCAACATCATCCTGGTCAAAGAGCTCCTCCATAGGTACAAGATCTCTTTGAATGGAGTTTTCTTTCGATTGTAGTACCTTCATTTCTGTTGCATGCATTTTTTTATCATCTTCATAAAACTTGTCATCCATTTGTGAACTCACAAACTCCTCTTTCATCTGCAAGAAGTTGTTAATTTTTTTTTCATCTTTAAAGACTTTCCAATACTAAATATTTTCTGGATCAATAGGGCGATGCTTGATGTTGATTTCATACTTCTTGTTTGGATACACTGGAATTTGAACATGATCCTCAAGAATCAGCAATGCCATTTCTATTCCTTGGAATCAATGACAAAGTATATTCAATGAAATTCTTGAGGATGTCTAAAATTGCATTGTGATAAGCTCACATTTTAGGATTCTTGGCCTAGTATTCCCCTTTGAATTGCTTTATTACGAATTCAGAGTCGCCATGCCCATAAATTTTCTTGGCACCTAATTTCTTAATAATTTTGAGACGAACTATCAAAGCCTCATATTCTACCTCAATGTTTGAACAATCAAATGCCAATTTGTAAGAAGACATTTGAACATTAGGAGGAAGGTTAGATGAATTATTCATGGGGCTATGAATCCAAAATCTGATTCAAGGCCCTTCCTTACCTAAGGCTCCATCGAAATCCATGGTCCACAGGCCATTTTCTTCATCGGGAAGCTACAATTTGGACGAGTAAGCTTGAATAATTGTTTGAGAAAGTTCTGTTGTACCAATAAGTTTTATTTATTTCACTATTTCATCTATTTTTTTGGCTGTGCACTGGGCTACAAGCTACTTGGCATATTTTCTTGTTTTTATGCACTTGGAATTTTTTAACAAAATTGGAAAACTCTGAATTTTCTGCCTTTTCTTCCATCAAACCTTTTGATAATGCTGAAAAATCATCATTGAATAAGACAAAAGAATCTAAATCTATATGAACAACATGTATTGGATTTTGATTGTGCTTTTATTTTCTACTAATCATGTACTTCATCTTGTTCTCCTGGTATAATTTTTTGAGTTGTCCAAAAACTAGTATAGTAGCATAGGAAAAGTATAGTTTCAAAGTGCCTCTAAGTTTGGCTCCCCATGACCGGGAGAGAAGCATTCCGTATCTCAAAGGGACATCAGCTACAAAAATGTCCATGAGAATATTCTTAGCTGGAATTTTTTCTAAGGACACCACAAGATATTTGATGAGGCCAAGAAATTTAACCCTTCCTGAATCAAAGGAGTAAAGGTCATGGTAGGGTCTAGTAATATCCAATCCTAGTTTGTCCATGATGGATTTAGGAATGAGATTATGGGACACTTTGGAGTCTAACATAACATTATGGGGGATAAAATCATGAATTTTGAGGTTGAGGTAAAAATGAGGGACCTCACTATCTTCTAAGTCACCATCTACAGCAGGGCCTAGAAAACTCTGAGGGTGATCATCACTAACATTTACCATATCATACATTTGGTCTACCTTAAGAAATTTGGCTACCTGGAAATTATATTGGTCATTCATGATTATTTAAGTCAATGAAATTGGAATTTAAGTTTTGAAATCTCATTCTAAATACTAAATAAAGAATAATTCTTTTCTACCTCTTTAGATGGTATGCGCTTCTTTTCGGGTTGATCTTTGTGTGGAATATCCTTTCTTTGTCCTACATATTGAACTTTTTTATCTTTCTTTTAATTGCTGGTAGAATATTCATTGCCTTTTGCATGATTAGGAACAACAGGTCCTTTATCCTTGCTCTGATTTGAAGTAGTCATCTCTTTATTATGAGCATATTCTTGATAATTCTGCTTTTTTTGACTTGAAGTTATAGGCACGTTTCTATTTCTCAAACCATACTTCCTTTGTACCTGAGTAAGAGAATTTTGATATGCTCTTTGGTAATATTCTATCCATACTGATAACATATCATCATTAGATATAACATATTGTTGATCATCCAGTACCAAAATTTCTTCAGGAAAATGATCTTCTTTAGTCAGTAAATTAGGCTGTCGATTTTCCTCAAAAAGATGATTTTCGCCTGAAATATCTTATTCTTATTCATCAAGGCCTTTCATATAATTCTAATGAAAAACAGTTTGAAATTTTTGATGACCTTGCTGATCCTAACCCCTCTGCTCCCTTTTCTTAATCCTGTATTGAGGCTGATGTTGTTCACCCTTGAAATTGGGATTTATGATTAAGGGTTCATCTTGTCTATCTGTGATGGCAATCTTCTCTATCATATTCTCCATTTTCTTGATGAAGGTATAAATTTTACCCTCATATTAAGTAGATGGATCCTCCTTGATGGTAACCCTCTTTTTCTATTTGATTTTTGACTTCTTGATAATTAGATTCACTTCAACGCTTACTGCATTCCTCTACATTTCTTCAAGGGTAGATGGATTTATTTCCCTCAATTGGTATGCCATATCAGGATCAAAACCATTTGGATAATGAATAATTGCAAGGCTAGGAGGAGGTTAATGTTTTTTGGAATAGAGTCATATATCATATTGAATCTAGCTGTGAAATATTGCACAGACTCATTAGGATTTCTTCTCAAGGTGTTGTATTTAGCTAGAATTTGTAGAAGGTTATTTTTATCTTCCCATTTTGCCATAAATAAGTCAATTAGATATTTTGAATTAGCTACAAAAGCAGCTGTCAGGGAACATAACCATTTCTTAACCTCTCCTAAGAAATTTTTTGCTAAAATGCTCATCATGGCATCATCATTATCAATCTCTTCAAGATCGATGAAATCAACCACCTTAACAATGTGTTGTTGAGCAGTAACCTTTGTTGTCCCATTAAACAGAGGAAATATTTGACCATAATTCTGAGGTAAAGAAATTATTTGTGGTGGTAAAATTAAAGGGGAAATTCTTGCCACGACTAATGGAGGAGGTTGTGGAGGTGTTGATGGAGTGTATAACTACAGAGGAACTGATGGAGTGAAAGTGACGGATGATGGTGTAGCTGTATGAGAAGGCATGAAAATAGATGTAGAAGCAAATAAAGCTTGTGTTGGTACTGGAAATAAGCCTTTTTAGAGGTTACTTGAAACTTATCAACCAAACCTTGAATTTTATGAAAATATGACCAGACCTTATTATCAAACTCAAAATAAAAAAATTCAGAAAATGGGAAGTATGTCTCAAAATCAATGGGGTAAAAGATTGTGTCTGAAAGGAAGGATTTTGACTTGGACCTGAACAAAGATGTATCTATTTGAAATTGAAGGAAAAATATTCTGGAGAAATTAATATCATAGGCAAGGATGTACATATTTTACAAGTGGAATTATACCTTTTCTAACTTTTTGAGACTGTGATTTATGCTTTCTTAAAATATTCTCAAGATCATTAAAAATTGGTGAGGGATTAGGGTCAATATTAGACCTCATATGCCTTTTGGGAGCCAATGTTCTTGTGAATCTGCACTTTGGCTCAAATTGACTAACTCAACCTTATTTGAATGTTAGCACTTATCACCGACAACTCTAACTTTCAATGGACTAAAATAAATATCCCTAGCGAAAATTTAACATTTGTTCCCTGGAAATGGCGCCAAAAATGTTATCACTCCCTCTATTTCCCAAGGCTAAGAAAGGAGACTAAAGGAGGTAACCTCAACCCAATCTTTAGATTTGGTAACTAGCCCTACAAAACCAAGGAGGGATCTCTCAATGTCAATTTAATATTCAATGAGGTGATTGGAAAGGAAAATATCTTAGGCTAGATATAACCTCAATGATTTTGATTAGATTTTTGTTTTGAATTTTGCTAGATAGTAAGCGCCAGTCTAGGAACTAGGTCTAATTTTCAAGGTTAGATTTCAAATCAATAACTGTAGAGATAAAAATGAGGCCAGGTAGGTATACTTAGAAACACATTTAGATTTTCATTGCGGTATAGGGTTTGAAAAAGGGAGAATTAGAATGAGCATATAACATATGAGTTCATTCATGAGAAGAAGTAAAACAAATTTATGAAAATCTCATTAAACAAAGAACAAAAGTAATAATTATGCTTAAAGACTCATAATACCATCATATGGAAGAATATATGTGATGTAAAGTAAGAATAAACTTTCAATTTTATGGTAACACTGAGAAAAAACAATGCTAATAAGCATACCGTTGAAGTCCAAAAAATATAGCTGCAACATATCTTTGCTCCACACTGCAATATAAACTATGCAGCCTATAAAATGACTTGAGTTGGAGTACATATAGAAAATAGAGAACATTCCACTTCAATGGGTCAAAACCTGATCCAAAATAATTCATTAATTCACCTAATGAGTCATTACCTATATTTTAGGGAAGTTAGAAATAATCCCGCCTAATTTAGCTAACATGTAGGAGTCTTTGTCTCCTTGATTAATTAAAATATTCCTCAACAATGAGGAGCATAAATAGACATAATTAACCATAAAAATTACATGAGACAACTATTACCTTGAAACTTTGAATCTTTTTATTGAACCCCGTCTAGAAAGCTTCCTACGCAAAAACGTAGTGTGTTTTGACATAAACATAGTGTGCACTTGGATGGGCTTTTGAGGTGGCTTTCATGCATCTTTTTTCTAATATGAAGGTTGGATAAGGTAGCCCTGGATGTCCTCTAGCCAATATAACCTTTAAAATTGAAAAATACAACATGTAAGACACTCAAAACTTCATTTTTCCAACGCTACTCTAGAAGCGTAGTGTGGGCTGAAAAACAATGGTAGAAACATAAAAATTGTGGTGTTTTTTGAGTTTTCCTTCAAATTTAGGAAGTTTCATGCATAACCAAACGTATATCTGAGATGTAAACCACAAGAGTAATCCATCCATGCAAAGAAAAATCCCATTTCAACCTCTGAGAAAAAGTGTAGCGTGGGCACACTACACTTCTGCAAAAGTGAAATTGTCAAAGTTTCTCAAAAATCCAAAAAAATACCAAAAATTCTCAAAACTTGTTGAAATTTGATCCATAGCATCCTTGAATGGTGAACTAGACAACTAGGGATGCCTCAGACAACAAATCCAATTTTTCCTTCTTCTTTAACTTGATTAGGGTTTCCTTAAGCTTTTTCTTCAAAGTCTTAACCTTGATTTTGACAATTTGGTTCCTCGTGAAGTAGTGACTTGCCATGTGGCTCTGGAGATTATTATTCCTTTCTTCCATATTCAAGAGTTTCTCTAGATTCTCATTGACCCTATCAAGCCAAAAGCATCTGGCCTGTTTAATCTCAACAACTATCAAATCATCAAAAATTGTTGACCTAAGGGAGGAGATAACTCCGTTTCTTGTTCTTTTTGCCTGGTTAATCCTATTGTTTTTGGCCTCCTTGGATTTATCTGAGCCTCTTTGTCTTCAAACTGATCAAAATACATCACTGCTTTTCCCTTACCTTTCTATGCCTCAATATCTACCTTATTTTTGGATAGGAACATCTGTTTCACCTTTAGTTGCATTTTTTCTTGTTGTAGAAATGTTATCATGAAATTTTCCCTTGGGAGACTGTCCTTGAGCTCTACTATCTCTACTTATTCTTCCCTAATTATATCTTCAAATGACTTGTTTTCCACTTTATCTATCATGTCAAACTCCAAAGGTTCTTGCTGCTCATGTTGCTATAGGGCCGACTCACTCTCATGCATAGGTGGCTGCTCCATAGATTATACTAATACTTGCTCATCCCTAGGTTCAGGTGAAAGTACACCTTTAGTGATATTAGGAGAGAATACCAACCCTTTTCCCTTCTCATAAGTTTGAGTGACTTCAGCCCTTGGCTTCTTTAGAACCTATGCTGGTTTACTAGAAGAGCCAATATCCTGGGGCTTTGATGATGCTGATGGTTGCTTTGAATGATAGGTGGACTAGTAGTGGGAATAGAAGCAACCGATTTCATGAATTTTTCCAGGACATATTGATTTGTGAGAGCTGATGTAAGACTATAAACTTGACCGAACCATGGTGAAACAAACTAGCTTGGTGATCCTTGCATTTACTTTGTACTATTTTAGTCATTTTGACTAGACTTCTGAATAGATAATGAGGCAATTTCAATGGCTTGGTGGTAGTGAAGTGCATCAATAACCTTATGCAATGTAATGTTCCAAATTTTTCCTTTAATAAATTGGAAGATTATATTTTGATGATTTCACTTATAAGTTGAAAAATTGGGTAAGGAGGCCCAAAGAAAATAAAAACATGGATAAAATCCCTCTAGTATGAAAGGGGATCAGCCTTGGAACTAGATTTCACACCCTCATGTGTGAAAGGAGACATTTTCAAAGAGGCTTGGTTAAGTTTGACCAAGTCAACCAGTGCAGGGTATGAGGTGGAAAGCACTACATGGGACAGTGTGGAGATAGAGGAGGGAATATTCCTTTATGGAGAAAACCATAATGGATGGGGCCCATGGAGAGAGAGCCTTCACTTGCTATATATGGAGAGGAGGAGAGCCATTGTTATTCATGCTTGTATTATTCATTTCATGTCTATTCAGACGTTATGCATTCTTTTGTTGTTTAGCAAGAATTGCTAGGGAATTCCTCTTTAGGATTCGTCCTCCTTTCTTGAGAAGCCTCTTGAAGGAGTTGTACTAATTTGTCTCACATCTAGGCTTGATGCCAAGAATCATCCTCCAGGATAGCGTTATTGCTGTAGCAACATAATTCTGTGTTGCAGGGTGTTGCAGTGAGAAGTCACAACACCTCTTCCATTGCTTGTTTTTCAGAGGGAGACTATCTCTTTCCTTTGGATGATTAACTTTGAAGCTTTGGAGATTATTTTCAGATCTTGGCACTTGGTCAACTCAATATATTCCACCTATAGTGCAATTACCCTCTTAGACTGTGTTATTTTCATAGAGCACTTGTAGTGAGGGCTTGCAGTGTTGTTTGGAGGGTGAGATCTCAAGTGTAAGGATAGGACTTCAACTTTGGAGATCCAATGGAGAAGTTATACTTCATATTGCTCATCATATTTAGCCTTCTCTATTCAGTTCCATATTTGAGTTGCAGCTGCTGCCTAGCAACTCTGGCATTTTTGCCATTTTGTATATTTCAGCCAATCCTTTGGAGGATTGATGATTTATTGCTTATAAGGGTTAGATATTTTCTCCCCTATTGTCTTTGAGCTATATCATTGCCATATCCATGTATTGACATTGTACTACAGCAGTAATCCATAATAGACTGTGCTTTCATAGCCAAGGGTTTCATTCATGTAGCAGTGTTTTCTCATTTCATGTACATGTGTCGTTGAGGCTTGCATTGCCTTTCTTAAGTGGATGTTTCCTCAAGAACTTGTACTCTTTTATCTGCTATAACATTATTTGTTGTATATCTACATCTTCTTGTCTCACAGCTCATAAAATGACACTGTTGATCTATTGTATGTTCATACATTTGTTGCAGTCCCTCACCGGGCACTTTCTAAGGACATCTAGTAGTGGGAGATCTGTTTAACCACTCTAGAAGGATTTATTTGGTCCCAAATCTTGGATTTCAGCCTTATATGTATTTATCTAAGGGATCTAGGTCTTGGTATCAAATCCTGCTGCCTCCATTTCTGGAAAGCATGTTTTCCAGCAATGGATTGCTAGCCATTCCGGATTGGGAATATTACAGTGGTATCAAAGCAAATTTATTGGCTCAGCTTGTGAGTCTAAGCCCAAGAAGATCAGAATGTTGAAGAATATTAGATTTCTCTCATGATTATTTAGATCCAGAGAGAACCTCTCCAAGGAGGTCAAGAAGATTGAAGAAGAAGAAGAGGAAGGACCATGCACTTCCTATTCTCATCAAGAAGAAGACATCGAGCATGGAAGACACTTGGATTATCATATTCTAAGTGATTACCTTGTTGAGTATAGATCTCAGCCTAGAGCCTTCAAGGAGACTCTAGATTTTCCTCATTTCATCCAGCTAAAGGAAGAGAAGAGACCCTGTAGCAGAAGAGGAATTAGAGGCAATAGATTTCTGTTGTCTAACTTTGATGGGTCACTTGGGTGAGAGAGTTGGAAAAATTTTTCCTACTAAATCCTGTAGCAGGGAAAGAAGCTGTTGAAATTTCAGTGCTGCACTTGGAGGGTGAAGCCTATGATTGGTGGAGTAGCCACTTGAGCCATGCAAGGGTGAAAATTTTTGCAGAGTTCATCCAAGGGTTGATAAAAAACTTTGATGGTGAGAGGGAAAAGGAAGGGAAGATCACACCACCCCTTGAGGAGACTTGTGATAATGCTGTCACACTCACGGAGGAGCAGCCACATGCATCAACATTTGGAGCAGCCAACACTTTGGAGGAAAGAAATCTTGCAGCCCTACAATAAGTTCCAAATTCACATCAAGGTATGAAAATATTTCCACAATCTATTGTTGCAGGAAATTATTTTGATCATTGTGGAAATTTTATTTTGAATGACCAAGCGTCAAATCACACTGCTACCATAGAGCAGCTTGGTTGCACTGTGCTGTGCAACATGTAAATATTCAAGGGAGAAAACCATCATTCTCATGAGCCATTGTTGGATTGTACATCACATTTGAGGTTGGGGTTTGAAGACTTGATGAAGGATGGTAGACATCTTGGAGTGAGAAACCCTTTCTCCTTTCAAGATGACACTTTCTCAATGAGCCCCTCTCAACTCAAAGAGGAAATTATACTTTCAGACCCAAGACCTCATTGGTTTTGGAGGATTATTGTTGAGAGGGAGGTCTCAAGGAGAGATCTCATTAGAGGTGCACTTCAACACACCATGGAGTTCAATGATTTTCTTTCTTTCTCACAGGAGAAGATAGAAGATTGAGAACATATTCAGATGGATAACATCTCTCATGCTTGTGTTTTACATCCCTTGAGCCATACACATCATGATGGGAGGTTTTTTCCTACCACCTATTTGGGTCCTTATAGGGTCTCATTGATCCTTGGGAAGATTGCATTTCAAAATCCCATGAAGTGCAAAGAAAAAAATTTGGTTTGGGAGGATGGTAGCCCTCATGGGAGGAGTACCAAGATGAAGAGAAGGAGAAAGCATCCACAAGTGATTGAGTGGATGTGGTTGATGAGCAAGGAGCTGGGAGGCTACTTGAAAATTTATGATAATGGGCAGCAAGAGGCTTGGCTGCGCTGGTTACTCCTGAAAGAGTTTGGCCATCACTTGGCAAGTATTCTTTAGAAGGGTAGGAGGATGGAGAAGAGATAGTAGAATAATTGCGTCATTGGGAAGTATAGAGTATGGATGCATGGTGTTGATGTGGTACTCATATCATTCATTATGTCTTCATCACATGAGTTGTATGATGGAAGTAGGGGGAGGCAGAAAAATATTTTTTTGCTTTGCTTGTTCTTGGGAGAGCAAGAGAAGATTTTCTCTCACACTTTCCATGATGTTGCAAAAGGAGGAGATGGAATTATCTCCTTGGATTTTGATGATATAGAGGTACTTCCACCTTGGGAGGAACTTCTTATGTATTGCAGCATTGCTGGAGGAGTCTTTGACAAGGAGCATGTCAAAGAATAGAGCTTTGTATTGGCAGGAGATTATTTGCATGAGCTCACAACATTGTCACTTGGGAGTAGAGACTTATGGATGAGGTGTCCCCAGGATCACTTCAAATTGTATGAACTTGGTGAACAAGGAGGAGATGATGATGGTGGAATAGTGGATAGAAACATCTATCATTATGGTACATTCTTCTTGACTTGTATTTCCAAGCATCGGAAGGATTATCTTCTTACAACATATGGACCATTCTTCTTCATAGCATGCCAAAACACTATGGAGGACTCACTCATGGATCCATGTACCATATTACTTCTGGCATATGGTAAGAATTCTTTTTTTACATGTATTGACTTCCATACTCTTACCATTACTTTGCAGTGAATTGCTTCACAAGAGGGCAAGCTTGTCACAATGATCCATGATCATTGTTGCGCCAATCTATATGATGGAGGCAGCCATATTTTATGTGGCCTTGGGAAAATGTTTTCTCATTACATGTATGTTCAGTTTTTATGTCCACATTTTTGCCAAATGATGACATACATGCTTAACTATGTATCAATAAACATCTTGCCTTGTAATTTTCTGAAGCAACAGTTTGGGAAACTGCGCTATCACTATTAAGAAAGCTGTTGGTACCTTCTTGCACCACATGAACCTTCAAAATTTTCTTTATTTGGTTGCTGATCATGAATTCATTTTCTAATATGGATCAGATTTGTATGAGAAGCATGATTATGAGAAAGACACATGAGTTGGATGCATCCTTGAGTGGGGAGAATTCCCACATTTTCTGCACTACATGTTCTAATGGGAGCATGGGAGGAGATATGGCCACCACATTCACATGGTTGTTCTCTTTTGCGGTGGGCCATGAGATTGATATTCATCCATTGTACATCCATGGAAAAGTTCTTGATCATGTATTGTTGTTACATTCAGCCATTTACTATTCATTAGTAGATGTGATGGATCTTGTACATTGCTTGTCATGTAATTTTCTAAAGTTGCAGTGGATGAAGCTGCGTTGTGTCCTATTGAGATATTGTTTGTATCATGCACTATCATGTAGAACTTGCAGCAAACTTCTTATTGGGATACTCTATGATGACCATGTCCTATTCATCATGGATGGATTGTTTTGGGAAAGCTTGTTCTTCAATGTTGGAGGAGAACTCTTTGGAGGACTATTTTTCACTTTGCCATTTGAGGGCAATAATTTTTCAACCCAGGATCAGCACACACTCTACACTTATCATAAGTGGAGAGAATGAAAACATGAGGTAGGATATGATTCTTACCATGATCAGATTTTTAGCCCACCTTCATTTCTAGAGCTTGAGGTGGAAGGAGATTTGTAGGAGTTGCCTTGTTGGGAGGTGGCTCATTTTGTTTGGATGATTGCTTGGGGATGGAGGATCCACATGGGGAAGATGTTCCTCATCACATTTCTAACTCCATGCATTGAGTGGAGAATTTCCAGTTCTATCCTTACAGTTGCTTGAGGACAAGCAACATTTGGGAGGGGAGGACTGTAATGTTCCAAAATTTTCCTTTAATAAATTGGAGCATTAGATTTTGATGATTTCACTTATAAGTTGAATAATTGGGTAAGGAGGCCCAATGAAAATAAAAAAATGGATAAAATCCCTCTAGTATGAAAGGGGATCAGCCTTGGAACTAGATTTCACACCCTCATGTGTGAAAGGAGACATTTGCAAAGAGGCTTGGTTAAGTTTGACCAGGTCAACCAGCATAGGGTATGAGGTGGAAAGCACTACATGGGAAAATGCAGAGATAGAGGAGGGAATATTCCTTTATGGAGGAAACCCTAATGGATGGGGCCCATGGAGAGAGAGCCTTCACTTGCTATATATGGAGAGGAGGAGAGACATTATTATTCATGCTTGTATTATTCATTTCATGTCTATTCAGACATTGTGAATTATTTTGCTATTTAGCAAGAATTGTCAGGGAATTCCTATTTAGGATTCCTCCTCCTTTCTTGAGAAGCCTCTTGAAGGAGTTGTACTGATTTGTCTCACATCTAGGCTTGAGGCCAAGCATCCTCCTCCAG
Organism: Pinus albicaulis; assembly: GCA_034641835.2. NCBI lineage: Eukaryota > Viridiplantae > Streptophyta > Pinopsida > Pinales > Pinaceae > Pinus > Pinus albicaulis. Next base: position 61,706,014 of record MU968411.1, on the reverse strand, counting down.
GACAGCGTTATTGCAGCAACAACATAATTCTGTGTTGCAGGGTGTTGCAGTGAGAAGTCACAACACCTCTTCCATTTATTGCTTTTCAGAGGGAGACTATATCTTTCATTTATATGATTAGCTTGGAAGCTTTGGAGCTTATTTTTAGATCTTTTCACTTGGCCAACTTAGTCTATTCCACCTATAGCACAGTTACCCTCTTAGACTGCGTTATTTTCATAGAGCACTTGCAGTAAGGGCTTGCAGTGTTGTTTGGAGGGTGAGATCTCAAGTGTAAGGATCAACCTTCCACTTTGGAGATCCATTGGAGAAGGTCTAATTTATATTTCTCATAATCTTTAGCCTTATCAATTCAGTTCCATATTTGAGTTGCAGCTGCTGCCCAGCAACTCCAGAATTTTTGCCATTTTGTATATTTCAGCCAATCCTTTGGAGGATTGATGATTTATTGCTTCTAAGGGTTAGAGATTTGATCCCATATTTTACTTTATTTATATCATTTCCATATCCATGTATTGACATTGTATTTCAGCAGTACTCCATAATAGAACGTGATGTCATAGCCAAGGGTTTCATTCATGTAGAAGTGTTTTTTCATTTCATGTACATGTCTTGTTGAGGCTTGCATTGCGTTTCTTGAGTGGATGTTTCCTCAAGAACTTGTACACTTTTTGCTGCTATAAAATTATTTTTTGGCTATCTACATCTTCTTGTCTCACAACTCATAAAATAACACTGTTGATCAATTTTATGTTCATACATTTGTTGCAGTCCCTCACCGGACACTTTCTAAGGACATCTAGTAGTGGGAGATCTGTTTAACCACTCTAGAAGGATTTATTTGGTCCAAAATCTTGGATTTCAGCCTTATATGTATTTATCTAAGGGATCCAGGTCTTGGTATCAAATCCTACTACCTCCATTTCTGGAAAATGCGTTTTCTAGCCATGGATTGCTAGTCATTCCGGATTGGGAATATTACATGAAGTACTGGTATAATCTTTAGAGCCTCCCTTCATAGGTAAAATAATTTATGATCAAATTCATTAAAGGAGAATACCTATCAACTAAATGCATGAAGGGAAATATGTGTTCAGGATCATCTTTGTAGTGTGGTTTTAATAAAAAATATAGTTCTCAATGTCCAAATCCATCCCTTTGAACCAGATTTCTCCATGGTCCGGGATACTTGTTACTGAGTCCATGTATTATACTGATATAGAGAATTCAAACCCTGCTATGTTAGCATTATCTCTCCTAAACCTGGTGGCAAAGAGGCTTGTAAATTGAGCATGACAACCTACCTCTTGAATTTTTTCACAAAACCTTAAACAACCAGTGTCTTCAAAGGATTTCTTGGTATATGGAGAAGCATTGATCTCCTATATATTGGATGGATAAAATATGGAATGATGAACTTCCTTGTTATACTTTATCTTCTCACCTTCCATGATTTTTGTTATAAAAAATAAACCCTATCTTGATGTGAAGGAAAGGAAGGGTGAAAATGAGGAAAACATGGGAGAGCGATGTAGTGAGTTTAGGGACAAAGATGAGAGGGATTGGATTTAGGAAAAAATCCCTAAAATTTTTGGGAGATAGGATGGTAAGTTAGCAACACATTGTAGATGAAATTTTTGGAAATGGGTAAGGGGAAGAGGGAAAAAGGGCCTAAACACAGAGTTAACCTAGTATGTCTACAAAAAATGTAGTGAGAATTAGGGTTTGAGTGAAAATGGGAGAAATGAGAGGTATGAATGATAAGGAGTGATTTGGTAGGGTTTATGAGTTATATGTGTAGGTTTTTATGTGATTAAACTGAGGGGTTCCTTACTGATAGAAGCCAAATATCAATGCAATTCAAAAACATAGTGAAGAGCCTAGAAGAGGGAATCCACCTTTTCCGGAAGAAACTTGATTGAATGAGAGGTGAGGAATGTTCACTTACTGGCTTGGAAACATTTGAAACTCATGGAATTTTTAGTTGACCCTTCTGATAGATTATTTTACCTTGAATGCCAAAAACGTAGAAAACTACTAGAAGCGTAGCGTGGATGCCCCAAAAACGTAGTGTACAATAGTGTGGATTAGTTTTGTTGGTGGAATTTGATCTTTGGATGGATGTGGAGAGTTTTGGAACATGCGAGAGGAGAGAAATGTTTTTGTTTTATTTCCTAACTTTGCTAACTCCCAATGAAGGTGACTTGAATAATCAAATTGAATCTTATTTTCCTTTCTTACATGACATGATTGGCATTATGATGACAAAACAAAAGAAACCCTTGACCATGACCTAGATGATTGTATGTTAATTGATCTATGAGCCTAGATACTAAAATGATGATATGAACTTTAAATTTATGATGTCCATGAGTGGGTGGAGGGAGAAGAATCTGACCTAGACAACATCCAAAAAACAAAATTTATTTGAGAATCTATTTGAAAGTATAAAATTTTGACCAAATACTTCTACCAAATAAACCTACAAGAGTGTTTTTGATCACTGAAAAATTTAGACACTAACACCTCCAATAGTCCACAAATGAACAAGTCTGATGTAGCATCTGATCCTACTTAGGGCATATAACACCTACGAAACCCCTCCACATGGCTGCTATCAGAATTCATCAACTAGTCTTCTTCTAGAACACCCATTCACCTGCATCAAAACATCACTAAGGAGTCATCTACAACCACACCTTGTTGTTTCCTCATTGCCTTCAGATATGTGATGTGCTTGAGCTCTAGTTAGGGAAAACCAGCTCCTTAACCTTTCCTCAAATCACAGTGATTCGTTTTCCAACTGTGATACCAACATAGTTGTCCTACTAGGCATCTAATGTAATGCTTGTAGAGCTTGAGGTTCCTCCTCATGCTGCCCACAATCCATGTCTCAGCTACAACAAGATATGATCTTTCAAATGCATGGAAACACACCTTTTATGACTGCGCTATTCCTTAGGATAATTGTGGCCTAGATATAGGACCTAAAATAGGTCTCTATACCCTCCAAATAGTCTTACCAAACTACAGTAACAACAACCCTTCTCTGTATCCTAGAACATAATGATAATTTAATGTTTAGGACAATAAACCACATATTTTTGCTTTCACTAATGTTTGAGATGATTGTGGTTAGAGAGGTGTTGGAAATATTGTCATTGATGGCAAATGAGAACAAAGGAGCAACACCAAGACAAGGGAGCAAACCAGATTCAAATGGAATTGTTGCAGAGAAAGAAATTAAAGTGGCAGAGGCTACAAGAGGAGGGTTTAGACAGGAAGAAGTTTTTTGAACAGTTAGGGTTTTTTTTGTAAGCCTACGAGCAAATTAGACAAAAATGGAAGAAGAATTTTCGTCATTTATGAGCTATGGGATTATTGAAGGTATGAGACTGTGTATTCTTAAAAGGTCAATTATTCATTTATTGATTTTTTGTGACTTGTAAATGTTGATAAATTAGCATCGATCACAGAATGGATCGATGCCATTAAAGAAATTGCTTAGACTTCTAAATTGAGGTATAAAATCTACCTGGATGTATTTCGCAATTGGCTGACTTCATATGAAGCATTTCAAGGATATATTACACATTCTGTTATGTATACACAGTGAAGGAGATCCAGATTTTGAAGTCACATTTGGGGGATTTATTGTATTTATAAAAAATTATAAAACCACAGATAATGAATAATAGAGGTTAAAGCCATGTGTGGAATGAATGCTAGAGAGGTTTTGAAGACTGGTTGATATCATTAAAACAGAAGATGTATGGCATAGCTGTGGTGGAATTATTTCAAGTTGGAACCATATTTCTATTTAGAAACCCGAGTTAAATGAAAACAGAACGATGGAGTAAAGGAGAACAGTGCATGGTTTTGAAAACCAACTAGTGGTTTTCACATAGCTCAAAGATGGTAAGTGGTAATTGCTGGAGTGAACACAATAGTGGTTGTGGGTCGACACGTGGTAATTAAAAACCACTAATTTCACATAAGTTCTAAAGTTTTACCCATCGTGCTATTTGGAGCGTGATATCCAACGATGTTTGTTGGATCTGGAGCAGTTAAATGGACAATGGAGATTGGACTGCACAAATGAATATGTAAGTTGTATATGATGTGGGACTCGAATATAATATTATTTTGTTGCTTTGGGTTTTAACCAAAGTAAACTCATAAATATGATTAAACCAAGGTGTGATAGTTGACAGATGTGGGCCAATGTTAATACATGTTGGTACTTTGGTATATTTATCCAAAGTCGATTTGGTATAGTCAGAAGATAAATGAATGGGTTTTTATTATGGTTTGTTTAAAAATTGATATAAAAGCTTTCGCATATGAAGTTATTACCATTTGGTTTATCATGGTTTATAACCATAGTTTTTTTTTGAAAAGTGAGATTGACCATTAGGAAATCAGTGGGCTCAAATATATATTGTAATGTTGATATCTTGTGTTTAAACCAATGTATGGAAGGGCAAGTTATATTGTATTTATGACTTATGTTAAGTTGGGTAATAAACTTTGAGATTTGCAATATGATGAAGACCGTCAAATTGCGAACAAGATCAACGGTAGTCATTTAATTAGGGATGTAGCATTGGTATACGTGCAAGACTCGTGGAAAGATAAACTTTTACAAATGTTTTATATATTAAAGGTTATATGATTATAGAGCGGAATGCATGGTTTTAATATATTTGGTTATGATGGTTCTTAACCAAAGTCATAGATTATGGTATTATTAACATGCTATGATGAATAATGTCAATCAAAGGATAAAAGCCAAGATAAAGCGTGAAAGAATTCCGTTTTTAGAATATGTGACAAATCAGTGTTAAGGTTATGGTTGATGTGCATATGGACACGTATAATTAAATTTATATGAAAAGTGTGGGTGAACGCAGCACAAGAGACACAGATAATGGATGAAACGGAGTAATTATGCAGCAGAGCTAGAATATAAATAGCAGGAATTGAAAAGACAGTGACAGCAACAAAAATACAAATACACAGTGAGCCAAGAGCTGAAAGGATTAAGCGAACATAGTTGCTGTAACTGTCAATGTAAATGAATTAATTATTTTTAGTGTCTGTGATGCAAAGGCAAGTCTCCGAAGGAAAATAAAAAATCTCCCTTGTAATACTGAATTGAGTACATAGCATTGTAACATCCTGAAGTGCTGAGCAAGAAAATGAGAAGGTGGAATGCAAAGAGTCATACCTATTCATTTTGAATTCCCTGTGGAATGAAAATAGTTATGAGGTGATCTATATAAATAATGTTACCAGCATATTCATAAAAAGAGAGAGAATGGAGAAAGGAGTGATAGAGTGTAAGAAGAAGAAGGATCAGACAGAGAAGTTGTGAATATCCAGAGATGATATAAAGAAAATTTGAAGGCCGGAAGGACAACAGTAAAGAAGGAGAAAAATAGAGCTGATATCCAGGTAAATTAGCATATGATTTTATTGTATAGTGAGGAAGTTGGTGCTTCCATATCAAGTTTTAGCTTGATAGATGTCTAGTTGTAGTTGGCCGAGGTAGGAGCCTCCTGTAGGTTGCAGCCCGCAGAAAATAGATGGGAGTTGGAGCTTCCTTGCAAGTTGTAGCTTGTAGAATTGAGGTAGTAGCCTCCTGTAGGTTGGAGCCTACAGAAAATTAGTGGAGAGAGGGAGTTGGAACTTGCCTTTGCATCACAACAATAATAAGATGTGGTTTTCTCCCTTATGGGTTTCCACTTATATCTGTTGTCTATGTGCATGATGATTATGTGTTGATATTATGTATTTAATCTGTTTAATACCTGCTGCTCACTTATTAAGATTGTTGTTCCATTGTACATTAAGTTGATCACAAAATGAAGATGTAAATAAGTGTAAAAGAAATTTTTACAGAGACCCTAAATGCACTAAAATGATTCACCCCACCCTCTCAGTTTAACTAAGGGTTCAACAATTGGTATCAGAGCGGGTTCCTTCTGTATCAGTTTAACAACTAGAAGGAGATCCTAGGTCCTCCAAGATGGCTAGTCTAGAAGGATGCAACAAATAAAGCCCCTTTGTTTACTGGCACAAGTTATGCCTTCTGGAAAATAAGAATGAGGATATACATAATGTCTCTAGGGATAGAATTTTGGGCTACTGTGGATTTGGGATATGCCCCAAAGGATTTTGACATAGAGAAAGAAGCCAAACAAGATTTTATAGCTAATTCCAAAGCCATGAATGCTCTCTTAAGTGGTATGTGTGAGGTATAATTTATCAAAGTAATGCACAACAATACTGCCAAAGAAATATGGGATACATTAGAAAGTATCCATGAGGGAGATAAAAAGGTGAAGATGGCCAAACCACAAGTCTATCAAGTCCAATTTCAAAATATAAAAATGAATGAAGAAGAAGATGTTGCCAGCTTCTTCTTAAAGGTTGCATAAATTTTGAATAATATGAAAGCTCCAGGAGAAACCATTAGAGAATGTGTAATTTTTCAAAAGATATTGAGATTTTTACCATCCAATTTTAATCCCACGGTTTCTGCCATAGAAGAAACAGCTGATTGGGAAACATTGACCATGAACCAATTACTTGGAAACTTAACAGCCTATGAGATGAGACTTCCACAGAGGAAGTCAAATGTGAGGGAGGGAGCCTTTAAGACTGGGAAGAGAAAAGAAGAAAAGGAAGATACATGCTCCTACTCTGATGAAGAAGAGGCCAAATTTGTCAGAAGTTTGGATAGAGGCTTAGGTAATTATAAAGGTAAGCTTCCATTTAAATTCTTTGACTGTGGAAGAGTTGGGAACTATGCATCAAAGTGTCCTTACAAGAAAACAAAGAATCAGACTCAAGAGACAGAGAAAACCAAAAAAAATAACTGCAGAAAGGGAAGAGATTCAATAGAAAACCACTTTATGCTCAGCAGGATAGTAGTGCATCTGAAAACTTAGATGAATCCTGAAATGAAGAAGGAACCTCTAAATTTGCGTTGATGGCCAAGGAAAAGTCTGAAGGATTCCTTCTAGAAGATGAGGAAGAAGGTGAGGTAGATCTTGAGGGGGAGCTAAGAAGTGCCATGGAGGAAATAGACAGACTTAAACTCAAGTGCAGAAAACAGAAAGACACTTTTCTAAAATATGTAAAAGAGGTACCAGATTCAAAAGACCTCATTTAATTGAAAATATAACTTGAAGAATCTAAGAAGGTGGAAGACACGTTACTAAAGAAAATTAAGGATAAAATTCAGAAGAAAGAAAAATTGGAAGAAGAAGTAGTATGCCTGAGAAAGAAATTAGAACACACCCAAAGGGAATTGACAATGAACACTCCTCGGATGAAAAGAACTGAACAGTTGAATAAAATACTAAATTCTCAAATATCTCCTCTCATAAATACTGGGATAGGTTACGAAGGAGAAACCAACAAATCCAAGGTAGAGGATAACCAGAATATCATTTTTCTGAAAGCTGTAAAAGAAAAAACTAACTCTCAGCAATTTGAGATTATTGCAGCTAGAATATTGATACAAGAAATGAGCAGGGGGTGTAAGTAGCTCGGAGATGATATTTCCTCCATGGAGACCTCAGAGAAGGCAGACATTGAAAGGAATGATGAAGTAGCTCAAAAAGGAACCACGGAAGCAGAAGCTAGCAAGAACTTGATATGTGATGAAACAAACAGAAAAAAGTAGCAACATCAAGAGACAAAGAATGAGAGGAAGAAGAAAGCAGTTGAAAAAAGTTCAATTGTTCCTGAAGATCAATTGAACAAGTTCGGAAGATCTCAAAGGAGATTCTTTCCTCCTATGAGAAATGTCACTTGTTTTTCCTGTCACAAACTGGAACATATTACAGCATACTGTTAGACAAAAATAATTGATTTCAACCAACAAAGGATGTAGAAAATGAAAAGACTACCTCAAGCAACCAAATGGAGAAGACAACCCTTCACCAGATACACTAATCGTTTCCTTGGGTATTGTTTTTTTTGTAAGGGGTTCGGACATAAAGCCATGGAGTGCAGAACGTATGGACAAAGACTGATGTTTAAAACCCCAAGGAGATTTATGAACAATGGAGATTTCGATCGTACACATAATACTTTTAAAATATAATCAAATGCTTTGTATGCCATCAAATCGGACACATGTCTTCCAAATTTCCTCTCAAAGAATGTGGTCCATCTTCTTAGAATAGCTGCCTGCAGTGGAAAAAGAAGTTGAATAAGTGTGACCTGGCTCTAATAGCTCAAGATCAAAAAATCCAATGGTATATGGACAGTGGATGCTCAAAGCATATTACTGGAGATCGGAGCAAGTTTGTAACCTTTGATGAAAATAAATCTAGAAATGTAACATTCAGAAATGATAAAGAAGGGAAAATCAAAGGAAAAGGCTCAGTCAGTCTGAATAATGGAAGAAGAGAGGCTCAAGATTTACTATTTGTGGATGGGCTGAAAGAAAATCTGCTAAGTGTCAGTCAAATGTGTGATAAAGGCTGTGAGGTCATTTTTAGAGCCCAAGATTGTGAGGTAAGATCGAGCACCACAGGAAAGACATTGATCAAAGGTGTTAGAACAGAAAGTAATGTCTATATATTGGAAGAAGAGAATGAAGCATGCCACATAAGAAAACTTGATGAATCATGGTTATGTCATAGAAGATTGGGACACTTAAACTTTGACCACATCATTAGTCTGAGCAAGAAGAAATTAGTTAGAAATATTCCTACAATAAAGAAGCCTCCAAATACTATATGTAAATCTTGCCAATTGGGAAAACAGACCCGCACATCTTTCAAGACCAAAGATGAACTATCTACAAGTAGGCCACTTCAGCTTGTACACATGGACCTGTGTGGACCTTCAAGAACTAATGCACCAGGTGGAGAATCTTATTTCATGCTAATAATATATGATTTTACCAAATTGACGTGGGTGGAATTTCTCAAATATAAATCTGAAGCAATTGAGAAATTCAATATATTCAAGGCATTGGTAGAAAATAGGATGCAAGAGAAAATGCATCAGATCAGACAGAGGAGGTGAATTCACATACTATGATTTTGAAGATCTATGCAATGAAAATTGGATAAAACAACAGTTTACAATTGCAGGTACACCTCAATAGAATGGAGTGGCAGAAAGAAAAAATAGGTCAGTACAACAGATTTCCAGAGCCATGATGCAAGAAAGTAACATTCCCCAAACCTATTGGGCAGAAGAAGTACACACCACTGTTCACATTCTTAGCAAAGCTCATCTAATACCAGATTGTGATAAGACTCCTGATGAACTATGGCATGGTAAACCAGCATTAATCAAGAACTTTAGAGTCTTTGGAAGCAAGTGTTTCATAAAAAATAATGATGAAAAACTGGGAAAGTTTGATGCAAGAGCCGATGAAGGAATATTTTTAGGATATGCATCCAAGAGTAAGGGTTACAGGTGTTACAACAAGAGACTGCACAAAATTGTGGAAATAATTGAAGAGTTGACGAAGATCTACCAAACAGAACAAGAAACACAAGCTGCGCCAATCCTCCAGATGATCATGAGGCTGAGAACCAAGATAATGATGAACATAGCAAGACAACAGAAGATACTAAATTAAACTTAAAAATTCCCTCAAGATACACTCAAAAGAACCATCAAGAAGATCAAATCATTGGGGACAAGAGTGTGGGAGTCCAGACAAGAAGACAACTTGCTGAACAGACATAAGAATTATACTTAGCCATGCTATCTCAAATAGAGCCAAAGAAGTTCGAAGAATCCAGCAAAGACAAAAACTAGGTAAATGCTATGAATGAAGAACTAGACCAAATTGAGAAGAACAATACTTTGGAGTTAATTCCAAGACCCACTGGGAAAAATGTCATTGGCACAAAATGGATATTCAAGAATAAGATGAATGAACAAGGGCAGGTAATCAGAAATAAAGCTAGACTTGTATGCAAGGGTTATTCTCAAATTGAAGGATTTGACTATGATGAAACCTTTGCCCCTTTAGCCAGAATGGAAGCAATCAGAATTTTTTTGGCCTTTGCATGCTATCATGATTTCAGGGTATACCAAATGGATGTGAAGTCTGCCTTCCTGAATGGAGACTTAGAGGAAGAAGTCTACATGGAACAACCTGAAGGATTCTCATTAACAGATAAACATGACTATGTGTGCAGATTAAAGAAAGCCTTATATGGTCTGAAACAAGCTCCTCGTGCATGGTATTCAAGGCTGGAAAAATACTTGCAAAAACAAGGGTTCAAGAAAGGAGAAGTAGACAACAATTTGTACATAAAGGTTAATGAAAATGAACTCTTAATTGTAGTAGTGTATGTAGATGACATCATGTTTGGTAGCAACAAAGATGAGTTAGCAAAAGGATTTGCTAAAGAAATGAAATTAGAGTTTGATATGTCAATGATTGGAGAGCTCACCTTCTATTTAGGACTTCAAATTCAACAAAAGAACACAGGAATATTCATTTCGCAAGAAAAATATTTAAGAGAAATGTTGAAAAGGTTTCAAATGAAAGACTGCAAACCTGTGTCAACTCCCATGATCACTGGATGCAAACTATGTGCTAATGATGGATCAACAAATGTAGATCAAAAACTTTGCAGATCCATGATAGGAATTTTGCTATACCTAACCGCTTCTAGACTAGACATTATGTTGGAAGTAGGACTTGTGGCAAGATATCAAGTAGCACCAAAACAAAATCATTTACTTGCAATCAAGAAAATATTTAGATATCTACAAGGAACTTCACATTATGGCTATGGTATCCAAAAGGAAAAAGCTTCACATTGACAACATACACAGATGCAGATTGGGCCAGCTGTGTGGATGACAGGAAAAGCACAAGTGGAGGTGCATTTTATTTGGGAAAAATTCTGGTGGCATGGATAAGCAAGAAGCAAACTTCTATCTCTCTATCTAAAGCAGAAGCAGAATACATAGCAGCAGCTGCATGTTGCACACAAGTAATGTGGATGAAACAAAATCTCCAAGACATGAAGGTAAGCATTGATGAACCCATTTATATCAAATGTGAAAATACAGGTGCAATAATTATATCAAAAAATCCTGTACTTCATTCAAGAACAAAGCACATCCCAATAAAGTACCACTTCCTCAGAGAACAAGTAGCACAGAAATTGGTGAAGTTGGAATACGTACCAACAAAATAACGAATAGCAGACATATTCACAAAACCTCTTGCTAAAGAAAGATTTGAATATCTAAGAGACAAGCTAGGGGCAGTGTCTACATATGTTACTCTCTGATATGATTGAGAAAAAAAAAGAAAAACAAAAAAAAAGAAAAAAATAATAATAAGGGTTGCATACAAGAAACAGGATCAGTGCAGAAGACAAGTGATAGTCAATATCAGACAAGAAAGCATCACTCTAGGGGGAGAGTAGTTAATAAATTGTAATAAAAGAGCTAGAACAATGAAGCAGTGCATGGAACAGGTCCTCAATATCAGAGGAAATGAAAAGATCGAAACTACATTGGGAAATGTGCAACCCTTTGTCATTGATGTCAAAGGGGGAGGAAAAGTAAGCAAAAGAAGAGAGGGTCTTCTGAAAAGCAAGAAGAGGAAGTCCTGGAGGAAGCATTGGAGTATTTCCATCAATGCAAAAGGGGGAGACTGTTGGAAATATTGACATTGATGGCAAAGGAGCACAAAGGAGCAGCACCAAGATAAGGGAGTAGATCAGATTCAGATGGAATTGTTGCAGAGAAAGAAAGTAAAGTGGCAGAGGCTACAAGAGGAGGGTTTAGATAGGAAGAAGTTTTTTTGAACAGTTAGGGTTTTGTTTTGTAAGCCTATGAGAAAATTAGACAAAAATGGAAGAAGAATTTCTGTCATTTTTGAGCTATGGGATTATTGAAGATATGAGACTGTGCATTCTTAAAAGGTCAATTATTCATTTATTGATTCTATGTGACTTGTAAATGTTGATAAATTAGCATCAATCACAGAATGGATCGATGCCATTAAAGAAATTGCTTAGACTTCTAAATTGAGGTATAAAATCTACTTGGATGTATTTCGCAATTGGCTGATATCGTATAAAGCATTTCAAGGAGATATTACACATTCTGTTATGTATACACAGTGAAGGAGATCTAGAGTTTGAAGTCACATTTGGGGGCTTTATTGTATTTATAAATGATTATAAAACCAAAGACAATGAATAATAGAGGTTAAAGCCATGTGTGGAATGAATTCCAGGGCGGGTTTGAAGACTGGCTGATATCATTAAAACAAAATATGTATGGTATAGCCGTGGTAGAATTCTTTCAAGTTCGAACCATAGTTCTGTTTAGAAACTCGAGTTAAATGAAAACAGAACGATGGAGTAAAGGAGAACAATCTATGGTTTTGAAAACCAACCGGTGGTTTTCGCATAGCTCAAAGATGGTAAGCGGTAATTGTTGGAGTGAACATGATAGTGGTCGTGGGTCGACGCATGGAAATTAAAAACCACTAATTTTGCGTAAGTTCTAAAGTTTTACCCATCGTGCTATTTCGAGCGTGATATTGAGCGATGTTCGTCGGATCTGGAGCAGTTAAATGGACGATGGAGATTGGACTGCACAAATGAATATGTAAGCTATATATGCTGTGGGACACAAATATAATATTATTTTGGTGCTTTGGGTTTTAACCAAAGTAAACTCATAAATACGATTAAACCAAGGTGTGATAGTTGACAGATGTGGGCCAATGTTAATACATGTTGGTACTTTGGTATATTTATCCAAAGTCGATTTGGTATAGTCGGAAGATAAATGAATGGGTTTTTATTATGGTTTGTTTAAAAATTGATATAAAATCTTCCGCATATGAATTTATTACCATTGGCTTTATCATGGTTTATAACCATAGATTTTTTTTGAAAAGTGAGATTGACTGTCAGGAAATCTGTGGGCCTAGATATATATTGTAATGTTGATATCTTGTGTTTAAACCAAAGTATGGAAGGGCAAGTTATATTTTATTTATGACTTATGCTAACTTGGGTAATAAAATTTGAGATTTGCAATATGATGAAGACCGTCGGATTGCGAACAGGATCGATGACAGTCGTTTAATTGGGGATTCGGCATCGGTATACGTGCAAGACTGGCGGAAAGATAAACCTTTACAAATGTTTTATATATTAAAGGTTATATGATTATAGAGCGGAATGCATGGTTTTAATATATTTGGTTATGATGGGTCTTAACCAAAGTCATAGATTATGGTATTATTAACATGCTATGATGGATAATGTCAATCAAAGGATAAAAGCCAAGATAAAGCGTGAAAGAATTCCATTTTTAGAATATGTGACAAATTGGTGTTAAGGTTATGGTTGATGTGCATATGGATATGTGTAATTAAATTTATATGCAAAGTGTGGGTGAACGCAACACAAGAGACACAGATAATGGATGAAATAGGGTAATTATGCAGCAGAGCTAGAATATAAATAGTAGGAACTGAAAAGACAGTGACAGCAGCAAAAAGACAAATACACAGCGAGCCAAGAGCTGAAAGGATTAAGTGAAACATAGTTGCTATAACTATCAATGTAAATGAATTAATTATTTTTAGTGTATGCGATGCAAAGGCAAGTCTCCGAAGGCAAATCGAAAATCTCCCCCTGTAATACTGAATTAAGTACATAGTATTGTAACATCCTGAAGTGTTGAGTGAGAAAATGAGAAGGTGGAATGCAAAGAGTCATACTTGTTCATTTCGAATTCCCTGTGGAATGAAAACAATTATGAGGTGATCTCTATAAATAATGTTACCAGCATATGCATAAAAAGAGAGAAAATGGAGAAAGGAGTGAGAGAGTGTAAGAAGAAGAAGGAGCAGTGATGCAGGGGAATTAGGCTCAAGAAAATCCTTTGTATTTTAATAGACATAGGGTTCTTGTGTTTTCAAAAGAATATTGGTTTCTTATGTAATTATTAATGCTTTTGAGTGACATTCAGAATAGGAATTAATTAAATATTGAGATAAATTGTAAATGTTCCCAAATGATTGGAGAACATGAGGGAAGTAGGATAGTTGAGATTCTATAGGAATGAAAGATTTGAAATTTAATTTTAATTCCTAAAGTGGAATTGGTTCCATGATTTTATGAGTTTGAAAGGATTTTTAGGGATAAAGGATAGATTTTAGGACTTAGAGGATTTTGTTGAGACAATGGAGGACCTGAACCTAAATTGGTTCATAGTCTTTTGTATAAACTGTGAAGCCTCAAGGAAAAAAGCAGAGAGTAGAGTGAGTGCTTCAGGTTTAGGGAAAACAGGGGTTTGTTATTGTAAGCCTACGAGAAAATCTGTTAGAAAGGCCACTGATTGAATATCAAGCTAGAGAAGAAGTATTTCCTATGTAAATACTCTGTGTTAATACAGAGAACTCATTTCAGAGTTCATTTTTCATTTCTGAATTATATGGTTTGTAGATGAAATTGATTATAGGATTGATTAAGTGTATGAGACTGTGTGTTTAATGGTGATTGTTGAATTGGGTGAATCGATCACAGAATGGATCGATGTCACAACATTATCCTTCATATTGATGTCAAATCTGTACAACATAGAGGCAAGAATGTTGGTTTCGTATAAAGCATTTAATGGGGTTTGATTACATATTTTGTGGTTTAAACACAGTACAGTGAGATTCGGGGGTTGGAGGCACATTTTTTTTTTAATGTGTTTATAAACGATTATAAAACATAGAGAAAGGATAATAGAAGATGAATAACCCATGCGTGGGATGAATGACAGAGAGGGTTTTGAAGACCGGTTGGTATCATGAAAACAGATCGATGGAGATAGAATTATTTCAAATACGAACCCTTTAATTTCTGAATTGTGTTACGGTGGAGACAACTCTGTGTGAACGAGAATTTTTTCAGGATGGAACCCTGACCATGTTGAAATCGTGAGTTGAACAAGTGGCGGAACTATGCGATGGAACAGTAAAGGCGGATTCGGAAAACCGCAAATGGGTTTTGCGTGGCCTTCAGGTTGTAAGTGGTTTCGTTCAAAACGAACGTGATTGAGTAATAATATGACATGTCACAGTGCTAAAATCACTTGTTTCATGTAAGTTTTGGGTGATAAAGTTTAGGGGTTGATCGAACGCGATAGCCGTTTGATCCATTGCATTGGATATCCAAGGGCGATCATGTCAATAGTTGTGTCGCGTTTAACGAAGGTGTGGACCCGAGGGTAAAGTGTGCTGGCAATAAGGATCATGCATGTTGTGAACGTGATATCCTTCAGATGAATGGTAGGAACGAATCATCGGTGTAAGATGCGGTGGCAATAACGGTGGGCCTCAACATTATTTCGTTAACGTTTATGTGGAGCAACAACCGTCTGATCATAGATCGATGGTTATCACGAATAAAAATGCTCAGGGTTTAAAACCTTTAATGGACCCGATATATATTATAAAACTGTGGTGAAATGTGTTTGAGTTCCGAATTAGGGCACGATTAAGGTGGGACTAGCATTTGTTGGTCGAATGTTGTTGTTTTGTTTTATTGCATCTGATATGTATATATATACATATGTGGACCATAATAGTAATGTGACTGACTTTTGGTTTCGGATGTTAAGGGTTAAAAGAGGCCAGCAAGTATTGTTCACAGTTTATAGAACTCGTTGGTTTTAGCTGCTTCCGATATATATTTATATGTGGGCCCATAACCCACAGGTCCCATGATCGAGGGATCGGGTTTGGGAATCATGAAACTTTGATACAGATCTAAAGGTTGCAGGTTCATATTGTTAAAATGAAATTAAACCTACCCTATAGTATTTTTCACTTTTCATTAAGAAGACAAAGAAGCTGTGAATATCCAGAGATGATATAAAGAAAATTTGAAGGCTGGAAGGACAACAGTAAAGAAGGAGAAAAACAAAGCTGATATCCAGGTAAATGAGCATATGATTTTATTGTAAATTTAGGAAGTTTGTGCTTCCATATCAAGTTGTATCTTGATAGATGTCCAGTTGTAGCTGGCTGAGGTAGGAGCCTCCTGTAGGTTGCAGCCTGTAGAAAATAGATGGGAGTTGGAGCTTCCTTGCAAGTTGTAGCTTGCAGAATTGAGGTAGTAGCCTCCTGTAGGTTAGAGCCTACATAAAATCAGTGGTGAGAGGGAGTTGGAGTTTGCCTTTGCATCAGAACAATAATAAGATGTGGTTTTCTCCCTTATGGATTTCCACTTATATCTGTTTTCTATGTGTATGATGATTATGTGTTGATATTCTGTATTTAATCTGCTTAATACCTGTTGCTCACTTATTAAGATTGTTGTTCCATTGTACATTAAGTTGATCACAAAATGAAGATGTAAATAAGTGTAAAAGAAAGTTTTACAAAGACCCTAAATGTACTAAACTGATTCACCCCCCCCAGTTTAACTAAGGGTTCAACAAGAGGGAGGTCCCTTATATGCCTCTCGGTTCTCTCATATACTCCTCCACATGCTGCTATAACTACAACTCCATGCGCCCTTGTAAACATAGATAAACCCACAACTAAAGAGCATAGAAAAAACTCCTACATACCTTCATTTTGATGCAGAGTAACATGGCTAAGGAGATAATTCCCTTAATCTACCCTTATGTCACCTTCCTAACTGCTTCACAGTTGTGGCCTATTCCATAGAAAAACACCACACCAAATTGTAGGAGTATCCTCCAAACATGGCCTTTGATGCACTTGGGATGTCTCTTTATGGGGTCCCACAAGGTCTCTATTTATATGATTTATGTGAGGATAAAACAACCCTCTAAAGGGAACCTCTAACACAATGCCAAATTGCCTTTTTATCTCTATTTTACCACCATAACACAAAAAATTAATATATTCACTTGTAAACCTTGAAATTCGACAATTTTCCTTTATTGGATTTATCTCAACGATTACTATCATCCTCATCCATCACATGTCAAAATATATCCATTTTTTTTCCCCAACATAGATGGGTGCAAAAATGAAAGCTTGGGTTCCAAGCCCACAAGTGACCCTTGTGGTGCATTTACCTCCAATCTGTGAACCCTAGGGCTTGGAGAACATCCCAAGTTACAAAAATATCAACACAGGCTTGAAATTTAATCAAGTGATCAATTCCTTGGGAATTACATAAGGAAATAGGGAATTACCATATTATTTAGGAGCTCAATTTCTACTGAATTGTGCACAGAAATAAGAGGAATATGAGGCCTTGAATTGGCTAAGTGATAACCAAAGTAACACAGTCAGTAGGAGAACATGTTTACAGTGAAGGGTGTGCTTCAAAGTTTAAGAAATGCATTGTAATAGTTTCTCATTCTCATTTGATTAATTAAATGTGGTGGAGGGGTTTCACCTAGTTGGGTTCCCCTATAAATCATTGTGTTATTGTGGTTTTGATGATTGCATGCCATTTCATATGTTTCTAAATTACAATTTCCATTCTGCCGAATAGTAGAGGAAATTTGTGATCTCTCATTTTTAGTTCAAAATCATCAGTAATATAAAATTTCAATCAATTTCTACATGGTATGAGAGCTTGAAATTATAATAGAAACAAGTCAATAGATCTCCCCCTTAAAAAAAAATTATTTATAGATTTGATGAAGTAAGTTTTACTTCTGTGCGAGAAAATTTCTTTCAACGGATTGAGATTGGAGTATGGTATGGAGGGAACCTCAAATTTCATGGCTTATAAAGACAATATGGAATTTTTACTCGATGATAATGGATTGTTGGAGTACACTAAATATAACATTCCAAAACTAGCAGTCTCAGATACACAATAATTAGCCCAATGGAAGAAGGTTACCGCAAAATCGAGGACAATCTTGGAGGGTGTCAGAGACCACACAGTCTCTAATTTATATGGAAAATAAAATCCATTTTCTATGTGGAAGAACCTCACTGAGTTATTAAAAAATGGAAGTGATGCCAGAAATTGGCATAGAGGGACAAGCTCAAAAACATCCACATGCAAAAAAATGAAACTATTCAACACTACCTCTCCAAATTCACTTAGGTTCTAGATGAAATAGGAGGAGTAGGAGAAAATGTTCCCTCTTTAGAGCTAGCTCTCCTAGCTATCATAGGCCTTCCAAAATCCCACACAACTACCAAGACTCTGTTAATGGAAGGGAAAAATTACCAAATTGGGAGAGAATTTGGTCTAATTTGGTGTAGGAGGAAATTCAGAGGAACACTAGAGATGGATTAACATCCAAAGTTGACGAGGAAGAGAATTTTGACTTGGTTTGGAAGGGTAAGAAAGCTAAGGGCAAGAAGTCCCAAATAAAGATATATTCAAACTAGAATAATAGTAGTAAGAAGGACCTAATTAAGATACAATTTTTTCACTACCACAAATATGGGAACTATGCAACAAAGTCTCTGCATAAGACTTCTAATAAGAAGATGTCAGGAGGAGCAGGGGGTGAAGCACTTGCCTCAAAATTAGAATTAGAATTCACCCTATTTTCATGCATGACCAAAACTGTAATGGGGAGTGTGTGGTATCTAGATTAAAGTGCCTTGTTCCATATGATAGGATGTAAAGAATTCTTCAGTAGCTTAGAGGAGAAGGATCTCCAAATGCACATAGAACTTGGGGATGATGGGAGGTATAGTACCAAATGAATTGTAACTTTAACCTTTAAGAGGTATTCCTTCTCCTATATTCATTTGAAAGATGTTATGTATGTAACTGGGATGAAGAATAACTTGATATTTATAGCTATATTGGAGGACAGAGGCTACGATGTTACTTTTAATAAGGGGAAATCCTTTATGAGACATGCCATTACTGAGAAAGTGAAATAGATTGGAGTTAGAGAGAAAAATCTCTACAAACTTGAGGTGGAAGCTGGGGTTGCAATGAGTAGCAAGGAAAAATAGGTGTAGAGTAGAGATGTCGGATAACTTTGACACAAGCGCATGGGAAACTTACACCATGGGGCCTTAAAAATCATGGAACATGTTACTGTCAGTATTTTCATACTTCCACCAGGGATCAAAACACAATTTTCATGTGCATATTAGGTGTCCCACTCTAAATAAATTTTCAATCATTCCATTAGGTCATGATATAAAATTGTTCCACTGGTGGTTGTATTTGCCAATAAAAATTCATTCTCCCTCAGAAGATCATATTGGCTGACTCATTCTCATGTCTCCTTAAGCATAACAACACCTATGGAATTTCTCTTTTCACTAGGAATTCTTTTAAATCAAATCTCATTCATGAAATTCAGGTCTAAAGAAGTCCCATTAGGTCATTAGGTTTTTTATTTCTCAAGGTCACTCCTTCATTTCAGATGAGGTTAGAAAATATATGAGAGGGACTAAATAAGAATTTTTATTTTCCTATATAGAATATCATCATGATGTAATTATCATACTTTCAAACTTGTAATTTTTGAGTTTAATGACTTTTATATCAAAATGTCATTTTGATATAAAATTCAATATGTAATTTTTTTTTATTTTTCTAAATGTAATTTTGTGTTCTCATATGTAATAAATTCATCCCAAGCTATCAAATGCAATCATTTCCAGCCTAAGTGGAGCAAATAAAGTCAAATTCCATGTCTTGATCAAACTGTAAAATGCCAAAAGTCATAAAGATAAAGAGTATTAGTGCCAAAGTCTAAAGGAAAAAGTGAACATAGGAAAAGTGGGTAATTTAAATTGAAAATTCGAAACCACTAAGCTATAAAGTCATTCAAAGACCTCAAAGCAAGTCATTGCCTCCATTCATCCATCACGAGTTTCCAGCAAAGGAAAAATTTCAATTTTTTGAGCATTTTGAGTCAAATTTCAGGGGCGCTGCACGTTTACCCTCAGGCGTTGTGCATTTTCTCGGACGATGCGTGTTTACCCTTAAGCACTGTGCATTTTCCTGACAACTGTTGACCAATTAACATAGGTGCTGCGCATTTACCCTTGGCCGTTGGACGTTTACCCGGGCACTGCGCGTTGCTACACGACATTGCATGTTTGCTCAGGCAGGGTTTCAAAGGATTTCTCAACCTCTAGAAAAGTTTCATTTGCTCAAAAATTTCTTCAAAGAGCTTTAAAATTAGTAAGTGAACCTTAAGACACCTCTCCTATAATATATTTGGTGTTTCATAAGAAATTTGAAGTGCTTATTGCTATGAAATCCTATTTTCTATTTCCTTCCCATTTTCATTCATCATATCCATATTCATTTCCCTAAACAAATATCAGAGATAAACACTGTTAAATCCTAGGGTTTTTATAAACCTAGGTTTTCATTTAGATTCACTCCCTCCATTTTCCTAAGCTTTTCACTTCATGTCTCACTCCCTTCATCTCATTCCATTTACCCTAGGGTTTCCAAAGCCCTCAAATTCACAATGTCTGAAGAGGAAGACAAAAGTGTCAGTGAGGAACAAAAACCAAATAAGAAATCATGTAAGAAAGGAGGAAAAATCATCAGATATGAACCAGCAACCACAAAAAAGCTTATGGCTTCTCCCCTCATTGTATCATGTGTTAAACATGTTGGCTGTTATGAGTTTTGTGAGAAAGTGCAATAGATCCAGTATCACTCTATGTTGACAAGGTTGTTCATTACCAATCTTCATGATAGGCAGGTCACTCTTGCTGGAGTTACTTTTACCATGTCTACTAATGCCTTTGCAGCTGCTACAAGGATCCCTAATGTGGGAGAGAAATGGTTTAAACAAGGAAACCTTGATCAGAGCTACTATGAACCATATCTTAAACCGAGATACAAGGGTGAAAAAAGTGCCATTTTTCCTTTCTCTCGTCTTCTTGATTGATATTTCCCTATGATGAAAATAATCATGAAATACTTCACCTTTGAGGGGAATTTTTCTCGACTCTATTCATATCATATCTGACTCCTCATGCACTTCACTAGAGTCAGAATGCTTCACATACCTTATTATCTCTCTCACAACATTGAAAAGATGGCATAAATTGCACAAAAGAGGGATTATAATCATCAAATGCAGAGACTTTTCCACCACTCCCTCATCAAGATGATAGTCATGCATCATCTTGAGCAAAAGAACATTCCATGGGACACATTCATAGCAAATAAAATTTTCACTACCCCACCTAGTCAGCATGATCAGAATATCCCCTCATCATCTCATCCTCCAATATCCACTCCTGCATCTTAGCCTACTGCTCATACATCATCACCAAGTCTATTTCATTCACCCCATGTTGATCCTTCTTCTTCACCTTTCTATAACCCTTCATCACCATCACATCATGATTCTGAGTCATCAAGCAGTGAGGAGGACATTGAGGCAACTTGGGCTAATTTGATTGATGTTGAGATATTTCCCAAGACTTATCAGAGAGGCTATAGGCATGTGTTTGCTTCAATTGGAGTGAAAGGGGACATGCCTTATTCATCAAAAAAACAGGTGGGCAAAGGCAAGGAAAAGGCTAAAGAGCCAATCATTGATGAACAGGAGGAAAAACATAAAACATAGCATGAATTTAAGCTAATTGACCTAGATGAGGAAGATGAGGAAAAAATCACCAATGCAACAATAAAAGGAAAAGAAGAAAATATTAGTGAACTTCAAGCTAATCTTGATAGAGAAAAATATGTGATTGTTTTTCTTGAGCAAGAAAAACAATAGATGAAAACTAAGCAAATCATCAATGAGGTAAAGGCCATAAAAAAACAAAGAGAGGCAGAAAAGGCCAAGGCCTTGCTGGAGGAGAACTTGGAGAGATTTGGTGAGATTTATGATGAGGAGGACCAACCTCTAAGACAAAGACCAAGGACTAGAGGGCTGAAAATAGCTCTAGCTCTTGAGAGACAAAGAGAAGCTAAGTTGGCAGAGCAGCTCACACCAAGTGATTTGCTTGCCCTAGAGATTGGCAAGGACAAGGAATCATGGCCTGATAGATCCAATCTACATTTGGAGAGGTTGCTAGAGAATTCCAAAAAGGACAATGACTTGTTGAGAACAAGAGTCAAACTTCATGCATGGAAAGAGAGAATTGCATTGGCCAAGCTCAAAAGAGCCAATGCTAAGATTGAAAGTTTGAATAAGCAAGAGGAGAAAGAGAGGTTAGATATAATTTATGAGGTGTCACTTCATGCCTCAAGCACTTGATAAATAATTACCCTCACAATTTTGGTGAATTTTGGCACACTTGGAATTTCAGTTCATTTTTTGTTTTTTGAGTCTTTTTGGCACGCAAAAATTATTCCGAAGGCACAATGACCTGAACGTTGCACTCCTTTTGGGGCCTCCAAATTAAAAATGGCCACCACCATAATGTTCATAATGATGAAAACATCAACCCTAGCAATTTTTAGAAAATTTGGAGGAGAGCTGGTCCCTCAAAAATGCAAAAAACTACCAAATTTTCATGTTTCTGCCGCCTTTTTTACCTCGTCGCTGCGCGTTTACTAGTCTTGGGAGATTGAATTTTTGATAGGGAAAATAAGCACCATTTTGGAAAATGGAGATATATTTGGAAACTAGACGCAGAGATATTTCCAATGAGCTATTATGGAGCTGATTTGGACACTAGGAAGGCACTCCAACGTTGCTTGCAAAAGAGGCAATTTTTTTGCCTAGGCGCTCTGTGTTTGCTAGAAAAATGCATTTTTGACAGTCTTTAGCAAATTTTGAAGTTTCAATCCAGTTTGACTTTTTACTTTGGAAAATGAAGAAATTACTGATGTAAATGATTATGATGAATGTAAATGTCATTTTTTTACTTTCATCTAAGGTAGATACATTAGGTGAGTCCTCTCTAGGTCAAATGAATTGGTTTCCTCTCTTTTAGAGGCAAATTGTTGGGTCTTCCTAGGCTTCAGTTTCCTATTTGGCATTAGGTGTAACTAATTCCCATCTCATGGATTCGACTCCCTGAGGCTAGGGAGAGTGGTTTTGAGGTCTATCTGATGTATTTTCTCAGTCACTATAATGGTTGGACTCATTTGGAGTTTTGGCTTTTGAAGAGATAAACTTTTGTATATTCTTTTGGCCTAGACATTAATCAAATTTGCAGCTATTTTTATGGGATGCATGTGGTATGGTGTTTATTTTTAGTTTCTTCTTTTGTGCTCAAATGTTGGAATGATTTTTTCTACTTCATCCATCATTTCATTGCTATTAAGTGAATATTTTCAAGTTAGATAAACAAAATCCATAATTTTTATGCTCTGTTTTGGGTAAATATTAACAATTTTTAATTTCTTCAGTTTAGAAAGAAATCATGAGTTCATCGTGATCTTTCTAGTTCCTCACCTGTCTTTATCATCCCATAATATAAACCCTAAAGTGCTAAACAACTGTACCTACCTTGCCCCATAGAACACCCTACAAATCTTGACATAATTTCCTTCCCCTGACTGTTTGACTCCTCTTGATCCAGTAAAACCCTATACAATTAAAAAAAAAAAACTCTAAGCTACTATACCTAGCCTAATATCTTCTTTCCGCAGTCATTTTGGTTGTGATCTATACAGAGAGAGCCCTCTCCTTGCCTAGTAGGGCTAGGTACTTGGCTAAGCGTGGTTTGAGGTTACCTCAGAATTGCCTTCTTCATCCTGAGGTTAAATCCGAGTCATAACATTTTGTAGACTCCACTAGGGAAGAAAAAGTGAGATCAAACCAACCCCAATAAGTGTTCATTGAAATTCTTAAACTTGTGGATGATAATTTTAGAGTTTATTCAAAGGCTGAATTGAAAAATTTGTAAAGTGAAAATTGGTTTTCGAAATTAGACATATTGGCTTCTCGAAGATACACTAGATCCAATCCCGATCTGAATCCTCGCACCATTGTTAGTGATCCTCAAAACATAGGAAGAAAAGACAAAACTGTTCTGGAGACATCTAGTTCAGCCGAAAATCAATCAGAGAAAAGTTACATTCCTAGAGCTAATTCATTCCCTGGAAAGTTAGAAAACTTGCAAGATATTGAATTTGGTATAAATTTTGAACAAAGCTTATTCCGGAGAAAATATTTGAGTTGAATTGACAATTTTTTTTTTGATTTCTCCATTTCCTTTCACAGTCCTGTTGAAGATCTATTTTCACATTCTCAGTCAAGATCACAATCAGGGTCACAACTTTTACAAGTTCTTAAAGATCTGCAGAACTATTATTCACAAACAAATTCTTGGGTGATAAACAGACCTTATATCCTAGCTTATTCTACCATCACTTCATCTATTGTTCACACTATTGAATCAATGACCAATCCTCCCTTGATTACATCAAGCATCCAAAACCTTGTTATAAATCCTCCACCTCCGATCATCATGGCTGCAAGATATGCCCCCCTCGTTCTCCCTCAGAACCCTGGTGCTATGCCCCAACATTACTAAGCCAAAATCCCTTTTTTTGACAATACTCAGTCTCTGAAAACCCAAAAGCACATAGATAAGATGAATGCTTCTTTGACCTTCATGAAATTGATATCGAGGATGTGAAGGTGAGGCCGTTTGCACAAAGTTTGGGAGGGGAAGTAAGAAAATGGTTCAAAACTCTACCAGTAGCCACTATTGACACTTTAGAAGTTTTGCATCGAAATTTTGTAGAAATATGGGAAGAAAAGAAAAATCCCCTTCAAATTCTATCCGAATATGAGAACATCAAAATAAATTTTGGTGAGACTATGCAAGATTATTGTGTGAGATTTAATGCAATGTACAATGCTCTTCCTACACATATCAAACCACTGGAAGGTTTGGCTTTAGTCAAATTTCCGGATGGATTTGATACTGATATAGCATATCAGTTGCATGAATGTGATCCTACAACTTTAGCAGATATGCAAAAGAATGTTGTAAGTGTGGAAGCGAATTTACTAGCCAAAAGAGCAAGGATGAGATCTGAAAAGAGAGTGACCAGAAGGAGGAGACATCTACTTCTAATGCAAAAATGGATTCATTACTCCGAACTATGGAAATAATGGTTGACCGATTTTTTATCTCAGATAGACCTAAACCACAGATCCAGAACCGAAATTTCAGAGGGTAGTAGCAACCTCAGTTTAGAATCAAGCAAAGAGAGCATAAAGCACCTGATCAAACAATACAAAAATAACAAATTCGGACCCTGCTGTAGCAGAATTATGTCCAAGGAGTGGAAGAGGAAGAATATGAAGATCTGGTGGTTGAAACAAATCATTTATTTACAGTAGATGGTATGCCCATGTCTCTGACTGAAGATGAAGAGTATACTGAAAAATTTGGATACTCCAAAAGATGAGGACTATATCTTGGCAAATCATGATGATTTGGAAACTGAATCTGATGATTGCCAGTGTGGGTATATGAATTATTTGAGTGCACAATAGAAACACTATTCTTTAAGGAGTAGAGATGTACCTATCAATCCTATTTAGAAAATAAAAGAGGTCCAGTCAAAGAATGGTCTTCCAAATAATTAGAGAAAGGGTAAAGAGCATGCGGATCAGAATCATAGCAACATCAACCAACCATCAAAAAGCTCAGCTACTAAAGAGAACTTTATCATCGGGAGCCAAACTCAAAGGTACTTTAAAACTTTACTTCTCTTATGCTACTATTCCTATTTTTGGGCAATTGAGGAAATTGTATCGGGAAAAGAAAATGAAATATATGATAACTAGTAAGGATAAGCCCATAAATAATCTAATACAGGCTATACATACAGATCTAGAATCTTTTATTTCGTATAATGATGGTAGTTTGAATGATGTAAGCAATCAGCTAGTAGTGGTAGAGGATGTACAAGTTTCAGACAGTTTTAGAGTAGTTCTTGATAAAGAAAAAGAAATGGCGACTTCTTCCGATCAGCCTTCAGAAGAACAAAAAATTAGTACAAAACATAAAAGTGAGGTGACCAGCAAAAGTAAATCAGAACCAATGGTTAAGTTTTAGCATCTAGAAGACGAAGATGGACTTTGGAGCATGGATTTTGATAGTGCTTTGGGTAAGGAAGGTGCAGGTATTGGTATTTGGATCCAAAGTCTTGTTTGTAAGTCAGGTGGAATTCCAAGTAATGTTAGAGAATGCTCTTATAAATTTTCTTTTGAAAGTTTTAACGTTGAAGCAGAGTATGAAGCATTGATTACAGGTCTCAAAATTTTGAAGAAACTTGGTGCAAAAAGAATTTCTGTTTATGGTGATTCTGAGTTTGTCATAAAGCAGGTTAAAATAGAATATCAAGGAAAGTATCTGCGAATGAGAGGTTATAGGAATGCAATCTTGGATATATTAAAAATGTTTCCTGAATATACATTAACAACGGTGCCAAGAAGCGAAAATATCATTGCAGATTCACTTGCTATGGTAGCAAGTAATCTCAAAATTCCGATGAACTCAAGTAATAAATTTGAAATTCATGTCAAACATAGACCTAGTGTTCCTAATAACTTAAGGTGCTGGAAAGTTTTTTGGGATCACAAAGAAACCAATAGGTTTTTTCAGAATGAAGGAAAGCTAAAAGATGCTTTTATTGATGATGTTTGTGATTCTAATGATCAAAACATAGAGGCCAATCAGATGAATATTTTTCAGCTGAAAGATAATATTATTCCTAGAAGTCTCATACCTTTAGAAGAAATTTTTATCAGGATGATGTGGCGAGAAAACCAACATTGGCTCCTACAGAAAAGGGTGTGGAAGACATAAACATCGGAACAACATATAAGCCCAAGATGGTTAAGCTATCTAAAACATTATCTCCCGAGGCAAAAGATAAGTATATCAAGTTGTTATCTGAATTTTCTAATATTTTCGCATGGGATTATGCAGATTTGAAGGTCTATGACAAAAATATTATTCAGCGCACTATTCCCATCAAGTCGGATCAAAAACCTTTCAGAAAGAAGTTGAGAAGGATAAATCCAAGATTGTTTCCATCCATCGAGAAAGAGGTAAATCGATTGTATAAATCTAGTATCATTGTTCCAATTAGATTTTTTGATTGGATTTCAAATTTGGTTCCAGTAAGGAAAAATACCAGAGAGATACGGGTGATTTCCGTTAAAGTGTCTTTAAACAATAATTATCCCCTTCCTAAGATGGACCATGTTCTACAAATGGTAGTTGGAGCATCATGGATGTTGCTACTTGACAGTTATTCAGGTTATAATTAGATTTTGCTACATGAAGAAGACTAGGGTAAAACTGCTTTTACAACAACGCGGGGGACCTTTCAGTATGTCAAAATTCCATTTGGACTCAAGAATACAGGACTATTTTTCAGCGGGCGATGGATATAGCCTTTGCTAATGAGAAATATGTTTTCTTAGTGGTGTATTTAGATGATTTGATAGTGTTTTCTGGTTCTGATGATCAGCATTTATACCATCTGAGATTTTTTTTTTCAAAAATGTAGGAAGTTCAAAATTTCTCTAAATTCGAAAAAGAGTCTTTTTTCCATGGAGGAATGCAAACTTCTTGGTCACATAATTTCCAAAGATGGCATTCACATTGATCCTTCCAGAGTAGAAGCAATTCAGTAAATAAACTTTCTGCGTAATAAAAAGGAGATACAATATTTCAATGGTAAGATGAATTTCTTACATAGATTTGTTCCTAATTTGGCTGAGCATTTGCATGAAATGAATAATATGTTGAAAAAGGACAGCATTGTAAAATGGACCACTGATGCTATGAAGTCTTTCAACTTGGTAAAGCTTGCTTTAACTAGAACCCCTATTTTGGTTAGTCCAGATTATACTAGTGATTTTATAATATTTTCATTTGCATCTAAGCAAACCTTGGTTGTGGTTTTGATGCAAAAGAAGGATCAAGTTGAAAAACCCATTGCTTTCTTTAGTGGAGCCATTAGAGATGCTTCTCTTCGCTATAATATTATTGAGAAGCAAGATTTAGCCTTAATCAAAGCCTTGAAATATTTCCGGATCTATATTCTACATTCACACACTATAGCTTATGTTCCAAATGCAGCTGTAAAAGAAGTTCTCACGCAGACTGATACAGAAGGAAGAAGAGGTAAATGGATAGCAAAAATGCTAGAGTATGATCTCGAGATAAAGCCCACCAATCTGATCAAGGGATAGGGATTATCCAAACTCATGGCTGAATCCAACTTGCATGCTCTAGACATAAAACTTATTGCACCAATGTTAGATGATGAAGAAGATGGCGCTCTAATATAGGTATCAGTAATGTTTCTCAATTCACCATGGTATTCAAATATAGTGTATGTTGTTCAGCACTTATGTCCTCCTCTTGGAATGTCAAAAAGTAAGGGTATGTGTTTGAAATTAAAATCTGCTAAATATGACATTTTAGGTAGTGCCCTTTATTAGAAAGATCCAGGAGGCGTTCTTTTGAATTTTTTGGTTGAAGATGAAGCTAAACAGGTAATGGATGACTTCCATAGGGGAGATTGTGAGGCCACTTGTTTTGGAAAACAACAACTAATAAAATTTTGAGAGAAGGGTATTATTGGCCAACTCTATTTTCTGATTTGTACAAAATGGTCACAAACTGTCATGAATGTCAAGTTTTTCAGGGACAAAGGA
Organism: Pinus albicaulis; assembly: GCA_034641835.2. Classification (NCBI taxonomy): domain Eukaryota; kingdom Viridiplantae; phylum Streptophyta; class Pinopsida; order Pinales; family Pinaceae; genus Pinus; species Pinus albicaulis. The sequence goes on along the minus strand of MU968411.1, from coordinate 61,677,454 downwards.
AATTTCTTCCTCTTCCGCTAAAGCCTATTGTAGTAAATGCTCCTTTTCAACAGTGGGGACTTGATTTTATAGGGGAAATTCATCCCACATCATCAAAAAAACATAGATGGATTCTAACAGCAATGACTACTTCACCAAGTGGATTGAGGCTATTCCTACAAGGAAAGCTATGGACATGGTAATTATGTAATATCCCAAAATAGGGAAAATCTACAACAATGAGAATATCTTAAGATATTATATAGTTGGAGAAACAGCAATACATAAACACAATATTGTAAACACAACAAATATGATCATGAAATAATAGAGATCAATGTTCAGCCATAATTATATTAATGGATCAACAACAATGTACAAAATATCATGAGGGACAAGCCACTCAAGCCATAAGAACAAGTCTCCAATGATCAAAACAATAGATACATGAGATGCTGCAACTATATAGAATGTCGGAGAGCAGTGACTACGCAGTATATATTAGTGTAGTTATTGCTATAAATGTATATACATGAAATATGGATGATAGAAACAAAATAAATGCTTGGTAATGAAGATATGGGCTCCAATACAAGTTTTCTAGCCAACCCGGAAAGGATTGCTAGAAATACCGAAAAACATACAATGTGACCAATAACCCTGGGGTTAATGTGCCAACTGGATCTGATATACAATGAGGCTGTGATATATCTGAAATAATGATGTCCTCCTCCAATTTTATTTCTGATTAGAAGGCTGATCCCTCTACTCAGAAATAGATCCTCCAGATGAGCTCAATGAACCCTTCCAGCAAATGCCTCCAAAAATAACGAATTCAGGATGGTTAATGTGCTATGATGGATAGAAGATGGTTGGCCTAATGCCAAAGATGTAGAAATATGCCCGATATTCCTTCTTACTAATCCTCCAATGAGTAGAAAATCTCTCCATTGAAAAACAAGCCCAGAAGTGACTGTAAGAGATCCTCCTTTGCTGCACCCTGCAACACAATCCAGCTCTAAATAGAAACTACGTTGTCGCCAAAGGAGGTAGCTTGGACAAAATTCCAGAATGAGGAAATGTAGCCCAAATAACCTCTCCTTCCCTGAGGATGAGTTGGGGATTCTCGACTGGGAACACCCTTGTGATAAACAACACTGCAACCCTGCTAAACAAAAAGAGGAAGAAAAGTCTGAACAAAGCAAAGCAAATAATAATCCAAACATGAATAACAATGGCTGCCCTCCTCTCCATATATATCAAGTGCACCTCTTAACAATGGGTCCCATCCTTATGTGCCATCAAGCTCATGCAAGTTGTCCTCCACTAAAATTGTGTAGTCATTCAAGGAGATACAATGTATCTAGATAGTGCATGTGGACTTGGTCAAATATGACTGAATCAATATGATCCAATTCTGTTCACACCTATGGGTGCTTAATCCAACTGCTTATTCTTCCTCTTTTCACATGAGGAATGTTATTCTTCCTTCTAAAGAGGTTAATGGGCCTCCCTACCCATTTTATTCATCTACCTAGAGATAATGCTAACTATAATGTTCCTTTTAGCTTGAGGCTAAAATTTGGGAACATTATAAATTATTCAGTTTTTAGAATCCAATATTTTATCTCATTTTGGTTGTCCTCACAAGATTATTACAGATAATGCAGCGAAATTCAAGTCAAATAAGATGATTGAGTTTTTTCACAATTAAAATATCAGATTGGGCCATTCCACCACATATTATCCATAGGGCAATGGATTAGCTGAGTCCTCTAAAAAATCCTTGGTTAATATCATTAAAAAAATGTTGGAGGAAAACAAGAAAAATTTGCATAGGAAGATTACCAATTCTTTGTGGGAAGACTGAGTGAGCACCAATAATTCTATAGGTATGTCACCCTTTGAATTGGTTTATGGTACAGATACAATTTTTCCTACATCACTTGCAGTCTTGTTTATCAGATTATTGCAGGAAGAAGATAGTGAGGACGATGATATTCAACACCGAATCAATCAAATGATTGACCTTCAACAAACAAGGGAGGAAGCTTCTCAGACTACTTTTAAACTTCAGGAGAAAATCAAAAAGATTTATGATCACAAAACCAAGGTAGATAAGTTGTAGTTGGAAGATGTAGTGCTGCGGTGGGATGCAAGAAATGAAGAGAAAGGAAAGCATGGGAAGTTTGAAAATCTATGGAAAGGACCCTACAAGATCTTAGCTTATCGATGACAAAAAGGCTATTTGATGAAAGAGATGGATGGACAATAATGTTCAGGAGGATCGGTCAATGGTAGGCTCATGTAACATTACTATTTCTGATGCAACTTATGAAAGAATGTTCCACTTTCATTGTAAATACCAGTTTATATTTTCTGCAAGGTTTGGAGCAGAAAATCATTTGGGCATGGGGCCCGAAGTGAAGGCTATAAAACTTGTTGATTTTTTGTGATTTTCAGAGTTTTTGAGTCAATTTTGAGTTAGTTTCAAAGTCATTTTTTGAGTCAGTTATCAGTCACTTTGATTGGTTTTTAAGTCAGTGTTGTGTAACCAGCTCCAAAAAGAGAAGAAAAGAGATATAAACACCTTAGAAATGAGCCACTTAGAGGGGGAAACCTCCAATACATTATATAAATGAACAATTCTTGGATGATCCAATTTAAAAAACCTCCTTTCTATATATAAAAGTCCATGGGGCCATAATGTAATCCTAGTGGGCCACAATGTAATCCTAGCCGACCTAAAAATAATAATTTAAGGGCACAATAATAATAAAATGGGGGTTACAAGGGTACAATAATAACAATAAGGGGGTTACACTAACAACAATAAGGGACTATACTAGTAATATAGGGACCTAACATGCCCCTCTCCTTCAAAAAAGTGTTGTCCTCAACACTTGAGTAGCTCTGGGTGCTTCTGTATAAAATTCTCATCCTCCCATGTAGAACCTTCAGTGGGTAAGTTCTTCCACTTGATGAGATACTCTGAAATTGATCGATTTCGTAGCTGTCGAGTTCTTGTTTCCATGACTGCTTCAGGTTCCAATATGATTTTTCCTTCCTCATCAAGTTCTGGCAATATTGTTTGAACCGGAAGATTTTCACCTATAACCTTCTTTAAGCATGAAACATGGAAAACTGGATGTACTCGCGAAGAAGCAGGAAGCTCCAATTTGTATGCCATAGTACCAATCTTTTGCAACACCTTGTAAGGGCCATAGTACTTTGGCGATAATTTATTATCCTTCTTTGCTTGCTTGAGGGACATTTGTTTGTATGGTTGTAGCCGTAAAAATACCCAATCTTCTACATCAAAACTTCTCTCGCTACGATGTTGATCTACCTGTTGTTTCATTCGATTTTGTGCCAAATTCAGGTTATCCTTTAAGAGTTGGAGAACTTCTTGCTGATGCTCGATGTGATCTTCCACTGCTTGAACCTTCGAATTTTCCCTTAAAGATGATGTGATGGATGGTGGATGATATCCATAAGGTGCCATAAATGGGGTCATTTTTGCTGCAGTATGGAAGGAAGTGTTATACCACCATTCAGCGAGAGGTAACCACTTGACCCATTGTGTTTGTTTATCAGATACAAAAAAACTAAGATATCCTTCCAAACATTTATTTACTATCTCAGTTTGACCATCAGATTGAAGATGATAAGATGAGCTATGAGCTAATTGAGTACCCAAACAAGAAAATAACTCCGTCCAAAAATTTCTAGTAAAAATGGGATCTCTGTCGCTCACAATAACCCTTGGCTTCCATGTAGCTTTTGAATTCTGTCCATAAATGTAGTAGCAACTGTACTTGCTTTAAATGGATGAGATAATGCACAAAAGTGTGCATACTTGGTAAGTCTATCAACTACCACCATGATGACACTCTTTCCTTCGGACTTAGGTAAACCTGTGATAAAATCCATTGAAATCTCCTCCCAACGTTGACTTGGAATGGATAAAAGTTGTAGAAGTCCCGGGGTCTTAATTGTCTCAACTTTATTCTGCTGGCAAACCAAACATTCTGCTACAAACTTTTGAATATCAGATTTAAGGCCATCCCAAAAAAAATCTTTCTTCACCCTGTGGTAAGTTTTTAAAAATCCTGAGTGTCCTCCTAAAGGAGAAGTGTGCAATTCCAGAAGAATCTTTTGTTTCAGTTGGGAATTCTTACAAAGATATAAGCGATCTTTCTACCATAAGGAATCATTTTTCCAACTAAATGTATCAGATGTACTAGGATCTTGCTGCAACTTTTGAATGAGTGTCCATACATCTTTGTCCTTCTTCCATTCATCTCTTACTTCGGTTATCCAATCTGGTTGGATAATAGAAATGGCACAAAGCAATGCTTCCACCTCTTCATTCTTTCTTGAGAGTGCATCTGCAACAACATTAAGCTTTCCTTTTTTGTAGATTATTTGAAAGTCATAACCCAACATCTTTGTGACCCATTTTTGCTGCTCTTCTGAAGATAGTCTTTGTTCCAAAAAGTGTTTAAGACTATCATGATCAGTTTTACCTTGAAGTGTCTTCCCATTAGGTAAGTTCACCATTTCTTTAGTGCATGCAGTATTGCTAACATTTCCTTCTCATAAATAGGTTTCTGTAAATACTTTCCTTTGATTGGGCGACTTTCAAAAGCAATGGGTCTTCCTTCCTACATTAAAACCGCACCAATTCCATTTCCTGAGGCATCACATTCCACAATAAAGGTTTTCGTGAAGTCTGGCGTAGCTAAGACCGGTGCTAGGCACATTGCCTCTTTAAGACGTTCAAAGGCCTTAGTTGCTTAAGGAGTCCATGAAAATGCATCTTTCTTCAATAATGTTGTTAGAGGTGCTGCTATTCTCCCATAATTCTTAACAAACTTGCGATAATACCCTGTTAACCCGAGAAATCCTCGCAACTGCTTTATGGTTGTGGGAACTTTCCATTCCTTAATGGCTTTAATTTTGTTAGGGTCTACTTTAACACCCTCGTGAGATACAATATGACCCGGATATTCCACCTCTTGTACTCCAAAGAAACATTTGGATGTTTTTGCATATAATTGTTTCTCTTGCAATAGTTTGAGCACCCTGTCAACATGTTCAACATGATCCTTCCAAGAACTGTTGTAGATTAGTATATCATCAAAAAATACTAGCACAAATTTTCTAAGGAAGGGTTTGAAAATGGAATTCATCAACCCTTGAAATGTAGAAGGTGCATTGGTAAAGCCAAAAGGCATGACCAAAAATTCATAATGACCCTCATGAGTTTGAAATGCTGTTTTTGGAATATCTTCAGTCTTCATTCTAATTTGATGATATCCTGAACGGAGATCCAACTTGGTAAAATAAATTGCTTCATGTAATTCATCCAATAATTCATCAATCACAGGAATGGGAAATTTTTCTTTAATGATGAGCTTATTGAGCTCTCTATAATCCGGACACATTCGCCATGATCCATCCTTCTTGTGTACCAATACTACAGGAGCAGAGAAAGAACTTTGACTAGGTTGAATTATACCCGCCTCCAACATTTCTGGAATCATACATTCAATTTCGCTCTTTTGGAAGTAAGGATATCTATAAGGCCTGATGTTTGGAGGAACACTTCCTGGAATCAAATGAATAGCATGATCATGATCACGAATAGGTGGGAGTCCTTTGGGAGTTTCAAACACCTTGGAATGATTGTCCAAGACTTGTTGGAGATCTGCAGAAATAGATGATTTTGATGTTGGAACTTCTAATGAGCATAATTGTGCAATTACGCCTCGTTGTTCTTTCTTTAGAAGCTTTGTCATGACATTAGAGCTTATTATCCTTCCTGGCTTCCCCGCAATACCCCTTAATTCGACTTCCTTTCCTTCTGAAAAAAATTTCAAGAAAAGTTCTTGAAAATTAAAAGCTACCGTCCCCAAAGATTGTAACCATTGTACTCCTAGTACAACATCAGCACCTCCCATAGGAATGGAAAGCATTGGACAAGTAAATACATATTCCCCCATGGTTAGTTTGATATTATGGCATTTTCCAGAGCAATTTATAGTTCCTCCATTTGCAAACATCACTTGACATTCTGGTGCTGGGTATAGGAAACAATTTAATTCGTTGGCTACCTTATAATGAATAAAATTATGGGTGCTACCTGAATCAATCAACACTATTACCCTTTTCTTCTTTATATGTCCTTCTATCTTGAGAGTTTGAGGAGTGGTAATTCCTGCCAGTGCATTACACGATATGGTCGGATTCATTTCTTCCTCTTCTAAGGGTGGTTTCTGGTGTATATCCTCTTCTTGTTCATTTTCTTCTTCTTCTTCACAATCTATGTAAAATAATTTCTTCTCAGCACACTTATGACCTTTAGTGTATTTGCTATCACAACTGTAGCAAAGCCCTTTTGATCTTTTTTCTTCCAATTTTTGTGGTGTCAACCTTGTAGGTTGTGGAAATCTAGGCGTAGCAACACTTCCTTCTTTATAGAATTGAGTGGTAGGCTTCCTTGTCGCCATAATTTTACATTCTACTTTTCTTGCCAACCTGAATGCCTTCTTCAATGAATCAGGTTCCAAAACGCGAACTTCATGTTGGATGTTATCCTTTAAAGTGCCTATGAAGAGATGAATCATGTGTTCCTCTGGAATATCAGTTACCCTTATATTCAATTTTTGGAAGTCCTCAATGTGCTGCCCCACTAAACCCTTTTGTTTGAGATTTCTCAATTGGCTAAAGAAGGTGTTTCTCTTTGTATCCTCATAATGTGCTATCATTTCCTCCGTAAAAATTGACCAAGTGAAAAAAATTTTACGGGAGCAAAGCCATCGATACCATACAAATGTATTTTGTTCTAAATGTAAAGTTGCAATGCGTACCTTTTGTGTGTTTTGCACATTATGGAGATCAAATATTGCTCCATCTGTAGTATCCATGTTACAGGATCCTTTCCATCAAACTTCCTCATATCCATTTTTGGAATATGGTGGTTCTTCCCGCCAACATTAGAGTTTCTGAAATCACGATTAACATTTATTTTGTTCTCATCATGAGGTTTTTCTACTATATTTCCGCCATTAGGAATCATTTCTTGTTTTAAGCTTGTCATCAAGCCTTCCATGTATGATTTTAGATCATTCTTCATGTTTTCCATGTTGTCTTTCATGTCATCCATCTTAGCTTCCATGCCCACTTACATGCCATCCATCTTAGCTTCCATACCATCCATCTTAGCTTCCACGCCATCCATCTTAGCTTCCATGCCTTTCTTCAAACCGTCCATCTTCACTTCCATGCCTTTCTTCAAAACTTCCATTTCATTTTTTGTTGCTCTTTGCAAGAGTGAAATCTGTTGCACTTGCTCTTGTAATTTTGATAGATCATGTTGCAATTCTTCATCTTCATAAGTCATAGTAGAGCCTTCTGAAGGCTTAATGGGTGTTGAATTATTTTTAGGGGCCATTTTAGAATCAAATATTGATATCTATTCTACAATATTCCCTTGGAATCAATTCAACTTGATTCTTCAAACAAGACTTATGCAATTCGAAAAGAAAAAAATACACACCTTTTACTTGCTTTGAGGAGCTCGATATTGAAATTGAATTATCTCTGTAATTGAAAATCTTAGATATCTGAAATTCAGCCCTGTAGTAGCCCTATGACACTTCTTTCAAATGCCATAGGTCTGACCTGATTTGGATTCTCCAAGACAAAGTTGTGTCCAATCTCCCACAATGACCTAATTCTGGACTGGTTCAGTAGAGCGAAATTGTACGACTTGCCACGTGTCATTGTTTTGTCATTTTTATCTGAAATTGATACCCAAGAAACTACAATCTGTTTAGTTGCAACCAATTTTTACGGCACTCCAATCCGATCCCCAGAGAGAGAGTTATTGAACTTTTCCCACGATCACCTCTTTGAGATGAAATTCAGGAGCCTGAAAAATCACTACCTTCCACAGATCATATTTCCAAAAATATTGCGAACCAAGCTCTGAAATTGTTTGAAGAATTTCCTCACAATTTTAGCTTCACACCATATGAATTTCAGATTCTGAAACTTCGTAGAAAAAATGTTATACCGAAAATTCCACGATGACCTATTTAGGAGCCTGAACAAAGACCTAACGTCCACAGATGATATCTCCAACAATATTGCGAACCAAGCTCTGAAATTTTTAGGAAATCTTCCTCAGGATTTTTTCTTCATACCCTAAAAATTTCAGCTTCTGAAACTTCGTAGAAGAAAAGTTATAGCGAAAATTCCACGATGACCTATTTGGAGCAGCAAAACCCTAGAATCCAAAGCTCTGATACCAAATGTTGTGTAACTAGCTCCAAAAAGAGAAGAAAAGAGATATAAATGCCTTATAAATGAGCCACTTCGGGGGGGAAACCTCCAATACATTACATAAATGAAAAATTCTTGGATGATCCAATTTACAAAACCTCTTTTCTATATATAGGAGTCCATGGGGCCATAATGTAATCCTAGTGGGCCACAATGTAATCCTAGCCGACCTAACAATAATAATTTAAGGGCACAATAATAATAAAATGGGGGTTAAAAGGGTACAATAATAATAATAAGGGGGTTACACTAACAACAATAAGGGACTATACTAGTAATATAGGGACCTAACAGTCAGTTTTATAGTTTGTAGTATTTTAATTTGTTTGACCGTATTGGCCCAAAGGTTAGGCACTTGGTCTATGGTGTTCTTGATACCTCAAAGGAGCTGCCATCCCCAATAAGACCAATGTTAGTGTTAGTATTTTCATACTTCCACCAGGGATCAAAACACAATTTTCATGTGCATCTTAGGTGTCCCACTCTAAATAAATTTTCAATCATTCCATTAGATCATGATATAAAATTGTTCCACTAGTGGTTGTCCTTGTCAATAAAACTTCATTCTCCCTCATAAGATCATATTGGCTGACTCATTATCATGTCTCCTTGAGCATAAAAACACCTATGGATATTCTCTTTTCACCAGGAAGTCTTTTAAATCAAATGTCATTCATGAAACTTAGGTCTAAAGAAGTCCCATTAGGTTATTAGGTTTTTTATTTCTCAAGGTCACTCCTTCATTTTAGATGAGGTCAACAAATATATGAGAGGGACTAAATAAGAATTTTTTTTTTCCTATATAGAAGATCATCATGATGTAATTATCATACTTTCAAAGTTGTAATTTTTGAGTTTAATGACTTTTATATCAAAATGTCATTTTGATATAAAATTCAATATGTAAGTTATTTTTATTTCTCCAAATGTAATTTTGTGTTCTCATATGTAATAAATTCATCCCAAGATATCAAATGAAATCATTTCCAGCCTAAGTGGAGCAAAGAAAGTCAAACTCCATGTCTTGATCAAACTGCAAAATGCTAAAAAGTTATAAAGATATAAATCATGTAAGAAAGGAGGAAAAATCATCAGATATGAACCAACAACCACCAAAAAGCTTATGGCTTCTCCCCTGCATGTGTCATGTTTTAAACATGTTGGTTGTTTTGAGTTTTGTGATAAAGTGCAACAGATCCAGTATCACCCTATGTTGACAAGGTTTTTCATTACCAATCTTCATGATAGGCAGGTCACTCTTGTTGGGGTTACTTTTATCATGTCTACTAATGCCATTACAGCTGCTACAGGGATCCCTAATGTGGGAGAGAAATGGTTTAAACAAGGAAAACTTGATCAGAGCTACTATGAACCATATCTTAAACCGAGATACAAGGATGACAAAAATGCCATTTTCCCTTTATCTCATATTCTTGACCGATATGTCCCTATGATGAAAATAATCATGAAATACTTCACCTGTGAGGGGAGGTTTTCTCGACTCTATTCATATCATAACCAACTCCTCATGCACTTTACTAGAGTCATAATGCTTCACATACCTTGTTATCTCTCCCACAACATTGGAAAGATGGCATACATTTCACATAAGAGGGATTATAATCATCAAATGTAGAGACTTTTCGACCACTCCCTCATCAAGATGATAGTCATGCATCAGCTTGAGAAAAAGAACAGTCCATGGGACACATTAATAGAAAATGAAATTTTCACTACCCCACCTAGTTAGCATGATCATAATATCCCCTCATCATCTCATCCTCCCATATCCACTCCTCAATCTTAGCGTACTACTCATACATCATCACCAATTCAGTTTCATTCACCCCATGTTGATCCTTCTTCTTCACCTTTCTATAACCCTTCATCGCCATCACATCATGATTCTAAGTCATCAAGAAATGAGAAGGACATTGAGGCAACTTGGGCTAATTTGATTGATGTTGAGCCATTTCCAAAGACTTAACAGAGAGGCTACAGGCCTGTGTTTGCTTCAATTGGAGTGAAAGGGGCCATGCCTTCTTCATTAACAAAAAAGGTGGACAAAGGCAAGGAAAAGGCTAAAGAACCAATCATCAATGAGCAGGAGGACAAACATGAAACAGAGCATGAATTTTAGCGGATTGACCTAGATGAAGAAGATGAGGAAAAGATCACCAATGTAGAAATCAAAGGAAAAGAAGAAAATATGAGTGAACTTCAAGCTAATCTTGACGGAGAAAAATATGTGATTGATTTTCTTGAGCAAGAAAATCAATAGCTAAAAACTAATCAAATCATCAATGAGGTAAAGGCCATCAAAGCTCAAAGAGAGGTAGAAAAGGCCAAGGCCTTGCTAGAGAAGACCTTGGAGAGATTTGGTGAGATTTATGATGAGGAGGATTAGCCTCCAAGACAGAGACCAAGGACTAGAGGGCTGAAAAGAGCTCTAGCTCTTGAGAGACAGAGAGAAGCTGAGTTGGCAAAGCAGCTCACACCAAGTGAGTTGCTTTCCCTGGAGATTATAAAGGACAGGGAATCATGGCTTTATAGAGAGAATATACATTTGGTGAGGTTTCTAGATAATGCCAACAAGGACAATGACTTGTTGAGAACAAGAGTAAAACTTCGTGTACGGAAAGAGAGAATTGCATTGGCCAAGCTCAAAAGAGCCAATGCTATGATTGAAAGTCTAACTAAGAAAGATCATAAAGAGAGGTTAGATATACTTGTTGAGGTGTCTCTTCATGCCTCAAGAACTTGATAAACATGTACCCTCACAATTTTGGATAATTTTGGCACACTTGGAATTTCAGTTCATTTTAGGTTTTTTGAGTCTTTTTGGCACGTAGAAATTCTACCAAAGGCACAACGAACTGGACATTGCGCTCTTTTTTGGGGCCTCCAAATGAAAAATATCCACCACCATCATTTGCATAATGATGAAGAAATCAAACCTAGAAAGTTTCTGGAAATTTGGAGGAGAAATAGTCCCTCACAAATACAAAAAACTACCAAATTTTCATGTTTCTGCCTCCTTTTTGACCTGGTCGTTGCGAGTTTACCAGTCTTGGGATATTAAATTTTTGACGAGGAACATGAGCACCATTTTGGAAACCAGAGGTATATTTCGAAACTAGACTCAAAGCACTTTCCAATGAGCTATCATGGAGCTAATTTGGACACCTAGAAGGCACTCAAAATTTGCTTGCAAAAGAGGCCATTTTTTCTGCCTAAGCGCTGCACGTTTGCCAGAAAAATGCATTTTTCACAGTCTTCAGAAAATTTTGAAGTGTCACTCCAGTTTGATTTTTTACTTCGTAAAATGAAGAAATTACTGATGTAAATGATTATGATGAATGTAAATTTCATGTTTTTAGTTTCATCTAAGGTAGAAACATTAGGTGAGTCTTCTAGAGGTCAAATGAATCAATTTCCTCTCTTTTAGAGGCAAATTGTTGGGTCTTCCTAGTCTTCAGTTTCTTGTTTGGAACTAGGTGTAACTGATACCACTCATGGATTCAACTCCCTGAGGCTAGGGAGAGTGGTTTTGAGGTATAAATGATGTATTTTCTTAGTCATTTTAATGGCTAGACTCATTTGGAGTTTTGGCTTTTGAAGAGACAAACTTTTGTGTCAGTTTTTGGCCTAGACATTAGTCAAATTTGCAGCTATTTTTATGGGATCCATGTGGTATGGTGTTTATTTTTAGTTTCTTATTTTATTCTTAGATGTTAGAATGTTTTTTTTACATCATATATCATTTCATTTCTATTAAGTGAATGTTTTCAAGTTAGATAAATAAAATCCATAATTTCTATGCTCTATTTTGGGTAAATATCCACACTTTGTAATTTCTTCAGTTTAGAAATAAACCGTGAGTTCATCATGCTCTTTATAGCTCCCCACTTGTGTTGAGAATCCCATAATAGAAACCCTAAAGTTCTAAACCACTGTACCTACCTTGCCCCATAAAACACCCTGCAAATCTTGACCTAATTTCCTTGCCCTGACTGCTTGACTCCTCCTGATCCAACAAAACCCTATACAATCAAAAATAAAAAAATTTGAGCTACAATACCTAGCCTAATATCTTCTTTCTGTAGTCATTTTGTGTGTGATCTATACAGAGAGATCCACCTCCTTGCCTAGTATGGCTAGCTACTTGAATAAGCGTGGTTTGAGGTTACCTCAGAATTCCCTTCTTCAGCCTGAGATTCAATCCAAGTGATAATAGAACAGATTACCACTGGTCTCCCGAAATGTACCCTTAATGAACATGATGTCTGCAAGGGATGAAAATTAGGGAAATATATCAAATCCACCTTCCAAGATCGAGATAACAAAGAAGGGAAAATATTGGAGCAATTCCACTCTAATGTATGTGGAACCTTTTCTACAACCTCTATTGCAAAACATATGTATTTTGTAAATTTTATTGATGATTTCTCTAGAAAATGTTTTATTTTATTCATGAGGAAAAAGGATGAATTTTTATCCAAATTTTTTGAATTCAAAGCATTGGTTGAAAAGGAGACTAATAAAAAATTGAAAGCCCTGAGAAGTGATAATGGAGGAGAATATGTTTCTAGCACCTTTTTTTGGCAAAAAAGGAGGTCTCTGGGAAAGAACGAGGTTCAAGATAGAGGCCAACAAGGTTTCCGCAGTATTCTAGCACAACGCCGGAATTTTCACCCTACTCCAGAGAGCATAGCGTCTCACCCGAGACGTGCCATGCTTTGTAATATTAGGAGACAGATATTGTATAAGACAAATACAGCCACGAAGAACATCTATGAAAATTTGGAAACAATGAACTTATCTACCCACTTTGTATGAAATATCATTCATCAAATCATGTTTAGAATGTTGAATTAAAATTTAAAACTGGGCATACATTGTAATATCCCAAAATCGAGAAATTCTACACTATTGGGAATATCTTAAGATATTCCAAATGTGGAGCAACACCAATATGTAAACATATCAATGGAGTAGCAATGATAACTAAACTCATAAAAATGTGAGAAATATCTATAGCCATCTTATTAAGTTATAGTAGCAAAAAATGAATACAAGATCTTGAGGAAAATGTTACTCAAGATAGGCAACGCTCAGCCTCAAGAAACAAGTACATGAACCATGAAAAAACACTGCTACACAAGTATACCCAAGCTATGACTGCACAGTTTTATAAGAGAAACTGCATGATAACACATTTCAAATGCATAGATGTACAAATATATGGCCCATACAACATTGGGAGTGAATATCTCAGCTCCCAAAGACTGCCTCAAGTCAATCCTGGAAGGATTGGCTGTAATATACAAAATCTGCAAAATGTCGCAGTTGATGGGTAGCAACAGTAACTCAAGAACTGGAAACAAGTGGAGAAGGCTAAATATGTTGCATCTGATGAAAATACCTCCTCCAATGGATCTCTCAAGTGAAAGGCTGATCCTATCACTGAGCATCTCACCCTCCAAACAATATGAAAAAGCCCCACTGCAAATTCTCACTAGAAATAACGCAGTCACTAAAGGAAACTGCACTGTAGGGGAAAGGGAATGAGTTGGCCCAATGCCAAGATCTGCAATAAGCTCCAAGGGCTTCCAAACTGATCTCCCAAAGAAAATAGAGACTCCTCCCCTGAAAAATAAGTGATGGAAGTGGTGTGTGAACCCTCACTGCAACACCCTGCAACACAACATTATTCTGCTACATAAATAACGTTGTACTGGAGGAGGATGCTTGGCCTCAAGCCTAGATGTGAGGCAAATCAATACAACTCCTCCAAGAGGCTTCTCAAGAAATAATAAGGATTCCTAAGCAGGAGATCCTTGTGCTAAGCAGCACTACAACTTGGCTAAACAACCAGAGATTGCACAAAGTCTGAATAGACCATAAAATCAATAATACATGACATGAGAAACAATGTAATATTCCAAAATTTGCAAGCAGAAAATTGGAATATTAATTTTTTCTTATGTCATAGAGGAGATGAATAAAATGGGTAAAAGGCCCATGAGTAGGAATAAAATCCCTCATAGTGTGAAAGGGATCAATGGAGTAGCTTAATTTTGCACCTTCCAGCGTGAAAAGGGGCAAATGCATGAGGACAAGGTCAAGTTTGACCAAGTCAACAGCACTGCCTAAGAGGTGTAGCTTGCATGAGAAGACAATGCAGTTTTGGAGGGAGGAATATTATTTGTGGAAGAAACCCTAATGTGTGGGGTCCAGGGTAAAGAGGCATTCACTTGCATAAAAGGAGGAAGAGGCAGCCATAGTGAGACATCTTTGAGCATTTGATCATTTGTCCGATTAGACTATTTTCAGTCTCCAGCTGTTCAGCTGAGTTGCAGTGCTGCTTAGCACGAGGGATTCCTGTTTAGGATATCCTCTTCTTCTTGAGAGGCCTCTTGAAGGATTGCACTTCATTTTCTCCACATCTTGGCTCAAGGCCAAAGCCACTATTGAGTCACTGTGTTATTTCTGTTGAAGTATAACGTAGTGTTGTTGGGTGTTGCAGTGGAGGGTTCCACAACACCATTCCTTATCTCATCTTTCAGAGGAGGGAGTCTATATTCCTTGAGAAGGTTAGTGAGGAAGGTTTCAGAGCTGTTTTTCATATCTTGGCATCAAGGCCAAGCATCTCTCATCATAGACAGTGCAGTCCATTCTCCATACTTCGTTATTTCAGTGCATACTTGCAATGAGGGTTTGCACCAGCTTCTTGGAGGGAAATATCTTCAGTGCCGGGATCAGCCTTGTACTTGAGAGATCCATCGGAGGAGGTATATTTCAGATTGAGCATCATCTACAGCCATCTCCATGTATTTCTAGTATTTAGTTGCAGCTGCTACCCAACAACTCTAACATTTCTGCAGAATTTCCATTTTCATGTATATTGTAGCCATTCTTTCCAAGGATTGTGTATTATTGCTATATTAGTGTTTTCTGGGGTTGAGAGCTTGATCCCCCTCATTTATTTGAGCTAATATTTTCATATCATCCTATTATCATTTTGTATGTTGTAGTATCTCCTATAAACTGCGTTGTTTTAGTCATATGACATTCTGCATAGCAGTATTGCTTCATTGTCTTGTACATGTTTCATTGAGGCTTCAATTGCCTAGTTGGAGTGATTGATTCCTCCACATATTGTATATATTTTCTACTATATCAGATATTTGTTGGCTATAAATATCTTCATGTGTTCATAGCTATAAAATAACGTTGTCATTCCATCTCTTGCTTAAGATTTGCTGCAGTGCCTCATCGGGCACTTTCTGAGGACAACTAGGTGTGGGAGATCCTTTTAACCCACCTAGAAGGAATTATTTGGAACCTCCTCTTGGATTCAGCACTTATAAATATTATTCTAAGGGATCCAAGTCTTGGTTTCAATTCTTGTAGCAGCCATTACTGGAAAATGTGTTTTCCAGTCATGCCTTGCTAGCTGTTCTGAATTTGGAATATTACAAACAATGGCTGCCTTTCCCTCCTTTTAAACAAATGAGAACTCTCTCCATGGGTCCCACTCTTTAGGGTTTCCTCCACCAAATAACCCTCTTCCCATTCACACTATGCTACTATCAAATTGTTTTCCTCCTCCTCTCCCAGCGTTGTTGACTTGGTCAAACTTGACCTTGTCTCCATGCAAATGTCCACTTTCACACATAGGGGAGTGAAATACAGCTCTTATGACTATCCCCTTTCAAATTTGAGGGATTTTATTCATGTTTTAATAAGCATGGGATTCCTTACCCATTTATTTAGCTGTTAGGTGAAAAAAACAAAATTTTAATATTCCATTTAGCTATGTGCTAAAATGGGAATATTACAGTCCTCCCCTCCCAAATGTTGCTTGTCCTCAAGCAACTGCAAGGCTAGAACTGGAAGGTCTCCCCCCAAGGCATGGATTCTAAAATGTGTTGAGGAACATCTCCCTCATGTGGCTCCTCCATCCCCCAAGCAATCATCCATACAAGATGAGTTACCTCCCAACATGGCAACTCCTGAAAATCCTCTTCCACCTTTGGCTCCTGCAATGTAGGTGGGCTGAAAATATGATCTTGGTAGACAAAATAGCATACCCCACACTGTCCTCCTCTTCACTTAGGATAAGTGCAGACTATATTCTGATCTTGGGCTACAATGATATTTCCCTCAAGTGTCAAGATGAAGACTAGACCTCCAAGGATGTATCCTCCAATGTTATGAAACATGTTGTCACAAATCATCTCATATGTGATGAGTTGGAAGTCACCATCATATGTCATCCAATCAGTTATATTGCTCACCTCAAATGGAAACAAGTGTTTTTTTGTAGTGGCCACATACTCTCTCATGTTCCCATTAGAACATGCAATGCAAATAATGTGGGAGATCTCTCCCCCAAGGGACACATCCAACCAATGTGCCATTCCCCCAATCATGCACCCAAGAAATATAAAACAACAACAACATAAGGAATCATAATGAGAACCATGCTTGCTACCATATGTACCAAGGGAGAAGGAAAATGGTCCCTCAAATGTAACCAACACAGTTTGGCCATCAATTGCAAAATATTGTGACAAAAAGTGTGGTTTCTCACCCACTTTCTTGCTATCCCACTCTCCTCATATGTTTGGAGAAAGTGAATGATGTATGGTGCAAAGTGAGCATGTTCTCCAAAATAAATCTCCTCCCCAAGTCCTCCTATGGAGTGGTCACCAATAATGCTCATGGCCTCAAGTAGACCATGAGGTCTAGGAAAAAGAATGTCCCTCCTTGGAGCAACATCATGCACACGTATGGTTAAGGGATGCATAGATACATTATACAATTCATTATGCAAACAAACAATACCCTTACCATAAGTCTTGCTCGTGCAAATGGAGTGGCTCATATATGAGTCTCCTCTCACCCTCAAAGAGAAAAGAAGTGGCTGTGCTAACTCCTCCAAATATTCATGTATCTCCTCCATCTTCACATGATCCATGCATCTCCTCATATGCTGATATATCTCCTCCTCAAACCCCTTCCAAAAATACCCCTCCATGATGGTGTGGTATGCTCTCAAAGAACAAGTGTGGCTAAAAAGGAAATCCTTATGAGCGATTTGTAGAAAATTCTCCTTGAGCTTGGAAGCTCCAGATAAGAAGATACTAACATGATAGTAGATGACCCTATATTTGACTGAATATCCCTCCTCATGCAGCTGGTCATCCAATATCATGCAAGTGAAAAGATCCTTGGAATACTCCACCAACAGCTAGGAGTTCCAATATGAATCTACCCTCCATAGTGATAGCACTGATGATATCTCATAAATAACATATGTCATATGGTCATCCTCCTCTTTGACATCTCTGATGCTAAAGATGCAAGTTGGAAGGCTGCTATCCTTCCCCTGTTGCTTCTACCACAGCGCAGAATCTGAACCGAGAGTGAGTAAAGATGATGTTGAGAGAATGCCTCTCTCCTCCTTGAGTCTACCCAAGACTCTCAACACTGTAAAATGACCTCCCAAGGTCTCCACTCCTCTAAAATCAATGAATGGTGCCTCAAAATGTGAAGCATCTCTCATCATCTATTGATCTGGTGGTCTCCTTGGTGAAATGTCTCCATGCAATGAGACATCATCATCAAGAGTAGACTGCATACATGAATGGACAGACTTGTCCCTGCTCTTACTATGCAATCTAGTATTCCTCTTATGTGGATCAACCTCATGTAATAGACAGGGGTGTGTGCTCCTCATCACATGATGCTAGTCATCCCCCCTATCTCCTCCTTGTATCTCCATAGTTCCACACCTCATCATCAATGGCACATGTAAAGCATGAGTTGTTCCTTGATCTCCACACATGAGATCCTGGGGACTTCCTTGCAAATATGCAAGAATCCCTCTAGTTGGAGCAAGAGCTCCTCCTTCCTCTGCATGATGTGCTAGATCAACTCTAGAAATGACAGCGCTCTTGCCCTTAGCCTCTTCAACATGAATGGGAAACCCTCCAATGATTGGATCCTCCTTTGGAAAAGGGATCTCTTTGCCTCCTTGTGCCAAAATACCAGATGAAGGTATTGCCTCCAACAAAGTATAATGCAAGATATCAGCCTCCTTTATGGTTATTTGAAGTGATTTTGAGTCTATGGTTTCCTCCATCACATGCAAGGGTTTTGTTTGTTTAGATGTGTTTGTTTCCTCCACATGTGTTTTAGAATTATTCCTACCAAATATTTCCATCAAAGTTTTAATGAAACTTGCATAGGAAGAAGTATTTGCATTGTTTAAAGTAAAGGACTCAAATAACCACCATGCATAGACCTTACCCCCGAAGTGCAGCGCCACTACTTTGATGGCTTCATCTTCAGAAATATGATGCTGTTGCAAAAAGGTTTCTAGCTCTTCCACCCAAGCCCTGGCTGAACATGTAGGGGAACCATCAAAGGTAGATAGGAGAAATCTATCCACATTATGCTTCTTGCTCCTCCTTACCATGATCTTGCAAAACTATGGAAAATTGATATGATCTCTATATTTCTGAGTTTGAGATTCATACTCATGCAAGAAACCACTAAGAGTTCCCCTCTTCGGCATTCCTTCTTCTTCTGTCTTCCTTATGGAAAAACTGGCCATGTGACTGTGCTGTGCATCATGGGGTGTGGCTGCATGCTCACACTCCCCATAAGAAAATCTAGAGTTTGACTCAGTTTCAAACCCTCTTAGAGATTCTATACATATCTCCCTCCTTATCTTCTTAAAATATTCATGAATGTTCTATACAGATCTTGGAATAAGCTTTGTAAGCTTATCTTCCTTCCTCTCTCCACATAATGGAGTATTCATATTCTCTTTTTTTTATAGTATCATGGCTAAGATCCACAGGCTGAGCCAATATTATGCTCTGATACCACTGTAATATCCCACAATCGGGAAATTCTACACTATTGGGAATATCTTAAGATATTCCAAATGTGGAGCAATAGCAATATGTAAACATATCAATGGAGTAGCAGTGATAACTCAACTCATAAAAATGTGAAAAATATCCATAGCTATATTATTAAGTTATAGTAGCAACAAATGAATACAAGATCTTGAGGAAAATGTTACTCAAGATAGGTAATGCTCAGTTTCAAGAAACAAGTACATGAACCATGACAAAACACTGCTACACAAGTATACCCAAGCTATGACTGCGCATTTTTATAAGAGAAAATGCATGCTAACAAATGTAAAATACATAGATGTACAAATATATGGCCCATACAACATTGGGAGTGAAGATCTCAGCTCCCAAAGACTACCTCAAGTCAATCCTGGAAGGATTGGCTGTAATACAAAATCTGCAAAATGGTGGAGTTGATGGGTAGCAGCCGCAACTCAAGAACTGGAAACAAGTGGAGAAGTTTGAATATGCTGTATCTGATGAAAAGACCTCCTCCAATGGATCTCTCAAGTGAAATGCTGATCCTATCACTGAGGATCTCACCCTCCAAACAATCTACAAAAGCCCCACTGCAAATGCTCACTAGAAATAATGCAGTCACTGAAGGAAACTACGCTGTAGGGGCAAGGGAATGAGTTGGCCCAATGCCAAGATCTTCAATAAGCTCCAAGGGCTTCCAAACTAATCTCCCAAAGGAAAGAGAGACTCCTCCCCTGAAAAACAAGTGATGGAAGTGGTGTGTGAACCCTCACTGCAACACAAATTTATTCTGCTACAGAAATAACACTGTACTGGAGGAGGATGCTTGGCCTCAAGCCTGGATGTGAGGAAAATAAGTACAACTCCTCCAAGAGGGTTCTCAAGAAAGGAGAAGGATTCCTAAGTAGGAGATCCTTGTGCTAAGCAGCACTGCAACTCAGCTAAATAGCCGGAGATTGCACAAAGTCTGAATAGACCATAAAATCAATCATACATGACATGAGAAACAATGGTTGCCTTGCCCTCCTTTTAAACAAGTGAGAACTCTCTCCATGGGTCCCACTCTTTAGGGTTTCCTGCATCAAATAACCTTTTTCCCATTCACACTGCACTGTATATCAAAGTGTTTTCCTCCTCCTCTGCCAACATTGTTGACTTGGTCAAAATTGACCTTGTCTCCATACAAATGTCCCATTTCACACATAGGGGTGCGAAATCCAACTCTTATGACTATCCCTTTTCACATTTGAGGGATTTTATTCATGTTTTAATAAGCATGAGCTTCCTTAACCATTTATTTAGCTGCTAGGTGATAAAAAAAAAAATTAATATTCCATTTAGCTGTGTGCTAAAATGGAAATATTACATACATTCACGGTAAGAAAATGGTTAACAATAAACTCATAACATTACACACAACAACAACTAGATTTCATTATCAATAACAGAACAACGTACATCTACTCCGCAGAGTCTATTACAGTTTGATTCAGTAAAATAGAGTTCTCACAGAGCTCTCCTACAGCTCTGATCTCTCTATCAGTCTTCTGCCGCACTAACTACTAACTCTTCTACGTTGGCTGACTCCCTATTTTTTCTTCTGCCAGCATGACTGTTAGTCTTTCCTCTTTTCTTGCTTTGCTACTTACCACTTCTTCTTGATTATTGGAATTTATACTGATTGTCCTCATCTCCCATATCTTCCATCTACACTATTCTTCGAAAATATTGCACCACCTATCTTCCAAATTTCCACAACCGTGACAACCCCCTGTCTACCTTGATTGCGCTCTGCCACCTGTTCGCTGCAACTCAAAACTACTTATTTTTCAAAACAAAGGCCCCAACAGTCTTCGAAAACACATTGTTGACTCGTCCTAAGTCAATATTTTCCTGCTATTGTGGCCATTAGGGGAGGTCTAAAATGGGCCTCCTAAGGAAATTATAAAATAATAGTGGAAATAATAAAATCATATTTGAAGACATCATCAAATTTTAGAGGGAAAAAAGAAAAACCCACTTTTTCAACTCATATTTTCAACTTATCTCCCAAAGGTTTTACTAAAATTTCAAGCGGGAGTACTCATTGGATGAAAAATTTTATTCCTCATCCAAGGAGTACCCATAATGCATACTTTCGATGGACCTTGATACATGAAAAATGAGAAATACATGAAAACCGTGATTGCAATCACTTTTTTTCATGTATTTCTCATTTTTCACATAGTAGAGCCCATCGAAATTATGAGACATGGGTGCTTATTGGATGAGAAATTAAATTTTGCATCCAATGAGTACTCCTGCTAGAAATTTGAGTAAAAACTTTGGGATATAAGTTGAAAATATTAGTTGAAAAAGCAGTTTTATTATGTTATTATTTTTTAATATTTTTACCCTTTTACTTAAAAAATGGTGAATCATCCCCCATCGTTGAAATAATCATCTTGAATCCTATTTATTTTAAATTTTGTTTTGGCTGTACATTTTTCTTAGGAGGCCCATTTTGGACCTCAAAATTCCCCTAATGTTCCGTTTTTCTGTCGGCTTCGGAGGCTGATTTTGTCTTTTATGCTTCTTCGCTCTTTCCAAAAAAAAGCCCCAACACTACAACCTTGCTCAATGCTGAAGAATTGAGTTTTGAAAACTCGGTGGTTTCCTATTGCCACTCTTTAATTAACTACTCTGTCTAGGAGGCGACTCTTTCAGCCTCGGTTTCACTTGCTACTGGCGACAGCATGTTGAATACTTCCTGTATCTTCGGCTCGGCTTTGGCCACCATCTATTGTATCACCTCTGCTTTCTTCTTGACTCTAAGGACCTGCTTTTTGGTAGCGAAGTGTTCTTCTATTTTCTAGATTTTGGTTTCCAACACCCCTACTTGGTTGTACAGATGGGTTATGCTGACTGGATCAGTGGCCTCTTTTATCTCTTGGGAAAATTTCTGACGTTGTGCCAAAATTGGGTGGGCTTTCATTGTTAGCAAGTTAGAGCATTCATGTAAATGCTTCAGTAGGCTGTAGGCCTCTTTGAATATTGTCCCCAGGGTTTTCTTAATGCCGGTCACCTGCTTCTGTTTCTCGGTAACCTTCTCAGCATATACCGCGGCAGGGTCTGGTAATGCTAGTCTGGCAGCTAGTGTTTCTTTGAGCTCATGGTTCGCTCTCCTAATATTTTCACATGCCATTTTCACTTGGATAGACCTCTCGACCATTGATTAGGTCAATATGTCCTACAACGTTTTGTTATCCTGGGCAATTACTATCAGCCATAGAAGTTTGAAGATTTATGTTACCTTTTCCAGCTGCTCCTATAAATTTTCCTTTTCCCCTTTTATCTGATTGCACTCTTTGGTAAGCATGATGACCTGTTGTTGTTGCTGCTCGAACCTCTGTTGGAGGTTGTTGTGCAACTCTTCTGCTTACTATGCTAGTTGCTAAATGAACTTGTATAACTGGCTAGCGTCCCAGCTATGCATGCTCTCAGTTCCTGACATGTTATGGATTGGCTGTCTTCTCTGAGGGGTTTCCCACTAGCAATTAATCTCTCTGAGTGCTTGTGTGGGGATGCTAATTGGTTCTCCTGTGGCAGCTAAGGTTCTAAGTTATTCATAGTAGTGGTCTATAGAATCTACTGAAGTATTAGGTTGGCTTGTTGAAATGGGTTCAACTTTGTTGGCAAGGGAATTATATCTGCAGTAAAAGACCCTCCTTGAACTAATAGTTCTAGGAAAGTGCCTTGTCCCACCGAAGGTTGGTTAACCTTGGGTACTCCAGCTATACCTAAGTTAACTTCTGCCTTAGTATCCTCATTTGTCTTGTTTCTTAGCTTTACTGGGTCTGAGTAGTCGCTGAGATGGACGAAGTGCGGGTGGATTGGTCTTTGGAAGTAAATGAAGTATGTGGTGATGAGTTGTGAGTATGAGGTGATGAGTTGTGAGTATGAGGTGGATACGATGTCTGAATGTTTAAAACCGAGGATGGATCAAACATATGTAGCACGGAGGTTACCTGGGCGGTAACCTCTGGCTTTTCTCGAACTAGTACTCCTGTATCCATAGGTTGGGTCTGATCTTCGTCGGTGAGATCAACTATTTTCTTAGGCATCATAATTCTTGCTTTCTTGGCCTTGGGTGCAGCTAGCGGGGGTTTAGGTGCAGCTACCGTGGGTTTAGGTGCCTTGATTTTGTGGATTGGGGTGGCTGTGGTTGTTGGGGGTGAGTTTAACATGGTGGAGGGTAGGGCGGTGACGATAGGGGTTGTTGTGGATGGTGATGCAGAATTCGAAGACTAGAAATCAGAAAAATAAGGAAACATAGTAGAAGCACTTGTGAGGGTTTGCATTACCATATTGAATCCCTTCACCCTCGTGTCCAGTTGGTCCAGTAAAGGTCATAGTTGCAGTTGAGAAATCCTCCTCGTTGTTTCCTCTGGTGTCTCCCCTGGGAGTGTTGTCGGCAGCATCGCCTCGAACGAATAGTGGGGTATTCCACTTCTAACCTCCATCGCAACTCCTAGCCAAGAACATAATTTGATGTGGAAGGTTTTTTCTTCTACTTGAAACTTTAACGGTCGCATTCGGAACGTGTTTTCATCCACGCAACTAGGTATGATATATGTCTGCTTGTGAGTTACACCGAACCATATCTGCGAAGAATATATATCCAAAAGGTCCCTCGGAACCCTTTGTTGTCTCGCCACCACATCCACCATCTGCTTGTACCAGAATGAGAAAGCCTCCTCATTAACCTCCTAGTCCCGGGGATCCGCCATATTCTCCAAAGAAATATTAACACCATCAGCTGGTCATTTGTGATTTCTACAGCTACCTACCCTGCATGAGTCCATTTACACATCGCGCAAATTTCACAGACAGATATAAATGAAGCTTGTGGCACCTCGTAATTATCCTCACAAGCCTCGTAACCTGCCGTTCGTTCTATTAAGGAAGGTACACCCGCCTAGCCGGCCTCCCCGGATGCAAGAGCTTGCAACCGAAATGGTGTCAAGGGTTCATTCACCTTTAGTGTAATTCTCATTGTCTTACCCGACATTGATAGCGGTGCACTCTATCACCGGATTGTCGATGAGGTCTATCTTCGCCCCCTCCCTCCTCTTCTGGTCTCATATTTCTTATAATAATCACAGTCCACTGCCTTCTTGGCTCACTTGGACACGTTCTGGAATGCCATTGAGACATCCTTCCCCTCTGCTAATAATCCGGTAAGTCTACTGATTTCCTCTGCATGTATAGGTATTTCTCTCCCCAGCCACAATGATCCGTTCTGGACTCTGCTCAGCAGGAATTTCGTACACTGCATTTCCAATCCCGTTGTTCCAAACATTGGGAGGTTCCTGAGCTTTAGAATTATTGATATTTGGATACCTTTGAACTCTAGATTCATCCTTGCTTCTTCCCCTCCTCCCTCTGCGACATAATTTTCTATATATACTTGTCGCTTCATAGTTGGGAATTAATAGGTGTCCATGAAATCGTAGACAATTAATCAAGTATTGTCATACTCTTCAAATAATGATTCTATCCTCTCGACCTCTCACTGCTTGGGATCGACGACTACCGCCTTCGCTACCCCGTCATATTCATTCTTCTATATACCTTGAGTGCTATTTAAAATTTATTGTCGTGAATTCCTCGCCGTTGACCGTTTTTGTGGACTTCCTCCCCGATGAAATTTCACTTGTCGTAGTTGCTCGCGTTTTGTTGTTACTCCTAATTTTCCTGAATTAGCATTCCGGTGCTTTTCTTCTTTATGCGGGGTTAAGTATTGTAATCTTATTACCTAATAAATTTGATAGACCCCATAAAAAATTAATTTTTTTCAGTTTCCTCCTACGGCCTACAATTGTGTGATTAGTTACCATGGTGAGGTGTATTCTAACATTGCTAACTGTGGCTTCGGGATTTGGGTAAATGTGATGGGTAATCTGGCTTTGCCTAGAATCTAACCGAAAATTTAGTACTCGTATGGTTGTTACTAATTATGGAAGAGATAATTTTCACCTCGTGATCCCATGACCGAAACGATATGATGGGTTATGACGAAATACTTGACACACTTTGCTTTCTGACATGGATGACACGTTAGATGCTACCCCCCCACCCCGACCACAATTGGTTGTGATGTGGTCTCCGCATCGCAACAGGTGGAATTACTCTCTGCGTTTTTGTGGTGTATTTTTATTGGGATTCCTATTCTATGTCTCATCTCGGGTGCGAGAGAGTTATTGACTCTATATATTTCTATTCTACCCTACTAACTGCTCTCAGTTGCGAGAGTTATTTGAAAAAAACAAATAGTGGAACTTACTCGTGATAAGGCTTCAAGTGTGCACCATTTACCTATCCTTGCAATATTTGGCCATCTAGTTGTGTGAATCGAACCACACTTGAATCTTTAATTTCTATAACATGGTATGGTCCCATCCAGTGCATTCTGAGTTTGCCTGAGAACTTTTGAAATTTTCTATCGTACAATAGAACTTTCCCTCCAATAGTGAACGTCTTATGCTTGATGTGATAGCCATGCCAAGCCTTCTATATTTCCTTTTGAACTGTTTGATGGAAATCCACTAGGAATCTATCTTCTTCAAGCTCTTGTAGCTCATGGAGGCATTCAGTGATTGAGACTTCATTTGTCATATCTACTGTTGAAGAAATTAATAGACTAGTTATGATAAATTCAACAGGTACCACAACCTCTCTCCTGTACACCAAATGGAATGGAATTTTATTGTGCAACTCTTGATGCTTGTCTCAGATGCCCATAATGGTTGGTATCCCTTCCATCCCAAACTTCATCCTGATTGGCATTGCATATCTTGGTTAGTCCTTTTTCTAAGATCTTGTTGAATGCTTCAATGATTCCTTTAGCTTGAGGGTGGTACGGGCTGCTTTTTTTATGTTGTACAATAAATTATCTAGCAGAGACTTGATTGTTGTATTAATGAAGTGTGTACCTTGATCACTGGTTAGGCTTCTGGGGCAGCCAAATTTGCTAATTATATTATGGAAAATGAACCTGGCTGATGTGTTTTCTGTGAAATATTTTACTGGTGTTGCCTCCGCCCATCTTATGAGATAATTCATTGCGGTTATTATGTACCTTGCTTGTGAATGTCTTTCCATTGGTGCAATTGGCCCTACGAAATCAACGACCCATTTTTCGAATGGCTACAGTGCTCTTATAGGTTGCAGTGGTAACTCATCCCGGTGTGATGGATGTCTTCTTCTTTGGCAGACATCACATTTCTTTACATATGCTTTACTATCTTTATGAATCGCGGGCCACCATAATCCTACTTGTAATATCTTTCTTGCGGTGGGTTTTGCGCCGACATGGCCCCCTGCAACTCTGTTATGACACTCCCACAAGATATCCTCTCTTTCATGGTCCATGACACATCTCCGCAAGACATAGTCCAACACCATCTTATATAGTTGTCTTGCTATCAGTTGATACTCAACTGCTTTCATGAACAAATTCCTTCTTTGAGTTGTCGTGTATTCTGTTGGGCACTGTCTTGTGGCCAGATACACTGCTATCTACTCTAGGTAATCTGGGATGGCTTCTACTCTAAAGAGATCAGCATCCGGAAACTGATCATCAAGGTATTACCCATTCTACCCATTCTCCAACCTTGATAAATGGTCAAGAACCATGTTTAACCTCCCTAGTTTCACTATCACTTCGAAGGTGAATTCTTGGAACAGTAGGAGCCATATACAAATTCTTCCTTCAAGCAGAGGTTTGTTAGCCAGGTATTTTAATGCTGAGTGGTCTGTGAAAATTTTGAATGTACTTCCCAATCGGTAATGAAGAAACTTATGAAGAGAATATACCATCGCAGGAGCTTCTCGTTCTGTTGTTGTGTAATTCCTTTCAGCTATAGAAAACTTCATGCTTGCAAAGTATACTGGATGATCAATAGAAGTCTCTCCTGGCTAAGCTAATACCACTCCTAATGCAATGCTGGAGGCGTAAATATGGACATGTAACTATTTTTCCCAGTTAGGATGAATCAATATGGGTGCACTTGCTAACTTTTCTTTCAATGTATTGAGGGCATTAGTGCATTTGTCACTCCACATTAATTGCTAAGACTTCCGCAACAAATTTTCCAATGGTGCTGTAATATTTGCATAGTTACAGATGAATCTTATATAGTACCTGGTATGCTCGAGTAGTGATCTCAATTGTTTCACAGTTTTTGGTGCTTCTATATTAAAAATGACCACTACTTTTGCTAGATCTACACAAACACCATGCTTACAAAAAAATGTCCTAGAAGTGTACAAAAAGGTACTAAAAAGATGCATTTCTTGAGGTTGAGGGAGATTTGGAGTTGTTTGCATTTGTCAAACATTATTCTGAGTAAAGTTGCATGATTCTTCAGTAAACTGTAAACTGTCCAATCATCCATGTATACCTCAAGGAACTTATGGATATAGTCTCGAAATGCTGCTATCACTATTTGTTCAAACACCGTTGGAACATTCTTTACTCAACGTTGGCGCATTTGGTTGTGGTTGTGATAGATGAATTCTTCTGCTATTCTCACAATTCCTTAAATGTTCTATGGGGTCAGAATCCCCTTGGTAATTTTCAATGAACTACGGTCATGAAGCTTCTTGGAATGTAGCTCTTAATGCTATTGCAACATCTTCCCATTGCAGAAGTGAGTTGTGAGGGTTAACCCACCATCTTTCTGACGTGGATTGTAGTGCTACATCCATAAGAGGGGCTCTATGTTCTATGGTACCTTTTCCTCTACCTTTGCAATAAATGTATTTACAGCATGAATATTTGACAGAGTCGCACATCCTAAAAAATTGCCGAACCATGTTGACTGATAGTACATATTCTAGTGCCGGGTATCGTATCCTCCCTACTGCCAATCAAGCTATTTTCCTAAGCCCAAGTCTGAACTCCGAACACTTCTCCAGCCTTACGGTCCCTCCCACCTGATTGATATAGTCTTCTCTCTTCCATACTATCCGGGTAAAGGATCGAAAGTTGAATCCTCTCTATTGTCAATCGTTTCTCGTATATCGTGGTCTCATGGATGAAGTGGCCGAGTTACTCCTACTTCTCGTCTTCTAAATATCAATTATTTTTTCAAGCTAATCAATGCATAATTATCGGCGTCCACCTATCCCAATAAAAGCGGTGATAGGGATCCTTGTCCCCCATGATGTCTATCACCTCAAAATCTGTATATGTTTTCACTCCCGCAACATCAACTTTGACCTCTTCTAGCCTTACTTGGGTACAATACAGTACTAATTTTCCATTCGGAGCTATATTGGTGAGTTTTTCAACTTTGGCCTTCCTAGTTCTTCCCATGCCTTTCTAGGTAGAATGTTGACATCTAATCCGAGATTGAGCATTGTGTCTTTTATTTGGAATCCCGCAACTTGAGTATTCATACAGAATTCCTTTCTAGTTCTTCTCTTGTTCCCTTTTATCCTTCTTATGTATTTTTTTGTTGGCTTTCTTGCTCTCCTGGTTCTGCATTTTTGTGCACCACCAATTCTATATTTTTCTTTAGTTGTTCCAGGATTGGTGCATTGGTTACAATTTTTAAGAACTGTGGGAACCATTCCTCAATCAGTGTATTTATATGAGTCTCCTTCTCTTTTTCGACGATCGGCTGTGGAATCTCAATGCCTCTACTCCCCCCTATCTGGGAAATTTCTTCCACTCCCTCCTTAAAATATTGCTTCTGTCTATCCAGTCTGAAAGCGTTCTTTGGGGATGCAGGCTTGATCAACTCTACTGAGTCCATATTGTTACACAGTATTTTGTCACCGTCCTTGAAATCCCCATCCCGCACATTGGAGGACAATTTCTGTGACTTATATGTAGTGTCATGCCTTGCAAAACGTGTCATTACATCCATTTCCATGAGAAGAACATTTCCTCTACTGACTATTCCTAGAATAGACCATCAAAACACATGATTTTGGGTCAGCTCTGGCAAGCAGTTATGGCCTTGCACCTATAGAGAAATTAACACTAGGCCCCGCACTCGTTGGTGCTCTGTCTCAGTGGACTGCCTGCACTGAGCTATTTTTGGAAATTTTTTTAAATATAGAAGTGAATTTTCCATTGCAAACCACTTCGTGAGCAGAGTCCGTGGGAGTTGATCAGAGTCAGTGGGAGTTGTTTGACTGAATAACGTCGAACATCTTCCTTTGGCTTCTTGTTACCTACCTTTGAGCAACTTCCTAAAGGATAATGCCTCCCTTTCACCATTTGAGAGATCCCAACCTCCTCCTCCTCTCCTATAAATACATCTCTCTCACATAGATTCAACTAGCTGAAATGGTTGAATATTTGGAATAGTCTGAATAGTTGTTGTGATATAGAGCAGAGAGAGACCCCTTGTCAACAAAGAGTCTAGGTTGATTGCCTCGCCAATTCCAATTCCTCGATGAATGTTCGAGATGCGTTTTGACTGGATCCTCTGAAGGAGGCTGCGACACCAAGGCTCATTTGGTTGTAATCTCTTTCTTTCTCTAAATTATTACATGACGGATGTTTTGGTTCCCGTCTTGCATTTGATATGATTAGTATTGTTCAATACATTTAATTCTCCTTGAATAATTACACAGTTATGAATGCAAATATTTTTTCATAAGTTGCTACTTCCAGTTTTTGATCCTTTGGTGTGCACCCCTACGACCGGGCCGAAGGACCACGGGCACATGCCTGACGAAGATCGTGAGACCGTCGCCACAGCCTTTCTGGTGACAACCATATGGGAACAAAGTTGTGGACATCTATCCCGACTCGCCTACTAACCTAGGAATCAACACATTATGATTTCCTCTTGCTGCTAGACCCACCCTAGGGCTCGAGGGATCGCCTATCTCAACAGAGGGGATTTACCTATACAGCAAGTTGGCGACTCCACTAGGGACAAGTGTCTGTTTTTCATCTTTTTGCTCTGCCGAGCGTCCGCCGTCTGTCACGAGTCAATTTTGTCGTTTCTGCATCAAGCTCGCTTTCGACTGTTCGACCATTTTCAACCATCCTATTCAGTTCCGCAGTGTCAAGTCTGACCCTTCTGGCAAGGTTTTATTTTTTCCCATGGTTTTCTAGCTCGACGCGGATTTTCTTTGAATAGTCACGCCGATTGGCGCATGTTGCTTTTGTCATAGGTGCGCCAACCCCTATTTAGTGCAGATTACAGCTAAACAGTCACATTGAATCCTGTATGATTTGATTTGACCTCTTTTCTCATTTTTTGTCAGTATTTCTTGGCTCTGGATTGGTTTTTTACCTTGCAATTGGTCTACTGAGATTGTTTTGACTCTGTAGTCTCGGTCTTCTCAACTGTTTGTCCATCATCTTATTAGTGGAGTTTGTAGCCCTAGGGTTTCTAGGTGCCTTATGCTATTTGTTTGGCCCTTTCCTCACTGAGCCTTCTGAGTTAAGTTCGAGTCACTTTTGATCTTTGTCGTTTCAATTCGCTGACCGATTGTGTTAGTCATTCTCTCGATTCTTCGTGTCTTTGGTTTGTTGGATGATCACTTTTGTTTTAGTTTGACTCTCCATTCATCACTTCGAGCATAGATTAAATTGCTTGTCAGAGCGTTTCGAAAGTTTGTTTGCTTGGAAGAGTGCATCCTTGTTTTGAGTACGTTTTATGTGTGTATTGCATTGGTCTCTTTGTTTAAGATCGTTACATTCGCAGTGTTCAAAACTAGTGTTTATTTTTCTTTTTAGTGTAACAGTGCATTGTGTGCTTCATTCATCTAAAAAGACAAAAATTGCATTCTTTCGCTTAAATTGAAACTGAAAATGTTCTTTTGCATTACTAGCTCTTAACGAACTAGGAAAGAGATTTCATTTTCTGATTTGGTTGTATTAGGTGCATTAGCGAAATTATTCTTATGTTTCAATTGATTGCTACTTTGTCATATATTCATATCCTTATCTTAGTTAGCATTCATTAAATGGAAATGATGTTATTTTGCATGTGGTGTGCGTTTAGAAATTCGACATCACATTCGGTAAGGCCTTGAAATCGCAACATTAATTCAAGATCAACCTTAAAATGAATTCAATCGACCTAAGGAAGCATTGAAACCTAACGCACATATTTTAGAGGTCTAGGCTAGTGACATGTTCTGGCGTCATTAAACCTAGTAGTTGTCATTCACCACCTGGCATTAAACATTGCTAGTACGGACTTGTGCTCCCCGTACTGTCGTGTATATAAAGGGAGACCCTCATAGGTTGCAATCCTTTATCTATAGGAAGTCAAGTCACCCGCCTTGTAACCGTGATACACCGAACACAACATTCAAGGAGAATACCTGCACGTACATCAAGTCCTTGGTCATTTCTCTTTCATTTGATCACCAAGGTGTATATGGAAATTCACGGAAACTTGGTATGCCCTCTTGCTTAGATTACATGAGTAGTAATTTTGGTCTTTTCGTGTCTCTCTAAAAGTGAAAAGATCATTGAGCACTTATCCTTTCACACTCGTTCAATATGAAAGTGACTCGATTCATATTTTGCCTGTTTCTCACCTCTTAAAACATGAAACAACAAAATTTCATTTCAATGTCATAAAATTAACTGCCTACGATCACATGCCCGTTAAAGATATTTTCTTGGCTTGTTTTTAGTAGTTCCTTGGTGTTTGATCTTGAAGCCTCGAATAGGCTATCTCGTTTTCTTCCTGTTTTGAAACATTGTCACAGTGGCAGAACCACTAGTTTCATCGTCCTCTTCACTACCTCCTAGTGGTGACCCTTCTCTTGACGTTTCTTCGGAAACATCTCAACCCACTAGGTCTGCTGATTTCTGGCATTCTTTTTTCTGAGTATCTTACCTCTTGCTACCCGGTCTCCTCTTAACGAGCCTTTGGTATCAATTGGCAACCTTGGGACGCTTGGTCTGGTTTTGGGGACGAGGCGAACTTCCCTCCTCTTACTTTGGGATCACCTTTACTAGCTACTGCCTTACTCGGCACTATTCATCGTTTTTTTCACGATCAAATGGCTTCATCTGACATGGATTATTTGAGACTCGTTAGTAGTGAAGAGCTCTATGTTTCTACAAGAGAATATCAGGTCCCTCCGGAGAACTTTCCTTATGTCTCCGATCAACCTTCCTCACAACCAGTGTCTCTCCCACGTGGTTATCGAACTTTGGGTCAGATCATTTATGGCGTTTAGTCATTGTATCAGAATCCGATATGGACCAGTACGTCAACTCCTTCCACGAGTTCAGTTGTCTTGGTATCGGGGGCATCACCCTCGACTCCTATGACATCGATGATTGTAACCTTTGTTCCTGTTCGGCCCACTGTTTGTGTGGCTTCATCTGCACCGATTGTTAGTATGACTCAACCGTCGTTTGGGTCTACTGTTGTTCGCAGGTCTATCTTTATTAATCCCACGATGCTTGTTAGCCCCGCAGTGAGTGGATCATAACCCCATGCTGTGGAAATCCCATCTACTTGTACAACGCCTATGGTTTCTACTTATATTCCTAGTGGTTATACATTCGATGAGTATCTGTTGGATATTCAGCAACAATATGCTCCCTCTTTGGGTCCTCAACAGCAAAATTCCACACCTCAGGGTTCTCATTAGTTACCAACTTCTGGAAATCCTCCACATCATTTCGATGCGTACGTTAATCCCGTCTATTTGCCTCTAATTGATCCTAATCAACCCGTTTACCATCCGGGAGAACCCTTTCAGGGACAACCTTTTGGTCCACAGGGACAACCTTATGGTTCGCAAGGACAACCCTTACAGGGACAACCTTCGGCCCAACAAGGACAACCCTACGGTCCTTCTGGTCAACCTCAATTTCAATAGGGAGCATATTATGTTCCCGGGGGGAAAATCTATCCACCACATGGACAACCTTTTGTGTAACAACATCAACCTTATGTTTAGCAAAGGAAAAAATTTGTACAACAAGGGCAACCCTACGGTCCTGCACCGGGTCAACCTGGGTTTCAGGGGCAACCTGGCCCATCTCAACCATCGGGTCAACCTCTTCCACAAGGGTAGCCTGGTGGCTCTCAATATCCAATCCAACCTGCCCTATAGAGACAACCTGTCCAACCTCAGTATTCAGGTCAACCTGCTCTGCAGGGACAACTTGCTCAACCTCAAGGTGCTACTTACCCTCCTCAAGGTCAATCTTAGGCAGTATATAGTGCGCCCCAAGGTTTCACTTATTATCCTCAAGGTCAATCCCAGATGGTGTATAATCCACCTCAAGGCAATGCTTATATCGTAACCATTTTGTTTTGCAAGGACCTCAATGGCATGCTCAACTATCCTCAACCCATGTATGGGCAGAACTATCAGGCTTATAACCCCTATGGACGAAATCCTCCTGGACAAAGCATATAGGGGCAGAATTTCTCTCAACCTGGGTGGAATGCTAATACTAGTCTTTATCAGCGACCTGCAATTCCTTTTAATCCTCAATTACCTTTTCTCACTACGTTGGAACTGCCTGATGTGTCAAAGTTTACAAATGATCCGATCCTTCATAACCCGTATTGGCCTCCAACCAAAATTCCTAGTGATTGTCCCAAATTTGAGGGCAAGTCTCGAGAAGTCCCCCAAGCGCATGTTATGACATACCATCTTTGGTGTTCCTCTAACTCTTGGGTTGACGATTCTATCTGACTTTGTCTTTTCCAACATACTCTTACTGGTGTCGTTGCCAAGTGGTACATCGAATTATCTCGTGGTGTCTTCCAAGATTTCAACTCTTTAGCCATGGTTTTTCTCACGCATTTTCAGTTACCAGTTCGATATGAAACTGAGATGCACCTCCTCACATCCTTGAAGAAAAATCAAGCTACTCATATCTCAGATCATATTCATGAATGGAGGGGTCTTCATCATCTGATCAAGTTTGACATTCTTGACTAGCTTCTAACTAATTGGTTTACCACCTCTTTCGTTAGTATGATTGCTAATGACATTACTATGAGTGCATGCATCTCTGAGGAACAAGCCAAACCATGCCTGTTGGTGCCGCATTAGGACCCTTCCACTGTGTGGATCAAAACACATTTACATGTGCATCTTAGGTGTCCCATTCTGAATAATTTTTTTATCATTCCATTAGGTCATGATATAAAATTGTTCCACTAGTGGTTGTTCCTGGTCAAATAAGCTTCTTTCTCACTGAGAAGATCATATTGGCTGACTCATTCTCATGTCTCCTTGAGCATAATAACACCTATGGAAATGTTATGTTCACTTGGAAGTCTTTAAAGTCAAAGGTCAAAGTCTCATTCAAAAGTCAAGTCAAAAAGCAGTCGCATTAGGTCATAGGGTCAAAATCATGAAAACTGGTCATTTCACCATCAAATTCATCTTTTGAAGGAGTAGTAATAGTCAAATGTATTAAAAAATTTCAGGTTCTAAACTATCATTTCTGAGAAAGTGGCTTTGTGTTTACCATATTTGTCTCTCAATTGTGCATGGAAAGCTCATTTGCCTCTCCTAGGGTTTTGAGGGCATTTTTCTTGGTCTCATGACTTCCATGACTAAATAATCAACAAGACTTGTATCGTGATGCTCTTAAAATTTCCCATATCATTAATATACCTTCGTAAACACCTCCCATCACTCCTATCCCTCAAAATAATCATTTTTCCACAAACCCTAGCCTATTGCTACAATTTGACACTTTTCGAGACTAGGCATGTGTTTTTCCATTTTGGACCCATTCCCCTCACTCAATCCTTGAAATTAAACTTTCCCCTACTCTATAACATCTATCCCTATCCCCAAAAATTTCCCCAAGAATTTATACATCCCCTAACCCCTTCATTCCCCTCCCTCTACAAGGCAGTCCTAAAATCCCCTGTTTTACTTCAACCAAACCCTAATTTCCTTTCCTACTATGCTAGGGTTTTCTATGAAATCAAAGACATCTGAGTAGAGGAGGAATAAGGGAGGTAATTTTAGCAATTATGGATCAATCAAAACTCATAAATATCATTCCTCCATCATTTTTTAATAAATCATTCTAAGGGACAAATCATTTTCCACACACAGGGACAATTTCGCTTAAAACTATGTTTTCGACCAAACAGAGCTGAATTTGAAAAACATGAGAGAGGTTTTTGTCCATAATAGGCCAAGGAAGAAAACAAATCCTTAATTTTTTACACAGGTATCATGGTTTTTGAGAAATGTTAAAAATATAGGTGCTACACGAGGTTTGCTTCATTTCTGGAGTGACCTTGGAAAAATCATGTTTTCTCATATCTGTAGTGTCCAAATTACTTGCTTGATAAGTCAAATGAAATCTAGACTGAGATAGATTTCAAATGAGCTATCATGAGCTCAATTTGGAGTTGATTCTAGTGCCTCCAAAAGTTTCTTTCACTAGCACTCTTCATTTCTGCACCCTCATTCAACACTTTTTGACTAGTCTTGGGCAAATCAACGTTTGACAAGGCAAATGAACTCCAAACAGAAAACCAAAGGTATATTTGGAAAGAAAACATAATAATATTTCCAAAGAGCTATCCTGGGCTCATTTGGGACACTAGGGAGGCCTCCAAAATTTTTCTCCAAAAAGGTGCTACAGCAGTTTCTCACACATGAATGGTACCACCATGCGCTAGAAGATCCGCTCCTTTTTCACTCCTCTTGGCTCTACATACTGCCCCGGGGAGAGTGATTTATAGAGAAGATGGAAACCATTTTGGAAAAATAGAGTATATCTCGGAAAACTAGAATCGCTGATATTCTAATGAGCTATCATGGAGCTGATTTGGACATCGGAAAGGCCTCCAAACGTTTCTTGCAAGACAGGCTATTTTTTCTATCATGGTGCTGCGCGTTTACCAGGAAAATGCAGTTTTCATCATCTTCAACAAAATTTTGACTTTTTGACTTTTTACTTGGGAAAATGAGAAAACAACTGATGTAAATGGTCATGGCGAATGTAAATTTCATGTTTTTACTTTCATCTAGGGTAGATGTATCAGATAAGTCTTCTAGAGGTCAAATGAATCAGTTTCCTCTCTTTTAGAGGCAAATTGTTGAGTTTTCCTAGGTTCTCGCATTCTTGTTTTTGAATAGTGAAAATGGGACCTCATTCCCATGGACATCATTTCCCATGGATTTGACCCATGAGGCTAGGGAGAGTGGTTTTGAGGTCTATATCATGTATTTTCGCCGCCTGTGGAGGTTGGACTTACCGTGCCTTTGCAGTATCCTTCTTCTTCAAGAGACATTATGGTTGAGTTGCTTGGACATTAATAGAAATTTGTAGCTATTTCTTTGGGATCCATGTGGTATGAGTTTTATACATAGTTTACTCTATGTTATCAATTTTTTTGAATGTATTTCTAATTCATAAACCATTTCGTGTCTATAATATACTAGATTTAAAGTTTGAAAGGCAGAATCCATATTTGTTTATGCTATGTTTTGGGAAATTTAGTATAATGTGTTCATTCTCCTCATTTTAGAGAAAATACATTCCAGATGCTTTCCCTAGCTCCTCACCAGTCTCTTCACCTCACCATAATAATATTTTAATGTCAAAATCTTCTACCTACCTTTCCCCTTGGAACCCTTGCAAATTTTGACCTAATTTCCTTGCCCTAGCTATTTGACTCCTCCTGATCCAGCAAAACCAACACAAATTAAAAAATCAGAACCCTGAGCTACTATACCTAGACTAAAATCTTCTCTCCTCAGTCATTTTGACTGTGTTCTATATGGATAGAGCCCTCTCCTGGCCTAGTTGGGCTAGATACTTAGCTAAGCATGGTATGAGGTTACCTAAAAATTGCCTCTTTTAGCCTAAGGTTCAATCTGAGTGATAACACCCAGTACTTTGATCTTGTGTACTCTTAGTTTGGCACATTGTACGAACTCTTCCCTGATGCTCCTAGACCTAGAACTTCCAAAGCATTGATAACACCATCCGTCGAAAGTATCATTGCTTGCATATCTCATACTTCTCGGAAGCTCAGACTTCTCGGAAGTTTCCTCCTCCAAATCCTAGGAAGAAAAAATCCACTCCTTCCAATGATACTGCTTCTCATCCAGTCCCAAATTCTGGTAAAACCGCAGAAGTGAATGACGTTTAGGCCAATCCGGTGGATAAAACTTCCAAGGATAAAAGGAAGGGTGAAGGTAAGGCCAAAACCTATACCCTGAAATAGGATTCTCAGGAATCTCATGCTGATGATGGTTCACAACGTAAACCGAAGTATCCTTGCTTGATTTGTGATGAAGATAACTACACTAAGGACTGTCCTGGATGGACCGAAGTGAGTCAATTTCTTAAAGGCAACCAAGGAACTCCGACTATTCTTAAAGAATTTTTTCCATCACGACATACCCAGTTGGTATAGCAACCTCGGTCCTCTGCCACATTTGGCTCTCAAGTTTTCATGATGAATGGTTTTGCATCTGTTTATATTGATACCTAGTCAAAATATTATATCGAACCACGTCAAGTTGCAGGGAAAGAGATTATTGATGGTGCTCCTCCTCTGCCTGCTTCTGGCCCTCTTTAGATTGAAAGACCCAATACTGAGCTCGTTGTATGACCACCTTCCAAATATGTACTATGTAAGTCTTATTACAATCCTAATGCCTGTGCTGCTCAAAATTATAGTATTGTTGAGAATTTGGCTCAAGTGCCATCTGCTATGTCTGCACTAGAAGTACTTCAGATTTGTCCATCTCAACGGAAGGATTTTCTATCTGCCATCTGTTAGGGTCCCGTGATTTGGCCGATTGGCGAGCAAAATGACGATGTAACATCAAACCAAGCTTTGGAGCCCAAGGACCTAGCCTTCCTGGACTCAGAGAGGGCTCTCTCTATATGTGTAAAAGATAACGGTGTGTTTGCTTATGGTATTCTGATATTAGGCTAGTTATGAAGTGAGTTTTTTGATTTTTGGTTTTTTAAGTTCGTGAGGGATAAAACTGATCAAAGACATAAACTAGATAACAAGATGTAGATAAATTGGGCTATGGGGTCAAATAGGTCAAGGAAGCTATGAGGTGATGATGTAAGGCTGCTGTAGGGCCGATTTGATTCACGGTAGAAGGGATCTTTGGGAAAAATGGAGTAAATGAACATCAAGTGGTGAAAGACAAGGGATTTCAAGTGTAACTAGTTGATAGCAGACATAAACATGTTATAGCAAGCCATTATTCATGTTAAATGTAACTATGAGCTAATTACTACATAGAAATCAAACATTCTAGCCATACATAGAAGTATAAGACCCTCTAACTTTGGGAAATGGCTATCAGACTTTGGGGAAAACACATAAGAAGGACTAACAACTCATAAACTACGCCGGAACGCCTAAACATAGTCTCTAAGTCATTGGGCACTTTGACAAACAAGCTTTCATAGTTTTAGGCAAAGGGCTAGATCGGGACTAGGCCTCCTTGGTTCAACAAGATGATAAACTAATCAGTCAAAGAGATAGTTTCATGGACAGAACTATGGACAGTTTATAGGTAAGCAGGGCACACCATACATCCTACTCAACATACATAGAACTTGTAAATAAAACTAGCAACAATACCTTAAGTTACTAAAGAGCAGTTAAGAATTCTTTAGTATGACTAAGGAAGAAGAAAACATAAAGCTATGAAGATTCAGGAATTTTGAGGTGCCTCCATGGGCATATCTCAAAACTAATCTCTACTGATCTATAGCAGCAAGAAGCATGTATCATGAACGAAAACTAGAAGACAACAACAAAGCAAGAAAAACTATACCATTCTACCATGTCATGGAATCCATCAACAATCCTTCATCATTCCTCAAAAGCATCCAAGAGGCAGTCCAAAAATCATAACAAAAGTATGTTCTTCAAAGCTCATATGACCAATATATTGATTTTTCTCTCAAGTTCAGCCTCTTTTTTACAATGAAGCCTTGTGGAATAAATAGGCTAGAGGAAGAAAAACCTCATGGAGCAACTAGTTATCCCATTGGCCAAGTCAAAATATCTAAACTTGTCCTTGAGGCTTTGCAAAGCCCAAGGCACAAAATATCCCATAAAATATCTAAAAAATTGCTAAAAACGGAAATTATATTGACTTTACATCATTTCCCAAGTATAAAAATAGCTTAACGCACATTTGGGAAAAGCAGATTTTTGAGGTTCAAAAATTACAAAAATACTTCATATTTATGTCTGAAAAAGGTCCCCTGACTTGCTGGAGGCAATTGGCAGCCTTCCCGATGTCGAAACGAGGCTCATGATGGCTCGTTGGAAAGCTCTCTGTGTCTACTTTCCGGTGCAACTGAAATCATCGCAATCTGAGGCCTGGAAGTCATCCAAAATTGTACATGTGTGTAAAAAACCAGGAAATAGCAGACTGCTGATATGGCGGGCAGAATGTGCAAAAAGAGGGCATTTTCCGCCAATTTGAGGGGGCGAATGATCTCCAAATGCTATAAAAATTGCTGGAGACCTGCTCATAGAATTATGGCATCCATCGGTATCATCCTCCTCCCTTGAAAACTCCTCAAACTGAAATGGCGAAATTATGAGTTTTCGACCAAAAACCCAAAAAATGCCAAAAGAAAGTTGCCTGAAAGGGCTCAAATTGCAGCTGATGACCCCTGTGGGGTCCCTAGCAACATGCCCTGAAGAGGCCAAAATATCAAGGCTGATATGCTTCTTTTCTCCCTCTTTTCGTGCTCTGCGCTTTCTTGAAATCGTTGTTTGCACAAGACTGAAAGCATCGCCGTTCAAAGACTCTCTTCTTCCCTCTTTTCTTGCTTTACCATATTTATCACCGTCATGCTGCTCGTTGTCTTGCTCTGGAGGAAGGACCCAATGTGTTTAAAGAGGCAACCGCCTTCACTGTGGGTGTGTACCTCGTCGAGTCAACTGTGTCAATGTGTACCGCGTTTTGACAGGAAACAATGTGATTTGGATGGTTTGCAACAAGTTTCTTTGTAATACACAATCTCTTTTTCTTATATCAGCTCTCTCTACCTTTGAATGTACCTCAGCCAGGCAGATTTCTCAATAGGGTACCATATAGTAAAGAGGAGACAGACTGCTGGGTAATTTTCCTGTGCACAGTGTTAAAAAGTCACCTTTTCTTGTGAATTTGTTAGAGGCCAATCAACACAGCTATATCTCTGTCTCCAAGGTAAAATTTAATCATTAAAAACCATACTCTTCAGAAATTGTCCTTCCACCTTGAAAACATCTCAGCCAACAACTTCTCAGTAAGAAATAATACAGTGAAAAGAAAGGTAGACTGCTTAGGAAGAGTTTGCTGTGAGAAGTGCCAAAATCACCCTGTTCTGTGAATTTTAGATGTCAATCAATACACCTGTATTTCTGCCTCGAGGTAGACTTTCAATCATTAACAACCCTGCCTTGTATAAGTGTGCCAACATTCAACAAATTTTCATATGTAAAATCAACCCTCAGTGTAATTAATCAGTTCACTGTCACAGTCCTGAGCAAAGATGACAGAGTTTGAAAGACTCCAAGAATTTTTTAGGCAGAAGCTATGTGAGTTTTTTCCTTTTAAAACAATCAATGGATCTTTATAAATTAACCCTCTGGCTTTGGCAGAAAAAGACCTTTACTTTATAAGCATATCCATTTATCAATCTGAAAATAGTGTGAAAGGCTTTCCTTTAGATATAAGCCCTGTCTCTTTATACAAAATTTTTCCTTTTACCTCTTTAGAGGTTTCCTTTGAGGTTGCAGTCAAAGATCTTGCACCAACAAACTCCCTTTAAGCCAAAACACTGTTTCTTTGTAGGAAAAACCTCTGTCCTATCTTGAATACAACTTGTGTTGAAATAAGTTTGAATGAACAAAAATAGTCAAGTTGAAAAACTCAGGAGTAAACTGCCCTTTCTGTAGTTTATGGATTTGACCTCTGTCCTTTGATGCTTGTGAAAGTATAGGATCCCTGATCCTTTAAAGTGAAATAATCCTGCTCTTAGTTTCAAAACCAGTTATCTCCTGTAGGTGGTTTTGAATGACACAACCAACATTTTATTACAGCTTTACACCTCAAAACCTCACGCAGCAAACACTATTTCTTCAGCTATGGTGACGAGGTTTTGAAAATTTTGAATGCAGAGTTGTGAAAATTTGTAGCAGTTTAACAGTGAATAAGCTTGTTTCAAACCTTATTTCGGCTCCAAATACCATCAAACAGTCACAAATTTTTAGGGGCAAAGTGTGTAAATACCTAAAAACACGAAGCACAACTCTTGCGGGGCGCTGAAGGTAGCTCTGGAGTTCCTTAGGCCTGCGCGACACTCTTCAGAGAAAGAACGGCGCGCAGAAACTACCCCAGGCGGTCTGTCGGGTCAGAGCAGTCGGGTCGGGCGGGCGCCGTGTATAGGCGCGTCGCGCGATTGTACAGGCGCGTCGCGCGTACACGGGCTGCCTGTGTAAAATCGCCCCCATGCGCGTCGCGCGAATTGGCAGGCACGTCGCGCAGCTACAGACAGTGCAAATTACTGCAATTTTGACCCGAATCTCCTTGTTTTGATGGCAAGTGAGGTATAGAGCTCTGTTTGAAAATTGAAAATGAAAAGATCACCCTCGACCTCACTCCTTAATATGTCATTTCAACTTCTTTAACAGTCACTTTTGTCTTTAAAGGTAAAGTGGAATTTTTGTTTGGCTTTTTGCAAGGTTTTCGCACTCTTTTTGATCTTTTTCAGCAATAACCTCGGTGCATTTCATACCTGAACCTCTTTATAAAAAAAAAAATGGCTTAAAAAACCAGAACTTTGTCTCACTTATGCACATGTGTTTGAAAAGGTAATTTCCAGCTTTTTTCCTTGGGTGACACTTTTAATACCTGAACTTCAATCTGAATGCTAATTTGTTTCTGAAAGGACAGGGTTTTGCACTGTCAACTTGCTTTGACAACCCCGGAGTTTTCTTGTTTCTTCAAACCTTTTCCTACTGCAGATGCCTAGTTTTCCGGTCTTTGGACTCTGATCATGGCCCTCTTATTTGAGAAAAGGCGCCTTTTCAACATACTTTCGCTTGTAGGTGTATTAATGCTATATCCTCTCAAATGAGGCAAACTGTTTAATTAAATCCCAGGCAGAAACAATGACGTCTATTCAAGGCGCAAAACACAAACCTCACTTCATTCATGTTGTATACCCGTCCACAATGTCCATTCAGAACTAAACCTCGAAATGCCTCCCAATACTCATAAATGTATATTCTGAAAGGAGAAAATCATGAAGCAAGAAGAACAGGTTTCTTGGAAACAATTATCATTTTGCTTTGACCAGTGCTTTGACCTTTTTGTAATAGAACCATTCCATAGCTCAACTCTGTCCACTGTTTTACCTTCTTGGTGATTTATAGGCTTCTCCTTGGATTGTAAGTGCCATTTTTTGGTTGCATCCATTCCAACTATATTTCTCTATTTACTTTGAAAGGCACTCCTTTAGACTTTTGGCATGTGACAAAGGAGGTGAGCTGTGTGGCCTCTTCCCCCCTATGAAACCGCCTTGGATCAATGGCCTCCGCATACACAGGCTTCAAGTCCACTATGAGGTATATTTTGACAGACATTTCCATATGAATAGGAACAAACAATACTTTTTTGAAACATGAACACCATCTGTCACCTGTGTAAAGCTTTTTGCTTTCTTTCTTTGTCTCTTTCTACTGCACCTTTTGACCAATCAGTTTTCAACAACACTCAATGCCTTGGCCATCTGCTCATAAATGGAGGAGGCTCTTCATCTGAAGATTTTTTGATAAGGCTGCCTGACAAGGGTTTTGCTAGGATTATGATGGTAAGCCAACAATTTTGAAAAACATTAATACTAGCACCTCTGCTTGCAACCACCACTGTGCTTCAGAAAAACCCTAGTCAAAGTGTCACTGTCTCACTGTACTACTTTGAGGGGAACTGAGATGTCATTATTTGCTTGGTCATCTCATTAAAAATTATTTGAAAGACAGTCTCTGTGACTATGGAGGTCAGCGCCCTTTGGAAAACAAACACCTTTTCTTCTGCCTGTGTAATGACAACATTTTCCAGCATCTATTCAATTTAGTCTTGTGGAAAAGCAGGTTTCTTATGATCAGAATGGTTTTTACCAATGATATGCC
Source organism: Pinus albicaulis (assembly GCA_034641835.2). NCBI lineage: Eukaryota > Viridiplantae > Streptophyta > Pinopsida > Pinales > Pinaceae > Pinus > Pinus albicaulis. Next base: position 61,634,058 of record MU968411.1, on the reverse strand, counting down.
TCCCTAAAGTTTCATCATTTCACATGATTTGAAAACTTCTCATGACCTCCTTTACAAGACCAAACTCTGTTTTCCTTTGAACTTGCATACTTCAGACTCTATCCCTGTTATGATCATCACTCACATTCATAAAACCTAGAGATATTGTTTCACTGTTCAGTAAAAGGCAAACCTGGGCTTTTGCAATCTTTAAAGTCAATACTGGCTAGCGCCCTCTGCTTGTAGATGAAGGAGGCGCCCTAACCCTCTGCTTGTAAATGAAGGAGGTTCTGGGCCATGACAATTTACCAGTTTGCTATGACAGTGGTGTCTTTCTCTTACTGTGATTTTCATGCTGGAGGAAAATGCAAGGTCTTGATGAGTGGCTCTCTGTTTTGTAGATATATCTCAGGCTCATGTTACATTTAGAAGCAGTTGTTCTTCTAACTGTAGATTCAAGCATTTCCTCCTGAGATGAAGTTATATTTCCTTCCTTTGTAGAATCCATAAAACACTGTGCAACACCTAATAGTCAACTTGAGATTGGGGTTTATGCAGTGCTGAGATCTAGGGGGTGTGAGTGGCACGACTTAGAGCTGTTTGTCAATTTCATTTGCAAAGTGGGAGGTCAGTCATGGTAGGTCTGTAGCAGATGGAGGCTTTTTGGCTTTTTGATGATTGCCAAGGGTAAAATGCCTTAAAGCGCCACTTCCTAACATAGGGGAGACTTTTGAAACAGATTTGGATTTGCCTTTTAAAGCTGATGGGCAGACCAATAGGGCTGAAGCTATATAGGATAGTGATAATGAGGTTTTGATTTTGACATGGGTGGACTGAAAAGTAGAAGGGCGAAAAAAGTTTTCAGGAGGGTTTTCTAGATGAAAAATTGACATAAGGAAATCAGCTTCTAGAAAAATTAGCTATAGATATAGTCATCACTAACATGTAAAAAATACTGATGGCTAACATTGGCTCCATTTGGGGAGGGCAGCTCCTTGTCAGGAGGTGTCTAGAATTCAGATCCTTGGCTTATGAAGACCAGTGCCTTATCCATTGGCGCAAAATTTACCCTTCCTTTGATGTTATTTCTGAAAAGTGACAGTATGGTTAACATCAATGATACTTCTACCTACCCCACTATCTTTCCTAACATTTTTTCTTCTCTTTGGCGCATTTGAACTAGCAGCCTTTTGACAATGTATATTTTTCTTTTTGCAAAATGAACTTATCTATTTCTACTCTTATATCTGCCGGGAGTTCAGATTAAGCTGATGAACTCCTTCATTTCTCTACCTAAAACTAGATCGACTGTCAAGATTAAGCAGTTTGACAGGATTTCATTCTCTAATCTACAACATGAAATTCAAAAATGATCAAATCAAGATTAGGCAGTCTGATTTGTCATGCATTTGCGGCATAAAAGACAAGCTGCACACAAATGTTATTTTGCAACAAAGGGAAACTAGACAAGCGGGGCTAAGATGTACAATATATTTTTCATCCCTCGCTTCTCTCTTTGGTTCTGTTTTAGGCATGTGGAACCAGAATCTCTCCCTAATCTAAGCTCTGTGATAAGTCAATCTTACACAATGTTGACTATCTTGGCACTCACTAACTTATCAACAAATAAATTTAAACATGCTCAGCTATGATTAGGCTAGATAGCTGAACAAGACATTGAAGTACTAGTAGCGGCATTTAGACTTGCGTGCTTTCCGAAGGACTATTTTTTGGAACATGGGGCCTTACCACTGCTTTTTAGAAAATGCCCTCTTTTTCTACTTTTCACTGTTTTTTGTATTTTCTGCTTTTTCACTTTTTCTTCAAACAAACTACAAATGAAAAGGTGCTCACAGGCTAAGCTTATTTTCTATTGTTGTCTTTCTATCCTAATCTAATCTGTACACAATAGAAATTTGTTTGGTGAACTCTGTTTTCCAATGCAACCAGTCAAGTAGATGCTCACATGGGTGATTCTGGTTTAGGTCTTTCATGATGCAGAAATAATGAAAAGGCCACTCCCATTTGGTTTGTTTCTGGACAGTAGAGCTTAAGTTTTTTCTCATTCTTGGTAGCAACTTGTTTATGATAGAACCCACTACTCCTTTAGACTTCTCAAGGAAAACAACAAATGGATCTTGGAATAATACCTGATCTAGAGGATTTGAGACATAGGCTTCATTCAGGACTACTCTTTCTTCCACTTGGCTATATCTAGGACTCTCCTGGTAAAGCAACTCTTCCCCTTGCTCATGATCACTTGAAATATCAAAATCATCATATATTGCAGTGTAGTTTTCAATCCAAGCTGATGTGTTTTGATAGGGTGGGTTGAAAACTGTGTGAAGGTCATCAGGTCGATGAGCAGGGATACACTTTGACAGCAAATCATCTTCAAAGGATAGTGTGACAACTCTCATTTGTTTCTCAACCTCTACTTCATCATCTGCAATTTTTAACTCAATGGAACTGGGTAACTGCAAATCTGGAGTTAAGGAAGATTCTATGTCCAAAATGATTTCCTCAACCATTTCAGGAAAAGGCTTCTCATTTACAACATGCTCAAGAATTTCACCATCTTCCTCAACCTCATCATCAAAGTTGAAAAACTGTTGATTTCCAATTATGTGAATGTTATCTCTGATGGACTGAAGTGAAGTAGAGCAAAGAGTCCGAGACTCTTCACTTACTTCTGAACTCTCAAGGCTCTCCTTATCAGTGTTATAGATGACCTGTAATGGCTGCTCACTTTTCTCAGGTTTATGAAACTGAGCTTCCTCCCGAAAATCAAAAACTGAATCTTCTGCAAAGTTAGTTTCTATTTGGAAGTCATAATCATCAACATATTGATCAAACATTGGAGAATCATTAACATAAGTAATGTCACCAGCCATGTATATTGGACAATCAGATTGCTTTTCTTCAACTTGATTTACAAATATTTTTTCTGATTTATGATATGCATGGTTTAAAGGAGAAAAATCAGCGAAGTTTTGGTTACATGAAGTTTCAGGGGCTGTCTGCATGTTTATTATTTGATCTATTTCTTGTTCAGTTAAGGGAGAAGGTATTTTCTGTTCTCTTTGGATGGGGCAACAATTTCTTTCCATCTTTTGTGGAAGTTGATCTTGTGGCTGAATGTCCTCTTGTATTTTATATGAAAGGGCAGATGGATTGTTATCTGTTTCAACCTTTTCAGAGAGTTCTTGTGGATCCTCTCTTATTTCTTGATGGATTTCATCTAGGATCAACTTTTCTTGGTCATCTTGATTGTTAGCTTGGGTAAGAAAATTATGGACCTCCTCTAAAAACTCTTCAGGATGCCAATTTCCATATTCTTCTTCAATGCTTACAAGGTGTTGTATGAGTTTTCAGAGTGATCACAACAATTTTCAGCCAATGATAGAGATGGAAAATGCCCTATATAGCGTTTACAAAATACTTTGTGGAAATCCTTCAGAGAAAACAAGGTGCGAGGTTCTAGGTTCTCATACCATTCTCTTGCCTCCTCTTCTAATGTACCCATGAACATTTTCATAAGGCAGTCCTCATGCAATTCAACCTTTAAGCTACATACATGCATATGAAATTTGATGAGGTGTAAAAATGGGTTGTCAATATTTTCATTTCGAAAGACAGATAGGTCTTCGAACCAATTTACATCTGTGGGCATTTTGTGTGGGAAACCAGGGATATTTTCTCTGCTCATTGGAGCATATCTCCTTTGTGTCCTCAAGTGTTGAACCATGTCTTCTTCCATTAGGATGATTGGGTTTACTTACTGCATTCCTAGGATTTTTTATAAGGGATAGTGGGGAAAAAGGCCTACTGGAGGCTAGTGGAGTCGCCAGGTGGAACTTGTTGGTTTTTTTAAAAAAGATTTAGCTATGGTCCACCACCGGTAACTAATCTGGGAATGTTTTGGATTTTCTGAGTTTTAAGTGCAGCCTATGGTTTGTTAAAGTATCCTAGACTTGTTTCAACACTTTGCTAGGGTGATGAGAACAAAAAGAGTTTACTCTAAATGGGTCTATGGGCTGCTTGCTTGTTTAAGGTATCTAAAGGACTAAAAAGTCTACAAGAGTTTGCTAGGCTATTGTGTACTCAGTGTCCCACCATCTCCCGCTATGTTAGTGAGTGATGGGATAGGTCTATCGGATAGTAGCCTAGAGTTTGGTAAAATAGTAAGGCCTACTGGAGGCTAGTGGAGTCGCCAGGTGGAATGTCTATTTGTTTTGAGATATACTTGTATGGTCCACCACCAGTACTGTCAAAAGCCAATCTAAAGGAGTGTTTTGGGGTTTTTTGAGTTTTATGTGCCTACAAGCTTTGGAAGAGTTTTCTATAACTGACTCATCATTTTGCTAAGATGGTGAAAGAGCTATTTTCTACTCTTCAGACAATATCTAAGTTTATTTGAGATTTTGAGCATTCCTAAGGGATACCTAGGATGTTTTGACTCAAAGTCCCACCGTGATCGCCATTATGTTAGGGTGGCGATGAGGTGGCTAAATCGGATGGAATTCTAAAATTTAGCAAGGTAGTAAGGCCTACTGGAGACTAGTGGAGTCGCCAGGTGGATTTTTAGTTGTTTTGAGGTATATTTGTACGGTCCACCACCAATACTATCAAAAACCAATCTAAGGGAGTTTTTGTGGTTTTTTCTGAGTTTTATGTGCAGCCTAGGATGTAAGAGTGTTATAAACCTGATTCATCACTTTGCTAAGATGGTGAAACAAAGAGTTTACACTAAATGATTCTAAAGGCTGATGGTCTGAGTTTATGATTGAAGGACTAAAGAGTATATAAGAGTTCGCTAGACTGTCATGTACTCAGTAGGTCCCACCGTGATCGCCATTATGTTAGGGTCCCGTGATTTGGCCGATTGGCGAGCCAAATGACGATGTAACATCAAACCAAGCTTTGGAGCCCAAGGACCTAGCCTTCCTGGACTCAGAGAGGGCTCTCTCTATTATATGTAAAAGATATCAGTGTGTTTGCTTATGGTATTCTGATATTAGGCTAGTTATGAAGTATGTTTTTGGTTTTTTGTTTTTAAGTTTGTGAGGGATAAACTGATCAAAGATATAAAAATGGATAACAAGAAGTCAGATCAATTGGGCTATGGGGTCAAACAGGTCAAGGAAGCTATGAGATGATGATGCAAGGCTGTTGTAGGGCCGATTTGATTCAAGGTAGAAGGGATCTTTGGGAAAAATGGAGTAAATGAACATCAAGTTGGTGAAGGACAAGGGATTTCAAGTGTAACTAGTTGATAGCAGACATAAACATGTTATAGCAATCCGTTAATCATGTTAAATGTAACTATGAGCTAATTAATACATAGAAATCAAGCATTCCAGCCATACATAGAAGTATAAGACCCTCTAACTTTGGGAAATGGCTATTAGACTTTGGGGAGAACACATAAGAAGGACTAACAACTCATAAAACTATGCCGGAATGCCTAAACACAGTCTTTAAGTTATTGGGCACTTGGACAAACAAGCTTTCATAGTTTTAGGCAAAGGGCTAGATCGGGACTAGGCCTCCTTGGTTCAACAAGATGATCAACTAATCAGTCAAAGAGAAAGTTTTATGGACAGAACTATGGACAAATTATAGGTAGGCAGGGCACACCATACATCCTACTCAACATGCATAGAACTTGTAAATAAAACTAGCAAACATTATCCTTAGGTTACTAAAGAGCAGTTAAGAATTCTTTAGCATAACAAAGGAAGAAGAAAACATCAAGCTATGAAGATGCAGGAATTTTGAGGTGCCTCCATGGGCATATCTCAAAACTAATCTCTACTGATCTATAGCAGCAAGAAGCATGTATTATGAATGAAAACTAGAAGACAACAACAAAGCAAGAAAAACTATACCATTCTACCATGTCATGGAATCCATCAACAATCCTTCATCATTCCTCAAAAGCATCCAAGAGGCAGTCCAAAAATCATAACAAAAGTATGTTCTTCAAAGCTCATATGACCAATATATTGATTTTTCTCTCAATTTCAGCCTCTTTTTTACAATGAAGCCTTGTGGAATAAATAGGCTAGAGGAAGGAAAACCTCATGGAGCAACTAGCTATCCCATTGGCCAAGTCAAAATATCTAAACTTGTCCTTGAGGCTTTTCAATGCCCAAGGCACAAAATATCCCATAAAATATCTAAAAAACTGCTAAAAACAGAAATTATATTGACTTTACATCATTTCCCAAGTGTAAAAATAGCTTAACGCACATTTGGGAAAAGCAGATTTTTGAGGTTCAAAAATTACAAAAATACTTCAAATTTATATCAGGAAAAGGTCCCCTGACTTTCCGGAAACATTTGGCAGCCTTCCCGATGTCGAAACGAGGCTCATGATGGCTCGTTGGAAATATTTCTGTGTCTAATTTCTGACGCAACTGAAATCAGCTCAATCTAATGCTTGGAAGTCCTCCAAAACTGTACCTGTGTGTAAAAAACCAGGAAATAGCAGATTGCTGATATGGCGGGTAGAATGTGCAAAAAGTGGGCATTTTCCGCCAATTTGAGGGGGCGAATGATCTCCAAATGCCCTGAAAATCGCTGAGGACCTGCTCATAGAATTATGGCATCAACTGGTATCATCCTCATCCCTTGGCAAATCCTCAAACTGAAATGGCGAAATTATGAGTTTTCGACCAAAAACCCAAAAAATGCCAAAAGACAAAAAGTTGTCGGAAAGGGCTCAAAATTGGCATGCATGACCCTCAGGGGTCCCTAGCAACATGCTCCAAAGCTGAGGCCAAAATATCAAGGGCTGATATGCTTTTCTCCTCTTTCCGTGCCGGGCGCTTCTTGAAACTGTTGTTTATCACTACTGAGTTACTGCTGTTCAGCACTCTTCCCCTCTTTTTCCTGCTGCTACTCATATTTATCACTGTCATGCTGCTCCTGTTGTCTTGCCTTGGAGGCATTTTGACCTAAATGTGCTTTGGAAGAGGCAAACTGCCTTCACTGTGTGTAAAATGCCCTGCTGGAGTCAAATTGTGTCAATGTACTGTTTTGACAGGGAAACAATGTGATTTGGATGGTTTGCAACAAGTTTCTTTGTAATACACAACCTCTGTTCTCTTAAAACTAGCCTTCTACCTTTGAATGTACCTCAGCCAGGCAGATTTCTCAATAGGGTACCATATAGTAAAGAGGAGACAGACTTCTGGGTAATTTTCCTGTGCACAGTGTTAAAAAGTCACCTTTTCTTGTGAATTTGTTAGAGGCCAATCAACACACCTATATCTCTGTCTCCAAGGTAAAATTTAATCATTAAAAACCCTACTCTTCAGAAAGTGGCCTTCCACCTTGAAAACATCTCAGCCAACAACTTCTCAGTAAGAAATAATACAGTGAAAAGAAAGGTAGACTGCTTAGGAAGAGTTTGCTGTGAGAAGTGCCAAAATCACCCTGTTCTGTGAATTTTAGATGTCAATCAATAGACCTGTATTTCTGCCTCGAGGTAGACTTTCAATCATTAACAACCCTGCCTTGTATAAGTGTGCCAACATTAAACAAATTTGCATATGTAAAATCAACCCTCAGTGTAATTAATCAGTTCACTGTCACAGTCCTGAGCAAAGATGACAGAGTTTGAAAGACTCCAAGAGTTTTTTTGGCAGAAGCTATGTGAGTTTTCTCCTTTTAAAACAATCAATGGATCTTTATAAATTAACCCTCTGGATTTGGCAGAAAAAGACCTTTACTTTATAAGCATATCCATTTATCAATCTGAAAATAGTGTGAAAGGCTTTCCTTTAGATATAAGCCCTGTCTCTTTATACAAAATTTTTCCTTTTACCTCTTTAGAGGTTTCCTTTGAGGTTGCAGTCAAAGATCTTGCACCAACAAACTCCCTTTAAGCCAAAACACTGTTTCTTTGTAGGAAAAACCTCTGTCCTATCTTGAATACCAACTTGTGTTGAAATAAGTTTGAATGAACAAAAACAGTCAAGTTGAAAAACTCAGGAGTAAACTGCCCTTTCTGTAGTTTATGGATTTGACCTCTGTCCTTTGATGCTTGTGAAAGTATAGGATCCCTGATCCTTTAAAGTGAAATCATCCTGCTCTTAGTTTGAAAACCAGTTATCTCCTGTAGGTGCTTTTGAATGACACAACCAGCATTTTATTACAGCTTTACACCTCAAAACCTCACGCAGCAAACACTATTTCTTCAGCTATGGTGATGAGGTTTTGAAAATTTTGAATGCAGAGTTGTGAAAATTTGTAGCAGTTTAACAGTGAATAAGCTTGTTTCAACCTTATTTCGGCTCCAAATACCATCAAACAGTCACAAATTTTTAGGGGAAAAGTGTGTAAATACCTCAAAACACGAAGCACAACTCTTGCGGGGCACTGGAGGTAGCTCTGGAGTTCCTTAGGCCTGCGCGGCACTCTTCAGAGAAAGAACGGCACGCAGAAACCACCCCAGGCGGTCTGTCGGGTCGGAGCAGTCGGGTCGGGCGGGCGCCGTGTACAGGCGCATCACGCGATTGTACAGGCGTGTCGCGCGTACACGGGCTGCCTGTGTAAAATCGCCCCCAGGCGCGTCGCGCGAATTGGCAGGCACGTCGCGCAGCTACAGACAGTGCAAATTACTACAATTTTGACCCGAATCTCCTTGTTTTGATGGAAAGTGAGGTACAGAGCTCTGTTTGAAAATTGAAAATGAAAAGATCACCCTCGACCTCACTCCTTAATATGTCATTTCAACTTCTTTAATGGTCACTTTTGTCTTAAAGGTAAAGTGGAATTTTTGTTTGGCTTTTTGCAAGGTTTTCGCACTCTTTTTGATCTTTTTCAGCAATAACCTCGGTGCATTTCATACCTGAACCTCTTTATAAAAACAAAAATGGCTTAAAAAACCAGAACTTTGTCTCACTTATGCACATGTGTTTGAAAAGGTAATTTCCAGCTTTGTTCCTTGGGTGACACTTTTAATACCTGAACTTCAATCTGAATGCTAATTTGTTTCTGAAAGGACAGGGTTTTGCACTGTCAACTTGCTTTGACAACCCCGGAGTTTTCTTGTTTCTTCAAACCTTTTCCTACTGCAGATGCCTAGTTTGATGGTCTTCTTGGACTTGATCATGGCCCTCTTATTTGAGAAAGGCGCCTCTTTTCAACATACTTTCTTGCTTGTAGGTGTATTATCTACGCTATATCTGTCCTTCGAAATGATGCAAAACTGTGTTTGTTTCAAATCATTTAAACAGTGACAGTCTATCAAAACAAACTCCTTTTGCCTATTCATAAAGTTGTATACCTATTCACAATGTCCATCTTGGGAACTAAACCTGAAATGCCTCCCATTACTTGTGATGTATATTCTGAAAGGAGAAAATCATGAAGCAAGAAGAACATGTCTCTTGGAAACAGTTATCATTTTGCTTTGACCAGTGCATTGACCTTTTTGTAATAGAACCATTCCATAGCTCAACTCTGTCCACTGTTTTACCTTCTTGGTGATTTATAGGCTTCTCTTTGGATTGTAAGTGCCATTTTTTGGTTTCATCCATTCAAACTATATTTCTCTGTTTACTTAAGAGGAGTTCCCTTTAAATTTCTTGGCATGTGACAGTGAGGTGACTGTGTGGCCTCTTCCCCTAAGGAAACTGCCCTTTTTGTATCAATGGCCTGCATAGTCAATATTGTCTCCTGTCCACTATGAGGTATACTTTGACAGACATTTCCATATGAATAGGAACAAACAATACTTTTTTGAAACATGAACACCATCTGTCACCTGTGTAAAGCTTTTTTCTTTCTTTCTTTGTCTCTTTCTACTGCACCTTTTGACCAATCAGTTTTCAACAACACTCAATGCCTTGGCCATCTGCTCATAAATGGAGGAGGCTCTTCATCTGAAGATTGTTTGATAAGGCTGCCTAACAAGGGTTTTGCTAGGATTATGATGGTAAGCCAACAATTTTGAAAAACATTAATACTAGCACCTCTGCTTGCAACCACCACTGTGCTTCAGAAAAACCCTAGTCAAAGTGTCACTGTCTCACTGTACTGCTTTGAGGGGAACTGAGATGTCATTATTTTCTTGGTCATCTCATGAAAAATTATTTGAAAGACAGTCTTTGTGACTATGGAGGTCAGCGCCCTTTGAAAAACAAACACCTTTTCTTCTGCCTGTGTAATGACAAGATTTGCCAGCATCTCTTCAATTTAGTCTTGTGGAAAAGCAGGTTGCTTATGATCAGAATGGTTTTTACCAATGATATGCCTCCCTAAAGTTTCATCATTTCACATGATTTGAAAACTTCTCATGACCTCCTTTACAAGACGAAACTCTGTTTTCCTTTGAACTTGCATACTTCGTACTTATCCCTATTATGATCATCACTCACATTCATAAACCTAGAGATATTGTTTCAATGTCAAGAAAAAGGAAAACTCCGGGCTTTTGCACCTTGTAAAGTCAATCGCTAGCTGCCGCCCTCCTCTCGCTTGTAGATGAAGGAGGACCCCTAACCTCTCGCTTGCAAACGAAGGAGGTTCTGGCCATGACAATTTACTACTTATTATGACAGTGGTGTTCTTCTTTTCCTGTGATTTTTCATGCTGGAAGGAAAATGCAAGGTCTTGATGAGTGACTCTCTGTGTGCAGATATATCTCAGGCTCATGTTACATTTAGAAGCAGTTGTTCTTCTAACTATAGATTCAAGCATTTCCTCCTGAGATGAAGTTATATTTCTTGTCTTTGTAGAATCCATAAAACACTGAAAACACCTAATAATCAGCTTGAGATTGGGGTTTATGCAGTGCTGAGACCTAGGGGGTGTGAGTGGCGCGACTTAGAGCCGTTTGTCAATTTCATTTGCAAAGTGGGAGGTCATTGATGGTAGGTCTGTAGCAGATGGAGGCTTTTTGGCTTCTTGACGATTGCCAAGGGTAAAATGCCTTAAAGCGCCACTTCCTAACATAGGGGAGACTTTTGAAACAGATGTGGATTTTCCTTTTAAAGCTGATGTGCAAACCAGTAGGGCTGAAGCTAGGTAGGATAGTGATAATGAGGTGTTGATTTTGACATGGGTGGACTGAAAAGTAAAAGGGCGAAAAAAGTTTTCAGGAGGGTTTTCTAGATGAAAATTTGACATAAGGAAATCAGCTTCTAGAAAAATCAGCTATAGATATAGTCATCACTAACATGTAAAAAATACTGATGGCTAACACCATCGGTGGGGTTGACCTTTCTGATTCGAGCCTTATCACTTTCGACTTGGAGAATTTCATCCCACGTATCCCTCACCAGCTTGCGCTCATCATCCAAGTTGGGATTAATGGACTAAATATCCATCGAGCGGTCGTGGATGAGGGTACGTCTACGTGCATCATGTCATCTGCCTATTGGAAAGCTATTAGTTCTCCAGCTCTGAATTCATCTCCAAATTCTTTAGAAGCATTTGATGGAGGATAATCTAAACCTCTCGGTGTTATCGCTAGTTTACCGATTACTCTAGAAGGGAAAACAGTCAACGTCGAGGTTGAAGTAGTTGATGCCAAGCTCAATTACAATATTCTCCTTGGTCGCAGTTGGATTCATGCCATGTTGTGCGTTTCGTCCACTCTCTTTCGTGTTTTGTGATTTCCGCATGAAGGAAAGATCGTTATTGTCAATCAATTGTCTTTCTTCACTTCTCCTTCCGAGAACAACATTTCTTGCATAGATCAAATTCCTATGCCTTACGAGAGCGTAGGGCCGAATCTCTTCAAATATCCTACCCTCATGGGTATTTTTCCTCTTCCTCCACCCAACATTGTTCAGGTTAACATGATCTCCAGGTCTAACGATCCGTGGATCATCCCTTCACTTGAGTAGATCAATTCATTTGGAGATTCGATGCCATTAAGTCCGATCGAGATTGATTATTGTGAACTTATTTCGGCTTCGGATTCTCTGCCTCCTGATCATGCTCCTTTGGGCATGTCCCTTGATACTTATTCTCAATCCCCTTGGCTCGGCGATTCGAATTCACCCAATCCCTTGAAAGAGATATTTCCCTCCGATGAAGCCATCGTGGAAACTATGTCTCTCAAGGATCCTCCTTGGGACGATAGTCATCATCGTTCCTCTTTCATGCCTGGCCTTAGGGCCATGTCTACGTGTCTCGAGAGGTTTGCTTCTCGGGTTCCTTATCCTTCGCTTCAAACGCTTATACTAACACACGAAGTCTTTGCGGAAGGTAACTTGAGTAACATTACACAGACGATGCCTATCGAAATTTCCATCAAATTGGGAATTGTCAAGAACATCCATATTGGGGTGACCTGTTCTCCTGATGAGGTTCAGGTCTATACTAGTCTCTTCCGTGAGTTTCGCGATGTTTTCGCATGGTCTTACGAAGAGATTCCTGACATCGATCCAAGTATAGTGGTGCATGAGATTCCTAACTATCCTTGTGCGAAGCCTATTCTCCAGCGTCTTCGTCCTATGCACCCTAGAAAGGCCGCCACTATTAAGGGAGAAGTTGAAAAACTTCTAAAATCTAGTTTTATCTATCTAATCCCCTTGACAGAATAGGTTTCCAATATTGTTCCTGTAGATAATAAGAAGGGTACCATTCGTGTCTGTGTTGATTACCGTGACATTAACCGTGCTTGCCCTAAGGATAATTATCCTACTCCTTTTATTGATAAAATTATTGATGATTGTGCTGGGAGTGAGATTTTTTCTCTTATGGATGGGTTTTCTGGGTATAATCAGATTAACATTCTTTCGACTGATCAACATAAGACCGCCTTTATCTGTCCTTGGGGTACTTTTGTCTATAAAAAGCTCCCTTTCAGTCTGAAAAATGCTGGGGCTACATTTCAGCGAGAAATGTCCTATTATTTTCATGATATCAAGCACATTGTTCAGCCTTATCTGGATGACCTTCCGGCTCATTCATCTAAGTGTAAATACCATCTCGATTATCTCCGTCATATTTTTCTTCGCTGTCGACGCTATAACATTCGGCTGAATCCACATAAGTGTGTCTTCTGTGTTGTCTCCAGTAGAATCTTAGGGTTTATCGTTTCCAAAGATAAGATTTGTCTCGATCCACTCAAATTTGAAGCTATTGTTAATCTCCCCTCTCCTTCCTCCTTACATCACCTGCAAAGTCTGCAGGGAAAAGTCAACTTCTTATGTCATTTTATACCTAACTATGCTGAAGTGGCCAAAGGTTTTACGCGATTACTTAAGCAAGGCGTCCCGTTCCTCTGGGATGAGATCGCCCAGAAGTCTTTTGATGCACTGAAGACGTTGCTAGTCAATGCTCCTCTGCTGCGTCCTCCAAATTATCATCGCAATTACTCCCTCTACTTGGCTGCTGCATTTAGCAAGATTTCCATGGTTTTGGTACAGGACGATGATGATGGTGATGAGAATGTCATTTACTATCTGTCTCGTAACCTTCTTGATACTGAGACGCGGTATGCGCATGTTGAGAAGTTGGCGTTGGCTGTTGTTCAAGCCGTTCAACATTTTCGTCACTATATTCTGTTGCGTATAGTGATTGTGATTTATGATTGCAACCTTATGACTTACATATTGACTGGTTAATTGTTGGGGGGCAAGTAATTAAAGTGGATTTTCATCCTCCAAGAGTTCGATTTGGAGTTCACTACCGACAAGTCAAAGAAGTCACTAGTCTTTGTCGATTTGATCTACTCTCTCCCTTTCGATTCCGCTCTGTCTGGTTCCGAGGAACGCATTCCAGACGACATGATTTTTATAATTATCACCCTAGATCCTTGGTACGGTGATATCATCGTATATCTTCAAGCTTCCACCTTCTGAACTGAGTTGAAAAAGGATGCTCGCCGACACATCCACCATCAATCGCAACCATATCGCCTAGTCGGAGATACGCTCTACTCCATCGGTGTTGATTCCATTCTCCATCGATGTTTGACTCTCAAGGAGGCTGAAAAGGTCCTGAATGATTATCACAGTGGCGCTTGTGGCGAGCACATGTCTGGATATGCTACTGCACAGAAAATTCTTCATGCTGGGTATTTTTGGCCCACCATCTTTAAAGACTGTATTATTGCTATCCGTAAGTGCCATGATTGCAAGATCTATCAGTGCACTATGCCTGCATTTGCTTCCCATCTTCACTCTGTCATTACTGTGGGTCCCTTTATGAAATGGGTCATCGATTTTATGATGTGTAACCCTCACTCAACTAGGTGGCATGCTTATATCATCATAACTGTGGACTACTTCAGAAAATGGGCCAAAGCAATGGCTACACTTACGGCTGATGGTAAGACATCACAGTTTCTATTCAATCATGTCATTTCTAGGTTTGGTGTCTGTCAATCCATTTTTACCAATCATGGTTCCCATTTTTGGCATTACATGGTGGCGGAGTTTACTTCCATGTTGGGTCTGCGTCAAAACAGCTCAACATCGTACTACCCTCAGGCCAATGGCCAGGTTGAAGCCGTGAACAAGGTTCTTGTCAGTATGCTTCAATGTATGATTGGGATGCACAAACAAAACTTTTTTTTGGCTCTCTGGGGTTATCGAAACTCAGTGAAGGATGCGACTCGATTCACTCCATTCCAGCTAGTCTATGGTCTGGAAGCTACCCTTCCGATTTAATGTGAAATTCCTTCTCTCAAACTAGTTGTTGAATTTCTGTTGAATAATTCACTAGAACAATAGCGTCTTTTGTATTTAGAGAGGCTGGATGAAACTCAATGCTTTGTTGCTCTAGTCATAGAAGCACAGAAAAAGTGGGTCCAAGCTCATTTTGACTAGTCAATTTCCCCTCGACCTTCATGGAAGGAGACCTCGTCCTCCTATATGACCAAGATCACGATAAGCTGGGGGTAGGAAAATTTCAACCCATGTGGTATGGGCCCTACACTTTTAAGCGTGTTTTGTAGAATGGGGCTTATGAGCTTATCGATTATGAAGGTCATCCTCTTGATCAACCCATAAATGGGTTGTATCTTAAAATATACTATGCATGAATTCATTCGTGCATGTTTCTTTGTACATAGGTGTTTTTTCATTTTTGTACATTTTTGGCTTGGCGTGATTTGTGAGCATTTTCCGGCTTATTGGATCATTGCTTATTGTGTAGATGTATGCTACCCCTTATGTCAGTTTCACGAATGGTGCTTCCCGCAGTACCTAGAACCTGTCTTCAGCAGCCTAGGTGATTTATGATCCTGCTGGTGAGTTGATAAACCTTCAAGGTATCTGTCTAGGATGAACCAAAAATAATGTGACTGAATATAGTGCTGTTATTGAACTATTAACTGAGGCCATTGCTCTCGACATTCATGCATTGCTTGTTAACCTAGAATCACAGCTTTTTGTTCTTCAACTTAATGGGTATTATTCTGTTAGAAACCCTCACATCTTAAGGTTGTATTTGCGTGTTCGTTTACTGGAAAGAAATTTTGATTACATTACATATCAGCATATTCCTAGACAAATGAATGTGTTAACTAATATAGTAGCTAATATTGTTTTAGATAGACATTTCACAGGTAATTTAAAAATAAAATTCATCATCACATGATAAGATCCATACAGGAATATATATATATATATATATATATATATATATATATATATATATATATATATATATATATCGGGTGATTTCATCCATGTGCATCATAAGTTCAAAAAATATGTATGTTTCGGATACATCCTGAGACATTATGTCTCTCAAAAAATAATTAGAAATAAAAGCCTAGGTTTCTATTCGGTGTGACGCTCATGATAGAGCATCACTACCCATACAAGCCGCCTCAACAAGTGGTGAATACGGTTTGACACCCCTGTAGTGTGTCTCTGGTACACACGAGGAACATCATCAAATCACACATAGTCTGGGATCCCATGGGAGAATCCATCTAAGTTGAGTATGATTTCCTCCTCCTCAACTCCCTCACCATGAGGGGCCACATCAAAGTCACAAGGAATCCTCTGCGCTATCGGCGACATGCCTATAGGTCTTTATGGATTAATGTCAGCACATGCATATAAAAAGAAATAATAATACTCATCAAAATAAAAACGAGTCTTACCCAATGATTTATCCCAATCCTCTCCTTCTGGGAGTAGGAGATCTGCATCACTGGTGAAATCCATGCCAGAAAAGGGCCAGTCTTCCACGACAATTAGCTGTCAGTGGAGCCACTCAAATAAATCCGATCTCTTGGAAATCTGTTGACTGCCCCCTCACTTTTGCATAAAATCTACCCAATGGACCATCCGTGGCTCTTGGGTTGGTGGTGTCGGAACTATCACCTCCTGATGTTGGATGATTGGTAACCATTCCAAGATGAAAGGTACCAATATGGGCTCGTAACCGATCTACTTCAAATTGTTGTTCTTGCATTTTTTCAGTTGGCGTTTCATGTTGATTTTTACCGCCTCTGCCCTGTTGTAGAGGGTCGGTGCCATGAAATCTATAGGAAGAAGTAGCTTTGTTTTTGTGGCCTCATGCGGAGCTTGAGATCTAGCATCTCACGTGATGGTGTGCAGCACTACCTTTAGTGCCAAATCTGGAATATTTTGGATATCCACCTTTCTGTTTTTGGAACCTTTCCTTGCCCTTGGGCACACTCTGTCGATAACCATACTCATGTTTTCCATTGTGGGCTGAGTACCAGTCAGGATTGGTACTACCCCCCTCCATGAAAATCCAGTTATGAAGTAAATATTTGAGACCTCAATCCCAAGTTCCTGATCGTGAATAGAAATTTTTTCCTGATCAATGTCCCATACACTGATCAAGTACTGCAATAGCTCTGGTTGAGCTCTAATACATGGTGCCATAAATAATATCTTGAGCCCGCAATCTCTGAGAGCTTCCATGCATCTCACATTGCCCATGGATTCCTCATCTTCTTCACTATGTTCTCGTTCCTACCATTCAATCACCATTTTGTTTTTTCACACCTACAGAAACATCCATATGGTTGTCATTAGAAAAATATAGTGCTTTTGAAATGGTCAAATTGGGCTCATTGCTTGAATTTACATGCTAAAAATGGTTGTTGCGGTTGGCACACCCCCGTTTAATTTTTAGGCTGGTTGGCGTGAGTCCGTGTGTGATACTTGCATCGACCACCATGCCCTAGATCTTACAAAACCCCCCCACAGATCTACAAAAAGGTGTTTGCAGATAATGAAAATGCTATCAAAATCTACGGCAGTATGTGAGTTCTTACCTGGACTAGACGGATTTGAGATTCGACCTTCGGATTGACCACTATCAGCTTTGCAAAATCACAGTGAAAAAGGGTAACAAATTTCTCACAAGAGGTAAAAGTGAAAATTAATTTATTTTTTACAATATTTGGAATTTTATAACTTTTCAAAACCCTAATTATGTTTTAAGGCATTTTTTTCAATTATTGTGCTATTTTATTTCGAAAACTGGGTTTTATGTGCATCTCTTGTATAGTGACAGGTCCTCAACATGACAACGATGAAGTAACAAGTTGTATTTTATACTTTTTCGGACTTGGTAAAAACTCGAAAAAGTCACTCTTGGAGTCATATTTCAGCTCTTTTCTAACTCTCGAAAACAGAAAATATTGTCAAGACTCTTGTCATTTTGAACTCATTAAATGGCTACAAAATGACAACTCCCAAAGTACTTTTACACTTCTTTCGGGCTTGGATAGATTATTTACGAAAAAGGAATACCTTAGCCTATCGCAACTAAGAGGTTCCCTCGGACAAAATTTTCTACCTTTTCGGATCTGTGAGACTACCTACGAAAAGGGACCTATTGGATTTTTCTTTTCTGCTTCTTTTCAAACTCTCGAAACATGAAAAGATGCCGAGTTCTTCCATTGTTAGACTTGTTAAAACTTAAATGACATCGCAAACCGTCACCATGACGTAACCGAGTTCCTCCTTCCTAGGGCTCATAAAATGTACCAGGATGGATTTGTCCGAAGGAAAAACTTACATGAAAAGCTTATGACATCCCCTTCAAGCTTGTTTTCCAAAAATAATTGGGGTACTCGCCATCAATGGTGGGGAAAATGAAACCAGTTCTCAGTTGTGTCGGCAGTATGTCACTCTTGAACATGACACTCGTCTGCATTCGTGTCGGGTTGGGGACATCACATTTCATCATTTTTTCCTCCATGGGATTGGGAAATCTATTTTTAACTCTCATCTACTCTTTGTGACATCACCATGACCTCATATCCCTTGATGTCAAATACTACCAAATTCGGAGTCGTGTCGCTGATATGTTCAAGAGAAGTTTTCATTTGCAGTTTTCAACCTCCCTCTGATCATATTTTTGGTCCTGATTCAATACAATCATATTCCTATGTCTCGTGTTGATAATGTGGGAAACATTATGTCCCACCATCGACCAGGTCACTTCCTGTTCACTTCGGCTCATTATCTAGGAAGTTTCTCTAGAGACTCCCTTCCGGTACCTTGGAGCTTGCATGCGTAATGGCAAGTTCTTCACATTCGATGACAGGTCCTCATCATTGGCCTTTGATCGAGTGATTTTGTAGGTGTTCAATGCTAGATCACTGTTCCCATTCCATGGATTGTAATTGTTGTACCTTGAGAGCCATTTTCATTATTGGTGGTTTATCTTGTGCTTGTTAACAAATTTCATCATTGGCTGGTAATCAGGTGACTTTCTGGCATGTTCGACTTCAGCTCACATATTCGCATTCTTGAATTTGTACTTTTTCAGGTTGAGATGGAGCACAAGACCCTGGGTTTTGTCTGATAAAATCCAGGCTGCGAGATATGTTGTTTTATCATGACTATATGCGTGACTCTTTTTATTGGATGGCTGTGACTATACTTGAGTCTATTTATTGATCCTTACTACTAGATGGTTGCGTCCATACCTCGAATCTTGTTTATATTTGTACTCTATTACGATGGTTGCGCCCATGCCACATGTTCATGTATCAGAGATATCAATTGGATTTGTACTTGTAGGTCTTTTGACGACAGTGTTTGGTTTGAACACGTTCTCATAAAGCATTTCAATCCTCCCTCTCTCTCGGCCCTCATTCTTTAGGGGGCATTTATTACACAGCATTTTGTCACCGTCCCTACAATCCCCATCGTGCACATTGGATGACCATTTCTATGACTTATATTTAGTGTCATGCCCTTCAAAACATGTCATTGCATCCCTTTCCATGAGAAGAACATTTCCTCTCTTGAATATTCCTGGAACAGACCATCAAAAGCACATGATTTTGGTTCGGCCCTGGAAGGCAGTTATGGCCTCGCGCCGATAGAGAAATTAACACTGGGCCCTATGCCCATTGAAACTTTGTCTCAGTGGACTTCCTGTGGTGAGTTGTTTTTGGAAATTTTTTTAAAATATAGAAGCGAAGTTTCTATTTCCGACCACTTCGTGAGCAGAGTTAGAAGGATTTTTTTGACTGAATAACGTCAAACATCTTCCTTTAGCTTCTTATTTCCTACTTTTGAGAAACCTCCCAAAGGATAAGGCCTCCCTTCCACCATTTGAGGGATCCCAACCTCCTCCTCCTCTCCTACAAATACATCTCTCTCACATAGATGCAACTAGCTGAAATGGTTGAATAGCTAGAACAGTCTGAATAGCTCATGTGAGATAAAGCAGAGAGAGACCTCTTGTCGAGAGAGAGTCTAGGCTGATTGCCTCGCCAAGTCAAATTCCCCGATGAATGCTCGAGACATGTTTTTATTGGACCCACTGAAGGAGGCTATGATGTCAAGGTTCATTTGGTTGTAATATCTTTCTTTCTCTAAATTAATACATGACTGATGTTTTGGTTCCCATCTTTCATTTTATATGATTAGTCTTGTGCAATACGTTTAATTCTCCTTAACCAATTAGATAGTTATGCATGAAAATATTGTTTCGTATGTTTCTATCGTTCTCTAATCCTTGTTCAGGCACCTGAGTACCACCACTGGAGGACCGCAATGTGTCAGGACAAATATCAGGAGACTACTACCACATCTATGGAAACTGCATTGGAAAAAAGGTAGGAAATCTATCCTAACTCAGTTTCATTCATTAACTAGGAATCGAGGAATTAGCATGTCCTCTTGCTGCTAGACCCACCCTATGGCTAGAGGGATCGGCTTTGTCTGCAGAGGGTATTTACCTACACAACACATATTCTATGCATCCTCCCCTGTTTTCTTTCCTCCTCGGGTTATTATGGCTACACTTTGCATGGGATGAGCTTCTACTATTCTCAATTCTGCATTGACCAGATTCGCTCTTCTTTGTCTGGCTATTTCCTCCCATCTCTTAATTAGTTCTAGATAATATTCAGTAGTGTGTGTATTTACTCTTCAATGAGAGCAACATGGTCTTCTAGGTAGTGGAAATTCCCTTGCTACGTGTCCTTCTTGATCACAATTGTAGCACCTTACTGGTCCTCTTCCTCTTGTTCTGCCCCCTCTCATTCCTCCTCCTTGGCCCCTTGGAGTTTCATTCACTCTATAAGATGGTCTGTCCAGTAATTCCACCAATGCATTGAAGGCTCTACACTGCTCTATATTATGCGTTGTAGAAGCGGGAAATTCACAATATGTTTTGTTTGGAACATTGGAATATTTATGCAAAATTGGACATAGCCGTGGAGGATGAACAAAACCTTTTCATATTTCACAGAAGTCAGTTGCAGTCTGATTTTGTTGAGTGGGGAACACTAGGAAGTGGGGTTGCGGCTGATATAATCCCTGACTATTTATTTGTGCAACTCCCCCAACTGGTGGAGCCCCCTGTGTCCCTGTTGTCGACGCTCCTGCATTTTTCCCCCGAAACCTCGGGCATTCTGTGGCCATGCATCCTTCCATCAGGAAATGGGTACACCACACAATGGGCCTTGCAGGTAATTTTGCATAAATTTCTTTTAGCTTCTCTGTTATATTGGTTATCTGATTTTATAGCCCTAATATGGAAGGGCCTTGTACTGCTTCCCCTCCTATGAACTCTTGCGGATACCCCGCCATAGCTTCTATCTTCATGGCTTGCTCTAGGGAATCTTGTAAGGTATAAATATTCTATTGTGTTAGTGGAGTTTTTTCAACGGGAGGAGTGCTTTAATAAACCAATCCCGATGGTGGTTTGGGTCAATTGGGTAACTCAACTTCCCAATTTCATCCTTAAACCTTCTCATCAGTTCCCAAGCCATTTCTTCCTCGCACTATTTGATTTTCCACAACTCAGACAACCCTTGCTGATCTATCTGAGGTAATTTAAATGCTTTGACAAATTCGTTCTTTAAATCATCTATCACTGTTTTTGGATGAGCTTCTGACCATTTAGTGAACCAGTGAAGATCTCTCTCTCTTAGAGTAGTCTAGAACTCAATCAAATTAACTACCTCTGGTGTCTGTCGAGTCCTCCATATCACTTCACAGAGATACTAGTGTTGCTCCACATCATCGTCACCCCTCCTGAAGTATTCTGGGTATTGAGTGAAAGATCCCCCCATATTTCCTTGAATGGGTGGTACTAAAATAAAACCTCTACTTCTTGGCTGAGAGATTGTATTACCAGCACTATAGCTATTAGATATATATACTATAGAATTAACACTATTTAACTTGCTAAACTCCCATAACTTAACAAAAATTTTATCAGGTGGCTAATAGAGTACTAGGGGAAGGTTGGTACTAGAGCTACTTGACATTTGGGGAATAGGATTACCTTGTGTTACGGGTGCCGACCTCTCTCGAAATAGTTGCTCCATTGCAACATGCAGTTCCACATTAGATGTTTCCTCAGGGCATGCGTCCTCCACATTGGACTTTTCTCCCTTTTCTCTTCAGGTTGGGCTCCTATACACTTGCCTAACTTCTTGATGGTCCCTCCTATTCTTTGGGATCCCTTCTAACCTTTCCTTTCCTTTGTCATCTACGGTGCCTTTTCCTTGTCCTATCGACTACTCTCTTGCTTCTCAAACTCTTTCATCACCATTTCCCGCCACTTCTCAGCAATTTTCACCCTCTGATGTGCTCTTTGCTCTCTCAATCTACTGGAGGTTCTGACATCCATATCCCTATTCCCCCTTATTACTTACTTGTAGCATCTTTCCCTTAGCTCCTTCCCCCAGTACTAGAGGTTTAAGTCTCCATCTTATAACTTTGAAATGCCATCAAACCCTCGTTCACCATTAAATCTTTGATCCACAACGAGATTTCCTTCAGCAGTTCTCCCTGCAATCTAGATATGAATATGTGTTCAACTTTCATAAAGGATTAGTAACACTCAGCTACAAATTCCAAAATGTATCCTTCCAACGTAGATTGTACCCAAAAATCTACTGCTCGGGTCAAATCGGTATTTAACCGATGGAGTGCTACTAGATCTGTGTGCATCCACTTGCGATAGACTCTACGCGATCCTCCTGGGAGTGACTTGATTTTTAGTCTCCAGAACCAATTATAAATTTCTTAAGGAAACTTTCCACATAAAATTTCGTATAGGTCACTTGCAGATTCAGCAAACATGACCTGATCTTTAACAGTCTTTTCTCTCCATTGTCATAGCTTCGCTTGTTGCGATATGAACTGATCTAAGTGGTTATACCACCTACTTCGTAGTTCCCTCTCAGAAATACACGATGCCATGATCTAAATCCTAAATTAATTTTCAGTTCCCAGCAACGAAACCATTTGTTGGCGAAAAAAGGAGGTCTCTAGGTAAGGCCAAGGTTTAGGATAGAGGCCAACAAGGTTTTCACATTAGTCTAGCACAACGTCGGCATTTTTGCCCTACTATAGAGAGTAGAGCGTCTCACCCGAGGCGTGCCGTGACCTTAGTAATATAGGATACATATCTTATATAAGACAAATACAACCATGAAGTACAATTATGGAAACTTGGAAACAACACACATATCTAGCTGCTCTGTATGAACTATCATTCATCAAAGCATGTTCAAAATGCTAAATTAAAAATTAAAACCGGGTATACATTCTCGGTAAGAAAATGGCTAAAAAATAGCTCATAACATTACACACAACAACAACTAGATTTCATTATCAATAACATAACACCGTACATCTACTCCGCAGATTCTATTACAGTTTGATTCAATACAATAGAGTTCTCACAGAGCTATCTTATGGCTCTGCTCTCTCTATCGACCTTATCCCACACTGACTAACTAACTATTCTACGCTGGATGACTGCCTATTTGTTCTTCCGCCAGCGTGACTATCAGTCTTTGCTCTTTTCCTACTCCGCTGCTTGCCACTTCTTCTTGATTACTAGGAGTTGTGCTAATTGTCCTTGTCTCTAATATATTTCATCTATACTTCTCCCTGTCTACCTTGATTTCACTCTGCCACCTGTTCTCCGCAACTCAAAAATACTTCTTTTACAAAAAAAAGGCCCCAAAAACCTTCAAGGGATTTTATGCTGAAGAGGATATTAGAAGAGAACTAATAACAACCCATAACCCACAATAAAATGGGGTGGATGGAAGGAAAAACAAAACAATAATGGGAGAAACAAGATCCATGTTTCATGATCAAGGGCTACCATGCAACACCGCAGTTTATTTGGACAACAAGCGTACTCATAGAATACTTGGCATCATCACAAACAAAGAAACTTCCTCTTGGAGGAAGCCATATGTGTCTTATTTTCAAATTTTTGGATCTACTGTGTATTGTCATGTCTCCAAGGATAATAGGAAGAAATTGGAGCCTACATTTGAGATGGGGGTATTTGTAGGATACACAAAGACTCCACATAACTATAAGGTTTATTTTCCCTCACTTAGGGTGATAGTAGTGAGGATATGTGTTAAATTTGATGAATATAAGGATATGGGATGCTCTCTAGAGTGAGAGTTGAGTATCGCTCTAGAAGAGGAGCTTCTAGCTCCTAAGGAGGAGCCTCAAATAAAGCTTCATGATGTTTTCGAGTAGCCAAAAGTGGAGGAGGATACAAGTGGCTGAGTGGAGTCACCAACTGAACCAAAATATTCTAGAGAGATGAAGAAGAGAACTAGAGAAGCTGAAAGATTGGCGTAGGATACATGAGAGCATGTGGGGATCCTACATCTTTGCAAAGGAAAAGGAGGTCACCAAATAGGTACACTAGATATATGGCTCTCACGACATAACTCATTGAGCCAGTTCCTCCCTCATTTGTCAAAGAAATTTCTCAACTAGTGTGGGTTGATGTTGTGGTGGAGGAGTATGAATCCATGTAATATTCCTAAATTAGCTTTCAGCTAATTGGAATATTAAAGTTTTTTTATGTCACTTAGATAGGTGAATAAGTGGGTAGGGAGACCCATAAATTTTTTCTGTAGAATAAAACCACTTCTCATGTGAAATTGGATCATCATTTTAGCTTAATAAAGAACCCTAAGGTTTGAACAAGGGCTAGAGCATGTGGACTAGGTCAATGTTGAAAAAATCAACAACGCTATTGTGGAGATGATGGAGGATTAATGGAGGACAACAAAGTCATTTAGCAGGAGTGTTTGCATGAGAGTAGCTCCTTTAATGAGTGGGACCCAGGGTGACGAAGCTCACCAAGCATAAAATGAAGAGGATGGAAGAATTAGAAGAAATGGATTTGTATTATTGGTTTTGATATTTTTACATATGGATTTTTCATGTGACATATCTATGCATGCTTTAGTTGTTTAGCAGTGTTTGTTGTGTTGTTTAGCACAAGGGTGTTTCCGAGTGAAAATCCCACCCTCATCCTCGGGGGACTTAGAGTGCCTACTCAGGAGAGGTTATCTTGAGTTGCATTACCACTATCTGGAATTTGGCCAAGCTTCAATCTCATATACAATGTTGTTTCTGTTCGGAGTTGTGTCATGTTGCAAGGTTGTAGCAGTGGAGGGTTGTAGAACCCCATTTCTTAGCTAGTTTTCCATTAGAGGGATCATCCTTTCATCTGGGAAGCTTGTGAGGAAGTTCTCAGGGCCTCATTTCATTATTTTGCAGGAGGCCAAGTAGTTATCATTAGCTACAACATAGTTTCACTCAAGGACTACGTTATTTTAGAGAGAAGCTGCAGCAGTGGGTTTATTGCCCTAGTTGGAGGAGTTGTGTTTACTTTGAAGGTATCAACCCTTAATTTAGGATATCTATTGGAGGAGGATTAGCCAGTGCATATTTTATATCATCCACCTCCTATCATTGATTTAGTTACAGTGGTTATTCAGCCCTAGGGCCAAATATACTATTTTGTATAGTGTGTATTTCCAAAAACCTTTTCTGGCTTGTCTTGGAAATCCAATCTGGAGCGTAAATCTCTAGTCCCAAATCTTTTGGAGAATTTTCTCAGCAGCAATATATTTTTATATATTTCAGCTGTTACTCTCTCATAGATAGCACAGTTTTGACATTCCATCTTATATTTTACTAGCAACATTTCATATTTAGGTTTATGCTTGGATGGGAGGCTTGTTAGCCCAATCTTGAGTGAGATTTTCCTCAAGATATTGTACCTATTTTTCTTTTATAATTATAATGTAATGGATCTATGGTTTTCTTATGTCTTGATATATTTATATTTCTGCATAATTCCATTTTTATGTGCCATTTTGCTGCTCTCCCAATTTTGGGATATTATAGTGCTATGAGAGCATAATCTTGGCACAACCTGTGTACTTCAGCCATTATGACATCTAAGGAGGTTTCTCATAGAAGGGAGAAGATCTGCAGAAGAGATGAAGGCAAGACTCCACTATCAGGAGAAATGAAAGGGAAGGAGTTCTCAAGAATTATTCTTCAAACTATGCATGTCATTAATAGAGACACCAAAGAGATGTGGATGGAGAGATATAGAGATTCTACAAGAGGGCTTGTACATAAAGAAAGCTCCAATTTTTCACATTATGAGTGTGAGAATTCAGCTACACCATTAGATCTACAATGTGGTACCATGCCTACATTCTTAGCAAGAGAAGAAGAGGAGAGAGATACACCAAAGGAGGATACTCTTGGTGACTATCTCAAAGAATATGAATCTCAATCTAGAAGATTCAAGGAACATCTAAACTTCTAAGGGTTTTGTCAAATCAAAGAAAATAGAAGACCCAGTAACCATAATAGAAGAAGAGGGTGCATGCAGCACACTTTGGGTGGATTATTTCTACCTACTTTTGATGGGTCACCCAAGTGCACGACTAAGGCTTGGGTAAAGAAGCTAGACACATATTTTTAGTTGCATCAAGTTTTAGAAGAGGAGGCCATTAGAGTAGAAGTACTGCATCTTTAAGGTAAGGCTTATGCTTCATGGTTTTATGAATCTTCTTCATTGAATAATGCAAAAATATCTACTTATGAAAAGTTCACTACAAGGTTAGTGAAAATATTTTATCAAAAAAATTTTGAAACTTCCTTGGGTGAGCTAGCCAAACCCAAGAAACAGAACCTTTGCATGAGTTGGAAGGATCCATAAAACCAACTCCATTTCAGAACATTGTTGAGGGGGTTAATATTTGCACGAGGCTTTGAAAAGGGAAAAAGCCCCACTTCAACAAGAAATTTCTTCTCAAGAATAATACATGAGGATTCCTCCTTCAAGAGGGAATCAAGATAAAGGATCTCTTAATGATGAAGTGTTATCCCATAATGAGGAGAAGGAAAAGGAAGAGTTGGAAAGGGCCTCCAGCACTGTAAAAGAATGAGGATATCCACCACCATTTGGAGATGGAGATGAAGCAATTGCTTCAACTAGAGGGGTTCTTGTATCTTTGCAAGAAATTCCAATGGATCTCACATATGAAGATTACGAGTAGCATGTGTCTATGTTAATAGGGAATGAGACAAAACAATGGAGGAAGTGTGTTCCAACATTGACCAAAATTTTTGGGACATACACTATGATAGATCACTTCTTTGTGATTAATACTCTTAACACCAATATGAAATTGGGTGTGCATGGGTTGGGGAGGAGATAGCACAATTCATAGAAGCTTTGATGGGTTCAAAGGAACGATGAGAAATTTTCTGATATCGACATTGCCATCTCCCACTGAGCTATTTGCACTGAAAGATGATGATTTATAAATATATGATGGCACAAGAATGGTGTCAAGGGGCTACTCCATAGCCTTGGGTAGCGAATGATACTTCCACAGATGAGGAATATTTCTAAATATGACAAGAGGTTATTGACACTCTTGCATGCATTGGGCAAACCATGGAAGTTTTGGATGGGCAATACCTTCCAAGAGGAGGTTGACCTCCATGTACTTAAATCTTGTCTTGGGAAAGATCAGCTACAAGGGAGGCACCAAAAGTGGGGAAGTAGTACTCCAACATGTGACTTTGACATTGAGCATGTCAAAGAGGAGAGCTATGATGTGACAGGTGCTTCATTTAAAATTTCAACATCACTGTCATTGTTGGGAAGTATAGATCCATATTGGGAGTCCAAATTATTAGTGGAGTATTCCAAGAAACTCTTCACATGTAAGGTTCTTTATGGGAAAGTGACAGATATGAGATATAGAGTGGTTGATGGAGTCATTTATTTCCATGATCAAATCTACTTGACTAAATACTCAAAGCTCAAGAAGGAGAAGGAGATTCTACTTGCAACATATGAGGCACTATTTTCAGGGCATGTAGATTTCATTGAGTCCTATTACACCATCATGGAGGGATTCTATTGGGAGAATCTCGAAGAATATGTGCACCAACATATCAAGAGATATGTAGCTTGTTTGATGTATGATGAGGAAAGCAACCACCTTGCATGGTTGTTTCAGTTACTTCCCCTTTTGATGAAGAGATGGGAAGGTTCATCTATGGACCTCTTCACCAAATTGACTACAATATATGGTAAGGATTATGTCTTGATGCTTATTGAGAACTAAATATGTATGATCATTCCTTTTCCATACATTTGCAACATATTTCTCCACAAGAGAGGAAGACTCTCTTTGGATTTCATGGTCCTTTTGGGACCACATTCAGTGATGGAATTGACCACTTTCTAGAGGACTTTGGGAAAGAATTTTTTTTCTTGCCTCATATTCATCCAAAACCTAATGTCCTATACTATTTTTAAGATTTTGATAAGATTATGGTAGCAATCAAGTGGTTGGATGGTGTAATATTCCTAAATTAGCACACAACTAATTAGAATATTAAATTTTGATTTTGCTCTTAGATAGAGGAATAAGAGGGTATGGAGACCCATAAATATCCTTAGTAGGAATAAAAGACACTCCTAGTATGAATGGAGGTCATATAAAAGCTGGATTGAAGACCCTTGGGTGTGAAAAGGGGTTGGAGCATGTTGAATATGTCAACTTTGACCAAATCAAACAACGTTGTTATGGAGGAGTGGCATTAATGGTGGGACAACACAGTTTTGGAGTGAGATTGATCATGTGATGATGGAAACAGAAGGCTCACGTTTTTTATAAGGAAGAGGATGGCAACCATATGGGGTTATGTTATGATTATTATTTTGATATGTCTATTTAGATTTTGTTGCTCTCTCCAACTATTTAGCTAAGATTGCAGTGATGTTTAGCACAGGGTGTTCCCTAGCGGGAATCGCAACTCTTTCCTTGAGAGGCCTCTTGGGAGATCATTAATCTATCATTTACACACATTCAAAATTCTGGCCAAGCTTCAGTATTCATCTACAACATAGCTTCTATTCAAATTTGTGTTGTATTGCAAGGTGTTGCAGTGGAGGGTTGTGAAACCCACTTTCTGAGCTAGTTTTTCATAGGAGGAAGGATTCCTTCCCTTGGGAGATTAGAAAGGAGGGTTCTTGAGCACATTTCAGATCTTTGGCACCAGGCCAACCTATCCCCATCATTCACAACGCAGTTTTAGCTAGGAATTGCATTATTTTGGAGGGAAATTTGAAAGGAGGATGTATTGGCTCTTTTAGAGCATTTTCCTGTAAGTGAAGGGTTCAACCTTTCATTGGAGGAGTGCCTTGAGGAGATATACATCAGATCCATATTATTTCATCCTTATATTTTATGAGCTTTAGTTTGCAGTGACTCTTCAGTCCTAGGGTTTTAGATCATCATTTGTATTTGGGTGTATTTCCAGAAACCCTTCCCAGGGTCTCTTGGAAAGGTGACTAGGAGGCTAGATCTTCACTCCTAGAATTATTTGAGCTATATAATAGAAATATATACATTTATCTATCTTTATACATCATTTTATGCCCTAAAACTACACTATCTTAGCTCAAGGCATTTGTATGGC
Organism: Pinus albicaulis; assembly: GCA_034641835.2. Taxonomy (NCBI): domain Eukaryota; kingdom Viridiplantae; phylum Streptophyta; class Pinopsida; order Pinales; family Pinaceae; genus Pinus; species Pinus albicaulis. The sequence goes on along the minus strand of MU968411.1, from coordinate 61,604,848 downwards.
AGTTTTTTCTCATGTGATGGCATCTTTTTCTTGTAGAGGCTTGTTTTGTATTGCTTGAGTGACAAGATCCTCAAGATCTTGTGCCTATTATTTGATGATATGTTTAATATGATGGCTGTAAATTTGTCTCATTTCATGGTGTGTTGATTTATTCACTTTTCTTTCCATTATTGTGTTCATGTATTGTTGCTTCCCCATTTGGAAATATTACAGTGGTATCAGAGCATAATCCTAGCTCAGCCTGTGGATCTCAGCCATTATGCTATCATGAGAATAAGAAGAAGGAGAAAGAGATCAGAATGATGGAAGGAATGAGTTTTATCTCATATCTTTTCAGATCTAAGAGGGACTTCACCAAGGAGTTCAAGCAAAGAAAAATGGATAAAGGCAATGAAATCACATTAGGGTTTCAAGATGAGGAAGGTCTATGTACTTCCTATCAACAAAAAGAAGATCCGGTATTGCATAGAACTCCAAGGAACATGCTATGCAATTTTATTTTGAAAACAAGAGGAATGGAGATGAAGGACACTTAGATCATGAGATTCTGAGTGAGTATCTTGCATAATATAAGTCTCAACCTAGTGCTTTCAAGGAGAATCTAACTCTCCTAGAGTTCATTCAACTCAAAGAAGAAAGGAGACCTTGTAGCAATAGAAGAATAAAGGGAAATAGATTTTTATTTTCTACCTTTTATGGGTCATCCTCATGCAAAAAAAGAGCTTGGGGAATGAGGTTGGATGCATTTTTCTTACTACATCCAGTAGTAGAGAAAGAATTTGTTGAGATTGCAGCACTGCACCTTGAGGGTGAAGCAACATTTGGTGGTTCAGCCATTTGAGTCATGCAAAAGTGACTGCATATGCAGATTTTACTTAAAGGTTGATCAAGAAGTTTGACAATAAGAAATCAGAGGGGAAGAGGCCTTTACCACCACTTGTTATAGGAACACTTGCATCAGGGGAAAGAACACTTGCACCTTTGTAAGGTGGTCTTGATCTCTTGATAGTTAGAGTCCCATGAACTATTCTGGAGATGCATGAGGAGGAGGAGACTTGTACCAGCGCTGATGCAACCATAGAAGAGAAACCATCATCATTAGTAGTTGGGAAAGCCGTCACACCAGAAGGAGGAACCTTTGTAGCAGTACAAGATGTTCCCAAGATTTACCAAGGTATGCACATGTTTCCACTTTCCATTATTTCAGCACATCATATGGAGGATTATGGGAATGTACTACTTCATGACCTAGGGTCAAAGTAAATTTCTGATTGGAGCAGAAAACTATCATTGCACTAAGTATCCTTGATTTGTTGAAGGAGGAGATATACAATCATCCTAGTGTATCATTGTTGAGTTGTACACAACTCTTGGGGTTGGAGTGTAGATTCTTGGAGGATGGGATGAGTACTATCCTGAACCATGCCATACATAACTATGTGTTCAGCATTGAGCATGATCTTAAGACATCAGATGCACCATTATGAAGATCAAAAACGCTTTCCTTGAGTAGTAGTGATGATTTGGGGGCCCAACCATTAGTGGAGCATTCCAATGACCTTTCTACATGTATAACAGAGGATAGGCAGATGGTTGATGGAGGGAATCTTATGAGGGATGGAATCTTCCATTATTATGATGGACACTTCCTGATGAGCACTTCACATTTTGATGATAATTTTTTTCCTACCACTTATTTCGATCCTTATGGGGTCAACATGGTCATTGATGAGTGGTCATCATTTGGAGATCTCCAGGAGATTGCATTTCAACATTCCATGAAATGCAAAGATAGAAATATGATTTGGGAGGATGGTATTATCCATTGGAGGGATACCTATTTTGAGCATAATGTTAGACACTCACCATTGGTTGGATGGGTTATGTTGATGAGCAAGAGGTTGGAATACCACTTGCAGATTTATGACATTGGGCAGCAGGAGGAAAGACTGCGTTGGTTACTCTTGAAAGAGTTTGGTCATCATATGCCACCTTCTATTTCAAAGAGTAGGTTGGTGGATGTAACTTGGCATGACACTTGCATCATATGGAAGCAAGGAGTTTGGGTATATTGGAGTGATGTGACATTTTTCATGTCAACCAGCATGTTGTTGCTCCATAGTTTATATGGTGATGGTGTGGGTAGGCAACAAGAGTTGTTGTTGCTTTGGTTGTTCTTGGGGGGATATGGACTGATTTCCTTCCATAATTTGCATAATGTTGTAGGAGTAGGTGATGGCACTATCATGGTGCAAAGGGGCTACTCTTTAGACTTGGAGGATCAGGAGGTACCTCTACTTTAGAAGGAATCCCCCATATATAACAGCATTATGATTGATGGCTTTGACATGTGGTATGTCAAAGAATGGAACTATGAGATGACAAGAGCCTTATTACAAAGGCCAACAACGCTGTCACTTTGGAGCTTGGGTTTGTTGATGGAGTGTCCCCAGGATCACTTCACATATGATGCACTTGATGGGCAAGTAGGAGATGAGAGTGATGGAGTAGTAGATGGAGACATCTATTACCATGATATGATCTTATTGACTTGGATTTTCAAGCATAAGAAGAAATATCTACATGCATAACATAGTTCATTCCTCTTCATGGGAGTATATCATACCACTATGGAGGGCTCAGTCATGGATCTTATTATCATCTTAAGGTCAGTACATGGTAATAATTGTGTTTTCGCACTTATTGATTGGCATTAACTTACAATTCATATTCAGTGCATTTCTCCACAAGAGGGCAAGCCTCTATTTGGGCTTCATAGTCATTTTGTGTAATATCCCAAAATAGGGAAAATCTACAACAATGAGAATATCTTAAGATATTCTAAAGTTGGAGCTACAGAAATACATGAGCATGAATACAGTACTGCATAAAATTATCTCATAAAATGTGTCTTAGACACCCTCTCATCATATTATGAACATATCAGCAAAAGTATGCCTTTACACATTGTCTCCTAGTGGGGAAAAGCAGAAAAATGGACCCTAAAAACATTATTCCTAGGTAAATGTGTGATAACAAGGGGAAATAATGGTTTTATACCTTAGCATATATATTGAGGACCTTACATACAAAAGGGGATAAAAAATAAATCCCTTTTGATATGCTAAACAGGTCTCTTGGCCTTACAATGCCTTAAAAACACCCAAATCCCATGACTTTGATTATGTAGAAAATACTGAAGCATGTACAACGTTATCTCATGAGGGTTTCTACAAAATTTTAATAGAAAAACATATATATAGAGATTTATGGCGCAATATGCTAAGAAAAAAGAGATCTGGCCTCCTTATTGCATTACAAAGATAACCCGACAAGGGTTTCTTGAGACACATGTACAAAAAGAGCAGACCTGATTTATTCAGCTCAAAAATAATGCAATATCACTGCAAAATTACATTAATGTGGCTGAATAATACAAATATGGATAAATATCCCTTCCTCTAGCTTTCAGGGAGAAGGGTTGGCCCTTTCCCTAGGAAGCTAGCTCCAATACAAGGGTAAAAACCCTGCTGCAACAACTCTCTGGAAAATGATGCAGTTCCTGCAAGGGACTATGCTGTAGGAGAGAAAAGGTGCTTTGGCCAAGTGCCAAGATATGAAATGAGCTCAGAAATCTCCTTTTCTGATCTCTCAAGATAAGGAAGGCACCCTTTACTGAGAAACAGACCCGCGAGTGGAATGATCAAACTTCCACCGCAACACCCTGCAAAACAGAATTATGCTGCTACAGACACAGCATTACGCTGCTTCAGAAATAATGTTGTGACTGAATATTGCTGCTTTGCCTCAAGCCTGGATGTGGAAAAAATCAGTACAATACTCTCCCAAGAGGCCTCTCAAGGGAATAGGTGGGATTCCCGCTCGGGAACACCCTGTGCTAAACAGAACTACAAACCTGTTAAACAGCAAGAGGAAGCCAAAATTCTAAGCAGAAAAAATAATAATATATCATAACATGAATAAAAAAGGCTTCCACCCTCTCCATATATAGCAAGTGAACCTCTCCTCATTGGGTCCCATCCACCTTTTTCTCCAAGCTCATGCAAGTTGTCCTCCAAGAAATCTGCGTTGTTCATCAAGGAGATGCAATGTATCTAGATAGCATATGTTGACTTGGTCAAAGATGACTGAATCAAAATTATATCTTCCTTGTTCACACCTAAATGTGCTCCTTCCAGCTACTTATTCTTCCTCTTTTCACATGAGGAATGTTATTCTTTCTGTCAATGGGCCTTCCTACCCATTTATTCATTTATCTAAAGATAAAACCAACTATAATATTCCATTTAGATGAGGTCTAAATTTTGGGAATATTACAATCCTCCCCCTTCAAAATGTTTCTTGTCCTCAAGAAACTGCAAAGGTAGAGAAAAATTCATCCCTCCCTCTTCTTGTGGCCTCCTCATCAATAGATCCCACCATAACTCAACAACAAATCTGTCCTCCAATGATTCCTCCCAAGTGTGTAAAACATGATAAAGTGGAAGGTGCAAGTGGAAATCTCCTTGTTGTCCAATGGCCTCCTCAAGGTAGGAGTGATGAACCTCATGGGAAATCTTATTCCCAGTGAGTGATTCCATCACCCATGCTATCATCCAAATGAAATGAGCCATTCTAGGTAGCTCATCAAAACAATCATCAACCCCCTGTTTGTGCAATGTAATGGGGCTGCATGGAGAGATTAGTTTTCCTTCCTTCACATGTTTTTCTCTCCATTTATGATAAGTGTGGGGATGTTTATGTCTTTGGGCTGAAACAATATGGGCTCCAAAAATGGCCCAAGCTACCCTACGAATAATTCAGCCATGAAGTGCCTCCTCCAAGCACTCAAGTTATTCAAATGGCTCACTCCATATGAAGAAAAGAGTTGTGATGTGGCAATCATGGTTTTCCCATTGCTCCTCCTGAAACATACAACATGAATAGTAGGGAGAGCCATACTCCCAATGGGCATCTCCATCTCATATCCCACTTTCCAAACAAAGCTCCCCATGAACATAGAGATATCGACAATACATGGAAGAAAAAACCAATAGAAAAAAGTTGTCATATGACAACTGGAAAGTGGATCAAGGTCCCACATAAGGAACCAGCACAGTGCATCCTTTGCCTACATCAAATAAAACAAAAACAAGTGCTCTCCCAGCCACTTGTTTTCTACCACAATAATTTTACGAGATATAAACATGAAAGTACAAAGTGGTGTCAATGGTGCACACCAAAAATCATGTGGCTCCCCCCAAAAACCACCAATGAGATAGCCAATATCAATGCTACAAATGTCTTCAAGTACATCATTATACAATATAAAAGAAGGAATAATCCACCTTGGTACAATATGCTACTCATATAAAGAAAAGAAGTAAAAAACATAAAGTGAAATTGTACATTCTCCATAATGTACTTGAGATCTTGAGCTGAAATGGCTCAACTGGAAATTCTCCCTCACTTCCAAAGAGTAGGGAAATGGATGTGACATTATCTCTATCACCATCTGGGCTATGCATCTCTCCATATGCTGAAATATATCATGCTGGATGCCCTCCCAAATGAACTCCTCCATCAAATAAAAATATTCATGAAAGGGCATAGAAAAGAAGTCCTTATGTGCTGCATGTAGCATCTTCTCCTTAAGACTAGAAGATCTAGTCAAGAAGACTCTTCCATAAGAATAGATGACCATATCATCCACCATGTATCTATCATCTCCATCCAAGTCATCAAGAATCATGCAAGCACCAAGATCCTTGGAGTACTCTACCAAGAGTTGAGATCTCCAATATGGATCAATCTTCCCAAGAGACAGCGCTGGTGATCTGGCATGTGAAGCTCTCCTCATGCTGTTGCCTGCTACTTTGACATCCCCCATGCCAAAGTATTCCTCCAAACCTTTCACCTCTCCAAATTCCAAGGGTGGTGAATCCAAAGACAAGATTTCTTTCATCAATCCTAGATCTGGTGTCCTCCCAGGTGGGATGCCTCCATGTAATGAGACATCAATGTCAAGAGTAGACTGTTGGAACACCTAATCCTCTATGGGTAGGTGTGGAATGCGAAAAGTCACAATGGAGTCCAAGTGACCTTGGAATGTGAAACCAAGAGTCACACCATTGTACTATAAATGTACATCATGTATAATGGAAAAAATAAGAAAGCCTTACGCTTATCCTTCATTGTGTGTTGAGTCTCTTGTGTGTGTGTGTGTGTGTTTATCTTCCTCATACACCATGTGTGTGTTTAACATGGTGTTTAACATAGACTGTACATATGGTTGGGAAACCTTGCCCTTGCCTTCACAGCGCTGAATAGTCTACCTCCCCCTTGCATTATCTCTCTGAAATAGAGAAAGGTGTATGCCTCTCATCAAGTGATTCTACTTTTCCTTCCTACCTTATCCTTCCATCTGCAATGATTCACAATCATGCTGCTCATTGATTGTGCTTTGACCTCCATGTATGAGATCTCGGGGAACTTCTTTCAAGGATACAAGAATCGCTCCTGTTGGAGCATGTGCTCCTCCTTCCTATGCATGAGGTATTGGATGTGCTCTAGATGTGATAGCGTTGTTGCCCTCATCTTCATAAATGTGTATGGGAAATCCTCCAATAATTGGATTCTCTTGTGAGAAATAGATCCCCATGTCCTCTTTTTTAGGAATATGAGATGGAGGTTCCTGCAACAAATCACTAAGAGTTTTCCTCTTAGGAATTCTCCCTCCTTTCATCCATATCATGATAGATATATGCATTTGAATGTACTTTGCATCATGGAGTGTAGCTGCATGCTCACACTCACCATGTGAAAATCTAGATCTAGCTCTAGATCCAAACTCTTATGGAGATCCCATCTCCATCCTTATTTTTTTCAGATCTTCTGAAAAGTTTTGTATAGATCTTGGAAGTAGCTTTGTAAGCCTATCTACCTTCTTTTATTTTCTATACATATCCCCTTCTGTTGATGGCATAATGGCTGAAATCCATAGGTTGTGCCAAGAAATATGCTTTGATACCACTGTAATATCCAAAAATAGGGAAAATCTACAACAATGAGAATATCTTAAGATATTCTAAAGTTGGAGCTACAACAATACATGAGCATGAATAAAATACTACAGAAATTATCTCATAAAATGTGTCTTAGACACCCTCTCATTAGATTATGAACATATAAGCAAAATTATGCCTTTATACATTGTCTCCTAGTGGGGAAAAGCAGCAAAATAGAACCTAAAAACGTTATTCCTAGGTGACTACGTGATAACAAAGGGAAATAATGGTTTGATCCCTTAGCATATATATTTAGGACCTTATATAAAAAATGGGATCATAAAGAAATCCCTTTTGATATGTTAAACATGTCTCCCGACCTTACAATGCCTTAAAAACACCCAAATCCCATGACTTTGATTATGCAGAAAATACTGAAGCATGTACAACGTTATCTCATGAGGGTTTATACAAAATTTCAATATAAAAACATATATCTGGAGATTGATGGCACAATATGCTAAAAAAAAAAAGATTTGGCCTCCTTATTGCATTATAGAGATAACCTGGCAACGGTTTCTTGAGACACATGTACAAAAAGAGAAGATATAATTTATTCAGCCCAGAAATAACACAGTATCACTGCAACATGACATGAATGTGTCTAAATAATACAAATAGGGATAAATACCCCTTCCTCTAGATTTCCGGGAGAAGGGTTGGCCCTTTCCCTAGGAAACTAGCTCCAAAACAAGGGTAAAAACCTTGCTGCAACAACTCTCTGGAAAATGACGCAGTTCCTGCAAGGGAATGTGTTATAGGAGAGCAGAGGTGCTTTGGCCAAGTGCCAAGATATGAAATGATCTCAGAAATCTCCTTTTCTAATCTATCAAGAGAAGGAAGGCACCCTCTAATGAGAAACAAACCCAGGAGTGGAATGATCAATCTTCCACTGCAACACCTTGCAACACAGCATTACACTGCTATAGAAATAATGTTGTGAATAAATATTTCTGCTTGGCCTCAAGCTTGGATGTGGAACAAAAAATTACAATACTCTCCCAAGAGGCCTCTCAAGGGAAGAGGTGGGATTCTTGCTCGGGAACACCCTGTGCTAAACAACACTACAACCCTGCTAAACAGCGAGAGGAAGCCAAAATTCTAAGCAGACCAAATAATAATATATAATAACATGAATAACAAAGGCTTCCACCCTCTCCATATATAACAATTGAACCTCTCCTCATTGGGTCCCATCCACCTTTTCCTCTAAGCTCATGCAAGTTGTCCTCCACCAAATATGCACTGTTCATCAAGGAGATGCAATGTATCTAGACAACATATGTTGACTTGGTCAAAGATGACTGAATCAACATGATATCTTCCTTGTTCACACCTAAATGTGCTCCTTCCAGCTGCTTATTATTCCTCTTTTCACATGAGGAATTTTATTCTTTCTATCAATGGGCCTCCCTACCCATTTATTCATTTATCTAAAGATAAAAACAACTATAATATTCCATTTAGATGAGGTCTAAATTTTGGGAATATTACATTTTGAGACCAACATTTATGAGGGATAAAGTCATTTCCTGTATGGTCTTGGGAAAATTTTGTACTTTTTCCTCTATGTTGAGTTGATATACAGTTCCATTTACTATTCACTAGTAAGTGTGATGACATGCACAACTAGCAATTAGTTGGGAGACAACTTGCCACATCATATTCTGAAAATGGAGTTGGTAAAACTCCATTGTGACTACATGGGAGATTTTTGGTATTTTCCAACACTATGTAAAACCTTCAGTGCCTCTCTCATTTGGATTCCCTATGATGATAATGTCATATTAATATTATATGGGATAATTTGGGCAAGAACCAAAGAGTGGGTTTTTGAGGATCCAATTGGGTCTTTGAAGGCATCATTATTACAACGCAAATTCAACAACAAATCTACACTTATCATAAGTGGAGGGAGAGACAACATGGGATGGACAATTTGATCCATCATGTTCATCTATGTAGCCCACCTTGTTTGCAGAAGCCTAAGGTGGAGAAGATGTTTCATGAGTTGCCATGTTGGAGGGTGACTCACTTTTTCTGGATGATAGCTTGGGGATGGAGGCTACACATGGGAATGATAGTTCCCAATATATTCCAGATTCCATGCCTCAAGAAGGCCTCTAGACCACACATAGTTTCTTCCATGGATATTCTACTTGTTCATGATGAGAGCCATTTGGAATTTTCACCAAAGGCATACTTATATACTCGGGAGGAGCAACTTGGAGAGTTATTGATGAGAAAACATCTTGTTCACTGGAGGAGCTTATCACATGGAGGTTCTACAGGAGGAAGAGGAGAGGCTCTTCAGCTATATCCTTACAGTTGCTTGAGGACAAGCAACATTTGGTAGGAGAGGACTGTAATATTCCTAAATTAGCACACAGCTAATTGGAATATTAAATTTTGATTTGCTCTTTGATAGAGGAATAAGAGTGTATGGAGACCCATAAATATCCTTAGTAGGAATGAAAGACACTCCTAGTATGAATGGAGGTCATCCAAAAGCTATATTGAAGACCCTTAGGTGTGAAAAGGGGCTGGACATGTTGAATAGGTCAACTTTGACCAAATTAAACAACACTGTTATGGAGGAGTGGCATTAATGATGGGACAGTGTAGTTTTGGAGGGATATTGATCACATGATGATGGAAAGCCTAATGAGTGGGACCCAAGGTCAGAAGGCTCACATTTTTTATACGGAAGAGGATGGAAGCCATATGGGGTTATGTTATGATTATTATTTTGATATGTCTGTTTAGACTTTGTTGTTCTCTTCAGTTGTTTAGCTAAGATTGCAGTGCTGTTTAGCACAGGGTGTTATCGAGCAGGAATCCCACCTATTTCCTTCAGAGGCCTCTTGGGAGAGAATTAATCTATCATTTCCACACATCTGACATTCTGGAAAAGCTTCAGTCTTCAGCTACAACACAGTTTCTATTCAGATTTGTGTTGTATTGTAGGGTGTTGCAGTGGAGGGTTGAGAAACCCACTTTCTGAGCTAGTTTTTCATATGAAGAAGGATTCCTTCTCTTGGGAGATCAACGAGGAGGGTTCTTGAGCACATTTCAGTTATTTGGCACCAGGCCAACCTATCCCCATCATTCAAAACACATTTTTAGCTGGGAATTGTGTTATTTTGGAGGGAAGTTTCAGAGGAGGATCTATTGGCTCTTTTAGAGCGTTTTCCTGTAGGTGAAGGGTTCAGCCTTTTATTGGAGGAGTCCCTTGAGGATATATACATAAGATCCATATTATTTCAGCCTTCTATTTTATGAGCTTCAGTTTGTAGTGACTCTTCAGTCCTAGGGTTTTAGATCACCATTTGTATTTCGGTGCATTTCTAGAAACCCTTCTCGAGTTCTCTTGGAAAGGTGACTAGGAGGCTAGATCTTCACTACTAGAATTATTTGAGCTATATAACAAAAATATCTACATTGATATATATTTATACAGTATTTTATGCCCTAAAAATCGCTGTCTTAGCTCATGGAATTTGTATGGTAGCTGTTTCTCAAGTGATGGCATATTTTTCTTGTAGAGGCTTGTTTTGTATTGCTTGAGTGGCTATATCCTCAAGATATTGTGCCTATTATTTGCTGATATGTTTAATAAGATGGGTGTACATTTGTCTCATATCATGGTGTGTTGATTTATTCACTGTTATTTCCATTATTGTATTAATGTATTGTTGCTTCCCCATTTGGGAATATTATAGATGGCCACTTATCATATCATGTTTTGAGATAGCTAGAAGCAGAACAACGTTGGTCTCACTTGAGAGACTATTTTCACAATCCAGTATGTCATATGACACTTAATCCATTATTATTTTGGAGCCCTTATGCTGATGACATTCTATTCACTATATGTGGGATGGATTGGGCCAGAGAGGCTCCTAGAACCAAGGAGTGGGATCATGAGATTCCAAGTACATTTTGGCTTCCTGAGAACTATATCATTGCAGTCCAAGATCATCAACTCCATATTTATCATAAATGGAGAGAGAGACAGCATGAGTTGAACAACTTAATCTCCGATTTTTAGCCATGCAGCCCCTATACATTGTAGAAATAGGGGATTGGTGATTGTTTCTATGAGATACCAAGGAATGCTCATTTTGTTTGGATGATAGCTTGGAGATTGGAGTTTCTCATTGGGATTGATGCACCCAACATTTACCATCTCTCATGCCTTGAGGAGGCCAATGGAAAACATATAACTATTTCCATATATCTCCCACTACTTCATGATAAGAGCTATTTGGTTTATCTACCAAAGGCTAACTTGTATACTTGGGAGGAGACATATCCATTGGATTTTTGTAGTACCCTTGTAGTTACTTGAGGACAAGAAACATTTTGGAGGGGAGGACTGTAATATTCCTAAATTAACTTGTAGCTAATTAGAATATTAATTTTTTTTTATGTCACTTAGATAGGTGAATAAGTGGGTAGGGAGACCCATAAATATCCTTATGAAGAATAAAACCACTTCTCATGTTAAAGTGGATCATTATTTCAGCTTAATAAATCATCCTAAGGTGTGAACAGGGGATAGAGCATGTGGACTAGGTCAATGTTGACCAAATCAATAGCGCTGTTGTGGAGATGATGGAGGATTAATGGAGGATAGCGCAGTCATTTAGGGGGAGTGTTTGCATGAGAGTAGCTCCTTTAATGAGTGGGAACAAGGGTGAGGAAGCTCACCAAGCATAAAAGGAAGAGGATGAAATCATTAGAGGACATGGATTTGTATTATTAATTTTGATATTTTTAGATCTATATTTTTCATGTGGCATAGTTATGCATACTTTTTCTATTTAGAAGGGTTTTCTGTGTTGTTTAGCACAAGGGTGTTTTCGAGTGGAATACCACCCTCATCCTCGGGGGAATTCGAGTGCCTACTCAAGAGAGGTTATCTTGAGCTACATTACCACTATCTGTTATTTTTCCAAGCTTAAGTCTCATATACAATGCAATTTTTGTTCAGAGTTGTGCTGTGTTGCAGGGCTGTAGCAGTGGAGGGTTGTAGAACCCCATTTCTGAGCTATTTTTCCATTTGAGGGATCATCCTTTCATCCAGGAAGATTTTGAGGAAGTTCTAAGGGCTTCATTTCATTATTTTCTAGGAGGCCAACTAGCCATCATTAGCTACAACATATTTTCCCTCAAGGTCTACGTTATTTTAGAGAGCAACTGCAGCAGTGGGATTATTGCCCTAGTTAGGGGAGTTGTGTTTCCTTTGAGGGGATCAGCCCTTAATTTAGGATATATATTAGAGGAGGATCAGCCAGTGCATATTTCAGATCAGCCACCTCCTATAAGTGATTCATTTGCAGTGGTTATTCATCCCTAGGGCCAAATCTTCTATTTTATATACTATGTATTTCTGGAAACCTTTTATGGGTTGTCCTGGAAATCAAATTTGGAGCATAGATCTCTAGTCCCGACACTTTTGGAGAATTGTATCAGCAGAAATATATTTTTCAATCTTTCAGCTGCTACTCTCTCATAGACAGTGCAATTTTGACATTCCAACTTGTATTGTATCAGCAACATTTCAGATTTAGGTGTATGCTTTCATGGGAGGCTTGTTAGCCCAAGCTTGAGTGAGCTTTTCCTCAAGATATTGTACCTATTTTGCTGTTATAATCATAATGGAATAGATATATGGTTTTCTTATGTCTTGATCTATATATATTTCTACATAATTCTAGCTTTATGTGCTATATTGCTGCTCTCCCAATTTTGGGATATTACAATCCATCATGATGAAAAATGTATGGGAGGTGGTGCTGAGACTAGAGAACAAGTCAGTGGTTGTTTCTAGAAGGATCAACAAATTATAGCATGAAATTTATGGGAGCGTCAAGAAGTAAAAGGCCATATTTGTGGCCAAAGGCTTCTCTCATGTAGAGGGAGTGGGTTATGAGGAAAAATTTCCCCAGTGGAAAGACATTCCTCGATCAGAACCATTCTAGAATTATCTACGTAGATGGGGTGGAAGATCCATCAAATGGATGTGAAGAACATCTTCCTCAATCATGTTATTGAGGAAGAAATTTTCATAGAGAATCCAATGGGGTTTGAGACTTAGGATAGGGAGACACATGTGTGTAGACTCAGGAGAGCCCAATATAGTCTCAAGAAGGTGCCCCAAACATTTTACACTCAGATTGGAACATATCTCAGTGGATTAAGCATCACCAAAAGTGAAGTATATGTCAATCTATATCACATTGTGGTAGATTCCAAGTTTCTTATCTTGGTATTGTATGTTGATGACTTGATACTTACAGGGAATAAGAAGTCGATGCACTCTTACAAGCAAGACCTTACAAGAGAGCTTGAGATGAAATACATGGGCTTGATGCATTACTTCTTTGGGTTGGAAGTATGGCAGGGTTATGGAAAGTTATTTGTGAGTTAGGGGATGTATTCCTTTGGAATAATTTAAATATTTTACATGGATAACTGCAAGCATATGGACACACTTCTACCTACAAAATAGAGGAATCAAGATGCCTCTTCAAGAGAGGCAGTAGATGAAACCATCTACAGATAGTTTATGGGATCATTGATGTATCTGGTGAACATAAGGCCCGAAATATGCTATGCAGTTAATCAATTGAGTCAAGCCATGGTGAAGCCTACCAAGTTGTATTGGAATCCATCAAAGCATGTGTTAAGATACCTCAGAGGCACAACTGAGTATGGGTTATGGTACAAGAGGATAGAGGGAGTGAAGCTCCAAGGCTTCACTAATGCAGATTGGGTAGGGAGTCCATCAGAAAAGGAAAGTACTTCAGGTGCTATCTTTAGTGTTGGTTCTGTAACTATTTCCTATTATAGCAGGAAACAAATGTTTGTGGCACTCAACTTAATAGAGGCTAAATACATTGCTACAAGTCAAGAAACATCTAATGCCATATAGATGAGGAAAATGATTGTGGGTCTTTTTGGTCAGGAGATGGATCTGAAAATGATTTATTGTGATTATTAGAGTTGTGTTAAAATCTCTAAGAATCTAGTATTTCATGACAGGTCCAAGCACATTGATATCATGTACCATCACTTGTGGAAATGTGTGCATAGGAGAATTATGATGCTACAATACATTCCAACCGAGTATTATGATGCAATTATATTAACAAAATAATTATTAAGAAACAAATTTTAATTCCATAGGTGTAGGATAGGGGTGGTGCAAAATCCCTTTCTTTCTAAGAGGGAGTGCTGAAACTGTAGCAAGAAAGGGTCAATTTGACTTGTGCCTTAGTCAAATTGAGTAATTCGATTTTCCACATTAACATGATGACTTGGATCGTAGTTACCTAGAGTAACATGACCTTGTCTGCTAGTTAACTCAATAAATCTGAGTTATAGGCTTGGAGTAGAGTTGTGCATGTAGTGATTGCTAAAATTTAGCAATCTAGTTCAATTTATTTATTTATTTTTTCAGTTGAACTCAATTAAATGAGCTCAAGTAACTAGTTGAGTCAGTTTAACGTCAGTTAAGTAGTATAAAAATTGCTAACTCAGTGATATCTCTGTTGAACTAGTCAGTTAGCTAAAAATAACCTAGACATGCATGGAATTCGAATTTCCTAGCTAGAGTGGAGGAAAAGGCACATTGTAATTATCAACTGCATACTAGTTGAGTGTATGCTTGACAATTATGCATGTTATCAATTCCTTGGGAATTGCACAAGGAAATAGGGAATTCCCCTATTATTTAGGATCTAAATATCTCTTGAACTTTGTAAGGAAATAGGAGAAATTTGGGGTCTTGAATTGGATAAGTGTTGGACAGAGCAAGAAAGTCACCAGGAGAATAAGTTTAGAGTGCAGGGTGTGCTTCAGAGTTGAAGCAAGGCATTGTAATAGTTTCTCAAAGTTGAAACAGTGGAGGGGTTTTTCCTAGTTGGGTTATGTTGTGGTGAAATCACAACCCCCCACCTCCCCCATTTTTAAATTATTATCTTTATAATAATACTTGGAACCCTCTATATGAATTTTTGTCATATCATTGTTTGATTTTTTTATTTGGTTAATTATGCGACAATTTTGCAATTTTTTTGTTTTGTTTCTATTTCCATTCTGATTGCATCATTGCATTAAAATTTTCACTAGGTTTCCATCGATTCTCATTTCATCTCATTTGGACTCATGATTTAGAAATGATGCTTATCTAATGTTTGGTGATTTTTACCGCATGGAATAAAAATGTACATAATGTATATTAATTTAATATTTTTACATTAATTACTTTCAAAATGTAAGTATTGATTTTTATTAATTTTTAATTCATTTTATTAATTATTATCTTATTTTACTAACTATCCTATAGAACCACCACAACTAATATTTTATAATATTTTTTTTCCATAGAAAACAAAATAAAACCTTTTATAAATATTTCACAAAAAGTTACATTATATATGCCGCAGCATTCCATATGAGATCATCACCCTAAAAGAGGTAGGTCCTTGAAAAAAAGGACATCCATATAAAAGAAGAAGAACCAAGGAAAACTAACTGCACATGTGTCACCTCCCAAAAAAGACCAGGAAGGTGAGGACAACATGACAGAGAGTTTCAAAGAGCAACACATCATATCCAAAATAATCTAGAAGGGCCTCCAATAATGGACAAACACCCTACAAAAATGACCACACAGGCCCCTCGAAAGAGAAAACAACCCCCAAAATAATAAGTCATCTAGAGAAAGTGTATGTCGAAAAATATATAAACATATCTAAATAAAAGTAATTTTGAGTTCACTAAATATGATGCTTTGTACAAAAAGCCTGCAGGAGATATAAAATGGGTGGAGGAAAAAACAAAATTTAAACAACATATGATATGGAGAAAATAATCAACAGTCAGTATGGTCTGGTGTTCGACACATGAACAACCATACCATCTCTCTCCTCAAAATGAAATGAGTTTTTAGAGCCTATATTTCTTCTAGAATAGGAAGTAATAAAATGTTTTGACATCTGTGAGATTTGTTAAACTAGTTTATGACATTCGGAGAATCCCAAAAGGTTTGGGTCGAATAAATTACCAGATGAATAAGCCAGCAGAGGAGGGGTTTTAGTGTTTTAAGTTCAGCAAAATTGTTAATGCCATCACCAAGACCCAGTGACGCAGCTAGTGAAGAGTTTTTATTTCTGTGAATAATCATCCTAGCACAACAGGTACCATGGTCTTCATCCCCATAAAAGTATGCCCAAGGAAAATCATAATCAATAGTTTCAGTTTGAACCTTCCGTGGGTTAGTTGGGTATTGTACGGGGGTGAGGAGGAGATAATGGAAGCACATTCAGATGACACACGATGAGGAAGTGTAGCAGTATCCTTAAAGACACTTTTATTTCTGGCGAGTCAAATACCCCAAGAGACAATGAGGGGCATGCATTTGAGAGCTTGTTCTTTACAGTTTTCCCACCAAATTTTCCATGCTTCGCTTCAATTTTCCCCTCTCCAAATAGCATCAGATTGCAAAGGATCCAAGTGAGTTCCTAAACATTCCTAGAGAAAGGATGAGAGAGGAAGGATGATCAATGGTTTCCTCAGTTGCCTTGTAGATACAACACCATCCCGGCTTAATCACAAATCCCTTTTGAAGAAGATCCCAAGTGGGGACTTTGTCCCTCAACATGCACAAGAAGAAATTTTTTTTTAGCTGGGCCCTCTAGTTTCCATAAGGCCTTGAACCACCATTCCAATTGCTCCAACTCATTTGATTTCATGATTTGAGCATACCCTTATTTAGGGGAGTATATGCCAAATTTAGAGTGAATCCAGCACAGGGAATCTTCATAATCTTTAAGGAGGGCACAAAAATGCTCCAACTCCAAGATATAACCCCACCATTCTTGATTCCATTGGTCTTCAAGTCCCATGTCCTCTGTAGTTTTCCAGGCCTATGCCCAAATAGTAGTGCCCTCCAGATCACTGATCCGATTCAGAGTTTTAAACCCTCTAATATTTAGGGAGTCCATTATGCCTTCCTATAGTAAATACCTGTTGTTTCAGCCCACCCAGGATCCAGACCGATGCGACACCTCTCACCTTTACCAATTTTCCAAGTCATCCCCTTTTCCACCAACCCAATCAATGACAATGTAGCCTTCCAGATTGAGGAAACTCTACAGGTAGATTTCTCTGGGATCCGGATCCAGTCATCAACATGGAGGGGGTCAATATATTTCCTCCTTACCACAACGGTTCATAGGTTATTGGCAGTGAGGACTCTCCAACAAGATTTTTCCACCAGAGAAATAGAAAAATGTCTAAGGTTTTTGATACCCAACCTCCCCATTCTTTAGGTTTTTTGATTTTTTACCAGGCCACCAAAGGGAGGGTCTGCTTTTCATCTTTACTAGACCATAGAAAATTGATGCATATACTTATGATTTTGTTGATAATACTTATGGGAACCCAACCTAGAGTGATCCAGTAAACTAGAATAGCCATAAGAACTGATTTAATAAGAGCCAAACACCCAGCTCTGGAGAACCACTTATGACTCCAAACATTGATCCGCTTTTCAACCTTAGACACCAACCAATACGAGTCTTGATTTTGGTAGGAGTATGGGTTGAGGGAGAATCGTAAGTATTTAATGCAAGAGCCAAAAGAGGATAAAAAAAAAGGGAGAATGTTGAAAATCCAAACCAGATCAGCCTCCTGAATGCCCTCATGAGTGAGGGTGGAATTTTGAATGTTAATAGTCATACCAATAGCCTTCATAAAAAGATCCAACATATTTTTTAGGCACTGGATCTCCTGCCTATTCCCATTGCAGAACAAAATAATGTCATCAACGAACAGGAGATGAGAAATGAAGAGATTTGTAGCCACTTCAAGCCCCCCAAAATCCTCGACCATCCTGGCTTGATGAAGCAAATCACTAAGGCCTTCATCCGCTAGGAGAAACAACAACGGGGAGAGTGGGAAACCTTGTCTCAACCCTATTTTGTTGAGGAAAAATGGGGAGGCAACCACATTAATGAGCACATCAAAGGACACATTTGTAATAGAGCTCATAATCTAGTTAATCAAATCAATGTGAAAGCTAAGATCCGTAAATAGAATCCTTAGATAAAGCCAGTTGATACGATCATATGCCTTCGAATGTTCAATCTTCACTATCATACATTTTTTCCTGGAGAGTTTAATATTGTGGAGTGTCTCCTGGGCCACACCAATGGCTTCATGAATTTTCCTGCCATCTAGGAAACCAAAATGTTCTTTAGATATAGATTAAGAAAAAATGGGTTTTATCCTATTAGAAATATTTTTGGCAATGACTTTGTAAATATAGTTACAAAGAGAAATGGGTCTAAACTCATCAAAAGAGTTAGGATAGTCCTTCTTCGGAATGAGAGCCCAAAAATTTGTCTTGAAAGCTTCGTGGATGTGTCAGCGGATTCTAGTCTCTTCCACAACATTTGTGATGGTGTCCGCCATTAGTTCGAAGAAGTGCTGGAAGAATTCCACTGTCCAACCATGAGGGCCAGGACTTTTATATTTTTGCATGGATTTTATAATAAGTTCAACTTTTTTTTTCTCCAGCAGAGCCAAAAGATAGTCATTTTCCTCCTCGTTAGCATATCTAGGAAAGAGTTGAGAAACTCAGATGATTTCCCCAACTAAGACACCACTCTGGTCATCATAAATATTCTTGAAATATGATTTTCCTAAACGAGAAAGGTATTTAAAGGATTTTTCCATGTCTCCCTCCAGGGAAGCAAGTTCCCAGATGGTATTTGAGTTCTTTCAGCCCTTGGAATAAATGTGGAAAAACTTTGTGTTCTCATCACCGACCTTAAGCCAAATGGCTCTGCTCTTGAGCCTCCATATTTCTTCATTGTCCCTCAATAATTCCCTTCTCTTTATTTCTTGCTATTTGATCCTACCTCTTGAGTCTTCATCGAGGAAACCCTTATCAACATTCCCATGCAACTGTTCCAAAGAGTCAGAATGTCCTGCATGTATTTTGATTCTTTTTTCTCCTTCTCTTTTTCCTACCTTATGGTAGCCTTCTTGATGCTTTTCATATTCTTGATAATATCCTGGGCATATGAGCCACTCTGAGCCACACTAATAGGTCTCCAAGTGTTGAGCACCAGTTTGTGATAGTCCCCCTCTTTTATCCATCCCCCATTGAATTGAAAGGGGGAAGCAGGTTTTTTATGCAGGCCCTTCAACTCAAGAAGAATCGGGGAGTGGTCCAATTCACCTCCTGTGCCAACCCATTTGCGGAAACTAGCAACCATGCAGGAAAAATCATTACTCAAGAGAAAATGATCCAAAATTTTTGCAATCCTGGCCTTGCCCACCCGGTTGTTTCTCCACGTGAGGACAAAATTAATCAAGTTTGAGTCAATTAGGTTGCCATCCCTTGATTTTTTAAGGAAAAAGTCTGCAAAGGGGTCAGTCCTAGAATTCAGATGCCAAGCCTCTGATCTTCCTAGAGAGAAATTTAAGTCACCTCCCATCATCATATTTAGGCCTTTCATGAAGGATTTATCATATAGAGTATTCCAGGATCCCAATCTATCCACACAAGGACCATAAATATTGACTAAAGTTAAATTTGAGACCAGTTCTAGGGAAGAAACCTCCACTGCAATCAAGAGTTTAGAGGTCCAGCTATTTTTAACAGTACCATTTTTAAACCTATAGTTAAACATCCCGACCGCCCCCTTGCATCAGAGGTAACAAAAGTCCACCTAGGGAGGAAAGAAGAGAGAAAAGTAGAAATATGGTTTCCAGTTCCCAAAGTCTCTTGTAGTAATAAGATATCAGGTTTTTAATGGAATATCAAATTTTAGAAGCTAGTTTTTGAGGGCACTAGCCAAGCCCCAACAATTGAAGGATAACAAAATCATTTAGTCACCAAAGCCGGGGATGTCGTTGCTCTAAACACCCCTTTGAGGGATAGTTGTTTTCCATCAAAAATATCAATTATTGCCTTTAATTGGGCTTTGGAGAGATCAGACTTTCTCCCCCTCATTCTTTTAACTATATCAAGAGGTGACGATTTTCCTAACCCACCATGTACTTCCTTATCCAACAGTTTCTTATCTCTAGGTCTCAGGTTGTAGGGAACATAATCTATTGAGAGTTTTGGAATAGTGGTAATAATTATATCCACAGCCAAAGAGATATTACTAACATAGAGAGAAGAATTTGAATCATGCCTGGAGGGACCAGGAAAACTCATAAAATTTAAAAATAGATCAAAAGATTTTAAAGCAGGAGATGAGGGGCAATGGATAGCACCCACTAAATCCGACACTGGATCAGCAGGGGCGGGCACCGTCTGCTTCTAACTGGGCTCCTAAACTGCATCCTGCATTTCCATTGCCTCTATAGGAGTTGAGGCCTCCCTGGGAAGCTCTTCCCCTCATTGTGTGATATCCACCATAGGCTCCCCTCCCACTCTGTCATCCACCACCTCCTATTGAGTGGCCTAAAATCTAATGCGGGGACCATGGGTAGCCCCACTGTTATGTTTCCTTCTTTTGCTAAAACCCAGAGGGCAGTCCTGTGCCAAGTGTTCCAAATTATGACATATATGGCATCTGAACTATAGATGTTCATAGTCTATCAGTTGTTCGATTGCATGTACATCCACATTTAGCATAATATTAGGAATCAGTCCTTCTCCCGGAGCCAATTTAACCAAAATGTGAGCAACGTTCCTAGAGTGGGTGTCCATAAAGCACATATCCACCTCTAGAAAAGTCCCTAGACTGTCTCTAATATCTTGGAAAACCTCCATAGTCCAGAAGTGCGGAGGGAGTGCATGAAGCCTGACCCATACAGGTATCTCATCCACCCGTTCTCTGTTAGCATAAAATAAAGGAGTCAACTTCTTAAATAGAATTGGGACAATGCCAAAACCCCATTGTCTCTTTAGGACCCATTCGAAGGTCTCTAAGTTCTTGAAATTCACCATAAACCCGCCTTTGGATAGGGTTATGTCCTTCACATTTTTATCCAGAGCTTCAATCGAGCTCCGCTTAATCCGTTTGAAAATGCATTCCGTAGGGAATAATTTGCCTCTGGCTCTGCCAACCAAAATAGATTCAGAAGCTGCCATCACCCTGTCAAAATGGAGAGCAACCCCAAAAACCAAATTTGGTCATTCAGAGCTTTCCTTAATAAATTTCCCCTTCTATCTCTCCACCCCAGCCTAACCATCAAATTTAATCGAAAAATTTGAGGCTCCCTCTGTTTTGTGCTGACAGATGTATTTTTTCCCCCACCTAGAAAAACATCATCCCCTTCCAGTCTCAAGAGAGGTGCCAAAAAACTAGAAGAGAGGTCCCCAATACCACCTGCCCAAAAAACACTGTTACCGATGAAATAGGTAACCTGACCTCAAAACGGGAACTGTAGCCCAAAAAGACTCAAAAAACATGAAAAAACACCCCAAAAACAACAAAAAAAGTGTATTCCAGAATGCACTTGGTTTTTTTTGAAGGTCAAATTTCAACATTTTATAAAATTATGCTAAAAACAAAATTGTTTCTTGAAAAAAGGATTGAAAAAACACTCTCAAAACAAAACCAGTTGTTGCTGAAATAACAAAATAAAAATTGTGTTATATTTTTGACATTTTTAAAAATAGAAATAACATTTTTTAATTTTTGAAATTCAAACATTAAAAAAAACCTAAAATTTAAGAAAAAAATAAATTAAAAAAAAAACATTTTAAAGCTTAAAATTAAAACATATATAGGAATAAAAAAATAAAAATAAAAACAAAATAAAAAATTTAATACAAACATTAAAAAAAACCTAAAATTTAAGAAAAAAAATAAAAAATAAAAAATAAAAATTAAAGATTAAAATTTCAAAATATATAGAAATAAAAAAATAAAAATAAAAACAAATTAAAAATATTAAATTAAAAAAAAAAACAAGTTAAAAAAAGAAAAAAATTATAAAAAATAAAATATAGAAATTAAATTTAAAAAAGAAAAATAAAATGTTTATTAAATAAATAAAAAAATGAAAAATTAATTAAAAATAAAAAATGAAAAATAAAATAAAATAAAAATATTAAATTTAAAAAATATATATATTAAAAAACAAATAAATTTTAAAAATAAATTAAATTTAAATTATAAAAAATAATATATATATATATATATATATATATATATATATATATATATATGAACTTAAATTAAAAATATATATATTAGATTTTATTAAATTAAAAAAAATGTTAATATTAAAATAACAAATTAAATTTAAAAAAAAATATTAAATTTTAATAAATAAATGAATAAACAAATAAATTTTGAAATAAAAAATAAATTTTAAATATAAAGGAAAAAAAAAAACATTGTTAAAATAAAAAGTTAAAAAACTTTTAAAATCAATCAAAAATGAAAAATTGAAAAATAAATTAAATAAAATATATTAAATAAAAAATAAAATAAAAAAACAAATTAATTTGAAAATATTAAGTTTAATTAAAAAAAAATCTAATTTTAAATATACAATTTTAATTGAAATAAAAAAAATATAAAAAATTTATGTAATTAAAAAAATAATAATAAAAAATTAAAAAATTAAAAAGAAATATTGAATTCAAATAAATTAGAAAAAAATACAAAATTTAATAAATTTTAAAAAATTAAATGAAAAACTAAACATAAAATTTAATAATAAAAAAAATATGAAAAAAAAATCAATTAAATAAAAAAAAATACAAAATTTAATAAAAATTATTAACAAAATGTAGAAAAAAAAAATTAAAAACTAAAAAAATTAAAACAAATTAAATTTCAAATACAAAAATTAAATTAAAAGAAAAATAATTTTAAATTTTTTGAATTTAAAAAAAAAAAAAAAAATCAAACCAAAAAAAATAAAATATTAAAAATAAAAAAATAAAAGAATATTTTGATCATGGTGGCACCACTAATTGGCCTTCCGCCTAGGTGGTGGCGAAGGCCGATTCTAGGAATCAGTCTCCCTCTGGAGGCCGATTTCTCGGAATCGGCCTCCCGCCACGAGAGGGCGATTCCTGGAATCGGCCTCTAGCCACGGGAGGGCGATTCTCGGAATCGGCCTCCCGCGGCGGGAGAGCGATTCCTGGAATCGGCCTCTTGTGGCGGGAGGGCGATTCCCAGAATCGCGGGAGGCTGATTGGCAATGCCACCACGATCAAATTTTTTTTTTTTTTTTTTTAATAATTTTTTTTTTTTAACTTGATTTTTTATTTTTTATTTTTTTATTTTTATTTTTTTAATTTTTAATATTTTTTAATTCGTAACAATTTTTTTTTTTTAATTTGATTTTTTTCTTTTTTGTAATTAATTTTTTAATATATATATATATATATTTTTTAATTTAGTTTTTTTTTTTAATTTTTATTTATTTATTTATTTATTTTTTTAATTTCAAAAAATTAAAAATTATTGTTTTTTAATTCAAATTTTTTATTTTAAATTTAATTTGTTTTAATTTTTTTTTGTTCTTTTTTGTTTTTTTAATTTTGTTTTTAAATTTAATATTTTAGATTAATTATTTTTTAAAATTTAAAATTTATTTATTAAATTTTAATTTAATTTAATTTAATTTTTTTTAATCTTTTAGTTTATTTAGTTTTTCATTTTTTAAAATTTATAAATTGTTTCATTAAAAAAAATAGTAAATTTATGGATATTTGTTTTTTAATTATTTGCACATGGTTTTTTTCATTTTTTTGTTTTTTAATGATAGTTTTTTTTTTAATTCTTTTATTTTAATTTTCTTTTTCAATTTTAAAATTAGTTTTTTTTTTCTTTTTTAATTTGTTCTTTTGTTAATTTTAAAATTTGTATTTTTTTTCTTATTATTATTATTATTTTTTTAATTTAATTTTTTCTTTTTTTGTATTTTTTTTTTTTTAATCTAAATTTTGATTTTGTAATTTTAATTATTTTTAAATTTTCTATTTTAAATACTTTTTTTAATTATATGGTTTTTTTTAATAACTTAGAAAAAAATGTTTTTGATGTTTTTTTATTTTTATTTTTTTTGGTTAATTTTTGTTTTTTTTTCTTTAAATTATGTGTTTTTTTTTCAAATTTTGTCATTTCTTTTATATAATTTTCAAATATTTTTGTTTTGTTTTTTGTTTTTTTAATTTATTTTTGTTTAAATTTTTTATTTTTACGAGTTAATTTTGTTTTATTTTTTACATTTTAATTGGTTTTTTTTATTGTTTTTATATATAATTTTTTATCTAAGTTTTGTGTTTTATTACCAATTTGAAAATCACCATTCTTAAAAAAAAAAAGGTTGATGCTGCATCAATACGTTTCAAAATTAGCATGAAAATCACCGCTCTAAAAAAAAAAAATTGATGCTGCATCAATACGTTTCAAAATTAGCATGAAAATCACTAACATTTTAAAACAAATATTCATACTTCATAAATAAAAATATTAGAGTGTCAAAAATGTGCACAAAAAAGGGGTGATTCTGCATCACCCTTTTCAAAATTGGGTGCTTTTTATGCTACCAAAAAAAGTAGGTAACAATGCAGTTACCTATTTCATCGGTAACAGTGTTAAAATCCTAGGCACTCCACCACAAAATTCTCACCTTCCCTTTCGCCGATATACCCTTGTTGAACTGGGAGACTTCCGCTCAAGCCTCCAAAGGTAAAACTTCCTAAACCCTCTTGGGTTCCCCATTCAGAGCCATTGCACCCAACAAGTTCATTCACAGATAAACCACCCAGATAAGCAGTGTCCTTTCCTGAACTGGATATAAAAGTATTGGTATTAGCTTGCCAGGAAAACTCTCCACATTTTGCCTAAGGAAACACTTGTACCCCAACTCCTGGGTTTGGACCCAGACCCAACTTACCTTCACCACCCGCCCCTAGCACAATGTACTCCAAACCACTAGACATAAATAGAGTAGAGGGAGAGTAAGGAGTTTCAGGACCTTTAATCTTCATCGAGGTAGAAAAAAAACCACATCTATCAACCATTAGCCTTTTTGACACCAGAGGAGAGGCCATCACAGGATTGTCAGTGACTTGAGGGGTTAGGTTTTTGAGGTCAACCCCTCCTAGGGAGGCAAGCACTTTCGGCATAGGGTTCAACCTCAACTTCTCCACCCCAACTCACTAATTGTGAGACCGGGGTGGAAGGGAAACCTTGGCCAGGTTTTTCTTAGCCGGTTCAAGACCCCAAATGGACAATATATCCTCGACCACGGGTTCCACGTCAAAAAACTCTTTCACATTAACCATAATTCTGAAAAAATCAGACCGTCAAATAATCCCTATCCTTTCGACATCAGGCACTCAATAAGGCGACAATAATAAATAATAACGGTTACAACCTTTCAAGGTGATAATAAGACTTCGAATAGAGATGAAACACCTTTAAATAACTTCCCAACATAGAAAGACACAACCCCATCACTAAAAACATGGCCTGATAAATTTCGACACCCAACAGAAACAGGAGGTCATAACCGACTTACATAGAACTAGCAATAAAAAGTGTAAAAGTGGACTTATTATCACTCAGAATAACACAAAGAATGAGGGACGTCCGACCCGGGAAAAGGCAACCGACTTGGTAACTTGAAGAGCGCCATCACAAGAACATTCACCATGATGGAAAGGGTTCAAGAGCTTCCCTTGAGAGTAAAAAAATACCACATCAAAATGGAAAAGCGTGTGAAACAAGACCACAAAGTGACCACTGATGTTCCAAAGCTGGAACTCAAGGTCGAAAAGGTCAAAAAAATCCAAGTGGTGAGCTCAGCTCTCAGTCTGAAAACACCTGGTCTGCAAGAAATCTATACACTCGTCCCCATGCAACAAGCCATCCTTTTTCACCCAATTGCGCCTCTTCATCCACTAATGGTGGGAAAACGTGGTTCCCTCATACTAGTAACTAAGGGTTCTGCCATTGCAAGCTTCCCTCCCTTGCGACCCAACTAGGGTTTAGTTGCAGAGCCATATTAACCTTGTATAATAGTTAATTATATATTAGTTATAATTAAAAATTATTTATTTAAAGATCTCGGATCTCAGAAGTTAATTCAATTTTCAAATTATAAAAACTATCGAGATCTCGAGACTTGTTAAGAAATGTGGCTATAGTTTTTAATGTGGTCAGACCTTATTAATGAAAGTGGTTGTAATTTATATATGAGGGAGGGAGGTCCCACTCCCACATGGGCCTCACCTCACCTCACCTCACCTCACCTCTCTCCTTACCTCTTCATCTCATAACCTCCTTATTTCGTAACATTAATTCCTTATGACTCTCGAAATCCTATACCTTCGAGACCTCATCTTATTTCGGGCTCATCCCATTTTGTAACTTATTTTTAAAAATCCCCCAAGATTCCTTATTTTGAAGGCCCGAGGTTATCCTTATGCCTACCAACAATATCATCTAATACTCCTTATACCTCCCAACCATCCTCTGTTTAAATTTTTTATGGGCTCTTTCATGATACCCAATGCCACTATATTGTTAAGTTCAATTTGTCTTTTAATAATTTTAATTTTAATATTTAATGTATTTTTTATTAAATTAATTTATTGTTTAATTAATTAATTTGTAGTAATTAATTAATTATAATTTTATTGTCAAGTATCACTAGCACAACCAGTTGAGGATGGGCCTCGTTAGCAAGGCGACCCAAGATCAAACCTCACGTGGGGGGTTGGTTTTGGATTGGCATGGCCCAGGTCGGGTGCGATCCCTAAGTGCCCTTGATGGATTAGATGTCCCTAGGTTGTGGTTTCTCAAGCCATAGCTCAAGCGTGGAGGATCATAGACAACTTGACAAAAATAAAAAAAAATTATTAATTTAATTTGTATATAATTAGTTAACTTAATGATAACATTTTGTAGGTTTGTGTGGTGTAGTTTTTTGGAGGTAGGGCTCAGAATATCCACAATTTCCAGTTTGGATGTAAGGCTTGGAATATCCATATGGCTAGGACTTAAAAATGGAAACTGTGCATATTTCAAGCCCTACATCCAATAACTTAAAGATTGTAATTAATATTTTTAATTGTAAATATATAGTTAATAAATAGTTTATTAATTTATTTTTAATTTAGATTTTAATTAAAAATTTCTAATTTTAACCCAGGCATGTATTTTTCAGAATTTTGGTAGTTTTAACACTTCAACTTTGGAAAGGCATATCTTAAGATTTACTTGGCCAAATGAAGCTCATAATATCTCGTTAGAAAGCTAAGGCTGAGCAGAATAATATGTAAATGTTAGGTTTAAGAGATTTAATCATTTAATGACCCAAAAAGTCAACATAATATGAAGTGACGAATTTGCAACAACAATTATTATTTTCTGATTTGATTTGGACAAATTTCATTGGTTTGAGAAAACTACTACCACTAATTCATTCACCAAAAATAAGCAAAGGCTAATAATATCCATTAGAAGAAATCATAGCATGGAAATTTCTTTGGATTTTATTTATTTCGATTTAGCAATTTCATGAGATTTTATTTAATTTATTTTTATTTTGGTTTTGATTTGTTTGCAGCTGGAGATTAGTTGGAGAAGTTTAGATATGAAACACTTCGGAGTAATGGAAAGAGACCAACAAAGAGAAGAATGGAGAATTTACAACTCTAATTTCGGATCTAGAAAACACTTTTAACAGTTCTTCATTTTTAGTTTTCATTTTTGTAATTAATTAATGGTCTTGAGAATGAGGAAGAGGTTCCTCTTCTCTGTAGCTAGGGAATTCTGAAGCACTATTGTAAGGGATTTTATAGTTGTAGTGTAGGGAGAATAACTCTGATATGAGGTATTTGGGGGAATCTATGTGATTTTTCTTGCTGGA
Organism: Pinus albicaulis; assembly: GCA_034641835.2. NCBI lineage: Eukaryota > Viridiplantae > Streptophyta > Pinopsida > Pinales > Pinaceae > Pinus > Pinus albicaulis. The sequence continues at coordinate 61,576,898 of MU968411.1, read as the reverse complement.
CATTTGCACTTTTGTAAGGGATGGAAAGTTGAGTTGCAGAGAGATATAATTTTTGGCTTTTAGAAGAAGAGTTGTTTTACACCTTTGTAGATAAATTTTCTCAAGGAACCAAAGCTGCTCATGGACTGAAAAATTTATAATGAATTTCTGGTATGATTTTAATAGATTTTCATTCCAATGAACTCTTGCTTGGATTGTAAGTTAATCTGCTATTGCTGAAATTTCTCTAATTTATTTTAATTCTTGTTTTAAATAGTGTATGGCATTCTGATATTGAAAATTATTGTAATATCAATTTTTTTATGTTATTGAATTTTTGTAAGAGCTATCTCTGAGGAGTATAACATAATTATAATTAATATGAATTCATTGGAATAGAAATGTATTGAGCAATAACTATTTATTGTTTAAATACATTCCCATTTTGTTTCTCTTCCATTAATTAAATGATCTTCTTCTTCTAATTAATGAAAATTATATAACGAATTCAATCATATAAACAATCTTCTTCTCCTGGTTAGTTAGTTCACCTTCTCATGATTTGAAAGAATAATTGTTTTGTAAGTTAATTGCCTTTAATTTACTTCATTAATTGTCAACTGGGATTTGTGTACTTGTGAAATGTATGTGCACTATATATGCTAGGATTTGTTTTGTAAATTAAGGATTAAAAAAAATGGAACTAATTGTAAATATGGATGATTTCTATTCATATAATTTGGAGAATAATTACACATATGTTCTTTCAATCTAGAGTCCTAAATAACTAAGTTGATATTTTGAAAATAAAAGATCTATTTAAATTGCAAAAATCTATACTTAATTCTAACTATCAAAATGAAATTCTTTAAAATCGAACATGAAAGAAAATGATTTAACTCTACTGCTACGAAATCGAACTAATTTTTCACTTGTTGCTGAAAGGAAATATTTAAGCTAATTTGAAAATAAGACAAACCTATTTTAAATGTTGTGAGAAAAAATGATAATGAAATCCAGTTCGCAAAAGATAAAATTTCTTTGAAAGAGAATGACAATGAAATATAATGTATAAAAGGTAAAAACATAAATCAATAATGGTTACTATTGTGCATTATTAACCTCTAAACTGTATTCTGTTTAGCATATCAAAAAATGAATTTGAATGATAAAAAAACTAACAAAAATTGAATTTTAATGATAAGACAACTAAGTACTAATAACAAAATGCATTGTGTTATCACTAAGCTGGGACTAATTAGGCTATTCAATGGTCAACCTAATGTAACTATTTCAAACCACTTTGGTCTGAAATTAACCCTTCTATTTAGAGAGGGCTCTCTCAAAGAAAATAAATGAATACTCAATGTAAGATCTCAATTGAATATGGCTAACTCTGTACTATTTGTGTTCTAAGTGATTTTTCAGGTGGATAATGTATGAAAGGCTACCATTGGGCATGGAGTTAGGTAATGGATTTCAGTCACAAGCAAATGTATATCATGGAAGATGAGGCAATTAAGCTTAAAGATAACTTTTTACAACATACACATAACACATGAAGGAAGTTGGAGCATAATACTATGAATTCCAAGTAATCATGAGAATATGAAGCTGATGATAAAATTAGGAATGGAAAAACCACATACAAATAAGCTTAAAAGGAATCTTAGGTCTGAAAAGAACTTATGCAACTGTATATTATCTTGGTGAAACCAAATTACATAATAGTCCTCCTATCTCCCTTCCTCTTTCCCATTCAAATTCAACAAAACCCCTCATTTATAGAGTTATCTCTGTTATAAAGGTCTGCCACCTAACTAGACTTCGATACTGACCTAGAGATCTAATTCAATTAGTATTACATCATTTTGAGGAATAATAGGGATGTTTTCTATTTTAGTAGAGTTGTTAATAAAAAGGACTCTAAGACTATTAATTACTTAAACAAAATTTCTAACAACCCATGTTTGTCATCTGTATCGAATCAAACTAGCATGTTGATGTGGTCAATTGATACACTGGATTTTAGGTATTCATAAAAATAATTTGATGATGAGATGTCCATTTCTTTGAGGTGGCATCTTGATGAGCTGTTCTAGCCATGTCTGCCATTTGAAGTAGATTATTGAGCCGCCCCATTAAAAATGGTCAACCCCATATGCTCTGCTTTTATGGATCTATAAATAAAACAAATACTGATATTTTGTGTTGAATATTCTACTGTTGCTAGTGTTTACCTTTTAACTGTCATCTGCATTTGAATGCCCAATATATGGCTTTGAAGTGCTTGATCTAATTACCACTAAAAACACTTTTTTTTCTTTCTAAATAATACTAGATTCTATTATATCATACAAAAGGTACAAAGGTAGAGTCCAACTTCCTGATCAGGATTGCCAAGCTAGCCAATCCTGGTGGGAAAGAGAAAATTAAAAAAAACAAAAATGGGGCTGCCCCTAGGGGGGAAACAAACCCATAAAATAGTCCACGGAGCATAAAAAGAGTTTCCCCTTAAGGGGAAGCCAACCTTAAACAGAAGAACCGAGTAGTTGTGAAAAATGTAAATAGACATATCGACTAAAGTAAAGCTAGAAAAAACTAGAAAAGGAGGAACCATGGCGCTAGAAGTTCAGGTCCTTTGCACCCTGAATACGCTGAGGAGGCTGCTCTTCCTATATGTAGAAAACATATTTAGAGGGTTCATCCTCCGGCTTGGACAGTTGAGGGTGCAACTTGGACATGGAGGTGGAAGGAGCCCCCAATTCTTCTGCCTTACCTACTTCGGCAGAGCTGCTACTACTTCCACTGTCAGATGATTCCTCCATAATTTTGATGGGCAGAGCCACCATTTTCCGAGGCTTCTAGGGGTAGGAGTGAGATAGAGTTTATTTTCGCATCCTCTTCCTGGACCCTGAGCTAGAATGGTGTGGCTAGGCTTAAGGAATTTGAAGATAAATATAGGCAAAGTAGATGAAGGTCAAGTGTTAGTATGAATCTTAATTCCAAGCATACGAAAAAGGACCACTTTAGCTGCGCATAAAAAACAACCCTAACAACAAATATGGCTGCTAATATCCGCAGATCTGTAGTTAGTTGATCAAGCTAAATGCTGCAAAAATCTATATCTATGCATTAGAAGACATTAAGCAGTAGAAAAAACAAGATTTACCATGCATCCAATAGACAAGACAAGAATATATCGAATGAATTTTGTATTAATGGCACTTGGGAGGAAAACACAAGAGGGTGTTCCCTCTTCTCCTCAATGGGATGGGTTCTTGTAAGTCCTCAGCACATCAGATCTAGAATTCCTCTCTCTTGATGGTGTAGAAAGCCTAGACAAAAAATGGTAGCAAAATATGACTATGATGGTGGATCAATAGTTAGAACAAAAGTATAGATCCAGAGTGATCTTTAGGCAACAAAAGGTGGTAAATGAATGGGAAAACCCTTCTATTTATAACAAAATATTGAGTTAGTCTAGATATTGGTGCATAGTTAAAATATTATTAACCAAATCAAGATCCAACTTTTATGGAATATTTTATTATATTTTTTGGAGGGAAAAGGAATTTGACTTGAGTCAAATCCCCTTATTTGTAAATAATAAATAAATAAATGATTTATTTATCATTTTAAGGATATGGTTGAGTAATAATCAAATAAATAATTATTTATTTAATTATTTAAGGGTGAATTAGTCATATTTAACAAAGAATATTATTTAAATAAGATTTAAACAATTATTCTTTAGAAAATAATAAGACAAATAATGATTTATCTAATTAATTTCCTTGTTTTGGGTTAAATATAACCAGAAATATTAATTAAACTTCTGTTTAACTAATTATTTCTTGAGTAAAATCAAACAAATGTATATTTATTTAATATTTCCTTATGGGGTTTCCTGTTTAGACCATAAACAACTTAATAAAGGTGATTTACTAAGTTATTTTCATAGTGAAAGCAATTTTACTTGGAGTAAAATTGGTCTTACATGATGTACTTGGGTCCATCTAATGGTAATAGGTTAGATGACTGAAAAATGGTTTAACATATTTCCCCCCAGCATGCGAGCATTAGGAGCTAATCGTATGACAGAAGTACGTTGTAAGAACTCAATCACTAGACATCGAAGGGGAAGTCAAAGAAATAGAAGTATAAGGTAGAACAAAGTGCTGAAATAACTAGACCCTGTGGAGGTGAGACTTACAGGTGTGACAAGTCTCTTTGATGAGTAAGTACCTATGCTATAGGCAACGGGGGAGGCATACCTGATCAGGAGCTCAAATCTGAGCTTGTGAAAAAGCTCAAAAATGAAAGTGCTCAAATTGATTTGGAACCTGAGCGACGGGAAAGGCCTCGACGATACGATCCCAACGCCATGAACGGCACTGAAATCCGTTACCGTATGGAGGAGATGTTGCACTTTGAAATTGCCTAATAACCTCTAATGCTAAATGGGTTCATTATTTTAATGTGGAGAAATATTTTTAATATATTAAAGTTTAAATAAAGTTTTATATATATTAAAAATTTAATATTTTATTTGATTTTAAAAAAATCATATATTATATTAATATTTTTTTTTATATATTAAATATTAATTAAAAAAAATATATTAATTATATTAATTTAAAAATCCATATTAATTAAAACCCAAGGTATAATGTTAAAGTTTAAATGTGGCAACGTGGGTTTTAAAAGGTTATGAAAGGAAAATGTTATGGCATATATTCATTTGCTAACGGGTCAAAGGCACGTGCTGAAATGTGGTTTACGTTTAGAGCGGAGGTCGGAGGGGCTTTGGGCTAAGCCCCCCCGCATTCCATATGTCCTCAACTACAAACCATAGCCCTAAACAAAAATTCCAATGGTTGTTAAAACAGTTACGTTTATTGCTGCGGAGAGGCCACATGACTGGCAGAACATTAAATGCTAACAGAAAATGTTCCGCCGAATTTAGCGCTGATTCCTCCATTTTAGGCGGAACTCCAAGTTTATCTGCAGTTAACTACAGTTGGCCCACAATTAGTGGGATTTTTGCCTAACATTGGGCAAAATGTTGTTTTGGTGATATCTTTCACATGGGAGATCCTTTTGAGGTGAATTTTGTTTTTGATTTTGGGTCTCTTCGACCTTCTGGACTCAATGGTGCAGGTTTCAAAGCCATTGGATCTCATTTTCAGCCTGTTTAGCTTCGGATAAGCTTTTTGAGCCAATAGGGCCATTTTGGTTTTTGAGTTTGGTTGAGTTTTGGTTATCATTTTGAGGTGAACCGAAGCTCTATTTCAGATAATTTCGACCTTCTGAAGCCATTGGAGGAGGTTTCAGAGGCATTTGAGGACTTCTATAGCCCGAAAAGTTGCAGAGAAGTTCAAAGCACTAGCAGGACATTGATGAAGAAATCACTGTTGATGGTAATCTTTCACTGTTTAGTGAATTTGAAAAGGCATTCTTAGCTTTTGCCTGCCTTCTGAATCAGTTTATATATTCATATTTGTCTATTAAGACACTTATAATCTTGTATTTCATTTGAGAGCTTTTAATACAAGAGGACAAGCCCATTTTGGGAGGCTTGATCCAGGAGATGTAGCCCAAGAGTTGGGGTGAACTCCTATATTATATTGCTGTTATGTTTTGATATTATATTGCTGAATATGTTTTCTGAAATCCATGATTAAGTTTCAGCAAAAACAATTACACTTAAGATACGTAAACAGTGAAAATACATACACCATTTGCAAGCTAAATTTCCGCATAACGTCAAGTTTAAAGCAAGATCATTTTACTTAAATCTGAGTGTTTACTTCTATTATTTATTTAGGCAGAGTCTGTAAGAGGGCCAGGTAGCCTCTGGATTCATCCTTTCTTTGAAAGGTGAAATATCCGGTAAATGCCCCTACAGTCTATCTCTGTATTAGAAATATGAAGTTCTCACATTTTAGATTTAAACTTAGAGTATTTTTGCACTCATTTACATAATTGAAAATGGATACCTTGCACCCTTTTCAAGTACCTTCCATTTTTAGATCAGATGGTATCGGAGCAGGTTTTTGCTGTTTATATGCTCTAGGAAAAGTTATATAAACTATAGACAGAGTCTGAAGCAAGTCAGGAAGCCTTCGAACCGCTTTTTTTATACAATTGCGTAGTAGATAAATGCTACTTCAGTCAATCTCTGGTTTAGTTTATATTTTGACCATTTGTGCAATCAACCTTGATTGTTTTATTGTGTGCATGAGTTTGCTTGAGATCATTTTGGGATAGCTAGTGTTAACCCTCTCCAAGAGTTGAAGGCATTTGGTCAAAAGCTTGCGTTTGTTTGAAAGCTTTGAGGACTTTTATTTGGAAGTTCCTTTTGGTTGTTTTGACCATTTACATAATGTCAACTTCTGATACAAGTGAAGTTTCCTCCTTCACGAGATTCTTCAATGATGACATGAAGAATGAGTTCTTTAAGGTGAAGGACATGGTGCAGATTCTCCTTGAGGATCAAAGGGAAAGTGTTCAACTTCGTGCAAAATTGCTAGCTATGCAGGAAGAGAAAGAAGCCATTCTTCAAAGACTGCATGATATGGAGTTGCAGCTTCTTCAAGCTCAAGAAGCTTTGTCCAAGAAAATACCTCATCTTCAGGATGTAAATCACGAGGTAAATCAGTCTGATTTGTCTTCAGTTTCCTCTATTGAAAAGTGTGTTGGTTCGTTTGAAAGGCATACAAGAGGTATTGGGTCCAAATTGATGTTGAAAATGGGCTATCAAGAAGGAAAAGGTTTGGGCAAGCATGCACAAGGCATTGTTGAGCCTATTTGTGTTGTGGAGCGTCCCAAGAATATTGGTCTTGGCTATGAGCAACTTAATGGCGAAGCTTTGAGCACATGCATTCAAGAATGTGATGCAAATTTGAAGAGAAAATTTCTCCCAAGTTCTCAATTACATCAATGTCATGATGGCAATCTTCCTTACCATTGTTTGAAGCCTTTGTTGCAGCAAGAAGATGGTAGACATGCAGCTTATGGCAAGCATGCAAAGCAGCATAAGAGGATTTCTTGTACATTTTGTGGTCGATTTAACCACCATGTTTCGAGATGCTGGATGAGGAAGAAGGCACAGAAGAAGCAGATGAAGCAAAGACTACCTTCAAAGAATGTGCATATGATTTGCACTTTTTTCCAGAAGAAGGGACATGTTGTCTCTCATTGTTGGACTTTGCATCCAACTCGTCGTCCCATGCACATGCAGCAAGAGGACAAAAATATTGGCGAAGGTGGAACCTCATATTCCATTATTGATGTGGAAAGGGAAGTTTCACATGAGGAAAAGTCGCAGCAGCAAAAGTCGCCATGGAAGTGGCTTGGTGAGAAGTGGATGGACTTCTTGACACAGTAAGACGTACTCCTTTTGTACATATGCAAATTTCGGATGTATGCCTGTATTTTATGTTGTAATATATTGTTTGTTTTCATCCACCTTAGATCATGGATCAAGGCAACGTTGTACAGTTTCAATCTGTAAATTTCTCGCCAGAAATTTCTGAGTGAGTTCAAGAAGGTCAGTTGTGGACAGTTGTGGACAAGCGCATTCAGAAAGGGAAATGTCGATTTCTTTTCATTTGTGGTTCAATTTCATTTGCTTTTCAAGGCAAAATTTTTGAAGGGCTGAAGAGAAGAGGATTTTTTATTCTCTCATTTGCTGCACTACAGTTCATTTCTTTATTTCAGTAAGCTTTGGGGACCAAAAGCCTCTCATTTGGGAGGTGTGATCAGGAGCTCAAATCCGAGCTTGGGAAAAAGCTCAAAAATGAAAGTGCTCAAATTGATTTGGAACCTGAGCGACGAGAAAGGCCTCGGCGATACGATCCCAACGCCGTGAATGGCACTGAAATCCGTTACCGTATGGAGGAGATGTTGCACTTTGAAATTGCCCAATAACCTCTAATGCTAAATGGGTTCATTATTTTAATGTGGAGAAATATTTTTAATATATTAAAGTTTAATTAAAGTTTTATATATATTAAAAATTTAATATTCTATTTGATTTAAAAAAAATCATATATTATATTAATATTTTTTTATATATTAAATATTAATTAAAAAAAAATATATTAATTATATTAATTAAAACCCAAGGTATAATGTTAAAGTTTAAATGTGGCAACGTGGGTTTTAAAAGGTTATGAAAAGCAAACGTTATGGCATATATTCGTTTGCTAACGGGTCAAAGGCACGTGCTGAAATGTGGTTTACGTTTAGAGTGGAGGTCGGAGGGGCTTTGGGCTAAGCCCCCCCGCATTCCATATGTCCTCAACTACAAACCATAGCCCTAAACAAAAATTCCAATGGTTGTTAAAACAGTTACGTTTATTGCTGCGGAGAGGTCACATGACTGGCAAAACATTAAATGCTAACAGAAAATGTTCCGCCGAATTTAGCGCTGATTCCTCCATTTTAGGCAGAACTGCAAGTTTATCCGCAGTTAACTACAGTTGGCCCACAATTAGTGGGATTTTTGCCTAACATTGGGCAAAATGCTGTTTTGGTGATATCTTTCACATGGGAGATCATTTTGAGGTGAATTTTTTTTTGATTTTGGGTCTCTTCGACCTTATGGACTCAATGGAGTAGGTTTCAGAGCCATTGGAGCTCATTTTCAGCCTTTTTAGCTTCGGAGAAGCTTTTTGAGCCAATAGGGCCATTTTGGTTTTTGAGTTTGGTTGAGTTGTGGTTATCAGTTTGAGGTGAACCAAAGCTCTATTTCAGATAATTTCGACCTTTTGAAGCCATTGGATGAGGTTTTATAGGAATTTGAGGACTTCTAAAGCCCGAAAATTTGCAGAGAAGTTCAAAGCACTAGCAAGACATTGATGAAGAAATCACTGTTGATGGTAATCTTTCACTGTTTAGTGAATTTGAAAAGGAATTATTAGCTTTTTCCTGCCTTTTGAATCAGTTTATATATTCATATTTGTCTATTGAGACACTTATAATCTTGTATTGCATTTGAGAGCTTTTAATACAAGAGGACAAGCCCATTTTGGGAGGCTTGATCCATGAGATGTAGCCCAAGAGTTGGGGTGAAATTCTATATTATATTGCTGTTGTGTTTTGATATTATATTGCTGAATATTGTTACTGATATCCATGATTAAGTTTCAGCAAAAACAATTACACTTAAGATACATAAACAGTGAAAAGACATACACCATTTGCAAGCTAAAATTTCCACATAATGTCAAGTTTAAAGCAAGATCATTTTGATTAAATCTGAGTGTTTACTTCTATTATTTCTTTAGGCAGAGTCTGTAAGAGGGCCAGGTAGCCTCTGGATTCATCCTTTCTTTGAAAGGTGAAATATCCGGTAAATGCCCCTACAGTCTATCTCTGTATTAGAAATATGAAGTTCTCACATTTCAGATTTAAAATTAGAGTATTTTTGCACTCATTTACATAATTGAAAATGGATACCTTGCACCCTTTTCAAGTACCTTCCATTTTCAGATCAATACCTATGCCCACCGAGGCAAAGTAAAAAAAATAAGGCATCCGGAATGCCACAGAACTAGCCAATATAGTACATGATGGCATAAACATGAGCCAGATAAACAACACAATAATGAATCCCACATACATATTGTGCCTGGGATACCAGCCAGGACTTGTACAATAATATCTAAGTACATGAGGTATAAATGTGACCTAGATTCCCCTGAAAACAGGAAAGGGCTCTAAAAATCAGACTGATATATGCAAAAAAAAGGCGCTGCAAGCGGCTAAGGCTGACATCATCAAATGTATGGAGCTACATCAAAGGCTGTGATGAAGAGGTCATCCGGGTATGTGGGGGGCTACCTATAGGGCCACCCCCTCATGAGGGCTAAGACATCTCACACACACCCAGGAATCACCGATATCAACTGCTGCATCACTGAACCATCAAGTATACAAATCTCGATCATGATGAAAGGAGATGGATCTGAGAAACAATCAAGTCAAAGTGAAATAAGGAGTCCCTTTGCTTGATCTGAGGCACTGAATAAGAGTGGAAGCTAGAACCAAGGTACACTGCCCTCTAGACCTACCTTCTGGAATGAATGAGCTGATGTCGACAGAAGGAGGTCCGCCATAGGTGAGGCAATAAGGGATCCTCAGCTAAGGCATGAGAGAAAATAGTAGATCGAATGACATACTGACACCAATGATGATGATGGAATGGGGGGTACTAAGTAGAGAACGAAAGAATTCCCTTGTTAGAGCATAAAGGGGCATGGATGACCTAGCAGCGACTGACACAATATCATGAGGGATAGGGGACAGTGGGATTGAAGGCCATAATGTGCGACACGAGAGAGGGACCAAGCATTGAAGGATGGATGACTATAACATGATTCAAAGGAGCTCGGGATAGACTCCATGAATGCAATGATGACTCAACTCGGATGCTCTAAACAAGGGTGACTCGATGGTGCTGCCACACAGAAAAGGTCCAATGGGGACCATGAAAACATGAGTACAAGATGGTAACTCATGAATAAAGTTGACACGAGCGTGGACAAGCATGGGGGCAAAGTGGTGCCCCTCAATACGAGTGTTGCAAGTGAAGAAATTTGATTTTGAGGAGGGGTGAAGTGACGCTTCTTGGAAAAAAGGTGTCCTGGTGAAGTATCAAATCACTAAAAACTAACAGATACCCATTTTAGGGCTCGTTGAGAGCTTTCCAACGGTATAGATAGTTTGGTAAACGGGGCTACGGTTAGGTCGCAGCGAGTGAAAGAAAAAATGGAGGTTTCTCTTTTAATAAGGCGTTTTCCCTCCAAATTCACTCATTTGCATGTGGAGCTGTGGTGAATGTAGAGAGGAGAGAAGGCCCTAAATCTTGTGGCGATCGTAGCGGAAAAACCGGCCGTTGGAATTGAGATCCTTCAGTTGCAGGTAAGAGGCCTAACGCTAATCTTTCTTTTTAGTGGATTAAAAGTTCAGATTAGGTCCCTAGGGCTCAGGAACAGACCCCTTCTCCTCCTCACAGCCGAGCAAGTTTTGGGCAAGAAACTACGACCTATCCCATGTTTGGGCCTGAAAAGTGTGACCTGTTAGGGAGGGGTTTTCTGGTGCTGTTTTTTGGCTAAGTACTGTGTTTTTATGATGAGATATAGTCTTTCCTATCTTTATTCTAAAAAATATGATGGTTTTTTGCAGATATGGAAGAATTACGGATCAAATGGAGAGAAAGAGACCTGGGCACATTACGGTCAAAAATCCGGGAGGATCAGGGTGTCCGCAGTGCACTCACTAGGTTTGGGGTTCTAAAGTTTGTGGAGAACCCTTTGATGAGAGCTGGAGAGCCCTTATTGGCCCGAATTGTCAGCTATTGGGACCTGGACCATGAGGTCTTTATAGTGCAGGGGCACCGAATCGAGTTGACGGTCCAGGATATATATTTCCTGACTGGTCTCCCACCACTTGGGATGGTATGGAATACTCAACCAGTATTACCGCGGGGGTAGAATATCATAGAGTTTGTAGAGCACCATTGTCGACCATGTCTCCAAGTCAAGGGGACTCGGATACCCATTGGGGATTTGGGGAGGTTAGAGACCCATGCTGTGGCCGCAGTGGTGCTGCGGATCCTGGGAAACCAGGCACTTCATCACATCACTGGAGGGCAGATGATGTTGGTGGAGAGTGCTTTGAGTGGGACCTACTATGGGTGGGCCCAGATGATTCTGTTGTCGTTGAAATGACAGTTATCACTATGCAAGCGGCAAGTGAACCATGAATGTGCATATGGTATAGTTTTGTTCTCATTCTTCTTTGAGAAGATCTCGACACTTCGACCTCGCATACAGCTCCTAGATGGGGGCCCGAGAGAGCCTAGGATGCACCAGTGGGGGCGACTACTATGTAGAGGAGGAGGTGGGGCGGTTGGACAGGGTTCTGACCCGAGTTCTTTGCTCATTGGGATCAGATGCCACTGTATATAGACGACTATCGCTATATTGGGATGATTTATTGTGGGGATCTAGATTTTCCACTGCACCTGGTCCAATATGGGGACCTGATGGTAAGCGAAAAATTGCTAATATTTTATGTACATGTAAAGGTCTAGAATATTGTATGTGGTACTGATTCTTTCACTTTTGGTATGTAGATACAACACCAGTAAAACCGGTTGGATATATGGGGTGACCTGCAGTATCGGGGACCACAGGACCTAGTGGAGTGAGGTCGCAGCAAAATGAGGATGCAATAGCCCTCCTGGAGGATATCCATCATAGATGTGAGAGGCTTCTGACCAGTGTTTCAGAGCGTGGCTGGTAGCACTTAGATGACCAATAGATAGAGCCATGTATTGGTCTACCCTTTGAGTGGCGAGGGGTCATGCGGCACATGGCGATGACCGGGTAGGGTATGCATGATCTACAAGCTGTGGGAGCAGAGCCACTGGCTTAGGATCCTCTAGATAGTGATTAGTGTGTAGGGGCAGGTGGTACCCCTAGTTTTGAGTTTTGTAACATGCTATGGGCATGTCATATGTATCAGAGTGGATGGACTCCAAAACATATTATACGCCACATATTATGGATATGCATCACTTTGATAATTTTATGTTATTGTCTTGTGTTAAATGCGTGTGCTAAATGCCAATCTAGAATATTTTTTGCAATGTTATCTACATAGTGATTTTGCGCTCTAGGTACATGACTGAATGTAATGATTTCAAATTCACGCATCAAAAACTTCACTCGTAAATATCTTCTAAAAAGGATAGGATTATGCACATGATAGACACCATTCAATTACATGACAAGAAGTAGGGAATCTAAACCAACATGAAGGTGGAGGATGCGATGTGAAAGGGCATCGGCTAATAAACCTCGTACAACATCATATTAGACCTGGTTATTGGTAGTAGTACCAATGCATGCCCCATTCGAGAGAACAAGGGAGTGCAAGGGGGTAAAAGTGGCCCAACCTGCCGAGGCTAGATTCTTGGAGTAGCGGCTTGCACCATGAGTAAAACTAATATAAGGTGTGGATGGTAGGTCCATATGAAAGGTGCCACAAGACAATAAATGGAAGGATGATGAACAATGGTGGCAACTTGAGCGCAAAGTAGAAATCAAACGCACTCCACGGGAGAGAGTGATCTGGGTAAGATGTCTACTACTCACACGCCGACGGTAAGGTGGAGTGTGGGAGTTACCGGAGGTGTAACTTGTGCTAAGATTACGAAAGTCACTATGGGCATGGGTGGTGCTATCCTGTTGATGGGTGGGAAAAATGAAGTCAGGGGTGGACGTGGCTTCCATGATGTCATCATCGCAATAGAATATGGAGTGACTGGAGGAAGGGAGACCACATGACGCAGCGAAGCTACCTGACTCATCATCATGAGAAGAAAGGTTCACATGTGCATCGTCACGGGGGATACGAAAGAACAAGAAAATAATGGATCTACTGATGTTAAGCCCAGGGTGATCGGTGAAGGGAGGTCAAGTGAAACAACAGGGGAAGATTCGAAGGGAGCTTCCACCCAAGGTCTCATGGATGATGAAAGGTAGAGGATGGTGGCCGCAGGCTCCTTCATTTCAACATCACGGGGAGAAATTTCAATGGGAGCTAGTAAATCCTCAGTCTGGCCTACAGCATACTCCGTGATTATAGGAGAGGTGGATTGGTTTTGTTCAATCTCGTACTCCCAAACTAACTCTAACGAGGTGCGGTAATGCGTAAGGCGGGGAAAATGGTGAGAATTATGGCCATGGAGATCACACAATGCACAAGGTTGGTTAGTGTGAATAGTTTTAGGATTCTTGGTTGCGGTTGAGGAAGAAACAGGGGCTTCAGGGAAAACAACTTTAACCATGGGCTTGATACAGGGAAGTTTAGGATAGTTATGGGTGGCATGGACGACAACATCACACCAAGCACAGGGCTTTGCGGGCGGGGGAGGTGCAGGGTCCATTGGGGCAACCTTGTCCTTGGAGGCCCTCTTGCAAGCTTTGCCCTTCTTACTTGGAGCGGTCGCAATAGGAGGGGGTTCCTGTTGAGGTGGTTGAGGCACTGTTGTAGTGGAAGAAGTCATGGGGACTGTTTGAACCGGGGTCAAAACAAGGTAAGGTTTGGGTTGACCTGTTGGGGTAGCAGCTAGATGATCAAGGTACTAGAAAAGAATCCCAAGGGTCAAGTTAAGAAGAGAGAGGGTGGCCATGACATGTGCCGTATAAATTCTTGGTGGGGGAGCTAGGAACGGTATCTGATGGGAGGGGTAATGGCTAGTCAGGACGACTCCTAAATGGTTAAGGCTTGAAGGAACCATTCCAAGAGGGTAAAGAGGTTCATGAGTACTAGCTGAAGGGCCAAGAGGAAGAGGTCTAGAAGGCTAAATCGAAGGGCTAGGAGAAGGTTGCGGAGGGCGACGAGGTTGCTGACTAGCCGAGATGAGCCGCTTGATGGTAGTCTGAGATGATTGTATCATGCAAACATTCGATGAACTGGGATCAATGACACGAGGAGGAAGACCAGGGAATGTACCAAGTGGTGAGGAATCTTTGTAGACTCTGGGTGAAACACTAGTCAAAGGATCGACGATTTTCTTGTTGGCCACCGAAGAGATAGTGGACTCAGGAGAGGTCTGAGACTTCGGTTCATAATATGTCAATTGGTCAATGGTGACTATCCTTCCGTTATGATGGAAGGAAATCTTGCGGTGGACCACAGAAGGGACAAAAAACATCGCATATGTGTAGCTACAACCCAATAGAATGTTGTAATCTAAGGGGGCATCTATGACTTCTATGTCAATGCAAACAGTCTTGCCCACAAGAGTAATGGGACAATTGTGGAATAAGCTAATGGGCTTGGAGGTGTGGCCATCCCACACTCAGAGAGTGATTGTAGAAGGGGCCAACTCAGGTTATCTGAGTTGCTTCCAAACTGAAATGGACCACATGTAGGTGGATGCCCCCTCATCAATAATGCATCGGGAAATGTTAGTGTTCCAAATATTGACTGGGATTTGGAAGGCGATGGAAGCAGGGAGAGGAGGATGTTCTGACTGGTCAACATCAAAGACAATAAATTTATCTTCGAAAGGATCTACAGCTCCCACGGTAGATAGTAGTGATTTTCATTATGAAGGGCACGACTGGAGGAGTTCGAGTGTTGAAATGGTAGCAGGGGATTGTGCCAAATCATTGACTATGCTGTACAAATGGGTAGCTTTTCTAGAAGCAGCATTTTGACACAGTGGTTCTTTACAGATCTTGGTATGAACCTCCACCCTAGGCTGAGGGATCTAGAAGGGACCCTTAGGTGTTGAAAGAGGCTCTGTAGAGACCGAAGGAGGCAGCTCGAGGACAGACGTAGTGGGAGGCTTGTTGTACTGACAGGACCGAGTCTGAAGATTAATGTCTACGGTTAAAGGTTGATTAGAGTTCATCATGAGAATTTGGTAATCGAGGGTACAAGACAGAAGAGTTTTAGTGGCCACCTAACCTTTAGGTGGTTGGGTAGCCACAAATCCTTGCTGAGGGAAAGGATTAGTAAGCACAACCAGTTGGCTAGGCACTGCATTGGTAGGGATGGAAGGGGAGGCTTGTTGTCCTCAAAATTTTGCTTGATACTCCCATAGCTGTCACATCTGTGGCAAAAGAGGACAATCATGTGTGTAATGGCCATGAACAATACAACAAGAACAAGGCTTGTTCGTGTGAACAGGCCTGTCCTGATTGGGCTGAGTGCCTTGTTGCTGGTTCGTAGTGTTAGGAGAATTACCTTGATTAGGTCTAGGATTACCAGGGACAACTTGATTTTGAGTTCCTTTCCTCTTCATTTTTAAGGGAAAAGGATAAGTCGCAGCCTGTTGTGCATGTACTTTCCCTCGAGGGGGTAGTGGTTGTTGTTGTAGGGGTTGAGAAGGCAAGGGAGGATGACGTGTTAATGCTGGGGGAGCTAGAGCACCAGGCTGTGGATACAGATAACAAGGAGGTTGGGTAACAGTGTGGTAAACACGAGGTTGGGTGAAAAGAGGAGGCATGCCATATCCTGGATATGTGTTACCAGGGGAAAAAATGCAAGAGGTGTTGGCCCCCCTCTGAGGAAAACCAGAGCTCATGGGATGTTGAGACATGATGACAAAACAAACATGGCACAAAGGAAAAAGAGACCGACAAGGGCAGGGAGGTGCAGGATCAAATGATTACAAATTCGAAACAAGGGCAGAGAGGTGCAGGATCTGATTTTAATGTTTTCAGAGTCTTTGCCTGGCGGTGTTAACCAAGCCCTTTTTTGCTTAGGGTGTGTGTGTAAAAGTGTGTAAATTTTAATTTTTAAACCTATACATTTGTAGAGAAAAAGAAAAATTGTGCTATATAGCTGTAAATAAACATTTAAATAACAGTATATAGGCCTGCAAAAATAGAAAATAAACAGCTAATAATGCAATAATCTAAACCCAAGGAGGCGGGTCTCTCAACAACTAGTCTATAGGTGAGTAAAAAACTAATCAAAACACACTGAAAAAGCTAATAGATCTAAGGTCAAGAGGGACAGGGATCTAAAAGACAAAATCTGCTGGAAAGCGGTGTAGAAAATAGCAACAAATCAGAGGAAAAATTACTGTAAAAAAAGTGGCGAAAGGCTATCTCTTGAAGGGAAATGGAGTGAGCCCTAGAGGAAAACCCAAACAAAGCTAGATGAGGTTATTTGGATGGATAACAAGCCAATCTGAAGTGGATCTGAAGTTGAGGTATTAGATCTGAAAAAAAGGCTGAAGACTCTGAAATTTTAGACAACCTGCAACAACAAAAAAACCTTCCACGAAAAGTGGAGGGTATTGAAGCCCTAGGGGGCTAGGTTCCCACTTAGTTGAGCGAAACAGAACAAGTACAGGTGAAAAATGGGCGAAGACGGAGGTTAGAAAACCCTTAATAGAGGCTCAGACAAACCCAGATAATTTTAAGAAAAATCCCTACAAAAAGTCTAGGTCACAGTTTTTGACCTATTTTCAGCAGAGGTCGTAGTTTTTGGGCTGAAAAGTGTGTCCTGAGGGTCTAGGTCACAGTTTTTGGGCAAAAAAGTGTGACTTGCACTTTCGACACTCTCGGCGGCAAGTTTCAGAAAAATTTACCGTCTCAGCTGCGGATGATGTCTGTCACCTATGCAATAGGTCTGAAAACACACGGAAGTCAGAATTTTTATCGTTTTAGGGTTTTATAGGTTAAAAACAACATCAAGAAAGCACAAACAAGGGGCTGAAGAGAAATCCTAGGGTTTGAATTAGCTGGATATGGAAGGATCAGAAAAACGACAGCGGTCGTAATCGTAAACTCGTGTGGAGTCGCCAGTTGTTAGTATGAATCTTAATTCCAAGCGTACGAAAAAATACCACTTTAGCTGCACATAAAAATTAGCCCTAACAACAAATATGGCTGCTAATATCCTCAGATCTGCAGTTAGGTGATCAAGATAAATGTTGCAAAAATCTAGATCTATGCATTAGAATACACTAAGTAGTAGATAAAACAAGATTTACTCCATGCATCCAATAGACAAGACAAGAATATATCAAATGAATTTTGTATTAATGGCACCTGGGAGGAAAACACAAGAGGGTGTTCCCTATTCTCCTCAATTGGATGGCTTCTTGTATGTCCTCAACACTTCAGATCTAGAACCCATACAAAAAATGGTAGCAAAATATGACTATGATGGTGGATCAATAGTCAGAGCAAAAGTATAGAGCCAGAGTGATCTTTAGGCAACAAAAGGTGGTAAATGAATGGGAAAACCCTTCTATTTATAACAAAATATTGAGTTAGTCTAGATATTGGTGCATAATTAAAATATTATTAACCAAATTAAGATCCAACTTTTATGGAATATTTTATTATATTTTTTGGAGGGAAAAGGAATTTGACTTGGGTCAAATCCCTTTATCTGTAAATAATAAATAAATAAATTATTTATTTATCATTTTAAGGAGGTGGTTGAGTAATAATCAAATAAATAATGATTTATTTAGTTATTTAAGGGTGATTTAGTCATATTTAACAAAGAATATTATTTAACTAAGGTTTAAATAATTATTCTTAGAAAATAATAAGATAAATAATGATTTATCTAATTAATTTCCTTGTTTTGGGTTAAATATAAACAGGAATATTAATTAAACTATTGTTTAACTAATTATTCCTTGAGGAAAATAAAAAAATGTATATTTATTTAATATTTCCTCATGGGGTTTTCTGTTTAGACCATAAACAACTTAATAAAGGTGGTTTACTAAGTTATTTTCATAGTGAAAGCAATTTTACTTGGGGTAAAATTGGTCTTACATGGTGTACTTGGTGTCATCTAATGGTAATAGGTTAGATGACCAAAAAATGGTGTAACAGCAAGCACCTCTGACGCATCCATGGCCAATGAGAAATCCTCAGAGTGCTCCGCCATGGAATAGATGGGAGGGCGGGAGGATGAAACTCAACCTCCACCTCTGCGAAAATGCATTAAATGGAGGCGAGGCATGGGGGCATCAAAATTATGAGAATGTAGGTGAGGTGGATGAACAGAGTGAGATGGACGAGTATAGAGATAGAATGCAGTGTGGAGCGAGTGGAGGGTGACTGAAGGGCTGAGAGGGGCGGAGGCACAACAAGGATCAATAGAGCCAAAAGCAAACTTGATAGAAATATGGAGGGAGAATTTTTGGGAGGAGACGTCGCCATTGCCCATAAATGGGCAGGGCGCTCTGCAAGCAGGATGCAAAGGAATGAATTGACAGCAAATGAAATTGAATACTAGTTAAGGCGCCGAGATGCGAACCAGTGAGGCATATTTAAGGAACCCACGCCAGAGACATGTACTGCCTCATGGTGAGAACAACTGATTGGAATTGGAGAGCCCATGTGGCATGCCAAAAACGCATTATGGGGAACCCGCATCCGGGGACCACTAAAACACATTTCTGACCAAGCATTTAAGAATTGACACTAGGAGATTGTGCATTCACTCCTTTCATTATACACAAATTTTAATTATTCAACCCAGTTCATAGCTTTGGATAAGTTAAATGGTGGGGGTTTTTTCTTTTGCGTTTTGCTGGAGTTTTGAAATAATTAGGAAATAATGTGAGTAGATAGAATGGAAAAAAATAGTTTTTTTGACATTGAAGAGTGTGAGTTTTAAACAAGGTGAGCACGTGAACATTTATTACGAAAATATTACGGTTAATGGATTAACAATAAATGGTAACAAGTATAAAGAGACACGTGTTAGTTTATCATTGGAAGGTGAAATTACATGTGAGTGATGACGAGATGGCGAGAGTAAGTCAAATAGTCAAAGAGTGGTTTTGAAGCGTACCCGGAGGGGGGGGGGGGGTGCGATCTAAATGGGATGGAGAAACATAAGGGGCGGTGCTTTTGGTGAAACGATTTACCCAGAAACCCCCCCCACCCCTTCAGTGGATAGATCGTTCAAAAACACTAGGGGGTTCAGGTTTGGATGTGCACCATTGATTTGTGTGCATAAGATCTCGACCCTTCAAATCTTCAAGATCTTTATTTGATGCGCACTATATTACATAATGGCACTTTATGAGGGATTAAATAATTAATCATATAACCTATGTGATCCAAGTGGATATTGATGACCAGTCGCATATTCCACTTGGGACCCCAC
Source organism: Pinus albicaulis (assembly GCA_034641835.2). Taxonomy (NCBI): domain Eukaryota; kingdom Viridiplantae; phylum Streptophyta; class Pinopsida; order Pinales; family Pinaceae; genus Pinus; species Pinus albicaulis. The sequence goes on along the minus strand of MU968411.1, from coordinate 61,557,236 downwards.
CATTATTTCTTTCAGTTTCCTTAATTATAGCACAATTTACTATTTTTAGCAGTTTTTCAGGTCCTGAACTTCCAGAGCCGTTTTAAGGCCCTAAACGATGTTTTTTTGGAAAAACAAGAGCAGCATGGATGTTCCTTTGATATTTCTCATATAAAAAGCTATATTCCTCAGATAGATATTTCTAACGAGGTATTGTACACATCAAACGAAGATCGTATGCCAAAGTTACGTCCCCGGGAAGTTGGTGTACCAATTTACCCAAACAGGGCCCATAGTTTTGGCGCTTCATCTTGTAGGGTTAGGTTTTTGGATGTTTAGGGTTTTCAATTGTTTCTCAATAATAATAGGCCCTCGAGCCTCATTTTAACGAAGTTCAAAGGCCTATAGCCACCACATCTCTTCTTAGAGACAAGCTACCAATGCCCTAGCTAGTCTATTTCCATTTTGTCTGTAAACAAAGTTCAATTCTTCGATATTAATGAAATGAAGTGTTATTTCCGCTACAACTTTGTATTTATGGTTATATGTGTATTCTATTGCGTTCTTGCATAAATATGTATTAGTGGTATCAGAGCAGTTTGTTGTTTCTCGATCCTTCTTTGCATGTCCCCAACAAGGTCGGGGTATATGGAGTTAGGGCTCGATCTGGTTGAACCTTTGCAAGATCAGCCTCACAAACCCCGATGACCACCCATGGGGGATGAAAATAAATATGAGGGAGCATGAGATCCTATAAAAATATTGCTCGAGGAGGCCTTTGAAAAACAAAGGAATGTGATGATGGATAAATTTTCCCAGATTCTTCAACGACTGCAAACCGGCGGCACATCTGCATCCAACAACCACTTTGCAGGTGTAAATCCTTTTAAGGTACAATTAAAATTATAAATTGTCATATTTGAGGGCCAAATACATGGAGACGCCGTATATAGATGGTTGAATCGATTAGAAGGATATTTCTCGGTTCATGAATTTTCCGATCAGGAGAAGATTATATTTTCACTCCTGAAAGCTACTCGCCTTGTTAAGTACTGGTGGGAAAAATACTATGAGGAAAAGGAAGAGGGGGAACCCTCTCTATTCTCGGCTGTACCAACTTGGAATTATTTCCGAGACGCCATCAAGGAATAATATTATCCCATGGGTAGCTATGAGGACAAGTAGATACAATGGACTATGATGCAGCAACAAAGTGATCAAGATGTGCATGAGTTGATGAATTTGTTCCGTACCCTATGGAAAAAGTTGGGTATTAAAGATTCAGAGAAAAATTTAGTGCTAAATTGCCACAATTGTCTGCATAGATACATTTTGGAGGAAATGGAGTTCCTCGACATCTCCTTGCTTGGTACGACATACTGATATGCTGCCAAGCTTGAGCAGAAATTCAAACAGAGGAAGTGAGACTTTGGATCCATGAATAAAAAGAAAGGGAAAGGTGACCACAAACCATAGAAAAAAGGAAAAATCCAAGGCATGGTGGCCCAAGACAACCTGCCAAAGCTGTAAGAAAAGAACAACACCATGAAGCTGAAGAAGGACACAGGAAAGTGGTGTGAGTTCCATAAGAGCTAAAATCACAACACAAGTGAGTGTCAGACCAAGCAGTCACTGGTGGCTGAGATAAGGGCTTTTGAATGAAATACATTCTCTGAGTCTAAATCATAACCTGACAAGGGGAATGAAAAAGCAAAGTAGATTATTGATGTAGAGCCCAATGCCACCATTTCCACCGTGAAGATCCATAAGGAGGAACCAGAAGATCCAGATGAGGAGGAGCCTCTCTTATTGACAATGGGATCCAAAAGAACCTCATTTCAGCAGAGGTCATGAAGCAGTTAGAATTTTTGATCACATCACACCCACAGTCCTATACCATCGGGTGGCTTCACCAAGGAAGTGATGTCCGCGTCAGTTACTAGTGTCGCCTTCACTATAGTATCAATCCCTTAACGGATGTGATACTATGTGACATTGATCCTCTTGATGTTTCTTATGTATTATTAGGCCAACCATACCTATGGAATCAACATGCTATGTATGAGTCCCGACCTCACGCTGTTATTGTTACTTTGGGAAATAATTTGTACGGGATATCAGAGGGACCACTTCCTACCACTATCTCTTTGGTTAGTACAAAAAAATGGAGTAAGATCATTTCCAAAACCGGGAAATTTTTTTTCCCTAGTGATCCACCCTCAAGGAAAGAAGAAGACTATGGCCATGACCTCTAGATAGGGATCCTCCGCACAAAAAAAAAAATGGACAAGGTCGTGGAGGAGTATGGGTACATCTTCACCTCATCCACAAGGGTGCCTCTACACTTTCAGGTGAAGCACCCCATCGATCTGACCCTAGGTGCAGTGCTTCCCAATGGAACAATCTATTGACACTTTGTTTCGGAGAACGATGAAATAAAGAGGCAGATTCAGGATCTGTTGCAAAAAGGTCACATCCGGCTGAGTTCATTTCCTAATAGGAGCTTGATCATGTTGGTGCAGAAGAGGGATGGGACTTGGAGACTCTATATTGACTATCAGGCACTGAAAAATGTCACTGTCCAGAATAGGTAGATGATCTAGCAAGATCGACTTGAAGTCTGGGTATCACCAGGTACCAATTGAAACCTCTGATGTGTGGAAGACTACCTTCAAAGCCAAGGATGGCCTTTTCGAATGGCTGTTCATGCCTTTTGGGTTGAATAATGCTCCCACAACCTTCATGAGGCCGATTGATGACATATTGTGGCCATTCACTAACTCATTTTTAGTAGTGTACTTGGATGACATTCTGATCCTCAGCCAAACTTGGGAAGATCACCTCCACCACATTCGATTGGTCCTCCAAACACTGCGACAACAGAAGTTGTGTGCTAATTTGGAGAAGTGCACTTTGGCATGACCGAGGTTTAGTATCTGCGATACATTTTTGATAAATGGAGGGTGCATGTGGATCCAACCAAGATCCAAGTCATTCGAGATTGGCTAGCCCCAACCACTTTAATAGAGCTTCGAAACTTTCTAGGTCTAGCTAATTTCTATTGCAGGTTTGTGTTGAGATTCTCTCATATCACTTTTCCCTTGAGTCAAGTCTCCAAGGGAGGAGTGAAAGAAAAATTATTTTTGTTAGAATCTCAATAGAAGGTGTTTGTAGAATTGAAAAATCACCTCAGTTATGCCCCAATGCTCACATTACCATAATTACAGAAACCAGTTGAGATCAAGAAATTTTCCTATGAATATGCTATTGGGGCAGTTCTTACTCAACAGGGGTGTCTAGTGGCATATCATAGTGAGACACTGTCCGACATAGTCTGCAAGTATCCCACTTATTATTAAAAATTATTAACTCAGAAACATATTGCAGAAAACACAGATACAAAACCAGACAAAACAATGGTAGAAAAGAGGCTTCAGCCTCATGGCATTCTCATCATTCTCTCTTATTAAAATAATTTAGTTTACAATTTAAATAGATGAGAGAAAATGTATAAGATAGTCCGTGCTATCTTAGACTCCTTTGGTTGAGATAATTTCTCACAAAAAACCCACCAAGATAGGAGTTACTAAACAAACTCCAATATTTGAGGAACAACCCAAGAGTTAGGCACATATTCCTAACTTGGAATATTTAATTAATTAATTTGTTATTTTGGATTTATTATTGTTATTTGAGAGGGGCTAAAATTCCCCCCTTCAATGAAAAATCCAAAATAATAATGAGAACCATCTTCCAAGTTCTCATGTTGATCCTCAAAAACATTTCCTGAAAAACCGCCAAAGCTGGAGCCTGAAAAACTGCAATCTGAAGAGACCATGAGTCAGCTGTATGTTTGATTCATCTCTGAATTTCACTTGAAAACTCCATCAAGTTCCAAGTTGAAAAATGATCCATCTGTCCTTTGCATGAAATCAACATCCTTTGTCCACTGAAAAAATTTCTTCAAAGCCCACTGGCTGATGATGTCAAAAACAACTCATTGTTGCTTTTGCTGTGCTGAAAATTGTTCACTACTTCTTTGCTGTCGACCACCCAATATCAAATTTTTTGATGCCCATTGGAAAATTTGTTGATGCCCACTGGATGCTTTTGCTGGTTTTGTCGAGAATTTCAGTCTGACAACCATTGTCAATTTCATTGACATTTTCCCCCTTTTGTCAGCTGAAAGGAGAGACACTTCTCTTGGAAAGTATTCCTGAACTCCCCCCTTCAAGTGTAGGAGTGTTACATTGGTGTAATACCCCATTCAATTGCATGAGAGTACCATCATATTTTCACTGTTGGCTGCACTATGTGTGATTGTATTCGATTGTAGAACTGAGACAATATTTTGACTGTGGATGACCATTTCCAAGACTCGATCCATTCATAATATATCTTCAATCTGTCTGATTTTTTTTGGTTGCGACATTTTTCTGAGGAATGATTGGGCTTGCCACAATGGCGACAAGGATGGAGATCAAAACACTGATCTTCCATATGACCGGTTCTTTGACAATGAGAACATTGCGGTTGGACTTCAACTTTAGGTTGCGTGCAATTCTGTTGGTCTACAACTTTGGGTTGCGTGCATTGCTGGTTGTCTGCAACTTTCTCAGAACTTGCTGAGGTGAGTTGTGCAAGAAATCCTGCACTAACGAAATTAATTGGTTTGGAATAATCTAGGATATGTAAGTTGGTGTCATCAGTGACATATCCTAAGCCTCGTCGATTCTTGTTATTTTGAATTTCTTCCCATGGCTTTATGATGGGCTTGGAAGAAATTGGAACTGGAACAACTTCGACACTTGAAGCTGTTGGGATGAATGACTTATCATCTGGATGGTTCAAAAACTTGAAAGTATCACTCTTTTCTTGCAATTCATTCCTTTGAAGTTGTGACTCTAGTTGAAGAAAATCAATGGTTTCATGTGTTTGTTGTAGATGCCGTGAAAGACTAGAAAGAGTGTCTTTGCTGATGTGCACCATGTCTTCATCACTAGAGGTGATCAAATTGTGAAGAATGTTTAACAATTGAATATGTTGCGCCATCTGAACTTGCGCACTTGAAATCAGGCTCTCTTGTTGTAGATGTTGTACTTTGAACTGTTTCACTTGAATGACAGGCTTGCTTGAATGTGGCTTGAATGGCACGCTCACTTTGATTTGTTGCTTATTGTGCTTGCTTTGGAACACTTGCTAGAATTGTATAATTTTCTTGCTTAAAATCTGGAATTCACGCTTGCTTGATGACAATCGTGTTTGGTTAAACACTCACTTGACTTATTTAATGAATTTATGCTCACTTGAATGAATATACATGCTCGATTGATGTCGATCTCAACTTGCTTGAGTGGTGTTAGAGTTGAAGTTGTTTGGTTGCTTTGATGGTTGCTGCTATGAACTTCACTATGGCTCTCTTGAATGTTTGAACTTTGTACTGTCTTGGCGCAAATTGCTTGAATGAATACTCACGCTCGCTTGCAGGAGATGTGAATTTGTTGTGTGCTTTAGAGTTAAAACTCGTGCACTCACTTGATTTTTCTTTAAAGAAAGGGTGCCGAACACTGTCGAAAATGCACCCAAGAAAGCTTACAATTATTTTAATGATTCACTTTAAAAACCATGAATTCACTTGTCCTCTTAAAAATTTATTAACAATGAATTTTTAATGATTAACTTAAAAAAATGAATTTGATTACAAGTTCTTAAATGTATTTGCAATAATGTTGATGTAGACTTTGCTTTGAAATGTTGGAGTGTCCAGATTCATGAACTTGATTGTATTGAGTGAATTTGCTTGTTGAAGTAGAATGTCGATGTTGAAAACTTTGATTATTTTTTGTAGTGATGCAAATTCATGTGTTGAGCTTAATTATCCTTCCTTGCAGCTATTTCGTTACATGTGATGTGCTTGCTTGTATTGAACTTTATGTATGTGTTAAATGAAATCATTTATGTGTCAAAACTAGACAAAAATCAAAAGAAACAACATGAAGCCATAAAAACATGCGCCATCACAAACACACATGGTGTACCTAAGATCCCCTTATTCAATTTCAGGCGGATCTAGGACACAATCACCAATAAATGATATCTTTATTAAGTATTGAGTACATAAGAATTATCCATCATCAAGTAATGAAAATGGCAAGCTCACAACCTTTAGAAGCAATTCGTCTTCAAAATTTGGGTATTCACTGACTCAATCTCTCTCAAAGTAAAACAATACTTTGAATTACAACAAGAAATTGCTCTAAAAATTTGACATATCACTCCAAATACAAAACACTTATCCCTCCAAATTTATAATAAATCACCGTATCTCTCCAAATACAAATGGAAACACTCCTTATCTCTCCAAATTACAAAAGACAACTTATCACTCCAAAAAATAATCACAATCTTTACCCCAAATGTACAAAAGAAATTTAGTTTCTCACTCCAAAAGAAACGGTAGCTTCAAACTATGGAAGATCAAATGCAATCCTTTGTCTCTACAAAAAGTGAGGCTACATAAGATCTCAGAAATAGGGTTGAGAAAAATCTATGGCTCTAGAGTTAGGGGTTTACATGATCTAGCCAATGCACTTGATGAAAATTCTGTGTCTACTCTTGGCAGGCTCAACTCAACAATATCCATGCATGCTTCTACTCTTCAGAATATGGTGGGAAAAAATGTTCTAGATGCAGAGGCATTGTTGGGTGAACTTTATAGTGATTTGTCCAAACAAGAGGCCACAATGGCTTTATATTCCCAACAACAGTGGGAGGCAATTCAAATAACTATAGAGTCCACGAGGGTAATTTCAAAGGTGAATACATATTTCTTTGAAACACTTGAAACACATGCATATAATCTTAGTCTGTTTGTGGAAGAAATGCAAGTAGTTCATGACAAGAAGTTGGAGGATCTTGAAAGAAAATTTGAGGAATGTGCTGCAAATGAAGAGAAGAAACTCTTGGAGAATCTTTCTAAAATGCTAGCGGCTTCGACAACTCGAAAATCAGAATTGGTACAGTTTGTAGTGCAAAATAACATCATTGGCAACAGGGCACAGCTATATGGAATAAATTCTTTAGGAATGTATGATGAAAGCGACTGCTGCTGGAGTACAGTGGAGAGGTACATTGTTCAAAGAAAACATAAAAGAATTTTAGAGAGGAAATCAATTTTAGAGGGGAAACTGGCAGGAAACAAGCAGAAAATTCTGCAGCAAATCTCCAGTGCTCATTCAAGTAGCAACAATTGAACGTCATCAGCAATTGAACTGACCTCCACACAACAAACACCACGAAAAAAAAAACACTACAGAAAACATCAAATCTTTCGTACAAGAATCCTCCTTGTCTAGAACTTATTTTGTTTGATGCATGCCAGATACATCCCAAAAACATATGCCAATGCAAAATTTATATAATTTATAAAGGCATTCAGCGAACAAAGCAATACCAATGAAAATTTTTTCTTATTGTAGGGGCAACCAAGACTGTCACAAATGTCAACCAAATAGAAGCTCACTCTGTAGAAATAAAGAAAAAACACCGAATATCTTCCCCGTCAGTCTTACTTATAAAACATCTCCCCTGAGATCATATCAATTCTTTTGGTGAATTTGAAATTAACAGAGGTGTTATGTGATAAGATATCAGTATGCAAACTCTATTTTATCCTGCCCCGTTTTTGCATCCAGAATCTCAAACATGGCATCTGTCAAAAGGCTCTCGAGGATAGAGCGCAAACCACAGGCTCCAATACTCTGGTATTAAGCCATATGCAATAAGATCACTACTCTCAACCGACTCTAGCAAGGATGATGTCACCGCAGCATGTTTTAGGCCACCAGCCCTCATATTAGCACGTACAGATGCTCCAAAGCCAATAGAAGAACCTTGCCGTCTCTCAGAAATTGTTTTCTCTAGATCCACGAAAGCCCCATCATAGTCAAGATTATAATTTCACAACACATACTCACCACCGACTCGACTTCAAAGAGAGAATCAATAATTTGTCAAGTGATAGGCAACACAATTCAATGAAATTCACTACAATTCAATGGAAACATAATTCAATGCATACAAGGAAGGTTTGTATGATCACTGCGCTACAGGAAACATAATGAATTTTGTTCACTGATATCAGAGCTAGTCTCTGTCACTGGAGCTATCGATGGTTTAAATTGATATTCCATTGTGCAGGCTTGTCGATAAATAAAAGCATTACATTTTGGGAAAGGAAGTGTTCATCCATGTTATCTCTAAATTGGTTCAGATGGGCTGCTCCACCAGACAACCTAGATTAACTCTTTCAAACCATCTTTTGACTGAAAATTAGCCTCTTCAGCCTGAGAGGGATCTCTCAAAGTAACATTATGATTTTTTCAATTAGAATTCAATCGAATGGATAACTCTGTGATATTGTCTTGAATGTGTTTGATTGCAGATGAAAAATGTATAGGGTTTACTACCATTGGGCTTATGGAGTCAATGTTAGGAAATTCAATGAAGAAATAAATGTATTCCATTGTGCAGGCTTGTCGATAATAAAATCATTACATTTTTGGAAAGAAAGCGTTCATCTATGTTATCTCTAAATTGGTTCAGATGGGCTGCTCCACTAGACAACCTATATTAACTCTTTCAAATAATCTTTTGACTGAAAATTAACCTCTTCAACCTGAGAGGGATCTCTCAAAGTAACATTATGATTTGTTCAATTAGAATTCAATTGAATGGATAACTCTATGATATTTTCTTGAATGTGTTTGATTGCAGATGAAAAATGTATAGGGTTTACTACCATTGGGCTTATGGAGTCAGTGTTAGGAAATTCAATGAAAATGGCTCTCCTTGTGGAAGCTGAGGCTTGTAATGTTTCAATGATAGGAAAACATACACACAGAAATATTCCATGGCTTAATGTTAAAAGGAATTAAGAGCATGAGAAACACGAATTATGAGTAATTAAACATCAATATATTGAAATTAAAATATTAAGAAATATAGGAAAAATTCTCATTGAAACACCAAAATAATCTCAGCTGAAGAAGAAAAACATTGTCACTGTATATTACTGATCATCCAAAAAACTTTGCAAAGTGGTAGTGTCAAGTAACATTCTCCAAACATGTTTTCTTTGAAGTACTACCTATTAATAGGCTAGTCATTTACATAGGATCTTCCTACATGGATAGATCATCGAACCATTTGTTTTGATACCTCACCTAACAATAAACTAGATACCTAGAAATAAAACAAACACCTAATGACTTTAGAATTTGAATCCTATTAGGACTCTACCTCCTATTTATTACATTCACTAACTGTGGAACTGGATAATTACATCAAATAAAGCCAAGTTCTCGAGTGGCACCAACCATCATCAAGACATAAATACACCCACTGGATTTAGAAACCAATCACCCTACTTTTAAGGAAAAAATAATCATGATATTTTGTCACTGTCTTTATGCTGAGATGGAACATATGACACCTTTTTCGAGGAGAAAATATATGTTGGAGTGTTCCACTGATACCATTTAATGCCTGAAAATGGTTGGTTGACCTTCAATACACTTTCAAAATACCAAGATACTACCAAATGCTACTCACTGCAAAAACAGATTAAAACAGGCAATTTTGTAGCGTTGTTTTGTAGCAACTCCATTTCACCCATCTATGCCAATTTTCAGCCTTATTATTTGATTTGGATGTGTTGGTTATACAGAATGAACTAAATGCAACTTTTCTACATCTTTTATTTTCCCCAAAACTGTGGTTTTTTACAAAAAGTCACCTACAGGGATTTCGTAGCGAAATCTAGGCTTTAAGCCCGGGCTTCGCTACGAAATTTCCTCATTGATAAAAAAACAAAAAAAAATCTTTTTTCCTCAAAATTTCACTTTTAAAACTAGAAATGATGGTACTTGAATGCTGAAAAATTGTCAAAAAAGTTTTAGGCCAACTCTTCAAGTTTTGGGACCTTCATATTTAGCAGTAGAAGGATGCATCTATTGAGGGTCATTTATCACTTTTATTTTAAGTCCTATTTTCTCTAGTTCTGACTGAATCATCTCCATTTGATATTCTAATTCTTTGAACTGGATTTTGAGTCTCTTCCTTTCAAATTGTAACCATAAGTTTCTTTTCCTAGTGTTTTTCATTATCCTCCTCAAAGGAAGTGTCCTTTTCAGAACCTTCTTGGCATTGGTAAGTGATTCATCATATTTTTTTTTCTGGTCATTTACTTCTTCTTTGAAATTATCCATCATATTTCTATTTACCTTGGCTTCCTCTAACTCCAACTTGGTCTCAATGACCTCTTCTTTGGCCTCTCTTAATCGCTCCTTTAGCACCTACACTTCAGTTTTTTCCATCATCTTTTCTTTCCTTTCCTTTGCACAAAGACCTCTTCTGTTGTTGGATACAAGTCAATAATGTCTTCTATGACCTCTTCTATTGTTGGAGACAAGTCAATAATGTATTCTATGATAGGCTTCTTTCCTTTCTCAATATATTTTGTCCTCTTATTTTCCATGAAACCCTTTGCAAGTTGGAGCCTATTGAGTGTTTTCCTTGGTTGAAATAAGAAACCTTCATCTTCTCCTGTAAAATCAAGTTTTATAACAGTCTTACCTTTCCTTTTCTTCTTATTGTCACCTTCAATGTATTCAGCTCTGACAACTGGAGTCTCATCAATATCTATAGCTTGAAGGATGTCTTCAAGGTTTCCCTTTCCAATTTTTTGAATTCTATTTATCCTCCTCTGACCAATGTTACTGATATTTTGTTTGTTTCTTATAAGTGAAGGTTGTGATAATTTTTCCTCTTGTATAGGTTCTGTTTCAACATCCATTGGATCTAGGATAGGCTCCATCTCTTCTTCATTTACACCTTCTGTCACAGCTAGATATTTATCATTTCTATTTGATGGAGTAACTTTTCTCTTTGGGGTTTTCTTAGGTGTGACTGAATCAAATTCATAACCACTAAGGAAAAGGAATGTAGCCCAGTCTCTATTTAATTTCTTCAATTCCTTAAGCACTAAGAGTTTAATCAAACTATGGTTAAATATTGATGTCTCACTACCTTGAGTCCTCACTTGAACCTTATCATACATCTTCCCTAAGCTCCTAAAAAAAAAGAAAGGAAGGTCAAGGGACTGCTTACAAGTGAAGTGTAATAGAAGCCTGAAATGGTACAGGTAAACCATATGAAACCTCCCCTCAAAATTAAAGTAATTCTGGATCACAAACAACAATTTAGAATAATTCTCCTTCATATAGTTCCTTGGAATCCCAGATTCCATGTCAGCTCTGATGTGTTCTGGTTTAACAAATTAATCACAACTCTGCATCTTGAATTTAGTGGCTTTGAACCACTCTTCACCCTCTCTTGGTATCTCTGTGGCCTGAGAAATGGTATCAAGTGACACTGTAAAATTTAAAACCCCCACCTTTGAAGCTGTGCCTGTGGAATTAACTACGAATTCCTTTGATATTTGACTATGAAATCCTTGGAGTTTCTGACAGAATTTCAGGCACCCGAGATTACTGAATGCTTCCATAAAACTGGGGTCTTCATTTAGTAACTTAAGGTCCATGGGCTTGTATCTCACACAAGAGCCTTCCTTGTTGAATTTCTTCTTGACATCCATCCTGTTTTATAACCACGATCTCTTCTTCACTGTGACACCTGCAGAGAGAAAAAATAAACAACAAGCTGTGTGTGGTGTGAGTCAACTTCTCAAAGATTATAGTGGACTGATGCATGCAAGACTCGAACAATAGATAATAAATACGTGCTTTGAGATGAGTTTAAAAAATAGAATTTGAAAGCAGAGAACATGATGCCAAATGTGGGAGTGAAAGATAATGATGAGGGTATTTACACTTTTTCATGCTTGGGTGATCATGATGACAAATTATATAACCTCAGCTTTCTCTGTAACCATTAGAACTTTGACAACCTTTTGTCCTCTATTTTTATGCAGAAAAACATGATTTCGTAGAAAAAACAGTTATAAACCTGATAGATTCACTATGAACTGGTCAGGTGATTCTGTAGATAAATTTTCCATTCTGCAGTTATATTCACTGCAAAATCATGAAAAAAAAGACAGGTGGCATTATCTTGATTTGAAACCATGAATGTGAACCTAAATTGGAATTTAGTCGATATGACTGAGATGAGATGACTAATGGAGTGTTTTAGAATTAGGATATAGGTTTATTCCATGTATTTTTCATCAGTTTCATGAACCAACCTATTGAGACAAAATGAAACCTAGGTGAGTGACCTTATCAATCAAAATTGAAAATTTATGTGTGATAAAAATCCACACAGACCACTGACCCATTTAGTTCGTACATACACAAGGGAAGTTGCAGAATGATTGCCATCAAAAGTGGTCCACATATCTCCAACAGTTTCATTTAAACATCAAGTACAAGAAGGGTAGCACTAGTAATGTTTCAGACTGCCTCGGTTGACCATTGATCATGGTGCTAACAAACATTCTCAACTCTTGTGGGCATGAGACTTTTGATTCATTGCTTCTCTACAAGAGTGATCCAGAATTTAGCCACACATACAAAAAAATATTAGAGGGTATACAAGTTCCATAATTTCACCTCGAGGATGCAATTCTATGTCACCTGGGACACCTTTCTATTCCTTCAAATGAGCATGCTAATATGATTTTGGAAGCAGACTACAATCGAGTCACTGGGAATTTCGTGGTCAAGAAAACAATGGCAGTATTGCTGAAGTATTTCTATTGGCCAAACCTTTGAGAAGATGTTGGGAAGTACCTCAGATCCTGCACTACTTGTGCCATTGCCAAACTGACCATCAAGAAGCAAGGCCTCTATACTCCACTACCTACCCCTAGTTGACCTTGGGAATCCATCTCAATGGATTACATGTTGGGCCTTCCTTCTACTAAGCATGGAAATGACTGTAATATTCCCAATTAGCCATGAGCTAGTTAGAATATTAATTTTTTCTTTTGATTCTTTGTTTTCTCAATAATAGGGTATGGAGGCCCATGAATCTCCTTAATAGGAATAAAATCACTGCTAATGTGAAAGGAGGACATCTTAGCAGCTTAATAAAGCACCCTTATGTGTGAAAAGGGGCTGAAACACATAGACTGGGTCAAATTTGACTAGATCAACAACACTGTCATGGAAGAGTGGCATTCATTATGGCACAACATAGTTTTGGGTGGAGACTCCATGCATGGAAGTAGTGACTGTAATGAGTGGGGCCAAGGGTGAGGAATATCACCACTTATTTAAGGAAGAGGATGGAAGCCATAGATGATTCATGTTTTATGTTTTGATATCAGGATTTATGGTCTGTTTAGACTTGTGCTCTCTTCAGCTGTTTAGCTAAGATTGCAGTGTTGTTTAGCACAGGGCGTTCCTGAGCGGGAATCCCACCTCTATCCTTGAGTGACCTCAAAGGAAGAGTTCTTTCAATACATTCCACATTCAGGCATCAAGCCAAGGCTTCAGTCTTAATGTACATCACAGTTCCTACTGAGGTTGTGTTGTGTTGCAGGGCAGAAGTTGTGGAGGGTCGATTTGGGTGATTTATGAGCTATATCTCATTCGAGGAAGGTCCCTTTCTCTTGGGAGGCTAGTGAATAAGGCCCTGGAGCATAATTGATACATTTGGCACCAAGGCACAGTGTTTTTATCCCCTACAATGCAGTATCAGTCTAGATCTGTGTTATTCTAGGGAGGAGTTGCAGGGGTATTTGTAGTAGGTGATTTGGGGGGTGATTTCTTCAGTGAAGGGGCCATCCTTTCATCCAAAGGATATATTGGAGGAGAGCATACTTATTTTCATATCAGCTTCAGCCATATCCCTTTAGTTATTTTGTTACAGCATACTTTTAGCCCTAGGGCGGCAACTCATATTGTATTATTGGGTGTTTTTCCCGAAGACCCTCTTGGGTTCTTTGTTGGAGGTTGTATAGAGTCTTGATCTTCATTGTACATTATATTTGAGGCATATATCATCCAATTACCTTTTTTTTACTCATTTTCTGTAGCAGTGCTTCTAAGATTGTGTTGTAGCAGTGTCTCTTACATTTTAATATAGTAGCAGCACCTCATTATTGAGGGATTTCTTATTGGAGGCTTGTTGTATCTTGTTGTATGATTTGTGGCCCATTATTTTATACATATATGCTACTTTTATGATGTATAAATAAGCTCCATATTGGTCTCTTACATTTATGCATTGATCTACACTGCTATTTCCATGTTTATGCACTATATTTCTGATTTTCCCATTTGGGAATATTACAGTGGTATCAAGCATAATCTTGGCTCAGCCTGTGCATCTTAAGCCAATATTTCATCAGAAGAAGGAGATCCTCTCACAGATAGAGAGAAGAGGTATCTCAGAAGAATAAACCAGAATTTTGATTATACAGATGATAATGAAGACAAGGGTAAAACCCCTTTATCAAGAGAAGATGAGCAGAAAGAGTATCCAAAGATTCTTCTTCGAAATATGCAAGAAATTGCTAGAGAAATAAAGGATATGAGGATGGATAGACATAAGGAATCTCATAAAGGGTTTCTACATCGTGAAGGATCCTACATTTCTCATCACTGGAGTGATCAACCAATGAAGCAGCAAAAAATTTCCCAATTCTCTACAATGCCTACATTCTTAGCAGTGTGAAATGAAGGGTTTCAAGAACAAGAAACTCTTGAAGAATATTTCATGGAGTATGAGTCTCAATCTCAGAGATTCAAGGATCACTTGAATTTTCAAGAATTTTTTCAGATCAAGGACAATAGGAGACCCAAGCATCACAACAGAGGTGGAGGGTTCATACAAAATCATGATCTACACTGAACTATGGGAATATTTTTCTTACCCAAATTTGATGGGTCATCTAAATGCACTGCCAAATCATGGGTAGAAAATCTACACATCTAATTCCAGCTGAAAAAAGTACCAGAGATGGAGGCCATCAAGATAGTAGCGCTGCACCTTGAGGGTGAGGCACGTGCTTGGTGGTTTCATGTCTTGTTTACATTGGGTCATGCCAATGTGACTGCATATTCATAGTTCACAAGGGGGTTGGTGGAGAGGTTTGATCGAAGAGATCTAGAGGCACCATTCATGGGGCTAGCAAAGCTCAAACAATTAGGTAATCCAGAAGCTTATATTTCTGAATTTATAAAGCTTTCTGTTATGGTTCCTGATTTATCTACAGAAAGAAGGATCTATATGTTTATTGGTTGGTTAGTAGAACCTCTTCATCGGTTGGTTAAGTCTACCAAGCCCACTACCCTTCAAGATGCCATTGAAAGGGATAGAGATCTACAAGATGCCTTGCCAAAATCAAAGGCAACATTTCAGTAAAAGCCCGCTTTTCCATCCAAGGGAAAAGATGAGAAGGATCCTCTTTCAAAGGAGAGCCAAAGTAAAGTTCCTCTTAGTGATGAAGTATGAAGAGATTTGAGGAGAAGGAAGCTTTTCTTCACATGCCAATAATCATGGGCACACAGACAATATGTGCAGTAGGAAAGGCACACTATATAAAGGTATTTTCAAATAATGAGGAGGAAGAAGAAGAGGAACCAGAAGGAGGTCACAATGCTAACATAGCAGCAGATGATCCACCACCACTAGGAAGTGGGAATGGGGCATTTTCTCCCATTGGAGGGGATCTTGAATCATTCAGAGTAGTACCCAAGTACTTGACCTTGAGGGTTCGAGGTTCCATCTTAGATTAGAGGGTTTTAGTTTCCATTGATAATGGGGCTACCCACAACTTTATTTATGCCCAACTAGTGCAGGGGAGGGCAATACCCACTGATGATTTTGAGGGATTTTTTGTTTTGGTCCCAGGATCTAAAACTATGCAGTGCATGCATTATGGTCCATCTTTATCTATCACCATGGGGACATATACATTGACTGATCACTTCTTTGTGGTTGACATACCTGACACCAATGTGATATTGGGTGTGCAGTTGTTTATTACTTTGGGGAAGGTCACCACAGATTGGGAGACTTTGCAGATGGAATGGGTGGATAGAAAAAGTGGAAAAAATCAGATGATTAAGGGAATGCACACATATCCTTCACAAAAAACTTCCACACAGAAAAAATATATGGATTTGCGTAGTGGAAACAAGGACCTAAAAGTATCATCTATTATGCACATGACTTTGGCCCATGAGACATTACTGTTTTGTGGTAAACCACCTAGGAGGCCACATGATCCAGAGTTGGTGAGGAATGTCTCACATCATGGTGCACCACTAATAGATCCAGGAGGAGTGGGGGCATTGGGAGGTCATGGTACAATGCTGAGAGTCTTGGGTAGACTCAAGGAGGAGGGAGACATTCTCCCAACATCATCATTACCCACTCTCATCTCAGATCTTGTGTTGAGAAAGGAGAAGCAAAGGGATGATAACAACCTTCCATTACGTGAATTTCGCATGGGAGATTTCAAAGAGGAGGACAACCATATGACATATGCTTTCTATGATAGATTATCTGCGTTGTCACTTTGGAGGATAAATCCATATTGGAAATCCCACCTGTTGGTGGATTATTCCAAGGATATTTTCACTTGTATGATACTTGATGACCATCTATTAGAGGAGGGATATTCAGTCAAAGATGAGGTGATATACTATCATGGTAGGATCCTCTTGTCTAGAGCTTCCAAGCTCAAGGAGAAGTTACTACATGCAGCACATGAAGATTTTCTCTTCAGTCACACTTATTCCATGGGAGCAGACCACACTATCATGGAGGGATATACCTGGAAAGGCTTTGAAAAGGAGATATATCAGCATTTAAAGAGATGCATGGATCATGTGGAGATGGAGGAGATACATAAATATTTGAGGGAGTTATAACAACCACCTCTTTCCTCTTTTGGAATAAGAGGGGATTTATCTATGGACCACTCCATTAGTATGATTGAAGCGTATGGTAAGGATCATGTCTTTGTGCATAATTATTTACTTGATGATTATTTTAATTCCTTTACTATATATGTGCAGGTCATTGCTCTAATTAGGAGCATTATTCCTTATAAACTTCATGGCCAACTTGGGGCCATAAACATTGTTAAGCATGGCCACTCTCTAGGAGGATATAGGGAGATGATTTACCATTCCAAGTGCACTCCAAAGGCACCAAACATTTCTCACCTTCTCAAAACATGTGAGAAGACTATGGCGGCAAGTAAGTGGAGGGAAACCACTTACCATATCATGATCTAAGGTATTCAGGAGATATACTGCGTTGGTTCCACATGTGGGACTATGACCCACCTCCATTTTTGCATATGGTCGTTTATGGATACTTGGTTCTGATCCCATACATTGATGATGTTCTTATTATTTTTATGGGAATGGATGGAGGAAGGATGGAAGGATTGGATGTGCCCTTTGGGAGAGAGACTCTCCATGTTTCTTATGCTTCATGTTTCAGGGAGCACATTGGGCAAACCATGATTGCTACATTGGATATTTTTCTTCCTTGAGGGATGAGTCATTTGCATCTCATGAGAATTTGTGAGGAGAATGTCATGGAGGGATGGATTGGGAGACACTTGGCTTATGAGAAGATATTATCACATGGAGGTGTCACCAATGGAGGAGGAGAAGAGTTATAGCTCTCACCTTTTCAGTTGCTTGAGGACAAGCAACATTTGGGAGGGGAGGGCTATAATATTCCAAATTAGCCATGAGCTAGTTGGAATATTAATTTTTGCTTTTTCTTCTTTCTTTGTTGAATAAGAGGGTATGGAGACCCATAAATATCCTTAATAGGAATAAAATCACTGCTAATGTGAAAGGAGGACATATTAGAAGCTTAATAAAGCACCCTTATGTGTGAAAATGGGTTGAAACACATAGACTAGGTCAACTTTAACCAAATCAACAACGCTGCCATGGAGGAATGGAATTCATTATGGGACAATGCCGTTTTCGGTGGAGACTCCATGCATGGAAGTAGTGCATTTAATGAGTGGAGCCAAGGGTGAGGAAGCTCACCACTTATATAAGGAAGAGGATGGAAGCCATATGTTATTCATGTTTTATGTTATGATATTTTGATTTATGGTCTATTTAGACTTGTGCTCTCTTCAATTGTTTAGTTAAGATTGCAGTGCTATTTAGCACAGGGTGTTCCTGATCAAGAATCCCACCTCTATCCTCGAGTGACCTCAAAGGAAGAGTTCTTGCACTACATTCCACATTCAGGCATGAGGCCAACACTTCATTCTTAATGTACAACACAACTCTTATTGAGGTTGTGTTGTGTTGCAGGGCAGAAGTTGTGGAGGGTTGATTTGGATGATTTCTTAGCTAGATCTCATTTGAGGAAGGTCCCTTTCCCTTGGGAGGCTAGTAAATAAGGCCTGGAGCATCATTGATACATTTGGCACTAGGCCACAACGTTTTTATCCCCTACAACGTAGTATTAGTCTAGATCTGTGTTATTCTAGGGAGGAGTTGCAGGGGTATTTGCAGTAGGTGATTTGGGGAGTGATTTCTTTAGTGAAGGGGCCAACTTTTCATCCGGAGGATCTATTGGGGGAGGGAATAATTTTTTTCATATCATCCTTAGCCATAAATCTTTAGTTATTTTGTTGTAGCATACTTTCAGCTCTAGGGCTACAACTCATATTGTATTATTGGGTGTTTTTCTCGGAGACCCTCTTGGGTTCTTTGTTGGAGGTTGTATAGAGTATTTGTTACACCATTTTTTGGTCATCTTACCTACTATCATTATATGGACCCAAGTACACCACATAAGACCAATTTTACCCTAAGTAAAATTGCTTTCACTATGTAAAATAACTTAATAAAACACATTTATTAGGTTGTTTATGGTCTAAACAGGAAACCCCAAAAGGAAATATTAAACAAACCTATATTTGTTTGATTTTCCTGGTCATGTTTAACCCAAAACAAAGAAATTAATTAGATAAATCTTTACTTATCTTATTATTTTCTAGGAATAATTATTTAAATCTTATTTAAATAATATTCCTTGTTAAATATGACTAAATCACCCATAAATAATTAAATAAATCATTATTTATTTGATTATCCTGCAACCACTTCCTTAAAATGATAAATAAAATCATTTATTTATTTATTATTCACAAATAAAGGGATTTGACCCAAGTCAAATACCTTTTCCCTCCAACAAATATAATAAAATATTCCATAAAAGGTGGATCTAGATTTGGTTAATGTTATTTAATCATGCACCAAGATCTAGAATGACCCAATATTTTGTTATAAATAGGAGGGTTTTTCCTACCATTCTTCACCTTTTGTTGCCTATTAGATCACTCTGGATCTAAACTCTTGGTCCGACTTTGAGCCATTATCATTGTCATATTTTCCATTATTTGTTGTGTGAGCTCCCTTTGAGTTCTATCTTTGTCTGGGTTTTCTACACCAACAAGAGAGAGAAATACTAGATCTGAAGTGCCGAGGACTTCCAAGAACCCATCCCATTGAGGAGAATTGGAAACACCTTCTTGTTTTCCTCCCAGGTGCCCTTAATACAAAAATTATTTCAAAAAATATTGTTCTTGTCTTGTCTATTGGATGTATGGAGCAAAACCTTATTTTTACTGCTTAATGTCTCTCTATGCATAGATCTGGTTTTTTGCAGCACTTGTCTTGATCAACTAACTGTAGATCTGAAGATATTGGCAGCCACATTTGATGTTAGGGTTATAATTTATGCGTAGCTAAAGTGGTCTTTTTTCGTACACTTCGACAAAATATTCATACTAACAATCGGCGACTCCACACCGGTTTTCAATTACGACCGCTGTCGTTTTTCATATTCCTGCATATCCAGCTACTTCAGACCCTAGGGTTTCTTTTCAGCTTTTTGTTTTTCCTATTTTTATGTTGTTTTTCTCACATAAAACCCTAAAAAATTAAAATTTCTAACTTCCGCGTGAGCCGTCCTATTGCGCAGATGTATACATCAAATGTGAATCGAGATTTACAACCAATTCCGACCCACCGCCGGGACACCCGGAACTTCAGGTTGCACTTTTCAGCCCATAAATTGTGACCTGGACCTCCAGGTCGCACTTTTCAGCCCATTTTCTATGACCTGCACAGAAAACAAGTCAGAACCTGTGACCTGCCAATTTTTCTGCTGTTTTTCTGCAAATTTTCTGGGTTTTTCTGAAGCTTCTGTCAGGGTTTTCTAGCCTCTGTCTCCACCCGTTTAGACCTATTATTGCTCTGTTTTACTCAACTAAGTGGGAATATAGCCCCCTAGGGCCTCAGTACCCTCCACTTTTTGTGGAAGAGTTTAGCTGCTGTAAGTGTCCAAATTTTCAGAGTTTTCAGCCATTTCTTTTTCAGATCTGATCCCTCCTTTTCAGATCCCTTTAAATCAACTCCTCTCCCTTTCAAATCACCTCCTAAAGTTTTGTTTGATCTACCTTTAGGGCCTCCTCCTTGTCCCTTCTGCTTTTTGCTGATTTCCTCCTTTTTTACAGCCACCTTGCCTCTGCCTCTTGGCTGTGTTCTGCACCTCTTTTCAGCAGTTTTCCCCTTTAGATCCCTGTCCCTCCCGACCTTAGATCTATTGGCCACTTTTTCATGTGTTTTGAATAGATTTTTCCCTCTTTTAGATTAGTTTTGAGAGACCCACCTTCTTGGGTTAGATCGATGCATTAATCGTTGTTAATTTTCTGTTATTTCAGCATTATATACTGTTTTCTGCAGAATTATTTTCAGTTACACAGCACACTTTTTCTTTTTCTCTCAAAACGACCAGGGTTTAAAAATTAAAATTAACACACACCACACATTCACCCTAAGTGAAGAAGAGCCTGGTTAACACCGCCAGGAAAAGACTTTAAAATCAATTGACATTGCACCTATCTGCCCTTGTTTCGACATTGTAATCTCTTGGTTTGCACCTCCCTGCCTTTGTTGGTCGTTCTTCTTCCCCTTGTGCCGTATTTGTGTTGTCATCATTGCGCCCCCAAGGTGCACATCTCGGAGAATTCTTGGCCTTCACCCTCAGTTTCCAGTCGGTCAACCTACTCCTTCCCGCCGTCGTCGAGTTAATCCTCCTCCGAGTCCGCACTCTGACTCCTCTTCTGGTTCATTGGGTTCTCCTTTTACTTCCGGCTCTCCCCCTATCACCTTCACTATGTCTGTTCCAGGTCCTAACGCTAGCGATAATCCCAGCCCCAATACCAGGAATGCTACTAGCAGAACCGCCACAGGAACTACCTCGGCTGCGCCCTTGCTCCCCTTCATGGCAGGCCTCAGCCTCCCCGATTTGGACTGGTTGATAAACGACCCTATACATCATGACGCTATTTGGCCTGCTATGCCAAAAAAGCTCCCTTTCGACATCCGAAAGTTTGAAGGCCTTGCTGGAGAAGATCCTTCAAATCATGTTCGATCTTTCCACATCTGGTGTTCATCTACCTCCATTACCGATTCTACCTCCATTACCGATGACTCTGTCCATCTTTGGTTGTTCCAACAAACTCTTACAGGCGCGGCTTCTAAGTGTTATGTTGATCAGGCCCCTTCCTCTCATACCACCTTTGTGACTCTTGCCCGGGATTTTTTATCTTACTTCCAACATCCCCTTCGTTATGACACTGGTATCAAACTTTTGACTTCTTTCCATCAATCATCTACGACCCGCCTATCCGATCATGTCCAGTAATGGCAGAGAAGAAAGAGCCTATGTCAATCCCCTACCTTCAAAGACCGTGTCTACATGGACTGGTTCCTTAGATCTCTCTTGCCTCCCATCGGTAAAGATGTCGCATCGCATTTTCCCCAAACCGAAGAAGCCGCCCTCCAACTAGCGTTCAAATATGACTTGATCTATGCTCAAACAGGTTATGTTTATACCGTTATACCTGATCTCCCCAGACTCGGTGGTGTCAATGCACCTGAGGCACCTCATGCCGCTGACGGTATCGTTGGAGCTCTCTCTCATCCATATGCCCAACCTCCCATGGGTTGTGGTTTTCCTAGGGGTGGGGGCAGCACCTCCCGCACTTGTTCCCCTCTTCCCCCTCCCGTAGCATGTATCCACATTGGGCCAAAGATGCCTCCCTTGGCCCAACCTCCGTTCACCACATCATACTCCAACCCCTTATTATTCGTATCCACAGCTAGGGTGCTCCAGGCCCAAAGATCGACCTCCGCCTTGCCTTCTGAACCCCTGCAACAGCAATCACCGCCCCCTCAAGCGCAGGTGGATGCACCGCATGGATTCGTGGCTACCCAACCACCTGACGGACATGTGGCCACTCAACTTTCCCCTTCTGGTTCCTCCAATTACCAGATCCTCATGATGAACTCTGATCCACCTCTAATCGTCGACCTTAACCTTCAAACTCGGTCTCGCCAGTACCCCACGCCTTCCGCTCAGTCTACCCCCGAGTCCCCTCCTTCAGGTTCTACAGAGCCTCTTTCGACATCCAATGGTCCCTTGCATATCCCTCAGCCCAAAGTTGAGGTTCATACCAATATTCCTAAGGGACCATTACGTCGAAATGCTGCTTCTGGTCGAGCTGCTCATTCGTATAGCATAGTAGATGATTTGGTGCAGTCTCCTGCTGCCATTTCCACATTGGAACTCCTCCAACAGACTCCTTCCTAAAAGAAGGCTCTACTATCTCATGCGTGGGCGCTGTAGATCCTGCTGATGACCAAATGATTGTTTTCGATGCCCATCAATCAGAACATCCTCCTCTTCCTGCTTCCGTCGCCTTCCAAATCCCAGTCAAAATCCGGAATGCTAACGTTTCCCAGTGTATAATTGATGAGGGGGCATCCACTTGCGTGATGTCCGCTTCGGTTTGGAAGCAACTTGGATCTCCTGAGTTGGCCCCTTCCACGATCACCCTTCGAGCGTGGGATGGCCACACCTCCCAGCCCATTGGCCTCTTCCGTAATTGTCCTATCACTCTTGCGGGCAAGACTGTTTGCATTGACGTCAAAGTCATCGACGCCCCTCTAGATTACAACATTCTCTTGGGGCGGAGCTACACCTATGCTATGTCTGCTATCCCATCCGCAGTTTTCCGCAAGATGTCTTTCCCTCATAATGGAAATATAGTCACCATTGACCAGTTGACATATCATGAGCCAAAATCTCAGACCTCACCTAAGACGACCATCTCTTCTGTAGCCAACAAGAAAACCTTCGATTCCTTGACCAGTGTCTCTCCTGGTGTCTACAAAGACTCCTCTTTGCTCGGAACCTTCCCTGGTCTTCCTCCTCCTCCTATCTCTGACCCCAGCTCATCGAATGTTTGCATGATGCAATCGTCTCGGGCTGCTCTCAAGCAACCGGCTTCGGTTAGTCAGCAACCACGCTCTCCGCAACCTGCTCCTAGCCCTTCACCTGCAGCTGGTAGTCATGAGCCTCTTTATCCTCCTGGCATGGTTCTTCCAAGCCTTAGCCATTTAGGAGCCATCCCACCTGGCCATTACCCCTCTAGTCAGATACCGTTCCTAGCTCCCTCACTAGGAGTGTACACAGTACCGGTCATGGCCACCCTCTCTCTTCCTAACCTGACCCTTGGGATTCCCGTCTGGTACCATGATCCTCCAGCCGCAACCCTTCCTGGTCAACCCAAATCTTATATTGCTTTGACCCCGGTTCAACCGGTCCCCATGACTTCTCCCGCTGCAACAGTGCCCCAGTCACCTCAACAGGAACCACCTCCTATTGCGACCGCTTCGGGTAAGAAGGGCACAGCTCGCAAGGGGGCATCAAAGGACAAGGATGCCCTGACAAACCTTGCCCCTCCTCGGCCTCCAAAGCATACCATCTAGTGTGCTTTGTGTGATATTGTCGGCCACGCCACCCATACCTATCCTGAATTGCTTCATCTCAAGCCCATGGTTAATGTCGCATTCCCTGAGTCCACGGTACCGGAAGCCTCTGTTCCTTCCGCGACCGCGGCCAATAACCCCAAGCCTATTCACACCAACCACCCCTGTACTTTGTGTGATCTCCATGGCCATTACACCCACCTTTGTCCCCGCCTCGAGGACTTCCGTACCTCTCTAGCTGCAGTCCGCCAATTCGAGGCCAAGCGCAATGAGTCCACCTCTCCACTATTTGCGCGTTTTTCTTTGGCAGAACTACTAGACATGACTGCTCCCATTGACATTCCCCCTCCTGATGTCAAGATGACGGAGCCTTCATCCACCATTTTCTACCTATCATCATCCATGAGACCCTCTGGGAACATTCCCTCTGAAGCCTCCCCTGTTGTTTCACTTGACCTTCCTTTAGCGATCACCCTGGGCTAAACATCAGTAGATCCTTTATCTGCTTACTTTTCCGTCACTCCTTGTGATGATGCACATGTGAACCTCTCTTCTCATGATGATGAGTCAGTTTGCTTCGCCACGTCAGGTGGTTTTTCTTCCACCAGTCACCCCATCTTCTATCACGATGACGACATTATGGATGAAATCTCCACCCTTGACTTTATCTATCCCCCCTTACATCGAACCCATGTGTTCGAACCACATGCACCTTGTGGCCATTACATTGAAACCCAATTTTTGGGTAAGGGGGCACCTATATTTGAGAGACCAGGAGAAGAAATTCTCCAAAACTCTCCTAGTGTATCTGGTCATGTTGACTTTAGTACCATTATTCTTCCACATTTAGAAGAACCTCTAGAGTCCCATATCACTTCAGATCACTCTAGGGATGATACCCCTTATCATTCCCTCATCTTCCATCAGCAACCCAATCTCTTAGACATTGTTGTTGACCAACCTATGCGTTTTCTAGAAGAGCATCAGTTCATTATCTCCACATCCTCTCTTTGGAATAGTGACACCAGGTATGCCAACCCAAAAACTTAAAGTCCATTTGCTTCATATATGCAGTACTAAAAGAGATTGGTAATCCTCCATTTCCTTTCTCAAAACTGCATAACCATAACGAAAACAAGCACACCACATCATTAAAATGTGTTTAGATTCCCCTTTTTCTAAATACATTTCGGCATGACCACACCATGCTTGGGGGCGTCTATGCCCCTTAACCATAACCCTCCTCAAAATCGAATTTTTTCACTTGCAACACTCATACTAGGGGCACCATTTGGCCTCCATACTTATCCATGCTCGTGTTGATGTTCATCGTGAGTTACCATCTTGTACTCATGTTTTCATGGTCCCCCATTGGACCTTTCCTGTGTGGTAGCACCATCGAGTCGCCCTTGTTTAGAGTAGCCGAGTTGAGTCATCATCGCATTCATGGAGTCTATCTCGAGTCCCTTTGTACCCCGCTATAGTCCTCCATCCTTCATTGCTTGGTCTCTCTCTTGTGTCGCACATTATGGCCCTCAGTCCCACTGTCCCCTATCCCTTATGATACTGTGTCAGTCGTTGCCATGTCATTCATGTCCTTTATGCTCTAGCAAGGGAAGCCGTCCATTTGCTACTCAGTCCCCTCCATTCCAACATCATCATTGGTATTCGTCTATCAGTCGCTCTACTATTTTCTCTCGTGCCTTAGTTGAGGATCTCTCATTGCCTCACCTATGGCGGACCTCCTTCTGTCAACATCATCTCATTCATTCCAGTAGACAGGTCTAGAGAGCGGTGTACCTTGTTTCCAGCTTCCACTCTTGTTCGGTGCCTCGGATCCGGCAAAGGGATCTCTCATTTCCCTTTGACTTGATTGTTTCTCCACCCCCGCTCGTTTCAGCATGATCGAGATCCATATGCTTGATGGTCCAGTGATGCAGCAGCAGCTATTGGTGATGCCCGGGTGTGTGTGAGATGTCTCAGCCCTCATGAGGGGGTGGCCCTGCAGGTAGCCCCCCACATGCCTGGATGACCTCTTCATTGCAGCCTTCGATGCAGCTCCATATATTTGATGATGTCGACCTTCACCGCTTGCAGCCCCTCTTTGATTTTCATGTATCAGTCAGATTTTGTGAGCTCTTCCCCGCTTGTAGGGGGCATTTGGGTTGTATTTGTATCTCATGTACTTAGATATTATTGTATAAGTCTTGCCTGTTATCCCAGGCACAGCATGTATATGGGATCCCTCATTGTATTTCTATCTGGCTCATGTTTATGCCGGCTGTACTTTATGGTTCGGTCCCTTGTTTACTGGACACACTATTCTTTTGTACTTTGTCTCAGCGGGCATAGGTATGCCTCCCCCACCGCCTTTAGCACAGGTACCCTCTCATAAAAAGAGACTTGTTGCACCTGCAAGTCTCGTCTCCTCAGGGTCTAGTTCTTCAACACATTAGTCTACCTCACATTTCTCTCTCTGACTTCCCTTTTGATGTCTGGTGATTGAGTTCTTACAACGTACTTCGGTCATACGATTTTCTCCTAACACTCGCACGCTGGGGGGCAATCTGTTACACTATTTTTTGGTCATCTAACCTACTATCATTAGATGGACCCAAGTACACCATGTAAGACCAATTTTACCCTAAGTAAAATTGCTTTCACTATGTAAAATAATTTAATAAAACACATTTATTAGGTTGTTTATGGTCTAAATAGGAAACCCCAAAAGGAAATATTAAACAAACCTATATTTGTTTGATTTTCCTGGTCATGTTTAACCAAAAACAAAGAAATTAATTAGATAAATCTTTATTTATCTTATTATTTTCTAGGAATAATTATTTAAATCTTATTTAAATAATATTCCTTGTTAAATATGACTAAATCACCCATAAATAATCAAATAAATCATTATTTATTTGATTATCCTTCAACAACTTCCTTAAAATGATAAATAAATCATTTATTTATTTATTATTCACAAATAAAGGGATTTGACCCAAGTCAAATACTTTTTCCTCCAACAAATATAATAAAATATTCCATAAAAGGTGGATCTAGATTTGGTTAATGTTATTTTAATCATGCACCAAGATCTAGAATGACCCAATATTTTGTTATAAATAGGAGGGTTTTTCCTACCATTCTTCAACTTTTGTTGCCTATTAGATCACTCTGGATCTAAACTCTTGGTCTGAATTTGAGCCATTATCATTGTCATATTTTCCATTATTTGCTGTGGGAGCTCCCTTTGATTTCTATCTTTGTCTGGGTTTTCTACACCAACAAGAGAGATAAATGCTAGATCTGAAGTGCTGAGGACTTCCAAGAACCCATCCCATTGAGGAGAATTGGAAACACCTTCTTGTTTTCCTCCCAAGTGCACTTAATACAAAAATTCTTTCAAAAATTGTTCTTGTCTTGTCTATTGGATATATGGAGCAAAACCTTCTTTTTACTGCTTAATGTCTTTCTATGCATAGATCTGGTTTTTGCAGCTCTTGTCTTGATCAACTAACTGCAGATCTAAAGATATTGGCAGCCATATTTGATGTTAGGGCTATTAGTTATGCATAGCTAAAGTGGTCTTTTTTCGTACACTTCGACAAAAGATTCATACTAACAGTATTGATCTTCATTGTACATTATATTTGAGGAATATATCAGCCACTTACCTTTTGTGTACTCATTTGTTGTAGAAGTGCTTCTAAGATTGCATTGTAGCATTGTCTCCGACATTTTGATATAGTAGCAACACCTCATTATTCAGGGATTTCTTATTGAAGGCTTATTGTATCTTGTTGTATGATTTGTGGCTCATATTGTATTATTGGGTGTTTTTCCCGAAGACCCTCTTAGGTTCTTTGTTGGAGGTTGTATAGAGTCTTGATCTTCATTGTACATTATAGTTGAGGCATATATCATCCACTTACCTTTTTTGTACTCATTTTCTGTAGCAGTGCTTCTAAGATTGTGTTGTAGCAGTGTCTCTTACATTTTAATATAGTAGCAACACCTCATTATTGAGGGATTTCTTATTGGAGGCTTGTTGTATCTTGTTGTATGCTTTGTGGCCCATTATTTTATACATATATGCTACTTTTATGATGTATAAAGAAGCTCCATATTGTTCTCTTAAATTTATGCATTGATCTACACTGCTATTTCCATGTTTATGCACTATATTTCTGATTTTCCCATATGGAAATATTACAACAACTGTGTTTTCGTGGTCGTTGCCAGATTTTCGAAGATGGCCATTATGATGGCCTGCAAGAAGAATATCACAACAAAATCCACTGCTAAACACTTCTCTAAACAAGTGTGGGTGCAATTTGGGATCCCACAGTCTATCATCTAAGATTTGGATAGTAGGTTCCTCAACACATTTTGGTCCAGCCTTTGGTCAATGCTGGACACCAATTTCACCAAGCCCACAACTTTCCATCCCCAAATTGATGGCTAGACAATGGTCATTAACATGATGATTTTACACATTATGCGCATGTACAATTCAAATCATCCATGCACATGGCATCATAGCCTTCCATATGTAAAACATAGTTATAACTGGGCTCTCCATAGATCAACCAGCCACAACCCCTTTCAGGTGGGCTTGGAATTCCATTCACTATGTCCCATTGACGTAGCCATGCCATTTGTGGCTACTCAGGCTGATTCCACTCATGTCCAGTCTAAAGCTGACAAAGCGAACAAATTCATTGAGCACATTCAATACATCTGCCAATTGGTTCATGAGATATTGGACAGAGCCAATGCTAAGTACAAGCAATGACATGATCAAGACTGAGTGCCAGTACACAACTTCCAGGTGGGTGATAAAGTGTGGCTAAATTTGTAGAAGGAGTGCCTCGTTGGACCCCACCGCAAGCGTCGCCTACTCTGATATGGGTTGTACACCATCACCAAGGTTGTAGGGGCTAATTCCTTCAAGTTCAGTATTCCACCATTCCTTGGTCTACACCCATTATTCAATGTGGACCACCTTCGGACCTACTTCCCACCTCTACTGGACACCTCTAACATTGCAAAACAACTCACACCAATAGAGTTAAACCTAGACTGCATGGAACATGCCACCACGGATTGTATCATGGACATGCAAATGAAGAACACTCGCCAACAGAAGATCCAACTGTATCAGGTTGTAAAAGTTGGCCAACTCTTGCACCAAGGCAAGTGGTTCACCAGGGACCAAGTTCAGTAGAAGTTTCCTCATCTCATGGAGTAACTCAATGCAATGGGGACCATTGATTCCTAAGGGGGGAGGAATGGTCCAGGTGGATATTGGTGGCCACCTGCCTATTCCACTTTGTGCCCCACCATTGTTTCTTTCAGTTTTTCAGTTTCCTTAATTGTAGCATAGTTTACTATTTTTAGCATTTTTTTGGGTCCTGAACTTTCGGAGCCGTTTTGAGGCCCTAAACGAATTTTTTTGGGAAAACCGAGATCAACAAGGTAGTTCCCCCACTTTTCTCACATAAATTTTATTAGACCTAAGATAAATCTTTTTAGTGAGGTATTGTACAGATCAAATGGAGATCGTATGCCAAATTTACGTCCCCGGGAAGTTGATGTACCAATTTACCCAAATGGGGCCCATTGTTTGGCGCTTCATCTCCTAGGGTTAGGTTTTTGGACGTTTATGGTTTTCCATTGTTTCTCAATAATAAATAGGCCTTCAAGCCTTATTATAATGAAGTTCTTAGGCATGTAGCCATCACATCTCTTCTAAGAGATAAGATACTAGTGCCCTAGCTAGTTTATTTCCATTCTATCTATAAACAAATTTCAGTTATTTGATATTAATGAAATGAAGTGTTATTTCCACTACATATATGTATTTACGGTTATATGTTTATTATGTTGTGTTCCTTCATAAAGCTAGATTACTATGATTAATAATCATAAGCATACTTTATTATATTCTCATGCATGATATTTTTTTATTTTTTCTTTGGCATGACCCTTATCACATGTAAAATGACCTTCAAGACCCCTCACATGTGCATTTTTTAAAATTTAAATTTCTAAGACCTTATTAAGATCTAATTGACTCAACCTAATTAACTTAATAACAACCCTAATCGTTATCATGGATAACAATGGATCCAATGGGGATGTTGTGCCCTTGTGGTGCAGCAAAGAACCAACAGCTCTAATACCTTATTCATTAGGAAGTTCTGAATCACTTGCCATATTATTCAGCCTGCATTCGACTATCATTAGGGGAAATTTGAGGTCTAAAATGGGCCTCCTAAGAAAAATTTACAACCAAAATAAAATTTATAAGAACCAATAGGATTCAATACGATGATGCCAACCATGGGGGATGATTCACCATTTTTTAAGTAAAAGGGTAAAAAGGTTAAAATATAATAAAATAATAAAAATAAATTTTCAACTCATATTTTTAAATTATCTCCCAAATTTTTCACTCAAATTTCGAGCGGGAGTACTCATTGGATGAAAAATTTAATTCTTCATCAAAGGAGTACCCATGTTGCATACTTTTGATGGACCTTGCTACATGAAAAATGATAAATACTTGAAAAAAAATTGTTGCAATCACTTTGTTCATGTATTTCTCATTTTTCGTGTAGTATGATACATTGAAAGTATGCAACATGGGTACTCCTTGGATTCAGAATTAAAATTTCCATCCAACGAGTACTTCAGCTCAAACTTTGAGTAAAAACTTTGGGAGATAAGTTGAAAATACAATTTGAAAAAAGTAGTTTTCCTTTTTTTCCTCTAAAATTTGATGATGTAATCAAATATTATTTTATTATTTCCACTATTATTTTACAATTTCCTTAGGAGGGCCATTTTATATCTCAAAATTTCCCCAATCAGTGACATGCTCTTGAAGAAAAAACACAGTGCAAACCAAAACTTGCAACTGTGACCTTGAAACTAAATGCTGAAAGAGATTCTTTCCCAACAAGATTATTTATGTACATACCAATCCTACTCTAACAACTAAAAATCCAACTTCTTAACTCAAGCTATATGAAGCCTCCAATATAACCTGTCAAAGAGTTCATCCAACACCTGGGCTTCTTGAATCTTTATAAGTGGACCATCTATTGGCAACTCAGAATACAAATTGAATCCATAACCTATAATTATAAATGAAATAAACTCCACCTTCACTGATGACTAAAATAGGCTTACCAAAGGATCTTGAAAATCATGAAAAATCTCCACTTTTGATGAAAGAAACAAATTAGAAAAATGATCTTTGAAAACACTAAAAAGTATCCTGTCCTGATGATCAAATGGATAATCTTCATTCATAACTGCAAGTTGTCTTTGTTTTATGCCTTCATTTTCAACATAATTCTTAAGACAATACTCTGACTATTCATGAAAATTTTCAATGGGAGCAACCACATCATGTGCTACATGGATGTTTAAAAATAACTTTTAGGCATTACAATGAGAAATTCATGTATATCATTATGCAAAAATAGAAATTTTTGATCTGTTGGGGTTCCCATGTTTTGGCCAGATTGGCAAGACCAAAAGATGAGACAACATCAGAACCACTTTGGGGCCCTAGGATCTAGCCCTCCTGGACCCGGAGAGGGATCTCTCCAAATAGAGCTAAGAATGATATGTCTTTGAAGCTCAAAATAAGATGTTAGGCTAGGTATGAAGCACAGAGGGGGGTTTAAAAGGAATTGGTTGAAGGGTTGCTGGGTTGGTTAGGGGATCATGGACTGGGAAAGTAATGGAAGGAAAAGAGCAAAGCAGAAGGCTGTTTCAGCAGAGAGGATGGGCCAAGACAGTGCCATCCATTGGGCTATGGAGTCATGAGAGGAAATTACTTGCACCCACTAGCCAAGGCTTTCAAAGGGCAAGTCATCTACACTAAATGATCTTTTAGGCAGATGGTGGAATGGAACATTAAGGAGGAAAGTGAAAGAAGGAAAGCAACCGAATTTCTGTCTATAGATCAGGTCAGAGGTCATTTAACTCCAGACCTGCTTGGACATACTCAAAGGCAGCTCTCAAAGAGATAAAGGGGCAACTTATAGATCAGACTAGAGGTCATTTAACTCTAGGTCTGCTTTAGCAACTCCAAGGGGAAAATAGAGATAAGATAAACAAAGGGATCTTATAAAGGCGAGCTGGTCGCGCAAGGATCCTAGTGGACAGGGCTAACTCTTATCCCCAGTGCTCCCAAACTTTCAAGCTTAAACCCTTCAAGAACATCTAAGAGCGTCATCAACTAATTCACACATCAGCCAGCAGGCAATAACATCCACTGCGCTGGTTAAATCAACCGAAAACAACTCTCTGATAGCACATCTAGCAGAAAACATTAATGGAAAGGAGAGCAGACAACATAGGGCACCTAACAAGGGTGAATCCTATACCATTATTCTGATGCAAGCCCAGAAGAACATGAAACAATATGAAAATGTAATAAACAGAGTTAAGAAAACATCACCCATAGTAATAGACCAGGATCCTGTGAAATGTGCTTTGATTAATTGATGCAAAACCAGTCATGTACAATATGGCTCAATGGCTATTACAGTCCAGACTTCTCCTCCCAGCCTATTACATACATCTACTCTGCTACTCCCTCCCACGACTGTTCTAACAGCCAAGAATGAATCCCTCTAACAGCAGATGCCCAGCAACTGAACAACAACCTTTACATTATGTTCTCGGGGATCTTTATAGGAGAAGAGAGGAAATAGAGGTAGATGAACAATTGAATGAGACACATTAAGATAGTAAGGTGGAAGTGTTCACGCCCATACCACTCAATGGCTTCCTGCATCACTGTGGTACTCTGTAATCTGGTTCGGAGATCTCTGTCAGGTCAGAATTGACCTTGGATGTTTCTTTGGAGTCCTTTCGGCGCCTGGAGCTCTGTGCTGCCATTCTGAATAAATGAACTGGATGGAATGATCTGCAGGTCCCTCCGTGCTTCTTTAATGTTTCTTGACAGTCTCTTGAGAAGTTCTGTCAGTGCAATTTACTGCTTATGGGATCGAGGAAGCATGGAGATTGCTGTAGGAGGTGTACTTCTGGAGAGAAAAACTCTGCTGTTAGGTAGTGTAGTTATGGCATTGCTGGTGCGCTCATTAGTCTTCAAACAATGCCTTAAGCCTTTGACTTCAGGATTAAAAAGTTATTTGTATCGATAATAAGCATTAATCCCTTTTAAATCCTGCTTCTGCTGCTTCTGCTGGAAGTGTTGAATTGGCCATCTCTGTGTTGTCTGCGCTATGAAATAAACATATTATAGACCGGGCAGTGGTGGAGAAATTTCGTGGAGGAGGAGAGATGGTGGAGCGATGGAGAAACAGTGGAAACAACGGAGAGGAGCGGAGAAATGAACGCACAGTGTGAAAAACCCAAGTTTAGCGTTCGGGCGAATTACACAGGGAAACGTGAAAAAACAACACACGGAGGCGTGAAAGTGGGACCTAGCAAAGGCAGAGGGCGATTGAACTCGAGCCGTCAGATTTGGGAGGGAACGGATGGCCAGGATTCAATCGGGCAATCGCAATCGGGGGTCAGACGAAACGGTTTGCGATTGTGATCGGAGAGGGGCTTGCGATTGAGCGCTGACCGTTGATCTCGGGTCCAGATCAACGGCTCACAATCCATCGGAGGGGGAAACAGGAGGTGCGAAGGGAATGAAGTGATTAGCACTGAGCCGTCGGATCGGCTGGAGAATGGATGGCTGCGATTTAATCGGAGCATTGGAAGAAGGTCTTGCAATCAGCGATCGGGCGGGGGTGCGATTGAGCGCTGGCCGTCAGATCGCGGGAAGGAATCAACGGCAGAGATGAAATCAGAAGGGAAGCAGAGAGGGATGATGGGAGAAGAGCGGGATGAATCTGAACCGTTGGATCTGGCGGGACGAACGGCTCAGATTGGATCGGGGGATCGCAATCGCAATGCGCAGAAGGAGGGTGCGATCGAAAGTTTCGATTGTGATTGGGCGGGGCAATGCGATTGAGCGACAACCATTGATCTCAGGTCCAGATCGACGACGGGGATGTAATCAGAGGTTCAAAATTGGAGGACAGGCGACAAGACTTGCGATCGGAAGGGAACTTGCGATGGAGCGATGGCCGTCAGATCGGCGGGGAAACGGACGGCAGAGATTTAATCGGGAGACGGGAGGAAAGACTTGCGATTGTGATCATATGGGGAGTGCGATTAAGTGCTGGTCGTTGGATCTGTGATCAGATCAACGGCTCACAATCAATCGGCGGGAGAAAAGGAAGGCGCGATGGGTGAGAAGCGATTAATGCTGGACCGTTGGATCGGCGGGACGGATCAACGGCGGGGAACGCGATCGGAGGATCGCAATTGGAGGTCGGAGCAGGAGGCTTGCGATCAATCGAAGGTCACACATAGAACGTTGCGATTGCGATTAAGCGGGGGGCTGCGATTAGCGCCCTGCCGTTAGATCTCCGTGGAAGATCAACGGTGCGGAACGCCCTGCGGGACTTATGTGTTAAAAAAATCGCATCGGGACTTTTGGATATAACAAAGGAGTTGTGCACCCGCCCGACTTCCGATTGCGATTAGCGCTTGGGACTTAAGCGCTTGGTCCTAGCGCCGGGGCATGTGTGGGAAGTGATTAAGGGGAAGGGGCTAGGCCTTAGAATAAGGTCGGAAAGTGGGTTTTTAGCCCATTTCAATGTAATTTGAGGGCTGGGAAGGGTAACGATAGAGGAATAAAGGGGAAAAAGAGAAAAAAAAGGGTAGGGGAAGAAATTAAAGGGGATTTTGGGGGAATTTGAGGGGTAAAAGAGGAATAGAAGGGGAAGACAAGGGGGATGAAATAAAAGGGAAAAAGGGGGCCTTTGGGCATTTCTTCATCAGCAGAGAGGCTTTAAAAGGGGAATCAGCAGAGGGGAAACTATCAAAGGATAAAAGACACATGGAGGCTTCAAGGAGACTGTGTTTTTAGAGGAAATGCAATCCTTGAAGACTCAAAAATGATTTAGCCCCCTATTTGCTTGTCAAAAAATTTCATAGGGGGGCTAACGTGATCATTTAAATCTGTAACAAGATATTTTAGCACAACAACTTGTGGATCAAAAAGTTGTTGATTATTTTCTATAAGTGATTCCTTATGACAGTCTTCAAGCATACTCAAGGAATCAACCTCCTCCTCATGATGAAAGGAAACATGTTTCACATAAACTTCTCCTTGCTGCTGCCCATTTTCATGTTGCTCAACATTCAACTCTTTGTTCTCAATATTCTTGGAAAATTTTTCATATGCTCGAGGATTATCTAAAAGTGGGCTTTCATCACATGTTACCTAAATGTTCATAATTTTCATGCATGTATTCTCAACAACCTGATCTTGAGGAGTTCCTTCTTGACATAAAATCTCAGAAAAGGAATGGGGTGAAAAATAATTTGAATGATTTGGCTCATAACTTTGACTAGATATTGACTGAAAAGGCTACAAATCCTCATAAATTTCATGTAATATGGATTGATTGTCAAATTAATGATCCATTTCATATTCAAATAAAAAATATACATCGGCTTGTTGGAAAGTTTCTTGATTATCATGACAACTAGATTGTGAAGAAAATTCATAAAATGCGTATAATATTTCCTCATCATCTATAAATTCTACATCATCATCACTACCTTTAATATATTGAATGAATCCTTTCCAAATATTACAACAGTAAAAAAATAATCTATGGAAAACTTTAAGAGAACACAAGCTTCCTGATTTCAACCCTTAATACCATACACTAGCTTTGTCTTCTAGGGTATCCATAAACATATTCATGAGACAATTCTCAGGATACTCAACACTCAGTCTACATAAATGCGTATGGAATATAACCAAGTGCTGACCATCATAATTTTTATTTTCATATTTGAACATGGGAAGATGTGTTGACCAATCAACACAAGGCATAGGATTTGGAAAGCCATAGATGTGAGATCGATCCATAGGAGCATACCTAGGATTTATACTTGAAGTAGAAATCATCTTGGAACTTCTTCAAACTACTGATATTCAAGCAATGGAGTCACCATGAAGCTTTTATCTTCTGTATATTTTGAGAATGGAGTCGTTGGGGTAATATCATAGCCTTCAAAAAAAATTCTGATTTCCTGTTACCCTCAGGAATCAACATGAAGAGACTCAAAGAAAATCCAGGAAATAAAGCTTTTTGGCTCTCGACAGATGCACCAAAATGGTATCACTAGGCTGGGACCAATTGGGTTGTTCAATGGTCAACCTAATATAACTATTTCAAACC
Source organism: Pinus albicaulis (assembly GCA_034641835.2). Lineage (NCBI taxonomy): Eukaryota > Viridiplantae > Streptophyta > Pinopsida > Pinales > Pinaceae > Pinus > Pinus albicaulis. The sequence continues at coordinate 61,521,091 of MU968411.1, read as the reverse complement.
ACTTTGGATTGAAATTTATCCCTTATAGTCAGAGAGGGATCACTCAAATAAAACAAATGAATACTCAATGTAAGATCTCTATTACAAATGGCTAACTCTGTACTATTTGTGTTTTAAGTGATTTTGTAGGTGGAAGGTGTATGAAAGGCTACCATTAGACATGGAGTCAACTAATGGATTTTAGTCACAAGCAAATGTACTTCATGGAAGCTAAGGCAGTTAGGATTAAATATAACTTTTTACAGCATACACATCACACATGAAGGAAGTTGGAGCATAATACTATGAATTTCAATTAATCATGAGAATATGAAGCTGATGATAATATCAGGAATGGAAAAAACAAAGACACATAAGCTTAAAAGGAATCTCAAATCTGAAAATCACTTCTACAAGTGTATATTATCTTGGTGAGACCAAATTACATAATAGTCCTCCTATCTCCCTTCCTCTTCCACCTTCAAATTCAATAAAACCCCTCATTTATAGAGTGAGATGTCTGTTACAAAGGTCTGCCACCTGACTAGACTTCGATATTGACCTAGAGATCTAATTCAATTCGGATTACATCATTTTGAGGAATAATAGGGATGTTTTCTATTTTAGTAGAGTTGGTAATAAAAAAGGACTCTAAGACCATTAATCACTTAAAAAAAATGTCTAACAACCCATGTTTGCCATCCCTATCGAATCAAACTGCCATGCTGAGGTGGCCAATTGATGCACTGGATTTTAGGTCTTCATAAAACTTATTTGATGATGAGCTGTCCATTTTTGTGAGGTGGCATCATGATGAGATGTTTTAGCCATGTCTACCATTTGAAGTAGATTGCTGAGTTGCCCCATTAAAAATGGTCAACCCCAGATGCTCTGATTTTATTGATCTAGAAATAACCCAAATATTGATATTTTGTGATGAATATTCTACTGTTGCTAGTGTTGACCTTTTAACTGTCATCTGTATTCTAATGCCCAATATCTGGCTTTGAAGTGCTCTATCTCATTACCACTAAAAAAACATTTCTGACCAAGCATTTGAGAATCGACACCAGGAGATTGTGAATTCACTCCTTTCATTCTCCACAACTTTTAATTATCCAACCTAGTTCATTGCTTTGGAGGAGTTAAATGGTGGTGGCTTATGCTTCTATGCTTTGCTAGAGTTTTGAAATAATTAGGAAACAATGTGAGTAGATAGAATGGCAGAAAAAAATTGTTTGACAGTGAAGAGTTAAGTCTTAAACAAAGTGAACATGGGATGACTTATTACGAAAATGGTAGGGTTAACAGATTAACAGTAAATTGTAATGGATAATAAATAGACACATGGCAGTTTATCATTGGAAGGTGAAATTACATGTGAGTCATGATGAGATGGCAGGAGTAAGTCAAATAGTCAAAGAGAGGTTTTGGGACCTAGCTAGAGGGGGCACATAGTAAGTTGAATTAAAGGAGGGAGGGGGGGGGTGTGCGGTATGAATGGGATGATGACACGTAGGGGGTGGTGGTTTTGGTGAAACAACTTTACTTGCACACCCCCCCCCCAACCCGTGGATATCATTCAGAAACACTGGGGGTGTAGGTTTGGATGAGCATCGTTGATTTGAGCACAAAATATCTCGACCCTTCAAATCTGGAAGATCTTTATTTGATGCAAACTATATTACATAATGCCACTTTATGAGTGATTAGATAAATAACCATATAACCTATGATTAATAGTCATAAGCATACTGTATTCTATTATCATGCATGATATTTTTTTATTTTTTCTTTGATATGACCCCTATCACATGTAAAACAACCTTCAATATTTCAAAGACCTTCTTCAAATCGAATTGACTCAACCTAATTAACTTAAGAACAACCCTAATGGTTATCATGGATAACACATTGAATAATTAAACTCTTTTTGGTGTATTTTTTTTTATGATTACTCTACAAAGAATAAAATCAATTAGAAATGTATCTATAATGAAAGTAAAATCTAAGATGAATGTTAATGTTGAAAAAAACACAAAGCTTAAAAACAAGACCTCACAGCTCACAGGGGGCCCTCTCAGAGTGTAGGGTTGATTAATAATCAAATATTATTCATGCACACATTTGAAAATAATAGTGATTTGCATTATGTGTTAGCAAAATTATTTTCTAAGTCATGAGTCCATTTTAAATTTTTGTTTTTAGGATTAGAATTTGAAAATATCAAAAAACAATTTGTCGCTACCGGAATTTCTGGAAGCACCTATTTTAGTCTTTTCGGAAAGTATGTTATATTCCATTTTTTGTCTTTTTTCCTTTTATTCCGATGCTACTGGAAATTATGGAAGAATACTTTGTTTTTAAAAATAAACGAAAATGTAATATCCCAAAATTGTGATTTTCTACAACAAATGGAATACCTTAAGATATTCCAAAGTTGGAGCTTCAGCAAATCATGAGCATGGTAATGTAGATCAGGTCATTAGATTTAAAATTAAATCTCACCGGTAGATGAAATAACCTCAGCAAGTAGATGGCCAATATCGTCCTTCCCAAGTGGGGAAATGCAACAATATAGGGCATAAAACAGCTGTCTTCAGAAAATAATGCTATACAAGTGAGGAATGGGACTTGGATCCTTTAGAATACATCATGTAAAATTCACATGTAGAATTAGAGGTGAAACAAATCACTCTAGCCAATATAAACAGATCTCCCCAAGTCAATATGCCTCAAATAAGCTCAAACCCCATAGCCTATCTCATGTAGAAAGTACTGAAGCAAGAAAAACATTATTTTTATGAGGGTTTATGCAGAAAATGATGAAACAAAATAGATTTGGAGTATTAAATACATCAATGGATGAGAAAATGGAGAGCCCTTCCTTTTTATACAAAACAAGAGTAACCTGGCAAGGGGTTCAAAAGAATACACTGTATAAAAATGTAGATCTACAGATCTGGAACTGAAAAATGTTATTTTAATACAACACTGAATAAATTTGACTGAAATATACAAGTGACAGAAGAAGGATGAAGTACAGAGCTTTCCGGGAGAAGGGTTGGCCCTTTCTCCAAGGAAAAAGCTCACAAGCAAGGGATCCAACCCTTCTACTGCAGCACCCCTGAAAATGACATAGTTTCTCCAGTAAAATGCACTGTAACAGATGGGATTTGATTTGGCCACATGCCAAGATGTAAAATGTGCCCTGGAATCTCCTGTACATATCTTTCAAAGAAAGGGGAGCTCCCTCCTCTGAAAGATAAGCTCAAGAGCTAGTGTTGTAAGTCTCCCGCTGCAACACCCTGCAACACAACACTATCCTCTGCAGAAATAACACTGTGGATGAAGGAGGATGCTTGGCCTCTAGCCTAGATGTGGGAAATGAATAACATAACCACTCCAAGAGATCACTCAATGAAGGAGAAGGAATCCCTAAGTAGGAATGCCTTGTGCTGAACAACACCGCATACTCAGCTCAACCGCTGAAGAATGCTCAATAGTCTAAGTAGACCAAAAATAATAATCCATAAGCTAACCCCAAAAGTCTACTATCTTCCTCCTTATAATTTTTGTGAGCCTCCTCACCTTGGGTCCCACCTATTAGGGTTTTGAACACCATGTGAATCCTTTCCCTCCAAAACTACGTTGTCTTCCCAAGCACGGCCCACCCTCTTAGGCAGCACTGTTGACTTGGTCAAACTTGACCTTGTCCTCATGCATTTTCCCCTTTTTACACTGGAATGTGAAAAATAAATTTGTTCTATTGATCCCTTTCACACTATGAGGGATTTTATTCCTACTCATGGGTCTCCTCACCCATTTTATTCACCTCCTAGACAGCATGAGAAAAATTGATGTTCAAATTAGCTTCATGCTAATTTTGGAACATTACAGTCCTCCCCTCTCAAATATTGCTTGTCCTCAAGCAAGTGCAAGGATAGACTAAGTTATGTCTCCTCCTCTCCCTGTAGCATCCATGTATGATGGTCTCCTCCAAGTAAAGAGATGTTGTCTCAACAATGAATCCTCATAGTGCCTCCCCAAGCAAACAAATTAGCATTTGGTGGACACACCAAATGGCTATCATCATGCATAAGTAGCATACTCAAGGAGACAACTATGTGCTATCTAGAGGTCCTCTCAACGCATGGAGTATGAAATACATGGGAAATCCTCATTCCCAAGTGAAACCTCCACCCCCAAGATATCATCCGTATGAAATGAGTCGCCCTCCAACATGGCAGCTCATGAAGAATCTCCTCCACCTTTGGCTCCCGAAGTGTAGGTGGGCTGAATAAATGAAAATGATAGGCAAGAGGGCCTATCCCATGCTATCCTCCTCTCCACTTATGATAAGTGTAGAGGGCATGCTGATATTGGGCTGCAACATGATTTCCCTCCAATGGCAAGAAGAAGATTGAGTCTCCAAGGACCCTTCCTCCAAAATAATGAGCCATGAAAACCCAAACAATTCCATACAAGATGAATGGCACATCATCACCATATGTCATCCAAATCAGAAAATGGATGATGGTTATGTGTAAATTTTGATGATACACATGGTCTCTCTGGTGGATACAGTGCAGTCCTCTCAACTGCTGATTCAGAGCATCAAGTGGCAAGTTGTCCTCCAAGGAATTTTCAGCTATGCATGTTAGCTCATCTACTATGAAGTAGTAAGAAGAAAGATAGATCAATTGTATACAATCAAAACAATAAAACACTTTCCCAAATTCATGTAGAGATGGGTTATCATCATCACAAAATTTGGCCCTAAAGTGACGATGAAACCCACAAACAATCTCGCTCTCTTGTGGAGAAATGCATTGTTTACATATGGTGAGAAAATACAAATACTCAATAGAGTAACCAACAAGTACATAACTGTATTTATTAACATGCATCATGTGTGAGCTGAAGGTGAGGTCCAGGAGTGATTCCTCCCATGATAATCTTCTAATAAAAATCTGCAAGAAGAGAGGGTGCAATATCCCTTTGGAACACTCCATCAATAGAAACATGCTCTCAAGTGACAGCGCTTAGGCCTTAGTAACAAGGCTCTTGTCACTCCATGAATTCTCATTTTGGCATCCCATATGCCAAATCCATACACCATCATGCTGCTATGTGAGAAGACCTCCTTCCTGCATGGAAGTCTCTCATAATCCTCCAATTTTGAAGGGTAGCCTCCTTGCATCTTGAATGTGCCTCCCTTCTCTCCGGAAATATCATGAAAAGTATGGGAAAGTTTCTTCCCATACTCTCCCAAGAGAAGCCACAACAATAATGACTCTTTCTGCCCTCTCACACCTCCATCATACAAATCATGAGTTGAAAATATGTTGATTGATGTGAAGAGGATCAAATCAACATGATACACCCAACCTCTAGGCTGCCATATGATGCTAGTGTCCTGCCAACTGTCTTCCACCCTCATACCCTTTGGAAAAGGATATGCCTCATGATGGACAAACTCTCTCAAGAGTAGCCAACACAGCTTTGCTTCTTTCTGCCCTATGTCATAGATCTGCAAGTGGCTCACCAACCTCTTGCTCTCCATCCACCTCCCTTTATCCAAATGTGGATGCCTCCAATCATTTTCCCCTTTGGTATCTTCCCAATGAATACTACCAATCTCCCAAAGAATGTATTCCTCCTTACACCCCATGGGAAGTTGAGATGTAACCCCTTGGATATATTTTAGAAAAGACCTCTCATCAATAAATTTCTTGAATCCAAAAGGATCCAAGTGTGTTGAAAGTAGAACATCATCACAAAGTGGCACAACACCCCTCATGCCCTCCAAAATATTACACCCTAACTCCTCATGTTGCATGCAACTCAATAGGGGGGAAATGGAATGAATTTTAATCCTTCTAAGGTCACACAGCATAGTGCAAGCTTGCTGCTCCACCAGAACAATGTGTTTTGATCCTTGACCATGTGAGGACCAATTTCCAAGGTTTTCCATAAGATTTTCTGAAATAATCAGAAATAGAAATACATGTATACCTTGGTGAGTCTTGGGAACATCTTGTATGGCTTCAAGAGTTCCTTTCTCCATTTTGTTGGCTGATCCAACCACTGCTATAGATGGCTGACCCTCCATGATTGTGACAACGCTGGTACAAGGCTCCTCAAGTGGAAAAGAGGACTCCTCCTTCTCTGATCTTCTACTATCAAATATTTTGATTACTTGATGAGTAAAATTAGAAAAAGTAGAAATCCTTGCATGAATTACATGGCTGATCCACCAAGAGCTTGCCTTTCCCTCCAAGTGCAGCGCTGAGATCTCCACAACCTCTTTTTCCACTACTGGTTGTAGTAGGAAAAATGCCTCTAGTTTCATCACCCAAGTCTTTCCTGCACACTTGAGTGATCCCTCAAATGTAGAAAATAGGAATCTGCCACCTATTATCATTATCTTACTGCATGGTCTTCTTTCTTCTCTCAGTTGAATAAACTGAGGAAAATCTAAGGTCTCTTTGAAAGCCCTAGGTTGGCACTTGTATTCTACCAAATACCCACTTAGGATCTCATGTTCTAAGTCGTATTCTTGCTCTCCACTTCCTCTATGAGAACAGGAAGTGCATGGATCTTATTTTTTCTGTTGAAACCTTATAGAGGTCTCATTGCAACTTTCTCCTTCTTGAAACCCTCCTGGAGTTCCATTGCATATTTCTTCTTCCATCAGTTGAACCTCCTTGGGGAGGCACTTCTTAGATCTAAAAATGGATGAGATTAATCTCATCTTCTCCAAAAAAAATTTCTCCTCTTCTTCTTATCTTCTGATTGGATCTGAAATCCACAGGCTGAGCCAAGATGGTAGCTCCGATACCACTGTAACATCCAAAAATTGGGATTTTCTACAACAAATGGAATATCTTAAGATATTCCAAAGTTGGAGCTTCAGAAAATCATGAGCATGGCATTGTAGATCATCGAATTAGATATAAAATTACATCTCACTAGCGGATGAAAGAACCTCAGCAAGTAGATGGCCTATATCCTTCTTCCTAAGTGGGGAAATGCAACAATATACGGCATAAAACAATTGTCTTCAGAAAATAACGCTATAAAAGTGAGGAATGGGACTTGGATCCCTTATAATACATCATGTAAAACTCACATGCAGAATTAGAGGTGAAACAAATCACTCTAGTCAATATAAACAGATCTCCCCAAGTCAATATGCCTCAAATAAGCCCAAACCCCATAGCATATCTCATGTAGAAAGTACTGAAGCAAGAATAGCATTATTTTTATGAGGGTTTATGCCGAAAATGATGAGACAAAATAGATCTGGAGTATACAATACATCAATGGATGAGAAAATGGAGACCCCTTCCTTTTTATACAAAACAAGAGTAACCCGGCAAGGGGTTCATGAGAATACACTGTATAAAAATGCAGATCTGCAGATCTGGAACTAGAAAATGTAGTTTTACTATAGCACTGAATAAATGTGACTGATATATACAAGTGACAGAAGAAGGATGAAGTACAAAGCTTTCTAGGAGAAGGGTTCACCCTTTCTCCAAGGAAAAGGCTCACAAGAAAGGGATTCGACCCTGCTGCTGCAACACCCCTAAAAATGACGCAATTTATCCATTATATTGTGCTCTAATGGATGGGAACTGATTTGGCCACATGAAAAGATGTAAAATTTGCCTTGGAATCTACTGTATAGATCTTGCAAAGAAAGGGGAGCTCCCTCCTTTGAAAGATAAGCTCAAGAGCTGGTGTTGTAAGTCTCCCACTGCAACACCCTGCAACATAGCACTATCCTCTATAGAAATAATGTTGTGGCTGAAGGAGGATGCTTGGCCTCTATCCCTGATGTGGGAAATGAAGAACATAAACCCTCCAAGAGATCACTCAATGAAGGAGAAGGAATCCCTAAGCAGGAATGCCTTGTGCTGAACAACACTGCATACTCAGCTCAACAACTGAAGAATGCTCAGTAGTCTAAGTAGACCAAAAATAATAATCCATATACTAACCCCAAAAGTATGCTATCTTCCTCCTTATAATGTTTGTGAGCCTCCTCACCTTGGGTCCCACCTATTAGGGTTTCCAACACCATGTGAATCCTTTCCCTCCAAAACCGCGTTGTCTTCTGAAGCAAGCCACACCCTCTTAGGAAGCGCTGTTGACTTGGTCAAAATTGACCTTGTCCTCATAAATTTTCCCCTTTTCACACTGGAAGGTGAAAAATAAAGCTGCTCCATTGATCCCTTTCACACTATGAGGGATTTTATTCCTACTCATGGGTCTCCTCACCCATTTTGTTCACCTCCTAGATGGCATGAGAAAAATTAATGTTCAAATTAGCTTCATGCTAATTTTGGAACATTACAAAAAAATCGCATATGCTTTTGTCAAGCCACATGTTGTAGTGTAAATATATTTTAAATATTTCATATCACATGATACGTTTTTTATGCAGTCATTTTAGTTGAATTCAAGTCATGGTATACATTAATGCCTATGTGTCAACCCACAATAATACACTTAACCATTAATCTCATCCTACCTGTCAACCCCAAGTCAATTAATCATATGTCAAAGTACGTGTTTTTTTTAACGAAGGAGATCGTGGTCGTCAAACTTAATGCAATAACCATTTGGCTGGTCACACAGCATTGCTACTGAAAATTTCGGCTAATAATCAGCTAGATAATGGAGGTGACTGCCAGCCACAGATCTGCTATCTCAAGCCATATGGAGCTTTCCATACGAAGATACGTAGCCAACTGAAGGTAATAATGGCTATCACATGGTGCACACCATGGTAAGGAATATTTTCCATAATTAAAATTGATTTGCATGGGGTGATGAACCATATTTTCTATTTTAAAATCATCGAAAAAGGAGGAGCATGATCATTTGAGAGTTTAGTTGTTGGAGATTGAATTTCTTAGAGTTGTAGTTTGAGGAGGAGTCTTGATTTTAGATAGGATTTTAAAGGAGAATACAAGCAACACTTGTAAGGTGAAACTCATCCAACTCTTCCACCTATTAGTTTCAAGAGACATAGTCATTAATTTCTAAATATGGCTAAAATAAGTGGAAAAATAAATCGATTTGAGCCATAGGGTGCAGACCTAGTGGATGAAAATTCAAGGGTAAGAAGCTTGTTTATCCAGGAAGGGTGGTATTCTCTATGCATCATGTTAGGGAGTTCTCACTCAGGAGTAGATCAAGAGTTTTCAAACTCTTTTGATGCACAAGAAGCGACACTTTATGGTCTTACATTGCAGGTTTCAGAAGACTCCATTGCTGAAGCATTTAACCTTCCACAACAAGGAGAGAGGTGTTTTAAAGGTTATATTATTACAGGAGGAGACCTCAATAGTTTCCTTAAGGATGCACACAAAGATCCAAATTGGGCCAAGGGAATTCCATGTAGCTATATTCGGAATGTTTGGGTAGAAGCTATTAAGGTTATTAAGATATACCTAACTTGTGAAAGTAGGTATACAGTTGTGTTCCTCTATCAAATGAGGTTTCATTTTCATGTTGCAGGTATGAAGACATTAAATATGCCATAATTCTTGCTGAAGAGTCTAAAAAATATGTCGACAAGGGTCCAAACTCACACTTCCATCTCAGAGTATAGCTTTTATCATCAAGCTCTAATGAAGGTTCTAGTTGAAGAAGAGTTACAGAAGATAAATCAAACTTGGGATCAATTTTTATTTTACAGGGTAGGTCAACTTGCACCTAAACCTCCAGTTTCACAACCACACCCTTAGCCTCCAAAACGAAGAACAAAGAGAAAGGAAATAAAATAAAATATCCATAAGAAAGCCAAGGGTAAGAAAGAAAAGGTTTCTGTAGTCAAGGCTGAGAGAAAGTTGGAAAAAGGAGATATTTCCTCAGCAAGTAAGCCCAAATATATGAAAATGGTGCCCCATGTTCCTCCTTTTCCTAATGTATACACCAGAGCCTGAAGAGGAAGGTATACAACTGTAGATAAATTAAAGGTGCAGATGCTATCAGAAATTTTGGAAGCACATATTCAACAAAAAATAAAAAAAGAGTATCAACCTACAAAATCAGATGAAGAACTCAAAGATGTTGGATATGAGATCAATAGTAAGAAGAAGAAAGAAGAAGCCAAACCTGTTACTGGTACCAAAAAGAGGCATACTAGAGAAAACAACAAGTTTGGGTTTAATTCCAAGGCTCCACACAACCCAAGACTAATGAAAAAGTCATTGATACTGAAGGTAAATATGAAGGGTCAAAGATAGAGAAATCCATGAAGAAAAAAAAAACAAAACCCCTTTAGAGAAGCACTCAGAGCCCTCAAAGAGAATAAAGATACAAAAGGGTTCTAAGGAGGACAAAGCCACTTTCAAGCAAGCAGCCACAAGAACAACCAAATCCAGATCAACTGTTGACAACAAGACAGAATTGGATAATATTGCTAAAGTTGTAGCCCACATAGAAGGAAGGTAAAAAGGTTTTTTGATACAATACCTTTTTTTCTTATCAATCGCAATTTTGAACAAAATATTAGATGTCAAAGAATATAATTTAGATAGTATTTTCAGCATTTTCTGTGTATTTTTTAAAAATAAATAGAGCCCTATCAAAAATTCTAGTAGCATTTCAGTTTTTGCGCAGTTACAGGTTTTTACCGAAATTTCCGGTAGCACCTATTTTAACTGAATTTTGACACCTGTCAGCACATTTTCCAAGCTAGTTAGGGAAGGATAAGAACCCATAACCAAATGGATATAAAAAGTGATGGTTAAAGGTGGTTATGAGGTTTTTGGAGGTCTTATTAAATGGAGATACATGGTTATTTAAATACCAAATACAGAAGGAGATAAATCAGCATAAAAGGGGCTGCATGACAGCACACTCAACATTTCAACCCAAATTTCTTTTCTTATTTCTTCTACATCCGTCCTTTCTATTAGATTTGAATGGGATATGGTTGTAATGTCTTTTGAAACCTATGTAATGTTATGAGTAATGTTTCCTTATTTTTACAAGAGATGGATTTGGTGCCTCTCTTGTGAGATATACCATTTGTAAATACCATTTCCAAGTTGCATATTGGTCTACCTGAATACTGAATATAATAAAAAAAAAGCCTTTTTTACTTCATTCTGGAGGATTTTTTGACTCAAGGTGTTAGTACCCTGTAATTAGCAAGATTGGCAAAAGTCCAACTGCAGGGAGAACATCGTTTCAACCACTTTGGGATTCTAGGATCTAGCCCTCCTGAATCCAGAGAGGGATCTCTCCAGTAAGTGCAAAGATGGATTTGTATTTGAAGTCTTGGGTAATGATATTAGGCTAGTTATGAAGGCCGAGAGTTTTGTTTTTCTTTTGGATGGTTGAGCATGATTATTATTTGAGGTGGAAAGTTATAAATGCAAAGAGTTTCAAAGGTGTGAAGTTGCAAGAAAATAGAACAAGCTTTGGCCAAGAAGATAGATAATTGCAGGTTTTAGTCCATTGGGGTATGGAGTCATAATAGGGTTTAATTGAAACAACAAGAGGCAACAGTGGTCCATGGGGCAAGTCATCTATGTCTAAGGATCTCTTTAAAGTTTGATTTATGGAATGAAATGGAACGATAAGAAGGGGAATTAAACAGATGAAGAACAAAGAGCAGCCCAAGATCAGGAAAGTACTTCTAAACTAGTCTGCTTTTGACATACACTTAAGAAAGACATAAAAGTAATCCAAGGTCAGGTAAGTACTTCTAAACTAGCCTGCTTTTGATGCACTTTAAATAGAAAAACATTTAAAACAAAGGGAAATTTGAAGGCAACTATTGGAGAAGAAACTAGAGGCCTTAGCTCACCACAAATCCTCTCCTAGCTCTGCTCTACTGGGTAACTTTCAAGACAAACACAAAGATAACAAAGAATGGCCTAAGATCTGGTAAGTGTTTCAACATAAGCCAACTTTCAACACATTCCAAGGGGAACTTTTAGACAGTCTTTGGGGATAAAACTAGGACCAGGGCACGCCATATCTTCCTTAGTTCATCTCTACTTAACATATACTAAAAATAACATTTAAGAATAACAATTAGCTAAGGAAATAGGATGAGGGAATGCCAACATTCCTATGCTTAGAACTGAATTAAATCATTCCTAAATAACACGAATTGGAAGAAAACATATAGATAAATATTTTCAGTCAGAGAAAGGTACTGATATACATTAGGTCTTAACTCTATGCATGCTATTATTTATAACAAAAGATGAACACAGTGAAAACAAAAACAAAATAACGAGTTACAATGAGAAAAACATCACCATCGACATAGACCAGGATCCCATAAATCAGCTTGTATTGATGTTCCAAACCAGTTACAACTCTAAGTCCAATGCTTTAGCTTAGCAATCATCTACACTTCCCAGACTAACTTATCTATCTCAAGCAGAGCTTCAAGAGCCAGTGAACACTATTTACAGGTAGAAGTCTCAAGCTCAATTACATTTCAAAGTTCAGCAACCAACCCCTCTCTCATCTTCTGTAGTAGCATTTATAGAAGAATGAGGAGGTGAGATCTCATAAAAGATATCCAAAGATAATTAATACAGAATTAATGGCTTCTCAGTCGTTGAGGGGCTCGATGAAGAAATTTACAGATGTTTTCTATCTATATTAATGTTTTTCATTTAAGATTAAGCTCAGTGGGAGCTCTTATTGACTTTTGAGGCTCTGTGTTATGTCAAATTAACTCTGCTGACATTTTGTCATTGAGTTTATTTGCATAATTAATTGCAGAATTAACTCTTTGGCTGCGTTGAGGCCAATATATGATCTTGATCAATAACTTCGGCCTCTGTTTGAATGCTTTGATGCATAGGTGGCATTGTGGTAGCTGGGAGGAATCAATTTGCCTCAGATGAGGCGGTGGAGGCTTTCCTGTTGGATTAAACACTTATGATTATCTTTTAACTGTGTCTTAATTGGGAGGATTAGGCTTTTGATAATCAATATTAGTCGTAAACCCCCATAAATTTGTCTTCAATCTTCCATTCTAGTGCGTTCTGTCTTCGACACTGATATTCTTTGATTTTTTATTCATTTACTGTGTTCTTTTGGTGTGCAATGCTACACAGGGCTTGTGAGGCATCAATGCCTTTGAAGCATTGACGAGACGTGAAAATTTTAACCCATGGATGGCTTCCTTTTAAAGAATTGAAGGCGTGAGAATTGAAACCCAGCCTTCGGCTTTTTTCTTCGGCACAATAGAAAAACCATTTAATCACCCTTACCAAATAATATATCCGGACTTCAAAACTTTTGATAAAACCAAGCTGTATAACCATTTTGGGTCACAAAAGGGACTTGCTAACGTCAGGGTGTTTGTGACCCGAAATTTTTATGAAATCTTCCATATAAAGATCCTCGGGTCCGTTTTGGGCCCTGCTGACGTCAGCCCAAGTGTGACCCGAATTTTTTATGAAATCTGCTTTATAAAGCTTATCGGGTCTGGATTTCACAACTATGCGAGTAATCGAACGAGACCTGCTCCAATCGGTTGCTCCTGCATGTGCGCTGACATGTGTTGGCAATATGATGCAGAGTGTTGTCCTTGATGGCAACCCACTGAATGAAGATGAAATTGTTGGCATGTGTTGTCCTTGATGGAAATCCATCTGATGAAGTTATTCTTGACTTGATGGACTTGGAAATGATGTATCTACAGTGAGAACAGAAGGCAATGGAGAAAGGAATTCAATATGTCCTAGATCTATGATGAAAAGAGTATGTCTCAAGGCATACGTGGATCTGTCTAGGAGAAGTCGCGTATGCACGCGGGAAACAACGTGCCAAGTCGCGTATGGGAAAAAGCGCTCATAAAGTGCAAAACCAGGGGTAACCACCATGGTATTGCCCCATTGTATTGGGTAATGATTCGTCTAAATGACCCTGTCCAGGAATACCATCGGAAGTAATGTGGTTTTGGCTAATGGTATTGAAAAAGGGTAATTCTATATAAAGAGAAGAAATTCATTGTGCAAATCATGAGTGTGGGTGCAAGATGTCTGAGCTAGAATGAATACTTCTCTCTGAAGTATATCTGAATGGAAAGGGTTACAGTTTGATGATAGATCTGAATCTGTGATGCACCAATGAAGAAAATGATGAAGAAGGGAAACTAGATCTGAAATGTTTTGTATCTCCTAGATCTGTTCATTGAATATTTAGATCTGAGATGAGGCGAACTTCTGTCTGAAGTGGAGAGTTAAATCTGAACTGAATATCTGATCTGAAGAAGTATGCAGCTCTGAAATGGTTGAAGATCCATACGCTAGTCCGCCGCAGAGGAAGCACGTATATATGTGGGTTTACTGAAGAGAAAGCGCGTATGGGCAGAGAAATTAATTCTGTAATTTTTACAGAAGTATACACTGGTTGATGTGAACGGAAGCACGTATATACGCCACATCAGAGAAAGGAAAGCGCATATGCAAACTAGGGTTTGCTGAAGTCTGTGGTAAGAAATGTCTGATCTGTTCTGCTGGTTTACTGATATCTGTCAGTGAGTTATATGTATCTGTTTCATGGTTGACTGTGCTTAAAAGTATGGAAAGGGTTCAGTCTGAAAATATGATGAAATGTGGCCTGCAAGTGGTGTCCTAAAGGAAGCTTTGGATCCAGTGTGAAAATTGATGAAACGTGGTCCATAGAGGAGCTGAGGGTTGTAGCCTTCAGTCAGGGGTTGTAGCTCCCTTCCAGGAGAGGCTGGTAAACGAGATCAGGGAGTCGTAGCTCCCTTCCAGGAGAGGCTGGTAAACGAGTCAGGGGGTTGGAGCTCCCTTCCAGGAGAGGCTGGTAAACGAGCGCAGGTGGGTGCCTGCGTGCTGGTAGGAGTCTGCACTAGCACATATGTTGTAAGATGTTTTCTCTATAATAAAATATTGAAGGCTGAGCAACTGCAGTGGTGGTTTTCTCCCGACTTGGGTTTCCACCTAAAAATCCTGGTGTTCATGTGTGATGCTTTGTGTGATGGTTTATTCTGTTGTTACTGCACATGTTTACTTATAACTTAACATCAGATGAATGGATATTGCAAAGAACTAAGTTAATAAATATCTGCATATTTAGATCTCTGCTAATACGCGAGATGTATGAAGGATATCTGCGTGTATACGCGAGTTTACTAAAATAAAGTAGCGTATGGGTTTTAGAGAGTGGAAAAGTAAAAAGTTTTGAATATGCAGTAAATACTGATTCACCCCCCCCCCCTCTCAGTATTTTTTCCAACAATTGGTATCAGAGCAGGTCCTTCTGCAGAAGCTTGATCGCTTGAAGGAGATCTGTCGCAATGGGAAGTCAAGAAGGAGTAATGTCTATAAAGCCACCTCTATTCAATGGAAGCAATCTGATATTCTGGAAGGTACGAACAAAAGCATATATGCAAAGTCTAGGTGCAGATGTATGGGCAATCGTGGAAGAAGGTTATCAATACCCGGCAAGTATTCCTACTGATGCAGCAGAAAGGAAGAAGTATGAAATCAATGCCAAAGCAGTAAATGTCTTATTAGGAAGCATGTATGAACCAGAATTTGCTAAAGTGATGCAGCTAAATTCAGCAAAATAAATATGGGACAAAATCATCCTAAGTTATGAAGGAGACACAAAGGTAAAAAGGGAAAAACTCCAAACTCTTAGAATTGAATATGAAAATTGGAAGATGCATAGTGATGAGAGTATTGCCCATTTCTTCTTACGTCTGGACGATATTGTAAATCGAATGAGAAATTTGGGTGAAACCATAACCGATACTACTCTGGTGGAAAACTTCTTAAGATCTTTGACTTCGAAACTTGACTCTAAAGTTTCAGCTATTGAAGAAAGGCAAGATCTGCAAACTCTTACTGTTGTTCAATTACATGGCATTCTGACTACTTTTGAAATGAGACAAGGAGGTCCTTCTCAAATCAGAGAAGTCGCTTTTAAGGTATCTGCAAAAGGAAAAGAAAAGGAAGTTTTCAAAGAATCCAGCTATATATCCGAAGAAGAAGAAGCGAATTTCGTGAGAAAACTCCAACACAAGTGGAAGGTTCACCAATAAGCTTCAGATCAAATGTTTTACAAGGGAAGTGTGGAAAAAATTTAAATGGAGATCTTGCAAACTCTCCTTATAAAGAAACATGCTAAAGGAAAAGAAGTAGCAAGAAGGAATAAGAACCGATCTAGCTCTAAGAAAAGTTACTATACTAATGAAGACAGTGATGGGTCATCTAATAGTGAGGAAGAATGTGAAGAAGATCTTAGACTTCTCATGGCATTTGAACAAAGAGAAGAAAAGGATACTTTTGTGGATGCTTTAGAGGACAATGATTTTCTTGAAGAAAAAAATCAACTCAAAGTATACCTAGAAGAAAATAAGATCATCATATAATCTCTGAAAAATCAGATTGAAGAAGAAAAGAAGCATAGGGAGAAAGCAGAATGTGAAGTGGTAAGTCTAAGAAAAGAATTGGAGAAAGTTCAGACTCTAAATCTCAGACTTACTAAAGGATCAGATACCTTAGATGAAATTATCAAGGCTCAACGTTCTCCTCTCATAAAAACAGGTCTTGGATATACTGGAGAATCCTCTCAGGTTTCAGCACCAAACTATCTAAAGGCAGCAACAACTGGTTTACGATATTCTACCTCTCAACAAGGAAGCAAGGATTCTTTATAGGTAAAGCAGGATCATCTCACTTCAAGGAACACTGACAAGAATAAATTTCAAAGGAGCTCCAACCAGCAGGTAAATCCAAATAGAATATTTCGTGATTACAAAAATGTCTATTTCTATGGAGAATGTTTTACATGTCACAATTTTGGTCACAAAGCTGCTCAATGTGTTGCTTACAAAACCATCATGACAAGAGAAGCAAGAAAGAAAAGGTTGAATACTGAACCAAAGAAGAATACCTATAACAACTTTTCTCCTCTTCAAAATGAAGTTGAATGTGCTTATTGCAATAACTTTGGCCATGAAGAATCTGAATGCAGGAGAAAAGTCCAGCCAAAACAACACTTTCCCTCAAGTTCCAAAGTATGGAAAAAGAAGGAATTACAGGTTGAAAATTGTGGGATAGCATTATTTGCAGAAGGTGAAGAAAATCAATGGTACATTGATAGTGGATGCTCAAGACACATGACAGGTGACAAAATCAAACTTCTTGCATATAATGCTCTAGAAAAAGAAAAGAAAGTAACTTTTGGAAATGATTCTCCTGCTGTAATTAAAGGAAAAGGGTCCGTGTTTCTAAAAGAAAAGGTGAAGGCTAAGGATGTCATGTATGTGGATGGATTAAGGCATAATCTGTTGAGTGTAAGTCAAATGTGTGATCAAGGAACTGAATTTGTCTTTAGTTCAAAAGAATGTGTGGTTCGTGATCTTGATACAGGTAAAATTATTATAAAAGGGAAAAGAAATCCAAGCAACCTGTATGTACTAAACGGCAAAGATCAATGTTACTTGAGCAAGTCTTCAGAAAATTGGCTATAGCATAGAAGGCTGGGGCATCTGAGCTTCTCTCAAATCAACAAAGCAAGCAGACTTCAAGCTGTTCGTGGTCTTCCCAATATTAATCTACCAGAAAGTATCATATGCAAATCTTGTCAATTCAGTAAGCAGACCAGAGTACGATTTAATGCCAAAGAAGGATCTTCAAGTAAGCCTCTTGAACTCATTCATACTGACATATGTGGACCTATGAGGAAAAATTCACTACGTGGGGAAGAATACTATATCTTATTTATTGATGACTACTCTAGAATGTGTTGGATCGGGTTCATTAAACACAAAGATGAAGCATTTGAAAAATTTCAGATCTTCAAAGCATTGGTAGAAAATGAATTAGATCTAAAAATCAAGTGTCTTAGATCCGATCGAGGAGGAGAATATACATCAAATGAATTCTTTGAATTTTGTGAACAACATGGCATAAAAAGACAGTTCTCTGTAGCAGGCACTCCACAACAAAATGGCGTAGCAGAAAGAATGAATAGAACAATTCAACAAATGGCTAGAGCTATGCTTGATGATTTTGGAACTCCTGACATGTTCTGGGGTGAAGCAGCACATACAGCAGCTAACATTCTCAACAAGGCTCATGTTCGGGTAAATAGTGACAAAACTCCATATGAACTCTGGTATGGTAATTCTCCCTCTGTGAAGCATTTTAGAGTTTTTGGAAGTAAATGCTTTATCAAAAATAATTATGAAAAGCTTGGCAAGTTTGAACCTAGATCAGATGAAGGGATATTTCTTGGTTACTCATATTCAAGCAAAGCATACACATGTTACAATAAAAGGCTTCGAAAGATTGTTGAATGTATTTATGTTGTTATTGATGAGTCTCCTGCAGCTCCTAAAGAAGAAAAACAAACAACAAAAGAAGATGATGGTGACTTATGTCCTTCTACATCAAATAGAAATGATATAGACAGTGGATCCAATGAAGAACCTGAAAATGATCTATCTGAAAAAGCTCCATCCAGATATGTTCAAAAGAATCATCCCGAGTCTCAAATTTTGGGAGACAAGGAATCGGGTGTACGAACAAGGAGAACTCTGGTGGGATCTTCTAGTCATCTGGCACTTCTATCCACAATTGAACCACAAAATGTCAATCAAGCTAGCAAAGATGAATGTTGGAAGCAAGCCATGGATGAAGAGCTTGATCAAATTGAAAAAAATGACACTTGGGAATTGGTACCAAGACCACATGATAAAAATGTCATTGGAACTAAATGGATTTTCAAGAACAAGTTGAATGAGAATGGGGATGTTGTAAGAAACAAAGCTAGATTGGTCTGCAAAGGGTACACTCAACAAGAAGGTATAGACTTTGAAGAAACTTTTGCTCCCGTAGCTAGACTTGAAGCCATAAGAATGTTTCTTGCTTTTTCAAGTTATCAACAAATCAAAGTCTATCAAATGGATGTTAAATCTGCTTTTCTCAATGGTGATCTAGAAGAAGAAGTATATATAGAACAACCAGAAGGATTCATTTTGGGCAATGATGCAAATCTTGTTTGTAGACTTAAAAAGGCTCTATATGGTCTCAAACAAGCTCCAAGGGCTTGGTATTATCGTCTTGACAAATATCTTCATCAACAAGGTTTTTCAAAGGGGTCTGCTGATAGCAACTTATACACAAAAGTTGAAAATGATAAACTATTGATTGTGGTTGTATATGTTGATGATATCATTTTTTGGAGTAACGAAGAATCTATGAGTCAAAAATTTGCTTCTGTCATGCAGCAAGAATTTGAAATGTCCTTACTTGGGGAACTAACATTCTTTCTTGGCTTGCAAGTGCATCAAATTGCAGATGGCATATTCCTATCACAAGAAAAATATCTTAAGCAAATTCTGAAGAAGTATGGCATGGAAGAATGCAAACCTGTAAGTACACCAATGATAACCGGATGCAATCTCAGTTCTCATGATGATTCTCCCACGGTGAATCAACCAGAATACAGATCAATGATAGGAAGTCTACTTTATCTCACTGGGACTAGACCATACATTATGCATGCAGTTGGGATTGTTGGACGATTCCAAGCTAATCCAAAAGAGTCTCACCTTCAGGCTGTTAAAATAATATTCAAATATCTTCAAGGAACTCAAGAATTTGGACTATGGTATCCAAAGAATGCCAATCTTACTCTTCATGCTTACACTGATGCAGATTGGGCTGGAAATGTTGATGATCGGAAAAGCACTAGTGGTGGTGCATTCTATATGGGACCCTGGTTAGTATCTTGGTTCAGCAAGAAGAAAAATTCTATTGCCTTATCTACAGCAGAAGCAGAATATGTGGCTGCCGCATCTTGTTGCACTCAACTCCTTTGGATGATGAAAACCTTACAAGATTTTCAAATCAAATGTACTTCTCCTATCTCCATTATGTGTGATAATACAAGTGCCATCAGTATCTCAAAGAATCTTGTTATGCATTCGAAGACCAAGCACATTCCCATCAAGTATCACTTCTTACGTGAACAAGTGCTTGAGCAAAAGGTGAAGTTGGAGTATGTTCCCTCCAAAGAACAAGTTGCTGATATCTTTACCAAACCTCTGCCCAGGGAAGTGTTCGAGTATCTAAGACAGAAGCTGGGAGTGTTCTCTGCCAGTCAAAAGAACAAATCTGCATAAATTAAGAAGTTTAAATATGATACGCGGTTTTACTGGTATACAGTCGCGTATGTACGCGAGTATATGAACATAAAGTCGCGTATGGATAGTTGCTGACTATTTTTGGTTGGTGTCAGCATTCTGCAGTACTGTTTGGCTTTTCTGGTTATGTTTCTGCCTAACAAAGCATCTGATATGAAGAAGACAAGTACAGATAGTACAACTTCAGGGGGAGATGAAGGAATGTGAAGTTTTCAATGTTTCACTTTCCATACGCGAGTTAGGTGAACAAAAGTCGCGTATACACGTGAGTTCCAACAGACACAGTAGCGTATGCATTTATAATAAGAGAATTGAGATGACAGTTGAAGATCAGGAGTAGAGGTTCAGGGGGAGCATCAGTATGATTGTTAATAACTGTATTATTGACTCTGTATCAACTTATTCTCTCAGTTCTAAACAATGATGAAATGATACTTGGTTACTTATGTTGAAGATCATGGATGAGCCCGGATTGTTACTTAATAAAGAGTATCTGTTGGATGAGATGGAAGTCTTATGATTCAGAGATATGAATAGATCATGTAGAGTTTGTTGCTGATGACTTGCTGTTGAAGGTGTTTCAGGTTGCACAAGTTAAGGAGAAGCCTTGGCCATTTGGAAAGGATGCATTGGATGCACATTTTCATGGGGAGAGTGACATTGCTGAGTATAATGCATTGTTGGCATTATGATGGTTCTGAAATATGTTCTCTTTCTTGAGGACTTTCTGTTGTTGGTCTTAAATGGTCATTTTTGTAATTTGATGAAAAGGTCTTATTGAGACCCATGATGTAAAATTGTAATATTAAGTCATGT
This sequence comes from Pinus albicaulis, assembly GCA_034641835.2. NCBI lineage: Eukaryota > Viridiplantae > Streptophyta > Pinopsida > Pinales > Pinaceae > Pinus > Pinus albicaulis. Next base: position 61,500,111 of record MU968411.1, on the reverse strand, counting down.
AAGGACTTGTCAAATCTGTAAACTCACTTGGTTGGGTAGCTGAGTCAAATTTTGTAAACCCACTTGGTTGGGTAGCTGAGTTGAAATGTGTAAACCCAATTGGTTGGGTACTTGAGTCTCATATGTAAATCCACTTGGTTGGATATTTTATGTAAGTATGAGTCTTGTGTGATAGGAAGTTCATAGAGTCATGTACCTCATTGAAAAATATGTTTGAAGATTCAGCATGAACTCAGGGGGAGCTTGGTCACTTCAGTATACATCAGATCTACAGAACGCTTCTTCCACATGAGGAGAAAAGGGGGAGAGTATGTTGGTTTTGATCCGCCCTTTGCCCTTGATGTCAAAGGGGGAGAGTGACATGGTATTTGACTGAAGAGAAAGAATGGTGTCAAAAATGGGGAGAGTGACATGGTGTCATTGTTTCTTAATGTACCTATCTGTTGTGGTAATCAAACACCATCGTGGTTGCCATCAAGTCCAAAGGGGGAGATTGTTGGAAATATGATGCAGAGTGTTGTCCTTGATGGCAACCCACTGAATGAAGATGAAATTGTTGGCATGTGTTGTCCTTGATGGCAATCCATCTGATGAAGTTATTCTTGACTTGATGGACTTGGAAATGATGTATCTACAGTGAGAACAGAAGGTAATGAAGAAAGGAATTCAGTATGTGCTAGATCTATGATGAAAAGAGTATGTCTCAAGGCATACACGGATTCGTCTAGGAGAAGTCGCGTATGCACGCGGGAAATAACGTGACAAGTCGCGTATGGGCAAAAGCGCTCATAAAGTGCAAAACCAGGGGTAACCACCATGGTATTGACCCATTGTATTGGGTAATGATTCGTCTAAATGACCTCGTCCAGGAATACCATCGGAAGTAATGTGGTTTTGGCCCATGGTATTGAAAAAGGGTAAACCTATATAAGGAGAAGAAATTCATTGTGCAAATCATGAGTGTGGGTGCAAGATGTCTGAGCTTGAATGAATACTTCACTCTGAAGTATATCTGAATGGAAAGGGTTACAATTGAATGATAGATCTGAATGCATGATGCACCAATGATGAAGAAGGGGATCTAGATCTGTATTGTACTTGCATTTGCTAGATCTGTTTATGGAATGATTAGATCTGTGATGAGACATCTAGGCAAACATCTGTCTGAAGTAAAGGGTTGAATCTGAACTGAATATCTGATCTGAAGAAGTATGCAGCTCTGTAATGGTTGAAGATCCATACGCTAGTTCGTCGCAGAGGAAGCACGTATATACGCGGCTTCGCTGAAGAGAAAGCGCGTATGCGCAATGAAATTGGATCTGTAATATGTACAGAAGTGTACGCTGTTTTATGTGAACGGAAGCGCGTATATACGCGACATCAGAGAAAGGAAAGCGCGTATGCAAACTAAGGTTTGCTGAAGTATGTCGTAAGAAATGTCTGATCTGTTCTACTGGTTTACTGATATCTGTCAGTGAGTTATATGTATCTGTTTCATGGTTGACTGTGCTTAAATGTATAGAGTGGGTCCAGTCTGAAAATATGATGAAACGTGGCTTGCAAGTGGTGTCTTAAAGGAAGCTTTGGATCCAGTGTGAAAATTAATGAAACGTGGTCCATAGAGGTGCTGAGGGTTGTAGCCTTCAGTCAGGGGGTTGTAGCTCCCTTCCAGGTGAGGCTGGTAAACGAGATCAGGGGGTCGTAGCTCCCTTCCAGGAGAGGCTGGTAAACGAGTCAGGGGGTTGGAGCTTCCTTCCAGGAGAGGCTAGTAAACGAGCACAGGTGGGTGCCTGCGTGCTGGTAGGAGTCTGCACCAGCACATATGTTGTAAGATGTTTTCTCTATAATAAAATATTGAAGGCTGAGCAACTGCAGCGGTGGTTTTCTCCCGACTTGGGTTTCCACCTAAAAATCCCGGTGTTCATGTGTGATGCTTTGTGTGATGGTTTATTCTGTTGTTACTACACATGTTTACTGTTAACTTAACATCAGATGAATGAATATTGCAAAGAACTAAGTTAATAAATATCTGCATATTTAGATCTCTGCTAATACGCGAGTTGTATGAAGGATATCCGCGTGTATACGCGAGTTTACTAAAAGAAAGTAGCGTATGGGTTTTAGAGAGTGAAAAAGTAAAAAGTTTTGAATATGCAGTAAATACTGATTCACCCCCCCCCTCTCAGTATTTTTTCCATCAACATGTATGCTGACTAGGCGTGGGGACCAGGGAGATTGATTGTGGGCCATGGGTCACGCTATTCCTTAGCTTATCCCCCGAGCTTATTTTGAGTGCGATCACCGTCCAATGAGCTGGCCTCAGATCAGACGGCATACATCAATATCGTGCTGAGCCCACAGTCAAAATTTAACGCGCGATGAGGGCGGTATCTCCAAACCGCTTAAGGCCACGTGTTGGCTTGTGGCATTGATCGCGTCCAAATGGGGAAGAACGCTTTCCTTTCAAAGGCGGTGCGATCAAAACTGCTCCGGTTTTGTACAGTGATTGACCGTGAGGTTATCCCGGGGCTAACACAATTCGTTGTATTCGCTCTGACCCTTTAAACTCCAAGTTCAAACCTCAGAATTGTAGCTCCATTAACTCATTCTCAATTTATTTCTACTATAAGTGGGTTTCTTCCTTTGGACAAGGTTCACAAATCCTACGGGCAACACCATTAAACACCTGCACAATACAAAACAACATTATAAAATCCTACGTTATTTGGTTTTACTGCTTTAAAGGGTGTGGGGAGGAGCATGCCCGTTGGATGCAATCAACCAATGGTGGGGTGGTAAAAGATGATTTTCATGAATGGAAGAAGGGGAATCATGAAAATAGAGGAGTTTTATGGAGGAAAAGGGGAGCAAAATGGAGGTTAGTTCTTAAAGTGAGGAAAGGGGAAAAAGGTGATTTTGCAGCAATTTCTTCTCATGAAATCAGCAGAATTCTAGAGTGTAAAATGGGCACAGTAGGGAAGATTTTGGATAGAGGCATGAGGCCTTCAAGAGTCTTCAAGAGATAACACTTTTTTGCAATAAAATTTGTTCCTTGAAGGCTCCAAAAAATGATTTAGCCACCTTTTGGTATAACAAATTTTTTAGGTGGCTAACTGTGGCTCCACTTGGGGATGGTGTCTTCTTGCAGGCATCAAGAACTTCAGACTTGCATTCTCTGGGAGGCTGATCAGTGCCTCATCCATTGGGCTACCTTTCTTTCCTTGAATGATCTTCTTTTGCTCTGAAAACATATTAGCAGCCATAAAAACAATGGATCTTTCATCAACAAGCTTTCTACCTACCCAATCCTACAGATCTAACATTTTTTCTTCATTAGAGTGCACTTGGATTGGAAAACTCTTTTACAACATTTTATTCTTTTTAGAGCAGGAAATCTAATCTATTTCTACTCCTTACTTCTCCATGGACTCAGATTAAACAGTTGAGCCCATATGATTCTCTACCTAATCTACTATATGTCGAGATTAAACTGTCCAATAGATTTTTATTCTCTACATTCTACAACAGAAATTTAAAAGCATACAAGTTAGGATTGAACAATCTCACTTGTTGCTGATTTATGGCATAAAAAACAAGCTGCACATAGATCTTATTTACAGAAATTTAAAACAAAATGGAAGGCTTAGGATTTGAACTTCGAAGCACTTCCTTCATCTTTTTTACAGCTTTGTTTTGACTTTTGTTTGAGCTGTTCTTTCTTTGTGAAATGGTTCATATTTGGAGCTAATTGGAACCAGATTTACATCTTTTTCGACTCATAATTTGAAATAGATTTGAGTCATTCTCTTTGGAAACTTAGGTTCAGATTTTGAACATGTTTGAACCTTTAATTTCTATCCTAAATTATCTACTGATAAGCCAAGATTAAACAATTTGGAAAATCAAATTCACTATCCTATCAGCAAAAAATTTAAAAATAATTAGTCAAGATTAGGCTATTTGACTAACTATAAGTGTGTTCTTATAGGAGTGGCATTTGAGCTTGCACACTTTTAGATTTGTTTCTCTTTTTGGTATGGGGCTGTACCTTTCTTGTTTTTACAATCTTCCCTCTTTTCTTTCTTTCTTTGTTTTTGTATTTTTTATTTTTACAAATTTGAATGCAATGGTGGATGAAATATCTATAATGAGAATAAAAAGAAAAAAAGATAAAAATTCTTTCAGAACATAACATGGATCAAGAGAAGTAATGCTTAAACATCCTGCCATTGACAGGACCCCCAAACAATTCTGCTCCATTCAACTCTTGCAAGAAATATGCATTATTATTAGCAGCTGAATGAATAGAGTAAGGGCCAAGCCATAAATTGTCAAATTTTCCATGCTTGCCCTCGTCTTCCCTCCTTGAGTCCCAATTCAAAACTTTGTCCCCAATATTGAAATTGCTGGCCTTGGTTCTCCTGTCAATTTTTTTTTTAATGATGTGCTGCTTCTGCAATGTTTTGTTATAAACCTCCTCCCTGGTTTGCTGAAGATGAATGGTCTGATTTATTATTCTGATCATGTCATTATATTCAGTTTGCAACTCTTGAATCAAATTCATCACTGGTACACTACGGCTGGATGGAAAAATTGCATCAGTACCATACACAAGCTGGAAAGGTGACATACCAATAGATTTCTTCGAAGTCAATCTGTCAGGCCAAAGTGCATGAACTAGCTTTGTGTGTCAAGACTTCTTGTTATCCTCCAACAGTTTCTTGATTATGTTCACTAAAATCTTGTTTGAGGATTCTGCAAGTCCATTACCTTGAGGGTAATAGGCCGTGGAATGCCCCAATGTTATCTGATATCTGTGACAGAATTCAACCATATTCTCTGATCCAAATGCTGATGCATTATCAATGATGATCTTGGTAGGACAGCCAAACCTAGAGAGAATATTATTCTCCATGAATTTTATAATAACAGAATCATTGGCTTGCCTACAAGGAATGGCTTCTATCCACTTAGTGAAATAGTCTGTGGCAGTGAGAATCCATCTATGCTGAGCAGAAAATGGTGGATGGATTTCTCCTATGAAGTCAAGTCCCCACTGTTGAAAATGGGCTTCAACGGTGATTGGATGCAGAGGTAGGGGTAGCAGTTTTCTTTTGCCTTCAAAAATTTTACATTTATGATAGGCAATGATCATCTTGTGTATACCAGGAAAAAGAGTAGGTCAATAGAAACCAACCCTCAAATTTTTTTTGGTTGTTGTCTTCTAGTACAAATGACCTCCACACTCTACTTCATAGAACTCATGCTTAACCTTCTCTGCATCATACTCAAGAAAAAATTTAAGCAATACACCATTTTCCTTTTTCCAATAAAGACATCTATCTATAATGCAATAGTTTACAACTTTTAACTTTAGGAACCTTGCCTTTTTTTTGTCAAACCAGGAGGTGTATTTAGATTAAGCAAAACATAAATAATATCAGCATACCAAGAGGAATTCATGAAATGGTCTTCAACAATGGGAGATTGATATTTCCTCTTGTTCATCCAAAGCATTAATCATATTAATATCAAGAACCTCAAAATTGGATTCAGCCATTAATCTAGCTAGACCTTGGCCTTTGATGAGTTTAGTGGGCTTTATCTCTAAATCATATTCAAGAATAAAAACAATCCACTTACCTCTCTTACCATCTGGGTCCTGTGTTAGAATGTCTTTAACAACTGAATTTGGGACAAAGGAAATGATGTGTGAGTGAAGCATGTATACTCTGAAGTCTTTCAAAGCTTTAACCAAAGAAAAAGCTTGCTTCTCCATAATGTTATACTTCAGAGGGGCATCCCTCAATGCCTTGCTAAAGAATGCAATAGGATGCTCTTGTCCTTGTGGATTTTCTGTAAAAGGATAGTAGCTATGGTATGTTCTAATGCAAACGAAAAAATATAAAAATCTTTTGAAAAATTAGGACTTATAAGAACTGGTGTTTTGGTTAACACTTGCTTCACCAGCTCAAAGGAATTCTTTGCTTCCAAGGTCCATTTTAACCCTTGCTCCTTCTTCAACATGTTTGTGATATTTCTAAGAAGCTCAGCCAAGTTGGGGATGAACCTTATCAAAAAGTTAATCTTTCCAATGAAAGATTGCAACTCCTTGATGTTTCGAGGATGAGAGATTTACAATATGGCCTCAATCCTTTTGGGATCTATCTTAATACCCTCTTATGAAATGATGTGCCCAAGAAGTTTACCTTCTTGGAGCCCAAATAGTGTTTTATTAGGGTTTAAATATATCCCAAACTTCCTGCATCTCCCGAAGACTGTTCTTAAATGTGCTAAGTGCTCTTCATCTGTCTTTGAAAACACAGTAACATCATCAAGGTATATAATGATGAAGTAGCCAAGCTCTTCGGAGAATGCTATGTCCATGGCTCTCTGAAAAGTTGCTCCAGCATTCATTAGACCAAAGGGAATTTTTACATACATTAAAGTGCCCCAAGGTGTAGTAAACGTTGTCTTTAATTGATCAGCAGGGTGAACTAAGATTTGATTGTACCCTAAATAGCCATCAAGCAAAGAAATTATTCTAGACCCTACCACCCTTTGTAAAATATGATCCATCTTAGGTAAAGGGTAGTTGTCTTTCAATGAAGCTTTGTTTAAGTCTCTAAATTCTATACAAAATCTGATATCTCCTGTTTTCTTCCTAACAGATGCCAGATTAGACACCCACTCAGAATATCTAATAGGGACAATAATACTAGTTTCATACATTTTCCTGATCTCCTTCTCAACCAGAGACAGCTGAACAAGGTTTATTCTGCGTAGTTTCTGTTTGAATGGTTTCTGGTTTTATTTGAGAGGGATTTTGTGCTGTATTATTTCAGTGTTATAGGATTTAAGATCTTCGTAACTCCACACAAAAACATCAGAAAATTCTTTGAACAACTATATGTATTTGAGTTTGATGTGAGCTAGTAAATTTTTCGACAATTTGATCATTTTCAGTTTAATTTCACTGCCTATATTGCACTCTTCCACTTCAGTCTCTACAGGTTCCAGTTTTGGCTTCTTGGATACATCATTAAAATCAAACAACTCTTCTAAAGGTGTTAGACCATTGGGCAAACTTTCATCTTTAGAGTGCAGGGTTTCTAACTCTTCTATTTCTAACTCTGCGTTAATCTCTGTTTCATTTTCAAGTTTGCTAGATAATAGGTTTAATTTAGCAAGTTCAGGAGACCTTTCTTCTTCATCAAGAGAATTTTCTTCACTAGGGCAGTCAGTTTCATAATCTGAATCTGAACTTGCTAGTTCGAATTTGTTTCTGAACTGCATGAAGTCTTCTATTTGTTTGTCTCCATCGAACACCTGCCAATATTTTTGTTATCCGAAACGGCTGGTCTAAATTTTATCTGAGTTGAGCAGTCTTTGGTTTCATATGGCATTAAGCATGTTCTATCTGCAAAAGCTAAATTGTGGGCCGCAATATTTCTTTTTCTTGGGAAAAAAATTAGTTTGGACTCCTCAAAAGTTTCTAAAAGGTCCATGACATCGTTTCGGTAGGCCCTATGTCTGGGATGATTTGCGTTATACTCGCCATTGAATTGCCTAATAACTAACTCTGAATCCCCATATACATTGATTCTTTTGGCTCCTAACTTCTTTAACAATCGTAAGCCTAAGAGAAGGGATTCATATTCCGCTATGTTATTCGAACACTGGAAGTTTAATATACAGGAAAGGATTTCTGTGCGGTTGTTTTCAGTGTTGCAAATCCAAACCCATGCAAAAGCATTGTTCTAAGTGCAGGATATTTCAAAGTTCATACTCCACAGAGGATGACTCTCGGGTTTAACAGTTTGACTATCCTCCTCAACAAGCGCACTTTTGGTTTGTTTTTGAATATCAGCGCTTAGTTGATTTTTTTTTAATTCCTCTGGTTTCTCAATAAGCTGAGGAATGCTTTCTTGACCCTCAATGTTTAAAATAAAAGGACACCTAATTTGTAGCTTAGGACCTGTGTTTTGTTTTCTAGAGTTCACATGTTCAACAAAATGCTCTGACACTCCTACATTATCTTCTTCCTCCTCTCTATCTGTCACTAAATTAGACAAGGTCACTTGTTCACTGAAAGTTTCATCATTGAAAAGGATAAATGAATCCAGGCCTGTGTTTATAGATTAAAGGGGAGATTTTTGTGGTCTGTCTTGGCTAGTCACCATGTATTGCATATGAGACTCCCTGTAGAGTCTTATTGTCTAATTGAAAATAGGGATGGTCGCATAGGTCATGTCCATCTGCATAGTCCCTTGTAACTTAGCCCCCCAAGACCTAGATAACAACATTCCATACTTTGGGGGAACATAAGCCACAACAATATCCGTGACTAAGCATTTGGCTGTAATCTGTGCTAAGTTAACACAGAGGTCTTTGATTAATCCTAAACATTTTACTCAGCTTGAGTCAAAGGAGTAAAGATCTTTATAAGGTCTAGTTATTTCAAGGCCTAGGCTCTCCATGACAGCTTTGGGCATTAAATTATGAGAGGCAACTGAATCATGCATAGTGTTATGTAAAATATTGTCATGAACATTTAAACTTACATAAAAGGGAGGAACAGGTCCCTCTTGATATCTACCTTGAATCTGAGGACCAAAAATGAGCTCTGGCTGGTCATCATTAAGATTGACTGTGTCATTATTATCCTCAATATTTAAAGCCTTAAAAATTTGGGTCCTATATACATTCTGGGCAGCTAACTCAATCAAGGGAACATAGATTTTGATCTTTGAAATTTCTTGCTCTAGGCTGAAAGGAATTTGGTTCTTTGAAGAACTTGTCTCAGCCTTACTAGTTGCTAGTGTATAAGAAATATCAGCTTGCTGATTTGTTTTATTTACATTTGACAAAATTGTTTTGACAAGAGTACTAGCTGAAATGTTAGCACTGCTAAGGTCTGCACTGTGTTTTTCATTATTTTGAGTGCCTTTCTCCCTGCTTTTATCAGAATTAACAACCACTGTTTTGTCTTTTTGTTTGACAACTTTAGGCTTGGTTACAGTGTTGTTTTGTGAAGATTTGTTAGAGGTTTTGGTGTTGGGAGTTTGTTGACTGGTTTTTCTTCTAAGGTCATATTCTCTTTGAGACTCTATGATGACATTTTCCATGTCTTGATAATAATTTTCATCATCATCTATTTTGTCATCATAAGGTGTGTAGAGACCTTGTTTTCTATCATAATGAATCTCAAAGTCATCATTATCTACCCCCATCATGTTGATATCATCTTCCTCTGTTATTTCATCTGCTTCCTCAACCTCACTTACATAGTTTTGATGAAAGGGAGGAGTGATCTGTTGATCATCTTCCCTAGGTCTGTTTGGAGGTTGGTTCCTTCTAAAATTATGATTTTGGTCCTGATTTCTATTATGAGGAGCATTTTGGTTTTGGCTTGCTTGTGCTCTCTTAATTATTCTCATCTCTTTCATCATCTCCTCCATCATTCTCTCCATCTTTGAGTTGGAAGTAGAGGGTGTATTTTCTTCTCTAAAGGACACTCTCTTCTCATTTTTCATTCTTGCTCTCTTCTCCATCAAGTTGACTTCCACAACAAGAGCACCTTTTTGCAACTCTTCAAGAGTTGTAGGATCTCTCTCTCTGAGTTCATAGGCCATCTCAAGGTCGAACCCTTCAGGAAATTTTTTTAAAGCTGAGCCTTGTGGAGGTTTTAGATCTGGGGAAAGTGCATTATATACACTATTAAATCTAGTACAATAAGCTTGTACACTTTCCCCCCTGTTTCTATGGAGGTTCTTGTAATCAGAAAGGACTTGAAGAGGAATCTTCTTTACTTCCCATTTTTTTAATAATGTTTGATGGAAGGCTTGGATATCATTGATACTATGGGGGGTTAAGCCCTTAAACCATTTTCTTACTTCTCCCCCCAGACTCTGAGCAAAAAATCTAAGCTTGGCAGAATCATCATCAATTTCATTCCTGTCAAAGTAGTCATTCATCTTATCCACATGTTGTGATGCAGTTGTAGCATTACTAGCATAATACAATGGAATTTTGGACTAATAGTCCTGTGGAAGATTGACTAATGGTACAAGAAGGACTAAGGGATCATACCATGCTGCCATGATATGTGGTGCGGGTGGATTCACAAGAGGAGGATTATCAAAAGGAAAAGTGGGCTGGAATGGAGTGGTTTGGACAGTGGATGTAGGGTGAGCAGAAGTGGATGGACCAGGAGTAGATTGCTGAGTTGATATTGGATGAGAGACACCTAATTTGTGAAGGAAATGTAAATCAGGAGGTGTTGTTTCTCTGCTACTAGGATGTTCACTTGTTTCAGGAGATGAAAGTGAAGACTCAGAATCTAACTGATCTAATTCATTAAGAGACCTAGTTCTAAAGGGATTTACTAAGTCAACTTATGATTTTTGTAGAGCTGAAAGATTTTCAGGAACTGAATTAGCTCTCAAGGGTGATCTGAAAACAATTGATAATTTAATCCTAGGAGACTTCCTAAGGATAATTTCTGGGTTATCAACTATCTCAGGTGGATGAGGGTCAGGATAGGCTTTGGTGTGAATCTTTCTAGGAGCCACTATGCTGTGTTTTTCAGACCCAAATAAACAAGAAAAGTTCAACCAGGTATGACAGTCTTTAAAAGGTCAACTAATCTGTTTACACAAATTTTAATCCTACAGTCCTCTAACTAAGTTTGAATGATATTACAATGATAAGGGTTCTTCCCAGTGGAGTCTTAAGGTCTGTTCAGGATTGTGGAGTTGCCAAGTGGAAGTTTTTAGTTCTTTTGGAGGTAAAAGGTTTTATGGTCCACCACCATGTTTATTGAATTCCAATCTGAATTTTTTTTTTTGGGTTTTCTGAGTTATTTTTCCATTGTATGGTTTCTAAGAATGTCCTAAATCTGTTTCACAACTTAGCTATGGCTATGAGACAAATACAGTCTACTCTTATTGGTAAGCTAGCTGATTTTTCAAGGTTAGATAAAGCCTTATGAGAATCCTAGGGTTTGCCTAGTTTGTCACAGATTCAAACAAGTTTCATCATGATTTCCATTTTTTTGGTAGTGCTTGAGAAGGCTGATTTTTACTCACTAACGATGTTTGTGTGAAAATTTAAGGGGAACCAAAGATTCTGGGTTCGATCCCCAGTGGAGTCGCCAGAAATTTTAACACCATGTAATTAGCAAGATTCGAAAAAGTCCAACTGCAGGGAGAACATTGTTTCAACCACTTTGGGATTCTAGGATCTAGCCCTCCTGGATCCGAAGAGGGATCTCTCCAATAAGTGCAAATATGGATTTGTCTTTGAAGTCTTGGGTAATGATATTAGGCTAGTTATGAAGGCTGAGGGTTTTGTTTTGCTTTTGGATAGTTGAGCATGATTATTATTTGCGGTGGAAAGTTATAAATGCAAAGAGTTTCAAAGGTGTGAAGTTGCAAGCAAATAGAAAAAGATTTGGCCAAGAAGATAGATAATTGTAGGTTTTAGTTCATTGGGGTATGGAGTCATAATAGGGTTTAATTGAAACAACAAGAGGCAAGAGTGGTCTATGGCGCAAGTCATCTATGTCTAAGGATCTCTTTAAAGTTTTATTTATGGAATGAAATGGAACGATAAGAAGGGGAATTAAACAGATGAAGAACAAAGAGCAGCCCAAGATCAGGCAAGTACTTCTAATCTAGCCTGCTTTTGACATACACTTAAGAAAGACATAAAATTAATCCAAGGTTAGGTAAGTACTTCTAAACTAGCCTGCTTTTGATGCACTTTCAATAGAAAAACATTTAAAACAAAGGGAAACTTGAAGGCAACTATTGGAGAAGAAACTATAGGGCCGGGCTCACCACAAATCCTCTCCTAGCTCTGCTCTACTGGGTAAATTTCAAGACAAACACAAAGATAACAAAGAATGGCCTAAGATCTTGTAAGTGTTTCAACATAATCCAACTTTCAACACATTACAAGGGGAACTTTTAGACAGTATTTGGGGATAAAACTAGGACCAGGGCACACCATATATTCCTTAGTTCATCTTTACTTAACATATACTGAAAATAACATTTAAGAATAACAATTAGCTAAGGTAATAGGACAAGGGAACACCAACATTCCTATGCTTAGAACTGAATTAAATCATTCCTAAATAACATGAATTGGAAGAAAACATATAGATAAATATTTTCAGTCAGAGAAAGGTACTGATATACAGTAGGTCTTAACTCTATGAATGTTGTTTTTTATAACAAAAGATGAAAATAGTGAAAATAGAAACAAAATAATGAGTTACAATGAGAAAAACATCACCGTCGACATAGACCAAGATCCCATAAATCAACTTGTATTGATGTTCCAAACTAGTTACAGCTCTAAGTCCAATGATTTAGCTTAGAAATCATCTACACTTCCTAGACTAACTTATCTATCACAAGTAGAGCTTCAAGAGCCAGTGAACACTATTTATAGGTAGAAGTCTCAATCTCAATTACATTTCAAAGTTCAATAACCAACCCCTCTCTCATCTTCTCCAGCAGCATTTATAGAAGAATGAGGAGGTGAGATCTGATAAAAGATCCCCAAAGATAATTAATACGGACTTAATGGCTTCTCGGCCTTTGAGGGGCTCGATGAAGAAATTTACAAATTTTTTTGTCTATATTAATGTTTTTCATTTAAGATTAAGCTCAGTGGGAGCCCTTGTTGACTTTTAAGGCTCTGTGTTATGTCAAAGTAACTCTGCTGATATTTTTTTCATTGAGTTTATTTGCATAATTTACTCTATGGATGTGTTGAGGAAAATATCTAATCTTGATCAATAACTTTGGCCTCTTTTTGAATGCTTTGAGGAACAAGTGGCACTGTGGTAGCTGGGAGGAATTAATTTGCCTCAGATGTGTCGGTGGAGGCTTTCCTATCGGATAAAACACTTATGATTTTCTTTTAACTGTGTCTTAATTGGGAGGACTAGGCTTTTGATAATCAATATTAGCCGTAATCCCCCATAAATTTGTCTTCAATCTTCTATTCTAGTGCGTTCTGTCTTCGACACTGATACTCTTTGATTTTTTATTCATTTACTGTGTTTTTTTGGTGTGCAATGCTGCGCAGGGCTTGTGAGGCATGGATGCCTTTGAAGCATTGACGAGACGTGAAAATTTTAACCCATGGATGGCTTCCTTTTAAAGAATCAAAGGCATGAGAATTGAAAGCCAGCCTTCGGCTATTTTCTTCGGCACAATAGAAAAACCATTTAATCACCCTTACCAAATAATATATCCGGACTTCAAAATTTTTGATAAAACCAAGCTGTATAACCATTTCGGGTCACAAAAGGGACTTGCTGACATCAGGGTGTTCGTGACCTGAAAATTTTATGAAATCCGCCATATAAAGCTCCCCGGGTCCGTTTTGGGGCCTGCTGATGTCAGCCCAAGTGTGACCCGAAATTTTTATGAAATCCATTTTATAAAGCTTATCGGGTTCAGATTTCACGACTATTCGAGCAATCAAACGAGACCCACTCCAATCGGTTGCTGCCACTTCTGCACTGACATGTATGCTGACTAGGCGTGGGGACCAGGGCGATTGATTGTGGGCCATGGGTCACGCTATTCCTTAGCTTATCCCCCGAGCTTCTTTTGAGCGCGATCACCGTCCGATGAGCCGACCTTAGATCGGATGATGTACATCAATATCGCGCTGACCCCATAGTCGATATTTAACACGCGATGAGGGCGGTACTCTAAACTTCTCAAGGCCACGTGTCAGCCTGTGGCCTTGATCGCGTCCAAACGGGGAATACAACATTCCTTTCAAATGTGGTGCGATCAAAATTGCTCCGATTTTTTACAATGATTGACCGTGGGGTTAACCTGGGGCTAACGCAATTCGTTGTATTCGCTCCAGCCCTTTAAACTCCAGGTTCAAACCTTAGAACTGTGGCTCCATTAACTCATTCCCGATTTATTTCTACTATAAGCAGGTTTCTTCCTTTGGACAAGGTTTGCAGCTCCTACGGGCAACACCATTAAACACCTACACAATACAAAACAACATTCTAAAATCCTGCGTTATTTGGTTTTACTACTTCAGAGGGTGTGGGGAGGAGCGTGGACGTTGGATGGAATAAACCAATGATGGGGTGGTAAAATATGATTTTCATGAATGGAAGAAGGGGAATCATGAAAATAGAGTTTTATGGAGGAAAAGGGAAGCAAAATGGAGGTTATTTCTTCAAGTGAGGAAAGGGAAAAAGGGTGATTTTGCAGCAGTTTCTTCTCATGAAATCAACATAATTCTAGAGTGTAAAATGGGCACAGTAGGGAATATTTTGGACAGAGGCATGAGGCCTTCAAGAGTCTTCAAGAGATAACACTTTTTTGCAATAAAATTTGTTCCTTTAAGGCTCCAAAAAATGATTTAGCCACCTTTTGGTATAACAAATTTTATAGGTGGCTAACACAAGGAACATCTAATGCATGGTTTTTCTCCTTTATTTGTTAATTTCTTCTAAAATATGAATTACAACAACTACTAAGGTGTGAGTGAGAAAATTCTAAAGGATTTAATAGTAAATTATCCTCTTTCAGTTTTTTTCCAAATTATATATGTGTTATAGAACATGTTAGTGAAGATTTCATAAAGTTTTTGTGGAATAATTTATACATGCAATCTATTTTCTGAATGTTTTTTACTTTTCATAAACAAAATTTGTGTAAAAAACCATCATCATAGCCGTGTGACTGATTTAGGATAGGAATATTTCCTAAAATAGGTACCAGCTATCCATCTTCTCCATTTGTACACTCTGATCCCTATACTACAACTTTACCCATACAATAAATATTTTCCACAACTTTCCAAATGCATGAAAGTTTTAAAGAATCTAAAAAAATCATTTCAAAATATTTGAGAAACCATCCCACCACTCAAAAAACCCCTTTGAAATTTGAATGAACTATGATGCGTAAGGCTTACTCCTTATGCAGTCAAGGAGTGACTCCTTGAGCTAACATTATGAAAAAAGAGTATTAGTTTCCTCCAAAAAATAACTATAAACTTAGTAACAACGACCTCTATGTTTCTTGTCTTGCTTACAACATTTATACAAATTGTAAAAATGACTAGAATGAATTTCAAGGCAATATGCTTCAAGTGATTTAGACACCTATGAGACTGATAACACTCAGAGTCCAATATCTTAATGGCTTGCTATTATAAAAGAAAGTCATAGGAGATTTAATGTCAATCTAAAATCTTGAAAACTAATTTAATCAGCTAGTCTCGCTCACTTGATTCTCCTCTTCTCGTGTTTGATTTCTACTCGTAGTTTCCATGTTTGACTTTGCTTTTGACTTCAAGATCTCCCATCTCGCGTAGCCTTCCAAGTGATGCCAGTAGTGGGTGATCAATCTCGGACACAATTTTCATATTTTGATAGTATTATTTCTTTCACTCGAGTGCTACAACCTGTCTAGGAATGGATTCTACTACAGAAATGGATATTAGTTGCAGAATGCTCAAAATTTGGTCACTGCAAGAATACCTTTGTCCTATTTTCACTAAGAAAAAAATAATTTAATTATGGATGATTAATACCTTGTAGAAGTTGATATTGTCCTTAATATGCTGAGATTTTTGTAGAATAGTAACAAAAAGGTGAAATGTAACAGCAAAAATGATAGAAAAAAAGAGACATTTCTAAGCTTCAACATTCTCCCACACCGAAGGTTTTGCATGTTTACATGCACCAAAATTTCAAAATTGATTCCTTTATTTTTAATGAATGATATTTGATTCTTGTGCAAGTACATAAAATCTAGTACTCTCTTTCTTCTTTTTAGTTCCAAACATGGTTCTTGGTTTCTTCATTAAATATTTTCCTTCTAATCCTCTGACCCTCTTTTTAAGAAACTTGTTTTAAACTTTAATTTTCTTATTATTTTTTTACCAATGAAAGAGGTGTAGTAGTGTATTGTCATTTTGAGTCCTCAATATCTCATTTTTTACTTTAGTTGCTTCTCTGTCCTAAATCAAGTTTTTGTTAAATATCTCCAATTCATAAGTGCCCTACTTCAGATTTTCTTCAATATTGTTTTCCTGCTCTACACTTGGTTTTTTTGTTGAAGTTTACTCCATTTAAAATTGAAAAGATTTTCATTTTTGAAGTGAATTTTGTTCTAAATATTCCACATAATCATAAATCTCTTGTTGAACTGGATCAATTTTTAGGGTTTGTCTTGATAGATTTATTTTCAGACTGATTGTATGAGGAGGTGTGTTAAATCCGTCATCTTCAAGATCTATCATTTCTGGTGATTAAGTGTTTGGAAATTTTGAAATTATTTTACTCAAATTCATTCCTGAACTTCCAATGCTTTTATTTTCTACTCTATTATTCTTTGTTTTCTTATTTTATTCAGGTATTGGCTGTCTCGGGCTAGATTTTTTCCTTCTAAGGTCTTGCTCATCACTTTTATGTTTAAACTTTTCAAGATATTGGGACAATGGAGTATTCTCCTTGAATGGATCCTATGGAATTTCAGTCATATTTTGCTCCTAAATTTCTTCTTCAAATCTCTCTTTTTCAGGGTAAGGGTTTGATTTTATTCTACTTCTTTCGACCCTACTGTTTGGTTCTTTCTTTGGAGCTTCTACAAAGTGTTTTATTACTAATAAATCCTTCTAATTATCTCCTCTTGCTTGCAAATGTGATTCTAGAAAATCTTAATATGTCCATGATGGTATAGAGAGTAATTCGTGGACCTAAATTCTTTTTGGATACTAAATTCCATATAATTTAAACTTTGAAGTAGAAAGTAGGGTAAATTGATTTCAAACCCATAAAAAAAAATGCATCATAAACCTAGCATGATAGAAAAAAATTGTTCCAAATATCCCTTCACAGGTTATAAATTTATGAATTAATCACACGAGTTTTCGCAATTTTCATTTTAATGCTATAACTAGAATACCTTTATTGAAAATGGATAAGTCCATACCTAGTTATTTTAAGGAGTGAACGCAATAATTCTCCTAATTTTCCTGTTTTTGAACCATGTTTCTCCATTCCTTGGTAGTTGTCTTTCTTTTGCTACAAATAACTCTGTGAGCATGAGTTTAACGTCTCTTATTTCAACTTTTACTCCATCAAATTCTCTGGCGAAGGCTTTAGTAATCTTTTTTCATACCCATTGAATTTTTTGAAGAAATGAAGCCAACCCACCTATTGTAGTTGTTGCTTAACCCTTGGATAAGCCTGGAGGAATTTCACACCATTCAGTTCATAATGAATAAGCGTACCCATAGCGTGAAGAAGTTTCGGCCTAGGCTGCTCTTTTCCACTACGCAATGGGAGAGAACAAAATACAGGCTTCAGAATGAGCACAATGGATATGCAATGAGTAGGAAAGATGGAAATGTAAGATATTAATGGAGGAAATCATGTTGCGTCCAAATTGTACTTACAGAACTTCCCAGATCCAATTTCAAAGGAATGGTGTTATGCGCTTAATTCTTATCAAGATTTGATGTGATGAGTGGTGTAATGATGAGAGGATATAGTATACTTGTTAACAAATTCATAAGGTCTTCAATCTATTGATATTTCATTCATAATTTAAAATCTAAGTTCTAAATGAAATAAAACTCTAGCATGCTTACATACCTTAATGTTTCCTTTTGTGTTCTTCTTGCTGTAGAATTTGATTCTAGTTGAGGAACTATGAATTAGATGCAGAATGATAGGAATATTTCCTGACATATCTTGGATTTTATTTAGTTGTAAAAAACTTCCTTATTTCTATCATTATTGTTGTGAATGATCAAATGGAAAATACTGACTTCATGAATATAGCTGACCACCTGAAAATTGATTGAAAGAAAAGAGGGATAAAAGGAAACATGTATAAGGAGAAGAAACTTTTGAAAATATAAACTACCAAGAAATATTGGTTTTCAATTAATATTTTATGTATAAACATGCCAACAAAGTTGGTTTTCATGTATATATATTTATTTATTTTATTGAAAATAAATTACAACGAAGTTGAACAATGAGGGAAAAATTTCCCTTTCCTAATCAAATTAAATTCATAATTCTCTTGTAGACACTTAAAAAATTATTCCCTTGTTAGTGGTTAATGATATAATCCCAATATATGACCATTAACAAGAAAATAAATTTGTTCATCTTCAATAGTCTTAATTTTGACCGCTTCATTGTCAAAAACCGTATCAATCTCATAAGGACTAGGCCAATGAGTTTGAACTTTCCTAGAAAGTCTTTAAATTTAGAATAAAAAAGAAGAGACGAGTCACCTTGTTTGAAACTTTTATCTCTGAAGAACTTATCATGCCATTTTGATATTTGTTGTTTCAATATGATAGTCCTTTGAATAACACATTGTCTAATTTCATCTAGCTTATTTAATTGTGCTAGTCTTTGCTTTTGAGCTTGTGACAACTCAAGGAAAAATTTAGCACCTATTCTGTAGGTCTCCACCTGGAATTCTATTGGAAACAAAACTTACTTCCCATAGACAATCTCATAAGTAGTATGTCCAATTTTATTTCTCCATGTAGTTTGGTATGCCCATAATGCTTCTGGAACTTTTTATGCGAAATCCTTTCTATGAAAATGCATAGTCTTGGTAAGAATTGCTTCAAGAACTTTGTTAGTAGATTCCACCTACCCACTGGATTGTGGATGATATGGATTAGAATTTTGATTCTTGATTTTATACTATTCCATAATATTTTTCACCAACTTATATGCAAATTGGGTACCCTGACCTGTTACAATTTCTCTTGGAACACCAAAGCAAGTAAAAATATCCTAAAAAATAAATGTAGCTACAACATTTTAAGTTGGAAATAAAAGAGGTTTAGCTTCTACCCATTTTGAGACATAATATCTACAAACAAGTATGTACATTTTCTGTTTGGATGGAGGATTTATACGTCCGACAAAATCCATAACCCATTTTTCAAAAGGCTCCTCAAGTACCTGCGGTTGTAGAGGCATTTCATTTGAAGGTACTAGCTTTCCCATTCTTTGAAAACTATCACATATTTTGACATATTATTTGGCATCTTTGAAAATAGATGGCCAATAATATCCCAAAAGAAGGATTTTGTATATGGTTATTTTATCAACAAAATGACCTCCACATGGTTCATAATGGCAAGCTTTTAGAATTTATGGTACTTTATATTTTCGAACAAATCTTCGAATGATCTAATCGGGTCCAATTATGTATAATTCTCCATATATCCAAGAATAGGATGCACTGGTTTTTATAACTTTTTTTGTTTCCCTTGCTGACAATTGTGTGGAAATTTTCCTGTAGCTAAATAGTTGGCAATATATGCACACCAACGCAATTTAGTAGATAATGCAAAAAATTGTTCATCAGGAAAATTTTCTTTTATAGGAACATCAACATTATTATTTTGTATTCTGGAAAGGAAATCAACAACTGTGTTTTCTTTCCCTGGTCTATCAAGAATAATAATGTTGAATTCTTGTAATAGTAACAACCATCTTGTAATTATTTCATTATCAATTGGTTTATTCATTTAATATCTAATGGCAGAATGATCCGTATGAATAAACGTTTCATAACCAGTAATGTAATGATGAATTTTTTTCTTGACATGTACACCAACTAAAAACTCCTTTTCAGTTACAGTGTAATTTAACTCTCCTCGAGTCAAATTTTTACTCATATAATAAATAACATAAGGATTTAAATTGTTTTGTCCCAATATAACTCCTAATGCTGTGTCTGAAGCATCATTATATTTTTGAAAAGGGAGAGACCAGTTAGGTCCTCTTAAAAGTGGCGCTTCAATAATTATTTGTTTCATGTTTCAAATGTTTTTTGAAAATCAAAGTTCCATGTAAATTCATAATATTTTGTGAGAAGTTTGAAAAGTGGAGAGGTTATTTTTGTGAAGTTTTCTATGATCCTCCTATAGTATCCAGTAAATCCAAGAAAAATTCTAACATCTCTTTGACATATAAGAGTTGAAATTTCAGAAATAACTTCTACTTTAGATGTGTCCCCCTTAATTCCATCACCTGGAATATGGTGACCCAAAAACAATACCTTCATTAAAAATCATAGATTTTTTTAATGCCTTAATGAAAGGTTTGCTTCTTTACATCTAGTAAGAAATTTTTCTAAATTTCCCATAGCTTCTTTGAAGGAATATCCATACACATTAAAATCATCCATGTATATTTCCACAAAATCATGAATTAGATCAGAAAAAATACATAGAAATTCTCTATGAAATGTGACAGGTGCAATACATAATCCAAAAGGAAGTTCCCTATAGGCATATGTTCCTTAAGGACATGCCAAAGTAGTTTTTTCTTGATCTTTTGGTGCTAGATGGATTTGATTGTATCCACTAAAATTATCTAAGAATGATAAATACTTCGTCCTACTAAGGTATCTAATACTTGACCTATAAAGGGTAGTGGAAAATGACCTTTCAAAGTGGCTTTGTTTAATTCTCTATAACCAATAAATACTCTCCATTTCCCATTATTATTTGGAAAAACCATTAGAGGTGATACCCATTGAATATTTGATATTGGATAAATGAAATCTGGATTCAACAGTTTTTGTAATTCCTCTTTAACACTTTCCCTTAAATTTGGATTCATTATCCTTTGGGGTTGTCTATCTAGTTTTCCATTTTCTTGAATATAAATGTGATGCATACAAGTTTTAGGATAAATTCCTTTCATATCAGTATATTCCCACGCATAAGAAAAATAATTTTTCTATAGCATCATTATTCACTTTCTCTTCTGAAGTTCTTCTAGGCTATCGTTAATATTTAATGTTTTACCTGGAAATAATTCTACTTGAGAATTGCCAAATTTCTCCATAGAATGTAAAGAAAATTGATGTGATGATAAATATTCAATGTTACATTGTTCTTGAAAATTTTGATTTTGTTCGCAGTAAGAACAAGAATCATTATTATTAATCAAATTTATTAATTTATTTTCTTCATCTACTTGTGAAAAAGTATAAAATGATTGCATATTATCAAAGTCTTCATTGTCATCATATATCCATATTTTACTTTATACTTTGGTTATAGTTTTTGGAGGAGGATAAAATGTGAATTTATTAGTGTAATTTTCATCATGTATATACATATCTCCCAATATACAACTTATGAATGCATCAGCTATAACTAGCTAAGGTATGTCTAAAATCAATGGATGACCTCCTAAGTTTTTCTTGGGCGTTAAAATCATAAAATCTATAGGATATTCCCAAGTATATAGAGAAACAAACACATCTTCTAATACTCCATCTAGTTTAATAACATATCTCTTTTCTAATTGCAATAATGTTGGAATATATTGAAGATTTGAAAGTTTGAGTTTTTTCGTGGTCTATTTACTCATGATATTAATTTCTGCTCCTAGATCAATTAAAGTATTTCTGATTTGAATACCATTAATATGGATTTTTACATTGTGGATTCTTGGATCTAAATATTTTTAGACAATGGTTTTCCCCATCATAATATCAACGCTTTTTCTTACCAATTGAATATTTTTAATGTATTTTTATTTTTCTTCGTTGTTTTCTAATACATAGCTCCTTGATGATTTTTTCAAATATAAGTATTTCCTTTATTTCTTGAAGTAAAGGAATTTTGATGAAAAATTTCTCAAGTTCATCTAACATGTCATAATCTGGTAAAATATTTTTCATTTATATCCCTTTATTGATTTTAAGTATTTCAGGAAAAGGTGGTTCTTATAAAGAAATAGAAGGTTGTTCTATTAGAGGAACTGTAGGAGATTGTTTTATTTGATAATCCTTTGATTGTATAGGAACATCTTACCTTAGAGGAATACTTTCTTGATCAAGAATTTCACATTTTTCATGAATCTCATCTTCTTTAGATTCCTGGATGATAATTGTGGGTGACTTATTTTGTAAAAATCTACCAAATCTAAGTTGAAAATCATTTAGAACTATCAGTGTTATCATACAAGCTTGAAAATTTTGTCCTTCAACATTATAAACAACTTGTTGATTTTTATTATTTAGGTTAGGAAGTAATTTAATAGGAAATTGATTTGGATTTTGAGGAAATGGTAATGAAAGTTGTTGGTTTGGATTTTGAAATTGAGAAAGTTGGGTGGGCTGAGGAAAATATTGTAGCGGAAAAGAAGAATAAGGTTTTTGGAATTGAGGATATTTACAAAAAGGATTTTTCCAACCTTGTGCCAAACATGGAATTTGAGATTGTGGAGGCCAAGTTTTCCAAGGCATAGGTGCAATCCAATTATTATGTGGTTGTGCATATGATTGAGTATTAAAGCCTTGAGTCATATTTGGCCGTGGATTTTTCCATGGTCATTTAACAAAAAAACACAAAGATTCATCTTGGCTTGTCCGAGCTTCATCTTCAAAGTCAACTTTAAGACCATGTATCGAATGAAACTCCTTATTATTATGATTCTAAAAAATTATGACACAAATTTATACACTATCAAGGGGGGATTCTCTCAAGGCATGCTTCTTTCTATATCTGGGACAAAAGACAAATAATGTAGCATTTTCAATTTTTTTCTTATTTTATTTCTTAAGGGTATCTATTTTTTCACTAATAATTCCTAAAGTATCTATTTTAAAAATTTCAAGAAAATTTCCTATTTTGTCTCTACATACCGTCCCAGTTGTAGATTTATTAATTCTCGTCATGAGAAGGTCTATTGTATTTTTCTTAGTTCTAGCCTTACCCCTTGAAATATGTGTACACAGTTCACAAATTTTTCTAAATGAAAGGTGAGAAACATCTCCTTTTCCCATTAAATTAAGGATATAAATCCACTCATATCTAATATATTTTAACAAAAGAGCTTTCAAAGTTTCCTCATCTAGATTATGCATTTTAGCCCTTTTAACGTTATATGAAAATATTTCAACTAAGTCTTCAAGATTTTTATTTTCTGTTTGTAGCATTTTAAGGAATTCATCTTTAAGGTTATGGGGCATACAATAGTTCTTATATTTGTATTTTTTCATTTCTTCCCACATTATGATAGTATGTGTTCCTAATCCCATAAACCATTTAAGTGCTCCAACTTTAAGAGTGGACATAAACAATTTTAATTTTTTAGAATCAAGTAAGTAATCATAAGATCTACAAAAGTCTTCAACCTCAAAAATAAATGTTTCAGGGTCCTCATTTCCTAGTCCGTGGAAATTATGGAGGATGCAGCGTGATATATTATTCACTGTGGCTATGGTATCATCATCCAAGATGGGAAATCCAAAAGGTTATGGATCCCCTCTACCACCTCTTCCACCTCTTCCTCCACCTCCTCCTCTATTTCCTCTCGTGCCTCTTCCACCTCCAATCCTAAGCTCACCATTCACGTTATGTACTTATAATTATCCCCCCATTCCATTGTAGATTATTCAGAGATAATATATGGTTCTATGATTGGATTATCTAGCTCTTATTCTAGTTCTTCTACTAATGGAATATTAAAATAAGTTTCATCTTCTTCTTCACTAGAAAAATTCTAGTTCTTGTCCTAGAAGTTGTTCTCTAGTTGAATAAATAAATAGTACTCCTTCTCTTGGGGATGTAGGTTCTTCAAATACAACTTTAGTAGAGGAAGTTGGTTAATCTCTAGGTTGGATTTTGTATCTATGCACCTCAGGAAGTCTATATATGTCTGCAAATGATGGAATGCGGGTCTCGGTGGATACTATGGCACTACGAGGTATAGGTGGAGTGAGTGGTGATGTTGGAATTGAAATTCTACCTCTACTCATAAATATACCCTTAGAATCTCTTTCTCTATGTATAAATATTTTTTTAACATTTTTCAAATTTATTGAAATTAAAAAGGCTCCTAAATATTGTACAAGAATAAATCCTATATACACTTCCTTTGAAAGAATGAAAACAAGTATGGTAAATTAATTGTCTTTAATTTACTTTGTTAATTTCCAACCAGGATTCGTGTACTTGTGAATTGTATGTCCACTATATATGCTAGGATTTCTTCTGTAAATTAAGTAATTTTTTAAAAATGAAACTAATTTTAAAGATGGATGCTTTCTCTTCATACAATTTAGATAATAATGACACACATTTTCTTTCAATCCAAAGTCCTAACTAACTAAGCCGAGCTTTTGAAAATAAAAGATCTCTCTAAATTGTAGGAATCCATACTTAATTATAACTATCAAAAGGAAATGATTGAAAATCAAACATGAAATATAATGATTTAATTCTACTGCTGGAGAATTGAACTCATTCTGCACTGGTTTCTGAATGGAAATATTTAAGCTAATTTGTAAATAAGAAAAACGTATTTTAAATTCCATGAGAGAAAATGATAATGAAATCTAGTTTTCAAAAAGGTAATATTTATTTGAAAGAGAATGACAATGAAATCTCACATATAAAAGGTAAAATCATTACTCAAGAAAGGTTTCTAATGTGCATAATTACCCTCTAAAATGTACTCTATTTAGAACATTGGAAATTGAATTTGAATGATAAAATGGCTAAGTACTAATAACAAAATGCATTGAATAAGTAAACTCTTTTTGGTGTTTTCTATTTATGAGTACTCTGCGAAAAAATAAAAACAATTATAAATTTAACTGTAATAAAAGTAAAGTATAAGAAGAACATTAATGATGAAAACAACAAAAATCTTAAAAAAAATATCTCACAGCTCGTAGGGGGGCCTGTCGAAGTGTAGGGTTGATTAATAACCAAAGATTCTTCACACACGTATTTGAAAATCACAATAATTTGTATCATGAAAACAGAGTATCAGTTTACTTCACAAAAGAAATATAAACTTAGTAATAAAAATATCTATGTTTTATTATTTCTAAATATTTTGAGAAATCACATAGGAAATTATCTTAGGGTTTTTAGTGTTGCCATCTCTGCACTATATATATTTATGTAAATGATCAGCCAAATCATCATTATCCTAATGATGAATTACACTTGGTATTTGGAAACGTGCCAGATCTATAATTACCTATGTGATTTCCTAGAATGTTTATAAATAATATGATATGGATCACAGAGGTTTACACTCTCAACCTCTATTTTTATCATCTCGCTTAAAAAATTTATACAATTTGTAAAAAAAAATTGAAAGAGTTTTAAGTTGATATGCTGCAAGTGATTTTGACACCTACGAGACCGATAACAGTTAGATTCCAATCTCTTTATGAATTTCTACTGGAAAAGCAAGTCATAACAGATTTTATGTTGATCTATAATCTTGAAAGCTAATTCAATCCTTCAGTCTCGCTCCCTTGATTCTCTACTTCCTATGTTTGATTGCTACATGAAGTTTCCGAGTTTGAATTTTCCTTTGACTTCAAGATCTCCCATCTTGCGTAGCTTTCCAAACGATGCCAGTAGGTGGTTATCCATTTGGGAGAAAATTTTCATCTTTTGATAGTGTTGGAACAAGGTCCCCTAAAAGATACGATTTTGTATAATTTTTTTATATTTTGGTCTTAATTAGTCTAACGCAAGGGTTTTGGGGCACGTCAAAGCCCCTAATGCATTGTAACGGCTCAAGGGTAGACAAAGAGTCCACAAACCATGTTTTGCGGACCATTGGATGCATAAGCTAAATCAGTATAAATAAATGAACCTTTTTGAGTCATAGGTAGAAAATAATAGAGATTGATGATAGTTGCGAATTGTTAGATCTGTTTGGGTTGCTAGGGTAAGGACTCCTGCTAGCTGTGTGCACGGAGATCCTTAGTCCTGTCGTGTGCAGACCCTGTTAGCTGTGTGTGCAAGTTGTGTTTGATTGTATTTGGTTTTGGATGCTAATATATGTGAATCTTGTTAGAGTATCTCTGCATTATCTGAGTTTATGTATTACTATTGATGCGAACTATTGGATCTATGGTTGGCTATCCATTGTTGCTACGAATCTATGTTAGTTATAATACAAATTATTCCTGTGATCTATTATTTATGCATTTATGATATTACGTGTGATATTGCTGATGTGAAGGTGCTAATTTAATCTATGACTGATAGTAACTTTGGTAACTGTGGACTATAACTGATTGGCGAAACTGCGAATATATTTGTTTTATAGCTGCGAGAGTATCCTTGTTCCTATAAGAGGAATCTATGATATGTTGATTACTGTGATTATAGTTGCTATAATGATAGGTCGGTGTTACGCATGTGGATGCGAAGGTAGTTAGTAGATATGAGCTCTGCGATATAAATCTGTAACTAGATCTATTAAATACGAAGCTGATAAGCTAGGAACACAACCCTGTTTGAGGTACCTGCTCCCTCTCAGGGTATGAAAACCTAGTTTCGGCACCCTCCCATATGACTTCGGGTGAGACTTTTGCCTGTGCAAGAAGGTCACTATCGAAAGGGCTAGTAGTATAGCGGTTTGTTGGTAAACCTTAACCTCCAAACCTGGGTCAGGACCCCTCGAGCCAACAAATGGTTCTGTTGATGGGACTGGGAGCATTTTGAGAGAGAGATTGGGTAATTCCAAGAGAATATTGGAAACTTGAGAAGAAAGAAATTGAGGAGTGGTCCGAAAAACAAATTCAGGAATTTGCAATAAAAGAGAATCACAACACAAGGTTGACAGTGGAAAAGTCGAAGAATAAGTACGTTTTCACAAAGATCTACGAGATTTTCTTTGTGACATTTGCAACCAAGCTTCAGGAGTGGCTTGCAAGGCTCATAGAGTTCCAAAAGTGTTGGAAGGACGAACAGATCATGGAGTGGACCCCAGAGCTAATTCAACAGTTAGAAAAAACTGATAACACCGTCACTCACATGGTAGATCATTGGGTGGATAGTGTGATAGAAGGGTTTGTGACAGAATTTGTGATTGATCAAGTTGTGTCCTACTTCGAGGTGGAACGAAGATTCTTCAAGGGTTTTCGGGGTAAGTTTCTGAAAAATCTTCCATTATTGATTAAGATCCTATTGTGCGAAAATAGATCATGTGCAGTTATACAGAGTGAATGAGCTCTGATCAAAGTGAGGGTACGATGCGCAGTGGAAAATACTATAGAACCAATCAAGAATGGGATCGATCTATATACAGTCTAGTAATAAATTATGCTGCACATAACTCTCCATCTACACCAGCATCGAACCCTCATAGGGGTAAGAATTCACCTCTGCCACCATCGAAAGATGATATGGCCTCACACATGAAGCTACCCACCTTCAAGGGTGTAGGAGATGAGGATATGAATCGGTTTTGGTTCGTCACAAGATCGTTATGGACTACGCAAAACGTAGCTAGTGATGTGGTGAAAAGGGTGCAACTATCTCTTGCCTTTGAAGGAAGGGCCTTGGACTGGTATATGGGGTACATCAACCAGCATGTGAATGCAACCATTGAAGAAATTAAGAATTATTTGAAACAACAGTTCAAAAATCCCAAGTCCTACTCACAGATAGTGACGATCTAAAAGATTTCAAGCAAGGACCGTCTGAATCTTTATGGGAGGCTGACCAACGATTAAAAAAGGTAATTAGAGAAGGAGGATTTATGTACAATGACAAGTAGCACACAAAGTGGTTCATTGATATGTTGTTTTCCCACCTGCATGTACCAATGGGACATCAAGCTATCGAATCACAGGAAAAGGCCTTGGAAATTGCAATGAAGCTAGAAGCTGCACGACGAGATGATACCCAGTTAGGAGTACAACAGATACAAGGCCAGCTAGAAGAAATGCATATGCAAATCAGAAATATGTGGAAGGAGCGAGGAAGGGAGGCTAGCTATGAAATATGGTGCATATGATGCAGGGTGAATGGACACACCAAGGATAACTGTCCTCTGCTAGCAGACTACATATAGGTTGGGGGACCCAGTCCGTTGTGACCTAGAGAAGCTATAGCACCGAGTTCAGTGCTTTGGTGTGATGATTGTCATGCTGTTGGGCTGCACGATACCAACCACTGGCCTCGCCTTGCTGCATATGTCCCAGAAATAAAGAAAAAATAGTGCAGGTTCTGTAGATCTATAGGCCATGATGAATAGAACTGCCTAATGTACGATCCAATGATAGATAGAGGAAATATATGTAGGATACAAGCGGATCCATCATCACCAAGATCCCCCTTGGGCATAGGTGGTTCTCCAGGCAGGGGAGGGGACCCGGTTGGAAGCACGGGTAGGGGAAGAGGGTAACTGATTTTCTATAACTATGGAGAAATAGGCCACTTTGTGAGGGATTTCACAAACCCTATGAGACAATCTTGCAGACACTGTAGACAGTTGGATCACATGGTTGAAGATGGCCCAATTATGATAGCCAAGATGTAGGAGAAGTAGCAAACACCTACGCAGAATGTACAAAGGGTCAAGGCGAAACCTCGAGATGAAGGACCAAGTGTTAATGTTATAACACGTAGTGGCATGGCCACCGGAGGAGCTGCGGAGAAAGATGAGGTGGAGCCTCTCATCCATAAAGTGAATGCTAAACAAGAAGGTTTGGACTTACAAAAAGAAAAAGAAATCTTTGTCGCAGCTCGCCAAGAATTTTCTAAAGCTGAGGCACCTACTCATCAAGCCCCTATGAACCTCAGAGTAGGTGATGAGGTAAAACCATTCCTATAGGCATGTATGAAGCTACTGCACAACCAAAAGGCCGTAGGAAACCTCCAAGATTTGATAAATAGCTGCGCAGAAATGAAAATCCTAGCTAAGGAAGTTAAGGATGTACACAAACTCTATAAGAAAAAGAGATGCACTAGTCGAGAGATGCGGTTGACCGCGCAAATCGCTGACTATGAGATGGATCAGGTTATTCTAGACTTAGGATCGGATGTGAAAGTCATCCCTAAACAGACTTGGCAGTGAACGAGGGAACCTAAATTGGAGTGGTACACTATGCAGCTGTGCATGGCTAACCAGCAGAAAATCATCTCGTTAAGAAGACTATTGAAGATCGTGGTAGATATCGTAGGAGTTAATGTCCAGGCTGAATTTGAAGTCATTTAGATTGTAGAAGATGTAGACCCTTACTCGACTCTCCTAGGATTGGACTGGGCCATAGATATGGGTGGTATTGTCAACTTAAAAAAAAGGAGCACGGTATTTGAAAGTGAAGGAACACGGGTGATAGTACTGCTAGATCCCACAGAAGGAGAAAGGTATACAGAGCCAATGCATGAGGAAGAAGAGGTGGATCACATAAATAAGCTAACTATGAGGGATGAATATTGGATCAATCCTATGAATGATGGTATGCTTTGCTGGGAAGGAGATAACGAGTGCTTCTCTGACTCCGATGAGGAAATGGAAAATTAACAAAATCGGCTGCATGATGTCTCTACGCTGGGCTACCTGCGAATTACAAGGGAATTCCATTGCATATCCTCTGAGGTGAGAGAACTACCCTACTTTGATGGGTCTAATAGTTTAAAATAATTTTTGTGAGCATTTGAAGCCAAGGTTCCTAGAGAACGAAGGTTATGGGCCCTTAATCTAGCCATGTGCACAACACCTGCAAGATGGTGGGATATGCATAAAGGGGCGTTCTAGGACTGGGAGGACTATCGGGACATGATGATCCTATGATTTGAGCCTCAGACTGAGGCACACGTCAAGATGTTCCTTGGCCCAAGGGATCCGCGTGAATGATTATTCACTTGGATAGAGAAATGGTGTGGCCGAACTACAGAAGAATGGGTTCACTTGTTCAATCATGCATTAGGTCCAATCCCTACTGCATGGTACCTAGATGCGGAGCTACATAAATGCATGAAACTCTAAAGGATGAATTCGTATGAACATTCGGACTGATAGGAGGTTCAGAGGCACTTGACGAAGCTCTGCAGGATATATATACATTTTTGTTTCATGAATCCAGCTCCTCTGTAGTATTCAGGGAACCAACATGGGAAATTTAGATGCAGAATATCATCAATTGTCGCAATATAACAATAGAAGAGTGTGATGAGAATTCACGCAATATCTCTATCCCAGAATTAGAGGGGGAGCGTGTAGTTGCAGGACTTCCATTACAGACTGTGGTTGTTACGAAGCCTTTGAAACTGCAGGAAATCAACATTGGCATGGCAGAGTAGCCTAAGTTAGCTAAAATTGGGGACTACTGGGATGATGACACTATAAGAAAAGTTGTTTAATTGCTCAGAAAATATCAAGACTTATTCCCAAAAATGTTTTTGGAGCTCAAAGGGATGACAGGGGACCTAGGGGTTATGCGCATCATGCTAAAACTGGATGTGCACCCTATAAAGCAGCGGCCTTATCGGCTAAACCCTAAGTATAAGTGGAAGGTTAAGGAAGAAATCAATAAAATTCTCACTGCAGGTATTATTGAACCGATCGAACAGTTGGATTGGGTAAGTCTGATGGTGGCTCAGGAAAAGAAAACAAAGGGAGAAATATGAAACTGTGTGGAATTACGCAAACTAAATGATACCTGTGTACATCACCCCTTTCCGACACCATTCTCTGATGAGATCCTAGATAGTGTAGGAGGCCAGGAAGCATACTCATTCATTGACGGGTTCTCAGGATACCATCAGATCAGAATCACACCAGAAGATCACAGCAAAACTACATTTGCCACTGAATGGGGATCCTTCCACTATACAGTCATGTCGTTTGGACTCAATAATGCCCCCCCTATCTTCTCACAAGTCGTTGTCGTAGTGTTCAAGGAATTCATCCACAAATTCCTAGAAGTGTATTTCGATGATTGGCCTATGTTCGGCCTGGTAAAGGCACACGTTTCAAACCTGCACATGATGTTGGATCCCTACTGGAAACACTAGATTTCCCTAAATATCAAGAAATGTATCTTCTGTGTACCCTTTGGAATCTTGCTCGGACACATAGTTTGCTGACAAGGGTTGATGGTGGACCCTGTGAAAGTAGCAGTTATTATCAATCTGGTGGTACCTATGACTAAGAAACAACTGTGTTCAATCCTTGGACATACAAGCTACTACAGAAAATTCATTCAGGGATACACACTGATCATAGCAACCCTAGAAAAGGTGCTTAAGAAGGATGTTTCATTATTTTGGGATGACGAGTGCCAGAAGAGATTTGAGCTACACAAGGAAAAGATGGTCTCTGCACCTATTATTATTTTTCCTGATTGGCGAAGGTATTTCATGTTCATGTTGATGCTTCAAATATTTCCCTGGGAGCGGTCCTTACGCAACCTAGCACCGGGGACATTGATCACCCAATCGAATTTGCTAGTCGAAAACTCTCGAGTGCGAGGCACAATTATGCCACCACAGAGAGGGAAGGATTGGCCATGGTATATGCACTACAGAAGTATCGGCACTACCTGTTAGGAGGACAATTTAAAATGTTTACAGATCATTCGGCTTTAAAGTACCTGGTAAAAAAGCCTATGTTGGCGGGGAAAATTTGCAGATGGTTGTTTCTATTTAAGGAATACAATTTTGAAATCATAATCAAACCAGGGAAGTTGAATGTTGGACTGGATCACTTGTCCCGAATTGAGACGGGTGAGGAACCCACTAACCTAGAGGAAGGCTTTCCTGACGCGCAGCTATTTTCCATTAATGTCATTGATGCACACTTCACTGATATCATTCAGTTCCTGACTAAAGGCATGGCACCTGCAGAATATTCTGTACAACAAAAGAAGGAATTGGTTACCTGGGTGATGGATTTTACCATTATCACAGGTAAATTATATAAACTAGGGGCTGATGAAGTGCTGTGTAGATATGTTTTGGAGCATGAAAGGCATGCTATCTTGGCAAAATCTCACGACGGCATAGTAGGAGGTCACTAAGCAGGCAAGGCGACGACACAGAAGATCTTGCGAGCTGGGCTATGGTGGCCTACCCTGCATAGTGACTCCCACGTCTATTGTAAAGCCTGCGATATGTGCCAACAGAAAGGAAGGCCATCACACAGAGACAAAATGCCTTTACAACCACAAATGGCTCTGCAAGCCTTTAACAAATGGGCCATCGACTTTGTGGGACCGATCAACCTACCAGGGAAGAAGACGGGTGCACACTACATAATTGTTGCCACTGATTATGTAAACAGGTGGGCCGAAGCACAAGCGGTGAAGGATTGTACTGTAAATACTACTGCGCACTTCATCTTTGAGCAGATTCTAACTAGATTTGGATTTCCAAATATCGTTATGAGCGATAGAGGTAAGCACTTTGTTAATGAAACAATACAAGCTCTGACTGAGAAATTCCGGATCCATCATGCGAAGAGCACCCTGTATCATCCGCAGGCTAACAACGCGGTGGAGGCTTTTAAAAGAATCTTGGAGCAAGCATTGACCAAGGTCTGCAATGCCGATCACAGTGATTGGGACGTCCACATCCCAGTGGTTCTTTGGGCCTATCGGATGACCTACAAGAAGCTAACAGGAAAAACCCCATTTAGGATGGTCTATCGCAAGGAGGCCATTATGCTGATGGAGTATATTGTTCCTGGTCTACGTATCGCAACATTTACGAACATGGCAGAACCTGCAGTCATGGAGGAGTGTTTAGCACAACTTATGGCTTTGGAGGAAGATCGATTTATTGCTAATTTCGATGACCAGGTTCAGAAGGCCTGCGATAAGGCATGGCATGATCAACATATTCATAAAAAGACATTTTCAGAGGGTGAGTTGGTCCTCTTATATGATAGCCAATTTGCAAAACACCTAGGGAAGTTCTGACAGCACAGGCTAGGTCCCTACACCATTAAGGAACTCATGAATGGTGGAGCTATTAGGCTAGCTACCCTACGTGACAATATGCTCCCAGGATATGTCAATGGTAGCCGGCTCAAGCTATATCAGATCAAATTAATATATGGTCGGAGTAGCTGTATAGGGTAGGATATGCCCACCAAGGAAGATGAGTATGACTAGTGTATGCACAGGAAGCGGCCACAGATTTGGAAGCCCGGAGGGGTGTGCAGGAGGTTCAAGTGTCTGTTCAAAATGAAACAGGTGCAATGGGAGCGTAGGGGTGCGTTGGGCACATAAAAGATTCAAAAACTAGCCATTGGAATAGTAAAATCGGGTAAAAAGCTAAAGTTACCATTGAAAGGAGCAGGTGGCCTACATTTAATAACGCAATTTCTGGAGATTTTTTACCATTTATCTAAGGGTAAGTATCAATTAAGGTTCACTCGACTGTTAGTGGCCCCCTATGGTTATAAAAGGGGAAGGTTAGGTCGGAAGAGGGTTCCATATATGTTGTCTTGGTTGTGCTCTGTGGGTTTATGACTTAAGATAGTTTGGGCCTACTATACTCCTTTGATGTCGGCATAGCCCACCCCTTCTGATAGTAGCCACCTAAGTTTGGGATCAATTTTCCACACCAGAATGATGACCACCAACCCTGCTAAGTCCTCTCAGACAATAGCCTCAACAGAGGCAGAAACCGAGGAGGTAGTAGAGGTTGAATTCGAAGCCGAATTAGTCATATCCACGCTAGCTCCAACAACGAAGAAAGGAAAAGAGAAAGTGAAAGGGTTAGGAAAACCTACAAAATGGGTCGAGGTAAAACCCCACACTTCTCCCTGCAATGTGAAGATGCCACGAGGGGTGGCCCCGACCGGCTCCTGTAAACCAACAGGCCGCCATTTATCTGGTCAGGAAATGGCCGAGGTCGCTCAACCAATCAATTAGATGCCACCATTTGTCTGGCCTTGCAAGCCCTCAACCCGCACAAAAAAGAAGCTCGATGGCTTGATCACCTACCTACAGATGCCATTCACCTCGGGCGAGGTGCTTGTCATTGGCGATCGCTTTGGCAAGTTTCATGAGGTAAAGTTTGATGATCATGACTTGGCCAACTATGAGGCCTTTCCCCAGCTGGCACCTGAGTTTTACGTGGAATGGATACTGGAATATGACGGGGTGCAGGTCGTCCCTATATGCTAGGTGTGCGTCTTGGCCGGTTCTGGGTTTCTGAACTTGCTAAGAATGCAACATTTTGGCCATTATAATGTTACATATTGCTTGGTGCGCCAGCTGCTCATCTTGATCCATGACATTAGTTTGTGGATCCGAGATCGCATCCCTATCAATGTTGCGCTAATTCACTGAATTACTAGCTTCCGCATGGAAGGGCCTAACCCGATACTGCGATTGGGTAAGAAGTATGAGCAGAAGATCCTTGATAGCATGCGCGAGACTTACCATGTGCTACGGAATACGCGGGGGTTCATGATCAGTACCATCAGCAACCCGAGAACACAGATGGGTACCTTGTTGCTAGCATGCAAGCTAATGCGCAAGTGTCAGGCCACCACCATCCCCACATATGTCATTCAGTTGGCAGGATAGTGCGAAAAAGTCGTTTGCTTCAATTGGTCCTAGCACCTGTTTACCAAATTTTTGGCAAATGTTCGCGAAGCCCAGGAACTGGGGCACCCATTCTGATATTCTTGGCTACTGCTGCTCAATGCGTTGGTCGCATGGGGAGTGCTAGAAGAGGTAGTCCTCCCCGAGCTCACTTCTGACATGTGCAAAGGGGCACGCTACACCAACTTATGGGATTCCAAGGACACACAACGTATCGAGGAAAATTAGGTCTTCTAGGTCCTTTTTCAGAGCAACTTGGAAACAGCTATCAACTGCTGTCCACGTTTGTCTCCAGTAGTCTATGAAAAGTACAAGACAATTGCAGCATTTCAGATCACCATGCACAACATCCAAATCAGGGCGTGCAAGGATAAATCCTTGGTCTTGTTCCCATATATGGCCGCGGATGAGGATATTGATCGCATAATCGCTACATGGTCTCCACAGTGGAAGATCGGGTTCAAAAACGGTATGATGGGCACCACAGGGGCGAGTGATACAAGGGTTATCCCCACTACCATAGCCAATGGAACTGGTAGATCCAGTAAAGGTGCATGAAAATAAGGGTCCACAGGATCACAGTGGGATTCGCAGTAGAAAAAGGTCGCTAAAACAGACACACAGAAGTGTTCGCAGCTGGATAAAAATATGATGAAGGGGGTGAAAGTGGTGTTGCAAGAGGGGTTGTAGTGAAATTTTGGTACAGAGGGCTAGGAGACAGGAGGTACTGAATCCCCGAGAGGAACAAAGAGAATAGGTGAGACCGCTAAAGGGCCACGAAAGAAGAAGTGCTCTCACCAAACAGAACGCGATGAAATGGTTACACCCATGGAAGGAAAACTTTAACAAATCATAGATGCAGTTACCTTGGCTACAAAGGAAAAATGGTCTTCTCTGGGAAAGTAGAAGAAAGTTGCGATTGACTCACTTCAGGCCCAGCTCCGAGCCCTACATATGAAAATAGACGCACTGCAAACTAGTTTGGTCTCGGCCCGTTCAGCCTCCACCACTAACAGCACAACACTTGTTGCAGTCGAAAGCCGCCTCTGTCCCCTACCAGGTGCAGCTCTCACAGTAAGTCCACCCAACATGGGAGCACAAGTCTAGGCCTGCGCAGAGGTCGAACTAGATCTAGCACTATTGCCACATGATTCACTGCAGGTTATACATAGCTCATTGTTTCAAGAAATTCAACACAGAGACCATCAGGCCCACAAGCGGCTCATCACAATAGATAATACCATTATAGAATAGATAGCTAAGGTAACCAAGGTACAGGTTGCATGTTCCCTCGCCACCGCACAACAAACAGAGCTAGAGCATTTAATTGGTATACTTTGCACATATGTTACAGATGAAATACCAGCCATAGCTACCCCCCAGGAAAAAATTGAAGGGTTGGTCGCAGCCTTAAGAGCTTCACGGGTGGAGATCCAGGTCGTTAAAACTTAGATGGAATATAAAATTGCCGACTTGCAGGCCAAGCTGTAGCCAAAAACACCTCCGGAAGTTAGGGCCCAGTGAGCTGCATTGATTATAGCTGCCACGAATGTGATGTCAGGCAAAATTTCTCAGGGCGTCGAATTCCTGGACACAGTGATGCAGATTTGGACCAAGGTACAACGGGACCTTCTCCTACAAGAAATTACTCAAATGTTTCTCCAGAAGGAAGAGGAGTTCGATCAGTTGGAAGCTACCTTGACCACATTGGTCCCTGCCCAGCGCCTGGACCGACTGCACACCAACCAGGCCCTAAGAGCTGACATGGATGCCCTTCGACAGTGGAAGCAGATGCTAATTAATCACCTCTAGCCCTGGGCAGACAAGGCACTCAAGCTGTCCCACGATGTTGATGTTGCTGTAAAATAATTGAACTAGACGTTGGAGAGTGCACAACCACTACAGAAGGCCCAACTTCATAGAAGTTGGTAGAAATATCTCAGACTGTTCCTGTACAAAGCGAAGGGGTGTTGCCATCACTAGTCAATGTAGTCAAGCATCTTCAGGCGAAAATAGAGGACCCTCGACTGCTCTGACTTGGGACGAGTCACAAGATTGTGTTGGGGGATTGTTGGAACAGGGTTGCCTAAAAGCTACGATTTTGTATAATTTTTGTATATTTTGGTCTTAATTAGTCTAACGCAAGGGTTTTGGGGTGGGTCAAAGCCCCTAATACATTGTAACAGGTCAAGTGCAGACCAAGAGTCCGCAAACCATAGTTTGTGGACCATTAGATGCATAGGCTAAATCGGTATAAATAGATGAATATTTTTGAGTCATAGGTAGAAAAGAATAGAGATTGATGATAGTTGCGAATTGTTAGATCTATTTGGGTTGCTAGGGTAATGAATTTTGATGGCTGTGTGCACGGATATCCTCAGTCCTATTGTGTGTGGACCCTACTGGCTATGTGCGCAAGCTGTGTTGGATTGTATTGGGTTTTGGATACTAATATATGCGAATCTAGTTAGAGTATCTCTGCGTTATCTGATTTTATGTATTAGTGTTGATGCGAACTGTTGGATCTATGGGTGGCTATCCATTTTTGATATGGATCTGTCTTAGTTATAATACAAAGTATTCTTGCGATCTATTTTTTATGTGTTTATGATATTACTTGTGATATTGCTGATGTGAAGGTGTTGATTTAATCTATGACTGATAGTAACTCTGGTAACTGTGGACTATAACTGATTGGAGAACCTGCGAATAGATCTATTTTATAGATTTGATAATATCCTTGTTCCTGTCAGATGAATCTATGATCTGTTGATTACTGTGATTATAGTTGTTGTACTGATAGATCGGTGTTATGCACATGGATGCGAAGGTGGTTAGTAGATATGATATTTTCGATATAAGTGTGTAACTAGATATGTTAAATACGAAGCTGATAGGTTGGGAACGCATCCATGTTTGACTTACTAGCTCTCTCTCAGGGTGCGAAAACCTGGTTCCAGCACCCTTCCATACTGTTTCGGGTGAGACTTTGGCCTGCGCAAGCAGGTCACCGCCAAAAGGGCCAGTAGTATAGGGGTTTGTTGGCAAACCTTAACCTCCAAACCTAGTTCAGGACCCCTTGAGCCAACAGATAGTATTTTTTCTTTCTCTGGAGTGCTACAACCTATCTAACAATGGATTCTGCTGCATAAACAAATATCGGTGGTAGAATGTTCAAAATTCGGTGACTATAAGAATACCTTTGTCATAATTTCACTAAGAAGTAGAGAATTTAAATATGGATGATTAATACCTTCTAGAAGTTGATATTGACCTTAATATGCTAAGGTTTTTGTGGAATAGTAACAAAAAGGTGAAATGTAATGGCAAAAAGGATAGTAAAAAAGAGACATTTCTAAGCTTCAACAACGTTATCCTTTTCAATTCGCGATAGGATTAGATTTTTGTTTGCATCTTAGAATAGATTTGAATTTAGATTTAATTATGCATTCTAGAAGTCCCATCATGTAGGGGTAGACCTTAGTTATGGTTTTTCTAAGCCATAAAGTCATCTTAAGGATCTGTTGCTTGCATGTGCACAACAAGAGGGAAAATCTATTTTCTCTCTTTCTATTGGTAAATAATAGATATATTATAAGAGAGTAGGGTGAGAGAGGGGGTACCTGGACCTAATTGAACCAGTCTAAACCACTACATCAAATAGATAAGGGCTTATTTAGTACTCTGATTGGATGATCTCTCTCACATGTTGACGAGGGAATTTTTTACCTTCAACAAGTTCCCCTGTAAATCATTATGTTATTGTGGTTTTGATGGTTCCAAAAAAACCCACTATTACCAGCCTTTTCAGTAGAGACCTGCTTGCGTAGACCGAAGTCTCACCTGGGGCAATATAGGGGGATGCTAGAACTAGGTTTCTGCATCCAGAGGGATAGAGGATGATGGCTTTAGGGATTTTATTTCTTAAGAGAGCTTCGCAGGTTAGATCTATCAATAATACAAGTGTTGTTCAACAAATCTGTTGAACCTACTAACAGGCTACATGATATTACTTATTCATGCATTAAACAAATTAAACAACCATAAAAAAGGCTACGTTATTCAATTACAGATCAAAAATCATTATTTAGCATAGATATTCGTAAGAGCAAGTAAAGAAAAATAGATCAATGTAAACTCATATATTTTCTCAACAAGCCTTTCATTCATATCAGATCCTTCTCGTACATTCACGTACACCCTATGCACTCAGCTGCAAAGGTCTATGCACACACCTGTAGACTTCCAAAGGTCTCTGCGCACACAGATGCAGGAGCCTTTACTCTAACCCAAAACACATATTATGACTTAAAAAAAATATTACATCCAAATGCATCTCATAAGATCTATCGTTCAATATTTTTCCTTTGACCTCTATCTAGACTCCTTCTATAGGTTTTGCATTTACAATACCATGGTCCAAAATCATGGGTGGAGTCCAACGTTCAGAAAATAATCCCATCCCATTACATAATAAGGGGATTTGGCCTACCCCAAAGCCCCTATGACTCAAAATAGACTTCGTGTTGTGTGCTCTGCTCCTCAATTTGCGATGTCTTTCTCTGATGCTTACATCACGGGGATCCCATCTCCAACAACATGTCATTGCATATGTTTCTAAATTGTGATTTCCATTCCACTGAATTGTAGAGGAAACTTGTAATCTCTTGTTTGCAGTTCAACTTCATTATTAGTAGCAAGTTTTTATTAATTTCTACACACACAAGAACAA
Source organism: Pinus albicaulis (assembly GCA_034641835.2). Taxonomy (NCBI): domain Eukaryota; kingdom Viridiplantae; phylum Streptophyta; class Pinopsida; order Pinales; family Pinaceae; genus Pinus; species Pinus albicaulis. The sequence continues at coordinate 61,460,988 of MU968411.1, read as the reverse complement.
CTTGATACAATTTTATAATAGTTGATAGAAACAACTCAGGCAAAGGGAAAAATAGTAAAAATCATAGAAAATATAAAGTCTAAACATCACTTATTGAAGGGGATTTATTATAAGCATTGGGGTATGAAAAAGATGTTTTCATCAAAAATGTTCAACAAAAGATGTAGGAATATCAATAAACCACCCCACTATAGAATTCTATACAAAATGGAAATTCCTCTCAAACTTAGAATCAGATGCAATTGGACTAAGCACAATTTATAATTTTCAGTAACCTGAGGTCGATGTAATCTCAGATTCAGCTCCTACATCTCTGATGCATGTTGAATAATAAAAAGAATAGACTACCAAGACCCCAACATATCCATCTGATACATATGAAATCTCATTAGAATGCACTATTTTAGATGAGGAAATACGAAGGGATAATCTAGAGACACAAGACATGTCAACTACACCAATGACTCAAAAACAAGTGCCATCATCCCAACCAACCTCAACCAACATGACAACAAGTGAGGTTAAGAAATAATACAAAGATATTCCAAGTAGGTATCTTGAATTAAGGCTTGCCAGTGATAAACAAACTTTTAAAAATTTATAAAATTTCGTAAAAGAAACAAAGATAAGGATGAAGAAAAGAAAGAAATAAACTAATAATATTCAGCATAAAGAGGAGCAAGAAAGGGATATTTGGTTGGAATTCCAACACCGAGTAGCAGAAAAAATAAATATTGAAATTCTAACCAAGTTTGATCATAATCTTTCTTATATTCACAAATTAGTGCACCATTTGATCGAACACAATGAGTAGCTCAGTGCCGAGATAAGTGAGTTGCAGTTGAAAACAACAATTCAAGGAAGTCAACAGTTATTAGAAGTAATCCAAAAATAACATCATCAATTTATGAAAGCTAAGAATGAATTGGAATGTGCACTCGAACAGGGAGCCAAATTGAGAAACATATTGAATAATTGGCCTACATATTTATCCTCAACCCGTATCTATATTAGAACTGAAGGAATTCTCATTCATGGTTTATGTTCTAGGAAAGTCATGGAGCTAAGGGAAAAACTATCACTTGAGAAAAAAATTGTACTGAGAAAGGAAACTCGAAGCCCAAATTATGTAGGAGGAATGAAAATGACTAAGAGAAGGGATGAAAGCTCAAATGGAAGTATCTAATGATGCTGAATCCTTCCATGGGATACTTAATCGAGTGCAATAGTTGGAGCAACATGAGCATATGGACTAGAGGATATTAGAGGAGAATTAATTACATGAAAAAGTACAATATCTTATAGAGATAAATGAATTGGAAGCACAAGAAATTTTAGAATTTCATGAATGGTAAATATTTGATGAACATCTTCATCTAATTTCTCCAGTTATTCACCACAATGCCTTCCCGGACATGCCACCACTGACACTAGTATAGTCATCACCACCAGATCCGCATCGACCTACCAATAATTTGTTTGAACCAAGTATCTTGGCATGTGGTATGACCTTAGGAACACCAATATCATGAATTTGAAGTCAACCAAGCAACTCAAAATTTAGCAGAACCATCCAAAGAAATCCTGAATGATGAACCTACAAAACCTCTTGAAGAGCTAACAATTGTACAAGAAGCCACATAATTTATTTTACATGTTTATCTTTTTCTTATACATTGTAATATTGTTTTGTACAAAAAATTTTAAGAGCCCAAATATCCCCTTATTTGTGACAAAGAAGGCATTGAGGGTGGGGGATATGTTGGAGGCACTATTCAAGTTAGTCGTCTAGCTCAGTCGAGTCAGAAATTTACATTGTAAGTCGATCGACAACTTGGTCAAGTCAATGACCAAGTTGGTCTAGTTGAGTTGGTTCAAACAATTAAATTTTATAACTATTCTAACAAAGTATATATATCAATCAATGTATCAATATAGTAATTCTATTAAGCTTTAAGAGATATATAAGAAAGGGGTGCTTTTGCTAGTTCTCCACTATTTTGTTTCTGTTCTCTATCTGCTTATGTGCATTTATATGTAACCACTTGTTGTCCTTACTACTGGTAACCATGCCTACTTTCCCCCAGATTAAATCATATGTAGAGCGGGCAATTTTTGGATGTAAATTTTAATTATACATCCCATGAGCTCCTATACTTGAAATTTGAGTAAAACTATAAGGATATACGTTGAAAATAAGATTTTTTTTTTTCCTTCAAAATGATTTACCCTTATGGCTGACATCATCATATTCAATCCCATTAATTCTTTTAAAGTTAATCTTTATTGCACATTTTTTGTTTTGAGACCTATTTTTGGCCTCAACAATTTTGTAATGGTCTGATACCCTTTTGATTTAAAAACTATCTAGCATGGTCATTTCTTGATACAATGGGATGACTTAAACTTAATTATTAGTTGCAGTTCATAATAACCAAGTGAAGGTTAATACTTATTTTCCACTAGGATTGTCGAGCATTCACTTGCTCTTATTTCCCTTCGATCACATTTGGAGGCTCTATAAAAAATAAAAGATAAATTGTTGTGAGACAATCCATTTCTAAGAATCATTAACATCTAACCTTATCTTCCATGATTATTTTGTACTAAGTTTTTTGTATATAATTTTAGACTAGAGGGTTCTCCTTACAATAACATCTCTCAACCAATTCATTGAATCAAACATCATTATATCAAGACCCTGCTTTCCTCTGGATATAATATCTTCATTCGAAAGACTTATAGCTACTACCTACTTGCAAGAACTTTTTTACAATTTATTTATACATTTATTGATAAAAATCATGAGAATCCATCCAATATATGAATATCCATCCAACCATATTTAAGAAAAGGCTCTCGAAATAATTTTCTTGGGTACATGGTAATTTCTAATTGATCGGAATCTAGATTAGGGGCAAAAATTTGCCAAAAATTTAAAGTGCTCAGAATCACACCAAACTAGAATGACCGGATCCAGCCTGTCGTTAGGAATCTGACGCAATTTATTTCACTCAAAACATAGTCTGTATGAGGAATTTAGAGCCCACTAATCGCCACGTCAAACAAGGGAGTTTTCAAAAAAGTGGTCAAACAGTGTCAAAGGTAAAACTTTCAATTTCCAAAGGCCCAATGACAGGATGAAAAGTGTCAGATTCTCATTGGCCCAAATTCTAGGCACATGGGAAATTTGTGATTTGTTTGATTTTTAAGCTAATGGGAAGAGGACACGTGGCAAGCCCGGAGGTTGCCACATGCCCCCCCTCCAACGCCGAATTTGAATTTATTTTGGCAGGAAATTTGAATTTATTTTTGGTGGTAATTTGAATCTATTTGGGTGGAAAAAATTTTGGTCGAAGGCTAGGGTCAAACCCATGACCTCCCCGACACAAGGCAAACGTCTTACCATCATACCACATATTTAGTCCTTGTAATGTATTGGGTGCGGTGTATATTGAAGTTTTAGAAAGGATTATGGATGAGTTTTAAAGGGCTAGCCCTTGCCACAGAACCATGGCCCCAGAACTAGGAGAGGAGGCTCCAATGCTAACGGCGTATTAAAGTTTAAATGCATGTTAATTAACCATAATGATGGTAATTTGCGCTAATTACAATTTTAATCCAGATTTGTGATAAACACACTTAGCACATTTAACTGCAGATAATACGTTAGTTATTCTAGTTTAGAATTTAATTAGCTGGTGTTTAATTTTGTATTATATTCAGCAGAGCCACCAAATTCAGAACTGCCCCCAGATTTAGTTGCGTTAACTAGAGTTTTTCCAGTTTTGGAGTAGATTCCTAGGGGAAAATTGAATAAAGAATAATTTTTGCTAATTTCGACCAATGTTAGCTCAAGATGAGTCATTCTTAGATTATTTTGATTCTATAAAGCTAATGGAACAGGTTGCAGAGGCATTGGAGCACTTATGAAAGTGTTTTTACCACTTTTAATATTAAATAAGCCTAGGGCTAGCAAGGGAGGAGGTCAAGCCTAGATCACATGGAAACCATTTTCAGAGATTAAATAGTCTATTTTGAGGTTTTTGGGTTTTCTAAAGCCAATGGAGTAGGTTTAAAATTTGTTGGAGAAGTGTAGGTGCATGTAATCAAACAATATACCATTAATCCAATTAGGGCCTAGCCAATTGAAGCAGGTCCATGGAGATTTAGCTCAGGAGGGGTGAACTCTGTTATCAACTAATGCATAATGTGTATGATGTGTGTTACTTCTCTAACTGTAAATGAGTTTTTAAAATCTAATAAGTCATAAATTTCTCATCAAGAAACTTAAAACTTGACACATAAACCCCTTCCCAATTGGCTAACTTGAGATGATCCTAAACACATTTTTATTTAATTGATGAGGGAGCTAGCACAACAAAATTAGTTTGCCCATATTCAAAAAACTAATTAATAAACCTATATTTTCAATTTTGGGGATGGATAAAAATTTCCTTAATTTAGATGAAATAATTTTTTAGGTCACTATGGAGAAGAAGAAATTTAGAAAAATACGATCAGAAGAATCTTTTATGACAAGGAAAAGAGAGAAATAGGATGGAAAAATGCCTTGTTATTTCAAAATTTTCTGCAGTAAATCATATTTTGTGAAAAAGAATCGAATATAAAAATATAATCTTAGTTAGATCATTAGAACACCATATATATTTCCATATCCTTAATATAGGAAATTTCTAGAGATTATTTGGTTGAAATCAATATTCCACCTTCACTGTATAGTGTGCACCTAATGGTCTCCATCCTCCTATATTTGATTGGGAGACTAATAAGAGTAGTCCCTTGTAAGCATTTGAACAACATTTCTACTTGATCTAAAATTTCTATTAGAAGATTCAAAATTTTCCATCTATGCCACCTTTTCAAATCTTTATAATTCCACTTAGATGAATAAAAAATGGTGTTTATTCCAGAGGAAGAGAATTGGTATTTAACTTCTGGGAGCTTATGATAGGTGAAAGATGAGATCTTCCTAGAATTTGATATTCCAATGGAATAATAGGTCTCCCATTTCTATGAAATCACACATACGATATTTAATTATGCTTATTGAGGCTTTTCACAATTTCCATATAGATGAAACTTCAATATCTGATTAATGTGATAAAAGCTTCAAACTTTAATATCCCTAAGGTATTAATTTATTTATACCATGTTTTATGGTAGGCCTTCTAATTACCTCTTATTTTTTAAAATATATATGGAAGGATTGTTCATTTACTTTTCAAGCCAGGGATTCATATGATACTTATGGATTGTTGTGCACTGTGTGTGCCAAAACATTCTTGTATATTATTGTAGTTGTGAAGTTGCAATAAGAATCACTTAACATAGGACAATGGCTTCAATATATCTCTGACAAAGTCACCAATGCTAAAGGAAACATGGAAACTGAGGATAAATTTTCTGAAAGCAAGGTAAAGTAATTTATTATGGTTGGAAGCAAGGTGTTACTACCCCCAATTGAACCAAAGGAAATAACATCAAACCTATGTAAGTTTAATCAACCTAATCAAGATATTGTTACTCTAGTTAAAGAAAATGAAATAAAAATAGTTTGGAATACATTCAACTGGCCTAGAAGTAAGGAGCTATTACCATAGTTGAATGAAAGGAAAAAGTAGAAAACTAATCTAACTTCATATAGCTTGGAAGCAAGGTGTTGTTACCCAAATTTAATGGAACATAAATTATATCAAATGAAATCTATGCTGCAAAAAAGAAACTTAAATTGCATTCTAAATTGTGATTGTATCAAAAATAGTTTTACCATTAGCAATCATGTTGTAATAAATGAAGAAATTTACATACTTTCAATATTATATCTCATTGAAATCAACATAAATTGATCCGGATCTTGGGGGGAGCCCCCCAAGATCTAAAAAATTGAAATGGATCTTGGGCGGGAGTCCCCCAAGGTCTGAAAAATTAGAATGCCAGAAAAAGGAGAGAACAAACTATAAATAAAACCACAAATAGATTTGTTATTAAAACAGAGAATAACTGTAGAAGCTACATTGTGGTGGACAATCTGTACTTTTACAAGATGTGACTTGTTACTTATAACATTTTTTTAGTTACAATATCGCAGGTAAATTCAATGTGCAGGTAAATACCATGGGTGAATGAATACTATAGGTGAATGAATACCATGGGAATATGTCACTTACAATACCATGGGTAGATAAATACCATGGTTGATGAATTCCATGGGTGGATGCCATTTACAATACCATGGGTAAATTTCATGTGTGGATGAATACCATGAGTGGATACATACCATGGGTGAATAAATACCATGGATAGATGTCACTTACAGTACCATGGGTGGATGAATACCATGGGTGTAGGCCACTTTACATTCGGATCATTCCTCCCTTCTTAAGAAGCAGTGGTCCCCATTGTGTGAAGTTACCTCCTGAGAAGCCTTTTCTGAATATGGAGAGCCACTAAAGAGAAGGGTTGTGTGTGGTTAACCCATAACCATGATGAATGAAGATCCAAGGATAGAGATACCTTGTAATTCTTGTGACCAATGTGATACCTACAATGTGCGGCCTAGAAAATGGACTTCAATGAAGTGTGGGTTTGTGGATGACCCATAACCATGAAAGATGAAGATCCAAGGATAGAGATACCCTGTAATTCTTGTGACCAATTGTGATGCTAACAATGTGTGGCCTAGAAAACATAATTTGATGATGTGTGGGTTTGTGTATGACTCAGAATCATGACAAACAAAGATCCGAGGATAGATATACCCTGTAATGCTTGTGACCAACTGTGATAGTAACAATGTTCAACCTAGAAAATGGACTTTGATGATAAGGATTTTGTGCGGTTGAACCATAACCATGATGTTAACTGTTGATGAAGTAGTAGATGCCTACATAGCCTGGAGTGGGAGGGTACATCTACAAATATCCCAAGATGAATGCTACTATGTTGAACTGATGAATGTGAATCAGGTGCCTACTAAAGCAAAGTGGGAGGGCATGTCTCCAAAGAGAATCCACTTCAAATGCTACTCCATATTTAAAATGGGCATAAATCGATCAATATAACTCATAAAATTTATTATAACTTGTTTTAGGAAATAGAATGATCATTCTGCATCTTTCCATGTGTTTGAAATTGCTATCTAGAGACTTTGGAAACTAATATTCGCTCTGTAATTTTCCCATCGTCACAAAATTTATGAAAAAATAATTGATTTTAAATCAGTGATAACTCCCTCGTCTGGACTGCGATTCGACCGATTGTTCTTTTTGAAATCAAGTAATTTTTAAAGGGGATCTCAAATCTATAATCATTTCTCTGAAATTTTGCACTAAAAAATGAAAAAAATGACAAAAGAATCACTGTCCATGAATTTTCGATAGAAACATCTCTGCAACATTGCTGATTTTAAATGAGCGATATCTCCCTCATTAGGACTCCAATTCGATTGCGTGTTTTTTTGAAATTGGATATTTTTTCACAAGGAATCTAGATCAGATGTTTGTTTCAGAACATTTTACACCAATTTTTTCATATATTCTTTATAAACTCCTCGCCCAAAACATTCCTGCAAAAAATGAAAAAAACAAACATTTTTCCCGCTTTGCCCAAGAAAATGCTCCATGGAGGTCGTGGAACTTGCACGGAGTTCACTAAATATGGCTGAAAAACATTGAAACTAAAATATGCTTCAAGCCCTCATTTCCATGGATTCATAAACTAAATCTAATACCACTGATCTGGATCTTGGGGGTAGGCCCCCAAGATCTAAAAAATTGAAATGGATCTTGGGGGGAATCCCCCAAGATCTGAAAAATTAGAATGCCAGAAAAAGGAAAGAACAAAATGTAAATAAAACCAGATTTTTTTTTTTTATTAAAACAGAGAATAACTGTAGAAGCTACATTGTGGTGGACAATATGTCCTTTTACAAGATGTGACTTGTTACTTATAACATTTTTTAGTTACAATATCAAAAATAAATTCCATTGGTGGGTAAATAGCATGGGTGAATGAACACTATGGGTGAATGAATACCATGAGTGGATACATACCATAGGTGAATTAATACCATGGATAGATGCCACTTACAATACCATGGGTGTAGGCCACTTTTCATTTGAATCATAACTGCAATCAACAAAACTATAAAGGAAACCAAATGCATGCTTACACACACACACACACACACATATATGTTATCACTAGAAAACCGGACAAGAAAAGATGACATTATTAAATGTTAGGAAGAAGGACTTATAAGGCTGAGGCATATTAGAGGACCTGAAAATTTTTAAAAATCCCTAAGGTCAAGAGGAAAAATTAAATTTCACACCAAGTACTCTGGCAAAATGCGCCTCTGCGAGCATTTTTCGTCGATAAACACACCTTTGCACGACTTTCCCTTGAAAAGTCGTGCTTTCTTAGAAGTGGCAGAAGTCACTTTTCGAGACCACAAAGAACACTCTAAGAAATGATCCCACACTTGAGGCTGCCCAAGGATAGCCACCTAGGCCACCTTGGGACCTCAAGGGAGCACACAAAGGAATCAAGTGGCACACAATGGAATCAACCCTCTCTCTTGGGTCACCATCCATCAATGTACCAAGAGAGGGAAGGATAATTTGAATTCATCTATAAAAGGCCACCAAGAGATGAACAAAGGGAGAGAACATTGTTATGTTGGCCAAAATTACTCAGAGGAAATCCAGCAGTGCGCAATCCAGAGTAGAAGTAGAGATGGGATTCGATTGTTGGCCATCTAACAACTTCAATCCTTTGGAGTACAGAGAGAGACCTTGCACCAAGAATATAGAAGGTTAAAACATCCTTGCATAAAGGCTTAGAACTCCATAGTTTTAAGGGCCCCGTAATATCCCAAAAGGGAGAATGCAGCAATACTTCACACAATATAAGAACTTATAGCAAGATAAAAATTAAATCTAAGTACAAATCAGAATATACATATAGAGCTGAGCCATTTTATTATATTGGAGAAGAATCAGTTACACAAGTACAAGATATAGGTAGATCTAGCCAAAGAGATGAGCTAGGATCACCCTTAAAACATGTGTGAAGCAGGTACAATGTAACTGTTGAGGCTCTGCAGCAAATACTACGCTATCTCTTGAGCAAGACATAAACATGGAGTTGCAGGCTGAAAATAGAAATCTAGATCTACTCAAAACTGGAGCTCTGATGATGCCAAGATTCAAGATTTGGCCAATGTGATCGATTTCCAAGATAACCCGGAAAGGATTTTCCAGATCTGCAACTTTGGAAAATCACCTCCCTAGGATTTGATCCTTCATCTGTTGTGAAATATAGATCTGAAGCTAGATCTGAAGAATAGATGGCTAAAATGTGTGCTCAGATCAAATCTATGCTTGAAGGGATGATCCCTTCCTCAGATCTATGAGCTAGAAGCTCTAGATCTAGCTTCTGAATCCTCCAAATGATGATTGCAACTGCTGCAACACAACTGCCTCTGAAAACTACATTGTGAGGGAAAGAGAGGCCTTCTTCCTATTGAAATATGCTACAATAAACTCCAGGATGATGGCAAGACTGATGGAAATGTGGAGGAATGATCCTCCACTGGATTGCTAGCTGAAGTACTAGCAAATTCCTTCCTCCTTTCAGATCTGCAAAATGGACAAGGTTATTCTTGGAGAGAATACTGTTGCTAGGAGGTCAATAAAATTTGGCCTGATGCCAGATCTACAATGTCACTTTGGGAGTGCTGATCTATAAGCCCAAGTGATGGGAATAATGCCTCACCTTGTTCTCCAGCTGAAGTACTAAAGACAACTTCTACCTTCCAAACTGATCTTCAGAAATTTGTAGATTCCTGAATATGAATTTTCTGCAGAAAGTAGAAAAAGGAAATGGCACTTAAAGCCTGATGTACAATGAAGTAAAAACCTCTTCCTAGAGCTACTCTAAGAAAGAGGTGGTATTTCCTCCCAGGAACACCCTATGCTAAACAACACCTGCAATCTCTGCTAAACAACGCAAGAATGCAGTGGAATGTCACTTGACAATTCCAAATCTAAAATATCATACATCAAATAATCCAAGATGCTTTTCACCTTTGCCTTCATCTCCTTTATAATGATTGAGCCATTCCAAGCCTTGGCCCTAATCTCAACTGTGCAGTCTCATGTGGACAAGATCCTCCAAGTGGGACTGCATTGTTTGACCAAATCAACTAAACAGTCTAGGTGCAATGTACACCTCCTCCATCATGTGTGCTTCATTTGCACATGATCCTCCACCACTTGATAATTAATTCTAAATGACCCTTTGTTTGACATAATCAAGATCTTAGTTGAATGAATCAACCCTCCATGATCTTTCTCATTAAATGAGACATGATCTCCCATCTCATTCACATTAGTGGTTGCTCAACTACCTCTTTTTGCAGATATAGGCTAAATTAATCCACATTCACACACATAAAGTGGATATTTATTCTTATTTAGGATTGTGGGTCCCTCAACCCTTTTATTTACTTACTTCATGAAGAAAATCAGGGACTCTAATATTCCAAATGTGATGTAAAAATTTTGGAATATTACAGGCCCTTTGGCAAGAGTGTAAACATAGTATCTTTCTTCCTAACATCAAGCAATAAGAGGGGCCCTTGATACCATCGTTAGTATTATTGTTATGTTTGAATCTTTATGAGCTTTTGTGTTTATATTTAGTTGAGTTTTGTTTTCTCTATATATATGCATACTATATCATGATTTAGTATGCTTAATGTTTTATAGCATGTTCACTAACCTGCTAGCTATTTTGTTTATCTTCCAGTGACCAAGGCTTAGAGGAAGCGACCACTCCTCTTAATCAATTGTGGATTGGTACACTTGTGCACAAAAACCACTACCATAGGTTTGGTGACTTGACTAGCTTTACCTTTTTAGTTAATGTGGTTGTGTTTGTTGTAGGGAACTCCTCTCTGCACTGGAATGTTTCTTGGACAAATCCCGCTATTTTCTTCTCTGCACATTCACCTAGAGTGAAATTCTGAACTTCAGAAGCTCTAGATTTTTTTTTTCTTGAAATTTGCCCACATTTCACTTAGCCATACCCGCCCTATTACACACGTTCAGCCCTGACCTGTGTGTAAATTTTCGCACTTGTGTGAGACATTTTCATGAAGAAACTAGAGACAGAAAATCTCTACTATTTTCATCAATTTTCCATTTGTGAAGTGGCTGGCAGCAAAAATAAAAACTTCTAGCACTGTTTGAGGTGTCCCACAACTGTTTAGAACTTGCTTTTCTTTGTGTTTGAGTATTGCTAGTTGCTAGTTTTAAATTTCAAAGTTAATCTTCACAAAAAACCACATAGTTTAAGTAGGGGACAATTTACTTGCAAACTTAAATAACTTATTTTTGTGAAAATAGACACCAAAAACACATAGATAATTAGCTAGAGTAAGTGGCCATAATCCACATATGCTTATCTAGTTTTCATTTTTTCCTAGTTAGATCATTAATTTTAGTTTAATTTTTGGCACTAGGAGTTGGGACCAGGAATTAATTATCTTAAGAGAAGCAAGTAATATTTTCTTCCTGTGCACCTTTTGGTGACCCTAGGCAAGCATATGAAAGCTCTCTTCTGATAATTTTCCCTCTCCCTTTAGTTGATCACTTAGATTAACTAGGCAAAATTGTAAGTGATCCACTATCCACACATGATTTTCTTATAGCAAGGAACAATCAAACATAGATTAATACGGGATGTGTAAAGAATCGTCACATATCCACATCTTAAAACTGTACGATTTTTCACTTTTTTCTCACACATTTTCACATCATAAGTGAAGTAAATACTCCTTAAAAAAAACCTAACTGAACCCACTAAGTTTCCCCATAGGGACCACAAAAATAATTATAGTTCATGTTAGGACCATGGGGGTAGGCATCCAATAAGCCACCATGGTCAGTTTACATTTTGAGACATAGAATTGGATTGATTAGGGAGCTTTAAAAACCATATGTCGGCCCATGGAAAAGAAAACCCGAGCGCCACAGAGACTCGATTTAGAGGGGGTTAAGCTTAGGGCTAGTGTGTGCGGTGTTATTTGGGGCTACCTAGCCCATATAATGCTCAGTACTGGTAGCCGATTTACTAAGAAGCTCAAGACTCAAATGCTCACGTGGCATGATGGTACGTAGTGGCAAAATATAGGGCATCCTTCCATATAGGTGACGGTGCAAGCAATAGTAGATCCTCTACCCATTACCTTGGTCGATTCTTCGGCTGTTGGAAGGCGTCACCAGTTCTTTCGAGACGCTAGCCCCAGTGCCCATCAGAAGATATATTCACAAGGCCCAGTTACAATTGAGAGTGTGAGGATGTTTTAGGTCTCTATTATTTTGAGTATCACGTGCAAAAAAAATAACCAAAACCTATTTTTGATTGATTTATCACATAGAAATAATATAAAGGAAAATTAACATTTGTGTTCGCTTTGTTTTATGTATGTGGTCACCATTTTTTCTTTGACACTTCACCTGTCATAGAGCTAAATATTTTTTCAAAAACCATACCTAGTCGACACCATAACGAACCCAATGGGACCTTGTCCATCTAGACGTCTTTTGTACCTTCCTCCATTACCGGGAGGGGTTATAGGTCTTTCACCATTTAGGCGTCAAAGACGGAACAATGCCACCCTTATTGGTTCATCCTTTATTGGGGAATCTTTAGTTGGGAACCCCCGAGGGTCACCCAACGCCACACCAATGGAAACCCCCACAGGGTAACCACATACCAATCCTCCCACAATCTCGAGGGGGTATACGAGTGCTACCCATTCGGGGATCCAAGTGAATGCACAACTAGGTATGACATAGACAAAACGAATATCTAACCATAACAATGTGTCTTCACAGTGTGCAATGTATCTCAACCCACAATCACCATTGTTAGCATCGTTGAACTTACTCGATCTAACCAAGTTAACAAACAACCCTATTTCACACAACCCAATGTACCCCCCCATGCCCATGAAGGTCCCTTTGGAAATTCCAAAGTTTGAAGGGAAGCAAGTGAAATACCTAGGAAATCACATAATGACTTTTCACTTGTGGTGTTCGTCGAACAACATCGTTGATGATACTATTCGACTGAGATTATTTCAGCGCACCCTAACCGAAACAGCTGCGAAATGGTATGTGAAGCAGCGTTCTTCTACACATGGAACCTTTAGTGCCCTTGCTACCACATTGCTCACGTATTTTCAGTTACCCATCCATCATGATTCCGGGATGGAATTATTGACACATTTTAGACACACACCAGCTGTGCATATCTCGGACCATCTCCATGAATGGCAGTGACGGCGTATTTTGTGCAAAGCCAAACTCGACGATTGAGTTTTGCTGGATCTCCTCGTAAAAAATCTCATTGCAGAGATTTCAAAAGATGTAGGAACCCAAAAACCTACATCTGAAGAGGATGCCATCAGTAAAGCCTAGCAACTTGAGCTGATTTACATGCAGTTAGGATACATTTACAAAATCCTGCTTAATGCCTCGCTCCTGCAAACTTTTAAAGAATTGCTAGGCGCGTCGAACTATGTAGAAGGTTTGATCAAGTCACTAACCTAAAATCACCTAGGCAGAAGTAGTCAATACCACGGTTACGTGTATGATCCTAACTAGAACATCCTACAACCTGGCTACCAGAGTCATCATGCACCTTTACAGAATACGACCAATAGGGCGCAGTCGTACCATCATCAGAAAGGAGGTCCATACCCTCCATCTCAAGGGACCCAATATGCAGCTAGAAATGTTTACGAAAGAGCTCCCCCCCAGCAACCATTCATAAACCAGTGACAGGGACCCCAATATTCGCACTACGTAGCACAAAACCCACCCATGCAAAACAATGCACAGGTGAACTTTTTGCAACCTTCCCAAGTACAAACATTCCAATCAGATAATTAGCAAAATCCTAGCTATTCTCATAACACGGAAAGGAAAAAAAAAAAAAGAAAAAAAAAGGGAAATTCTGGATAGCGAGGCAACAATCAACAATGCCCTCTGCGATCTTAGGTTGGAGGAAACTCCAACCAAAATAAAAAATAGTCCCAAGGGCAGAAAAAGAGGGCGAATCTTTGGACTAACCACTCTTGCACAATCTATGGTGAATATGGCCATTACACTCACCACTATGCCGATGTCCCTGAGCTGAAGAAGCTTTAGGGTAACCGAGGACAAGGGGGATCCTCACAGCAGAAAATTGTCATGTAGGAGCCCTTCGCCCACCAAGGGACAGTTAGCATTGAACAATAGCAAACAACTTTGGACGATTAAAAAAAAAACAACCACGAAATCTACATTACTGGAAAATAAATGTTTTTTCAGACACGGAACAGAAATTACGATACCCCATCAGACACCAATTCGTCAGGGGCTAGTACGAGTGCACCAAAAACACCGTTGAATATATCGAACATACCTATTGAACCTTTGCCAAAGATGGCTAAGGGATCAACTAGGCGAGTAGGAAACCATTCCAAAGAGGCCCATAACTATAGCATTGTGGATGATTTAGCCCAATCTCCCGCCACCATGTCAACTTTGGAGGTATTACAATCATGCCCAAAGCAAAGAAAATCCTTTCTTTCTACGTTAGGCACCATCGACCTTACCGATTCGTGTGTAATGGATTTTGATTTAGATAATGCTACCCCTAGGCTTCCTTAGATGGTCGCCTTCCAGATACCGCTATTAGTTCAAAACATCACCATTCACCATTGTATCATTGACGATGGTGCCTCCACATGCATCATGTCAAAGAACATCTGGCAGAAGTTAAGGTCTCCCGAACTAAACCCATTAGACATCACACTCAGAGCATACGATGGGCACCCATCTACTCCCGTCGGTCTCTACTAAAATGTCTCGGTCTGCTTAACCGAAAAGATGGTCCTTATATACGTTGAAGTTTTGGATGATCAACTTGATTACAATATAATCCTTGGGAGGAGTTATATGTATGCCATGTCAGCCATAGCCTCCTCTGTCTTCCGAACCATGTTGTTCCCCCATGAGGATCACATCATTACTATTGACCAACTGACATACCACGACAAGAGATACCTAAAAAATATTGATGCAGTCCTACCCTATGTAGACACATCTGTCGATATGCTTACACGGTATCGAGAATATGACCCCAACCAGTTCAAACTATCGTCTATCTTCAGGTCATTTATAGGAGATCCCCATGTTATACCATAATCATCATTTGATATCATAGAGGCTCCGGTGTGCATGATTTCCATATCAAGCACTGAAGCCAGCCAAGATATAGAGACGAGTAGTAAAGACACCGATACCTTGAACACAACAGCCTATCTAGCCTACGCTTCCTCCCAAACTCATTTCCTCTATCCTCCATATGGTTTTCTATCACAAAAATTCTTGGCCACAGTGGTGTTGCCAAAGTTATCATTTACAATTCCAGTTTGGTACCTAGTCCCATATACCACGATAGGAGTCATAAATTTCACATCTATAGGGTTAATCCTCCTCAGTCTAGAGGAGGCCCCATATGTTAAGGAGACTATCACAAACATCCCTTCGAAGTAAATTCCCATCGCAAAACCAATGGTGACGACCAAGAACACTAGTAAAAAGGGGAAGAAGGTAGAAAATCCCACCATGAAATGAGAATTAAAACCTTGCGCCATATGCCACTTAGTGGGCCACCCTACCCACATCTGTCCAAAGCTGGAAAAACTAAAAATTCTCCTTATCTCTGTGGTAAATACCGCAACAACAATCTCCCATAAAAAGGAACTAGCCACCAAAAATCAAGGCAAAGAATTGCGTACCAACCAAGCATGTGCTATCTGTGTCCATTATGGGAATTACAGCCATCATTGCCCAAAAAATCCATGATATAGGGATGCCTTACATGCCATCGAGAAATCATGTCACAAGGATCCCTCCATCTAGCCAACTAGAGATGAACCTTACCTCATTTTATAACTACAGGAGGCACGACAGTCACCAAAAAGACTCCCATTCATATTCCCTCCTCCTATCATACATTGTGAACTATGCGAAGAATGTGACCACTTCATCGATGAATGCGCAGTGATGGAACTCATCCAAAGGTGATATCCAGTTGAAAAAGTATACTATGTTGGTTTGCGAGCAACACAATTTTCATGTCCGATATGTTCTAGAAACCACACTCTAGAACAATGCCATTACATCCCTTGGTTTCACTTGGCACTAACTAGTTTACACCAGGCATAGTATGCCTCTCCCTAGAAGATGGATCTGAGAAGGAATCCAAGGATAGCTCGACGATGCAAGAGGATGTGATGAGTAGATCCATCCTCTTCCTGTGAGCTGAAAAGTGGCAAATCGGGGAACCCTTAGTCATCCCTAACTGCCCTCCATGGAGAAGACCAACATGTGTGTTATGTAAAACATGCAATCATGTGGTCACCACATGCCTCGAATTAGAAGATATACACTACTGGTACCTGATCAAACAAACAATACAGGAACCCCCATGTAAATTATGCGCACAAATTTCACGCCTATGCCTTGATTACCCACGTGGTCAAGGAAAAACTTTTCCTGGGTTTCGTACAAGCCCAGTTTATACAGACCCTAGCCAAGTCATACTGAAAAAATTAAAATTTAGGATGCTATGGGGCCTACATGGCTCAAGTAGAGTGAGCCCCAGGTACACAGGCTCACTGCAATGGCAAGAAAAGCTCCACAATAGTCTCTGACCTCTCAAAAATCTCAAACACTCAAATGTCACAAATGAGCTGGAATGAGCCATATTGGCCTATATATCGCCCTTTTTAGATTATTTGGAGGGCCATAACGAGAGATCAGAGGGCCCAATTTCAAAACCAAAAGAAACACAGTGATCAACACGTCATAATGCCTAAAGGAGGCTCCATAGATTCACACATCTGAAAAACAAAATTTTCAGTACCAACATGTATGCCCTCTCTCATCTTCTTCTCATTCAACGCATATTTTTCAATAATATATGAGTGAAGAATATGCTTTCACTTGGGGTATTTTTTTGAAGGTATTGTACAAAAAATCCATCACTCCATCCACTGAAAGTACCAGAGTAGGTATCATTCTACCCTCAGCATGATAGAGTCCGAGAAAAACTCTGCATATCCTGACATCATTTCTCCACAAGAAATTAACCATAAGTTCCAAACACCTGACTATGTTTATCATATCCCCACCTTGAACATGATAAAAATCATTTTTGGTCAGTAGATCCTGCCCTCCATGGTGCTCACCACTCAAAGTAGACCGTACATTAGAAAATTAATGACGCCATGGCCATAGCACCTCAGTTCGAGAAGCACTTCATTCCCATTCATCAACCCTGCATCAAGTGAGTTTTTACCATATCGAAATAAAACCCCTTTCCCAGACTACCATTTTTTTCAAGAAAATCCAAAGCGTACCACCATGCCTCGCATTTGGCCCACCATCACTCCACCAACATATCCCATCTGCGATATCTTCTATCCACTTCATCAACCCCACATAAGAGACCAACCAATGTGCCCCCCACGCTCAACAAAAACACCCTCCTCACATCATCAATGAGTGAGCACTTTCATGTTTTGGGGCACCCATCTCTATGTTTTATACAATCCAATCCCATTTGTTTCATTCTTTTGGTAAGTGTACAAACACCGCAAGTGGAGAAAAAAATCCTCCACTCATCCATCCATTTTTCTCCCGTGGCAGCAATGCCTAGTCACCCTTGTTTGGAGTATCACACCTTTCACACATAAGCAACCATGACATTTGTAACCAACATATACCCACCCTGGACGTCCTACCGACTCCAGGGATTTCCTCATCAGAAATATTATGACTACTACCAATATGCTTTTTTATACTTCGACCTCGGGCCACTGAATCCCCATCATCATTTTTTAGTCACCCCTCGCCATCATGCCTATGTTAAACCTATCAAATCTGAGACAATAGTCTTTCATCAGTAACTCTCTTGTTCGGTTGAGGTTCCCTTTTTGTCAAATTCAACTCCCATTCTCCAAAAAAGAAGCAGTACCTTGGATGGCCCCTCACCACAATAGTGGCATCCCTCGGTGGCACTGTTGGAATCATCATTACCCATGGATGTCATCGATCCTCCTGACATTCCACTACGACAAAGGCATTCATGTCATGATGGTATCGTACTTTACAACCATTGCACTTTGCTCGAATTCATCAAATACCCATGGCATTATAAGCATATCTTTCAGTAATGCTTAGATGGGAAGGTCCCAGTCATACACCCATGCATACCATGAACATTTATATGCCATACCAATATTACGCATGTGGGCACCATATTCCACATATTGTCAAAGAAAAACTACCCCTCATGGTGTCAACAATCATTGTCATTAACAAAACCAATAGATCACTACCATACTAGTGACACAGAAAGAATCTGTATCTGTCAAATAGATATTTTTAGCTAGCCAAAGCATCAGGAGCATGGGGCATGCCTACCTCGTAGAAAAATTGCATTTATTGTATCATATTATTTATTGCAATGTTCCCACAGGACATGGTCACTCTTCAACCCACTGTAAGGAGTTTCCAAATTTTAGCTGTATACAAATATCTCTCTCTCTCCACACAGTACACAGAAAAGAAACTATAATGTATTTCATCTATACAGTTCTTCCTAGACCTTACACATTAGGGGGAAACTGGTATCACTAGAAAATCAGACAAGAAAATATGACATTATTAAATACTAGGCAGAAGGATTTACAGGGCTGAGGCACATTAGAGGACTTGAAAATTTTAAAAAATCCCTAAGGTCAAGAGGAGAAATAAAACATCACACCAAGTACTTAGGCAAAATGCACCTTTGCACACATTTTTCTTCGATAGGCTCGCCTTTGTGCGGCTTTCCCTTGAAAAGCCACGCAGTCTTGGGAGTGGCGGAAGTCACTTTCTAGAACCACAAGGCACACTCCAGGAAATCATCCCACACTTGAGGTCGCTGAACGATAGCCACCTAAGCCAGCTTGGGACCTCAAGGGAGCACACAAAGGAATCAAGTGGCACACAATGGAATGAACCATCTCTCTTGGGTCACCATCCACCAATGTACCAAGAGAGGGAAGGAGAATTTGAATTCATCTATAAAATTCCACCAAGAGATGAACAAAGGGAGAGAACATTGTTATGTTGGCCAAAGTTGCTCAAAGGAAATCCAACAGTGTGCAATCCAAAGAAGAAGTAGAGAGGGGATTCAGTTGTTGGCCATCCAACAACTTTAGTCCTTTGGAGTAGAGAGAGAGACCTTGCACAAAGCATCTAGAAGGTAAAAACGTCCTTGCATCGAGGCTTAAAACTCCATAGTTCTAAGGGCCCTTTGGCAAGAGTGTAAACGTAGTATCTTTCTTCCTAAATACAAGCAATAAGAGGGGACCTTGATGCCACCATTAGTATTATTGTTATGCTTGACTCTTTATGAGATTTCGTGTTTATGTTTAGTTCAGTTTTGTTTTCTCTCTATATATGCATACTATATCATGATTTAGTATCTTTAATGTTTTATAACATATTCACTAACCTACTAACTCTTTTTTTTATCTTCCTGTGACCAAGGCTTAGAGGCAGCGACCACTCCTCTTAAGAAATTGTGGATTGGTACACTTATGCACCAAACCATTACCACGATATATATATCTATGTCTATATATCTATATATATATATATATATATATATATATATATATATATATATATAGACACACATACAAATTATAAATTGAAATAGAGTGTTAAATATAAAATTGCAACAATAGATAATAGTGATATAATAAATTGATTTAAAAATCAACCTATACTACAATGCCACAATACTCACTTAATGAGGGGGATCGACATCCCTAGCAATGCCTTTGGTGTTGTAGCATTATTCCTCGTGTTTCAAAAACATAAAACAATGTCACAGCAATGCAAAAAACGTTGCAACAGTTGTGGCAGCACTCGTAACTCATTTTTCACCAATTCTCACACGCATCTTCATTAATAAGAGTAAAAGGTTTAGTTTTTCCTTGAATTACACAAGCATAATCCATTAAAATTACATGAGCTATGGAAAATAATACGTTAAGAAAAATGGATCATTATGAATAGGTATAGACAAAAAGGATGGCTAAGGTGATGGTCAAAAGTGATAAAAAAGGAAAAGTGTGGGTGCACAAAGATGGTAATTAAGGTGCATGTCACTTTTTTTTTTTTTTTTTTTGAGAAAATAATCTACAAATAATTTTTCACCTAGGGATAGATTCATCAAATTTGCATCTTTAATTACCAACCCACCATTTCCTTGGAAGGGTCCTACAATTTCTCAATGTACCAGATGATATTTTTTAACATTAAGATTCCTTTCTCATCTTAGAAATTTATGAATTTCCTTACAAATTTGATTCATAATATTTGGAAGTGCTAATATAGTAGATTCATAATAATCTTGGAACATCGAGATCATAAAGTTTACTAATTTCACCCATATAGTTGAATTTAGCCATTGTGATCACTCATGCTTCAACTTGTTTTTAATTTTTTGAAAAATATGCATATAGTCTCCATATTTCAAATACCCGAGGGTAAAAATCAAAACCAATTATACCTAATTATTTGAAACAAGACTGGATGTTTATATGAGGAATTATCAACATTTGATCTATTGAGTTCATTAAAATACTAGAGGTGTTCTAGTGAATAATAAAACTCTTATATTTATCATTTTTTCCACAGAAGGATTTAAAATGTCCATTATGTCCTTAAACTGATTGTATATCATAACTTAACCTACCACAAGGTATCATTCATGAACTAGGAAATATTTTTTCCCTAACTAGTTGAAAATAATAATTCCTTCCATATTGTCATTTTTCCTTTCCTATTTCAACCCTTATGTTAAGGGAACTCTCCATTAATATGAACAAAAATGGTGAAAAATTGCATCCTTTTAAAGCCTTCATTTCATTTTTTTTTTTTAGTAGGGCTTCCATTGGGAAAATCCAAAAGCTCCTTATACACTCTCTTATCCATCCTAAATCATACTTAGCAAAACAAAATCTAGGGAATACATAAAACAAAAAGGAATGCCAAACTCTATCAAAAGAATGATCCAAATCCAACTTTATTGTTATATTTGTGTTAGCCAAATCAAACTTTGTTATTATACCTCTTTCTGAGTTGTTGTGGCTAGTGTGAATTTCTTCTTGAACCAACATATAATTATCTATAATATTTTTTATTTGATTAAAAACCTCTTTTTTTATTATTATAAATGAGCCTTAGAATGCTATTCTTGAGCTTGTTTGTCAAAATCTTGGTTAAGATTTTGTAGCTATAATTGCACAATGATATTGATTGAAATATTGAAAAGGAAGTTCTTCTGGAATATTTTCAAATCAAGGAAATGAAGGAAGAGTTCATTCCCTCTTCTATATTCAACTTATTTCTTGTGTAATTCAACATGCAAGGAAGACAATATTTTATAATGGTTTTTAACAATCTAAAGAAACGTATAGAAAATTCATATAGCCTTAGTTCTTTACTTGAGTCCAATACCCAAATGACTTCTATCACTTTTCTTTTATAATTTTTCTTCCTAGATCTACATTATTACTTTCACTAATTAATTGAATATGGATAAGTGACCTTTTATATAGTGTATAATTCCTTGAAATGACTATAGGCCTCTTCTTTAATAGATTCAAAGTTTGTTATTTTAAACCCATCAACTGACATTATTTGTTTGATGTGATTCCTCAACTACTGTTGTTTAATTTATTTATGGATAAAAGTAATATCCTTATATCTAGATTAGAGAAATAGAATTATTGGTTTTAAACACTAATTATACTACCTTTCATTGACATGATGAGTATTTTTAGTGAGTTCACTACAAGGAAAAGACCCTCTAGTAGAGGTTATAATGGAGGTTTTTAGTGTTATAAAATTGGCCAAAATTGTCAAAAAAACATTTTCTACAACATTCGTTTTTGGTAATGGAGGTTTTGGCAGATATTTTAACGAAATTTAAACACAACTAAAAAAAATGGGTAGCCAGAGGTTAGTACGAATATTTTTTTCATCAGTGCGCTACTAAGGTGTCAATGCAATGGTGTGTGTCATCCAGACAGTCGGCTCGAGGCGGTTGAAGGTGCATGCACCGGGCCGTCAACGTCTAAAACAACATCGGGCGCATTGTAGGTGATACAATGCACGGGGCCATTCTAATTGGTATTGGGATTTGTGCTAATCAGAAATGAATGTATTATTTTTTATGTGCTTAGTGTCTTTTCAGTTATAAACATGTGCATAATCAGTTTATTATTTTGCTTAAGGTTTGAGGTGTTTCTCCATGAATTATAGATGATTTTAGGTGAATTAGAAGCATAAAACAAGCTTAAATAACACTGAAAAATGGTGTAAAACAAAGAAATATGTCACCACATGAAATTTACAAAACAGACATGATGAAGAAGTTCACCCCTTCCTGGGCTACATCTACTAGTTTAGCTCTCAATGGCATGCCCATTTTTCATTATGCTCAAAATTTTGCAAATACATGTAGTTACATTGCTCCAATGGCTGTTTTATCTGCACCAATGGCTCGAGAATGCTCCAATTAGTAAAAATTGACTCTTCGTTCTCTCAGAATGGGAGAAAATTGAGTCTCCTACTCTTTTGCCTAGTTTCACCTAGAAAAACTCCACTAAAAGTGGAGAAATACACTTAACTGGAGCTAAATTAGTAATTACCATCATTAATAGCGCACTTCCAAACTATCTGTCAGAATTAGCTGTAACATTTAGTGTGAGTGGTTGAGGTGGCCACATGCACACCCGAAACCCACGGCCTAACCGTAATGGTCGGCGGAACCCAAAACATTTAACTGTGGTGATAAGGGTTGAACTCTGGTTGAACTGCGGGTTTAGGATAACCGTGCGGAGCATGAAAATTAACCATGGCCATGTGACATACGTATGGAACCGGTTTAACGTTGCAGTTTATCGTTGTCAGGATAAACACTAACTATGTGGTTGGATATAACATTTGTTTGCCATGTGAATATGCTATGGGGACCATTCGTGGGTTGAGACTGCTAGCGGTTCCCAGCCCCCCATACACCATTCCACTCAACCATAATACAAACCTGCAACCGTTAATAGTTAACAATAAATGTGTAGTGTAGACAGTAAGGCATGCATGTGCTGGGCAGGAGGTTCGGGGTCAATTCCTGCAGCCTCCAACAAAATTTTATCATGTAGTTACAGGCACACGTGGTGGCCTTAGGGTTGGCCACGTGTCACCCTATGATTGGCTCCTCCAAAACCCCATACAACCAATAATGAATCGACTCTTTTCAAACCCTAGTTGGTTCTGAGGAAAGGAATATTCCTTAAAATATTCCCTCTTGCTAACTGTACATCCACCCATTTGCTGACTGTGCATCCCAGTCAAACATGGTAAAACTATTGAAATTTACTTGTTGGAATTTCGATTAGAAAACGATATATCCCTCACATGAAATCAATTTTTCAAACCGTTCGTGGAGCCAAAATCAGGAAGACGGGATCTACGCAACCATCCTAGTTTCAATGCAATCCTGTAACTTTGAATTTTGAGAACAATTTATGAACTCCTGATCATGTACGGTTTTAGGTTGTATCAACACACTAGTACATAGCCTTATAGAAATACACCAGTGCACAGTATCAGAAAAACACACCAATTGTTCTAATTTTTATTGGTATTTATGTGATGCCCATAGGTCGTACAAACGCATTAGTGCATAGTCTCACATAAACACACCGATGCACAATAACATACAAACGCACCGAGAGTTGTAATTGGTATTGGTATTAGTACGGTGCCCATAATTGATGGAAACACACATGTGTGCTGTATCATACAAACGCACCGGTGTAGAGTAACTAACACGCACTGGTGTTCATTTTGTATTTTTTAGAAACATCGACCTGTGACAGTGCAATTATTGTGATTTTTAAAATTCATTATTCATCAAAATTCGACACATCTTATAACATTATTCATATTAATTAAATTTTTATTAATGCATTTGAATGTGATGTTTGGATTAATTTGTTATATCATATCATAATTATTGTGATTTTTTAAAATTCATTATTCATCAAAAGACAACACATATCTTAGAACAATATTCATATCAATTAATTTTTTATTAATGAATTTGAATGTGATGTTTGGATTAATTTGTTATATCACATCATCATATTTCACATCTCTTCATTATAATATTTAATCATCCATAAATTTAATGAGTGATGTTACATTTCACAGCTACAATGGAGAACACAATAGAATAAATTAAAACACACACATATATATATATATATATATATATATATATATATATAAGAAAGTCTTTTTCATAGAAAATGGGATAGTTATTGGTATCCCTTTGTCTTTCAATTGGGACACTATGTCCATTACATTAAACAAAAACGCTAATTTCATAGACAAATGTTTCAAAAAATACAACGCCTTGCTTTGATATCCAAACATAATGATCATCATTCTTCACTTGAACTGTTGTCACTGCTCGAGCTACTTCCATGACTTGGGGTTATTTTCAGGAATGTTTAGTTCATGGTGTTGATTGTTTTATTCTTCTTCACCTTCCATCTA
Source organism: Pinus albicaulis (assembly GCA_034641835.2). Lineage (NCBI taxonomy): Eukaryota > Viridiplantae > Streptophyta > Pinopsida > Pinales > Pinaceae > Pinus > Pinus albicaulis. Next base: position 61,436,212 of record MU968411.1, on the reverse strand, counting down.
CAAACATAAAATAAAATGTAATGAGTGTATATACATTGGTTATAATAATGAAAATTGCAATATTAAATAATATACATCAATGTAAATAGAGAAGAAATGATGTACCATAACAATAATTGACTCATGAACTATACACATTCTTTCAAAACCATGTACTATTCCATCTTTCAAGATTTCATTTGTTGGCGCAATTCCATAATTTGTTTCGTCCAAGTTTTATACCCCATAAAAAAACATATAAATAATATAAAAACTTTTTTTGTTCTATTAATTATAGACGGAGCTAAGTAAAACAAGATCGATAGATGCTTACAAATTCCATTATTAATTTCTGATATGCCAACATATACTCAGAACCCATATTTAACCCAATGTCATTCAATTCGTTTGATGGTTATTCTTTGTATGTTAGCACCTATTCGAAGACATTCAATGATGATTTTTGTAAAAAAACTTAAAATATACAAAAATGAAATCTATTTGAGTCTTTATAAGGAAGTAATAATTACTTACAAACTAAGATATCAACCCTTTTCTTCCTTGTCGTTCTGTTTTATGTGCTAAATGGGTTCCATTTTCTTTTCTTTTCTGCAAGAAAATACTTGAAAGTTAATATTTAATGCTAAATTGTTTAGTTATTGTAACTAATGATCAAAAAATTCAATGATTACATATTACATTTGAAGCACGTTATTGTTGAGATGGCTCCTCCTACGATGCAAATTTGTCCATTTCTTTGACCATATCCTTGTACACCTTTTTGGACATTCCTACTGGAATATTTCTAAAATCAGCTCGTTCATCTTTTGAGATTTTCATAGTCTTCTTAAAAATGTAACATGAAAATAAACTATTTAATTTTTATATCGAGATATGAAAATTAAATATAACAAAAGTGATATTATAAATAATTCTAGACAAAATTTAAAGGAATATTACTTTCTCATTCCCTATTTTTTGCTATTGTAATATTCCTAATTAGCCCAAGCTAATATGAATATTCAATTTTGTTTTGCTTCCTGTTTTTATGAATAAATTTGTAAAGGAGGATCAATAAAACTCCTAAATCATCAAAACAAATCAATGCCCCATGTGAAGAAGGCTAAATCTAGGCTGCCTTAATAAAACACCCTTATGTGTGAAAGGGATTGAGAGATTTGACTGGGTCAATAGGACCAAATCCACAGCGCTGCCCAGATGCAATGAACCTCTAGATGCACAACGCAGTTCTAGTTGGAGGCTACACATGTGAATGGAGCTAAACCTTTGAGATGGTTTAGGGTTTTGCAAGAATTTCATCTTATAAAAGGAAGAGGGGACAACAAGAGAAGTTTGTTCATGATATGATATTTTCTGAAGATATTGTCTGTTTAGAAATTTTTTATTCTATTGGTTGTTTAGCAAATAATAGTGTTGTTTAGCACTAGGGTGTTCCTGATCAGGAATCCCACCTCCTTCATTGAGTAGCTCTTGGAGGAGTCTTGCTGATCTTGTCCACAATCAAGCATTTGGCCAAGCTACATATTCCAACTACAACACAAATCCTATTGAGGGTTTAGTTTTCCTTGTAAGCTGCAGCAAGTGGAGGCTAGATCTATTGAGATCTATGCCATTCTGGTGCCTCTTTTCAGTGGGAGAGCCTTCTATCCTCCTGATAAGAGAGTATTAGATCCTTTTGGCTGCATATTCAGATCTTAGCATCAGGCCAAACTAGTGCTAGAGGCTATAGCACAATTTCTCTCCCATAACTGCATTATTTGCAAGAAGGAAGTTACAGGGAGTTTTGGCATACTTTTGGAGGAGAGATCTCTTATGTTTGAGGTTATTCCCTTCACTATGGTTATCCATGGATTAGAATTATGATCCATGTTCTGATTCATATCTGATCTGCTTTTTATTGTATTTTCTTCAGAAATTTTGAATACTACTGCAGATCTGCAACTTTGGATCTCAAATCTACTCTTTGTATCTCATGTTTTGCTCAAAACCCCAAGGGGAATGTGTAGAGGAACTCTTCTAGTGTAAAGATCTGATATGGATCTAATATTTTGTACACAGATCTTTTCTAGATCTAATATGTAATGTACAACTGATTCAGCTCTTAATATAATACTTTCAAGCCTTCTTACAGCTTAATACATTGTTGCAGCACCTCATTCTTGAGGGTTTTCTTCATCAAGTCTCTATTTTTCTCTTGTACATTGTATGGGTCTTATTATTAACCTGTTTTTCTGATGTATAAGTGATTAATGGGCCTTTATATTGATATCCTACATATATTGGTATGAACTGCATTATTTTCTAGGCAGTGTTATTTTGTATTGTTCTAGTCCCTTACTTGGGCATTTTCCAACTGCACTAGGTGGGGGGAGACTTGTTTAACCAACCTAGAAGGATTTGTTTTTGAATCCCTCTTGTATTTAGGTCTTAGATTTTTATAACTAAGGGATCTAAGGGTTGGTTTCCAATCCTGTAGCATACATTTATGAAAAATGCATTTTTCAGGCATGCCTTGCTAGCAGTCCCATTTTGGGGATATTACAGCTGTTGTACTTTTTTATATTAAAAGTATGACTTGTCTCATTGACTATTTCTCTGGAAAATATTCCTATAGTTTATATAAACTTTGGTTATTGGAATAATTGGATTGATTTTTGTATTGTAAGTGGAAAGAACATGTATACATTTGTTCCACTAGATCCCTCAAAATTTTGTAAAAGTTTCCCCCCCTTTTGTTAACCTCCAAAACCACTCCAGATGAGCTAAGGAGAAATTCATTTTCATTTGCATGTTCTATTTTTTTTCTTTTCTTAGAACAAAATTCCTTTTTTGAGTTGTTGGTCCCTGTAGAAAATTAAACATATTTGAATTAATAGATTTTTTGAAACATATTATCTAATAATTTTAAGTATATTTTTAATGAAAATTAAAAAGAGAAACTCATATTGGATCGATAGTATTTTTTCATTCACCAGATTCATCCTTTTGCAAATTTTCCATCAATATTTTACGGAATTCTGGTCCTAGATCAAAAATAATCTTATCGAGGTTCGTCATTTTGTGGCTTTTCCTGATACACAATAAATGATACATATTACTTAAACTTACATAGAGTTCAAAATTAATATTTTTTGTAAAGAATTTACAAAGAACTTGCCTTTTTTTTTTCTTGATGTGTTATCCGTATTTTTGTTACTTGATCTCTTATGAGCCATTTCTTTATCAATATGAAACATGTACCATATCATTCGTTAATATATTTTATAAACAAATTATCAACTTTTCAGGTAAAAAAAATATCAAGAAACCGATGTGCTTTTAAATGCTGTACTCACCGACGTTGGTGCGTCGTGTTCTTATAAATGCACCACCCAAACAGTATAAAATATCGTATGGTGCTCTTTGTCAACAATGAGCACCGATGTGTTACATGCTAACCACTGCACTGATTAACACAGACAAAATAATAAAAATCGTCTAGTGTTAATTTTGTAGCATATGGTGTCATGGAGGGGGCGGTGTGGCCTATTCTTATAAATGCCCCGTGAAAACAAGGGACCACCATACGATGCTCTCTATCAACTAGGAGATTCGATGCGTTATATGTTACATGGTGCACCGATTAACACAAAACAAAAAATTGTTTTTGTCAAATAATACGTGAGCAGTGTGCTATAATGAAATAGCACACTGATGCCCTAATTTTTTTTTTCTAATTAAGAATAATTCTATTAAGAAAGCATATGATACAATATGAATTTATAATCAAGGGAAGCTAGATAGCGGGGGAAACCATAAATGATAAAATATCAACCTCAGTCCCAAAGAGTAACCATGAAATAAGCAAAAATGATCACAAGGGGTAATAGGGAATTAGTGGGTTAGACATAGGAGTCCACCTGAAATGGGTTGAATCTTCCATATGACATTTTTCCCTTTCTTTTTACTAACTTTGACCAAACCATTGTGATGCAGTTGGGCATGAACCACTTGCAGATTGTTATGGGCTGAAGGAGGAGTCTCCTTGTCTGAATCAGAGGTGGAAGACTCATGAGTGCGTTTCTGCGAGTTTAGAGGATCAGTGGGTGCCTCAGGGCTGCCAAGGGCGTGTCCTACATTTTATTTGCTTCCTACCCTTTTGCTATATTCTCCTCTTCATCCGAGATAAAGAAATCAATGTCATCCATGGGGGGTGGATCACATGGTTTCCAGATTTTGGATTTCGACTTGCGATTGTTTTTTTCCTTTTGGGTGAGGAACGTGGCACAGGAGTTCTGAAGGTGGCCTGTTTGATTTCAATGGTGGCATCAGAAGGCTATGTTCTCATAGTCCATGGTATATTTCCATAGGAAGTCCCCAATTTTGAGATTGATTTTATCGGGTATACCTCTACTCATGTCTATATTCCCTTCTCCCCTTTGGAGGGGTCTGTTACCAGAAAGCGACTCAGAGTGTTTCCTATCCCTTGGAAAACAATGAAGTGCCATAGATGCGCCAGGAGGTTCGGATGTCTGACCCAAATGGGAAGCTTGGTGATTAATACTGTAGAGGGGTTGAAATCTGGGAACCAGAGGGTGAGGAATAGCCCTGATGTTATCCAAAACAATGGGCCTTCTGTTAAGGCTTTTTGATAATCGTCACTGAAGGAAAACACAACTATGAAGAAACCCTTTGAGAAAAATAAAACCTTACAATTATTGGCCCTTTTGGAGTGGATTCGTTGGTATAGATCTGCAGTGCGTTGCCATAGTCCATTAATCTGCAAATAATGGCAGATTCTTCATACTTTTGGAATTGATCACCCAGCGATGGATGCGAGATTTCTATGGAGGGGATTTCCTCTAGTTTATCAACTAAAAAAGGCTTGGGAGCCACAGCAGGAAGGGTTGATTTCTTGGGTGGGTGTGCATGGACATCATCTTTGTAGGAGAAAGCAGGAGCCAAAGATGGTTGCCCAAATGCCCCCCCTCGTAGACGAAGGGTTAACACAATAGCAGAATCTCTTTCAATATTCTAAAAATAAAGCGGAAGAGAGTCCTCTAGTTGTTTGCCTTCATAAAGCAGTCTCTGAAGGGTAGAGGGTATCCCCAGCTTATGTTCAAGGTTGTGCGAGAGGTTCTCCACTAGATCCATTGAGCACACCCAATGTAGCATGGTCTTGCTTGACAGAAGCGAGATCTGGATCTAAAAAGAAGGGGAAGAGAGATATGAAAACCCCTCCCTGCCAATGTAGATCTGAGACAGTAACGAGCTAGATCTATAGTATTCCAGTTCATCCAGGCCTTTCTGGAGCTTGAAGGAGGTTAAATGATGAGAATAGCCACCATGGAACTGGGTTTTTCCAACCAAAAGAGGCTCCTTTGTGCACCCAGCGTGCATATTCATAAGGTAGGGATGCATCGAGGCATAGGAAATGGGAAATTTTGTGTATTTGGTAATGCAGGCTCTAGCTGCATTGTGGAATACTGCGTCCATGGATGTGGCAGCAAAGCTATTTGTGGTGGAGTTTTCTTTGAAGGTGGTGGTGGCAGAGAAGATTGCTCCTTCCACAATGGTGGCAACATCAAATTTTTTTTGGAACTTTTAGCCAAGTCAGGGCCACCTCTTGGCGGGGAACTGCAATCGATGCAACCACGAGTTCATCCAAGGAAACGACGACAGAGCGAGGAGCAGTAATCTCAATTGTGGTGGTGGAAACAGTAACAACACTGTTTGAAAACCTACCACAGTCCATTTCGCTCCTGATTTCCATATATATCTCCCACAGATGCCATATTTTACATATGGAACATGGATTATTTTTTATTTTTTATTTATTTTTTTATAAAACAGTACGTGCGCGGTGCGTTGGGATAAGCTAGCGCAATGGTGTGCTAGCTTACACAGGGCGCACTGATTAAAAAAATTCTATTTTTTTTAAATTCATGCAAGGGCCGGCACGGACTGGGATCTGGCTATGAAATTCATCCTATAGGTTAGATGTCATAGGCATATATATATAGCAGTACAAACCCTATAAATATAAAATTAAAACCGCTAATTTTGAAATCACAGAAACATGAAGAAGCAAGGGAAGAAACAAAAAGAATGAAGGGTTTAGGGTAAAATGGATTCTTTTTATTTTTTGTTTTTGAAAATGAACAAAAATTTGAAATTTTTTACTTACTACGTAAAAAATACTACAGAAAATGTAGAAAAAACAATAAAATTTAGTCATGAGATGGTTTGAAATTATATGCTACATGGTTTAAATCACCAGAGGTTTTGAATTCTGATTCTCTGAATCGTTCTGTTCAAAAGTATTTCACTACTCCACAGTGCTCTCGTGCTCTCTTGCTCCAGGTATGTCTCGTGCAAATATCTGGTTGAAATTTTTTGCAAATATTGTGAAATAATAAAAAGTGTTTAGTATTTAAAGAATTGTTTTATGAAATTATATTTTAAAGAATATTTTGCTGCCCATCTTTCAATTTACCTATCTTTTTACATTTAAAAAAAATAAAGTTACGTTTTTTTATTTGTGGCTTTTAGTCACTAGTGTGTCAATTAATAACACCGCACTAGTGCATTAGTTAATAACACAAAACCAGTGCGTAGTAACTAAAAAAGCACCAGTGTGGTTATCTCTACATAAGCACCTATAACAATAAGTCCATTTTTAAGGCATCGAAATTACTTTTAGGTGTGTGCACTAAAATTTATTGTTGATTTTTCTCAAAAGGAGGGAGAAAATATCATAATTATATCAAATGGATAATTCTTCAAAATCCAGCTCGTTCCATAATATTTCTCAAAGTCCATTGCGGAGTTCTCCCTATCCATCTTGAGACGTAATATTTACTTCATATTTTATTTATATTTTCATTATATAATTGAATTGATGTTTTTTTATCCATGTCAATCAGCTTAATAAAATTTATAATGTATACAAATTTGTAGGTTCATGTAGATTCAGAATCGAGTTCAGATGCACAAAATAATCAAACAGCTCCAAAACATCGGAAGCTCTTATTAGGAGTAGCATACTGCAAGGCGCATTTGGTAGATGAAAATGGGTAGTCTCTTCACCCTACCAATTGTAACAATATTGCATCTTCTAGCCACAATCCTGGGACAATGATGGTAATAATAATTGTTTGGAATATTAATGTAATTATTTCAACATCAAAGAAATTAATCATGCATTTTCAACGTTCTTACTAATTTATATCATAGTTTTTGTACTAATCATGTTCACATATATATTTTTTAAATTACTAGGATTCTAGTGATGATGAGTGACCTACCTACCATCTTTCGTTGCACCCCGTGACAATGTCAAATCGAGAGAAGGTTGAATTAAGAAAAAAAATTGGAGAGGAATGATACCAAGAATGGTTTAATCAACCACCTATTCAATTCCCGCTACGTCCAGATTCACCAATTAGGAATGAATACAATAATAGTAGTTCTTCACAAGTTGGCAATGGAGGCAATCAAATAGAGGTTGGTATGGATGATTACTTAGGGGATACAACTACCATGGAGACAATGTTGTTATATGCATTCCAAAATGATGATCAGATAGGGGATGATGCTCATATCATTGACAGCTTTTTTGAAAGCCTTAAATTTTCTCCCACCACCCTTCTCTTTGGACCTAGTGGGTAGTCAAAGTCTACCCATGGGGATAACGATGTTACTGTAAAACTTGAAAGAAAATTTTGGCTTGTCGAATGCATGTTTCTCGGAAATTTTGAGGTAAGTTACAATAAAGTCCTTCCTTATATAAATTTGAGAAATATAATCACACAATGAACATTAAAAATGGTCAATTTATAATTATATCATCATTAATGTACCATTAATATTTTCCATGATCACCAACTATAGTTTATTCAAAGATAAGGTTCTTTCGAGTGATAATGTCTTGCCCGGTAGCTGCAAAGAGGCAAATAAATTTTTGAAAATGTTGGGTGTTGAGTACATATCATATCATGCATGTCCAACTGATTGTATTCTATATAGAGGAGAATATGTAGACAAAAAGATATGTCCGAGCATGAGAGGTATGATAAAAAAAAAGGGTAAATCATGTGGTCCTCCTTTTAAGATATTGAGGCACTTGCCTATAATCCCAAGGACTCAATGGCTCTTTCATTGCAAAGAATTAGCTATGTTGCAGGGATGACATGCCTCACACAAAAGTGAGTTGGGAGTTATGAAAATACCAACTGATTCAATAGGCATGAAGCATGTAGAGGATACATGGCCTGAAAAATTCAAGGATGAAGTACGAAGTCTACAACTCATCATAACCATGGATGGATTCAACCCATATTCCCTCCAGAACACTAGCTATTCTATTTGGCCTATAGTAGTGATCAATAGCAATATCCCCCATGCTTGTCCATGAAGAATGAACATCTTATGTTGGCTCTCATAGTCCCTAGTAGAAGACAAGTGAAGAATATGGATGTCTACTTACAACCACTGGTAGATGAATTGAAGGAATTATGGGATGGGATAAATGTATACGATGTATCAAGACCCATCACAGTAGAGAGGAGTGTTATAGAGAAATTTGTCACCATCCCTGTACTCCCCATTCCTTGATCCTGGAGGACCCATACAGTGACCCTCATGTACTTTCCAAGCATGGAATACGTACCCCTGAATCACATTTTTTCTACCAAATCATCTCCCTTTACAACTTTTCTGAAAGTTCCTTGTAAAAACATGGTTTCTAAGGTCGACGCTTTCACTCAGTGTCTGACCCATGCTGATAGTGAAATTTACACTGAGGCTTGCACCGATCGGTGCTCTATCTTAATGTCGGACCTGCTCCAATCCTATTTTGGAAAGCTTTTTAAATATAAAGGAAGCTTCCGTGTCTAGAATCTTTGTGAGGTGGTGAGATGGAAATTTTTTTTGAGGATATGGCCGAGGAGTTCCCCTTTGGGATTCTTATTCCCAAGAAATAGGAACTACTCCAAAAGATAATCTCTCTTCCCATAATTTGAGGGCCCATAACCTCCTCCTCCATTATTATATAAGGAGACCTCCTTCAACTCTACAGCCTTAGTTAGTGATGATAGAAAGGAGAAGCAATTATAGCTTCGGGAGAATAGTGCAGAGTGTGATTGTTTTTGTGTGTTGGGAACATAGTGAGATCTTGGACCTTTGTGTGTGAGGGCGTTACAAATGTGCTTTGATACAGACCTACTGAAGGAGAGCCTCAACATCAAGGCTTGGTTGTAAAATCCCCTTGTCTTTATCATAATAAAATGCATCTAATGTTTATCTTCCACTCTTGTTTAAATTTATAATGAGATTTCTAGCATTCATCGATCAGTTAGATAGATTGTAATTTTTTTATGTTTGTTGTGATTTTACTCTTGTCATGGTGGCTTGACTATCTATACAGGTAATCGAACATAGGCATCAGTGTGTATCGAGCTTAAGAAGAGAAAAAAATAAAGAAGCTTCGAAAAAAGACGAAAACATAGCATCAGGACAAGGTAGGTCATCTTCCTTGCTCTAAATTTCATTTACAATCTAGGAAGGTAGATGTTAGTATGTTCCCGTAGTTGCTAGACCCACTCTAGGGCTAGAGGGATCACCTCTGTCCGCAGAGGGGATTTACCTGGACAACAAATTGGTGACTCCACTGGGGATTTTCCTTTGAGTTTGTCGCTCTTTGAGGTCTTCATCATTCGACGAGATTAGTCGAACGACCATTGCCCTGTTTGTTCCTATGTTTTTCATCAATTACAATATTTTAGTTTTTACTTGAAGTGGTGAGTTTGGTCTTGGTTGGGAGAAATTATTTGTTTTTTCTTTTTCAGGCATTGATGCTTTTATTTTTCTAAAAGTCACACTGATTGGCACTAGTTGTTAGTTAGAAAGTCACGCCAATTGGCCATTGGTGCTAGTTATCAATTAGCAAGTCACGCCAGTTGGCGCTAGTTTCACCCACCAAAGTCGTGCCAATTTCAAGTTGTGTGAAACTTTAAGGTTTTTCCATAAGTCCTTCACGAGTGTGTCTCGCCCTTCCATTCCTTTTCTTTGTATGATTTACATGTTCTCCCCTTCACTCAAGTGGGTTTGATTGGCTTGTTGGTTTTTTTTTGGTTGTTTTTCCCATTCCGAGGTGCATCCTTACATCATAGTTTTTTCTAGGACTGTGCATCAAATGCCTGGTTGCATGGTTCACGGGACATCATGATGCTAATTGAGTTAGTATCCTTTCTTGGTGAGCCATCTCTAGTTGATTGCCTTTTACGTTTTGGTTTACTGAGTGTTCAAGTCTCAAGTGTCTTTCGAGTTCATTTGATCCACTTGTTCGTTTGTGAACATAGATTACATTGTTCATTATTCAATTGAAAAGTGTTGCTTGATGTAAAATGGAATGAATGCCTTGTTTTAAGCTCACGATTTGGAATTCCTCTTTGTGCTCGAACTCATATGTCTTGTAGCCTTTTGAGTACTTTCGTTAGAAATTGTTTAAAAAAAAAATTGCATTCTTAGTGTTTTTTTGCATCCCTTTTGCATTCATCCTTCCATTAAGGAAATTTGCATTCATTTGGTTTTCGTCTCAAATTTTTCTTTTTGTTAAAATGCATTAGATCACATTGCATTGAAAAGCCTTTTTTGAGATCCATCATTGAACTTAGATTACATTTTTTAATGATTGAAAGCTAAAAATCACATTGAATGCATTCTCTTTCATTAAAAGCATGCATTAAGTAGATTCTCATTTCATCGAAAAATGCATTGAGTGCATTCTCATTCTTTCAAAAGAAAAATGAAATTGTGCATAGATTACAATTGCATAGTTTTCAAAAATAAAATAAAAATAGGATTTTGCATAGATTAGATTGCATAATTCGCATCGTTGAATGTTTCAGATTACTTTTGAATAGTGAAGGTCATCTAGTTTGGAAAAAGTTTCATTTGTTGTTTGTTGCATCATTGTTTGAGACTCTTCCTTTAACTATATAGCATTCATCGAATTGAAATATTTATTTTCTCATATAGCTGCATATAGGAGATTGTTAGATGACATTCGGTAAGGCCTTGAAACTAAAACATAGTCCAAGATCAACTTTAAAATTCATTTAATTAACTTGAGGAAGCATTGAAACCTAACACAATATTTTTAGTGGTCTAGGCTAGAGACGTGTTCCGGCATCTTAAAACCTAGTAGCTGTCATTCACCATTTGGCTTTAGACAGTGCTAGTACGAACTTGTGCTCCTCGTACCATCGCGTATATAAAGGGAAACCCTGATAGGTTGCAATCCTTTATCCATAGGAAGCTGATTCTGCCGCCCTGTAACCGTGATACACCGAACACAACATTTGGGGAGACTACCTACACGTACGCCAAGTTATTGGTAATTTCTCTTTCATTTGATCACCAAGGTGTATATGGCAGTTCATGGAAACTTAGTACACCCTATTGCTTAGATTACCGGAGTAGTTATATTGGTCTTTTCGTGACTCTCTAAAATTGAAAATATTATCGAGTGCTTGTCCTTTCATAATCGTTTCAACCTGAAAGTGATAGCATTACCTTTTGCCTGTTTCTTGACTCTTAAAATATGAAACGCTAGAGTTTTGTTTCAATGTCTTAAAAATTAACTGCCCAAAAAATATTCCTGGTTAAAGTTATCTTCCTTAGTAAATTGTTTTAAGGTTTTTTCCAATGGAAACTTTTTTAGGGTTTACCAACCAAGGAATCCATTCCGAGGGAAATCCTGGTCCTTTTCCTGTTTTTGGGAACGTTGGTGCTCCTTATATGGTGACATTGTCCCTACCTGGGTTGTCCCTTGGGTTTCATGTTTGGTTGTTTTCGACCTCTATGATCTTGAATGTTCCACCCACTGTACAACTATCTCCTCCACCTGAAAAACATCATGCTGATTCTAAGGTGGACCTCTCCCCTTCTTTGCCTATTTATTCATCCTCCTCTTCTACTTCGCCTGGTGAAATTTTGGATTTGAGTAAAAAAATGGCTAAGAAGAAGAAGAAAAAAATGAAAAAGAAGAAGTCAGATAAGAGGGAGGCCAACTCTGTGGCTATTTAACCTAAGAAACCTTCCCTTGATAAAACATACAACCTTCCACGGAAATTCAAATTCCCTTGCATGTTGTGCAAAGGTGACCATTTTCTTCAAGACTACCTTGGCATTCCCAAGGTGCTTGAAGCATGGTCCGACGACCATCCACCATTGCCTTTGGCTTCTGGAAGTCATATCAGTGGTACATATTTGACTAGCAATGACTTGTGATTTGTTTTCCACACAAAGGTCAGATCGTAACCATTGATTAGCTTTCATTATTTGGTCCTAATGTGGCAGCTGGCCTGCCATCATCTCTTCCGGATATTTATCCGCTAGTTGTATCTTCCCCACCATAGGGTAATTATGTGGCTACTTGTCCCATGCCAGCATTCAACGATAGTGCCACTGTGCATCGTGTGCTGGGGACATTGGGTTTTGATTTCCAAAATGTTGTTCTCCCATCGGATGAGAACCTATTGGAAGCTATGACTTCTTATTCGACATGATGAGTTGTCATCGGAGCAGAGTTCATTTTCTTATGTCAAGCTCCTTAAAAAATGAAAGAAGGTCTTTTGGAGCATAGTTTTTTTTCTTGTGTCAAGCTCCCTAAAAAATGAAACAAGCTAGCAGGAGCATTGTACATTTTCTTGTGTCAAGCTCCTTAAAAATTGAAACAAGCTCTTTTAAGGATAATTCTTTTAATGTGTCAACCTCGTTAAAACAATGAAACACATTCCCATTCAATTCGAGTCTTTGCTAAGATCTCGTAAAATCCCAATCAAGTCTTTCTCTTGATCTTGTAATCTAAACCTTCACTCCATATGCTTTTCATATGGACTGAAGCTTGGGGGGCATGTACCTCGAATTAAGCCAGCATGCTGGGGGCATGCCCGTTTTTCCCTATTTTTTAAGCATAGTTTGTTTCTGTTTCAAGCTTGTGTAAAAATGGAATTGGTTTCAAGCATAGTTTATCTTTGTTTCAAGCTTGTGTAAAAATTAAACCAATCCTAAGCATAGTTTACTCTTTGTTTCAAGCTTGTGTAAAAATGAAACCAACTTCAAGCATAGTTTCCCATGTTTTTGAGCTTGCATAAAAATGAAACCATTCCCATTTTATCATCCTATTTTGCCAGATGCACCTTGGTGTTCTCATCCCATCGTCACTATCTGCTTGGCCGATCATATGCCCTCACTTGATTGTTTTACCCATTTCTGAGGAACCTCTGCAATGAGTGGTGTTGTTAGCCAACCTCTTGACCTTTACTTATTTTGAGCAGTTCCACCATCACCAGAACCAGTTGCTACCCTTTATACCACTCATTCCTCCACGAGGAGTCAACTTTCAACTTTTTTCTGACTCTCTAAAATTGAAAATATTATCGAGACTCTTCTCATTTTGAACTCGTTAAATGGCTATGAAATGATATCTATTTAGTATATGTTTACCCCTTTTTCGGGCTCGGATAGATTATTTACGAAAAAGGAATACCTTAGCCTATCATGACTAAGAGGTTCTTTCAAATATTATTTTCTATCTTTTCGGATCTGAGAGACTACTTATGAAAAGTGACATGTGGGAGTTTTCTTTTCTGTTTATTTTCAAACTCTCTAAACATGAAAAGATGTCGAGTTCTTCCTTTGTCAAACTTGTTAAACCCTGATGACATCGGACATAGTCACCATGACATTCATCGAGTTCCTCCTTCCTAGGGCTCGCAAAATGTACTAGGATGGATTTTTCTAAAGGAAAAACTTATATGACAAGCATATGCTATCCTCTTCAATCTTGTGTAAAAATAAAGAGGTGCTCACCAGAAATGGTGGGGGAAAATGGGAGTTTTTTCATCAGTTGTGTCGGTAGTATGTCACTCATGAACATGACACTTATTTGCAGTTTTTGTCAGGTTGGGATATCTTCATTATGTCACTTTGCCTCCATGGGTTTGGGAAATCTATTTTCCTCTCATTCGATTACCAATCTTGTCAACATGACATCTGATCCTATTTGAGTGAAATGCTGCCAAATTCTAGAGTTGTGTCACCGATATGTTCAAGAGAAAATCCTCCTGCAGTTTGTATATTCCCTGATCCTCTGTTTCAGTCTTGATTCACACTCATATTACCTTCTCTGTTTCCTGTTGATGATTTGGGACTCATTATGACCCTCCTTCGATGGATCACTTCCTGTCGACTTCAGCTCATTATTCGAGAATTCGATCTAGAGACTCCTTTCCAGTACCTTAGAGCTTGCATGCCTCAATGGCAAGTTCTTCGTATTCGACGATAGGTTCACATCATTGGCATAGGTTCACATCATTGGCCTTCGATAAGGTGATTTCATGGGTGTTCAACTTCAGCTCACTATTCACATTCCGTGGATTTTACTAGTAGTACCTTGAGAGCCATTGACCTTATGGGTGGTTTCTCTCGCACTTTTTAACGGTTCACATCATTGACCGGTAATCAAGTTATTTTCTAGCATGTTCCACTTCAACACATCTATTCACATGTTGGAATTTTTACTTTGATCAGGTGGTGTTGGAATGCAAGACACTGGGCTTCGATCACAAAATTCCAGGTTGCGAGGAGTGATGAGTCATTCATGATTATATACATGATTGTTTAGACAGATGGTTGCGACCATACCATGGGTTCTCTCATTTTGATCCTCTCTATATGGATGGTTTAACCCATGTCGTGGATCTATTTCATATGATCCTTTCTATATGGATGGATGCACCCATGCCATGGATCTATTTCATATGATCCCTTCATTCAGATGGGTACGTCCATGCTAGGGATCCCTTCACATGATCCTCTTCTTGATGGATAGCTGCGCCTTACTATGGATTCATGCATTTTCATAAGAGATTTCAGTTACGTATATGTATCTATGCTTGATTTTCAGGTCTCTCAATAACAACGTTTAGCTCCTTGCATGTATTTGTAAAGAATTTCACCCCTCACTTATGTTCGGACTTCATACTTTACGGGGCATCTATTACAGAGAAATTTGTCATTGTCCCTATACTCCCCATTCCTTGATCCTGGAGGACCCATACAGTGACCCTTGTGTACTTTCCAAGCATGGAATACATACCCCTGAATCACATTTTGTCTGCCAAACCATCTCCCTTTACAACTTTTCTGAAAGTTCCTTGTAAAAACTTGGTTTTCAAGGTCGGCGCTTTCACTCGGTGTCTGACCTGCGCTGATAGTGAAATTTACACTGAAGCCCACGCCGATCAGTGCTCTATCTTAATGTCAGACCCGCACTGATATTTTTTCGGAATTTTTTTTAAATATAAAGGAAGCTTCCATGTCTAGAAGCTTTGTGAGGTGGAGATCTGAAAATTTGTTTTGAGGATATGGCCGAGGAGTTCCCCTTTGGGCTTCTTGTTCCCAAGAAATAGGAACTAATTTAAAAGATAAGCTCTCTTCCCATAATTTGAGGTCCCATAACCTTCTCCTTCATTGTTATATAAGGAGACCTCCTTCAGCTCTACAGCCTTAGTTAGTGATGATAGAAAGGAGAAGTAATTATAGCTTCGAGAGAATAGTGTAGACTGTGATTGCTTTTTTATGTTGGGAATATAGTGAGATCTTGGACCTTTGTGTGTGAGGGTGTTACAAACATGCTTAGATATGGACCTGCCAATGGAGAGCCTCAACATCAAGGCTTGGTTGTAAAATCCCCTTGTCTTTATCATAAGAAAATGCATCTGATGATTATATTCCACTCTTGTTTGCATTTATAATGAGATTAATTGTTTTATTTTTGTCATGATTTTATGCTTGTCGTGGTGTCTTGACTATTTTTACAGGTAATCAAACGTTGGCAGCAATGTGTATTGAGCTTGAGAAGAGCGACAAATAAAGAAGCTTCGACAAAAGATAAAAATATAGCATCAGGACAAGGTAGGTCATCTTCCTTTCTCTGTATTTCATTTACAATATAGGAAGGTAGATGTTAGTATGTTCCCGTAGTTTCTAGACCCACCCTAGGGCTAGAGCGATTGCCTCTGTCCACAGAGGGGATTTACTTGGACAACAAGGAGTTTTACGTTGTATGGCATATGTGCTTACACAACACATGATTATCTAGGCTTAAGAGTTTTCTCTGGTAAATTACATGTTTATTGATTTTTTTATATACGTAAAATATTCTTTCTCATATTAGTTATTTGATTTGTTGTAATTTTTTTGATCTTCATGATATTTTTTAACGTTCCATGCATATAAATTGTATACAATAATCTCGCAGGTCTTTTAACAAAAGGGTATTTTGGATGTAAATGTTGTGGACCTTCTCTGAAATATAGATGGTCCAAGGACCTACGAAAGCTAATGTATGATTGCTCCAGGGTATTCCTCCCAGAATAACACCCTTACAAAAGAGTAGCATCTTCTTTCAGTGGTAAACGAGAGAGAACCCAAAGGCCTCCAATAACTACACCAGTAGAATGGCTAAGATCATATGATAGAGAGAAGGAGAAGGAGTTCATAGAAATGTTTGATTCAAATGGGGAGCCTATGTTCAACGATCAAATTTTTTTTGACATCTATGTTGAGAAATTTCCCATTGGGATGAAAAGGAAATATATATTTTATAACCTCCCATATTGGGAGCATCTTAATATTACCCACTTATTATATCCCATGCATATATTTAAAAATGTTTCATCTTCTTTATGGAGGCACATATCATCGAAACAAATTGACACATTGGCTATTAGGAAAGATATTATTACCTCAAAAACTAAAAATAAACATTGGCCAAGAAAATTAGAAAGTACATGATCAGAGGCAGACGTTGGTCCCCCTAATTCATGGTATTTCAAAGAAGGTGATGTCCCATGGATTTAAAAAAGATATGATATTTCTTTGGCATAAGAAGTTATAATGGGTGTGAGGGTGCCATCTTCATACGAGTCTTCACTACGATGCTTCTT
The DNA here is from genome assembly GCA_034641835.2 of Pinus albicaulis. Taxonomy (NCBI): domain Eukaryota; kingdom Viridiplantae; phylum Streptophyta; class Pinopsida; order Pinales; family Pinaceae; genus Pinus; species Pinus albicaulis. The sequence continues at coordinate 61,419,215 of MU968411.1, read as the reverse complement.
CACCAAGGGCGACTATTTTTCGGGCTTGAAATCGCATGACCATTTGAATATTCTAAGAGTATGCATAATGTAAAAATCATGATTTTAGTAATTTTTATATTAATAAATTTTATCCCATGCAGGGATCTTAAAACATAACTAATTTTGTATATTATTGCACGTGTTTATAACTTTGCAATTTCATTATCCCTTGTTCATGCATGGGTGTGTGAAACATGAATTCCATCAAGACTTAGGATGTGCCATATCTAAATTATCTACATTTTTATGTTGGATCACGTCAAAGGATTTTCATGTGGCCAGAATTCCATGATGGCGTTAAGAGATAGTTGAGATTAGTTGTATGTTTGAGAAGGAACTACTGATGAGTTTCATGGACTTGCAGGTTCATCTTCTAATCCACCTAATAGATGAGGTTGAATTATTTGGGGTGGTTTCTTGTCGTTGGATGTTCTTCTTAGAGAGGTACATGAAGAAATTGAAAGGTTTTGTTCAACAAAGGGAAAAAAACTGAGAGGTCTATGATAGAGGGGTAAATTTCGTATGAGTCTTTCTAATATGCCAGTGAGTACATCAAGTAGATTGATGACAAACTAGGTGTAGTGATTTTTGGTAATGAAAGGGATGAAGACAAAAGAGAAGGGGAGTTGCTCCAAACGAATGGAAAAAAGCACTTGATAAAGAGTAATCGACTTATGATTTTTCAAATTTACACAAAGTAAATATTCATGTTTAACTTCGATATAATGTATATTTTGACCTCTATGTTGATCAGCGGTTGTCATTGATGTCAACCCAAGAAGGACCAAGGGCTATCCCAATATTGCATGGGAATTTAGACCTACAAAATTACTATATTCAGGGTGAAGAATTCTTTTTGTGGTTTATTTTTGTCAAGATGTTTCCGTTGATATATGGAACTCCACATAATTCTTCACGATTTGGGAGATATTCATGTTTGAAGTTTGTAACCCTAGTTAGAGGGCTAAAACCCCATAGTGTTGTGACATGGGTCATTGAAAAGTCAACAATTAATAATTTTTAAGCTCGTAAAATCCCTCCCACGTTCACTTGTTGAAGCCCCTCTTAACCTAAGAATTTATATAAATTGTGATCCTCATATCCTCCTTATGCAGGGATTTCGCCATCTGAAACAGGTCATCCTGGAATTTGCACTCTAAATTTTTTTCTACGAGGCTTCAGGAGCTGAAATTTTTATGAGACGAAGCTAAAATCCTGAGGAAGCTACTGTAAAAATTTCAGATCAAGGTGCGTAATATTTTGGAGATATGATCTGTGGAAGTCAGTGTTTTTGCGGGCTCCTGAAATTCATCTCAAAGAAGTGACCATGGGAAAATCGTCATAACTCTCTCTCTGAGTATCGGATTAGAATTATGTAAAAAATGGTAGATAGCGTATGGGATGTAGCTTTATATTTATCAATGTTATATCCTAATGAATAAATTATGACATGTGGCATGCCGTACAAGTTTTCTCTACTGAACCAGTCCATAATTAGGCCATTGTGAAAGATTGGGAATAAATCTCTCTTGAAGAATCCAAATTGGTTCAGACCGGTGGCATTGGAAAGAAGAATAGGACGACTAATACAGGGCCGAAAATCACATATTTGGGATCTAAAATAACATATATACACTACATTCAATATCCAGCTCCTAGAAGGCAAGAAAAAGCTAGATCTTGTGTTGTTAAGGGATGCAAAGGACTAGAATTTCTAGGGTAGAAAAGAAAAGCAAGGTGCGGTAGAGGGTAGCATGACAAGAGCAATAAGCAAGGTGTAGAACAGAAGCAAGAATTTCACCACATGAAGTCTTCAAGTGGGCAGCACTGCATACGGTCATTGTAAAGGTATCATTGTACTAAGTCATTGTAAATGCATCATTGTAAAAACTGTACAAGTGTCTATCTGCCAAGGGTTGAAGAGGCGGTGTCTGGAGGTCTAGGATCATCATTAGGTGGTTGTGTAATAGTTGGGGTTATGGTCTAGTTTGTCTTCTTCTTCTACATCATTCTATATCATTGCAAAGTGGACTATTTTCCCTGGTACGAGAGTCCATTCTTGTTTTATACTTCTATAGGGTGGTAGGGTGGTGCTAGGGTGAGTTGTAGCTCATTGGGTGTTGGGGCATCCATTCAGTTGACTACTGAAGAATCTCAGGCATTAGAGCATCCATCTAGTGGGAGCTGCAGAAGAATGATTTTCTAGATTATAGGAAGTTGGAGCTTTATTTTCAATTGGAGTTGAATATTAAAGAATTATTAGAAAAGCATTGGTGGTTTTTGTCCCGGAGTGGGTTTCCACCTTAAAAAATGTGTGAATTTTTATTCCTTTTGTTTACTGCTATCGTTGTACAAACATTGATAATAATTGAAGATTAACCAATTCTCTAATTGAAATAAATACTGATTCACCGCCCCTCTCAGTATTTCCAACAATTGGTATCAGAACTTGGTTCCTTCAATTGCAGTTTAAAAACTAGAAGGAGGTCATGGAGCATACCAAGAATGGTGTACCTCTGTTCAATGAAAATAATTATGCACTCTGGAAAGGAAGAATGGAGGTATGTCTCTTTGCACAAGGTTAGGAAGTACGAGACACTGTTATAAATGGATTATCATCAACCGTGGATGAGCAAGGTAAAAAGAATTTGGTAAATGGTGCAAAAGAAAAGAATATTATTATAAATGGACTTATTGAATCTGCTTATCATAAGGTGTTGGGTTGTAAAACCGCCAAAAATGTATGGGACAAGCTTGAGAATATATATGCAGGTGACTCAAATTTCAAAGAAGCAAAGCTTCAAATCTATAGAAAACAAATTGAGCAACTCAGAATGAAAGAAGATTGCAACATTGCTGCATACTTCCAATGCGTTGATGAAATAACCAATACTCTGGAAGGATTGGGAGAGACAGTTGACGAGAAGACTATTATATGAAATATTCTTAGAACGTTACTAGGGATATTCAACCCAAATAGTGCAAATCTGGACAAACTTATCAAAGAGGAATTACATGGAGTTCTCATAGCATATCAAATGAGAGTTGATGAAGAAGAGGGTACTTCACATCTAGAAATTGCGTTTTTTGCATCTAACAAAACCAATAAGGACAAACAACCTTCAATTGAAAATACATTCACCTGAAAGTGTGAAGAAAAGGGAGATGACAAAGAAGGTCTTTCAGATGAATAATATGCGTACTTTACAAGAAAACTAAAAATTGGCTATGGAAAATTTAAAGGTAAACTTCCATTGATATGTTTCGGCTGTGGTGAGGTTGGGAATTTCACATCAAAATGTCTGAACATAAGTGATGGAAACTCAAAATTAAAGAAAGTCTTTTATAAATTCAACAAGAAATGATCCAAAAGGAACTTTCTCTCTAAAGAAGATAGCTCATCATCCGACGAAGACAATGACAATGAAGAAGAAGCTAATGAGAGAGTATTTTTTATGGCCAAGCACAATAAACAAGAGGTGTCAAAAAATGAATAAGAATGGTTTACCATAGAAGAATTTTCTAAGGAAGAAATCAAGCTTATAAAAGAGCTCAAGGCTGAGAAGATCCATTCCAATACTCTTGAAGAACAAGTTCAAGGTCTTAAAATTGAAGTTTAAGAACACAAATGCATTGAAGAGTCACTTCAAAAGAAATTGGAAGAAAGCAACCAAGAAAGGGAAGAATTAGAAGCCAAAGTAGCCTCACTGTGTAAGGAAGTGAAGAAGGGAAAAACTATCCAAAAATATGCCAATAGCTCAAGGGCATTGGAAGAACTCATCAACAATCAATGATCTTACAATGACAAAATTGGCCTCGGTTACAAAGAATAAGATGCAACATCTTCTACAACAAAATAGAATGAACCTATGAGATCTGACATGCATGTAGACTTGATTGGACAATATTCACAAGAACAGCCTTGGAAGACAATTCCTCGATGAAGATTTCCATCAAGGTACCAACATATTTTTTATGGCTATTGTTATTCATGTGGAAAATTTGGTCATAAAGTTGTAGAATGTCGCACGTACCCTAGGAACCAATACAATTCCAGGAGATATGTCAAATATGAACCTTCAAGGGCTCATCGAAACATCAATATATTTGAACATTTAAGAAATAATATTGAATGTTACAAATGTCAAAAATTTGGACACATAGCGAGAGACTGTAGACTTGAAAATCCTCCAGAAGAATCTTTGAAGCCACAAAACAAACGAACATGGAAGAAGAAGAAGACTGATAATTGTGCTCTCGCTCTCAAGGCTCAAAACAACAAAGATGTGTGGTATGTTGATAGCGGTTTCTCAACACATATGACTGGAAAGGCAGGTATGGTGAAATTATGGCTACAACAAGCCGATCTCCAAATCACATATATGTTATGGATGAAGCAACTAAAGCATATCTAATAGCTAAAGAGGATGATATAATATTTGGTAGAAATGATGATCGACTAAGTAAGAAGCTTGCTACAAATATGCAAAGTGATTTCAAGATGTCTTTACTTGGTGAGCTAACATACTTCTTAGGGCTTCAAATATCTCAACAAGAGAAATGAATATTTATATGTCAAGCCAAGTACATCAAGGAAATTCTCAAGAAATTAAAAATGGAGGATTGCAAACCCATCCTTACTCTGATGGTAATAGGTTGCAAATCGAGCATAGATGACTCATCTAAGGATGTGGATCAAAGTTTGTACAAATCTATGATGGTTAGTCTTCTATATGTAACAGCCTCCCGGCTAGATGTTACGCAAGCAGTTGGACAAGTAGAAAGATTCCAAGGGGAACCAAAACAATCACATATTATTTCCATCAAAATAATTCTTTGATATCTAAAGGGAACAACATAATATGGCTTGTGGTATCCCAAGGGTAACAATCTCATTTTTCATGCCTTTATAGATGTAGATTGGTGTAATGTTCCCAATTTTTTTGGAACATTAATTTTTTCCATTTCCACATAGGAGATAAATAAAATGGGTAGGAGACCCATTCATTTCATGAATAGGTAATAAAATTACTCTTGGTATGAAGGAGGATCACTTATATAGCTGGATTTCACACCTCCATGTGTGAAAGGGGGCTTTTGCAAGAAGGCTAGGTCAAGTTTGACCAAGTGAAACTGCGCAGTAGCATGAGGTGGAGAGCACATTGTGGGATAGTGCAGTGGGATAAGGAGGGAAGCTTCTAGAGGAAGGAAACCCTAATGAGTGGGTTCCATTGAGAAGGAGATCACATTGTTTCAAAGGAGGGCAAGGTAGCCATTGCAAATCATCTTGAGTATTATTCATCTTTGGTCCTTTGGACTTGCTGCAACTTCTTGCTGCTTAGCAAGACTTGCCAGGAAATTCTTGTTTAGTATTTCCTCTCCTTCTTGAGTAGTTGTTGTAGGATTGCACTCTATTCCCCATATTAATACATTGAGGTCAAGCATCATCCTTCTTCATCAACGCAGTTTCAGCTGGAGATTGTGCATTGTTGCTGGGTGTTGCTGGGGAGGTTTTCTACAACACCATCCTTGGCTAGTTTTTTAGAGGAGGGAGCTTCCATCCCTTTGGGAGATCATCAAAGGAGGTTCATGAGCTTATTCCACCATCTTTGGCACCAGGCCAACCACTTTCCATCATATGCAGCGAAGTCCCTCTGTTAGACAGTGTTATTCTTTGAGAGCATTTGCTGTGAGGGATTAGTAGATAGTTGGAGGGTGAGATCTTAGGTGAAGGGATCAACCTTTCACTTTAGATTTCCATTGGAGGAGGGTTATTCATTTTTTATAGCCATTTCAACCTTCTTCATCTATTTCCAATTCTTGAGTTGCTGCTTCCCAGCAACTCCGACATTTCTGCAGAAGTGCCATTTTGCTTGTATTTCAACCAATCCTTCTAGAGGATTTATGTATTGTATTTTCAGGGGTTGAGATCATGCTCCCCCACTTTATTTGAGCTTCATATTGCCACATCTATGTATTTCTAATATTTATGCAACACTGCCTTGTATAGAAAGTGCAGTCATAGCCTACAAATTCTTATCTATAATAGTGTGCTTCATCTTTTTCATGCATGTAATGAGAGGTTTGTATTGTATTAGTTGAATGAATGAATCCTCAAGTTAGTGCATCAATTTTTCTACTGTAATCACATGTGTTGGATATTTACTCTCATATATTGTTGCAACCCCATTCTTTGGGCAATTTCTGAAGGGAAATATGTGTGAGAAGCTTGTCTCACCACCCTAGAAGGATATCTTTGGTCCCAATCCTTGGATTTCGGTCTTAGACATATTGGTATGAGGGGATCTAGGTCTTGGTATCAAATCCTGCTGCCTCGATTTCTGGAAAATGCATTTTCTGGCCATGGATTGCTAGCAATTCCTTAAAAGTATCATTACAGTGGTATCAGAGCACCTTTCTTGGCTCAGCCTGTGGCTTTCAAGCCCAAGAAAGGAGAAGAAGAAGATGATGCAGAAGATGAGCTTGATCTCATCTATGTTTAGGACAAAGAAGAACCTCCCCAAGGAGGAGAAAAAAAGAGAAGAAGAGGAAGGTCCATGCACTTCCTATTCTCAAAAAGAAAGCAAGCATGAGAGATGCTTGGATCATCAGGTTCTAAATCAATACCTGGATGAATATAAATCCCATTCTGTAGCATTCAAGGGAGCTACAACGTTCCCACAGTTTATTCAGCAGAAGGAGGAGAGAAGGCCCTGTAGTAGAAGATAAATCAAAGGCAATAGGTTTCTATTGTCGACATTTGATGGGAACACTTCAGCTAGAGCTTGGGTGAAAATGTTAGAGGCATTTTTCTTGCTACATCCAGTGGCAGAGAAAGAAGTAGTGCAGATTGCAGTGTTGCACATGGAGGATGAAGCCTCTATTTGGTGGTTCAAACCCTTGGTCCATTCAAGGGTGAGTTCTTTTGCATAATTTTCTCAAAGGTTGATCGAAACCTTTGATGGAGAAAGGGCAAAGGAAGAGAAAGCCATACCACCATGGGAGGAGGATTGCACCAACGTTGTTACATATTTTGAGGAGCAGCCTTCTACATCTATGGATGAGGTAGCCATGGCATTGGAGGAGACAACTACTGCAGCCACACAAGGAGATCCCAAGATCCACCAAGGTATGAGTGAAGTTCCACTTTTCATTTCAGCAAAAAATTCAAAGGAATGTGGGAACTCACATGTAGAGGTCCAAGGATCTACACACTTTTCTATTTTAGAGCACCATGATTTCCCTATGCTGTGCAATGGGTTCAAATAGGAGATGAACCCTCATTCCCATACATTTTGGTTGAGTTGCATTCAGCCCTTGAGGTTGGAGTGTGAACTTTTGGAGGATGGAGTGAACCATGACACCCCCATGAAAAACAATGAATCAAATTGTAAACCAGAGGATGAAAAAACTGCTACATCATTGGATGAATCAACAGCGCTATTAAAAATGGATATAGAAGAGATATTACCTCCATCACATCTGGATCCTCATGGATCCAACATATTCATGGGTGAGAGATCTTCTCTAGAAGGTCTCCAAGGAGTTGCATTTCAACTTTCCATGAAATGCAAGGGGGAAGATATGGCTTGGGAGAATGGTAGCCCTCATGGGAGGAGTGACAAAGGAGGAAGAAGGAGAAGACATCCACAAGGAGCTGATTGGGTTTGGATGAGGAGCAAGGGGTTGATTTTCCACTTTCAAATATATGATACCGGGTAGCAAAGGCTTGGTTGCGTTGGCTCCTCTTGAAGGAGTTTGGCCATCACTTGGTGTACCCTTTTTCCAGGAGGATGGAAGTAGAGAAGAGGTGGCAAGATGTTTACATCATTGATCAGTAGAGAATAGGGATACATGGTGCTGATATGGTATATATCAGTCATGTGACCTTCATCACATGAGTTACATGATGTGAGCATGAGGAGGCAGCAAGCACTTGGGTTGCTTGGACTACCTTGGAGAGAGCACAAGCAGATTTTCTCTCATATGATGTATGGTGTTGTAGGAGTAGAGGAGGCCACTTTCATAGTGAAAATGGATTACTCCTTAGCTTTGACTGATCGGGATGAATTTCCAACTTGGGAAAAGCTTGACATTTGTAGCAACATCACTAGAGGTGTTCTTGACAAAGAGCATGTCAAGAAACAGAGATTGGCATGGGCAAGAGCCTTTTTGCATGAGCTCACAACGCTGACACTTGGGAGCAGGATCATATACATGGATCCATATATCATCTTAATTCCAGCCTATGGTAAGAGAATTGTGTTTACATTTTCTGATTTACATATTCTTATCATTATGTGGCAGGGGATGGTTCCTCAAAGGGGCAGATTTTTCATGTTGCTCCATGAGCAAAGTGGGGAAAAATCATATGATGGAGAAAAACATCTTTCATATGGCCTTGGGAATTTTTTTTTCCATCCTACACATGTTCAGCTAATTCATATTATTAGCATTGTATTTCAAAACATTTTTCCTTGTACATTTCTTGAGCAGCAGTTTGCAAAATTGCGTTATGCACCCTTGAGAGACTGTTGGTACTTTCCAGCACCATATGAAACCATTAGTACTTCCTCTATTTTGATGATGAGCATGTTTCCATTTTCTGATATTTTCCATATTACTAGAAGCATGATCGTAAGAATGACACATGCAATTAGTGTGTCCTTGAGGGAAGATGATTCCCACAGTTTTTGCATGGCATGTTCTAAGGGGAACATGAGGAAAGACATGGCCCCCACAGCCACTTATTTGAATTCTTTTGAGGTGGGCCATGAGTTTGATGATGATATCCATCCATTGTATGTATATGGGCATGTATTTGGTTTTTTATTGCTGATTCACTCATCTATTTACTATCCAGTAGTAGGGGTGATATTTTATGTATAGTAATTGCCATGTTATTTTCTGCAGCTGCAGTGGATGAAGTTGTGTTGTAGCCCTATGAGAAATTTCTTGTACCTTGATGCACATGGTATGACCTACAAAAAACATGTCATTATGGTATTCTATGATGATCATGTCCTACTCATCATGGATGAAATGTTTTGGGCCAGCAGGATTATCATTGATGGAGGAGAAATCCTTGGAGGATTTCTCTTCATTTTGCCACTTGAGGGCAATACATTTGTAGCCCTTGATCAACACACACTCCACACTAATCATAAGTGGAGGGTAGGAAAACATGGGGTAAGCTATGAAGCTTTCCATATTCAGATTTTCAATGCACCTTCATTTCCGGAGCTTGAGGTGGAAAGAATTTTCTATGAGTTTCCATGTTTGGAGGCATCTTATGTTGTATGGATGATTTCTTGGGGATGGGAGATTCATATGGGGATGATGATTCCCACTGTATATCATATATCATGCCTCAATAAGGCCATTAGAAATCCCATTTTTCCCTTCATAGATTTGTTTCTACATGACAGCTATTTGGGGATGTTCACCAAAAGCTGGATTGCATATGTTGGAGGGACAACTTGGACACTTGATTGATGATATGGAATCCGTTTCTCAAAGTATTTTATGATGCATGGATGCTACAGGGAAATTAAGTGGAAATAAATCAGTCTATCTTTGTACTTGCTTTAGGACAAGCAATCTTTGAGAGGGGAGGACTGTAATGTTCCCAATTTTTTTGGAACATTAATTTTTGCCATTTCCACATAGGAGATAAATAAAATGGGTAGGAGACCCATTAATTTCATGAATAGGTAATAAAAATCCTCTTTGTATGAGGGAGGATCACTTATAGAGCTGTATTTCACACCTCCATGTGTGAAAGGGGGCTTTTTCAAGAAGGCTAGGTCAAGTTTGACCAAGTCAAACTGCATAGTAGCATGAGGTGGAGAGCACATTGTGGGCCAGCGCAGTGGGATAAGGGGGGAAGATTATAGAGGAAGGAAACCCTAATGAGTGAGGTCCATTGAGAAGGAGCTCACATTGTTTAAAAGGAGGGCAAGGTAGCCATTGCAAATCATCTTGAGTATTATTCATCTTTGGTCCTTTGGACTTGCTGCAACTTCTTGCTACTTAGCAAGACTTGTCGGGAAATTCCTATTTAGGATTTCCTCTCATTATTGAGTAGCTCTTGGAGGATTTCACTCTATTCCCCATATTCATACATTGAGATCAAGCATCATCCTTCTTCATCAGTATAGTTTCAGCTGGAGATTGTGCATTGTTGCTGGGTGTTGGTGGGGAGGTTTTCTATAACACCATCCTTGGCTAGCTTTTCAGAGGAGGGAGCTTCCATCCCTTTGGGAGATCAGAAAAGGAGGTTCATGAGCTTATTACACCATATTTGGCACTAGGCCAACCAATTTCCATCATATGCAGCACAATCCCTCTCTTAGACAGTGTTATTCTTTGAGAGCATTTGTTGTGAGGGATTATCAGATAGTTGGAGGGTGAGATCTTAGGTGAAGGGATTAGCCTTTCACTTCAGATTTCCATTGGAGGAGGGTTCTTAATTTGTTACAGATATTTCATCCTTCTCCATCTATTTCAAGTTCTTGATTTGTTGCTGCCCAGCAACTCCGGCATTTCTGCAGAAGTGCCATTTTTCTTGTATTTCAGCCAATCCTTCTAGAGGATTGATGTATTGTATTTTCAGGGGTTGAGATCATGCTCCCCGACTTTATTTGAGATTCATATTGCTACATATATTTATTTATGATATTTATGCATCACTGCCTTGTATAGACAGTGTAGTGATAGCCTACAGTTTCTTATCTATAGAAGTGTGCTTCATCTTTATCATGCATGTAATGAGAGGCTTGTATTGTATTAGTTGAATGAATGAATCCTCAAGTTATTGCATCCCTTTTTCTGCTATAATCACATGTGTTTTCTATTTACTTCTTCTCATAAGAAAGCTCAGAGAAATAACTTAGAGAATCCATTATATGCTCATATATTATTGCAGCCCCATTCTTTGGGCAATTTTTGAAGGGAACTAGGCGTGAGAGGCTTGTCTCACCACCCTAGAAGGATATATTTGGTCCCAATTGGATTTCAGTCTTAGACATATTGGTCTGAGGGGATCCAGGTCTTGGTATCAAATCCTGGTGCCTCCATTTCTGGAAAATGCGTTTTCCAACCATGGATGGCTAGAAATTCCTAAAAAGGATCATTACAATTGGGCAAAAGCGTTGATGATCGTGAGAGTACTTGTGAAGCATTGGAATATCTTCACCAGAAGCTTTGGATTATCCCAAGTTCTCATTATATTTTCCTTATTCAGAATATAAAGGGGGGAGTGGAAGTGTGTATAGGTCTGGAGGATGGTTGTGTGTTAGGGGGAGTGGAAGTGTGTATAGGTACGCAAGATGGTTGTGTGTCAGGGGGAGTTACCCTTTGCCATTGATGTCAAAGGGGGATAGAATGTTGTAGGAAGAGGTGCCATGATCGTAGGGGGAGTACTTGTGTTGCCATCAATGCTAAAGGGGGAGATTGTTGGTCAACGGTTGTCATTGATGTCAACCCAAGCAGCACTAGGGGCTACCCCAATATTGCATGGGAATTTTTACCTACAAAATTAAAATTTTCAAGGTAAATAATGCTTTTGATGGTGTCTAGTTTTCGAGATGTTTCCGTTGATATATGGCACACCACATAATTCTTCATTGTTTGAGAGATATTCATGTTTGAAGTTTGTAACCCCAGTTAGTGGGCTAAAACCCCATGGGGTTGTGGCATGGGTCATTGAAAAGTCAATAATTAATAATTTTTAAGCTCCTAAAATCCCTCCCATGTTCACTTGTTGAAGCCCCTCTCAACCTAAGCATTTCTATAAATTGTGATCCTCATATCCTCCTTATGTAGGGATTTCTCCATCTCAAACAGGTCATCATGGAATTTGCACTCTAAATTGTTTTCTACGAAGGCTGAAGCTGAAATTTTTATGACACAAAGCCGAAATCCGGAGGAAGCTCCTGTAAAAATTTCAGATCAAAGTGCGCAATATTTTCGGAGATATGATCTATGGAAGTCAGTGTTTTTGCAGGCTCCTGAAATTCATTTCAAAGAAGTGAACTTGGGAAAATCGTCATAACTGGCTCTCTAAGTATCGAATTGGAATTCTGTAAAAAGTGGAAAATAGTGCACGGGCTATAGTTTTTTATTTATCAATTTCAGAGCCTAATGAAGAAATAGTGACATTTGGCATGCTGTACAATTTCACTCTATTAAACCAGTCCATAATTAGGCCATTGCAAGAGATTGGGCATAACTCTCTCTTGAAGAATCCAAATTGGGTCAGACCTGTGGCATTGGAGAGAAGACTCAGAGGAATACTACAGGGCTGAAAATCACATATTGGGGATCTGAAATAATCGATATACACTAGATTCAATATCAAGCTCCTAGAAGGCAAGAAAAATATAGATCATGTGTTGTCAAGGGCTACAAAGGACCAAACTTTCTAGGGTAGAAAAGCAAAGAAAGGTGCAGCAGAGGGTACCATGAAAAGAGAAGCAACCAAGGTGTATAACAGTAGCAATAAGTTCACCACATGAAGTCTTCAAGTGGGTAGCACTGCATACAGTCATTATAAAGGTATCATTGTACTAAGTCATTGTAAATGCATCATTGTAAAAATTGTACAAGTGTATATCTTCCAAGAGTTGAAGAGGCAGTGTCGGGAGGTCTAGGATCATCATTAGGTGGTTGTGTCATAGTTGGGGTTATTGTCTAGTTTGTCTTCTTCTTCTACATCATTCTATATCATTGTAAAGTCGACCATTTTCCCTGGTACAGGAGTCCATTCTTGTTTTGTTCTTCTATAGGGTGGTAGGGTGGTGCTAGGGTGAGTTGTAGCTCATTGGGTGTCGGGGCATCCATTCAGTTGACTACTAAAGAATCTTGGGCATTGGAGCGTCCATCTAGTGGGAGCTAGACAAGAATTATTTTCTAGATTCTGGGAAGTTGGAGCTTTATTTTCAATTGGACCTGAATATTAAAGAATTATTAGAAAAAACATTAGGTGGTTTTAGTCTTGGAGTGTGTTTCCACCTTAAAAACTGTGTGCATTTGTGTTCCTTTTGTTTACTGTTATAATTGTACAAACATTGATAATAATTGAAGATTAACTAATGCTCTAATTGAAAGAAATACTGATTCACCCCCCCTCTCAGTATTTCCAACACTCTATGTACTATATAATGTTGGTTTTATTTCATCAGCGAATGCAGAAATTGAAGCAATCAATAAATTCATTCTTTACAATTTTGAAGTGACATAATTGTGGGTCACATTGTACATACAAAAGAGGATGAAATGAGATAGTGAAATGAAGGAATTTTGATGGTTGAATGGTAGAAGTGTGCCTTATCTGATCATTTAAAATATAATATGCCAAAAATATACCCCAATAGTTGGGTTGCTGACCAAGTCAGAACGAAATAGAGTGCAACTAGTCATTACCCGCGTGCTAAAGAGGATGCCCTAGATGTAGGGATTGGGTGCAACAACTCAGTAATAATCTATTTAATTTATATGTACATTTGAAACTTAATAATGCACCTTTCAAATGTAATTACATCTATATTTCATATTTTAACGGTTGGGTTATTATACGACACATGAAACTATGATTTTTTAACTTTTTTTAGGTGCATTTGTTCCCATCTATGTGGGCATATGGACACCATTTTTGCGCTGAAAACGTCAATGATGGACACATCGCACAAGACTGTGGAGTGGAAGTCGAGTTCGATTAATCTAGTCGATCTAGCCACCATGATCCAAACCTAGTACAAGGGACAATAGGTTACATTGGAAAGATACAAGATATCAAGGAAGTGGATTTCTCTTCTTTCTAATGTGTTATTTTTTGGTGCAAGTGGTGGGACACCTTTGATCGGAATAATGTAAAGGAATATCACAATAGTAGGCTGATATGTATCATCTCTAGAAAGATGTGGGATGAAGCTAAGGAGCCCTATGTTTTCCCAAACACTGCAACCAGGTGTTTTTTTGCCCAGATGTGTTGGATAGGGATTGGTGGTTCGTATGATGCCATGCGATATGGAAGATAATAAGGGTGATCGTGAGAACCGAGAGTGATATGGTACATGTGTTATTTCATCAATATTTGTACTTTTTAAGATGGGTTTTTACAAAGAAGAGGACTTAACTACCTTATAACTTATAAGAATCATTTTTTCGAAACATTATAATATGTATTTTGAATTAATTGGTAATTTGCATTGTGTTAATGTTAAAATCAATATTTCAGTTGATAATTTGCAATTATTTTGATCTCAAAAGCAATGGCGTACTATATAAAGTTCTTTTTTTTTTGCTATGTAAGATCATAATAAAATAATGATAATTCTAAAGTAGATGAATGTATTTGCATTATTTTGTAAAATTTATTATGTTACAAAAATTCATATTATTCTAGATTTATTGTTTTACAATTATTTACAATTTTACAAATTTACAAATTTACAAATTTTAATAAAATCATTTCACATTAATACAATTAAAATTTTACAATATTTTACATACAATTAGAATTAGAATTAGAATTAGAATTAGAATGAGAATTAGAACTAGAATTGGAATTACAATTACAATTTTATAATTTCACATACTATTACAATTAAAATTACAATTATAATTTTAGAATTTTACATACAATTACAATTACAATTACAATTTTACAATTTCACGTACAATTACAATTACAATTTTAAAATTTTACATACAATTACAATTACAATTTTAGAATTTTACATAAAATTTACAATTACAGTTACAATTTTACAATTTTACAATTCTACCTAGATACCATTACAATTACAAAGAATTTTACATACAATTAGAATTTTATAATTTTACATACAATTAAAATTTTAGAATTTTACATATATACAATTACAATTACAATCATTTCACAATAAATTAAATATCACAATTACATTTAAAATTACAAATACAAATACAAATACAATTTTAGATTTTTACATACAATTAGAATTACAATTACAATTTTACAATTTGTCATGTATACAATTACAATTAAAATTACATTTACAATTACAAATACAATTTTACAGTTTTACATATAATTAAAATTAAAATTTCAATGACAATCATGACATAACATTTAATAAATATCATGATCTTTTAGTATTAAATTAAATAAACATCACAATCATGATAACCATCATACAAACATCATATTCAACTATTCAACTAAAAAACACATTCAAATTCACTAACATCATCTAATCATCATGATCTGATCATCTAACAAAACACAATTAGGATATTATAACATCATCACAGCATAAACATAAAATATACGTCTCATCTCAAATAACTGCTATCAGATACACATCTAGAAGTTCTAGACTAGTTGGACCCTATTCATCTAATATTCAAACAAAATTAAAAAACATACCAAACAATCAGGACACGACATTGGCGAGTATTTGACCTCTGTGGGTGTGTGGGATTTTCCCTTTTTATTTGCAATTCAACTCCCCCAGTCCTGAAAAACAAAATCAACAAAATCAAAATAAAACACTTTCAATATCATCCCTTAGCACCTCCCTAGAAACAATGCCAAAATGTTGAGTCAAATTATATGCTTATAATTTTCCAATCATAAATTGTCAACCTAGGAAGGTAAACTGATGAGATGCAGTGCAAAGTATATGCAAGCTTATTACTTCAAGCATTGATAAATTATACAAACATCAACTAATGCTTCTTTCCTATGTCAATACTTGGAAACAATGGCTATGGAGTGGCATATATCATCCCTCTATAGCAATTAGGATTGCTGATATTGACCATGAAAATATAAAGGTAAAACAACAATAAAAAAACTCATGCTTCTTTCTTGTATCAATACTTTAGCAACAATGGCTATGGAGTGGCTTATAACATCCCTCTACAGCACTTAGGTTTGCTGATATTGATGCAGGAAAAAGATAAAATATCAACCACAATCAAGAATCCAAGTTAAAGAGCATGAATCCAAACACTGATCAAATGAAAAGAACTCATTAACATAAAGAATTAAATCACTTAACCAAGTAACAGTTTGCTGCAGGAAATGCAAAGAGAAAGCACTAGTTGTGTATAGGAATTTTTAATGCATAAATGAAACAAAAATAAAAAACACACTATTCTGCAGGAGTTGTGAGCAAAGGGGGCCCCCCATCACTCACCAGTCATTCAAACGTCAAAGAAGTTACTCAGAAAGGTAAACAGAACATAGACTATTTTATTAATCTAGAAATTACAGTCAAGTATAGTCTGATATCTTGCTATCAAAAACAATCCCAACCCAACCTCCATTACAAAGCGAAATACATAAGATTTATACATTTCTCAATTCCCATATTTGGCTTGAACAAAGTAGATCACTAATCTAAGCCTACAGCCAATGATAAAGATACAAATTGACAAAGTAAACTTTTGTTGAGTCTAATCCATGACTAGAAGCATGGATTAGATGATTTCCTTTGTGCGGCTAAAGTTGTTTCTCCATGTGGGCATGAGAGAAGATCCAGAGGTTTGGGTGGTCACAAAAGAGTATTCAAAATAGTGAATAGGAAAACTTCCATATTCAGCAAATTCCCTTCAAAACCCATGTATTTACTAAATTTGGAGATGATATGTTGAACATGGTCAACCATAGATCTCACTGCAGGAAATCAAGAAAGTTGCAGGAAATTGTCGTATATGCAGGAAATCCAGAACTTCTGTAGGAATCTCAGCTGAATGAGATGTCTGCAGGATTTGTGGAACTATTCGAATCTAGCAAATTTGTGCACGATTTCTAGACTATTTAGAGTATAATGCAATAAAGACATAGCTAGATCAGATAATACTGGAATTTAGATCAAATGACACTTCTTATGATAATTTAACATACCTTAGGCTTATGGTACCATTTTTAGCCAAAACTAGATAACATAGCCGAAAAAGGTATAATTAAAGAGAAAAAAAGGTTCAAAAATAGGGGAGGCAAGGCCTAGGATAGGTGTAAAAAATGGGTAAAGTTCAGAATTAACATCTCCCACACACCAAAACTATTGCATGTCCTTATGCAAGAAAAATTGAGGCAATCCTCAAATAGAAAATCAATGTTTCTCCTGGGCTACAACTACTGCAGCTAGATGATCTAACTGGGCCAGACTAGATTATGCTTGAATTTGTCCCCTACACATTTCATTCTTCTTCTTCAAGTGGTCGTTCTGGGCCTGCTTCTTTTTCATGATGCGGGCTGCTTTCTCATGCCACTCTTTGTGTTCTTTCTACATCTTAAGGCTATTTTCATTCAGGGTCATGTTCTCTGCTTTTAAGGCCCATTCTGAAAGGGTGGGTTCCTTAATGGTCTCTTACAGCATATGTGGAGACCGTTTCTTCAATTGAGTCACCTCTCCCTCATGATTCCCATATGAGTATTGGGGCACACTTAAATCCTCCTACGCTTTCACGGCTTCATTCTGACTTTCCTGCATTGAAGGATCCCGAAAGGACATAGTGTCCTTGTCAATGAATGTGTTAGGGTTTACCTTCTCCTTTCCCTTGGCCTGGCCATGAGACTTCTCTATCTTCTTGATAACTTTTTGGGTGGTGTCCCTTCTTTTTTTGTATCCTTAATAACCATCCGAGGAGCCTGGCTTCTGGTATATCGTTTAGCAGGGGTAGAAGGCCTCTTCTACTAGGAGCCCTTCACGGTAGTTTCATCGGTGTCCATAACTTCGTCATCCCCATCACCTTCTTTCACCTTTGGTCCACGGGTCTACAGTTTCTTCTTCGGTTTCTCTGTGGGGTTTTCCTTCTTGACTCCTGAGGAGTCAGAATCTCCACCATCCACAAAATGGTTTTCTATGAGAAAGTCCTCCCATGTATTTTTCTGTTTCTGCAGTACTTCCACCAGAATAATATTCACCAGCCCACAATGGTAGAGGTATTCCCCTAAGTATGCAACCCTCTCTTTCGTGGCTGTGGACATTTCGATCAATGAAATTTTTAAATAATAGGGAAAATTTAGGGGCTTGTCTTAGAACTATCTGAGAAGACTAATATGATACATGAATGCAAGGCCAAAGCGACCCTCACACATAACATACTTCTGTAGGAAAAATAGTAACTGACGATACTTACTCCTTAAAAACTCCTTCAGAATCCCCTTACTCGGGGTTTGAGTGATCCTTCTGCAGGAAAGATGTGCACTTTTCTTTGTTGAAGCGGTAGTTTTAAACAATTTCTCTCCATCTTGTAGAATTCAACATGCCTGCACCATCAAGTCTTTAGTCAACCTGAAATGTATGTTTCCAACCTGTGCTTTATCCCCATTCAGGTTCATGGAAAAATATTTTGTTACTTCAGAGTTATGGCTGCTGAACCTGTTAGTTCCCTGTAATCAGCAAGATTGGAAAAGTCCGGTCGCAGGGAGAAACATCGTTTCAACCACTTTGGGATTCTAGGATCTATCCCTCCTGAATCTGGAGAGGGATCTCTCCAAAAAGTGCAAAGATGGATTTTTCTCTGAAGTTTTGGGTGATGATGTTAGGCTAATTATGAAGGCCAAGGGTTTGTTTTTTTTTTTGGATGGTTGAGCATGATTACTGTTTGAGGTGGAAAGTTCTAGATGCAAAGAGTTTCAAAGGTTAGAAGTTGTAGGCAATCAGAGTAAGCTTTGGCCAAAAAGGTAGATAATTGCAGGATTTAGTCCATTGGGCTATGGAGTCATAATAGGGTTTAATTGGAATAGCAAGAGGCAAGAGTGGTCCATGGGGCAAGTTATCTATGTCTAAGGATCTCTTTGAAGTTTGGCTTATGGAATGAAATGGTACAATAAGAAGGAGAATTAAACAGATGAGGAAAAAAGAGCAGCCCAGCATCTAGTAAGTACTTCTAAACTAGCCAGCCTTTGACATAGACTCAAGAAAAACATAAAAGTAAAATAGGATCTGGTAAGTACTTTTAAACTAGCCAGCTTTTGATACACTTTTAATAGAAAACATTTTTAAAACAAAGGGAAACTTGAAGGAAACTGTTGGAGTAGAAACTAGCGGGTCGGGCTCACCACAATTCCTCTCCTAGCTCTGCTTTACTTGGTTACTTTCAAGACAAACACAAAGATAACATAGAATGGCCTAAGATCTGGTAAGTACTTTGAAACTATCCAGCTTTTAACACATTCCAAGGGAAAAATTCAGACATTCTTTGGAGATAAAACTAGGACGAGGGCACACGATATCTTCCATAGTTCATCTCTACTTAACTAATACTGAACATAACATTCAAGAATAGTATTTAGCTAAGGCAATAAGACAAGGGAACGCCAACGTTCCTATGCTTAAACTGAATTGAATCATTCCCAAATAACACAGATGAGAGAAAACATTCAGATAAGGATTTTCAGTCAGAGAAGGGTACTGATATACAGTAGGTCCTAACTCTATGCATGCTATTCTTTATAAGAGAAGATGAAACACAATGAAAATAGAAACAAAATGACAAGTTACAATGAGAAAAACATCACCGTCAACATAGACTAGGATCCCATAAATCAGCTTGTATTGATGCTCCAAACCAGTTACAGCTTTATGTCCAATGCTTTAGTTTAGCACCCATCTACACATCTCAGCCTAACCTATCTATCACTAGTAGAGCTCCAAGGGCTAGTGAACACTATTTACAGATAAAATTCTCAAGCTCAATTACATTTGAATGTTCAGTAACTACATCAACCAACCCCTCACTCATCTTCTTCAGAAGTGTACATAAAAGAATGAGGAGGTGAGATCTGATAAAAGATCTCGAAAACTAATTAATATAGACATAAATGACTTCTTGGCCTTTGGGGGTTCAATGAAGAAACTTACATACATATCCTCTGTATTAAATGATTTACATTAAATATTAAGCTCGGTGGGAGCTTTTGTTGACCTTTGAGGCTCTGTGTGATGTCGAAGTTACTCTACTGATATTTTGTCATTAGTTTGTCTATAGAATTTATCCTTTGGCTACGTTGTGAGGAAAATATCTGATCCTGATCAATAATTTCAGTGTCTGATTGAGAACTTTGAGGCACAGGTGGCATTCTGGCAGCTGGGAGGGATCAATTTGCCTCAGATGTGGTGGTGGAAGCTTTCCTGTTGATAAAACCACCTAAGATTTTCTTCAAATTGTGTTTTAATTGGGGATTAGGCTGTTGATAATAATTCTTAGTCGTGATACCCACAAATCTGTCTTCAATCCCCTGTTCTACTTATATTTCATCTTTTCCACTAATACTTTCTGACTGTGCCCGATTTACTGTGTTTTTTGCTAAGGTGCAGGGCTGCGCAGAGGTGATATGGCATCAATACTTGATGAATCACCAATGAAACGTGAATTTGAAACCCTGCAAAGGATTTTTTCTTTGATAGGTCAGAGGCGGGAGGATTGTCACCCTCTGCTTCTAAATTTTCTTTAGAAATGGTGAGAAAACCATTTAACCCTACAAAATACGAATAAATATTATGAAATCATGCATATATAGGCTAACTGCTTCAGAAGGCACGTGGAGGGATCATGGTCATTGGATGGCATCATCCAACGGTCGAGATTGATCAGGAGAAGTCAAAGAGAAGGTGGAAAAATAGTTTAAATCAGAGCCGTCGATTGCGCAGAGATCAACGGTCAGGAGCAGAGGCAAAAAAAGAACGTGACAGGGTCAGTTTATTTGGAAAAACGAAGAAAAATAGGTTAAAAATGGTGTGTGGGGTTTGGGATGATCGTGGGCCGTCGGATGAGATCAGCCCATGTGATCAATGGCGGAGAAAAAGACGCCAATAAACCTTAGAAACACATCCGGACTTCAAAATTTAATTAAACCATGCTGAGTAAAGTTCTCGAGTTTGGATTTGCTGAATGGATGAGGGATCAATGAAGGGACGCCCTAATAGAAAAATATCGTGTGGACGCTGATGTGGCATTGGGACCACCGGCACTGTTGTGGACGAGGGGACCGTGGGATGTTATGTGGGCCGTCGATCTGCAGATCAGATCGATGGCAGAGATCCTTTAAACACTGCGCCGTAGCCTGGTTATCGCATGGGCATCTTCGGAGAGCGATCGTCGTCCGATGAGCGACCTCAGATTGAACGGTGGATGTCAATATCGTGCCGAGTCCACGTCCGATCTTTAACGCACGATGAACGGCGGTTTTGTGAACAGTGCCCAGGCCATGCGTCAACCGATGTATGGAATCACTGCAAAATGAAAAATACCACCCCAGTCTTAAAAGCGGTGCAATGGATACCTCGTGGTTTTTGCAATGGTGAGTGGATGGCGGGGACCACCAGGTGATGGATGGCGCGCCATCGATCTGCAGATCAGATCGACGGTGGAGATCGACTTCAAGCTTTGCACCGGTGGAAGAATTATAATATAATAAAAATGGAAAATTTAATATAACCGAAGGTTTAAAATATTAATTTACAATGTGGCTTGGCGCCCGACTGCGGGGCCATGGGTTATATGGAGAGTCATATGACCGGGGGTTAAAGAGGAGGGGCTAATCGCAATTGGGCAACGCGATAAGTGCTTGGAAGGCTGGCACTCAGTTCCAGCACTAGGGCGTATGGAGGGGAGGGTTAAGGACTTAGCCCAAGGGGGCTTAAGTCTATAACATATAAAAAATATGATTTTGATAGATTTTCAATTATTTTCAAAGGGGTTTGGGGGTTTCGATAAGGTTAAGAAAGGGTCTTAAACCTTACCAACGGGGTTTTGATGAAAGGGAAAAAGGAAAAAAGGAAAATGAAGGTTTTTCAATGGGGAATAGAGGGGTTAAAATGAGGTTGGCTTTGGAAGAAAGGGAAAAAAGGAGAATGGTGCTTGCAGCAGTATTATTTTTTGGGAATCAGCAGGATTTTCAGAATTTTTCAAGACAAGAAAAGCAGTGAAGATTTGGACAGAGGCATGAGGCCTTCAAGAGTATTCATGAGCCAACACTTTTTAGCAATAAAAATTTGTTCCTGGAAGGCTCCAAAAAGTTTTAGCCACCTTTTTCTATAAAATTTTTATAGGTGGCTAACAATGGCTCCACTTGGGGATGGTGCCTTTTTGAAGGCATCAAGAACTTCAAACTTGCATTCTCTGGGAGGCTGACCTATGCATCATCCATTGGGCTATCGTTCCTTTGTTGGGATGATATTGCTTTGAAAACATATTAGCATCCATAAAAAATAATGGATTTACATTAATTGAAGCTTTATACCTACCCAATCCTATTGATCTAACATTTTTTCTTCATTAGAGTGCACTTGGATTGGAAAACTCTTATCACAACATTTTATTCTTTTGAAAGCATAAAAATAATCTAATTCTACTTCTTATTCGTCCATGAATTTAGATTAAACAATTGAGTTCAGATGCTTCTCTACCTATTCTATCAATCTGTTAGGATTAAACTGTCTAACAGATTTTTATTCTCTAAATTATACAACATAAATTTAAAAAAACAGTCAAGTCAAGATTAAGCTGTTTGACTTGCTGTGATCTATGGCATAAAAATAGGCTGCACATAGACATTTATTTTGTAGAAAAATTACAACAAAAATTGGAAGGCCTGAGATATGAATTTTGAAAGCATTTCCTTCTTCTTTTTACAGCTCTGTTTTGAATTTTGTTTTGAGCTGTTCTTTCTTTGTCAACTGGTTCAGATTTTAGACATGTTTGAACCTTTAATTTCTATCCTAAACTATCTACTGATAAGCCAAGATTAAACAGTTTTGCAAATCGAATTCACTATCCTATCAGCAGAAAATTTGAAGCTAGTTAGTCAAGATTAGGCTGTTTGACTAACTAGAAGTGCGTTTTCTAGGAGTGGCATTTAAGCTTGCACACTTTCAGATTTGTTTCTCTTTTTTGGTATGGGGCTATACCTTTCTTGTTTTGACAATCTGCCCTCTTTTCTTTCTTTTATTTGTTTTTTGTATTTTTGATTTTTTATAAATTTGAATGCAATGGTGGATGAAATATTTATAATGAGAAAAAGATAAAAAGGCCTTCAAGCATAACATGGATCAAAAGAAGTAATGTTTAAGCATCCTGCCATTGACAGGACCCCCAAACAATTCTGCTCCATTCAACTACTGCAAGAAGAACGTATTATTGCCTGCAACTGAATGAATAGAGTAAGGGCCAAGCCATAAGTTGTCAAATTTCCCATGCTTGCCCTTGTCTTCCATCTTTGAGTCCCACTTTAAGACTTTTTCCCCAACTTTAAAATTGTTGGCCTTTGTTCTTCGATCAAAAAGCCTTTTAATGTTGTCTTTCTTCTGCAATGCTTTGTTATAGACTTCCTCTCGGGTTTGCTGAAGATGAATGGTCTGATTTATTCTTCTGATCATGTCATTTTATTCAGTTTGCAACTCTTGAATCAACGTCATCACTGGTGTACCAAGACTATTTGGAAAAATTGCATTAGTACCATACACAAGCTGGAAAGGTGACATTCCAATAGATTTCTTCAAAGTCAATATGTCAGCCCAAAGTGCATGAACTAGCTTTGTGTGCCAAGACTTTTTATTGTCCTCCAACAGTTTCTTGATTATGTTCACTAAATTTTTTTTTGAGGATTCTGCAAGTCCATTACCTTGAGGGTAATAGGCCATGGAATGCCCCAATGTTATCTGATACCTGTGACAGAATTCAACCATATTCTTTGATCCAAATGCTGCTGCATTATTAGTGATAATCTTGGTAGGACAGCCAAATCTGGAGAGAATGTTAGTCTCCATGAATTTTATAATAACAGAATCATTGGCCTGCCTACAAGGTATGACTTCTATCCACTTGGTGAAATAGTATGTGGCTGTGAGAATCCATCTATGCTGGGCAGAAGATGGTGGATGGATTTCTCCTATGAAGTCAAGTCCCCACTGATGAAATGGGGCTTCAATAGTGATTGGGTGCAGAGGTAGGGGTAGCAGTTTTCTTTTGCCTTAAAAAATTTGACATTTATGGCAGGGTATGATAATCTTGTGCACATCATGGAAAAGAGTAGGCCAATAGAAACCGGCCCTCAAAATTTTGTTGGCGGTTGTCTTCCAATACAAATGACCTCCACACTCTCCTTCATGAAACTGGTGTTTAACCTTCTTTGCATCAAACTCAAGAAAACATTTAAGCAATAGACCACTTGCATTTTTCCAATAAAGACATTTATCTATAATGCAATAGTTTACAACTTTTAATTTTAAGAACCTTGCCTTTGTTTTTGTCAAACCACGAGGTGTATTAAAATTAAGAAGAACAAAAATTATATCAGCATACCAAGAGGAATTCATAAAATGGTCTTCAACAATGGGAGTTGATATTTCCTCTTGATCATCCAAAGCATTAATCATATTAATATCAAGAACTTCAAAATTTGATTCAGCCATTAATCTAGCTAGACCTTGGCCTTTGATGAGTTTAGTAGGTTTTATCTCTAAATCATATTCAAGAATAATAGCAATCCACTTACCTCTCTTACCATCTGGGTCCTGTGTTAGAATGTCTTTAACAACTGAGTTTGGGACAAAGGCAATGATGTGTGAATGAAGGATGTATACTCTGAAGTCTTTCAAAGCTTTAACCAAAGCAAAAGCTTGCTTCTCCATAATGTTGTTGGGTATGTGTTATATTCTCTCCATGACTAGCTCCACGACCTGTACGTTGCGTCGGGCGCAGTAGGGGGGGCTGCAGCGCCCCGGTGAAATTTTTTTTGGTATGCGGTCCCACTCATATGCGGACACACCCATGGTTTGTGCATGAGTTTGCACATGGTTTTGGGGTACGATGGTTTTCGGCCCCTGGTATATTGTAGATCCTATCAAGGGAACTACGGTTATGTTCTAATCCAGGGTTAATGGATTGGGGTTTATGTATGCTTCAGCATGTATATATATGTGTTGTAACACTAAAAGGAATATAATGAAAAATCAAGCTGGTCGTCCCAATTTGGGATCCAGGGGAAAATCTCTGTGTTTATCTGTTTTATGTTTTATGCTCTCGCTATTGTTTATTTTCTATTATAAGATTCATGTGTAGATAATTTATGTTCAGGGTTAAAACCTACATTTGGTATAAAAAAGTTGTTTATTCCAAGGGACTCCTTTCGCTGCTGAGGTTTTTGTTCGGATGCAGGAGTGAATACTGTTTGATAAGAGGAGATCTGCGGGATCGATTATTGCGGTGAAAGAAGATGGCGAGCAGCAGGGAGATAGAGATCGAGAAATTTAATGGTCAGAGTTTTGAGTTATGGAAGCTCAATATGGAGGATCTGCTAGTGGATAAAGATCAGTGGATCGCGGTAGATCCAGGTACTAAACCAACGGCAATGTCAGATGAAGACTGGAAGAAACTAGATCGGAAGGCTAAGAGCACAATACGGTTGTGTGTGTCAGATTCAGTATTGTTGAATGTATCTGGGGAAGCTACGGCGAAGAATTTGTGGGAAAAAATTGGGACTTTGTACCAATCTAAGTCTCTGGTGAATAAGTTGTTCCTGCGGAAAAAACTGTATAACCTGAGGATGAAGGATGGAGACTCGGTGACAGAGCATCTGAACGCCTTCAATACTGTGGTAAGTCAGCTGTCATCTGTTGATATTAAAATCTCGGATGAAGATAAGTGCATCAGTTTGTTGTGTTCTCTACCAGACTCGTGGGATAGTCTGGTTATTGCAATAGGTAGCAATACAACTACCTTGAATTTTGATGACATTGTCTCAGCCTTGCTGTCGGAGGAAATGAGACGGAGAAATATGGAGGGTCGGAATGGAGATGCCTTATCTGTACGAGGAAGGTCCCAGAACAGAAACAAGAATAAGGTTTCGAGTGGGAGATCTAAATCTAGAGGGAGATCTAAATCTCCTGGAAAGTTTCTAAAGGTGTGCTGGAAATGCGGAAAGGAAGGACACTACAAAAAGGAATGCAGATCTAAAGCTCCTGAGAAAGGAAAGGGATCTGATGAAGCTCCTTCTGCAGAGGCAAAAACCACCTCGAATGAAGGTGGAGATGTGTATTTGGCTTCTTCTTCAAATACACATGTAGATCATGAGTCATGGTTGATTGACTCAGGTGCATCCTTTCACTTCACTCCCCATAGGGAGTGGTTCTGCGAGTATGAGAAATATGATGGTGGTGATGTCTTCCTAGGGGATGATAGGAAGGCCAGAATTGTTGGACGTGGAAAGGTCAAGTTGAAGCTGCAAGGTGGAAGGATTAGAACACTTCCTGGTGTTTTGCATATTCCTGCATTGGCCAGAAATCTGATTTCTGTAAGCAAGATGGATGATGCAGGTGTAAAAACAGTGTTCGAGAAAGATGCCTGCAAGATGGTTCGGGGAGCACTGGTATTAATGCGGGGAGTTCGGACTGGAAATCTGTACAAGCTACAAGGTAGCACTGTTATTGATGGGTGTAACAGTTCTGTGGTTCCTGAAAGTGGGACGGAAAGTCTAGCTGTCTCTGGAGAAAAGACCATGCTATGGCATCAAAGGCTTGGACATATTGGAGAGAAGAGCCTTCGGATACTGCATAGAGATGGTATGGTAGAAGGTATGTCTAATTGTTCTCTGGATTTCGATTTCTGTGAACATTGTGTATATGGGAAGCAGAATCGGGTGAGTTTTCCTTCTGGTGCTAAGAGGGCAAACAAGATATTAGAACTTGTGCATAGTGATGTGTTTGGACCTGTGTCAGTTCCATCACTGGGAAAGTCTTTGTACTATGTTTCATTCATAGATGACTTCTCAAGGAATACATGGATATATTTCTTGAGGAAGAAATCTGAAGTCTTTGACAAATTTAAAGAATTTAAGGCTCTGGTGGAAAACCAGACAGAGAAGAAGGTAAAGGCATTGAGGACAGATAATGGTGGGGAGTTCTGCAAGAAGGAATTTGAAAAGTTCTGTAAGAAGTGTGGTATAGCACGGCAGAAGACTACTCCATACACACCTCAGCAAAATGGAGTTGCAGAAAGAATGAACAGAACACTGATGGAAAAGGCAAGAAACATGCTCAGTGGTACCGGGTTAGGACAAGAATTCTGGGCAGAGGCAATGGAGACTGCATGCTGTCTAGTTAACAGATCACCTTCATCAGTGTTGGAGGATAAGACTCCACATGAGGTATGGACTGGTAAGAAACCCTCTCTTTCACATCTAAGGGTATTTTGATGTGATGCATATGTACATGTTCCAAAGGAGAAAAGGACCAAGTTGGATAATAAATCTGAAAGGTGCATCTTTATTGGGTATAAGGATGGTTTTAAAGGTTACAAGCTTTGGAACCCAGAAACAAGGAAGGTTGTGTACAGCCGAGATGTGGTGTTTAGAGAGGTGAAAGATGTTGTTAAACATGAAATCATACCAAAGGAACCTGAGAAGATAGAGTTTGAACTAAAGGAGGATGAATCAGACTCTACAACAGAAGAAGACTCAGAAGATGAAGAGCCACAAACTCCAACTTTGAGAAGATCAGTTCGGGAAAGAAGGCAACCAGAAAGGTATAGTCCATCTGCTTTCTGTTCAGGTTTTGCCTTAACTATAGCTGATGATGAACCCAGAACTGTCAGGGAGGCAGTAGATTCAGAGGATGGAAAACTATGGAAGGAGGCCATGGTTGATGAAATGGCATCCTTGCACAGAAATGATGCATGGGATTTGGTGGAGTTGCCGGCTGGAAGGAAGCCCATTGGGAGCAAATGGGTGTTTAAGAAGAAGATGAATGTAGAAGGCAAGGTGGAGAAATACAAATCTCGGTTGGTAGTGAAAGGTTATTCCCAGGTGCTGGGAATTGATTTTGGTGATATTTTTTCTCCTGTTGCCAAAGTTACTTCTATTAGATTACTTTTATCTGTTGCTGCTGCATTTGATTTTGAGATAGAACAGATGGATGTGAAGACAACATTTCTTCACCGGGATCTAGAAGAGGAGATCTACATGAAGAAACCTGAAGGCTTTATGGTGAAGGGTAAGAAAGAACTGGTATGCAGGTTGAAGAAGTCTCTGTATGGGTTAAAACAGTCACCAAGGATGTGGTATCAGAAATTTGATACCTATATACAGGGACTTGGCTTCACCAGAAGCAAGGAGGATCACTGTGTTTATTTTAAATTAATTGGTGACCGTGTTATTTATTTTGTCTTGTATGTGGATGATATGTTGTTAATTGGAAATGACAAAGAAATTATCCAAGATTTTAAGACCCAACTATTCTCCAAATTCGACATGAAGGATCTAGGTGCTGCGAACTATATTTTGGGCATGGAAATTAAGAGAGATCGGGCAAAGAGGAAGCTCTGGTTAAACTAGAGGAAGTATGTCAAGACTATATTTCAGAGGTTCAAGAGGATATGTCTCGTGTTCCATATGCAAGTGCAGTGGGTAGCCTGATGTATGCAATGGTATGTACTAGACCAGACATTGCACATGCAATGGGAGTATTGAGCAGGTTTATGTCAAACCCAGGGAAGGAGCATTAGACAACAGTGAAGCGGGTTTTCAAATATTTACGTGGCACTAGTGATTATGGCTTTTGCTACCAGGGAAGACCAGGATTGGAAAGAATGTTGGACATTCATGGTTTTTTTGATGCAGACTAGGCTGGAGATCTGGGCCAAAGAAGATCTACAAGTGGGCATGTGTTTAGCCTATTTGGAGGTGCAGTCAGTTGGATGAGTAAAAGATAGTTTGTAGTGGCGCTTTCAACTACAGAGGCAGAATACATAGCAACCACTCATGCAAGCAAGGAAGTAGTTTGGTTGCAGAGATTGTGTTCAAGTATGGGGTTGGTACAACAAGCTATAAGGATATATTTGTGTGTAAAGTGCAATTTTCTTGGCTGGGACTACTGCTTATCATTCAAAGACAAAGCACATTGATGTTCAATATCACTTTGTTAGAGATATGGTTGAGGCTAAATGGTGTTGCAGTGAAAATGGAACACTTTTGAAGAATGTTGTAGATGCATTGACAAAGTCTGTGAGCACTCAGAAGTTCTCTTGGTGTAGAGAAACAATGGGTGTTGAAGAATTGGCCAAATGACTAAGCTCTCCTATGGCCCCTCGTGGAAAGAAAACAAGAAGTGGGAGAATGTTGGGTATGTGTTATATTCTTTCCACGACTAGCTCCACGCGCTGTATGTTGCGCCGAGCGCAGTAGGGGGGTTACAGGGGGGGCGGCAGCCTCCCCTGTCAGGGTCCGGGGCAGCGCCCCGGTGAAATTTTTTTTGGTATGTGGTCCCACTCATATGCGGACCCACCCATGGTTTGTGCATGAGTTTGCACATGGTTTTGGGGTATGATGGTTTTCGGCTCCTGGTATTTTGTAGATCCAGTCAAGGGAACTACGGTTATGTTCTAATCCAGGGTTAATGGATTGGGGTTTATGTATGCTTCGGTATGTATATATATGTGTTGTAACACTAAAAGGAATATAATGAAAAATCAAGTTGGTCGTCCCAATTTGGGATCCAGGGGAAAATATCTGTGTTTATCTATTTTATGTTTTATGCTCTCGCTATTGTTTATTTTCTGTTATAAGATTCGTGCGTAGATAATTTCTGTTCAGGGTTAAAACCTACAAATGTTATACTTCAGAGGGGCATCCCTAAATGCCTTGCTAAATAATGCAATAGGCTGCTCTTATCCTTGTGGTTTTTTCTGTAAAAGGACAACAACTATGGTGTGCTCTGATGCAAATGAAAAAATATAAAAATCTTTTGAAAAATCAGGACTTATTAGAACCGGTGTTTTGGTTAACGCTTGTTTCACTAGCTCAAAAGACTTCTTTGCTTTCAAGGTCCATTTCACCCCTTTCTCCTTTTTCAACATGTTTGTGATATTCCTAAAGAGCTCAGCCAAGTTGGGGATGAATCTTTTCAGAAAGTTAATCTTTCCAATGAGAGATTGCAACTCCTTGATGTTTCGAGGGTGAGAAATTTTCAATATGTCCTCAATCCTCTTTGGATCTATCTTTATACCCTCCTCAGAAATAATGTGCCCAAGAAGTTTACCTTGTTGGAGACCAAATAGTGTCTTCTTAGGGTTTAAATATATCCCAAACTTTCTACATTTCTCAGAAACCTTTCTTAAATGTTCTAAGTGTTCTTCATCTATTTTTGAAAACACAGTAACATCATCAAGATAGATAATGATGAAGAAGCCTAGTTCCTCCGAGAATGCTATGTCCATGGCTCTTTGAAAATTTTCTCTAGCATTCATTAGACCAAAGGGCATTTTCACATACATGAAAGTGACCCATGGTGTAGTAAAGGCTGTTATTAATTTATCAACAGGGTGGACTAAGATCTGATTGTACCCTGAATATCCATCCAGCAAAGAAATTCTTCTAGACCCTACCACCCTTTGTAAAATATGGTCCATCTTAGGTAAAGGGTAGTTGTATTTTAATGAAGCTTTTTTTAAGTCTCTAAAGTCTATACAAAGCCTGATCTCTCCAGTTTTCTTCCTAACTGACACTAGATTAGACACCCACTCAGAATATCTAATAGGGACAATAATAACAGCGTCATACATTTTCATGATTTCCTTCTGAACCAAAGGAAACTGAACAGGGTTTATTCTGCACAGTTTTTGTTTGAATGGTTTTTGGTTTTCTTTGAGAGGGATTTTGTGCTGTATTATTTTAGTATCATAGGACTTAAGATCTTCGTAACTCCATGCAAAAACATCAGAAAATTCTTTAAACAACTCTATGTATTTGAGTTTAATGTGAGCTGGTAAAGTCTTAGACAATTTAATCATCATATGTTTAAGTTCACTGCCTATATTTCACTCTTCCACTTCAGTCTCGACAGGTTCTAGTTTTGGTTTCTTGGCCACATCGTTAAAATCGAACAACTCCTCTAAAGGGGCCAGACCGCTTGGCAAACTTTCATCTTTAGAGTGCAGAGTTTCTAACTCGTCTGTTTCTATCTCTGCATTCAATTTTGTTTTGTTTTTAAGTTTTCTAGTCAAAATATTAATATTGACAAGCTCAGGAGATGGCTCTTCTTCACCGAGAAAATTTTCTTCACCACAGTCCGTATCATAGTCTAAGTCCAAACTGTGTAGTTCGAATTCATTTCTGAATTGCATGAAGTCTTCTATTTATTTGTCTCCGTCAAATACCTGCCAATACTTTGTGTTATCAGGCATGGCTGGTCTAAATTTCATCTGAGTTGTGCAGTCTTTAGTGTGATATGGCGTTAAGCATGTTCTAGCTGCAAAGGCTAAATTGTGGGCGGAAATATTTCTTTTTCTTGGGACAAAAATCAGTTTGGACTCCTCTAAGGTTCTTAAAAGGTCCATGACATCATTTCGGTAGGCTCTAAGCCTGGGATGATTTGCGTTATACTCGCCATTGAATTTCCTAATGACTAACTCTGAATCCCCATACATGTTGATTCTTCTGCCTCCTAACTTTTTCAATAAATGTAATCCTAAGAGAAGGAATTCATATTCTGCTATGTTATTGGAACACTGAAAGTTTAATTTGCAGGAGATGCAGTCTTTGTGATTATTTTTAGTGTTGGAAATCCAGACACCTGCACCAGCGTTAGTCCTAGTGTAGGATCCATCAAAAAACATACTCCACAGAGGACTATTCTCGGTTTCGTCTATTTGGTGGTTGTCCTCTTCAACTAACGTGCTTCTTTATTGTTGCAGAGTGTCAGCACTTAGTTGCATTTGTTTCAACCCCTCAGGTTTTTCATTTGGTTGAGGATTGTTTTATTGACTGTCAAGGTTTAGGAGCAATGGACTCGTGACTTGTGGCTCAAGACCTTTGTTTGGTTTGCTAACGTTTTAAAGTGTAGAAAAATGTTCAGACACTTCTGTGTTGTGTTCCTCTTCCTCCATATTGGCCATTAATCCCGTTAAAGTGACTTTTTCACTAAATGTTTCATCATTAAACATAATAAAAGAATCAAGGCCTGTATTCACAGAATAGAGAGGAGAGTTTTGTGGTCTGTCTTGACTTCTAACTATGTATTGCATATGGGAATCCCTATAAAGTCTTCTATTGTGATTGAAAATAGGGATAGTCACATAGGTCATGTCCATTTTCCTAGTCCCTTGTAACTTAGCTCCCCATGATCTGGATAACAACATTCCATACTTGGGGGGAACATCAGCCACAAGAATATCCATTACTAAGCATTTGGCTGGAATATGGGCTAAGTTAACATAGAGGTCTTTGATCAATCCTAAACATTTTACTCTGCTTGAGTCAAAGGAGTAAAGGTCTTTGTAAGGTCTGGTGATTTCTAGACCCAGGCTCTCCATTACAGCTTTAGGCATTAAATTATGAGAATCCCCAGAATCATGCATAGTGTTGTGTAAAATTTTATCATGAACATTTAAACTCACATAAAAGGGAGGAACAGGTCCCTCTTGATACATACCTTCAATATTTGGACCAAAAATAAGCTCTGGTTGGTCATCATTAAGGTTGACAGTGTCATCATTATTTTCAATGTTTAAAGCCTTCAAAATTTGGGTCCTATACACATGCTGGGCAACTAACTCAGTAAGGGGAATAGAGATTTTAATTTTGGACATTTCCTGCTCCAGGCTAAAAGGAATTTAAATCTTTAAAGCACCTGTCTCAGCCTTATTAACTGCCATTCTGTCAACAACATCAGCTTGCTGATTTGTTTTATTTACATTTGACAAAAAAATTTTAACAGTAGTACTAGCTGAGAAGTTAGTACTACTAATGTCTGCACTCTGCTTTTCATTGTTTTGAGTGCCTTTCTGTTTACCATTATCAGAATTTACAACCATTTTTTTGTCCTTTTGTTTGACCATTTTAGGCTTGGTTGCAGTGTTGTTTTGTGAAGATTTGTCAGAGGTTTTGGTGTTGGGAGTTTGTTGACTGGTTTTTCTTCTAAGGTCATATTCTTTTTGAGATTCTATGATGATATTTTCCATGTCTAGATAATAATTTTCATCATCATCTCTTTTGTCATCATAAGGTGTGTATAGACATTTTTTTATTTCATAATGAATCTCAAAGTCATCATTATCTACCCCTAGCATGTTGATATCATCTTCCTCTGTTATTTCATCTGTTTCATCAACCTCACTTACATAGTTTTGATGAAAGGGAGGAATGATCTGTTGATCATCTTCCCTAGGTCTATTTGGAGGTTGGTTCCTTCTAAAATTCTGATTCTGTTTCGGTTTCTATTTTGAGGAGTAGTTTGGTTTTAACTGGCTTGTGCTCTCTCAAGGATGCTCATTTTCTTCATCATCTCCTCCATCATTCTTTCCATTTTTTAGTTTGAAGTAGAAGGTGTGTTTTCTTCTCTAAAAGAGACTCTCTTCTCGTTTTTCATTCTTGCTCTCTTCTCCGTTAAGTTTACTGCCACGGAAAGAGCACCCCTTTGCATCTCTTCAAGAGTTGCAAAATCTCTCTCTCTCAGCTGATAAGCCATCTTAGGGTCAAACCCTTCAGGAAACTTGTTTAAAGCTGAGCCTTGTGGAGGTTTTAGTTCTAGGGAAAGTGCATTATATACACTGTTTAATCTGGTACAATAAGCTTGTACACTTTCCCCCGTGTTTCTATGGAGATTTTTGTAATCAGAAAGGACTTGAAGAGGGTTTTTCTTTACTTCCCATTTGTTTAAGAATGTTTGATGGAAGGCTTGGAGATCATTGATACTATGGGGGGTTAAGCCTTTGAACCATTTTCTTACTTCTCGCCCTAAGCTCTGAGAAAATAATCTAAGCTTGACAGAATCATCATCAATTTCATTTCTGTCAAAGTATTCATTCATCTTGTCCACATGTTGTGATGCAGTTGTAGCATTGCTAGCATCATACAATGGAATTTTGGACTGATAGTCCTGTGGAAGATTGACTAATGGAAGAGGAAGGACTAAGGGAGCATACCATGTTGCCATGATATGTGGTGTGGGTGGATTCACAAGAGGTGGATTAACAACAGGAAAAGTGGGCTGAAGTGGAGTGGTTTGAACAGTGGATGGACCAGGAATAGACTGCTGAGCTGATCTTGGATGAGAGACACCTAGGTTGTGAAGGAAATGTAAATCAGGAGGTGTTGTTTCTCTGCTACCAATATGTTCACTTGTTTCAGGAGATGAAAGTGAAGACTCAGAATCTAACTGACTTAATTCACCAAGAGACCTAGCTCTAAATGGATTTACCAAGTCAACTTGTGATTGTTGTAGAGCTGAAAGATTTTCAGGGACTGAATTTTCTCTCAAGGATGATCCAAAAACAGTTGATATTTAATCTTAGGAGACTTCCTAAGGATACTTTCTGGGTTATCAACTATTTCAGGTGGATCAGGGTTATGATGGGCTCTAGTGTGAATCTTTCTAGGAGCCACCAGGGATAATTTTAAGGATGGAAAATTATCTTGAAGTTTAAAACATTGGCGAATTTCACTAGTCCCTAATATGTGAAGTATAAAATTTTATTGACATGTTTGTAAAAATATATAAATTTGTAATGATTTTATATATAGTCTCTATATAATTTTGGCTATTTCTAAGGTAACATAATTTTATATTATAAAATTTGGGAGAATCATGTTTACAAAAAAATGGAAATTGGCGAATCTTTTTTTTGGAAAAATCATGGAAAATTAGCCCACCTGCGAATATTAGCCCCTAAAATTTTCCATGGGAGCCACTATGCTGATTTTTTCAGACCCAAATAAGCAAGAAAAGTTCAACCAGATATGACAATCTTTAAGAGGTTAACTAGTCTGTTTTCACAAATCTAAATCCTACAGTCCTCTAACCAAGTTTGAATGATATTATGATGATAAGGGTTCTTCCCAGTGGAGTCTTAAGGTCTATTCAGGATTGTGGAGTCACCAAGTAGAAGTTTTTAGCTCCTAAGGAGGTAAAAGGTTTTATGGTCCACCACCATGTTTATTGGATACCAATCTGAAATATTTTTGGTGTTTTTCTGAGATAGTTTTCAGTTGTGTGGTTTCTAAGAATATGCTAACTCTGTTTCAAAACTTAGCTACGGTTATGGGACAAAGACAATGTACTCTTATGGCTAAGCTAGTTGATTTTTCAAGGCTAGATAAATTCTTATGAGAGTCCTAGGGTTTGCCTAGTTTGTCACTGATTTAAACAAGTTTTATCATGATTGCCATTCTTTGGTAGTTCTTGAAAAGGCTTCTTTTTACTCACAAGTTTTATGAATTGTTTAAGGGAACCTAAAGTGATTATTCAATTGAAGTCCCCAGTGGAGTCGCCAGAAATGTTAGTTGTTGGTGGCTCAACTGGATTAATATAGCAAATGTTCTTTGACATAAATCACTGATGGCATATGGTTACCTTAAAATAAAAAAATTTCTGGGTTCAATCCCTAGTGGAGTCGCCAGAAATGTTAGTTCCCTATAATCAACAAGATTGGCAAAATCTGGTCGTAGGGAGAAACATTGTTTCAACCACTTTGGGATTCTAGGATCTAGCCCTCCTGAATCTGGAGAGGGATCTCTCCAACAAGTGAAAATATGGATTTTTCTCTGAAGTTTTGGGTAATGATGTTAGGCTAGTTATGAAGGCCAATGGTTTGTTTTGTTTTTTGGATGGTTGAGCATGATTACTGTTTGAGGTGGAAAGTTCTAGATGCAAAGAGTTTCAAAGGTGAGAAGTTGTAGGCAATCAGAGTAAGCTTCGGCCAAAAAGGTAGATAATTGTAGGTTTTAGTCCATTGGGCTATGGAGTCATAATAGGGTTTAATTGGAACAGAAAGAGGCAAGAGTGGTCCATGGGGAAAGTTATCTATGTCTAAGGATCTCTTTGAAGTTTTATTTATGGAATGAAATGGTACAATAAGAAGGAGAATTAAACAGATGAGGAACAAAGAGCAGCCCAGGATCTGGTAAGTACTTCTAAACTTGCCAGCCTTTGACATAGACTCAAGAAAAACATAAAATTAAACTAGGTTCTGGTAAGTACTTTTAAACTAGCCAGCCTTTTATACACTTTTAATAAAAAACATTTTTAAAACAAAGGGAAACTGGAAGGCAACTGTTGGAGTAGAAACTAGTGGGTCGGGCTCACCACAAATCCTCTCCTAGCTCTGCTTTACTTGGTTACTTTCAAGACAAACAAAAAGATAACGCATAATGGCCTAAGATCTGGTAAGTACTTTGAAACTAGCCAGCTTTTAACACATTCCAAGGGAAAAATTCAGACAGTCTTTGGGGATAAAACTAGGACCAGGGCACACCATATCTTCCATAGTTCATCTCTACTTAACTAATACTGAACATAACATTCAAGAATAATATTTAGCTAAGGAAATAAGACGAGGGAACACTAGCATTCCTATGCTTAAACTGAATTGAATCATTCTCAAATAACACAGATGAGAGAAAACATTCAGATAAATATTTTCAGTCAGAGAAGGGTACTGATATACAGTAGGTCCTAACTCTATGCATGCTGTTATTTATAAGAGAAGATGAAACACAGTGAAAAAATAAAAAAAATGACAAGTTACAATGAGAAAAACATCACCTTCAACATAGACCAGGATCCCATAAATCAGCTTGTATTGATGCTCCAAACCAGTTAAAACTTTAAGTCCAATGCTTTAGTTTAGCACCCATCTACACATCTCAGCCTAACCTATCTATCACCAGCAGAGCTCCAAGGTCTAGTGAACACTATTTACAGATAGAAGTCTCAAGCTCAATTACATTTGAATGTTCAATAACTACATCAACCAACCCCTCACTCATCTTCTTCAGAAGTATATATAAAAGAATGAGGAGGTGAGATCTGATAAAAGATCTCGAAAACTAATTAATATAGACATAAATGACCTCTTGGCCTTTGGGGGCTCAATGAAGAAACTTACATACATATCCTCTGTATTAAATGATTTACATTAAATATTAAGCTCGGTGGGAGCTTTTGTTGACCTTTGAGGCTCTGTGTGATGTCGAAGTTACTCTGCTGATATTTTGTCATTATTTTATGTGCAGAATTTATCCTTCGGCTACGTTGTGAGGTAGATATCTGATCCTGATCAATAACTTCGGTGTTTGATTGAGTACTTTGAGGCACAAGTGGCGTTTTGGCAACTGGGAGGAATCAATTTGCCTCAGATGTGGTGGTGGAAGCTTTCCTGTTGATAAAAACACCTAATATTTTCTTCAAACTGTGTTTTAATTGGGGATTAGGCTATTGATAATCATTCTTAGCTGTGATCCCCGCAAATCTGTCTTCAATCCCCTATTCTGCTTATAATTCGTCTTCGGCACTGATACTTTCTGACTGTGCCCGATTTACTGTGTTATTTGCTGAGGTGCAAGGCTGCGCAGAGGTGATATGGCATGAATGCATGATGAATCACTGATGAAACATGAATTTGAAACCCTGCGAAGGATTTTTTCTTTGATAGGTCAGAGGTGGGAGGATCGTCACACTCTGCTTCTGAATTTTCTTCAAAAATGGTGAGAAAACCATTTAACCTTGCAAAATACAAATAAATATTATGAAATCCTGCATGTATAGGCTGACTACTTCAGAAGGCATGTGGAGGGAGCATGGTCGTTGGATGGCATCATTCAACAATCGAGATTGATCAGGAGAAGTCAAAGAGAAGGTGGAAAAATAGTTTAAATCAGAGTCGTCGATCGCACAGAGATTGACGGTCGAGAGTAGAGGCGAAAAAATAACGTGACAGGGTTAGTTTATTTGTAAAAATGGAGAAAAATAGGTTAAAAATGGTGTGTGGAGTTCGAGATGATCATGGGCCGTCGGATGAGATCAGCCCACGTGATCAACAGTGGAAAAAAAGGCGCCAATAAACCTTAGAAACACACCCAGACTTCAAATTTTAATTAAACCATGCTGAATAAAGTTCCCGGGTCCGGATTTGCTGACTGGACGAGGGATCAATGAAGGGACGCCCTAATAGAAAAATTCCGCGTGGACGCTGATGTGGCGTTGGGACCACCGGCATTGTTGTGGACGAGGGGACCGGGCCATGGAATGTTGGCCATCGATTTGTAGATCAGATCGACGTCGGAGATCCTTTAAACGCCGCGCCATAGCCTGGTTATCGCATGGGCATCTTCGGAGAGCGATCGTCGTCCGATGAGCGGCCTCAGATCAGACGGTGGATGTCAATATCGTGCCAGGTCCACGTCTGATCTTTAACAAGCGATGAACGGTATTTTTTTGAACAATTCCCAGGCCACGCATCAAGAGGTGTATGGAATCGCTGCAAAATGAAAAATACCGCCCCGTTCTTAAATGCGGTGCTATGGATACCGCGTGATTTTTGCAATGGTGAGTGGATGGCGGGGACCAACGAGCGATGGATGGTGTGCCATTGATCTGCAGATCAAATCGACGGTGGAGATCAACTTGAACCTTTACACCGGCAAAAGAATTATAATATAATAAAAACAGAAAATTTAATATAACCAAAGGTTTAAAATATTAATTTACAATGTGGCTTGGCACCCGACTACGGGGCCATGGGTTATATGGAGAGTCATATGACCGGGGGTTAAAGAGGAGGGGCTAATCGCAATTGGGCAACGCGATAAGTGGTTGGAAGGCTGGCGCTCGGTTCCAGCACCAGGTCGTATGGAGGGGAGGGTTAAGAACTTAGCCCAAGGGGGCTTAAGTATATAACATATAAAAAATATGATTTTGATAGATTTTCAATGATTTTCAAAGGGGTTTGGGGGTTTCGATAAGGTTAAGAAAGGGTCTTAAACCTTACTAATGGCGTTTTGATGAAGGGGAAAAGGGAAAAATGGAAAATGAATGCTTTTCAATGGGGAATAGAGGGGTTAAAATGAGGCCGGCTTTGGAAGAAAGGGAAAAAAGGAGAATGGTGCTTGCAGCAGTATTCTTTTTTGGGAATCAGCAGGATTTTCAGAGTTTTTCAAGACAAGAAAAGCAGTGAAGATTTGGACAGAGCCATGAGGCCTTCAAGAGTCTTCAAGAGCCAACACTTTTTAGCAATAAAAATTTGTTCCTGGAAGGCTCCAAAAATTTTTAGCCACCTTTTTCTATACAAATTTTATAGGTGGCTAACAGAACCTCTGGAAGAAAGGAAACCATCCTACCTTTTCTATTCTCACTTTGCTACGAGGATAAGATTCCACCAGCGCAAGGATCTATGGTTCGAATCAAATGGGGGCTTAGAGCTTAGACACGGCGAAAGAGAAAATGGACATGCAAGTGAGAAAAATGACATGGAAATTGAGGATAGAAAGAACAAAGAAAATGTGGGTTGCAGGAATATAGTCCGAGATTTATGCAACAGTTTCGACAGCAGAAGGAACTAAATAGGAAATACAGGGTTTTTTTGGAAGTAGGTCGTTATCATGATTTCCATCATGATCCAACCTGTAGGACAGACCTCGGAAGTATAACCACTGTCGATGTTATGATGACAGGTCATGGGATTAATGCTCCAACGACTCACGGCCGCAAGGGTTATCATAGCCTTAGTTATGCAAATTTTTTTAAAATTAAAGCGTCATTATACGTTTACCTCGAGCATCTTATCACTGACTATACTTTACTGCTTACCCCCAATGGTCCTATCCTCGATGATGTAGCTTGATCTTATGATGATAACCTATTATATCAGACATATAATCCACGACCTTAACCAAATAATGATTGTTAGTACTTTATTACATGATTTTAATGTAATGTTATGTTTAATGATTTTTCTTTTCTTTTGTCTTTTTAGGAAACCCAGTTGTTGTTGTGCCTAACAAATGTTCTGCAGGAATTTAAAACTGGCTATCAAATTTTATGCAGGAATTAAAACTACAACTGCTAAACATTCTGCGGAAATAACTGTTAAATATTCTCCAGGAATCGAACTTCAACTGTCGAACATTGTGCAAGAATTGAAATAACTATGAACATTCTTCAGGAATTAAAGACTGGAACTAATAAAATTTCTGCATGAACTGATTTCTCCACCCATTGTGTATAGTCCATTACACATGAATGAATGTGTTGATGTCGAATATGCAATGGCCTCATTGGATTACCAGCCATTCAGGTCAATTGTTAAACAATGCGAGGTCCATCACCATTAATGAGAGTGAGGACCAAGGTACCCTAATGCATCCTATTAGGTGTGAATATATGAGTTGTTGTCAAACCCCCTATAGGATCCAGTAGTAAAGAAGCCATGATGATTCTCCATTACCACTGGCAAGATAACCTATCAATGGGGCATACAAGCTTCAAGGCATCACAATCCTCTAATCCCGCACTGAGATAATTTGCTGATGTCGATGGGCCAGAGTTGTTGGAAGGAGGGCCTTAAGAAATCCCACATCATTCCAACACGAGAAATCCATAAATTAACTAAAACTAAAATTCTATAGAAAAGATCCAAAGGGATCTACTAACCTGTATTTTTAATGAGCCCAGGGTAGTCCATGCTTGCCAGATTTCAATTTTAGAGAGTCTAAAATGCTTAAAAAGAGGACTCCAAGGGGTTCCTTGGCCAGAAAAAGGAATAAAACTATACCCAATAGACATTCCTCTCATGGTTTATCGAGCATGAGGAGGAATAGAATGATCTCATTGTATCAAAAGGGAAATAAGGAACAAATAGTGGAAGGAATGATCCCTTCCCTTACCATGTTCAACTCTTTCTTCTTCTCAATTTCTTCCACAAATTCCTCCTTATATTGGGGTTTTTGATATAGCTTGAGTCTATGCCCATTCACCAAGAAGGTAACATTCTTATCATCAATAGTTTTAATCTAAACAGATCCATTATCAAAAGCTTTCACAATCTCATAGGGGCCTATCCAATCTGTGTTAAATTTCCCTCTGAAGTTTTTAATTTAGAATCATACAACAATGCCCAGTATCCCTCTTTGAATTGATTCTTCTTGATGTATCTATCGTGTTATTTAGCCCTTTGTTGTTACATGAAGTCAATATGCTGAAAAGAATCCTTCTTAATCTCATCTAACTCTTTGAGCTGCAATATTATCTATTGTTGTGCTTCATCAAGGTTTATACCCAAATCTGATGCCATTCTAAAGGTTTTGATCTGAAATTCGATGGGAAACAAAAAAAAATTTCCATACACTAGTTCATATGGAGAGAAGCCAGTGGTACCCCTCCATG
Source organism: Pinus albicaulis (assembly GCA_034641835.2). Taxonomy (NCBI): domain Eukaryota; kingdom Viridiplantae; phylum Streptophyta; class Pinopsida; order Pinales; family Pinaceae; genus Pinus; species Pinus albicaulis. Next base: position 61,378,044 of record MU968411.1, on the reverse strand, counting down.
TAATCTGGTAAACCCAAAAGGCCTTGAGAAGTATGTCAGAACAATCCTTCTTGTGTAATTGCATTTTTTTGGGAAGGATTGTTTCCAGCACCTTGTTGGTTGATTCCACCTTCCCATTGGAATCCTGATAATAAGGGGTGGACTTCCGATGGGTAATCTGATATTTTTGCACAATTTCCTGCATAATCTTAGACACAAACTGCGAACCTTGATTAGTAAATATTTCCCTAGGTACTCCAAATCTTACAAAAATATCAGAGAAAAGAAAATCTGCCACTTCTTTTCCATTGTTCTAGGTAGTGTTCTTGCCTCCTTCCACTTTGTCACATAATCAATACAAACCAAAATATACTTCTTAACTTTGGATATAGGATTGATGGGACCTACAAAATCAAGAGCCCACCTCTCGAATGTTTCTATGAGAACCTGTGGTTTCAACGGATTCTCATCTGATTGTACAAGCCGCCGCATTCTCTGGCAGCTATCACACTTTCGAACATACTCCTTTGCATCCTTGAAGAGATTTGTCCAGTAATAACCTGAGCAAAGGATCTTATAAGCTGTCCGTGTGTCTACAAAGTGTCCTCCACATGGTTCATCATGATAGGCTCTTAGGATGTCACAGATCTCACCTTCTCTCACACACCTGTAGATAATCAAATCAGGTCCAGTAAAAAATATATCACCCCTAATCCAAGAATAATCAAGACTTTTCCTAATGATTCTCTTTTTCTAATTAGATGAAAATTAAGGTGGAAAATTTCCTATAGCAATATAATTGGCCATGTCTACAAACCAAGGTGTTTTAACCGAGATGGAAAATAGAATTTCATCTGGAAATTTATCATTAATAGGAACATCCTCACCTGCATGGTTGAGCCTAGACAAGAAATCAGCTACCTGATTTTCTTTTCCCGGTCTATCCAATACCGTGATGTCAAATTCCTACAGCAGAAATAGCCACTTAGTAATTCTTCCATTAGTGACTGGTTTATTCATGAGATAACAAATAAAAAAATGATCTGTGTGTACAAAAACTTCATAACCCGTGATGTAATGTCTAAAATTGTTAATAGCATAAATCACATCAAGGAATTATTTTCTAGTTTTCTTGTAATTAAATTATGCAGGAGTCAAGTTTTTACTAATAAAATAAATGGCATGGGCTACGGGATCGTCCTTTTGACCCAATACTTCTTATATGAATGATTCAGAGGCATCAGTGGAAATATGAAAAGGAAAATTCCAATCTGGGCCTCTCAAGACAGGTGCTGAAGAAATATTTTCCTTGAGTTTATCAAATGCAGCTTGAGACTCATCATTCCATTGAAATTCAGATTCTTTGGTCAATAATTTAAAAAATGGAGAGGCTACCTTTGTAAATTTCTCGACAAAACTTTTGTAGTAACCTGCATGTCCAAGGAAACTACTAACTCCCTTTTGATCAGTTAGTGGGGTAGTTTTACAATAACCTCAATATTTTCTGGATCGAATTTAATTCCTATAGAAAAAACATGATGACCCAAAAAATACCTTCAGTCATAATCATAAAAAAATTTCATTACTTAATAAAAGATTAGTTTCTCTACATATCAACAAATTATTTTCAATATTATGTAAATCTTCTTCAAAAGTATCACCCATAACTATAAAATCATCCATATAAACTTTTACGCAATCGTGCAAAATATCAAAGAAAATACCAAGGACTGCCCATTGAAATGTGGCTGGTGCATTGCATAGACCAAATGGTAATAATTTGTATTCATAGGTACCCAAGGATCTATAAATGTTGTCTTTTCTAGATCCTCAGGGGCTATCCTAATCTGATTGTATCTGCTGAATCCATCTAGGAAGGAAAAGTACTTTTTCCCTGCTAGTGTATCTAGTACTTAGTCTATAAATGGTAAAGGGAAATGGTATTTAAATAGCTTTTTTTCATTCCTTTTAATCTACACACACTCTCCATTTACCATTTTTCTTGGCGAAAATGACGAGTGGGGATACCCACTCGCTGTATGAGATAGGATAGATGAATCCTACATTTAACTTTTTTTGTAATTCATATTTTACAATTTCCCTAAAGTAGGGTTCATCCTCCTTTGTGGTTGTCTCACAGGCCTAGAATTTTATTCTATATAAATGTGATGAATTCATGTGTTTGGGTGAATGCCTCTCATATCATTATATGTTGGAATCACTATTGTCGTTAGACCAAAATACGTAGGCGTTAGTCTCTGCTACAATCTCCAGAGTTAGGATCCATGAGAGGCATTTAGTCCATGTCGCGAAACACACATGGAGCATTGAACCCAATGTCCAACAATCTTCCCCCAATGCAAGATGGGTGAATTTCAAACTTGAGACCTATCGCTCTGATACCACTTGTTGGAATCATAATTACTGTTAGACAAAAACCTGTAGGCGTTAGTCTCCACTACAATCACCAAAGTTAGGATCCACAAGAGGTGGTTAGTCCATGTCTTGAAAAACACAGGGAGCATTGAACCCAATGTCCAACAGTATATTCCCATGCAAATGTATTTGAAAATTTTTTCAATGTTTGAATTAATTTCTTTTCTTGTTCATTAGTTAAGGAAGAATTAATGTTTAAATATTTTTCCATAAAATTTCCACTACCTTACTCCCCCATTCAGACATTGAATATGCAGGAAAGGCAGATAAGAGGGTTGAATGTAATTCATAAGTTGAACTATGTTCATAAAAATCCTCCATATCAGTAATGATATCTAAATTATGACTAGACTATCCTTCTAAATGCTACGGAAACTCAGGATTAGAAATACAACAATTTATCATATTTTCCTCAAAATTTTCCTTAAGGCTCATGGCTTGGGCTATTGTTAAAATTTTATGGGTATCTTCCGAATCACGTTATTCTTATTCTTCAACCCAATCCATGTTTTATGATCTCAAGAGGGGTTTAGCGGGGGGATACAAGTTGATATTTTTTTGTTTTGGCCGCATGAGTGATAGTCATGTTTCCAGATCTACACCCTATGTAGGCATTAGCCGTGGCTAGCCACATTCTCCCCAAGATCAATGGGTGCCCTCCCAAGTTATTTTTAGGTTGAATAACATAAAAATCTACAGGTTACTCCCAAGAATCCAATGAGATGACAATGTCTTCTAAAACCCCCTCTGGCTTTACCTTAGACCTATCTGCTAATTCTAACATGGTAGGAGTGGGTAATAAGTCAAAGGATCCTATATCAGATAAAGTTTCCATATTCATCACATTGATGGTTGCACCTAAATCAATCAAAGTGTTCTTTATGGGGTATCCATTGATGAAGGTGGTCACCACAAGGATTATGAGATCTGCATATTTTTCAGTAACAAATCTGGTAGACATTAAACTTGCAAGCTTTCCACCTACTTGAATTTTTGAGGGTTCTTTCTTTTGTCTCCTTGGTTTCTTGGTACATAGTTCCCACTGTTTTGGAATATATTGGGATGTACTTTATTTATTGCAGTAATGGGATATTTATGCACATATTTCTCAGTTCAGACACAATATCAAATACGGGTTGTTTTGTTTTAATTTCAATTTCCAACCTCTTTGGAAAAGGAGGTTAGACTATATGAGATGAGGAAGGTTCTTGTGGCCTTGAGGTTGATGGTTTTGCTGGTTCAGGTGTGGTTTCCTCTTCAAGCATGTCTAAGGTATCTTCCTCTACAATCTCATCAATTATCTCGGGCTGAGTCACCACTTTTCCCGACCTAATGTTGATTTCCTCCAACTGCACAGGTAATTCCTGCAACTATACAGGAATAGACATTTCATGTAGAGGCGCAGAAAATTCCTATAACACGGGGTTAGAAAATTCCTGCAACATCTGAGGTGCAATACAATATTTAGGAAAAGTGGGATAAGTGACCAATCCAATGTTGTGAGTGGATTAGATGGTTTTATTATTGGGATTAGACACTGGTTGAGAAAGAAGCTGTGTGGGACGAGGTTAATTTGGTGGGGTAGTCAATTGAAGTTGTTGTTACGGTTGTATCATTGTTGTGGTGTAGGCTGTGAATAAAAAATTTTAGTTGGGAAAATTTGTTTAGTAGGATAATAATAGTTCCCTACCAAGGATGTTGAGGAGGGCAAGGCTGTTAGGGCATTGGAACATTCCACATCTTATTTTGAGCATAAAGAAATTGAAAATTTGACTATGACATACCTGGAGGACATGGCTGCCATGGTATATGAGGTGCCATTGCATAAAGTGCATTGAAAACTCCTTAATATGCTATGTATGTTGCTTTAATTTCAGGCAGAGAAGGACATTTATCAGTGGAATGCTCAACCTCACAACTTCGACATAACTCGATACTATCAGCAGGGAAATCCCTTAGAGCATGTTACTTCATGTATTTGGAGAAGAAAACCATCAAGGCTTTCTCCAGTTAATCCTGTTTCTCTTGTTTCTTCTTAGCCTACAAAAAATATAATTGTGAAGATAAAGTTCTAAGAATATCAATTTTAAAATTTTCAAATAAATTACCCATTTCAGCTCTGGTTACTCTAGCTCCGACAACTAATTTGAAAAGCTTGGAAGAAGGATCTCTTGGTCCTCCTCCAACCTTGGAATTTTCTCTTGAATATATTTTACAAAGCTCACACACATCATCATAACTCAACTTCGATACATCACCTTCTCCCATTATATTTAAGACCTTCAGATATTCTAGTCTAATTTCCCTAAGAAAAATGGTTCTCTTGGTCTCTTTATCCAATTGATTCATATTAGATCTCTGCAAATTGTGTTGGAATCTTTCTACCAAATATTCAAGGCTCTCCCCTTCCTTATAGGTCATCCCAAAAATATTTTCTCTGATTTCTTTGGTCTTACAGTAGTCTTGGTACTTTCTAAGGAATACCTTCTTCATTTCATCCCAAGTTGCAATGGAGTTTGACCCCAACCCCATAAGCCACCTAAGAGATGCATCCTTCAATTTAGCAGGTAACAAATTCATATTCTGAGCATTGGAAGAATATTCATTGCTCTGACACAACACATCAAATTCAAATAGGAAGGCATTTGGATCCTCATTAGAAGTATCATGAAAATTAGGCAAGGCCGAAGGAAGGATATTTTCCATCTGAGTAGCTCCACCAGTATACTTAATAGTGAATTCGAATGTGTCAAATTTCCCCTCCTTCTCATCAAAGCCTCCATTGGTATTACTTGTACCTTCTTCGTGAGCCATATCAGTCCAAGAAAGAGTGGGACCTTTGAAGACTATAGATTCCTCAAAGTCAATGGTATGGAACTATGGTTCCTTAATAGGGCTCACAAGGAACGCTTCTTCAGGCTGACCGTTGAGCAGAGATGTTGTCTTCCTTGAAAGGGGAGGTTCTATATGGGCAACAATAGAATATTCTCCAACAGTGTGTTCTATTATGGAATTTTCAATCTGCTCCAGACTGCAGACCTCTTGTTCCGATTCTACTTCTTTCACTGCCTTGTTTCTTGCATACTTCATTTTTCTTTCCAGTATGTTAGTAAATGAAGTTGTGCTCACAAAACCACAAAAAACATATAAAATATTGGACCCTATTCGTCAAGAATTAAAAAAAAAAAAAAGAATGCCAAGCAATCAGGACACGACTTTGGCGAGTGTCTGACTTCTGTTGGTGCGTGGGATTTGCCCTTCATATTTGCACTTCAACTCCCCCTATCCTAAGAAAAAAAAATCAAAAAAATAAAACTAAAACACTTTTAGTATCATCCCTTAGCACCTCCCTAGAAATGATGCCAAAATGTTGAGTCAAATTATATGCTTATAATTTTCCAATCATAAATTGTCAACCCAAGAAGGTAAACTGATAAGATGTAGTGCAAATTATATGCAGGTTGATTACTTCAAGTGTTAATAAATTATACACACATCAGCTATGGCTTATTTCCTATGTCAATACTTGGCAAAAATGTCTATGGAGTGGCATAAATCATCCCTCTATAGCACTTAGGATTACTGATATTAACCATGAAAAGATAAATATCAAGCAACAATCAACAATTGATGCTTCTTTCATGTATCAATACTTTAGCAGCATTGGCTATGCAGTGGCTTATAAAATTCCTCTATAGCACTTGGGTTTTCTAATATTGATTAAGGAAAAAGATAAAATATCAACCATAATCAAGAATCCAACTTAGAGGGCATGAATCCAAACATTGATAAAATGAAAAGAACTTAGTAACATAAAGAATTAAATCATTTCACCAATTAATAGTTTGTTGCACGAAATGCAGAAAGAAATCACTAGATGTGTACATAATTATTAATGCATAAATGAAAGAGAAATAAAACACACTATCTTGCGGGAGTTGTGAGCGAAGGGGTCCCTCCCTCACTCACCACTCCTTCAAAAGTCAAAAAATCTACTCAGAAAGGTTAACATAACATATACTATTTTATTAATCTACAAATTACGGTCAAGTACAATCTGATATCTTGCTATCAACAACAATCCCAATTCAACCTCCTTTACAAAGCGAAATAAATTAGATTTATACATTTCTCAAAGCCCATATTTGGCTTGAACAAAGTAGATCACTAATCTAAGCCTACAGTGAATGATACATATAAAAATTGACAAAGTAAACTTCTGTTGAGTCTAATCCATGATGGGAAGCATGGATTAGAAAATTTCCTTTGCGCGGATGAAGCTCTTTCTCCATGTGAGCACGAGAGAAGATCTGAAGGTTTGTGTGGTTGCAAAAAAGGATTTGGAATAGTGAATACGGCAATTTCCATATGCAGCAAATTCCCTTCAAAACACATGTCTTTACTCGATCTAGAGATGAGTGTAACATGGTAAACCATCGATCTCATTGCAGGAAATGAAGACAGTTATAGGAAATTGACATATCTGCAGGAAATCTGGAATTTCTGCAAGAATCTCGACCACATGAGCTTTTTGGAAGATTTGCAGAACTATTCAAATCTATTAAATCTATGCACGAGTTCTAGGCCAGTTAGAGTAGTAATGAAATAAAGAGATGACTAGATCAACGAATGTTCTAATTTAGATAAAATGGCACTTATTATGATAATTTAACATACCTTAGGCTTATGGTACCCCTTTTATCCAAAACTAGATAACATAGCCGAACTAGGTATAATTAAAGAGCGAAAAGGGTTCAAAAGTACGAGAGGCAAGGCCTAGGATAGGTGTAAAAAATGGGTAAAGTTCAAACTCAACATCTCCCCCACACAAAAACTCTTGCATGTCCCTATGCAAGAAAAGCTGAGGCAATCCTCAAACATAAATCTACTTTTCTCCTAGGCTATAGCTACTATAGCCAGATGATCTAGCTAGGCTCGACTAGATTTCACTTGAATCCGTCCCCTGTACATTTCATTCTTCTTCTTCATGTGGTCGATTTGATCCTTCTTATTTTTCATGATGCGAGCTTCTTTGTCATGCCACTCGTCGTTTTATTTATGCATCTTAAGGCTATTTTCCTTCACGGACGCGATCTCTTCTTTCAAGGCTTGTTCTGAAAGGGTAAGTTCCTTAATGGTCTCTTCCAACATATGTGGAGATCGTTTCTTCAATGGAGTCACCTCTCCCTCAGGATTCCCTTGTGAGGATTGGGGCACACTCAAATCTTTCCGCGCTTTCATGGCTTCATTCTGACTTTCCTGCACTAAAGGATCCTGAAAGGACACATTGTCATTTTTCATGAATCTAGTAGGGTTTACCTTCTCCTTTCCTTTGGCTTGGCAGCTGGACTTTTCTATCTTCTTGATAAAACTTTTGGGTGGTGTCCCTTCTTTTTTTGAATCCTTAATGACCAACCAAGTAGCCCAGCTGTTAGTATGAATCTTAATTGCAAGTGTACGAAAAATACCACTTTAGCTGTGCATAACAAACATCTGTAATATTCCCAAAATTTAGACCTCATCTAAATGGAATATTATAGTTGATTTTATCTTCAGATAAATGAATAAATGGGTACGGAGGCCCATTGAGAAGAGAATAAAATTCCTCATGTGAAAATAGGAAGAATAAGTAGCGAAAAGGAGCACATTTATGTGTGAACAAGGAATATATCATGTTGATTCAGTCATCTTTGACCAAGTCAACACATGCTGTCTAGATACATTGCATCTCCTTGATGAACAACACAGATTTGGTGGAGGACAACTTGCATGAGCTTGAAGGCAAATGTGTATGGGACCTAATGAGGAGAGGTTCACTTGCTATATATGAAGAGGATGTAAGCCTTTTCCATTTATGTTGTGATATATTATTATTTTTTCTGTTTAGACTTTGGCTTCCTCTTTCTGTTTAGCAGGGTTACAGTGCTCTTGAGCACCGGGTGTTCCTAAGAAGGAATCCCACCTCTTCACTTGAGAGGCCTCTTGGGAGAGTATTGCACTGATTTTTTCCACATCTAGGCTTGAGAACAAGTAGCAATCTTCAGCCACAGTGTTATTTCTGTAGAAGTGTAATGCTGTGTTGCAGGGTGTTTGCAGTGGAAGATTGATCTTTCCACTCTCGGGTCTATTTCTCAGTAGGAGGTGCCTTCCTTCTCTTGACAGATCATCAAAGGAGATTTCTAAGATTATTTTCTATCTTGGTAGCAGGTCAAAGCACCTCTAATCTTCTACAGTGTATTCCCTTGTAGGAACCATGTCCTTTTCCAGAGAGTTGTTGTAGTGGGGTTTTAACCCTTGTTTTGGAGCTAGTTTCCGAGGGAAAGGGCCAACCCTTATCCCGGAAAGCTAGAGGAAGGGATATTTAACCCTATTTTTATTATTCAGCCACATTCATGCCATGCTGCAGTGATAATTTTTTATTTCTGAGCTGAATAAATCCAATTTTCTTGTTCTTGTAAATGTGTCTCAAGAAACCCTTGCCGAGTTAACTCTATAATGCAATAAGGAGGTCAGATCTATGTTTTCTTAGCATATTGTGCCATATATCTCTAGATATATGTTTTTATATTGTAATTTTGCAGAAACCCTTATGGATTAATGATGTACATGCTTCAGTATTTTTTTCATAATCAGATGTCATGGGATTTGGGTGTTGCTAAGACATTGTAAGGCCGGGAGACCTATTTAACATATCAAAAAGGATTTCTTTCTGATCCCATTTCATATGTGAGGTCCCTAGTCTATATTATAAGGGATAAAATTGTTATTTCCCCTATTTATAACGCAGTTACCTGGGAATAAAATTTTGGGGTCTATTTTGCTACTTTTCCCCACTAGGAGGCAATGTATAAAGGCATTCTTTTGCCGGTATGTTCTTAATCTTATGGAAGGGTGTTCATGACACATTTCATGAGAAAAAAATTTTCAGTACTTCATTGGTGCTCATGTATTTTTGTAGCTCCACATTTGGAATATCTTAAGATATTCCCAATAGTGTATTTTTTCCCTATTTTGAGATATTACAACATTGCTAACAGCAAATATGGCTGCCAATGTCTTTCGATCTGCAATTAGGTGACCAAGATAAATGCTGCAAAAATCTAGATCTATGCATCAAAAGACATTAAGCAGTAAATAAAAATGAGATTTACTCTATGCATCCAATAGACAAGACAAGAATATGTTGAATGAATTTTATATTGAGGGCACCTGGGAGGAAAACATAGAAGGATGTTACCAATTCTCCTCAATGGGATGGGTTCTTGTAAGTCCTCAGCACTTCAGATCTAAAATTCCTCTCTCTTGGTGGTGTAGAAAAACCAGACAAAAATGGAACTCAAAGGGAGCTCACAAGCAAAAATATAGAAAAATATGACAATGATGGTGGATCTAAGTCAAACCAAAATTATAGATCCAGAGTGATCTTTAGGCAACAAAAAGGTGATGAATGAATGGAAAAATCCTTCTATTTATAAAGAAATATTGAGTTAGTCTAGATATTTGTGCATAATTAAAATATTATTAACCAAATCAAGGTCCAACTTTTATGGAATATTTTATTTTTTTTGTTGGAGGGAAAAGGAATTTGACTTCGGTCAAATCCCTTTATTTGTATATAATAAATAAATAAATGATTTATTTATTATTTTAAGGATGTGGTTGAGTAATAGTTAAATAAATAATGATTTATTTAACTATTTAGGATTGATTTAGTCAAATTTAACAAGGAATATTATTTAAATAAGGTTTAAATAATTATTCCTAGAAAAAAATAAGATAAATAATAATTTATCTAATTGATTTTCTTGTTTTGGGTTAAATATGACCAGGAAAATTAATTAAACTGTTGTTTAAATAATTATTCCTTGAGGAAAATCAAACAAATGTAGATTTATTTAATATTTCCTCATGGGATTTCCTGTTTATACCATAAACAAATTAATAAAGGTGGTTTACTATGTTATTTTTCATAGTGACAACAATTTACTTAGGGTAAAATTGGTCTTACATGGTGTACTTAGGTCCATCTAATAGTAACAGGTTAGATGACCAAAAAATGGTGTAACAGATTGCCCCCCAGTGTGCGAGTGTTAGGAGCTAATCGTATGACCGAATTCTGTTGTAAGAGCTAAATCATTAGACACCGAAGGGGAAGTCAAAGAGAGAGAAATATAAGGTAGACCAAAGCGCTAGAGGAATATACCCTGAGGAGGTGAGACTTACATGTGCGACAAGTCTCTTTTATGAGTGAGTACCTGTGCTATAGGCGACAGGGGAGGCATACATATGCCCGCCGAGACAAAGTACAAAGAATAATGCGTCCAGTAAACAAGGGACTGAACAATATAGTACATGTTGGCATAAACATGAGCCAGGTAAAAACATGATAATGAATCCCACATATATACTGTGCCTGGGATAACAGCCAGGACTTATATAATAATATCTGAGTACATGAGATACAAATACAACCCAAATTCTCCTGTAAACAGGAAAGGGATCTCAAAATATGATGGATACATGCAAAAAAAAAGGTGCTACAAGTGGCTGAGGCTGACATCATCAAATATATGGAGCTGCATGAAAGGCTGTAATTAAGAGGTCATTCGGGCATGTGGGGGGCTACCTGTAGGGCCACCCCCTCATGAGGGCTGAAACATCTCACACACACCCAGGAATCGCTGGTATCAACTGCTGCATCACTGAACCATCAAGTATATGGATCTCGATCATGCTGAAAAAGAGCTCGAGCTAAGAAACAATCAAGTCAAAGGGAAATAAGGAGTCCCTTTGCCTGATCGAAGGCACCGAACAAAGGTGGAAGCTGGAACCAAGGTACACCACCCTCTAGACCTATATTTTGGAATGAATGATCTGATGTCGACAAAAGGAGGTCCACCATAGGTGAGGTAATACGGGATCCTCAACTAAGGCAAGAGAGAAAACAACAGAGAGACTGATAAACTAACACTAGGGATGATGATGAAATGGGGGGCGGTACTGAGTAGCGGACATACGACTTCCCTTGTTAGAGCATAAAGGGAATGGATGACCTGGTAGCAACTAACACAATATCATGAGGGATAGGGGATAGTAGGACTGAAAGCCATAATGTGCGACACGAGAGAGGAACCAGGAAATGAAGGATGGAGGACTATAGCGGGATATAAAGGGACTTGGGATAGACTCCATGAATGCACTAATGACTCAACTCGGATACTGTAAACAAGGGCGACTCAATGATTCTACCACACAGAAAAGGTCCAATGGGGACCATAAAAAAATGAGTACATGATGGTTACTCACGAAGAAAATCGACACATGCATGGACAAGTATGAAGGAAAAGTGGTGCCCGAAGTACAAGTGTTGCAGGTGAAGAAATTTGATTTTGAGGAATGGTGAAGTGACCCTTCTTGGATGAAATCTGTCTTGGTGAAGTATCAAATCACAAAAAACTAACAAATACCCATTTTAGGGCTCGGTGAGAGCTTTCCAACGGTATAGATTTTTTGTCAAACTGAGCTACAGTTTGGCCGCAACAGGCGAAAGAAAAACCATGGGTTTCTCTTTTAGTAAGGCATTTTCCTTTGAAATTCAGTCATTTGCATGTGGAGCTTTGGTGAATGTAGAGAGGAGAGAAGGACCTAAATCTAGCAGCGATCGTAGCAGACAAACTGACCATTTGAATCGAGATCCGTCAGTTGCAGGTAAGAGGCCTAACCCTACTCTTTCATTTCAATGGATTGAAAGTTCAATCTAGGTCCCCAGAGCTCAAAAACAAACCCTTGCTCCTCTTCACGACCAGGTCGCACCTTTTGCGGCAAAAAATGTGACCTAGGTAGTAGGTTTTGGGGAGAAAAATGCGACCTATCTCAGGTTTGGGCCTGAAAAGTGCGACCTGATGGGGAGGGGTTTTTCTGTGTCGTTTTTTGGCTGAGAACTGGGTTTTTGTGTTTGGATACAGTCTTTCCTATCTGTACACTAACAAATATGATGGCTTTAAGAATATATGGTAGAATTACGGATCAATTGGAAAGAGAGAGACCTGGGCACATTACGGTCGGAGATCCGGGAGGGTCAGGGTGTCTGCAGTGCATTGGCCAGGTTTGGGGTTCTAAATTTTGTGGAGAACTCGTTGGTGAGAGCTAGAGAGCCCTTACTGGCCCGGATTGTCAGCTATTGGGACCCAAACCATGAGTTATTTATAGTGCAAGGGCCTCAGATCGAGTTGATGGTCCAAGATATATATTTCCTGACTGGTCTCCCCCCACTTGGGATGGTCTGGAATACTCAGCTAGTGTTACCGTGAGGGCGGAACATCATGGAGTTTGTAGAGTGCCATTTTCAACCAGATCTCCATGTCAAAGGGACATGGATACCCATTGGGGATCTAGAGAGGTTAGAGACCCGTGTTGTGGCCACAGTGGTGTTGCAGATCCTAGGCAACCAGGCACTCCACCACATCACTAGAGGTCAGATGATGCTTGTGGAGAGTGTGTTGAGTGGGACCTACTATGGGTGGGCCCAAATGATGTTGTTGTCATTGAAATGGTAGTTGTCGCTATGTAAGCGGCAAGTGAACCATGACTGTGCATATGGTACAATGTTGTGCTTGCTCTTCTTTGAGAATATTATGACACTTCAACCTCGCATACATCTCTAGTTTGGGGGCCTAAGGGAGCCTAGGATGCATCGGTGGGGGAGACTACTGTGCAGAGCAGGAGGTGAGGCAGTCGGATGGGTGTTCCAACCTGATCTTTTGGCACATTTGGATCAGATGCCATTGTACATAGACGACTATCCCTATAGTGGGATGAGTTATCGTGGGGACTCGGACTTGCCGCTACTGACTAGTCGGGTATGGGGGCCCGATGGTAAGTGAAAAATTGCTAATATTTTATGTGCATTGTAAAGTTTCAGAATGTTGTATATGGTAATGATTCTTTCAATTTTTGGTATGAAGATACAGCACTGGTAAAAACGGTAGGGTATATGGGACGACCTACAGTAACAGGAGCTACAGGTCCTTGTCCGTCGAGGGCACCACAAAATGAGGATGCAGTAGCCCTCCTGGAGGACATCCGTCATAGATGTGAAAGGCTTCTGACCGGTGTTTTAGAGTGTGGATGGCAATAATTAGACAACCAGTACATAGAGCCATGTATTGGTCTACCCTCGGAGTGGCGAGGGGTCATGCGGCACATGGCAATGGTTGGATAGGGGATGCGCGATCTACGAGTTGTGGGAGCATATCCATTGGCTCAGAATCCTCCAGATAGTGATTAGTGTGTGAGGGAAGGTGGTGCCCTAGTTTTTGAGTTTTTGTAACATGCTATGGGCATGTCATATGTATTATAGTTAATGGACTCTAAAACATTTTATATGACACATATTATGGATATGCATCTTTTTTATGGTCTTATGTTATTGCCTTATGTTAAATGCTTGTGCTAAATGCAAATCTATAATATTGTTTGCAATGATATCTACATAGTGATTTTGTGCTCTAGGTACATGACTAAATGTAATGATTTCAAATTCACGCATCAAAAGCTTCACTCGTAAATATCTTCTGAAAAGGATAGGATTATGCACATGATAGACACCATTCAATTGCATGACAAGAAGTAGGGAATCTAAACGAAAATGAAGGTGGAGGATGTGATGTGAAAGGGCATCGGCTAATAAACCTCACACTACATCATATTCGGCCTGAGTATTGATAGTAGTACCAATGCATACACCGTTCAAGAGAAAAAGCGAATGCAAGGGGGTAAAAATGGCCCAACCTGCCGAGGCTAGATTCTGGGAGTAGCAACTTGCACCATTGGAAAAACCGATATAAGGTGTGGACAGGAGGTCCATTTGAAAAGTGCCACAAGATAATAAATTGGAAGATGATGAAAAACGCTGACAACGTGAGCGCAAAGTAGAAATCGAACACACACCGCGAGAGGGAGTGTTCTGGGTAGGATGTCTACTACTCACACGTCGATTATGAGGTGGATTGTGGGAGCTACCGGAGGTGTAGCTTGTGCTAAGGCTATAAAATTCACCATAGAAATGGATGGTGCCATCCCGCTTATGGGCGAGAAATACGAAGTCAGGGGTGGACAAGGCTTCCATGATGTCATCATCACAATATAAGATGGAGTGACTGGAGTAAGGGAGATCACATGACGTGGCAAAGCTACCTGACTCATCATCAAGAGAAGAAAGGCTCACATGTGCATCGTCACGGGGGATGATGGAAGAATAAGCACATAAGGGATCTACCGATGTTGAGCCCAGGGTGATCACTGAATGGAGATCAAGCGCAACAACAGGGGAAGATGCAGTGGGAACTTACACTCAGGGTCTCATGGATGATGATAGGTAGAGGATGGTGGCCGCAGGCTCCGTCATCTTGACATCAGGAGGGGGAATGTCAATGGGAGCGAGTAAATCCTCAAGCTAGCTTGCAACATACTACGCAAGTACGGGAGAGGCGGATTGGTTCTGTTCAACCTCGTACTCCTAAACTACCTCCAAAGAGGTGTGTTAATGCATAAGGCAGGGAAAATGGTGGGAATAATGGCCATGGAGATCACACAAAGAATAGGGTTGATTGATGTGAATAGTCTTAAGGTTCTTGGTTGCAGTCAAGGAAGAAACAGAGGTTTTAGGGACCGTAGACTCAAGGAACGCAACATTAACCATGGGCTTGATACGGGGTAGTTCAAGACAGTTATGGGTGGCATGGTCGATGACATAACACAAAGCACAAGGCTTTGGAGGTGGAGGAGGTGTAGGGTTAGTCGAGGCAGCCTTGTCTTTTGATGCCCTCTTGCGAGCTTTACCCTTCTTACCCAAAGAGGTCGCAACAGGAGGTGGTTTCTGTTAAGGTGGCTGAGGCACTATAACAGTGGGAGAAGTCATGGGGACCGGTTGAACCGGGGTCAAAGCAAGATAAGGTTTGGGTTGACCAGGTGAGGTAGCAGCTGGAGAATCAAGATACCAGATGGGAATCCCAAGGGTCAGGTTAGGAAGAGAGAGGGTAGCCATGATAGGAATCATGTACATTCCTGGGGGGAGCTAGGAACGGTATTTGACCAGAGGGGTAATAGCCAGGAAGGATGGCTCCAAGATGGTTAAGGCCTGGAGGAACCATTCCAGGAGGGTAAAGAGGCTCATGGATACCAGCTATAGGTGAAAGGCCAGGAGGAGGAGGTCTAGAAGGCTGAATTAAAGGGCTAGGAGTAGGCTGCGAAGGGCAAGGAGGTTGTTGACTAGCCAAAGCGGGGTGCTTGAGGGCAGCTTGAGATGATTGCATCATGCAAACATTCGATGAGCTGGGATCAGAGACAGGAGGAGGAAGACCAAGGAATGTAGCAAACAATGAGGATTCTTTGTAGACTCCGAGTGAGACACTGGTCAAAGGATGGACGGTTTACTTACTGGCCACCAAAGAGATGATGGACTCAGGGGAGGTCTGAGACTTCGGTTCATAATATGTCAACTAGTAAATGGTGACTATATTTTCATTATGAGGGAAGGAAATCCTGCGGTGAACCGTAGATGGGACAAAAAACATCGCATAAGTGTAGCTACGACCCAATATAATGTTGTAATCTAAGGAGACATCTATGACTTCAACGTCAACGCAAACAATATTGCCCGCAAGAGTAATAGGAAAATTGTAGAATAAGCCAATGGGCTGGGAGGCATGGTCATCCCATGATCGAATAGTGATCATGGAAGGATCCAACTTAGGTGATCTGAGTTTCTTCCAAACTGAAGCAGACATCACATAGGTGGATGCCCCCTCATCAATTATGCACCGGTAAACGTTGGTGTTCTGGATCTTAACTGGTATTTGGAAGGCGACGAAAGCAGGGAGAGGAGGATGTTCTGACCAGTCAACATCAAAGACAATCAATCGATAATCAGAAGGATCTACAGTTCCCATGTCATATAGTAGAGATTTCCGTTGTGAAGAGCATGACTGGAGGAGTTCCATCATTGAAATGGTAGTAGGAGATTGTGCCAAATCATCTACTATACTATACGAATGGGCAGCTCTGCCAGAAGTAGCATTTCGGTGTAGTGGTCCCTTAGGGATCTTGGTAGGAACCTCTACCTTAGGATGAGGGATCTGGTAGGGACCATGGGGTGTCGAAAGAGGCTCTGTAGGAACCAAAGGATGCGAATCAGTGACAGACGTAGAGGGAGGCTTGTTGTACTGACGGGACCGAGTCTGAAGATTGATGTCTATGATTAAGGGTTGGTCATAATTCATCATGAGAATCTGGTAATCATGGGTACCAAATGGAAGAGGTTGAGTGGCCACCTGACCTTCAGGTGGTTGGGTAGCCACAAATCCTTGCTGAGGGGAAGGATTAGTAAACACAGCTGACTGACTGGGTGTAACACTTAGAGGGACGAAAGGGGAGGCTTGTTGTCCTCGCAATGTTTCTTGAGACTCCCACATCTACTTCATCTGTGGTAAAAGAGGACAATCATGTGTGTAATGACCATAAACACCACAACAAGAACAAGGTTTGTTCATGTGAACAAGCCTGTCCTGCTTAGGCTGAGTGCCCTGTTGCTGGTTAGCAGTGTTAGGAGCATTATTTTGTGGATTAGGTCTAGGATTACCAAGAGCATATTGATTTTGAGTGCCTTTCCTCGTCTTTTTAGAAGGAGGATGATTAGTCGCGCCCTACTGTGCAAACACCTGCCCTTGAGGGGGCGGTGGCTGCTATTGCGGGGGTTGAGAAGGCAAGGGAGGAGGAGGTGCTAATGCTAGAGGAGTTAGAGCACCAGGCTGTGGATACATATAATAAGGAGGTTGGGTAACAGGAGGTTGGGCAAAAGGAGGAGGCATTCCATATCCTGCATACATGCTACCGGGAGGGGGAAAAATGTAGGAGGTGCTGCCCCCCCCAAGAGGAAAACCATAGCCCATGGGAGGTTGAGCATATGGATGAGAGAGAGCTCCAACGATACCTTCAGCAGCATGAGATGCCCCTGGTGTGTTGGCACGATCAGGTCTAGGAAGATCAGGTAGAACGGTATAAACATAACCCGACTGAGCATAGATTAGGTCATATTTTAACGCAATTTGGAGAGCGGCTTCTTCGGTTTGAGGGAAATGTGATGCGAAATCTTTTCTAATAGGAGGCAAGAGAGATCTAAGGAACCAGTCCATGTAGACATGGTCTTTGAAAGTAGTGGGTCAACATAGGCTCTTTCTTCTCCACCATTCCTGGACATGATCAGATAGGTGGGTCGCAGAAGATTGACGGAAAGAAGTCAAAATTTTGGTACCAGTGTCATAATGAAGAGGAAGCTAGAAATAAGATAGAAAATCCCAAGCAAGAGTTGCAAAGGTGGTATGAGAGGATGACGCCTGATAAACATACCACTTAGAAGCTTCACCTCTAAGCGTATGTTGGAACAACCGAAGATGGACAGAGTCATTGGTAATGGAGTTAGACGAACACCACTTGTGGAAAGATATAACATGATTTGTAGGATCTTCTCCAGCAAGGCCTTAAAACTTGTGGATGTCTGAAGGGAGCTTGGTCAGCAGAGCAGGCCAACTAGCATCATGGTGTATAGGGTTGTTTATCAACTGGTCAAAATAGGGAAGATTGCGGCCTGCCATATAGGGTAGCAAGGGAGCAGCCAAGATAGTTCTTGTTACGGTCCCACTAGTAGTATTCCCAGTATTAGGGCTGGGGCTACCACCAGTGTTAGGTCCTGACCAGAAATTAGAAGGAGAACTCAATGAACTAGAAGAGGAGTCAGAGTGTGGATTCGGTGGAGGACTAACTCGAATCCTACGTGGAGGAGTAAGTCTTTCGACCGGAAACTGAGGATGAAGGCCATGAAGTCTCTGGGATAAAAGCCTTGGTGGCGCAATGATGACGAAACAAACACGTCATGAAGGAAAAAGAGACCAACAAGGGCGAGGAGGTGCAGGATCAACTGATTACAATGTCAAGACAAGTGCAGGATCAATTGATTTCAATGTTTTAAAGTCTTTGCTTTGTGGTGTTAACCAAGCTCTTCTTCACTTATCGTGTGTGTGTAAAGTGTGTAAATTTTAATTTTAAACCCAGGAATTTGTAGAGAAAGAGAAAATGCGTGCCCTATAACTGTAAATAAACCTGCAGATAACAGTATATGAAACTGAAATAACAACAAATAAATAGCTAATAATGCAATAATCTAAACCCAAGGAGGCGAGCCTCTCAACAAGTAGCCTGTAGGTGGGTAAAAAATTAGTCAAAACACACCAAAATAGCCAATAGATCTATGGTCGGGAGGGACAGGGATCTAAAGGTGAGATCTGCTAGAAATAGGTGAAGATAAACAAAAAAAAATCAAAGGAAAAATTATTGTAAATGAGGTGGCGAAAGGCTATCTCCTGGAGGGAAACAGAGTGGACCCTAGAGGAAAAACCAAACAAAACTGAATGAGGTGATTTGGATGGATAAATAGCCAATTTGAAGTGGATCTGAAGGTGAGGTATCAGATCTGAAAAATGGTGAACACTCTGAAAATTTCAGACAACCTGTAGCGGCTAAAACTCTTCCACAAAGTGTGGAGGGTACTGAAGCCCTATGGGGCTAGGTTCCCACTTAGATGAGTAAAACAGAACAAGTACAGGTCCAAAATAGGTGGAGATGGAGGTCAGACAACCTTAAATAGAGGCCCAAACAAACCCATAAAACTTTCAGAAAAACTCTCGCAAAAAGTCCAGGTCGCAGTTTCTGACCTGTTTCTTGTTGAGGTCATAGTTTTCGGGCAGATTTCTGTGCCCTGAAGCTCCAAGTCGCATGTTTAGGGCCAAAAATTGCATCCTACACTTCTGGCACTCTCGGCAGCATATTTTAGCAAAATGTGTCATCTCAGCTGCAACTCATATCTGTCACCTGTGCAATAGGTCCAAAAACACACAGAAGTTAGAATTTTTAATGTTTTATGGTTTTATAGGTTAAAAAAAACATCAATAAAAGAAAAACAAGAAGCTGAAGAGAAATCCTAGTGTTTGAAGTAGTTGGATATGCAGGGATCTGAAAAACAACAGCGGCCGTAATCGTAAACCCATGTGGAGTCGCCAGTTGTTAGTATGAATCTTAATTGCAAGTGTACAAAAATGACCACTTTAGCTGTGCATAACAAACAACCCTAACAACAAATATGGTTGCCAATATCTTTAGATCTACAATTAGGTGACCAAGATAAATGCTGCAAAAATCTAGATCTATGCATCAAAAGGCATTAAGAAGTAAATAAAAACGAGATTTACTCCATGCATCCAATAGACAAGACAAGAATATGTTGAATGAATTTTATATTAAGGGCACCTGGGAGGAAAAAATAGAAGGATGTTACCAATTCTCCTTAATGGGATGGGTTCTTGTAAGTCCTCAACACTTTAGATCTAAAATTCCTCTCTGTTGATGGTGTAGAAAACCTAGACAAAAATGGAACTCACAGGGAGCTCACAAGCAAAAATATAGAAAAATATGATAATGATGATGGATCAAAGTCAGACCAAAAGTATAGATCCAAAGTGATATTTAGGCAACAAAAGGTGATGAATGAATGGAAAAACCCTTCTATTTATAACAAAATATTGAGTTAGTCTAGATATTGGTGCATAATTAAAATATTACTAACCAAATCAAGATCCAACTTTTATGGAATATTTTATTATTTTTGTTGGAGGGAAAAGGAATTTGACTTGGGTCAAATCCCTTTATTTGTAAATAATAAATAAATAAATTATTTATTTATTATTTTAATGATGTGGTTGAGTAATAATTAAATAAATAATGATTTATTTAACTGTTTATGAGTGATTTAGTCAAATTTAACAAGGAATATTATTTAAATAACGTTTAAATAATTATTCCTAGAAATTAATAAGGTAAATAATAATTTATCTAATTGATTTTCCTATTTTGGGTTAAATATGACCAAGAATATTAATTAAACTGCTATTTAACTATTTATTATTTGAGGAAAATCAAACAAATGTAGATTTATTTAATATTTCCTCATGGGGTTTCCTGTTTAGACCATAAACAAATTAATAAAGGTGGTTTACTAAGTTATTTTTCATAGTGAAAGAAATTTTACTTTGGGTAAAATTGGTCTTACATGGTGTATTTAGGTCCATCTAATAGTAATAGGTTAGATGACCAAAAAATGGTGTAACACCGGCTTCTGGTATATCATTTACAGGGGTAGAAAGCATCTTCTTCTAGGAGCCCTTCATAGTAGTTTCATCGGTCACCATAACTTTTTCATCCCCATAATATTATTTCACCTTTGGTCCATAGGTCTGCGGCTTATTCTTCGATTTCTCTGTAGGATTTTCCTCCCTGACCCGTGAGGAAGCATAATCTCTATCATCCACAAAATGGTTTTCCGTGAGAAATTCCTCCCATGTCTTTTTCTGTTTCCTCAGGATTTCCACCAGAATAATCTTCACCAGCCTGTGATGGTAGAGTTCTTCCTCTATGTGGGCAACGCTCTCTTTTGCGACCATGGAAATTTTTATCAATGAAATTTTTAAATAATAGGGAAAATTTAGGGGCTTGTCTCGGAACTGTTTGAGAAGCCTAATATGAAATAGGAATGTGAGGCCAAAGCAACCCTCACATGTAACATATTTCTGTAGGAAAAATAGTAACTGACGATACCTACTCCTAAAAAAATCCTTCAAAATCCCCTTACTCTAGTTCGGGTTTTAGTGATCTTTTTGCAGGAAAGATGCACACATTTCTTTGTTGAAGTGGTGCTTTTTAAACCATCGCTCTCCATCTTGCGTAATTCCATGTGCCCACACCACCAAGTCTTCCGTCAACCTGAACTATATGTTTCTAGCTTGTTCTTTATCCCCATTCAGGTTCAGGGAAAAATATTTTGTTACTTTAGAGTTATGGCCGTTGAACCTCTAGAAGAAAGGTAGCCATCCCGTCTTTTCTATTCTCACCTTGCTGCAAGGAGCAACTTCCAGCAGCGTAAGGCTCTGTGGTTCAAATGGGGCGGGGGCTCAAATCTTACACATGGGAGAGGATAAAATTGACAAGAAAAGTGAGGAAATGGATAGGGAAATTGAGGATAGAAGGAACAGAGAAAATGTGGGTTTCGGGAATATAGTATGAGACTTATGCAATGGTTTTGACAGCGGAAGGAACTAAATAGGAAATACGAGGATTTTTCGGCAGCAGGTCGTGATCATGATTGCCATCATGATCCAACCCAGACCTCGGAAGTATAACCACCATCAACATGATGATGATAGGTCATGGGATTAATTCCACAATGGCTCACGGCCACAAGGGTTACCATAGCCTTAGTTATGCGATTTTTGTTTTTTAAATTAAAGCATCATTATACCTTTACCTCGAGCATCTTATTACCAACTGTACTTTACGCTTATGTCCAATGATCCTGTCCTCGATGACGTAGCTTGCTCTTGCAATGATAGCCTATTACATCAGACATATAATTGATGACCTTAACCAAATAATGACTGTTAGTACTTTATTACATGATTTTAATCAAATGTCATGTTTAATGATTTTTATTTTCTTTTGTCTTTTCAGGAAACCTAGGTGTTGTTGTGCCTAAAAAATGTTCTACAGGAATTAAAACTAAAACTGTTGAACATTATGCAAAAATAATTGTTAAATACTCTTCAGGAATGAAATTGCAACTGATGAACATTATGCAGGAATTGAAATAACTGTGAACATTCTTCAGGAATTGAAGTTGAATTTGTAGGAACCGATTTCTCCACCCATTTTATATAGTCCATTACACATGAATGAATGTGCTGATGTCAAATGTGCAATGGCCTCATTGCATTACCAACCATTGAGGTCAATTGTTAACCAATGCGAGGTCCATCAGCATTAATGAGAGTGAGGACCAAGGTACCCTGATGCATCCTATCAGGTGTGAATGCATGAGTTATTATCGAAACCCATATAGGATCCAGTAGTAAAGGAGTTATGATGATTCTCCATTACCACTGGCGAGATAGCCTGTCATTGGGTATACAAGCTTCAAGGCATCAAAAGGCTCTAATCTTTCACCCAGATAATTTGTTGATGCCGATGGGCCAGAATTGTTAGAAGGATGGCCTTAAGAAATCCCACATCAGTCCAAAATAATAAATCCATAAATTAACTGAAAAAACAATTCTATTGAAAGGATCCCAAGAGATCTAATGACCTGTGTTTTTGAGGAGCGTAGGGCAGTCCATGCTTTCCATATTTCAATTTTAGAGAGTTTGAAATACTCAAAAAGAAGACTCCAAGGGGTTCCTTTTCCATAAGTAGTCCATTGGGCCCAGAAAAAGAAATAAAGCTATACCTAATAGACATTCCTCTCATGCTTTATTGAGCACGAGGAGGAACATAGTGAGCTCATTGTATCAACAGGGAAATCAGGAAGAGACATTAGAAGGAAGGATCCCTTCCCTTACCATCTCCAGCTCTTTCCTCTTCACAATTTCTTCCAAAAAATCCTCCTTAGATTGGGGTTTTTTATATAGCTTGAGTCTGTGCCCATTCACCAATAAGGTAACATTCTCATCATGAATAGTTTTAATCTGAACATATCAATTATCAAAATCTTTCTCAATCTCATAGGGGCCTAGCCAATGTGTGTTAAATTTCCCTTCGAAGTTTATAAATTTAGAATCATACAAAAATTCCCAGTCTCCCTCTTTGAACTTATTCTTCTTGATGTATCTATTGTGCCATTTAGCCCTTTGTTGTTGGATCAAGTCAGTATGCTGAAAATAATCCTGCCTAATCTCATCTAACTCGTTGAGCTGCAAGATTCTTTGTTGTTGTCTTTCATCAAGGTTTATACCCAAATATGATGCCATTCTAAAGGTTTTGATCTAAATTTGATGGCCAACAAAACTTGCTTTCCATACACTAGTTTATATAGATAGAAGCCAGTGGTACCCCTCCATGTAATCTGGTAAGCCCACAAGGCCCTAAGAAATCTGCTAGAACAATCCTTCTTGTGTAATTGCATTGTCTTGGTAAGGATTGTTTCCATCACCTTGCTGGTTGATTCCACCTACACATTGGCCTGTGAATGATAATGGGTGGACTTCCGGTGGGTAATTTAATATTTTTACACAATTTCCTGCGTAAGCTTAGACACAAACTGAGCACCATGACCAGTAACTATTTCTCTAGGTACTCCAAAATCTGCCACTTCTTTTTCTGTTGCTCTAGGTAGTTCTCTTGCCTCCACCCACTTTGTCACATAATCAGTACAAACCAAATATACTTCTTACCTTTGGATATAGGATTGATGGGACATACAAAATTAAGATCCGACCTCTCGAATGGTTCTATGAGAACCTGTGGTTGCAAAGGCATCTCATCTGATTGTACAGGCCGCCCCATTTTTGGAAGCTATCACACTTACGAACATACTCATTTTCGTCTTTGAAGAGATTTGGGCAGTAATAACCTGAGCGAAGGATCTTATAAGTTGTCTTCTTGTCTGCAAAGTGTCCTCCACACGGTTCATCATGATAGGCTCTTAGGATGTCATAGATCTCATCTTCTCTGACACACCTGCAGATAATCAAATCAAGTCCAGTAAAAAAGAGATATCCCCTAATCCAAGAATGATAAACACTTTTCCTAATGATTCTCTTTTTCTGATTAGATGAAAAGTAAGGTGGAAACTTTACTGTAGCAATATAATTGACCTTGTTTGCAAACCAAGGTGTTTTAACAGATATGGAAAATTAATTTTCATCTGGAAAGTTATCATTAACAATAACATCCTCACCTAAATGGTTGAGCCTAGACAAGAAATCAACTACCTCATTTTCTTTTCCCAATCTATCCAATACCGTGATGTCAAATTCCTGCAGCAGTAATAACCACCTAGTAATTATTCCATTAGTGATTGTTTTATTCATGAGATAACGAATAGTAGAATGATTTGTCTATACAAAAACCTCATAACCCGTAATGTAATGTCTAAAATTGTTAATAGCATAAACCATAGCAAGGAATACATTTTCATTTGACGTATAGTTCAGTTATGCAGGAGTCAAGTATTTACTAATAAAATAAATGGCATGGGTTACAAGATCCTCCTTTTGACCCAATACTGCTCCTATGGATGAATCAAAGGCATTAATGGAAATATGAAGAGGAAAATTCCAATCTGGGCCTCTCAAGATAGGTGCTGAAGAAAGCTTTTCCTTGAGTTTATCAAATGCAACTTGACACTCATCATTCCAATGAAATTCAGATTCTTTGGTCAATAATTTAAACAATGGAGAGGCTACCTTTGTAAAATTTTCAACAAACCTTCTGTAGTAACCTACATGTCCACGAAAACTATGAAATCCCTTTTGATTGGTTGGTGGGGGTAGCTTTACAATAGCCTAAATCTTTGCTGGATCGACCTTAATTCCTGTAGAAGAACATGATGATCCAAAACAATACCTTCAACCATAATCATAAAAAAAAATTCATTACTTAACGAAAGATTATTTTCTCTACATATCTGCAATTTGTTTTCAATATTATGTAAAGCTTCTTCAAAATTATCACCCATAACTGTAAAATACATATAAACTTCTACGCAATCATGTGAAAGATCAGAGAAAATACCAAGGACCATCCATTGAAATGTGGCTGGTGCATTGCATAGACCAAATGGTAATAATTTGTATGCATAGGTACCCAGGGACATGTAAACATTGTCTTTTTTTGATCCTCAGGGGCTATCCTAATATGATTCTATCTGTTGAATCCATATAGGAAGGAAAAGTACTTTTTCCCTGCTAGAGTATCCAGTACATGGTCAAAAAATGGTAAAGGGAAAGGGTGTTTTAATGTATTTTTGTTTAATTCCATGTAATCTACACTCACTCGCCATTTACCATTTTTCTTGGGGACAATGACTAGTGGGGATACCCACTCGCTATCTGAGATAGGATAGATGAATCCTACATTTAAAAATTTTTGTAATTCATCTTTTACAATTTCTCTTAAAGCATGGTTCATCCTCCTTTGTGGTTGTCTCACAGGCTTAGCATTTTATTCTATATAAATGTGATGAATGAATGTGTCTAGGTGAATTCCTCTCATATCAGTATATTCCCATGCAAATGTATCTGAATTTTTTCAATGTTTGAATTAATTGCTTTTCTTCTTCATGAGTTAAGGAAAAATTAATGTTTAAAGATTTTTCAGGAAAAATTTCCACTACCTTAATCCCCCATTCAGACATTGAATATGCAGGAAATATAGATAAGAGGGCTGAAAGTAATTTATAAGCTGAACTATGTTCATCAAAATCCTGAAAATCACTAATGATATCTAAATTATGACTAGACTGTCCTTCTAAAATCTGCGGGAAATTAGGATTAGAAATACAACAATTTATCATATTTTCCTTAGAATTTTTCTTAAGACTCATGGCTTGGGCTATTTCTAAAACTGGTTGGGTACCTTCTGAATCATGTTCTTGGTATTCTTCAACTCAATGCATGTTTTCTGATCTAAAGAGGGGTTTAGCGGGGGGGATACAAATCGATATGTTTTGTTTCAACCCCATGAGTGATACTCAATTTTCCAGATCTACACCCTATGTAGGCATCAACCGTGGCTAGCCGTAATATTCCCAAATGGGAAAAGCAGGAATATAGTGCAAAATGATGGAACAACAACGCAGATCATCATTTATAAAGAAATAGGCTAGTATGGAGACCTTTCTCATTTATTTAAAGCAGCAAAATATACATTACGAATGGGCCATAAGATGCATAACAGGAAATACAAGTCTCCAATAGACAAAAATCATGCAATAAGAAGTGCTGCAATCATGTATAAAAGATGGAAAACTCTTACAACATTATTTTATTGCTTCTGCAACAACATTAGATTATACATCAGATCTAGATCTGATATGTGCCTCAAAATTTAGATCTATATCAGATCCATGCACTATACAAGCTCCTCTATAGAACCCCTCAAGGGTTTTCAACAAAACACCAAGTACAAGATGTAGATCTAAGATCTAAGACTGCAGATCTACTGAAAAATAAAAATCTAGAAAGTGTGGTTATCCTAATATGAGCAATATAATAGCCTCCTCCAATAGATCCTCAAAGTCAAGGGCATATCCCCATCACTAGAAAATCAACTCTCTAAATTGTGTGCCAAACCACCTTGCAACTCCCCTACAGAAATAATGCAAATCTGGAAGTAAACTGCACTATAGGGACAAAAATAAGGTTGGCCTGATGCCATGACCTGAAAATGATCTCAAAGCCCTCCAATACTATCCTCGCAATGAAGTGGAAACCTCCTACACTGAAAAGGAGCACTAAAATGGCCTAGATCTAGATATCTAGTCTCCACTTGCTGCAGCTTGCAAAAACAACCAAACCCTCAACAAGATATGCGCTGTAGTTGAAAGAAGAATATTGTCCTTAAGCAAGATAGTGGACAATGTAGTGCAAGACTCCTCCAAGAGCTACTCAATAGAAGAGGCGAGATTCCAAATTAGGAACACCCTCTGCTAAACAACACTCTATCTCAGCTAAACAACAAGAGAAAGATATATTTCTAAACATACCATCTATTCAAAAATATCATATACATCAACAACCTCATATCGCTGACATCCTCTTCCTTAAATAGAATATGAGCTTGCAAACCCTAAGCCCCATCCAAAAATATCACTACATTCACACAAAGCATCTCCATCTAAAACTGTGTTGTACCTCATTGATGGCCACTCCTCCATGACAGTGCTATAGATTTGGTCAAGGTTGACCCAGTCAAAGTGATCCAACCCCTTCCACGCCAAGAGTGTTTCAATTAAGCTGCCAAGATTTGTCTCTTTCATATTTGGCATTGATTTATTCATGATTAAGGAGAAATATGGACCTCCTTTTCCCTCTTATTCTTTAAACAAAGCAATAAAACAAAAATGAATATTCCAATTTGCTCATTACTAATTGGGAATATTACAGTTCTCCCTTCCCAAATGTTTCCTTTCCTCAAGAAACTGACAAGGTGAGTGTTGCAACTCTTTCCTTCCTCCATTGGTGACACCAACATGTGATAAGCTTCCTTCATAAGCTAAGTGTTCACAAATCCATCCCTCCATGAATTGCTCCTCCAAAATTCTCATGAGATGTAAATAATCCATCCCATAAGGAGACAATAATTCAAATGAAACAAACATGGTTTTCCCAATGTTCTCCCTGAAACATGTAGCATAGTGAACATGGAGAATATCCATCCCATAGGGAACTTACATACCTCCCATCCTCCCTCCATACATTCCCATAAAAAGTACAGGTACATCATCAATGTATGGGATAAAAACTACATACATACAAACAAAAATTTGTGCATATGGAGGTGGCTCATAGTCCCACATGTGGAACTAGTGTTGTGCATCTCCTAACTGCATCAAATCATGATGTGGTAAGTGGTTTCCCCACCACTTACTTGCTTCCCAAGTCATCTCACTATGGCTGAAACTGTGAGATTTATTTGGTGCCTTAGGAATGCACCCATCATGAAACATAATCTCCCTTTGATCTCTAAGGGAGTGGCCATGTTTAGAAATTTTTGTGGCCCAAATTTGGCCATGAGTTTTGTATGGTATAGTACTCCTTCTTGGAGCTATGGCCTGCATAAACA
Organism: Pinus albicaulis; assembly: GCA_034641835.2. NCBI lineage: Eukaryota > Viridiplantae > Streptophyta > Pinopsida > Pinales > Pinaceae > Pinus > Pinus albicaulis. The sequence goes on along the minus strand of MU968411.1, from coordinate 61,349,910 downwards.
TATTAAAAGAATCCATATGTTCATCAAATAAAAAATTGGGTACACAAGCATATCTTTCACCAACATTTCTCCTCATAAAAAGGAGTGGTGCATAGATCTATCTCCCCTCACAAAAGAAGAAAGATGTGGCTGAATTAACTCCTTTATAGAGTTATAGAGGTATGTACATGCATCTTTGAAAATGTTGATATATTTCTCCTTCAAAGCCCTTCCAAGTGTAGCTTCTAATGATGATGTTGTAGAATCTCATGGAATATGTGTGGCTGAAACAGAACACTTCATAGGCCCTTTGTAGCATCTTCTCCTTGAGCTTGGAGGCTCTAGATAAGAAGATCCTACCATGATAGTAGATGACTCCTTCTTGGACTGAATAACCTTCTTCATGTAGCTGGTCATCAAGTATCATGCATGTGTGAAGATGTAATATCCCAAATTTGGAATGCAGAAATGCATGAGAAAAATAATGGAGTAGCAGTGAGAAATTATCTCATAGCCATCAAATGAGTTTTGCAACAGCAAAAATATGATACATTATGTCAGCAAAATGTGGGGAAAAATAGCAATATGAGCCCTAAAAATGTTATTCCCAAATAATTGCATTATAATAGGAAGAAATAATGCTGGGATCCCTTATATTATGTAATATGGGACTCATACCCAGAAAATATTTAGAAAAAAATATCTTTTACTTGTTTAAATAGATCTCTCTGTCCCGATATGGCTCAAAAAGGCCCAAATCCCATGACTTGACTTATGTAGAAATTTCTGAAGCATGCAAAGCATCATTTAAAGGGTGTTTTTGACATAATATGAGTAAAACATCAGATATGGAGTTTTATTTCTCAAAACATGAAGAAAATAAGGGATCTAGCCCCTTTTATACATCAAGAAGATAACCCGTCAAGGGTTTCATGAAAGCACAATGTACCAAAATGTTAGATCTGCAGATCTGGATCTGAAAAACGTAGTCTAACTGAAGCTCTATATACATACAACTGAATGATACAATAAATGAAGGTGGATCCTTCTTACAAAATTTTCGGGAGAAAGGTTGGCCTTTTCCATGAGAAAGCAACTCAAGAATGAGGGGATTGACCCTCTCACTGAAACACTGCAAGAAATGACGCAGTTCCTGAAAGGGACTACACTATAGATGATGGAATTCCTTTGGCCAAGTGCTCCTGAGCCTTCCTTACTGATCTACCAAAGGAAAGGAGGCTCCCTCCTTTGAAAAATGAGTGTAGGAAGTGGTGTTGTGAACCCTCACTACAACACCCTGCAACACAATGTTATAATACCGCAGAAATAATGTTGTAGTTGAAGGAGGATGCTTGGAATCAAGCCTGAATGTGAGGAAAATTAGTATAAGCTCCTTCAATATGCCTCTCAAGAAAGGAGAAGGATTCCTAAATAGGAAATCCTTGTGCTAAGCAGCACAACAATCTCAACTAAATAGTTGAAGAAAGCAGAATAGTCTAAGTAGACAAATCAAAATGTCATTCATCAGATGTCTTGCTATGTCTTCCTTGCCCTCCTTTTAAACATGTGTGAGCCTTCTTTCCTTGGGCCCCACTCATTAGGGTTTCCTCTACCAAGGAATCTTCCTCCCACTATCTCTGCATTGTCTCACAAGATGATCTCCACCTCCTATTCCAACGTTGTTGACTTGGTCAAACTTGACCTTGTCCACAAGAAAAAGCTCATATTCACACATAAAGGTATGAAATCCAGCTTTTAAGTTGATCCCTTTTCACATTATGAGGGATTTTATTCAGATTTTTATTATGCATGGGCCTCTTACCCATTTATTTATCTCCTAAGTGAAAACAACAAAATTTAATATTCCAATTTCCTGCATGCAAATTTTGGAATATTACAGTCCTCCCCTCCCAAATGTTACTTGTCTTCAAGCAACTACAAGGATAGAACTGAAGATTCTCCCCTCCAACTGCTGTAGCATCCACATATGATGAACTCCTCCAAGGAAAGAGATGTTGTCTCATCAATGAATCTCCATATTGCCCCTCCCAAGCATTGAAGCTAGCCAAATAACTATCATCATGAAAAGGTAAAGTAATCAAGGAGGCAATAAGTTGTTGTCTAGAGGTCCCCTCAAGGCATGGATTCTGAAATGTATTGGGAAACATCCTTCCCATGTGTATCCTCCATCCCCAAGCAATCATCCATATAAAATGAGTCACCTCCCAACATGGCAACTCCTGAAAATATTCCTCCACCTTGAGCTCCTGCAAAGTAGGTGGGCTGGAAATCTAAATATGGTAGACATAGTAGCCTACCCCGCGCTGTCCTCCTCTCCATGACAAGTGTAGAGTTTCTGTTGATCTTGGGCTGCAATAATATTTCCCTCAAGTGGAAAAATGAAGACTAGATCTCGAAAGATCTCCTCTCCAACATTGTGAATCAAGCTAGCCCAAATCATTCCATATGTGATGGATAGGAAATCATCACCATATGGAATCCCATCAATCACATGACCCACCTCAAAAAGAAACAAGTGTTTGGTTGTGGTGGCCATATCTCCTCCCATGTTCCCATTAGAACATGCAATGCAGAAAGTGTGGGAATCCTCTTCCCAAAAGGACACATCCAACTCATGTGTCTCTCTCCTAATCATGCTCCCCATAAATATGAGAACAATATCAACAAATAAAATCATGATTAGCATCAAAATCAGGGAAATACTAAAGGTTTCATCTGGTGCAGGAAAGTACCAACAATTTCCCATGTAGTTACAGCGCAGTTTTCCAAACTGTTGCTTCATCAAATAACATGGCAAGTTGTTTCTTGATACATGGTTAATTATGTATGTCCTCATGTCTACTAATGAATAAATGGTTGGGTCCATTAGCTGAAAATACATGAATGGATAAAACACTTACCCAAGGCCATATAAAATATGGCTATGTCCATCACACAATTTGGCCCAATGTTGACCATAGAGCTCAATGAAAAGCTTTCCCTCTTGTGGAGCAATGCACTGAATAGGAATTGTAAGAAGATGCAAATACTGTATTAGGAAATCAATTGATGAAAAAACAATATTCGTACCATGTGTTGAGATTAAGATGATGCATATCTATATGAATAAATCCTCCATAGTGGTATGACACATTCCCATGAAGATGAATGAACCATATGATGCATGAAGATCACCCTTCTTATGCTTGGAAATCCAAGTTAAGAAGATCATATCTCTGTAATAGATGCTTCCATCCACTACTCCATCAATCTCACTTCCTACTTGTTCACCAAGTGCATCAATGGTGAAGTGATCCTGGGGACATTCCATTAATAACCCCAAGCTCCCAAGTGACAATGTTGTTGGCCCATGCAAATAAGCTCCTGCCAACTCATAGATCGATTCTTTGACATGCATATTTTCAAAAACATCTCCAATAATGCTGCTACACATAAGAAGTTCCTCCCAAAGTGGAAGTACCTCTTGAACATCTAAGGCCAAGGAGTAGCCCCTTTTCACCATGATAGTGCCATCTCCTACTCCTGCTACATCATGCAAAGTGTGAGAGAAAATATGCCCTTGCTCTGCCAAGAACAACAAAAACAACAAATTTTTTTGTTGCCTCCTTATACCTCCATCATACAAATCATGTGGTGAAAAGATGGTGATTGATATGAATAATGTCATATCAACACAATGTGTCCATACTCCTTGCTGCCCAATGATGCAAGAATCCTGCCACACATTCGTCCCCCACATACCCTTAGAAAGAGGATGATGGCCAAAATTTTTCAAGAGTAGCCAACGCAGCCAAGCCTCCTGCTGCCCAGTATCATAGATTTGCAAGTATCTTTCTAGCTTCTTGCTCATCATCCACACCCATCCATCCACATGTAGGTGCCTCGCATCATGTTCTTCCTTAAAACTCTCCCAAGGAAGACTACCATCCTCCCAAATCAAATTTCTCCTCTTGCATTTCATGGGATGTTGAAATGCAACTCCTTGAGAGAAGACCTCTCATCAATGATCAGCGTGAATCCATGAGGATCTAAGTGTGATGAGGGCAAGACCTCCTCAAACTGTTGAAGAACCTTGCACTCCATGATGTGTCGAAGTGCACCTCTAATGAGATCTCTCCATGAGACCCTCTTCTCATCAATAGCCTTCCAAAACAAATAAGGTTCTGGATCTGTTGCAGGTAGAAGCTTCTCTTTGAGCTGGGGAGCGCTCATTGAGAAAGGGTCATATATAAAGGAGAAAGTGTTTCCCACTTCAATATGTTTACCATCTATCACTTCTTCCTCCATTTCTTCATGAATGAAGCTGCCATTTGAATGCCCCCTTAAGGAATGGGTCCTCTTTCCTTTATTACTGCTCTTGTACAGCGCAGTGCAATTCTGTTTCTTTAAATCAATAGTTCGCAAATATGTAGATCCCTCCATAAGGTTTTCTGAAATGAAAAGAGATGGAAATTTAAGCATACCTTGGTGAAATTTGGAAGCATCTTGCAGGGCTACAAAAGTTCCTTCCTCAGAAGTGTTGGCTTCCCAAACTGTTGAAGATGAAGGCTTCTCCTCCATGGTTACAATAGTGCTAGTACATGCCTCTTCTACTGGTGGTGAGGGCTTCTCATCCCCTTTTCCAAATTTCCTTATCAACCTTTGAGAAAACTCAACAAGAGTTGACACTCTTGCATGGCTCAAATGGCTGAACCACCAAGCATTAGCTTCACCTTCAAGGTGCAACGCTGCAATTTCTACAGCCTCTCTCTCCACTACTGAATGTAGTAGGAAGAAAGCCTCTAGATTCATCACCGAAGCCTTTGCTACACATGTGAGTGATCCATAAAAAGTGGACAATAAGAATCTATTGCCTCTAATCATCCCATAGTTGTAGGGTCTTCTTTCTTCCTCCAGCTGAATGAACTGTGGTAAAGCTAGACTCTCCTTGAAGGCTCTAAGTTTAGCTTTGTATTCAGCAAGGTATTCACTTAGAATTTCAGATTCCAAGTGTCCTTCATGTTTCTTGTCTTCTCCTCTTTGAGAATAGTAAGTGCATGGCTCATCCTCTTCTTGAAACTCTATAGAAGTTTCACTACTCCTCTTCATCTGCTTAACCTCCTTAGGGAGGTTCTTCCCAGATCTAAAAAGTGATGATGCCAAGCTCATTTTTTTCATCATTCTTATCTTCTTCTTTGTCTTCTTATAGCATAAATACTAAAAATCATAGGCTGAGCCAAGATTATGCTCTAATACCACTGTAATATCCCAAACTGGGAATGAAGTAATGCATAAGCACAATACTAGACTAGAAGTGAGAAATTATCTCATAAAGTGTGTTAATAACCCATAGCCATCAGATGAGTTTTGCAGCAGAAAAAATATGATCCATTATGTCAGTAAGAAGTGGGGAAAAGCAGCAATATGAGCCCGGAAAATGTTATTCCCATAGAATTGTGTTATAATAGGAAGAAATAACACTGGTATCCCTTGGATTATGTAATATGGGACTCACACCCAGAAAATATTCAGAAACAAATCTTTTTTACTTGTTTAAATAGATCTTCCAGTCCTGATATGGCTAAAAAAGGCCCAAATCCGATGACTTGACTTATGCAAAAATTTATGAAGCATGCACAATGTCATTTAAAGGCGGTTTCTGATGCAATATGAGTCAAAAATAATATCTATAGTTTTATTGCTCAAAAAATGAAGAAAATTAGGGATCTAGCCCCTTTTATACATCAGGAAGATAACCGATCAAGGGTTTCATGAAAGCACAATGTACCAAAATGTTAGATCTGCAAATTTGGATATGAAAAACACAGTATAAATGAAGCTCTATATAAATACATCTGAATGATACATGAAATGAAGGGGGATCCTTCTTACAAACTTTTCGGGAGAAAGGTTGGTCTTTTCCCTGAGAAAGCAACTCAAGAATGAGGGGATTGACCCTCTCACTGCAACACTGCAGGAAATGACGTAGTTCCTACAAGGGAATGCACTGTAGATGATGGAATTCCTTTATCCAAGTGCCAAGATATGAAAATATGCTCCAAGACCTTCCTTACTAATCTCCCAAAGGAATGGAGACTCGCTTCTTTGAAAAATGAGTGTAGGAAGTGGTGTTGTGAACCCTCACTGCAACACCCTACAAAAAAACATTATACTGCTACAGAAATAACATTTTAGCTGAAGGAGGAAGCTTGGCCTCAAGCCTAGATGTGAGGCAAATCAGTACAAGCTCCTTCAAGAAGCCTCTCAAGAAACAAGAAGGATTCCTAAACAGGAGATCCCTATGCTAAGCAGCACAACAACTCTGCTAAACAGCAAGAGAATGCATAATAGTCTAAGCAGACACATCAAATTATAATTTACAATATGTCTTGCTATGGCTGCCTTGCCCTCCTTTTAAACATATGTGAGCCTTCTTGCCTTGGGTCCCACCCATTATGGTTTCCTCCACCAAGGAATCTTCCTCCCACTATCTCTGCGTTGTCTCACAAGATGATCTCCACCTCCTATTCTAGCACTGGTGACTTGGTCAAACTTGACCTTGCCCACATGCAAAATTTCCTGTTCACACATGAAGATGTGAAATCCAGCTTTTAAGTTGATCCCTTTTCACATTATGAGGGATTTTATTCAGATTTTTATTGCATGGGCCTCCTTACCCATCTATTTATCTCCTAAGTGAAAACAACAAAATTTAATATTCCAAATTGCTGCATGCAAATTTTGGAATATTAAAGAAGATCCTTGGAATAATCCACCAACATTTGGGATTTCTAGTATGGATCAATCTCCCATAGTGACAACATTGATGATCTATCAACATAAATTTCTGTCATATGGTTGCTCTCCTCCTTGAAATCTCCCATGCCAAAGGTACATGTTGGAAGGCCATTCCTTCCATACATCTCCTCCCACAGTGTAGAATCTGAAATGAGAGCGGGTAATGATGATGTTGGGAGAAGATATCCCTCCTCCTTGAGCCTACCCAAGACTCCCAGCATTGTATCATTGCCGTATAATGCTCCCATCCCTCTTAGATCTATGCTTGGAGCATCATGTTGTGATATATCTCCCACAAAATCTGAATCAGGTGGCCTCCCAGGTGGTTTGCCACTAAATAATAGTGTCCCATGCAGCAATATCATGAGCATAATAGATGGGACTGTAAGGTCCTTAATTCGACTATGCAAATCCATCTCTAATTTTTGTATGGAAGTTGTATGTGAGGGGTATGTATGCATGAATTTGATCATTTCAGTCTTACCACTCTTTTTATCCACCCATTCAATTTGTAAAGCCTCCCAATTAGTGGTGACTTTCCCCAAAGTAATCAACCATTGAACACCCAATATCACATTGGTGTCATGTATGTCAACCAAAAATAAGTGATCAATCGATGTATATTTCCCCATGGTGACTGATAAGGATGGGACATAATGCATGCATTGCATTGCTCTATCTCCTGGGACCAAAACAAAGAATCCCTCAAAAGCATCAGTGGGCATTGCCCTCCTTTGTACTAGTTGGGCATCGATAAAATTGTGGGTAGCCCCACTATCAACCAAAATAGAAACCCTCTGATTCAAGATGGAACCTTGAAATTTTAAGGTCAAGTACTTAGGTACTCCTCTCAAAGATGCAAGAGACCACACAATAGGAGAAAATGCTACATTCCCATCTCCTGATGGTGTTGGTTTTCCTCCTGCAGTGTCAGCGTTGTGACCTCTTCTTGGTTCATCTTCTTCTTCCTCCTCATCATCTAAGAAGACCTCTATGTAATGTGATTTTGCAGTTGAACATCTATGTCCAGGTGCCCATGATTCTTGGCAAGTGAAGTGAAGCTTACTTCTCCTTATATCTCTCTAGAAATCATCATCAATAGGTTTTTATTGTGAGCTCTCCTTGGAAGAAGAAGCCTTTTCTTATTTTCCCTTTGATGGAAAAGATGGCTTATGCTGAAATGTTGCCTTTGCTTTTGGCAAGGCATCTTGAAGGTCTCTAGCCCTTTCAATAGCATCATGTATGTTAGTGGGCTTGGTATAATTAACCAACCCATGAAGAGGTTCATCTAACCCATGAATGAACATGTACACCCTTCTTGCTGCAGATAAATCAGGAACCATAACAAAAAGTCTTAAAAATTAAGAGATGTAAGTTTCTGCATTACCTGATTGTTTCAACTTTGCAAGGCTCATGAATGGTGCTTCTGGATCTCTTCTATCAAATATTTCCACCAGCCTTCTAGTGAACTCTGAATAAGCAGTCACATTGGCATGAACCAATGTAGACAAACCATGGAACCACCAATCATGTGATTCACCCTCAAGGTGCAGCGTTGCAATCTTAATGGCTTCCATTTTTGGAACTTTGTTCAACTGAAAGTAGATGTCAAGTTTTTCTACCCATGATTTGGTAGTACACTTGGATAACCCATCAAAATTAGGTAAAAATAATCTTCCCATAGTGTGATGTCCATCATGATTCTGAATGAATCCACCACTTCTATGATGATGCCTTGGTCTTTTATTGTCCTTGAAAAAACTCCTGAAAATTCAAGTGATCCCTGAACCTCTGAGTTTGAGATTCATACTCCATAAAATAGTCTTCAAGGGATTCTTGCTCTTGAAACCCTTCATTTCCCAAAGCAAAAAAATGCAGGCATGGCAGAGCGTTGGGAAACTTGTGGTTGATGCACTAGTTGATCAGTCCAGTGGTGAGACATGCCAGAGACTTCTCCAAGATGAAATCATTTAGGGGATTCCTTGAATATGTCCATCCTCATCTCTTTGATCTCTCTAGCAATGTCTTGCATGGCTCTAAGAAGGATCTTAGGGAACTCTTTCTCTTCATCTTCACCTCTAGATAAAGGGGTTTTACCCTTGTATTATTTCTCATAAGCATAAAAAAAATTTCTATGTCTTCTCTTTTGATACCTCTTCTCTCTGTTAGTAAGAGTCCCTCCTTCTTCAGATGACATATTGGCTTTTAGAATTCACAGGTTGTGCTAAGATGATGCTCTGATACCACTGTAATTTTTGGAAATACTGAGAGGGGGGGTGGATGAATCAATATTCCTTTCAATTAGAGCATTAGTTAATCTTCAATTATTATCAAATTTTGTACAATGATAGCAGTAAAAAAAAGGAACAAAAATGCACATAGTGTTTAAGGTGGAAACCACTCTGGGACAAAAACCACCTAATTCTTTTCTAATAATTCTTTAATATTCAACTCCAATTGAAAATAAAGCTCCAACTTCCTAGAATCTAGAAAAGCATTATTCTCCATCTCCCACTGAATGGACACTCCAATGCCTGAGATTCTTCAGTAGTCAACTGAATGTATGCCCCAACACCCAATGAGCTACAACTCACCCTAGCACCACCCTACCACCCTATAGAAGAATAAAACAAGAATGGACTCCCATACCAGGGAAAATGGTCCACTTTACAATTATATAGAATGATGTAGAATAAGAAGACAGACTAGACCATAACCCCAACTATGACACAACTACCTAATGATGATCCTATACCTCCCAACACTACCTCTTCAACTCTTGGCAGATAGACACTTGCACAATTTTTATAATGATGCATTTACAATGACTTAGCACAATGATACCTTTACAATGACTGTATGCAGTGCTGCCCACTTGAAGACTTCATGTGGTGAAATTATTGCTGCTATTCTGTACCTTGTTTTTTTCTCTTTTCATGCTACCCTCTGTTGCATCTTTCTTTGCTTTGCTGCCCTAGAAAGTTTGGTCCTTTGCAGCCCTTGGCAACACACGATCTAGCTTTTTCTTTCCTTCTAGGAGCTCGATATTGAATCTAGTGTGTATTTATTATTTCAGATCCCAAATATGTTATTTTCAGCCCTGTAGTATTCCTCTTTCCAATGCCACAGGTCTGACCCAATTTGGATCCTTTAAGGGAGAGTTATGCCCAATCTCTCACGATGGCCTAATTATGGACTAGTTCAGTAGAGAAAACTTGTACGGCGTGCCACATCATTGTTTCTTCATTAGGCTCTAAAATTGATACAAATCAAACTACAACCCATGTACTATCTGCCACTTTTTACAGAAGTCCAATCTGATACTCAAAGAGAGAATTATGATGCTTTTCCCAAAGTCACTTCTTTGAGATGAATTTCAAGAGTTTGCAAGAACACTGACTTCCACAGATCATATCTCCGAAAATATTGCACACCTTGATCTGAATTTTTTACAAGAGCTTCCTCAGGATTTCATCTTTGCTTCATAAGAATTTCAGCTTCTGAACCAGTTTAGAAAAAAATTAGAGTGCAAACTCCACGATGACTTGTTTCAGATAGCGAAATCACTACATAAGGAGGATATGAGGATTACAATTTATATAAATGCTTAGGTTGAGAAGGGCTTCAACAAGTGAACGTGAGAGGGATTTTAGGAGCTTAAAAAATATTAATGATTGAATTTTCAATGACCTATGCCACAACCCTATGGGGTTTTAGCCTACTAACTGGGGTTACAAACTTCAAACATGAATATCTCTCAAACCGTGAAGAATTACGTGGCATGCCATATATCAACGGAAACATCTCAACAAGTAGAATCCACAAAAATAATTCTTGACCCAGAATATAGTAATTTTCTAGGTAAAAATTTCGATGCAATATTGGGGTAGCCCCTAGTGCTTCTTGGGTTGACATCAATGACAACCGTTGATCAGCAGTGATATTCCCAAATGGGAAAAGCAAGAATATAATGAAAAATGATGAAACAACAATGAAAATCATAATTTATAAAGAAAGAGGCCAATATGGAGACCTTTCATATATATTTATAGTAGGAAAATATACATAAGGAATGGGCCATAAGATGCATAACAGGAAACACAATTCTCCAATAGACAGAAATCATGCAATAAGAGGTGCTGCAACTAGGTATAAAAGTTGGAAAACCCTTACAACATTATTTTATTTATTAAGCAATAGCAGTAGATTATACATCATATCTAGAGCTAATATTTTCCTCAAAATTTAGATCTATATCATATCCATGCACTATACAAGCTCCTCTATAGAACCCCTTAAGGGTTTTCAACAAAAAACCAAGTACAAGATGTAGATCTGAGATATCAGACTACAGATCTACTAAAAAAAGTAGATCTGGAAAGTGTGGCTGATTTGATATGAGAAATATAATAGCCTCCTCCAATAGATCCTAAAAGGGAAGGGCAAAACCCCATCACTAGAAAATCAACTGTAATGTTCCTTTTTAGGAACAACTCATGAATCAAGCACTGAAAAGTGCATTTTCAGGAAAATATGCATTGGAATAGGAAAATTACTAATGGATCCTTTATATCAGTAAATAAATGAATTGAATCCAAGATTTTAGCTGAAAAAAATAAGACTAGGTGGGTTAAACATATCTCCCACACCTAGTTTTCTTTAAGAGAAGGCCCAATGAGGGGATACAGCAAAGTAAAACGCTCTAATGGAAGTGAAGAGAGCTATCAGTGCATAAAATTTTTTGATAGACACTTAGAAACTGATTCCAAGTACAACAACAACGTAGATATGAATTTAGGATCCAAAAAGTGAGGAAAAGCAATGATTTTGACCCTAAAATGGATGTATTCCGAAATCTGCGTAAAATTAAGAGAAATTCCAGGGGTTTATTTTAGATTAGGCTTTGAGGGAACTATTCTCTGAATTTCAGCTCACAAAAATCATTCTAGCTATGTTAACCAATTCCTCCATCCCCGAATATGCTTAAAAATGTTGATTTCCCATGAGTTTGAGTATGCAAAAAAAGGCTGAAACATGCAGAGTGTAATTTCTGAAGAAATTAGACAAAATATGTCTGTAACATCATATCTGAAGTTTATTATAACTGAGCATGAAGAAAAATGGAGATTCAGCTCCTTTTATACATCAGTAGATCACTCGGTAAAGGGATTTCATGAAAGAACAAAATACAAGTATTAGATCTGCAGAATATGGATCTAGAAAATGCAGAATCACTGAAACTCTGATTACATGAGCTAAAATTTAAAAAATTACATAAGAGGGCTGCAATAAAAACTTTCTAGAAGAAGGGATGGCCCTTCCTCAAGAAAACAAGCACCAAACTAGGGTAGAAACCCTGCTACAACACTGCACTGGAAAATAACACAGTTTCTGAAGTATACTGCGCAGTTGATGTTGGAAGGAACTTTGGCCTAATGCCAAGATCTATATCTGAATCTCAATGTTTCCTCACTAATCTTCCAGAGAAAGGAATGCTCCCTTTTCCGCAAAACTAGATTTGGAAGTGGTGTTGAAAACCCCTCACTGCAACACCCAACAACACAGTATTATTTTGCTGTAGAAATAACACTGTCTTGATGGAGGATGCTTGGCCTAAAGCCTAGATGTGAGGAATTTCAGAAAATAATCCTTTAAGAGCTCCTCAATTAAGGAGGAGGAATTGTTAAGTAGGACATTCCTCTCTCTAGCTAAACAACCAGAGATTTTGAGCTGCCCAAGCAATCTCAAAATCGAATTATCTTCAACTCCCTTTCCTTGTGGCCTTCCCCTTTATTTTATAACATTAGGGTTTGGAAAACCCTAAACCACCTCCAATGAGTTAACCCTTTTCACATGGAGGGTCTCCATCTAAAACTGCACTGATCAATGAGGAGGTTCAATGCATCTAGACACTGTTGTGATTTGGTCCTGTTGACCTAGTCAACCTTCTTCATTCCTTTCCACACCTAAGTGTATTTTATTGAAATAGCCCAGATTTTTCCATGTTCACATTGGGTATTGATTTATTTTTCTGATTAGGAGTTTTATAGTTCCTCCTTTATACTTTTATTCATGAGTTAAACAAACTGAAATTAAAATGCAATATTCCCATTAGCTGCAAAAATTGGGAATATTACAGTGTCCCTCAGCAAAATGTTGCTTGCCCTCAAGAAACTCTTATTGTAGATGCAAGCCATATTTTCCCCTCCAGATGGCATCTACATAAGGAATGATTCCTCCATTTTCTGCAATAGGTCATGTATGTTTGGTTCCAAAGATGTCTTCCACAAATGCATGAGATGACTTCCAACTGTAAGGTTAGATGTCCTCTTGTTATCATGAAGTGGAAAATGACAATTACATGATTTCCAACACCATCATAAACACATGAGAGATATAAAATAAAGTAGCGTCTTCCATAAAGGAAAATATTCATCATGCAAGAACATTCTTCCATCCATGCTTTATGAACTTGGTTAAGCATTGTTATGCTTTCATTCTTAGCCCTATTGGTCTTGTTGGATCCAAACTCCATCATTCCAGTGTTATGAAAAAGAATAAGTGAAGGAGCAACATGGGTGGACAAAGATGTCAAACCATATTCCCCTAATAATAACCATCGGAGCAAGGCCTTTTTCTGCCATCCTCCATCTCCTCCATGTAAGATGGGCAAGCCAAGCTTTCCAAAAGATGATGTACATGCCTCTCTTTGCTGCAATTTATCTTTGATACATAAGGCATGAATCAGAAAATGATGAGCTATGGGGTGGTCACCATACTCATTTAAAATCAACCAAAGCAACAAGAGGTCTTTCTGCCTTCTTTCCTCATCATGTGCATCATGAAACCAAACCATACTAATGGACATATGATATGTCACATCATCCCAATACAAAATATCATCATCAATGCACATCATGAGATCAAGATGCCAAATTTTACACAACACAAAACACATATACATAGGAGATGTCATGTGGTGGCCATACTTTCTCAAGTGAAACAAAATTATACATGCCTTTTCTTGCTGCAGCATATCATTGAAATCCAAGGCATGATTCAGAAAATGATGAGCTATTGGGTAGTAACCATACTCACCCAAGAGAAGCCATAGAAACAAGGAATTTTTCAGCCCTCTTGCCTTATCAACATGTGGATCATGGAGAAATAACACAATGATGGACATGTGAAATGTCTCATCAACATAGTACAAGAAAGCTCCCTCATACCACATCATGTGGGAGTCATTCCTCCTCCCAGGCCAAAGTTCATGCATGAAACATCTCTCCAGCAGAAATAGATGTGGATAAATGAGACATATTTCAAACATGGGTGAATACATGGACATGATATTTAACATGTGATGTCCAAACTCTCATTTTAACAACCACATCAACCATTCTTCCTTTTCAGATACTATATTAATGATGCATAAAGCATGAGATGAGAGAATGAGAAACTTTGGGTAGTGATCATGCTTACCCGAAAGAAACTAGTGTTGCCATGCCTCCTTATTCATTTCATGACCATTCTTCAAGGCATAGATCAGAGAAATAGGTGCCTTTGGAGAGTTATAAGATTCTCCCAAGGGAAACCAGCGTAACCAAGCTTGCTGGCCCATATATGTTTGCAAGTGATCATGTGATCTCTTGCTCATCATCCTCATCCATTCACTCCAATATGGAAGATGAGTGATGTGCTGCATAATCATGGCATCCTCCCTTTGTAGAATACCATCTCCTTTGAACCAATGAAGAACCTTGCATCTCATGAAATATTGAAATGCATCTCTGTTGAGATCTCTTAGTGAGACCTCTCTCCCATCTATGGCCTTCCAAAACTAGTGAGACTTTGAATCTGTAGTAAGTCGAAGTTTGTCTTTGAGCTATAGCATGCTCATTGAGAGAGTGTCATCTAGAGGGGAGAAAATTTTTCTCATCTCAAGATGTATACTCTTCATCTTCTTCTTCTCCATTTCCCCAAGGTTGAAGCTGCCTCTAGAGTGCTCCAAGAGAGATGAAGCATCTTTGTCATAGTCACTAAGTGACAGCGCTGTAGATCTGCAAAGTAGTGCATGTACTCTCTCAAAGAAAGTTTCATTACTGATCTCACAATCAGCCATTGAACATAGGATAATACTAATCCCATTTCTTGAGACCCTACATCTCAACCCAAGAGGTTGAATGCAGCTCAACAATGATGCCTAGGGATAGTTTCCAATCTCCTTCTTAATTAGATCAAGGGTCCTTTGCATTGTGACATATCTTTACTTCAAATCAACATTTTGATTTAATCCTTGGCTATGTATAAATATTGAAACAATATGTGCTGAAATTTCATGCATACCTTGGATCAAATAATATGTGGGAACCTCTCCACAGAACACAAGAGTTCATCCATCCAGATCAATGATGCCTCCAACTACTGGCAAGAATGATGGCCTCCTTTCTTCAAGCATACCAGCGCTGGTATCTTCCTTCTCCTCCTCATGCATCTCCTGATTCATGCATGGGTCTCCATATGTTAAGAGCTCAAGACTACCTTGAAAATATGCAATTGCCTCTTCTCTAGATACAAGCACCTTAGTAGCAGATGGTGAAAATGGAGTTTTCTTGCCCAAAGTGACAAGATTGACATTCTCCTTTGATTTGTGATGATAGAAAGTGTATAGTTCTTCCTCTCCATCTTGAAACCCTTTAGGAGTTTCTTTGCTCTCTTTCTTCATTTCTATACCTCTCACCTTCTTCAAGGAAAGTGGGCATAGTGTATCTATGAGGAGATATAGGATTCTCCAGTATTCTACTTTGCTGATAGGAAGTACTAGGGCTTCTTTCTTCTTCTTGAAACCTTATGCAGGTCTCACTGCAACTTGCTTCTTCTTGAAACCCTCTTGGAGTCTCCGTGCATCTTCTTTCTCTCTTTTGATTTACCTGTTTGGAGAGGCTCTTCTTAGATCTAAACACTGATGAGAGTAAAATCATCCTCTCCATCATTCTGATCTCTATTTCTTCTCTTCTATTTTCTGATACCACTATAAAGTTCCCTTTTCAGGAATATCAAAATTCTATTCCATAGATTGACTGCAGGGGCATTTACTGGATATGTCACCTCTGAAAAAAGGATGAGATCCAGAGGCTACCTGGCCATCTGCAAAATATGTCTATAGAGCTTGAAATATTCCTCCTTCAGGGAGTCAGCACTTTGGCTTGAAGCCACAGGCTGAGCCAAAGATCTTGCTCTGATACCACTGTAATGTTCCTTTTTAGGAACAGCTCATGAATCAAGCACTGAAAAGTGCATTTTCAGGAAAATATGCAATGGAACAAGAAAATGACTAATGGATCCTTTATATTATTCAATTAATTAACTGAATCCAATATTTCAGCTAAAACAAATAAGAGTAGGTGGGTTAAACAGATCTCCCACACATAGTTTTCTTTAAGAGAATGCCCAATGAGGGGTTGGAGTAAAGTAAAATGCTCTACTGGAATTGAAGAGAGCTATCAATGCAAAACAATTTATGATAGACATTTAGAAACTTATTCCAAGCACAACAACAACTTAGATCTAGATTTAGGATCCAAAAAGTGAGGAAAAGTAGTTATTTTGACCCTAAAATAGATGTATTCAGAAATATCTGTAAAATTAAGGGAAATTCCGAGAGTTTATTTTATATTAGGTTATGATGGACCTGTTCTCTTAATTTCAGCTCAAAAAAATCATTCTATCTATGTTAAAAAGTTCCTCCATCCCCAAATATGCTTAAAAATGTTGATTTCCCATCACTTTGAGTATGCAGAAAATGGATGAAGCATGCAGATCATAATTTCTGAATAAATTAGACAAAATATATTTGAAACATTAAATATGAAGTTTATTATAACTGAGCATGAAGAAAAATGGAGATTCAGCTCCTTTTATACATCAATAGATCACCCGGCAAAGGGATTTCATGAAAGAACAAAATACAAGTATCGGATTTGTATATTATGGATTTGAAAATTGTAGAATCACTGAAACTCTAAGTACATGAGCTAAAATTTACAAAATTATAGAATATTTTTTCAAAACAAACTTTCCGGAAGAAGGGATGGCCCTTCCTCAAGAAAACAAGCACCAAACTAGGGTAGAAACCCTGCTGCAACAATGCAGTGGAAAATAACGCAGTTTATGAAGTATACTGCGCAGTTGATGTTGGAATATTCTTTGGCCTGATGCCAAGATCTAGAACTAAAGCTCAATGCTTCCTCACTAATGTTCCAGAGAAAGGAATGCTCCCTTTTCTACAAAACTAGATTTGGAAGTGGTCTTGAAAACCCCTCACTGCAACACCCAGCAACACAGTATTATTTTTCTACAAAAATAAAGTTGTCTTGATGGAGGATGCTTGGCCTCAAGCCTAGAGGTGAGGAATTTCAGAAAATACTCCTTCAAGAGCTCCTCAATGAAGGAAGATGAATTCCTAAACAAGACATTCCTCTCTCTATCTAAACAGCCAGAGATTTTGAGCTGCCCAAGAAATCTCAAAATAAAATTATCTTCAACTCCTTTTATTTGTGGCCTTCCCCTTTATTTTATAACATTAGGGTTTGGAAAACCCTAAACCACCTCCAATGAGTTAACCCTTTTCACATGGAGGGTCTCCATCTAAAACTGTGCTGATCAATGAGGAGGTTCAATGCATCTAGACACTGTTGTGATTTGGTCCTGTTGACCTAGTCAACCTTCTTCATTCCTTTTCACACCTAAATGTATTTTATTGAAATAGCCCAGATTTTTCCATGTTCACATTGGGCATTGATTTATTTTGCAGATTAGGATTTTTATAGTTCCTCCTTTATACTTTTATTCATGAGTTAAAAAAACTGAAATTAAAATGCAATATTCCCATTAGATGCAAAAATTGGAAATATTACATCAGCTCTCCAAATGGTGTGCGAAACCACCTTGGAACTCCACCTACAAAAATAACGTATATTTGGAAGTACACTACATTGTAGGGATCAAAATAAAGTTGGCCTAATGCCAAGATCTAAAAATGAGCTCAACTCCCTCCAATACTGTCCTCCCAATGAAGTGGAAACCTCCTCCACTGAAAATTAGCACTGAAATGGCCTAGATCTATAGATCTGGCCTCCACTTGCTGCAGCTTGCAAAAACAACCAAACCCTCAATAGCATATGCATTTTAGTTGAAAGAAGAAGCATGGCCTTAAGCCAGATAGTGGACAATGTAGTGCAAGAATCCTCCAAGAGCTAATCAATAGAAGAGGTGGGATTCCAGATCAGGAACACCCTGTGCTAAACAAAACTCCATATTAGCTAAATAGCAAGAGAAAGATATATGTCTAAACAAACCATATATTCAGAAATATCATATACATCAACATCCTCATATGGCTGCCATCCTCTTCCTTAAATAGAATATGAGTTTGCAAACCCTAAGCCCCATCCAAAAATATCACTACTTTCACACAAAGTATGTCCATCTAAAACTGCACTGTACCTCATTGATGGCCACTACTCCATGAAAATGATGTAGATTTGGTCAAGGTTGACCTAGTCAAAATGATCCAGCCCCTTCCACACCAAGGGTGCTTCAATTAAGCTGCCAAGATTTGTCTCTTTCATATTTGACATTGATTTATTCATGATTAAGGAGAAATATGGAGCTCCTTTTCCCTCTTATTCTTTAAACAAAGAAAGAAAAAAATGAATATGCCAATTAGCTCATGACTAATTGGGAATATTACACTAGCCACGGTCTCCCCAAGATCGATGGGTACCATCCCAAGTTAGTTTTAGGTTGAAGAAAATAAAAGTATGCAAGGTACTCCCAAGAATCCAATGAGATGACAATGTCTTCTAAAACCCCCTGTGGCTTTACCTTAGACCTATCTGCTAATTCTAACATGGTAGGAGTGGGTAATAAGTCAAAGGATCCTATATGAGATAAAGTTTCCATAGTCATCAAATTGATGGATGCACCTAAATCAATCAAAGTGTACTTTATGTGGTATCCATTGATGAAGGTGGTCACCACAGGGATTCTGAGATCTGCATATTTTTCAGTAACAAATCCAGTACACATTAAACTTGCAAGCTTTCCACCTACTTGAATTGTTGAGGGTTCCTTCTTTTGTCTCCTTGGTTTCTTGGTACATAGTTCCCTCACTGTTTTGGCATATATTGGGATGTCCTTTAGTTCTTTTAGTAATGGGATCTTGATGAAAATATTCCTCAGTTCAGACACAAGATCAAATTCAGTCTGTTTTGTTTTAATTTCAATTTCAAACCTCTCTGGAAAAGGAGGCTAGACTATATGAGATGAGGAAGGTTCTTGTGGCCTTGAGGTGGATGGTTTTACTAGTTAAACTGTGGTTTCCTCTTCAGGAATGTCTAAGGTATCTTCCTCTACAATCTCCTCAATTATTTCGGGCCGAGTCACCACTTTTCCCGACCTAAGGTTGATTTCCTACAACTGTATAGGTAATTCCTGCAACTATACAAGAACAAAGATTTCCTACAGATACACGGGAAATTCATGTAACATAGGGTAAAAAATTTCTTGCAGTGGCTGAGGTGCAATACAGTAGGTAGGAAATGTGGAATAAGTGACCAATACAATGTTGTGAGTGGATCAAATGGTTTTATTGTTGGGATTAGACATTGGTTGAGTAGGAAGATGCGTGGGACAATGCTGATTTGGTGGGGGAGTCAATTGAAGCCGTTTTCTTGGTTGTATCATTTGTTGTAGTGTGGGCCATGAATAAAAATTTTGAGTTGGGAAAATTTGCGTAGTAGGATAAGAATAGTTCCCTTGCCAAGGATGTTGAGGAGGCCAAGGCTGCTAGGGCATTGGAATATTCCACATTTGATTTTGAGCATAAGGAAATTGAAAATTTGACTGTGACATACCTATAGGACATGGTTTCCATGGTCTATGAGGTGCCATTGCATAAAGTGCATTGACAACTCCTTGATCTACTATGAATGTTGCTTTAATTTTAGGTAGAGAAGTACATTGATTAGTGGAATGCTCAACCTCACAAATTTGACATACGTCAATACTATCAAAAGGGCATTCCCTTAGATCATGTTTCTTCATGCATTTGGAGTATAACACCGCCAAGTCTTTCTCCAGTTCATCCTGTGCCTCTTGATTCTTCTTAGCTTGCAAAACATCCAATTGTGAAGATAAAGTGATAAATTTTTTGAAATAAACTACACATTTGATCTCTAGTTACTCCAGCTCTGGCAACTGATTTGAAAAGCTTGGAAGAAGGAAATATTGGTCCTCCTATGTAAATACTTGGCAAAAATGTCTATGGAGTAGCATATATCATCTCTCTACAACACTTAGGATTACTGATCTTGACCATGAAAAGGTAAAGATAAAATAGCCATAAAAAACTCATGCTTCTTTCCTGTATTAATAATTTAGAAGCAATGGCTATGGAGTGGCTTATAACATCCCTCTACACCACTTGGGTTTGCTGACATTGATGCATGAAAAAATAAAATATCAACCAAAATTAAGAATCCAACTTAAAGAGCATGAATCCAAACATTGATCCAATGAAAAGAACTCATTAACGTAAAGAATTAAATCACTTAACCAATTAACAGTTTGCTGCAGGAAATTTAGAAAGAAAGTACTAGATATGTATAGGAATTATTAATGCATAAATGAAACAGAAATAAAACACATACTATGCTATGGGATTTGTGAGCAAAGTGGGCCCTCTGTCACTAACAAATCCTTCAAAAGTCGAAGAAGATGCTCAGAAAGGTAAACATAACATAGAATATTTTATTAAGCTATAAATTAAAGTCAAGTACAATCTGATATCTTGCTATAAACAACAATCCCAACCCAACCTCCTTTACAAAGCGAAATACATCAGATTTATACATTTCTCAGAGCCCATATTTGACTTGAACAAAGTAGATCAGCAATCTAAGCCTACAGCCATTGATACATATACAAATTGACAAAGTAAACTTCTGTTGAGTCTAATCCATGACTGGAAGCATGGATTAGATGATTTTTGTTGTGTGGCTGAAGTTGTTTTTGCATGTGGGAATGAGAGAAGATATGGAGGTTTGGGTGGTTGCAAAAGAGGATTCAGAACAATGAAAAGGACATCTTCCATATGCAGAAAATTCCCTTCAAAACCCATGTCTTTACTCGATCTGGAGGTGAGTGGAACATGGTCAACCATCGATCTCACTGTAGGAAATCAAGACAGTTGCAGGAAATTGGCGTATCTACAGGAAATTTGGAACATCTGCAGGAATCTTGGCCACATGAGTTGTCTGCAGGATTCGCAGAACTGTTCGAATATAGAAAATATGCACACGATTTCTAGACTAGTTAGAGTAAGAATGCAATAAAGAAACATCTAGATCAAAGAATATTTGAATTCAGATAAAATGACACTTCTTACGATAATTTAACATAACTTAGGCTTATGGTACCCTTTTTAACCAAAACTAGATAACATACCCAAACTAGGTATAATTAAAGAGTGAAAAGGGTTCAAAAATAGGGGAGGAAAGTCCTGGGATAGGTGTCAAAAATGGGTAAAGTTCATACTTAACAGGCCTCATCTTTGGAAACCTATCAAAAAATTAAAAAAAAATAGCTATGAAGAAAAAGGGAAGTTCACCCTCCCTTGTGAATGAGCATGACATCTTTCTAAAGCTGTACAGAATTGACGCAAAAAATGGCAGACCACCTCACAAGTCATGGCTCTTGTACTAAAGAATCAACATAAAATAGAAGTAGGAAACTAATGCATTGCCTATTGCTGGTGTTGTGTGAAATGGTCAAAATCAGTAGTGAGAGGCACCTCACCTCCTCTCTACCAAATGAAGGAATACGTAACTGACATCCAGAGACCTAAAAATATGAAGGAGACATTATATCCGCGCTAATGTATCTATGGGAGTACACCAACTGAGTCCCTGTTGAATAGCCAAGTGGGACCTCTAGGAACAAGGGAAAATCCACCCCTATCCTCAATAGGCCAGTAATGAAATATATGTCCTCCTTTGTAGGTGCGTACCACTGGTTAGGACCAACCCGAAAAGCCTATAGGTGGGAATTCCACCTGCAGATAAGATGTCGCAAAAACAAACCATGGCCCCTTAGGGATGTAGGCTCCTCATAGAACGTGAGAAGGCCTACCTAACTTAGGAGCCCCTGGGTCGATGTTGTAATAGGGTGAGGGTATGCATCTCTCTCTCTCTCTCGTGCCTCGCACAGGTGAACCATGTTATACTGGTTCGCCTATTGTTGTTGTTGTTCCCTCTCTTCTCTCCTTTCACGTCACTGAATGATTGGCATATTAAATACAATTTTTTTCTTAAATGAGAAATTTATTTAATAATATACATATATAATTTTTTTTGAAAAAAAAAATAGTCAGTGCACCACAAAAGACAGGCATGCATCAGTAACAATGCATCTTTGTTTTGTCACACACCAAAGACGGTGCACTAGAAATTTTTCAGCACACTCGAGGCGGTGCACCTGCAAATTTTCAGTGCACCGCCCTCCTGCAATTATTCCAAGGTCAACGGTGCGGTGGTGTAACAAACCGCACCGTTGAATATGGACCAATGTTAGGAGTGTGGTGCACTGACCAAACTATACACCCCGGGGCGTATAGTTTAGGAAGCGCATCGCCCTCTTGACATCACTACATAGTCAACAGTGTGGTCATTTACTCGACCACACCGTTGACCATGTCGAATTGCTGGAAGGTGGTGCACTAACAAAATTACTCACCCTGGGGCGGATATTTCCGTCAACATACCGCACTCTCGCAATTAGACATGGTCAATGGTGCGTCCAAGTAACCGACCGAACCACACTTTTTTTTTTTTAATTTTAAAAAATCAAAGTGCATTGTTTCAGTACCGCACTAAAACCGATGTGGATACCGTTAGCACCGGTCGTGGTGCGGCCTGTAAATTTACAGGAATCACCGCGAACTGGTGCGAGCCGAATAGCTCGAGTGAATCATGCGAAATTTTTATTTTTATTTTTAAATAAGGTGAATTTTAAGCTATTTTACAAAATTAATCTGCTAAAAGGTTTAATTATGGAAAAACAAGGAAAATACTTGTACATTTGGTCATCGAGGAGGCATATTGGTTGTAGAATTTTCAAAACTAAATTTTCCTACTGTTTTGCGAAATTCAAAATGGAGATGGTGGGAAATGGACATCAGTAGTGCGTGCAATGGGAGAATCAATGGCAGGGTGTCTCACACAAGGTAAATTTCCACCGATGATTGAGATCTCTAGAGCACTGAAAAGTGAAAATGTGGATTTTTGGCGGTAATTATTTTTTATTTAACCTTGTTCTGGTGTGCAGGTTTTATAGGCGCACCGAGCTATTTCAGTTTTTGCGCGGGTTTTTAGGACACACCGGTATGGAATATTTGTAAAGCACCGGTGCGCTACATTAATAAGATGCACTGGGTGAGTTTGTACCAAGCGCATGGTGTCCCAATGTGCCAATGTTTTGTGTGCACCGGTGCTTTCTCTAGTTGAACACAACGGTGATTTCTCTAGTTGAACACACCGGTGCTTTCTATATTTGAACACACGGGTGCAGTTTAGGATGATAAACGCACTGAAATAAAAACATCCTCAGAAACCTCCACCTCCTAACCTCCTCTAGTAACCTCCACTATAAATGGATGTCTAGGGTATTTCTATAAGGGGTTCCTCAAAAACATCCGCTAGAGGGTATTTTTGTTGTAGTGGTTCACTTTCCTAAATAATAAACTGATTTGACGTTTTGTTTTCTTTCATTGTAGCATGAAAATTCCTTAATTGCTATTGCATTACTAATTTCTCTTTATTGGGAGGTTGAGATGAGATTTAGGTTGAGATGAGATTTGTGCCCAAACTTTTAACTCTCCCTTTCACCAATCAAAATTTTTATTCCCAAAAATATTTGAGTGAGTCTTGAACTTGAATTTTCCAATTTCTATGGATGATTTCCCAAAACTACTTTCTCCTAAACCTAGGCGATCAAAATAGAAGGGTATGTGGTCAATATTTTCATGATTTTTAAATTTAAGTGATATGGGATTACACTTAGATATACCTAAATTATTTAATAAAAAATACTATGAATCAAAAAGTGGTCATCCATTTTTGTCACAAGAATTGAGCCAAATCTTCAACTAGACTAGGTATATTCAACATTTTTACGAATATATTTGAAATATCCCTTTCTAAAATTAAATCTTTCATTTTTAACCCTTGAAATGATCCCTCACTATTGATCTTCTTTTTCCTTCTGGGAACGAACTGTGATGAAATTACCAGCCACAATGATATGTTTCTCCACTCACTCTTTCATCTCTTTCAAGGTGTGCCAAAACTTCACATTTTCCCCATATTGCATTGGAGCATATACATTTCAAATTTTCTATTTTCTATTTAGGGTATTAGTCTAAAAAATTCACATTGTAAAATGATACATTGAATAGGTAAAAGAGATTATATAAATCATTCCCAAATAATACTTAAACCTACACATGCCCCCTTGGAACTTACAACTATACCTACTCTTTCCTTCCAATATTTTCTTCTTATTTTTGGCATTTATTTCCTCCCATATTAGTCTCTTGGATTATAAGGATAGAAGGGTTTTTATGTTTTTTGTTTTGTTTTTGTTTTTGTTTAACATATTTAAATACTTTTCATGGTTCCTACCTTATTAATACTGCTTAAACCTTTGCACTTCCAAGACATAACTTTCATTATTTACCTAGTAAATGTTGTGTACTACCAATAATTATATGCATTGGTTTTTTAAAATCCTAGACATTTGACTCCTAATTTAATGAAATTCCTATTTAAATTTGTAATCATAATTTTTTCTTCTTTCATGGTGATTTTATCCCACTATCTTTTGATGGATTCCTTCTATATTTTTTGGGATTTCTATTCATTATATTCGTGTTAAAATTCTCCCTTTATTTTTTATATTTTTTCTTGGTTACCATTCGACTAAAATTTACATGCATTTTATTGCAAAATAATTTATTCAATTTCTTGTAGTACTATTTTTTATCTTGTAGGATTTGAATTTAGAGTCACTTCCTCAACTACTGATTGAACAACACCAAGATTTGAAGGAAACTTTGGTTCAAATTTTTATTGGTGAGGATATTCTAACAATGGATCAATATCAATTATAATTCCACTCTTTTCTAGAATTTAATGAATCCCAATATCCCTATATTAACCACCGTTTTTCCTAGTCTAAGATTCGAGATTAAATCCTCTCATGAGATAAAAAATGAAATTTAGTAGATAAGTTTTTTAATTTGATACAAATATTAATAATATTGGAGATTTTTTTTGGTTGATAAACCCTTACACAATGATTTTCTTTGAGATAGATATTATACACACTTCATCTATCAAAAAATAGCCTTCAAGAGTTAGCTGGAGTTCATGGAATGGTATATATAGGCGATAAAATCCATGTGTAGGTTGGTAGGATACATATCATTTCCTAAGGATGTATAATTGGAGATTGGGCATGTTTCATTGGTGTTTCAGTAGAAAGAGAAGAAAGAAAGGGAGATCTGGCTAGAATGCCAACACTAGGTAGCAGAAAAAGTAAATATTGACATTCTAACCAAGTTTCATGATCATATTTCTTCTATTCAAAAATTAGTGCACCATTTTATTTACCACAATGAGTAGCTCAGTGCCCAAATAAGTGAGCTGCAGTTGAAAACAATAGTTCCAATAAGTCAACAATTATTAGAAGTAATCCAAAAATCACGTCATGAATTTATGAAAGCTAAGCATGAATTGGAATGTACACTCGACTAGGGAGCCAAATTGAGAAAAATATTGAATAATTGGCCTACATATTTATCCTCAACCCATAGCCATATCATAACTCAGGACATGCTCATTCGTGGCTTATGTTCTCTGAAAGTCATACAGCTAAGGGAAAAACTAGCACTCGAGAAAATGATTGTACTGAGAAAGGAACTCTAAGCCCAGATTATGTAGAAGGAAAAAAAATGACTAGGAGAAGGGATGAAAGCTCAAATGGAAGTAGTCAATGATGTAGAATCCTTGCATGGGATCTTGATTCGAGCGCAATAGTTGGAGAAACAAGGGCCTGTTGACTAGAGGATATTAGAGGAGAAAACATTAGATGACAAAGTACAATATCTTATAGGGATAAATGAACTCGATGCACAAACAAGATTAGCAATTCATGAATGGTGAATCTTTTATGAACATATTCATCTAATTTCTCCATTCATTCACCACACTACCTTCCTGTACATGCCAGCACTACCACTAGTATAGTCATCACCACCAGATCCGCATCGACCCACCCATAATTTCTTTGAACCAAGTGTCTTAACATGTGGTACGACTTCAGGAACACCAATTTCATGATGTTTAATTCGACCAAGCAACTAAAAAATTAGAATAACCATCCAAAGAAATCAAGAATGATAAACCTTCAAAACCTATTGAAGAGCCAAGAATTGTACAAGAAGCCACATAATTTATTTTGTGTTTATCTTTTGCTTATACATTGTAATATTGTTTTGTACAAAATTTTGTAACAACCCAGATATCCCCTTGTTTGTGAAAAATAAGGCATTGAGGGTGGGGATATGTTGGAGGCACTAGTCGACTTAGTCGTCTAGCCTAGTCGAGTGAGAAAGTCACATTGTAAGTTGGTCGACAACTGGGTCAAGTCAATGAACAAGTTGGTTTATTTGAGTTTGTTCAAACAATTAAATTTTTGTAATTGTATCCTGATAAAGTATATATATCAATCAATGTATCAATGTAGTAATTATATTAAGCTTTAAGAGATATATAATAAAAGTGTGCTTTTGCTAGCTCTCCACTACTTTGTTTCTCTTCTCTATGTTCTTATGTGATTTTATATGTAACCACTTATTGTCCTTACTACTGGTAACCATGATTACTTTTCCCCAGATTAAAACATATGTATAGTGGGAACTTGCTAGATGTAAATTTTAATTATACATCCCATGAGCTCCTACACTTGAAATATGAGTAAACCTATAAGGATATACATAGAAAATAAGATAAAAAATAGTGTTTTTATTTTCCTCCAAAATGATTTACCCTTATGGTTGACATCATCATATTCAAACCCATTAGTTATTTTAAAGTTAATCTTGATCACATATTTTTTCTTTTGAGACCTATTTTTGGCCTCAATAATTTTGTAATGGTCTAATACCCTTTCGATTTAAAAATTATATAGAATGGTCATTTATTGATTCAATGTGACGACTTAAACTTAATTATTAGTTGCAGTTCCTAATCCCCGAGTGAAGGTTAATACATATTTTCCATTAGTATTATCGATGATTCACTTGCTCCTATTTCCCTTCGATCACATTTGGATTCTCTATCAAAAAATAAAAAGATAATTTTTTGTGAGACTATATATTTCTAAGAATAATTAGCATATAACCTTATCTTCCATGATTAGTTTGTACTAAGTTTCTTGTATATAATTTTATACTAGAGGGTTCTCCTTAAAATAGCATCTCTTAACCAATTCTTTGAATCAAACATCATCATATCAAGACCCTACTTTCTTCTAGCTATAATATCTTCATTCATAAGACTTGTAGCTACTACCTAATTGCGAAACCATTTTTACAATTTATTTATAAAGTTAATGATATAAAGCAAGAGAATCCATCATATATACAAATATCCATCCAACTCTATTTAAGAAAAAGCTCTTGAAAAAACATTCTTGGGTACATGGGAATCACTAATTGATAAACCTATATTTTCAATTTTGGGGATGGATAAAAAGGTTCCTCAATTCAACTAAAATAAATTTTTAGGTCACTATGGAAAAGAAGAAATTTAGAAAAATATGTCAAGAAGAATCTTCTATGATAAGGAAAAGAGGGAAATAGGATGGAAAAATCCCTTGTTATTTCAATTTTTTCTGTAGCAAATAATTTGTCGTGAAAAAGAGTACAATATAAATATCTAATTTTAGTTAAACCATTATAATTCCATATATATTTCCATATCATTAATATAATCCATGTATAGAGATTATCCGATTGAAATCAATATCCCACCTTCACTATATAGTGTGCACCTAATGGCCCCCATACTCTACTATCTTTGATTGAGAGACTAATAGGAGTAGTCTCTTGTAAAAAGATGATTTTTTTTTGCTACTTGATATAAAATTTCTATTGGAAGATTCGAAATTTTCCATCTATGTCACCTTTTCAAATCTATATAATTCCACTTACATGAATAAAAATTGGTGTTTATTCCATAGGAAGAGAATTAATATTTAACTTCTAAGAGCTTACGATAGGTGAGAGAGGATATCTTCCTAGAATTGGACATTCCAATGGAATAATAGGTCTTCCATTTATGGGAAATCACACAAATGATATTTAATTCTGCTTATTTATGCTTTGTACAATTTCCATATAGATGAAAAATTAATATCTAATTAATGTGATAAAATCTTCAATCTCTAATATCTTTATTCATAATTGAAGCAACAGACCCACACACACACACATTGATTACTAGATTTTAAAGTGTTGTTATTGTCATTCTTGCAAGAAAATTTTACTCTTTATTCACAATTGAAGCAAAACATACACACATATATTAATTAACAAATTTTATTTACATGAAAATACATAAGTTCTAGGTATATTTGCCACTAATTATTATTGTGTGAGTTTTGATAATTTAGATATAGGGGGAGATATCCATTACCTTGTTTCAATTAAGAAATCATTAAGACTAGTATTTTTGTGGAATCAATTATTATATAAATCTTGGTGGAAAGTAGCATTTAATATTTGGCTACCATAGTTTAGAATAAAAAATTAGTGAACCAATTATCAATCAAATCACTACATTTAGAATTGAAAATACACAAAAATCCATTATAGTGTTAAAGTCTTGATTATCTAGATAGATCTAATTTAGTTGGAATTCCACATGCAAACTAGATACACTGAATATAGATTTAACCATGATAGAGTAAATATAAAGTTATGGATATTATTGGAATCAACAACTAGTTGCTCGTGTGCGGGTTACACTAGAGAATATGCCATCTCAGTAATTTGGAATAGGTTGTTGATTAGTTTATGCTATGAACTGGTTGTTTGCGTGTAGTTTTAAGTTTGTAATAGTCCCTACCACCCCCTTAAAATTTCTAGAATAATTCATCCTCCATGGTATCATTATGAAGAAGGGGTTACAAAACTCCTTCTTCATGAAATATTGTAGAATTAAATTTGGACAACACCATCACATTCATCTCATTGAGAGATTTCCAACGATATAAATTTCACTTCAACCCAACTCCTATATTGAAAGTTATGCCCTTCTAAATTTCACCAATTAATTCCTACCACATCAGCAGGACACTGCCACATGGCACCCACATGAGACCCACCTATCCTTTCAATTTCACCTGTGGCACCTATGCATAATCCGCATGTAAACAATAGTGCATTTGTAGCACTTTCCGACTCAATCACATTCATGGGTCCCAAAGAACCCAGTGTCTTCATGTAATGTGATGGAGTCCTTTATATCTAGTTCTAACTTGAGGATATATAGGTGTTTACACAATTTTCACTTTGGAAAATCTCCCAAACTCTTAGAATTGCAGAATATCACACTCCACTAGAGTACTGAGAATTGACACATAATCCAAAATTTTCCAAGGCTTACGCTATTCCTTTACCTTGAATGCTCTAGATACTTTCGTGAGATAATAATTTTGGCCTCATTCTCATTATCTAACCACGTTGGGTCCACCCCAGTACCCTACATGGATTACAAAATTCAGCTTAAGTCATATCCAACTGTTGGGCCTCATAATTTCTATAATTTCCTTACCTTATTACTTAGTTTTTATATTATTTTCTAAGTCTTTCTTGTAATTAGAATATGATAATTTATGAAGTACGTATTCTAGAAGTGTTATATATATATATATATATATATATATATATATATTAACTTAATGAACATATATGGCCACTAAAGTGATATTTAATTATGGTCGGATCCTTATTTGGGTAGGAATCTATTGATCAACTGGAACCCAATGTTGTTTCCTTGAACGCATTTTTTGTTTCGTTAGTCACAATTATTATTTCCTTAGTTATAGCTATTGTTTCAATAACTGTAGTTGTTTTTTCCTTAGTTACAGTTGCGGTTTTCTTAGTCACAACCATTGTTTCTTTAGCCACAGTTGTTGTTTCCTTAATCACAATTGTTTTTTTCCATATTCACAGTTGTTGTTTCCTTAACCACAACTATTTTTTCATGATATGCGATTTATTATTTCCCTAACTTATTAATGCTTCTATTTTTTTAGGGTAAGGAACATTTTTCAGCCTTCCCTTGAAATGATTATCATTGGAGTATGTTTTATAAGAAATAAAATTTCCTTAATATTTAAATCCCATAGTATAGTAAGAAATATATAAAAAATTTCATGATGCATTCCCCCCATCACAACTTAAGCAACATTCTTTCATCCCAATTTCTAATGATTTCATGATCATAATATTTGAGGAAAAAAATTAGCAGTCTAAAAAGTAATTATTATAATAATTTTTACACCATCCCTAACTCTTATGGAGTTGACATGCCAAAAAATTTACTAAGTGACCTCTTATGATTAATAAAAAACATAACAAGCAAACTCAAAATTTAACGGACGATATGAGGTATCATCATGAGCCGACCTACCATGATCATATGATCTAGTGGCATGACATTACCACTTCTGGTCACCAAGATAGGTTAATGGCCTTTGGTCTCTAGGTAAAAGGACAAGAGGTGTTATCACGATATAGACTATTCACCTCATTAGCTCTAGTGAATGGAATTTTTATTAACCAATTACCACGCTAGAAAAATTTCCTTCTGTAAATTCTTTGATAAAAAAAAATATATAAAAACAAGTTATGAATATTTCCTCTTAAAGGGGAAAATGGAATCTCAATGGGTTAAAAAGATAACCTTGTTAAAGCTATGAACGCGTGCTAGTAGCAGATGACATTCATGTGGTATTAAAGTAAATTTAAATATTACAATTTATGTTGCCCATTTTTCTCTTCAAAATTCATGAAGGAAATATCGTTAGATTTATAATGGAAATTTATAAAGCTCTCCTAGAAAGTGGTGATTATTGGTTGTCCATGAGTAATTCATTATAAATCTACATAGTTGGGACACAAATTTTTCATAAATTAAACATTGTAACTAATTTATTTTATTTTTTTCTCTCTAATGATATACTTGATGCAACTATCGTTTCCATCCATCTATCCTTCGTAGAAATATCTGCACGCATTTATTTTTCTTGCACCTTCAATCTATTATAATATTTTGAGTTATCATTACACCTCATGATTAATCTCTCACATGTCATAGATATCCTCTGCTTTCTATTTTTATTTTTGACAGTTACCCTGTTACACTTCATTAATATCACCTTATCCTCTAATCGTGTCAAACCTTCCAACATATTAAAACATGATTAACGATTGTGGATGAACTTAAATTCTGTTTGGGGGGTGAGGTGGCACTGATATATGATTTTTTATTCAAAATTTTAAAATATCATTGCATTTCATGACCACTAAATCCTTTATACTTTGTGAAAAAATACTATTAGTATATAATTTGATTTCAACTATTTTCAGTTGCAAAATTTCGTCCCCTCAAATAGTCAACAATGGTTGGCCATTCGGTTCGACACGAACCTACTCAATTATAGGCCTCAAAGAAGGTGCACAACATTTTGATCCAAGATAGATGAATGGATTACTTTGAACGGTTAAATGGATTTGATAACAAAGTAGCATTATAATTCACAAGGAATCTAGATAATGGCATAATAATGATAATAAAAACATATATACAAGTGAGAAATGGTGCAATAGCATAAGTAACAAGTCTTCCAATAGAGGGGGGGGAAATGGTATGAGAGACACACTTCCCTCCATAACAAAGCCTTCTTGTTTCTCAATATTGGTGAAGAATTGGTTAGGAAAGGAAAGGGGTATGACCTCAATTCATTACCAAAACCATGTCAAGAACTAGCAAGGATCGTCCAATGATATATTACCTATGACAAAAGGTATGATGTGGTGAGGGGACAACATCTCAAATTAATGGCATCCCTAAGGTGAAAGCTAACTATAAACCTTCTCTAATTTTTCAATTCACTGTTGCATGAGACCACCACTAGGTTAAGAAGGTGCAAATACCAAGTCTCGGTCATCATTTTCCTTGGAATTATCAAATTATTAATCATAATAAGTCTCAATCAAGCTCAACAAACTTGGCAAGGGTTCCTTGGAAACCCTGATGATGGTTAAGACAATCCTTTAGGAAATGAAATAATTATTGGAACATATGGGAATATTTGATTTATTAATGAGAAGTTATAAAAAGGAAATGAGGGTAATTCGAATGAAATTTTAGTGATAGAAGATACCCTAAAGGGAACTGCATAAAATTTAGAACCTCAAAAACTCAGTAAAGTGGAAAAAATAATGGAATTTTCTCTAGCTTCAGTACCCAAGAAAAGAAGGATGTCTGATAGGCTAGCTAAGCAAGGTCATAGTTCCTTGAATACTCCTAAGTAGTTATCAGAAGGAAATTCAAACCAATATTTCTCCATTGCAGAAGAGATGCACCAGGAAACCCTTGGAGAAGAATAAAATCAAGATTTACTAGCCCTAGAAAAAACAAAGTAGGGAATAGAAATAGCTAAAGAGTTAGAAGGGTTAGCGAGTTTATTGGGAACTTCATATTTAGGAGAAGAGATGACCACTTCATTGGAGGAACCTGTATCTCATCCTCAAAACCATTTTTACCAGGGGGATTCACCTAATTCACCAACTACAACCTCTCCCATTAATTATTCAGCTAATGTTATTATGGAATCAAATGATGACCCTGAAGTTGTTCCTTTCCAAGAGAATTATAGAAATTATGTTGCTACTATATTAGAGCCCTCCTCTCTAGAAGAGATGAGCCCACAATCCTTCCTTGAAGATTTGAATGGAGGAGGCTAAAATGGCAGTGCTAATTTCTCAACTAAAGATCAGGCTGATCTCCATGACAAATACGTCTTGAAACATGTAACTTATGTAATGATAATGGATGTGATAATTCATTGAATGATGCTTTGACATTCAAATATGCTCATGAGACTATTACTAAAAAAATTGAGATAATAGTTGTTTCTTCTCCTTTCGATCCAGCAACATTGGTTAGAAACTTTGTTTGGAAGACTACAAGTAACAAAGCTTTCAGTTATAAATAGAAAGGTAAATTTTATGAGGATATTGATAAGTTGAGAGAATAAAATAATAAATTGTGAAGGAAGATACGATAGATACAAAATTTACTATATGGCGGTAAGAAGTTTCATAAAGTTCATGTGAGGAAGCTTAGAAGAAGGAAGGAAACCCAAGAAATTGAAACCCAGACTAATCCCACACTTGTATCTAATGAATAAAGTACCCAGATAGACTTTGTTCTTGTCTCTACTGAAGCAGGAACTCATATTGATTCTTAGATAGAGATGATTGATGTTTCTCCTAGTCTTGTTGAAGTGGAAACTCAAACAGATCCACAATCTACCCTTAGTGATAGAAGAGCACAAATAGAGGATGTGACTCTTTATACTCCCTTAATTTTAGAGGTGTCCATTAAAGTCTTGCAAAAAACTATGGAAAGAGAGCAAGATATTATTGAAATATAATATAAAGAAGTGGTTCCTCAAAAGGAACATCAGGAACTACTTAAGGGATTTAGGGCATTGAAAACAATAAAGGATGATACTTATGTGCAACTGAGAGCATCTGAGAAGGAAAAAAAAATTAAAGGATCAGCTTAATAAGGATGCAAAGAAAATAAATGAAATTTGCTCCATTTTTTCAGATGCCTTGGCATGTAGGTACCCAGCCAGAAATTATGGCTTGTATTTACCTGAGCAATATCTGTTGCTCAAAGTTAAAAGATATACAATATGGACAACCATATGAGTTTAAAAATGTAGTATATTTCATTATTACTTTCCATAAACATGATGAGTACACACAATATCTTCTGTGTGAATTATATATGCATAATTCCTTTTTGGAAGAACACGTGAAAGAAAATGTTGTTCCATTTATTGGGGAAATTTAGTTCCAGGCTTTCATATTATTTTCTAAGAACTAGGTGAAATGGAAAAAAAATTATCACACCTTCGATAGGAGAGAACATGGTCTTGATATTTGGGTTATAGGGGAACCTAATAATCCTTTTCGAACACGAATTTGTAATGGTATCTTCATAAAACTGGTGTTGATTCTACACTTACACAAATTCATGATGGTATTTTAAATTCAATATTGGAATATTTGGAAGATATCAGGAACATGGTTATTCATGGAGCTAAAGTGAGATGGAAGAATCATCTAATGAAATAAAAAATAGGGAACCCTTTGGCTACTATAATTTTTAGTATGCCATGTCTAGAGCACCAAACTATGTTCACCTCGTATAGGAAAGAGGTATCAATTAGACAGGCTGTAGGTATAGATGTCTTATGATCTAGTGCCCTTAGTCTTTTTACAAATATGATTACGATTTATGAGAGGCAGGTAAGTATGCGGCCTTTCAGGAATTCAGAAGTAAGAATAGATTCACACATAGAGGAGAAGAAGATTATGAATCTTACTCCTTAATTGCCTTACATGTTAATCATTTGTTTGCATGAGGTAATGAAAAAAGGTCAGTTGGGAGGTGATGTTGGGCCTCATAATTGTTATAATTTCCTTACCTTATTCCTTAGTTTTTATATTATTTTCTAAGTCTTTCTTATAATTAGAATATGATAATTTATGAAGTGTGGATTCTAGAAGTGTTTTATATATATTTAATATTTTATTACCTTTATGAACGTATCTGGCCACTATAGTGATATTTAATTATGATCAAATCCTTATTTTGGATAGGAATCTATTGATGAACTATGTAATATCCCTAAGAGGGACTGCTTAGCAAGACATGCCCGAAAAAAACATTTTTTAGGAATGTGTGCTTCAGAAATGAAGATCAGCCCTTGGATTCCTTAGATATGATCATCTAAGACCCAAATCCAAGAGGATATTAGAAACCAATCAGACTAGGTGAGGCAAACAGGCCTCCCACACCTAGTATGGCTTGAATATTGCCCAAGGAGGGGCTTCAGCAATATGTAAACACAATACTGGAATTAAATTAATATTGTCAACAAAATTGTGTTAATAAACACTTCAGCATCCATTGTATGTACAGCAGCAAGAAGTATGATCCATTCTACCCACAAAAGATGGGGAAAAACAATAATTTATACCCTAAAAAGGTTACTTTCAGAGATTTACATAAAAATAAGGGAAAATGACAGTGGGATCCCCTATCATAGGTCATGTGGGACTCGCATACCAAATTTGAGCTAAAACAAATGACTCTAGCTATGTTAAACAAATCTCCCACTCCCGATATGGCTTAAAAATGCCCAAACCCCATGACTTAGCTAATGCGGAATTTGCTGAAGCCTTCAAAACGTATTTTTCAGAGGGTTTATGTCGCAATACTATGAAAACATCAAATATGGAGTGTATTTCATCATATCATGAGGAAAAATGGAGTATCAACGTCTTTTACACATTTTATTAATGACCCAGCAAGGGTTTCCTGAAAGTACAAGTGTAAGAATGACAGATCTGCAGAATATGGATCTATAAAATGCAGTACACTATAGATATATAAGAAAATATCTGAATAATACATGAGATAGAAGAATAATGATGTATAAATCTTTTCGGGAGAAGGGTTGGCCCTTCCTCCAAGGAACAAGCTCAAAAGCAAGGGTATAAACCCTACTACTGCAACACTGAATAGAATTATGCAGTTACTGCAAATAACTGCACTAGAAGAGATGGAGAATATGTTGGCCACATGCCAAGATCTGAATATCAGCCCAAAGAGCTAATACACTCTTCCAGGAGGATAAAAGAATCACTCACTAAGAAGAGGTACTAGTATAGTCTAGATCTGAAAAGATCTAGTCTCCACTTGCTACAGCTCACTGAAAAAAGTAAACCCCCACAGGATTTACATTTTTAAAGGGAGATGGAGCTTGGACATATGCCTGATAGTGGAAGAGAAGTACAATGCCCTCCAAGAGCTACTCAATGGAAGGAGAGAGAATCCCTAAACAGGAAATCCTCAGAAGTCTCTGCTAAACAGCCAAGAGAACTCGAATTGTCTAAGCAGACATAAAAATCAATTATCATCAACAAACTTCTCTTGAGCCTTCCCCTTCCTTTTATAAGATGAGAGCTTGAGAAACCCTAAACCACCTTCAAAACTCTAGCTCCTTTCACATGAAGACCCTCCATCTAAAACTTCGTTGATCAACAAGGAGGTTCAATGTATCTAGGCAATGCTGTGATTTGGTCAAGGTTGACCTATTCAATTGGCCTCATCCCTTTTCACACTCAAGTGCCTCTAATCTAGCTTTCAAATGTTTGTCTATGCTAATCCTTGTTCACACTGAACTAGATATATTTCTGATATCTTCTTCTTCATGCATGCATGTTGACTTAGTCAAACTTGACTATGTCCTCATTCATTTGCCCCTGTTCACACACACAAGTGTAAATCCAGCTACTGTGATGATCCCCTTTCACGTTATAATGGGTTTTATTCATTATTTTATTGTGCATGGGCCTCCTTACCCATTTATCCAAATACAAGGTTCAAAAATCAAAAATCAATATTCCCCTTAGCTGCTTGCTAAAGTAGGAATATTATAGTTTCCCCTCCCAAATGTTGCTTGTCCTCAATCAACTGCAAGGATAGAAATGAAAGGCTCCCTCCCAGTGCATGGAGTCTAAAATGTGTTTGGGAACTATCATTCCCATGTTAAACCTCCACCCCCAAGCTATCATCCATACAAGATGAGTCACCCTCTAACATGGAAAATCATGAAAGATCTCTTCCACCCTTAGCTCCTGCAATGTGGGGGGTTGAATAACTAAACATGGTAGAAACAATGGCCTACCCCATGTTGTCTTTCTCTCCACTTATAGCAAGAGTAGAGAACATGCTGATTTGTGGCTGCAATCAGATTTCCCTCAAGTGGAAAGAAGGGAAATAGATCTCCAAAGATCCTCTCTCCCATATCATGGATCAAACTAGCCCAAATCATCCCATCCAAAAGGAATGGCACATCATCATCATTTGGCATCCAAATCAGAAAAGTGTTGAAGGTTACATGATACCAATGGTTTATTAAGTGGATGCAACGCAGTTTTCCCAACTGTTTCTTGAGAATAT
This sequence comes from Pinus albicaulis, assembly GCA_034641835.2. Lineage (NCBI taxonomy): Eukaryota > Viridiplantae > Streptophyta > Pinopsida > Pinales > Pinaceae > Pinus > Pinus albicaulis. Next base: position 61,312,675 of record MU968411.1, on the reverse strand, counting down.
CATGTGGTAGGTTGGCCTTCAACAAATCACTCACTGTGTATGAGTGCTCATCTACTATGTGGTAGTAAACAACAATATATATCAGTTGTAAATGATCAAAATAACAAGACAATGTGCCATACTCTCCTCCTAAAACATCATCATGAGTATGGAAAAATTTCAGGCCATACTCTCTCAACAATAGCAATAGCAACAAGGACTCTTCCTACCTCCTTGCATTATCAAAATATAGATCATGGAGCAATAGTATAATGATGGACATGTGAGTTTTCTAATCAATAAAGTTCAAACCAGCTCCCTCATATATTATGGGGAAGTTATCATTCCTCCCAAAACAATGTACATACATGAAATACATCTCGAACATTAATACATGTGAGCCCATGAGATATATATCAAACAAAGGAAAATGTATAGACATAATATTTGACATATGATGTCCAAAATCTCTTCTTAACAGCCACAACATGCATGCCTTATTCTTATGCATCCTATCATTGGGACTCAAGGCATGGGACAAATAAATAGAGATTTTCGGTAGTGACCAAACTCACCCAAAAACAACCAGTGCATCCATGCTTCTTGCTGGTCTGTATCATAGATCTGCAAGGGATTTGGAAACCTCTTACTCCATACTACCATCCACTCATCCCAATGTGGGTGATGGATCTCATTCTGCAAAAACTTGGTATCCTCCCATGGTGGGACACCAACCTCCTCAAACTTTGAAGAACTTTTCACGTCATGAAATGTTTGAAGTGAACCTCAAATGGGACCTCCTGATGAGACCTCCTCCTCATGCATGGCCTTCCAAAACCAATGAGGTCTTGGATCTGCTACAAGTAGAAGTCTCTCTTTGATTTGTGGCATGCTCATTGAGAGAGTGTCATCTGGAGAGGAGAAAGAGTTTCTCATCTGAAGATGTCTACCCTTTGACATCTCTTCTTCCATTGCTTCATGAATGAAGCTTCCATGTGAATGCTCCCATAAGGCATGGGTCCTTTTTTCTTCATCACTGCCTTTGTATAATGCAGTGCAACTCTATTTCTCTAAACCAATAGTATGAAAATATGTGGATCCCTTCATATGATTTGCTAAAATGACAAGAGATGGAAATGCAAGCATACCTTGGTGAGATGTAGAAGCAAGAGCTCCCTCCTCAAGTATATTGTCTTTCTCCACTACTAAACATGAAGGATACCCCTCCAAGGTTGTGACAGCACGGGTATATGCTTCCTCAAGTGGTGGTGAGGGCCTCTCTTCTTCTGATATTTCTTTTCTAAATGCTTCAATCAATCTTTGAGACAAATCAGCAAGAGTAGATACTCTTGGATGGCTCAAATGGCTGAACCACCAACATTTGCTTCACCTTCAAGGCGCAACGCTATAATCTCTACAGCCTCTCTCTCTACTACTGGATGTAGTAGGAAGAAAGCCTCTAGTTTCATCACCCAATTCTTTGCTGCACATGTGAGTGATCCATCAAAAGTGGGCAACAGAAACCTATTGCCTCTCATCATCCCATCGATGTAGGGTCTCTTCCCTTCCTCTAATTGAATGAACTATGGTAAAGCTAGAGTCTCCTTAAACGCTCTAGATTTAGCTTTGTATTCAGAAAGTTATTCACTTAAAATATTATATTCTAAATTCCCTTCATTCCTCTGGTCTTCCTCTCTTTGAGAATAGGAAGTTCTTGGCTCTTCCTCTTCTTGAAACTCTCTAGGAATTTCACTGCATCTCTTCTTCTTTGTCTGCTCAACCTCCTTGGAGAGGTTCTTATTGGATCTGAAAACTCATGAGAGTAATCTCATCCTCTCCATAATTTTGTTCTCTGCTTCTTCTTTTTATTCTTCTGATAGCTGAATCTCACAGGCTGAGCCAGAGATCATGCTTTGATACCACTGTAATATCCCCAAGAGGGACTGCCTAGCAAGACATGGCTGAAAAATGAATTTTTCAAGAATGTGTTCTTCAAAAACCAAGATCAACCCTTGTATTCCTTAGATATGATAATATAAGACCCATATCCAAGAGGATATTAGAAACCAATCAGACTAGGTGAGGCAAACAGGCCTCCCACACCTAGTACGGCTTGAATATTTCCCAAGGAGGGGCTGCAACAATATGTAAAAAAAATGCTGGAAAAAAAGCAAGCTTTCCACACAAAAATGTTTTAAGAAATGCTTCATCATCCATTTTATGTACAACAACAAGAATTATGATCCATTCTACCCACAAAAGATGGGGAAAAGCATCAATTTATACCCTAAAAAGATTACTTTTAGATATTTGCGTAAAAATAAGGGAAAATTTTGGTGGGAACCCCTATATTAGGTCATTTGGGACTCACATACGAAATTTGAGCTAAAAAAAATGATGCTAGCTATGTTAAACAGATCTCCCACTCCCGATATGGCTTAAAAATGCCCAAATCCCATGACTTAGCTAATGCAGAATTTCCTGAATCCTTCACAGTGTCTTTTTCAGAGGGTTTATGATGCAATATTATGGAAACAGAAAATATGGAGTGTATTTCATCATACCATGAAGAAAAATGGAGTATCAGCCTCTTTTACACATTTTATTAATGACCCAGCAAGGGTTTCCTGAAAGTACAAGTGTAAGAATGACAGATCTACAGAATATGGATCTAAAAAATGCATTACACTGCAGCTCTATAATAAAATATCTGAATAATATATGATATAGAATAATAATTATGTATAAATCTTTCCAGGAGAAGGGTTGGCCCTTCCTCTAAGGAACAAGCTCAAAAGCAAGGGTATAAACCCTGCTACTGCAACACTGAATAGAATTATGAAATTCCTGCAAATAACTGCACTAGAAGAGATGGAGAATATTTTTGCCACATGCCAAGATCTAAATATCATCCCAAAGAGCTAATACACTCTTCCAGGAGGATAAAAGGCTCACTCACTAAGAGGAGGTACTAGTATAGTCTAGATCTGAATAGATCTAGTATCCACTTGTTGCAGCTCACTGAAAAAAGTAAACCCCAATAGGATTTACACTGTCTAAGGGAGATGGAGCTTGGCCATATTCCTGATAGTGGAAGAGAAGTACAATGCCCTCCAAGAGCTACTCAATGGAAGGAGAGAGAATCCCTAAACAGGAAATCCTCACAAGTCTCTGCTAAACAACCAAGAGAACTTGAATTGTCTAAGCAGACATAAATTATCATCAAAAACCTTCTCTCGAGCCTTCCCCTTCCTTTTATAAGATGAGAGCTTGAGAAACCCTAAACCACCTTCAAAACTCTAGCTCCTTTCACATGGAGACCCTCCATCTAAAACTGCGTTGATCAACAAGGAGGTTCAATGTATCTGGACAGTGTTGTGATTTGGTCAAGTTTGACCTCTTCAATGTGCCTCCTCCCTTTTCACACTCAAGTGCCTCCAATCCAGATTTCAAATGTCTATCTATGCTGATCCTTGTTCGCACTGAACTAGATATATTGCTGATATCTTCTTCTTCATGCATGCATGTTGACTTAGTCAAACTTGACTATGTCCTCATTCATTGGCCCCTGTTCACACACACAAGTGTAAAATACAGCTACTTTGATGATATCCTTTCACATTATGATGGGTTTTATTCATTTTTTTATTATGCATGGGCCTCCTTACCCATTTATCTAAATACAAGGTGCAAAAATCAAAAATCAATATTCCCCTTAGTTGCTTGCTAAAGTAGGAATATTACAAACTAACAAACGATGTTGTTTCCTGGAATGATGATAGGAGATTGGATAGATTCTGAATGTGGAACCTTGTTTGGAGTAAATTAGTTAACGACGGGCTTCCAAATTGGTCCTCGAAATATATTAATACCTATTGTAACTTAAAATCAACATCCTGAGAATCTTCAAATTCTTAGGATCCCTCTTTATCAGAAATAGATTCACTTTTCTTATCTTTTACCGACATAGTATAAAAAATTTACATTGAGCCTCGAAAGGGGTTGTTCAATTCTAATATTTTTTTGGCATAAGATCAGACTTGAGAAGACATTGATTGAAATTGATTCTCTGTAATTGAATGGGAGCGTTTTTTATTCAAATTTAATTTTTTGTGTTGATTCCTTCTATAAAGAAGTTTAATTTTGGTGATTTGGGCCTGATCCTAGAAACAACACTGTATTTACCTGTAATATTAAAAATGAAATTTAGTTCTTCCATTTCAGTTATTTCATTTGTGTAATTTATTTTAATTTATCGTTACTCGCTTATTACATTACATGCTCTATTTTAAATAGGATTTATAGACATTGTTACATAATAGAGTTTAATTAGTTGATTCGTTAGGAGTATCGTCATTCCTTGTTGTTTCTTGTAGATTATCATAGGATCATTATCTTGTGTATTCAATTTCTTTCAATTATGTGATTTAATAGTGCTTATTTTCCCATTTTGTAGTTGTTGTTCCCTAAGTAACATCTTGATGTTTGACAAATTTTTCCTTTGTTGTTTCCTTCAGAAAGCCTTTATAATTTGATTTTTGAAATGGTTTTATTTAGTTAGATTGCATTATGAATTGATTCCTTTAAAAATTGTAGCTTTTATTTTCCATAGGATAGCAATAATAAGTCATACCAACATTTCTCTTTCATAAAATGTGCCAATAACCTTGAAAGAGAAAGATGAAACCTCAGGTTGAAAATTTAATGTGTAATAGTTATTTGGTCCTTTAGGAACAATTAATTGGCTCAACATCAGCTACACAATTCTTTTCCAATGTGTGAAAAATCCTATATTTCCTAGATCCCATATTTACCTACCTAACAATATAATATCCAGGGTTTTCTAAAGTGGGGCCCTCACTGAATATCACCTTTTACTTACTCTCTATACTAGATATTGTATTCATTTTGAATTTTGTGCACTCGCAAAAGTGCACAAGATCAAACGTCCTAAATTTTTATACTCTTGGATACATCCACCAAGATTATAACACACCTCGCTCCAATAGAAAATCCACCAACGATTTGGGCAGTCTCAAATACAAGTCTAATTTCTTGCAATAATCAAACTTAGAAACTCTAAGAATTTCAAGGAAATTTCCAAAGCTTTCGTTGGACATTAATGTTTCTTAGAACACTAACTTCTACATGATTTAAACCCTTATTCCAACACTAATAATCCAGACAATATAGAGAACCAAAATAAAATTAATGAAGCCATCAACATGCCTACTATCAGGCACTAAAACAAGCCAAGTGTTGGTATTGTAGTGTTGGCATTCATGTCAACCTTAGGAAGCCAACCAACTAGTTTAACTAGGGAATTGATTTCAACCAAATATTCTAGAGCTTATGATTATGTTTTCATTCTTTTAGAGGTTTTCCTAAGGTTTCTATAGGTCTTATAGGTTTCTGGAAAGTTGTGGAAGAAGTGGAAACAATTTCTGGGAAAAGAAAGTTAAAATTTACATACTTACATGTAGTGCTGCAATCGTCCCATGGATACAATGAAACAATAGCTCAATGTTGTGGGATTCCCATTATCTGCCCACATATTTAAGGTCCATGCTACTCATTCTATGCCAACATAGATTTTTGTAGGTGTAAAAAATAAAAAATTCAGGATTTACCATCCTTTTTACCTAAGGTAAGTCGAAACGGGAAAATGTTGGCACACATACTAACTACCTTACTATGATTTTTTCCCATGGTAACTATTAGGCTGACATGATTTGGTCAATCCTCGAAAGCTATAAATACATAGTGTGATATACCATTTGGGTGTGTGTTTTTGAGGAGTGATCTGTAAAAATTACACCAATGGATTCAATCCAATCATGCAATGTACTAAAAAAAGATAATGAATCCTTCTACAATATTTACAGAATATAAATCACGATCGCTCAATCACGTGCAAGTAAGAGAAAGAATTAAATAAATCTCACAACACAATATTTTCTTCGGGAAATAAACTGCTAAAAACAGCTCTATCTCTATTGTATAATAAGCCAAGGAATCATGAAACAATACAATGCATTCTTTCTCACAAGAACCCCATGCACTCTACCAATCGTATCACACTAATCTAGGAAACATTGGAAAAACACATAGCCAATTTCCTACCCACCTTCAACCTGCCTTGCTCACACAATCCCTAGGAAAATAAATCCCTATTAAATAGGAATTCCAACCTTCCTTAACTGTGCAATCCATCATGGGCATCCTGTGGCTGTATAACTGCACTTGGGTAGTTCGCTAATAATACAACTGATAGTTATCTTCCCTCTAAACTTTGTCTCAACTAGGTCTTCATCAGATTTGACATGCATGGAGCTAATAATAAAAAATAATCATGTATCTGATATATCACAAATTGTGAATTAAATCTAATTTAAATCACTCGACCTCTCACTAGCTCATGACTCAGTTAGAACTAGTTAAACTCATTTTAACTTAATTAATTTGAGTTAACTGATTAAACTCACACTACACTCATGCATTAACTACAACTGGATTCCCAAAATAATAGAACCACTCTACATGCCTCACCTTTGACGATCAACTCGAAATTATTGAGCTAACTCAGTATTTCTGACTTAGTTAACTAATACAAGTTGTTGTGAGATAAGATTATAATTTATTGTCTAACTTATTTAAGGGAAAAATAAATTAGACACACATTTTCTTGTTGATTTTCAACACTCCCTCTTAACAAGAAAGGGATTATCAGCTACCCCGATCCTACTTTGTGGTATTCAAATTTTCTCTTTTCCAACACATTCATCAAGATATCTGCATCTTGATCCTCCGTGGGAATGTACTGCAACAAAATAATGCACCTCTAAACAAAATCTCTGAGATGGTGATACTGGATGTAAATATGATTGGACTTCTCATGGAATACTGGATTAACTGAGAGTTTTATGCAACTCTGGTTATCACAACGTATCATCATCAAATCTATCCGATGACCAAAGAATCCTACAAGTATCTTCCTCATCCATATGGTCCCAGATGCAACCTAACTAGCTACTATGCACTCTGACTCGGCTGAACTGAGTGAAAATGATGTCTACTTCATGCTGTACCAAGAAACTTCTATTGATCCTATGCTGAGTATGCCCCCTGATGTGCTCTTCCTATCTGATGGGTTGCCTACCCAATATGCCTCAGTGAAGCCTTGAAGCTTCACTCCCTCTGTTCATCTATACCATAATCCATACTCTATAATTCCCCTGAGGTATCTCAAAACATGCTTCCTTGCCTTCCAAAAGAGCTTGGTAGGCTGAACCATATCTTGACTAAGTTGGTTAACTGAGTAGCATATGTCTAGTCGTGTGTTCACCAAATACATAAGTGAACCCACAAGCTACATGTAAACAATAGCATCCACTACCTCACCTGAAGTATCATCCTCCTTCCTCCAGTTTCCTGTAAGAGGAGTCTCCATGGGTTTGTTTCCCTCCATGTGGAACTTCCTTAGAATCTCCTTGGAATACTTGCTTGAGATACAAATAATTCCCCATCTCTTTTCCATATTTCCAAACCAAGGAAATTGTGTAAGAGCCCCATGTATTTCATCTCAAACTCTCTTGCATGATCCTATTTGCAAGAACTTATGAGATGCTCATCACCTGTAAGTATTATATCATCAACATAAAGTACAATAATTAGAAGCTTACCATCAACCACAATATAATATAGGTTCGCATCCACTTCATTCTTTGTGAAGCCCAAACTGGTGAAATAAATGTCTATCCTAGTGTATTAAGCACGACGTGCTTGCTTCAGCCCATAGAGTTCTCTGTTGAGTCTTCACACATGTGACTCCCTGCCAAAGGTGTCAAAACCTTCTGGCTGCTCAATGTGTTGTAAATACTGAGAGGGGGGGGGGTGGGGGGGGTGAATCAATATTCCTTTCAATAAGTATTATTATTAATCTTTCAGAGCATTAGTTAATATTCAATTATTATCAGTGTTTGTACAATGATAGGAGTAAACAAAATGAACACAAATACACATTTTTTTTAAGGTGGAAACCCTCTCCGGGACAAAAACCACCTGAATTATTTTCTAATAATTTTTTAATATTCAACCCCAATTGAAAATAAAGATCCAACTTCCTCGAATCTAGGACAGCATTCTTCTCCATCTCCCACTAGATGGATGCTCCAATGCTCGAGATTCTTCAGTAGTCAACTGAACCAATGCCCCAACACCTAGTGAGCTTCAACTCACCCTAGCACCACCCTACCACCCTAAATTTTTCAGAGGATTAAACTTGTTGGTGACTTCATGCACCAACCTAGCACCACCCTATAGAAGAATAAAAGAAGAATGAAATCCCGTACCAGGGAAAATGGTCCACTTTACAATGACATATAATGATGTAGAAGAAGAATAGACACTATACCATAACCCAAACTATGACACAACAACCTAATGATGATCCTAGACCACCTGGCACTACCTCTTAAACTCTTAGTAGATAGACACTTGTACAATTTTTACAATGAATTAGTACAATAATACCTTTATAATGACTGGATGCAGTGCTGCCCACTTGAATACTTCATGTGGTGAACTTCTTACTGTTGTTCTACACCTTGGTTGCTACTCTTTTCATGCTACCCTCTACTACACCTTGCTTTTATTGGATGCCCTAGAAAGCCTGGTCCTTTGTAGCCCTTGAAAACACATGATCTAGCTTTTCTTGCCTTCTAGGACCTCAATATTGAATCTGGTGTATGTCTATTATTTCAGATCCCCAATATGTGATTTTTGGTTCCTTATTATCCCGCTGAGTCTTCTTTCCAATGCCATGGGTCTGACCCAATTTGGATTCTTCAAGAAAGATTTATGCCCAATTTCTCACAATGACCTAATTATGGACTGGTTCAGTAGTGCGAACTTGTACGACGTGCCGCATATCACTGTTTATTCTTTTAGATCTGAAATTGATATAGAAAAAACTACAGTCTCTGAAATATCTGCCACTTTTTTATATAATTCCCCTCTGATACTCAGAGAGAGAGTTATGATGATTTTCCCAGGGTCACTTATTTTAGATGAAGTTCAGGAGCCTGCAAAAATTCTGAATTCCACACATCATGTCTCCCAAAATATTGCGCACCTTGATCTGAAATTTTGATAGGAGCTTCCTCAAGATATCGTCCTTTCCTCATAAAAATTTCAGCTTCTATACCTTTTTAGAAAAAATGTTAGAGCAAAAATTCCACGATGACCTGTTTCAGGTAGAAAAATCCCTACATGAGGAGGATATGAGGATCACAATTTATATAAATTCTTAGGTTCAAAGGGTCTTCAAAAAGTGAATGGGGGAGGAATTTTAGGAGCTTAAAAATTATTAATTATTGACTTTTCAATGAACCATGCCACAACCCCATGGGATTTTAGCTCACTAACTAGGGTTACAAAATTCAAACATGAATATCTATCAAACCGTGAAGAATTACATGGCGTGTCATATATCATTGGAAAATCTCGACAAGTAGAAACCATAAAAAATATTCTTGACCCAAAATATAGTAATTTGGTAGATAAAAATTCCCAATCAAGATCAGGGTGGCCCCTAGTGCTACTTGGGTTCACATCAATGACAACCACTGATCAACAATCTCCCCCTTTGGCATTGATGGCAACACAAGTACTCCCCCTGCGATCATGTAACCTCTTCCTACAACATTCTCACCCCCTTTGACATCAATGGCAAAGGATAACTCCCCCTGACACACAACCATCCTGCAGACCTGTACACACTTCCACTCCCCCTTTATATTATGAATAAGGAAAATCTAATGAGAACTTGGGAGAATCCCAAGCTTCTAGCGAAGATATTCAAATGCTTCACGAGGTAAAGGTTTAGTGAAGATATCAATTATTTTTTTATTTTGTACCAACATACTCAAGTTTGATATTCTTTTTAGTGACTTGTTCTCTAAAAAAATGATATTTGATTAGAACATATTTTTTTTTTTAATGCATGACATGATTCTTGGAGATGTTGATGGTACTAGTGTTGTTGCAGAATATGGGAATATGCTCACTAAATTGTACTTGAAGATCTTGCAAAGTCTGTTTCATCCAAAGGATCTGAGTATAACTTGTTTCTACTGCAATTTATTATGCTTCCATTGTAGATAACTAGATTGAGGTTTGTTTTTTTCTCAACCATGATACGAGACAACCACCTACATATAATGTTGCTCCACTACTACTCTTACGATCATCAACGCTTCCTTCTCAATATGCATTTGTAAAAGCTTGAATAATGAGATTTTTACCCTTGGGATACCACAAGCCATATTCTTCTGTGCCCTTTAGATATTATAGAATTATTTTGATGGAAATAATATGTGATTCTTTTGGTGCTGCTTGGAATCTTGTTACTTATCCAATTACTTTCATAACATCACACCGGGAGGCTGTTACATATCGAAGACTACCAATTATATATCTGTACAACCTCTGATCCTCATCCTTACATGAGTTGTCTATGCTCAATTTTCAACCTATTACCATCACAGTAAGGATGGGTTTGCAATCTTCCATTTTGAATTTCTTGAGTATTTCCTTAATGTGCTTGGGTTGCCATATAAATATTCCTTTCTCTTGCTGAGATATTTGTGTTAGGAAAAATACTGAGATTGGGGGAGGGGTGGGTGAATCAGTATTTAGAGCTTACTCAAAAATTTTACTTTTCCTTACTAAACTCCATACATGACTTTAATGAACCCAACTAGCGTATACACACAGATATCCTTAAGAAAACCTATGTATTACCAGAGATATTATTATGTATGTAATTCTTTACTTAGATCGGTGCATCATTCATTCATCATATGTTTAGTAAGTAGTAAGCATGTGCAGTAAGAACCAAATAAATCATCACACATAAGCAACACACATGAACACCAGGATTTCAGGTGGAAACACAATTTGGGAGAAAACCACCGCTGTTTTTGTTTCTGTCTTCAATATTTGTTATAAAGAAAATTTCTTACAATAATGTACTGGTGCAGACTCATACCAGCAGGTAGGCACCCACCTACAGAAGGCTACAACCTTCTCTCGTTCTCTGGCTACTACTGGAAGGGAGATACAATCCCCTGATCTCGTTTCCAGCCACTCCTGGAAGGGAGCTACTACCCCCTGATCTCGTTTACCAGCTACCACTGGAAGGGAACTACAACTCCCTCACTGAAGGCTTCGACCCTCAGCACCACTATGGACCATGTTTCATCAATTTTCATACTGGACCCAACAGCTTCCACACAAGACACCTTGTAGGCCTCTTTTCTTCAGATTTTCAGACTGGACCCACTCCATACATTTAAGCTCAAAGAACATACATCAAACTAAAAATTATAACCCATTCAAGTCATTCATTGAATCATCAACCAATCAACCAACCAACCACTGATCTTTAATCATAATAAACTAGAAGGATAATCAGTATTCAAACAACTGAGATCTGTATGAAGACATCATTGACAGACAACAGTAATACAACAAAATAGATAAGAGATTTCCTTCTGCACACTTCAGCAAAACCCTAGATTCCATACACTCTTTTACTGCACTTAACCCACGTATATACACTCTTTCACAGAGACAAACCTATGTATATATCTGCAACTATTTCAGGACTGACCTTAGATTCCATACGCACTTTTGCTGAAACTAACCCGCGTATATACGCGTTTTCACTACGAAGAACCTGCGTATAGATCTGAAAACATTGCAGGGCTGCGCAACTTTTTAGAACAGATAAAAAACTCAGATCTTACACTTCACTTCAGAAAACATTCACCACATTTCAGATGTAAACATTCCATAAATAGATCTAGAAGATACATAGTATTTTCAGGTCTAGAGATCCTGATCCATCATTTTATTCATATGTTCATTATTAATTCAGATCTATCAATAAAATACAACCCATTCCATGTAGATATACTTCAGAGTGAAGTATTCACTCAATACCCAGACACATGCACACACCTTCCTTATGATCTTCTTCTACTTACATAGTTTTAGCATTTATCAATACCATGAGTCAAAACCACACAACTTCCGATGGTATTCTTGGACGGAATCAAATATACAATACAATTCTCAATATTGTGGGCTAATACCATGGTAATGCCTGTTGGTATCATAATTTTAGAGTGCAAAAGGGCATACGCAACTTGGAGCGTTCATTTCCCCATGTATACGCAACTTCGCCTCATAAAAACTATGTATATGCTGACACTGAATGTATACGCAGGTTTCCTTCACAAAAGTAGCATATACATTGTATCCATACGTAGGTTGCCTTCACAAAAGTAGCGTATAAATTGTGACATATTATATTTATCATTTTTCTGGAACTTACTGGAATTCTTTTCTCTGTCACATCTGAACTGATCTATAGATACATCATTCTTACATCTTTAACACATAGGTTGCTTATCATAAGCAACTCATCAAGTAGGTTTCCTTCAAGGAAAACTTCTTCAAGTAGGTTGCCATCAAGGACAACACATTACATCATATTGCCAACAATCTCCCCCTTTGGACTTGATGGCAACCACGATGGTGTTTGATTACGACAACAGATAGATACATTAATCATAACCATTATTCAAACACCATGATACTACTCTCCCCCTTTGACATCAAGCGAAAAGGGTGGATCAAAACCAAAACAAGGTTTCTCTTCCCTTGTAGAAATATAAAATCTGTAGATCTGAAGTGCACTGAATTTTCCATGCTCCCCCTGAGTTCATGTTGAATATTCTGACAGATTTTTCAATGAAGTACATGACTCTATAAGTCAACCAAGTATGACATTTCCTATCACCAAGGACTCATACTTACATCAATGAACCAACCAAGTGAAATTACATATTTGACTGAATTATCCAACCAAGTGGGTTTACAAATTTTGACTCAACTACCCAACCAAGTGGGTGTACAAATTTGACCAAGTCCTTACATGACTGAATATAAAAATTTTACAGCATAGGTCTAAACATGACCTTTTCATCAAATGAATTTTTATAAACAAGACAAATGAATCTCAATCATGAGATCAGACCACAACAAATACTTAGAATGCCAACAATGCATCTTTTCCCATAGGACAAGTGCTCCCCCTTAGCTTGTGCATCCTGAAAAATTTCAACAACAAATCATCAAGGCATCTTTATCAACAAATATTAGAGAATGAAACAGAAATGTGGGAACTAGAACATCACCAAAGATGCCCAACAACACCGCAATTGTTCTGAAAATGTTGATCCAGAAAAATGTGCCAGCAAAAACCCATACGTGGTTCTATGTATATAGACTCGCATATATACGCGATTGTCCTTTATGAAATACGTGTATCCATTTTTAATCTTCTGAATTTAAGCAGATCTGATCTTCTGAGTGGCAGAGACAACTCCCAGCTTCTATCTGAGATATTCGAATTCTTCTGTGGGAAGAGGTTTAGTAAATATATCAGCAACTTGTTCTTTGGAGGGAACATACTCCAATTTAACCTCTTGTTCAAGCACTTGTTCACGTAAGAAGTGATACTTGATAGGAATATGATTGGTCTTGGAATTCATAACAAGATTCTTTGAGATACTAATGGCACTTGTATTATCACAAAAAATGGAGATGGGAGGAGAACATTTGATTTGAATGTCTTGTAAAGTCTGCATCATCCAAAGTAGTTGTGTGCAACATGATGTGGCAGCCACATATTTTGCTTCTGCTGTAGATAAGGCAATAGAACTTTATTTCTTGTTGAACCAAGATACTAATCGGGGCCCAATAAAGAATGCACCACCACTAGTTCTTTTCCCATCATCAACCTATGACTGGGTCTATGTTTCTAGCATCATAGTGTCTTTCTATAGAAATCAGTTATTAACTCAATCTTTTGTCTTTATCAAGGGGAAATTTCCATTTCCTCTTTGTAGAAATATATGTGGGAATCATCATGAAATAGAGTAGAGTGGCACCATATAGCATGAGAAAACACCATAGACTTGTATCATCAAATATCTGAGAGAAGAAAGATAAGACAATGTATCCATGTCTTCAAGTGTCATCCAACAATTGTAGCATAAGCACATTAGTAACCAACATTAGGATCTTTGTAGCAACATCATATTCTTTCCAAGAATAATTATCATACCGGAACAACTTCATCATAGTCAATATGTATGAAGAAATCACGCGATCTGTTATTACCAAGGTCTTATATAATCATGATTTTCATCAACAACAAAATCTGCATGTTTTGTCCTTATATCTGAATCATCAGACTTGCATCAAATCCACATGTGAAAATAAAGATTCTCTTCTGCAAAACGCGATCAGGGCTCATCCATAATCTCATCATAAAAAATTTATGTATCATGACAACATCATTCTAACATGATCATCACGAGAATAAGCAAACACAATGCCAACAATGTAACTTTAGTAGTTAGGCTAATGCTCCCCCTGAACTGATGTTACATGTTCATAGTCAAGCATGACCATATCATATCAGCAGAATAAAAACCATCAACATTAGATCAAGAAAATTACAACTGTCAGTAGCCTGTCGGAAACCGATCTTGAGTCTGATTCACTGTTTTTCTTATCAGAGAAAAACATACCCAACTGTTTCCAACAGAACTCATGTGTATACGAAGCTTTAGTTCATGAAACCTGCGTATAGAAAGTGAAATACAGAAAAAATTCACAACTTTATCTCCCCCTGAATTTGTACCACCTGTACCTGTCTTCTCTTGTCACATCAGATGCACTGTCAGAAGTAAACACAACTAGAATTACCAAACCATCCATGGGAATCACCATATATTTCTCCCCCTGTGATGATACATTACTGATTCCTATAATTCATCTTACATCACTCCTATAGTCATTATGAGAAGTAAACTTTAGAAGCGGATGACTACAGTAGGGTCAACATTTCCTACATTTTTTACTGGAGCTTCTTCTTTTTCCAGCTTTGCTGGAAATTCTCCAATTTCTTAGATTCATTCATCATACTTAATCTTCATTCTTTCTCTACATTCCCATACTTGTTATAGGCATAACATCTTCTGTGACCAAAAAAGGGAGTATAGGGATCATAATATTTTTTTCTAATATTTCTTCTATTGCAATCAACTGCTTTATGACCAACATGGTGCATGCAAAACAATATCCCTTAAAGAAACCTGAATACCTGGGAGTTGACTGTCTTTCTGTGTAGTGTCTATCTATCTTTGACTGAAACAATTTGCTTCTACACTTGGCTGCAACATGTCCATAATTATGACATATAAATCATTCAACATTATTGATCAAAGGAGAGAATCGATTGATACTTCTATATTTAGGAGCGAATGATTTCCTTTGAGAATTCATGATTGTCGGTTGTCCTTTTGTCTCTTTAAACACTTCAGGTTTTGCATTGATATCCTTTGAATCTTTGACATTTTCTTGTGAACTAGATTCTCCTTTAACATTTTCATGAAAACCAAGACCAAATTTAATATAAGGAGACCTTTGACTACTAAGAATATTATCTAGAATCGTAGTACTATCTTGAAACCTCAAGCGTTTATCATTTTCTTCTAATTTGTCTTTTAAAATATTTACCTCAACCTCCAATTTTTGGCATTGCTTCTTCATACTTTCTTCGATCCTTCTCCCTTCTTCTACTTGTTCATTCAATTTTAGAATCTCTTCTTTCAACCCATTTTCTTGTTCTTCAAATGATTGTAGAATTTCTTCATTCTTCTTATTTGATATTTCCAGATATACTTTGAGAGAGTTGATTTCTGCTTCAAGTCCTTCACTCTGATTGGTTACTTCATCCTGCAACCTTTGATACTTGTTTATTTGTCCATTCATTCTAGAGATAATATCTTTATAGATAGATTCCCTCTCATTAAATAATATTTGTTGATCTTCAACTTTAATGTTGAGATTTTCAATTATTGTTTATAGATCCATAACAGTTTTTTCACTTTGGTTTTCACTATCTTCACCAGTGCATGCAAAAGAAAATGAATCACAAGAAAAACAATCAATACCTATTTCATCTTCTTCATTTTCTGCTGTACATGTTTTTTGAGATATCTTCTTTCTTTGAGTAGCCTTCTTCATTTGCTTCCTTCCCATTGTGACAGATCTCCTTCAAGCGATCAACCTCCTTCAGAAGGACCTGCTATGATACCAATTGTTGGGAAAAATACTGAGAGGGGGGGTGAATCAGTATTTAGAGCTTACTCAAAACTTTTACTTTTCCCTTACTAAATTCCATACGCGACTTTAATGAACCCAACTCGCATATACACGTGGATATCCTTAAGAAAACTTGCGTATTACAAGAGATATTATTATGTATATAATTATTTACTTGGATCGTTTCATAATTCATTCATCATATGTTTAGTAAGCATTAAGCATGTGCAGTAAGAAAATAATAAATCATCACACATAAGAAACACACATGCACACCAGGATTTAAGGTGGACCCAATTTGGGAGAAAACCACCGCTGCTGTTGTCTTTAGCTTCAATATTTATTATAAATAAAACTACTTACAATCATGTACTAGTGTAGACTAATACAAGCACGCAGATACCAACCTGTAGAAGAATACAACCTTCTCTCATTCTCCAGCTACTACTACAAGAGACCTACAACCCCTTGATCTCGTTTACCAGCCACTCCTGGAAGGGAGCTACTACCCCCTGATCTCGTTTAGCAGCTACCAATGGAAGGGAGCTACAACCCCCTCACTGAAGGCTTCGACCCTCAGCACCACTATGGACCATGTTTCATCAATTTTCATACTGGATCCAACAGCTTCCACACAAGACACCTTGTAGGCCTCTTTTCATTAGATTTTCAGACTGGACCCACTCTATATGTTTAAGCTCAAAGAAAATACATCAAACTAAAAATTATAACCCATTCAAGTCATTCATTGAATCATCAACCAATCAACCAACCAACCATTGATTTTTAATCATAATAAACTAGCATCATAATCAGTATTCAAACAACTCAGATCTGTATGAAGACATCATTGACATACAAAAGTAATACAGCAAAATAGATCAGAGATTTCCTTCTGCACACTTCAACAGAACCCTAGATTCCATACGCGCTTTTACTTCACTGAACCCGCGTATATACACATTTTCACAGAGACAAACCTGTGTATATATCTGCAACTATTTCAGGACTGACCTTAGATTCCATATGGGCTTTTGCTGAAACTAACCTGTGTATATATGCGTTTTCGCTATGACGAACCTGCGTATAGATCTACAAACATTGCAGGGCTCTGAAACTCTTCAAAATAGATAAACAACTCAGATCTTACCCTTCACTTCAGAAAACATTCGCCACATCTCAGATGTAAACATTCCATAAACAGATCTAGAATATACATAGTCATTTCAGGTCTAGAGATCCCGATCCATCATTTTATTCATAGGTGCATTATTAATTCAGATCTATCAATAACATGTAGATATACTTCAGAGTGAAGTATTCAATCAATACCTAGAGACATGCACACACTTTCTCTATGATCTTCTTCTCCTTATATAGTTTTAGCCTTTATCAATACCATGAGTCAAAACCACACAACTCCCGATGGTATTCTTGGACGGAATCAAATAGACAATACAACGCTCAATATTTTGGGTTAATACCATGGTAATGCTCCTTGGTATCATCATTTTAGAGTGCAAAAGGGCATACGTGACTTGGAGCGTTCATTTCCTGCTTGTATACGCAACTTCGCCTCATAAAAACTGTGTTTATGCTAACCCTAAATGTATACGCGAGTTTCCTTCACAAAATTAGCGTATACATTGCATCCATACGCGGGTTTCCTTCACAAAAGTAGTGTATACTTTGTGACATATTATATTTATCATTTTTCTGGCACTTACTGGAATTCTTTTCTCTGTCACATCTAAACTGATTTGTAGATACATCATTCTTACATCTTTAACACATAGGTTTCTTATCATAAGAAACTCATCAAGTAGGTTTCCATCAAGGAAAACTTCATCAAGTAGGTTTCCATCAAGGACAACACATTACATCATATTGCGAACAATCTCCCCCTTTGGACTTGATGGCAACCACGATGGTGTTTGATTACCACAACAGATAGATAAATTAATCATAACCATTATTCAAACACCATGATACTACTCTCCCCCTTTGACATCAAGGGAAAAGGGTGGATCAAAACCAAAACAAGGTTTCTCTTCCATTGTAGAAAGATGAGCTCTGTAGATCTGAAGTGCATTGAATTTACTATGCTCCCCCTGATTTCATGCTGAATCTTCAGACAGATTTTTCAATGAAGTACATGACTCTATAACTCAACCAAGTATGACCTTTCCTATCACCAAGGACTCATACTTACATCAATGAACCAACCAAGTGGAATTACATATTTGACTGAATTATCCAACTAAGTGGGTTTACAATATTAACTGAACTACCCAACCAAGTGGGTTTACAAATTTGACCAAGTCCTTACATGACTAAATATAAAAAAATTTACAGCATAGGTCTCAACATGACATTTTCATCAAATGAATTTTTATAAACAAGACCAATGAATCTCAATCATGAGATCAGACCATAGAAAATACTTAGAATGCCAACAATGCATTCTTTCCCACAGGACAAGTGCTCCCCCTTAGCTTGTGCATCCTGAACACTTTCAACAGCAAATCATCAAGGCATCTTTATCAACAAATATTAGAGAATGAAACAGAAATGTGGGAACTGGAACATCACTAGAGATACCCAAAAACACCGCAATTGTTCTAAAAATGCTGAACCAAAAAAATGTGCCAGCAAAAAACAATACGTGGTTCTATGTATATAGACTCGCGTATATACGTGATTGTCCTCTATGAAATCTGCGTATCCATTTTAATCTTCTGAATTTAAGCAGATCTAATCTTCTGAGTGATAGAGACAACTCCTAGCTTCTGTTTGAGATATTTGAATGCTTCCCTGGGAAGAGGTTTAGTAAATATATCAACAACTTGTTCTTTGGAGGGAACATACTCCAATTTAACCTCTTGTTCAAGCACTTTTTCACGTAATAAGTGATACTTGATAGGAATATGCTTGGTCTTGGAATGCATAACAAGATTCTTTGAGATACTAGTGGCACTTGTATTATCACACAAAATGGAGATGGGAGGAGAACATTTGATTTGAATGTCTTGTAAAGTCTGCATCATCCAAAGTAGTTGTGTGCAATATGATGCGACAGCCACATATTCTTCTTCTACTATAGATAAGGCAATAGAACTTTGTTTCTTGTTGAACCAAGATACTAATCATGGCCCCATAAAGAATGCACCACCACTAGTTCTTTTCCGATCATCAACCTGTGACCGGGTCTATGTTTCCAGCATCATAGTGTCTTTATGTAGAAATCAATTATTAACTCAATATTTTGTCTTTATCAAGGGGAACTTTCCATTTCCTCTTTGTAGAAACATAAGTGGGAATCATCATGAAATAGAGTAGAGTGGCACCATATAGCACGAGAAAACACCATAGACTTGTATCATCAAATATCTGAGAGAAGAAAGATAAGACAATGTATCCATGTCTTCAAGTGTCATCCAACAGTTGTAGCATAAGAACATCAGTAACCAACATCAGGATCTTTGTAGCAACATCCTATTCTTGCCAAGAATAATTATCATACCAGAAAAAATTCATCATAGTCAAGATGTATCAAGCAATCATGTGATCTGTTATTACCAAGGTCTTATATAATCGTGATGTTCATCAACAACAAAATCTGCATGTTTTGTCCTTATATCTGAATCATCAGACTTGCATCAAATCCACGTGTGAAAATAAAGATACTCTTCTGCAAAACGCGATTAGGGCTCATCCATAATCTCATCATATGAAATCTATGTATCATGACCACATCATTCTAACATGATCATCATGAGAATAAGCAAACACAATGCCAACAATGCAACTTTAGTAGTTAGGCTAATTCTCCCCCTAAACCGATGTTACATGTTCATAGTTAAGTATGACCGTATCATATCAGCAGACTAAAACCATCAACATTAGATCAAGAAAATTACAACTGTTAGCAGCCTATCAAAAACCGATCTTCAGTCTGATTCACTGTTTTTCTTATCAGAGAAAAACATACCCAACTGTTTCCAATGGAACTCGCGTATATATGCAGCTTTAGTTCATGAAACCCACGTATAGAAATTGAAATACAGAAAAATTTCACAACTTTATCTCCCCCTGAATTTATACCACTTGTACCTGTCTTCGCTTGTCACATCAGATGCACTGTCAGAAATAAACAAAACTTGAATTACCAAACCAACCATGGGAATCACCATATATTGCTCCCCGTGTGATGATACATTACTGATTCCTATAATGTATCTTACATCACTCCTGCAGTCATTATGAGAATTAAACTTTAGAAGCGGATGACTACAATAGGGTCAACATTCCCTACGTTTTTGACTGGAGCTTCTTCTTTTTCCAGCTTTGCTAGAAATTCTCCAATTTCTCAGATCTGTTCATCATACTTAATTTGCATTCCTTTTCTACATGCCCATACTTGTTACAAGCATAACATCTTATGTGAACAGAGAAGGGAGTATAGGGATCATAATATGTGTTGGACGGATAAGTCGTTCTTGCGGACAAGACAGAACTCCCAAGTGTCCTATTGACAGCTAGCAACAAACGGAAAATTAAATCTATCTTTCTCTAGATATATCGCGATTAATAATTAAATGTTATGAAGGTCTTACGATCTTACCTTTAATCCAACACTTGTTTGTAGTAGTCATACTTCAGTCGCCCGAAAGAGTTGCCTTCAAAGATCTGCAATCAAAAACAAACAAACATCAAAAACACCTGTATAATAAATCAATTTATGAATCAAACATCTATCAAGATGATCAAGGAATTCAAGAAATGATATAATCAATTAAATATCCCATTGAGAAAATAATATTTAATCGTATTAACTTAAATAAGAAGAGCCTTACAACCGTGTCTACCTAGATGTCATGCAGGCCTTCCTAGGGTTTGAAACAGACATTTCCTTTACTCTGACAAGCCTTGAACTCTTAAAACCAAGATACATACATGTATGTAATGTTTCCCACATAAAACCTCAGCTAAAAGGGTTTGAGTTTCAATAGCATTTCACCTCCAACAATACTAAAGCTTGAACTCATCAATTCTAACCCTTTGAGGCTACTCTATGCCTCTTTTTATAGTGAAAGAGAGGAAGTTATGGTTCCAAACAAGAAGGGATAGGATCCTTCTTCAAAGGGATTAGCTCCTTACATCAAGAGGTTAGCTCCTTAATGGATGGGATGCATGAACATGAAAGGAGCGGACTTTCCACCACAGGAATGTTTCTAGAAGCTTCCAAAAATGACTCAAACTGAGCTTCTAGATTTTACTTACGCCTTTTCTTATCTTTTATAGGGGTCTGCACCTTTAATAAACAAAAAGTGCATTTAGCTCCACATGATTTAGAGAAATAAAGTGCGGCACTATAGGAAATACTAAGAGAAAGTGCAGTACAAGAGTTTTTAAGACTTTTATGAGCTTTTCTCTTAATTTCAAGACTTGAATTTAGGAACTTTGATGTTGTAGACTTCTAAGGGAGTACTAAAATGTCGTGGTGACAAATTTCATTGTAAAAAATTGCCCCCTAAAGTGCGAAGTCTGAGAGTATTTGAAAAGTGATGTGCTTTATCATTTTAGAGATTAGCCTGTGGACACCCCAGTTAGAACTCTGTAAAAACATTCAATGCAAAACATATATATCATCGCTGAGGTAGGCATTCCCATACTCAGATCAAAACTAACTAAACTTGTTCTGATACAGAAATGATTTTAATATTACATCAATAGTGTAGACCCAGCATGGGCACAACCATCTGTAATGAATATTCTACTGCATAATGAATAATAAAAATCCTCGCAGCCTGGATGGTGGAAACTAGATCCAGGGTCTTGATTTTTTCTTCTCGAACTAGTACGATTCTATCCATGCGATTAAATGTGTTGAATTCAAACATGGTAGAAACCACTTGATTACCAGTCAATGATGTGAATTGTTAACAAGTGTGAGAGAAACCACCAATAATGATAATGGCTCTCAAAGTACTCAGTACAATCCATGAAATGTGAATAAGTGATTTGAAGTCAAACATTTCACAGAATCATTCGATCGAAGGTCAATGATGCAACCTGTCATCGTAGGCGAGAAACCTGCCATTAAGGCATGCAGATTCCAAGGTACTGACTAATTCTAGATCAAATTCCTAGATGATGAGCTATCATCGATAGAAAATGACCTGTCATAAGCAAGCTCACAACATGAAACCACAGATCAATTTTTGAAGATTTTTTGTTTTTTTTTTTGCAAGGACTGACTCAAGGATGTTCAACGCAAATGGAGACAAATGTTTGTAGATGAATGGTTTTTTTGACTGTCCTCTTGAACACATAACGACAATACGTATGGTTTGGTGACAGTTTCCCTAAGCTAATACGCAGAAACCGGCTAAAGACCTTCAATGTGGTTTGATTAACTGATAGGCAAAGGATTTCTCAACCCAGGTAGAAGTGTGACAAAAAGTGTTGTGTTAAAGAGTGGTGTAATGCTTTTACAAATCAAAGTGTAACAAATGAATCTGTTTTCTCTCTTTTCCCCCACCATTTCTGGCAAGTACCTCTTTATTTTTTGACAAGCTTGAGGAGGATAACGTTTGCTTGTTTATAAGCTCATCCTTCGGATGCTTCCAACTTAGTTTTAACTTGAACCCTAAGAAGGAGTGGTCTGTTCCTGTTTGTAATCGACAGGTCCTTTACTATTAAATTTTAATGAGACCAGTATAAGAGAAACTCGGTGTTTTTCATTTTTAGTAAGTCAGAAGAAAAAACTTAAGAAAAATCCATGGGTGTACTTTTTCAGAAATTTAGTCTCTCAGGCCCAAAAAAGGATAAAATAATGCGAGAGAGAACTTTATTGACCATGATTAGTCAACGTATACCTTTTTCGTAAATAATCCATTTCAGTCTGGAAAAGGGGTAAACTTACACTGAAGGGATGACCGTTCATTTCCTTTAACGAGTTCGAATAGTCAAGTACTCGGAAATCTTTTCATTTTTAAAGAGTCTAAAAAGGGCTTAAAAAAGGATTCCATGGTTTTTCTTTTTCATAAATTTTAAAGAGCCCAAAAAAGTGATAAAAGTATACTCTTCGTCAAAAATGATCATTTTGCCTAAAAAATCTGGTATTCTGCACAAAAACTCAAAAAATTAAACAAACCTGTTTCAACAATAAAAATATTTTGAAAAACCATCTTTTTAAAGTGAAAAATAAAGAAATTTAAAATTCATTTATTTGAAAAAACTTATAAAAAGGAGTTTTTCAAGTTCATTTTCACCCTTTGAGTTTGCAGTGAAGATTTTAGAGCTTTTGGCAAAAAACGCTTCGGAGAATATTCTGGACAAACCAGCCGTTGGAATCAAAAACTGTCTGCTCCAGGGAATCCACAACCTCTTTCTCTTGATTTTCATCCATTCAAATTTTTAAATTAGGGTCAAAATTTCATTTTTCAGAGGAAAACAGGTTCAAAAATTCGCCCTCAGGGGTCCGCAGGTAAGACACTAGGTACCTACGGACCCCGACATTTTCTCACAAAGGAAAATGTCGGGTCCCCGCGCTTTTAACACAGAGCCCGTGTGGAGCTACGCACTGTCTCTGAGCGTAAATTTTGGGGGCACTATAACGAATTTAAAAACACATTTTCCTCCTAAATTACCCAAAATTTTTGTTTCAAAATGAGCCTAATCCTTCATTTTACTCATTGTAGGATATATACAATGCTCATTTGGTGAGAACGGGAGCATGAGGAGGTAGATGAAGCAGCAATGATTCATCAACCTAATTTGAAATTTTTAAGAGCATGCAGGCTATTCAAATTTTGCGCTATCAGTGGCATGAGAGCTCAAGTAGATCTTCTTACTTGGCTAGTAAGTAAATGGGACATTCAGGACCAGTGTTTCGTGATTGGAGGTCACCGGCTCGAAATTGAAATGGAGGACATATATTTTTTGACTGGTTTGTCTAGGAGAGGTGAACCATTATCTCTATTTGGGGGTAGGCCAGGTGGCCAGTCTGTTGCCAGCTTGCAGTTAGAGTTTTGTAATGATGAAGCCAATCCCAGCTACAAACGGATTGACATTAAAACTATCATCTGTCCCGAGTTAAAAGTGATTTCTTGTACCATTGTCAAGTTGTGCGGAAGTGCAGATTTTCATGTAGCTACTGGATCTCAGATGCAGATTGCAGTAGATTGTTTCTGAGGCACCATATTCAATTAGTGCGAGGCAGTGTTGGAAAATGTGAAAGGCCTACTTACCAGAGCAAAGAATGGGAAATTAAACAACTTCTGATATGGATCCATCGTAGTTACCTTTTCCCTAGAGAGGGTCCCTATGTTAGCCCCACAACATATTCATGTTGATGCTGGTAGACCTCGAGAGCCTCGGATGGTTCGATGGGTTGCTTTGATGGCCTGCCACAGCGAGGGTGGGGAGATTGTTTGATTTCCCTCGACTTATTTTCGTTGGCTGGATTGCCAAATTTTTGTGATAGAGGATTTTCCTTATGTGGGCATGGATTTTCGTGGTGACCGAGATATGCCCCTTCCTCCAGGAGCTCAGTGGGATGAGTCAGGTAAAAAATCTCTTTGACATGTTCTAATTTCTATTTTTTTTTTTTTTAAATCGTTCAAAACTGATAACAAAAAATTTCAAATGCAGATGTGGGTCCAAGTCGACCAGCCATTCTCCGTCCCTTTGAACAGAGGCAAAGGGATGTAGCAGTAGCAGCACCACCACCACAGGATTAGACTATAGAGATCCTGATTGATTTAGAACACCATTTGGAGTGGCTCACTATGGATATTCCTAAGACTACCATAGATGACATCCCACTCCGTCTACAGAGATACATCATTGGTGTTCCTGGACCATTCAGGAGGTTTTTGACTAGGGTGGCATGAGTAGTTGTGTATTATCATGATCATCACCACGGATAGTGGATGATTGACTTGTAGACTCATTTTTTGTATCACTTTTTTCCTATCATAAGGCGTTTTGAACCTATGATCGAAGACGATGTACTATTTTTTGAACACTCCATCTATACTATGATATACTATTATTTCCAGTTACCTGTTCAATCATGTTATGATCTTTCTTCTATTGCAATCAACTGCATTATGACCAAAATTGCTGCATGAAAAACAATATCCCTTAAAGAAACCTGAGTACCTAGGAGCTGACTGTCTTTCTGTGTAGTGTCTTTCTGTCTTTGACTGAAACAATTTTCTTCTACACTTGGCTGTAACATGTCCATAATTATGACATATAAAGCATTCAACATTATTGATCAAAGGAAAGAATTGATTGATACTTCTATATTTAGGAGCGAATGATTTCCTTTGAGAATTCATGATTGTTGATTGTCCTTATGTCTCTTTAAACATTTCAGGTTTTGCATTGATATCCTTTGAATCTTTAGCATTGTCTTGTGAACTAGATTCTCCTTTAATAGTTTCATGAAAACCAAGACCAAATTTAATAGAAGGAGACCTTTGACTACTAAGAATATTATCTAGAATCTTAGTACTATCTTGAAACCTCAAGCGTTTATCATTTTCTTCTAATTTTCCTTTTAAAATGTTTACCTCAACCTCCAATTTTTGGCATTGCTTCTTCATAATTTCTTCGACCCTTCTCCCTTCTTCTACTTGTTCAATCAATTTTAGAATCTCTTCTTTCAACCCATTTTCTTGTTCTTCAAATGATTGTAGAATTTCTTCATTCTTCTTATTTGATGTTTCTAGATCAGCTTTGAGAGAGATGATTTCTACTTCAAGTCCTTCACTGTGATTGGTTACATCATCCTGTAGCCTTTGATACCTTTTTATCTATCCATTCATTCTAGAGATCATATCTTTGTAGATATATTCCCTCTCATTAAATAATCTTTGTTGATCTTCAACTTTAATCTTGAGATTTTCAATTACTGCTTCTAGATCCATAACATTACTTTCACTTTGGTTTTCACTGTCTTCACCATTTCATGCAGAAGAAGGTAAATCACAAGAACAACAATCAATACATGTTTCATCTTCTTCATTTTTTACTGCACATTATTTCTGAGATATCTTATTTCTTTGAGTAGCCTTCTTCATTTTCTTCCTTCCCATTATGACGGTTCTCCTTCAAGCGATCAAGCTCCTTCAAAAGGACCTGCTCTGATACCAATTGTTGGGAAAAATACTGAGAGGGGGGGGGGGGGGTGAATCAGTATTTAGAGCTTACTCAAAACTTTAACTTTTTCCTTACTAAATTCCATACGCGACTTTAATGAACGCAACTCACATATACATGCGGATATCCTTAAGAAAACTTGTGTATTACCAGAGATCTTACTATGTATATAATTCTTTACTTAGATCAGTGCATCATTCATTCATCACCTATTTAGTAAGAAGTAAGAATGTGCAGTAAGAACAAAATAAATCATCGCACATAAGCAACACACATGAACACTAGGATTCAAGGTGGAAACCCAATTTGGGAGAAAACCACCACTGTTGTTGTCCCTGTCTTCAATATTTATTGTAAATAAAACTGCTTACAATCATGTACTAGTGCAAACTCATACCAGCACGTAGGCACCCACCTGCAGAAGGCTACAACCTTCTCTTGTTCTCCAGCTACTAATGGAAGGGAGCTACAACCCCCTGATTTCGTTTACCAACCACTCCTAGAAGGGAGCTACTACCCCTGATCTCGTTTACCAGCTACCATTGGAAGGGAGTTACAACCCCCTCACTAAAGGCTTCGACCCTCAACACCACTATGGACCATGTTTCATCAATTTTCATACTGGATCCAACAGCTTCCACACAAGACACCTTGTAGGCCTCTTTTCATCAGATTTTCAGACTGGACCCACTCCATACATTTAAGCTCAAAGAACATACATCAAACTAAAACTTATAACCCATTCAAGTCATTCATTGAATCATCAACCAATCAACCAACCAACCACTAATATTTAATCATAATAAACTAACAGCATAATCAGTATTCAAACAACTCTGATCTGTATGAAGACATCATTTACAAACAACAGTAATACAGAAAAATATATCAGATATTTCCCTCTGCACACTTCAGCAAAACCCTAGATTCCATACGCACTTTTACTTCAGTGAACCCGTGTATATACATGCTTTCACAGAGACAAACCTCAGTGCGTATATATCTGCAACTATTTCAGGACTAACATTAGATTCCATACACGCTTTTGATGAAACTAACCCATGTATATATTTGTTTTCACTATGACGAACCTACGTATAGATCTGCAAACATTGCAGGGCTGTGCAACTCTTCAAAATAGATAAAAAAACTCAGATCTTACCCTTCACTTCAGAAAATATTCGCCACATCTCAGATCTAAACATTCCATAAACAGATCTAGAAGATACATAGTAATTTCAGGTCTAGAGATCCTGATCCATCATTTTATTCATAGGTGCATTATTAATTCAGATCTATCAATAAACTGCAACCCATTCCATGTAGATATACTTCAGGGTGAAGTATTCATTCAATACCCAGACACATGCACACACTTTCCCTATGATCTTCTTCTCCTTATATATTTTTAGCCTTTATCAATACCATGAGTCAAAACCACACAACTTCTGATGGTATTCTTGGACGGAATCAAATAGACAATACAACGCTCAATATTGTGGGATAATACCATGGTAATGCCCCTTGGTGTCATAATTTTAGAGCACAAAAGGGCATACGTGACTTGGAGCGTTTTTTGCCGAGTGTATACGCAACTTCGCCTCATAAAAACTACGTATATGCTAACCCTGAATGTATACGCAGGTTGCCTTCACAAAAGTAGCGTACACATTGCATCAATATGTGGGTTGCTTTCACAAAAGTAGCATGTACATTGTGCATATTATATTTATCATTTTTCTGGCACTTAATAGAATTATTTTCTCTATCACATCTGAACTGATCTGTAGATACATCATTCTTACATATTTAACACATAGGTTGCTTATCATAGGCAACTCATCAAGTAGGTTTCCATCAAGGACAACTTGATCAAGTAGGTTGCCATCAAGGACAACACATTACATCATATTGCCAACAATTTGAAGCCCTAATAAGTATGTCAGCTCACCAAGTAAAGATATCTCGAACTCACTTTGCATATTTGCAAAAAAATTCTTACTTAGTTTATCATCATTGCTACCAAATATTATATCATCCACATATACCTCAACGATTATTAAATTATATTTTTCTATTTGTACATAAAGATTTCTATCAACACTACCTTTCTTGAACCGTTGTTGACGTATATATCCATAAATATGAGCATAACATGCTTTGAGAGCCTGCTTGAGACCATATATAGACTTCTTTAACCTAAAAACTTAGTCTTCTTTATCTGATAGTAGAAAACCTTCAAGTTGTTCGATGCAAACTTCTTCTTCTAATTCACCATTTAGAAATGTTGACTTAACATCCATTTGGAAGAATTTGATTTTTCTTGAACATGCATAGGCGAGAACCATTCAGATGGATTCCATTCTAGAAACTGGTGCAAATGTTTCATCGAAATCAATTCCTTACACTTGTGCATAGCCTTTGCAAACCAATCTTGCTTTGTTTCTGGTAACCTGTCCATCTTCATTCAATTTTTTCCTGAACACCCATTTATTCCCAATGAAATTTTTATATTTTGGTCATGGAAATAATTCCCAGGTGTTATTCTTCTCAATTTGATCCAATTCTTCATTCATAGCTGCTACCCAATGTTCATTCTAGCTGGCTTCCTCAAAACTACTAGGCTCAAAGGTTGCTAGAAAAGAAATGTGAGCTTGTTGTGATGAACAAAGTTGTCGACCTTAATTTATGTCACCAATGATTTGATTTGATGGATGGTTCTTTTGAATCCATTCTTTTGTTCTCTTTGGAGGAGCTTCTTGTTGTTGTTCCGGTATATATTTATGATCATTGTTTACTTATTCATGGTTGATAATTGCTTCTTTTTCTATAATTTTATCTGTGTCTTTTTCAGCCTCTGTCTCAAGTTTCAAAGATTCTATATCCTCATCATTATTCATTGGAACACCATCTTCGTCAAATGTAACACTTTTTCTCTCCACTATCTATTTTCATCTTAGACTATAGCATTTATAGGCCTTTCTTTTGCGTGCGTAAGCAAAAGAGACACCTTCATCAACACGTGATTCAAACTTACCCAAATTTTGATCTTCTCTTTTCATATAACATTTTCTTCCGAAAATTCTGAAATATTTTACATTAGCTTGTTTTCCTTTCCATAATTCATATGGGGTTTTGTTGCAATTATTTCTGAGAAGACTTAGGTTGATAATGAAGTCTGTCATATCAATTGCTTGAACATAGAATTTTTCATCCAATTTTGAGTCCTTCAAAATTGTTCTACCCATTTCCTGTACGGTTCTTTTCTTTCGTTCAATAACTCCATTTTGATGAGGTGTTCGTGTTGTTGAAATCTGTCTTTTTATTCCATTTTCGTCACGGTATTGCTGAAATAATTTGGAAGTGAATTCTCCACCATTATCTGATCTTAGACAATTTATTTTCAAATTAGTTTCATTTTTTACCAACTCCTTGTAAATCTTAAAGCACTCAAATGATTGAGATTTTTTCTTTAGGAAACTGACAGTTTTCATCTTCGTATAGTCATATATCATTAACATGAAATATAATTCTCCATCTAAGCATTTTTTTCTCACAGGACCACATAGATCAGTATGTATCAATTCCAATGGATGTGTAATAAAGTGTTCTTTTGTTTTAAATTGGACTTTTGTCTACTTTCTGTGCTGGCAGGCCTCACATAGTGTGTTGGAAGGTTTTGAGATTTTCAGCATTTCTCGTACTACTTCCTTTTTTCTTATCCTGACAAGATTGTCAAAGTTTATGTGACCCATTCATTTGTGCCATAACCAACTTTCATCTTCTTTATCTAGTAGAAATTCTTTAGTTGCTTCATCCATAACATATATGTCGTTTGGAGCTCGACTTGTTGTAGCCACAATTTTACCATACATGCCTTCCTAATTTCAGATTTTGTGGATTTGAATAGCATTGTGTGTCCTTGATCACACATTTGTCCAACAATGAGCAGATTCTGATTCATGTTTTAAACCATTAGAACATTCTTGGCTAGAACATATTTGCTTCCAAGAGTGATTGTACCTGATCCTATAACATTTTAAGATACATAATTTCCAATGGATACGGTTCCATCATTCTTCTCTTTTAGAGATACAAATTTATTTCTATCTCCAGTAATATGAGTTGAGAAACTACTATCAACATACCATACATATTTTTTGTTTTGAGCCTTGAGAGCGAGAGCACAATTATCAGTCTTCTTCTTCTTCAATGTTCATTCATTCTCTGGCTTCAAAGATTCTTCTGGAGGATTTTCAAGTCTGCAGTCTCTAGCTATGTGTCCAAAGTTCCGACATTTGTAACATTCTGTATTATTTCTTAAATGTTAAAATATATTGATGTTTCATTGAGCCATCATAGGTTCATATTTGAACGATATCCTAGAATTTTATTGGTTCCTAGGGTATGTGTGAAATTCTACAACTTTATGACCAAAATTTCCACATGAATAACAATAGCCATGAAAAATACATTGGTACTTGGATGGAAATCTCCGTCGAGGAATCGTATTCCAAGGATGTTCTTGCGAATCTTGACCAATGAAGTCTACATGCATGTTAGATCTGATAGGTTCATTTTATTTTGTTGTAGAAGGTCCTTCTTCTTCTTCTTCTTTGTAACCAAGGACAGTTCTGTCATTGTAATTCATTGATTTTTGATGAGTTCTTCCAATGCCCTTGAGATGTTGGCATAGTTTTGGACATTTTTTCCCTTCATCACTTCCTTACACAGCACGACTACTTTAGCTTCTAATGCTTCCCTTTCTTGTTTTCTTTCTTCCAACTTCTTCTGAAGTGACTCTTCAATAAATTTGTGTTCTTCAACTTCAATTCTGAGACCTTGAACATGTTATTCAAGAGTATTGGAACGGATCTTCTCAGACTTGAGATATTTTATAAGCCTAATTGCTTCCTTAGAAAATTCTTCTATGGTCAACTCTTCTTCTTCATTGTTTGATACCTCCTGTTTATTGTGCTTGGCCATAAACAATAATCTCTCAATGGCTTTTTCTTCGCTGTCACTGTCTTCATCAGATGATGAGCTATCTTCTTTAGAGAGAAAGTTCCTTTTGGATCCTTTCATTTTTCCTTGTTTGTTGAATTTCTTAAAGCCTTTCTTTCCTTTTGAGTTTCCATCACTTCTATTCAGACATTTTGCTGCGAAATTCCCAACCTCACCATAGCAAAAACATGTCAATGGAAGTTTACCTTTGAATTTTCCCATACCAATTTTTAGTTTTCTTGTAAAGTAAGCATATTCTTCATCTGAAATACTTTCTTCATCATCTCCCTTTTCTTCACACTTGCAGGTGCATGTATTTTCAATTGAAGGTTGTTTGTCCATATTGGTTTTCTTAGATGCAATGAACACAATTTCTAGATGAGAAGTACCCTATTCTTCATCAATTCTCATTTTATAAGCTATGAGAACTCCATGTAATTCCTCTTTGCTGAGTTTGTCCAAGTTTGCACTATATTCTAAGACCGATACCTTTGGGTTGAATCTCCCTGGTAACGTTCTAAGAATATTTCTTATCATAGTCTTCTTGTCAACTAGCTCTCCCAATCCTTACAGAGTGTTGGTTATTTCATCAACGTATTGGAAATATGGAAGAATGTTGCCATCTTCTTTTATTCTGAGTTGGTCAAATTATTGTCTATAGATTTGAAGCTTTTCTTCTTTGACATTTCAGTCATCTGCATATATATTCTCAAGCTTGTGCCACACATTTTTGGCAGTTTTACAACCCAAAAACTTATGTTAAGTAGATTCTATAAGTCCACTGATAACAATATTCTTTGCTTTTTCATCATTTACCAAATTATTCTTACCTTGTTCATCCGCGGTTGACGTAAATCCATTTTGAACAGTGTCCCATACTTCGTAACCTTGCGCCAAGAGATAGACCTCCATTCTTCCTTTCCAGAGTGCATAATTATTTTCATTGAACAAAGGTACACCATTCTTGGTATGCTCCATGACCTCCTTCCAGCTGTTAAACTGCTATTGAAGGAACCAAGCTCTGATACCAATTGTTGGAAATACTGAGAGGGGGGGGGGAGTGAATTAATATTCCTTTCAATTAGTATTATTATTAATATTTTATAGCATTAGTTAATCTTAAATTATTATCATTGTTTGTAAAATGATAGGAGTAAACAAAAGGAACACAACTGCACACATTTTTTAAGGTGGAAAACCTCTCCGGGACAAAAACCACCTGAATGATTTTCTAATAATTCTTTAATATTCAACTCCAATTGAAAATAAAGCTCCAACTTCCTAGAATCTAGAAAAGCATTCTTCTCCATCTCCCACTGGATGGACGCTCCAACGACCTAGATTCTTCAGTAGTCAATTGAATGGATGCCCCAACACCCAATGAGCTACAGCTCACCCTAGAACCACCCTACCACCCTAAATTTTTCACAGGATTGAACCTGTTAGTGACTTCATGCACCAGCCTAGCACCACCCTACCACCCTATAGAAGAATAAAAGAAGAATGGACTCTTGTACTAGGGAAAATGGTCCACTTTACAATGATATAGAATGATGTAGAAGAAGAATACACACTAGACCATAACCCCAACTATGAAACAACCACCTAATGATGATTTTATACCTCTCGACATTGCCTCTTTAACTCTTAGCAGATAGACACCTGTACAATTTTTACAATGATACATTTACAATGACTTAGTTAATGATACCTTTATAATGACTGTATGCAGTGCTGCCCACTTGAAGAATTCATGTGGTGAGCTTCTTACTATTGTTTTGTACCTTGGTTGCTACTCTTTTCATGCCACCCTCTGTTGCACCTTTCTTTGCTTTGCTGTCGTAGAAATTCTGGTCCTTTGCAGCCCTTGAAAACACATGATCTAGATTTTTCTTACCTTCTAGGGTCTCTATATTGAATCTAGTGTATCTATGTTATTTCAGATCCCCAATATGTGATTTTAAGTTTTGTATTAGTCCTTTGAGTCTTCTTTCTAATGCCACGGGTTTGACCCAATTTAGATTCTTCAAGAGAGATTTATGCCCAATCTCTCACAATGACCTAATTATGGACTGGTTCAGTAGAGAAAACTGTACGGTGTTCCACGTGTCACTGTTTCTTCATTTAGCTCTGAAATTGATAAAGCGAAAACTAAACTCCGTGCATTATCTACCACTTCTTACAGAATTCCAATCCGATACTCAGAGAGAGAGTTATGACAATTTTCCCAAGGTCACTTCTTTGATATGAAGTTCACAATCCTGCAAAAACACTAACTTCCACAGATCATATCTCCAAAAATATTGCGCACCTTGATTTGACATTTTTAAAGGATCTTCCTCAGGATTTTGGATTCGTTTGTAATATCCCAAAAGGGAGAATGCAGTAATACTGAAACACAATATAATAACTGCAACAATGTGAAAAATAAATCTAAATACACATCAGAATGCACAGAAATATCTCAGCCATTTTATTATATAGGAGGTGAAAAATCAAGTACAACAGTGCTCAAAATATGAGACATTCAAGCCAAAGGGATGGCCTGAAATGACCCTGCAATGACCCCACAAAAGGGACTGCGTAACTGCTGAACTGTTGGAAGGTAAATTGTGTTGTCCCTACTATAACTATTGGTACTACAACTTCCTAAAATATACAAAGCCAGATCTTGGCAGAATGGGAGCTCTGATGATGCTAAAAATGTAGATCAGGGCTCAATGATGGATTCCCAAGGTAACCCAGAAAGGGTTTCTCAGATCTGTCAATCTAAGAAAACCAACCTCTTAGGGATTCACATATATGATGTTGGGAATGCATATCTGAAGATAGATCTGATGATATTATGGCTGCAATGATGCACAATCAGATCTATGCAAGAAGGTTTGATCCCTTCACTAGATCCTTAGGCTAAAATCTCAATATCTATCTCCTCCAATCTCCTCCACTGAAAATAGTTATTTGATGGAAAACAACTTCAGAAAATTGCACTGTAAGAGAGGGAGGCTCAATAGCCTACTGCTAGATATGTCAAATCATCTACTAAATGATGGAAGCAATAGATCCAATGTGAGGATATGATCCCTCATAGGATTTCCAGCTGAAATACTGGAAACTTCCTTCCTCTAATAGATCTATAGGACTGGACTGTGCAATCCTTGAAGGGAATGATGCTGCATGGAGGTAAAACCCAATGGCGTAAATGCTAGATGTCGATCTGTTGCTCCTAAAAGGCTAGATGTGAAGAACAAACTGGTAGGATGAATCCTCCACCAGTTTCCTAGTTGAATGCTAGAAACAACCTCTTTAAGATGGCACCAATGCCTGATAAGGAATGAAGTAAAATCCTCTTCCTTAGAGATCACTCAAAGAAAGAGGTGGGATTCCTGCTCGGGAACACCCTGTGCTAAACAGCACTGCAAACTCTGCTAAACAGCCCAAGATTGCATAGAAATGTCATCAAACAAATCTAGATCTAAACAGATCAAGAAATGAATAATCCCAATCATCCCCTCCAATGTGCCTTCACCTTCATTATATAGATATGACCCTTCCATTACCTAGGCCCACTCCAAAACTGTGTTGTACATGTGGACAAAAGTCTCCATGGTTGACTGCGTTGTTGATCCATGTCCTCCATCATGTTCACATGGGGTGATTACCCTCTCCATCATGTGTGCATTAAATGCATCACTTCCTCTACTGTCTTATCATAAGTTCTTTATGATCTTGTTTTAATGCACTATGATCTCATTTGATCTTATCAAAGATCCTCATGGTTTTTCATTTAATATCCATGATCTTATTTGATTGTTTCATCCTCCATAATCTATCTCATAAATGAGACATGATCTCCATTAATGGAGCTGCTCCACTACTCCATGATTTTAGATCTAGATCTAGAATATCCACGTACACATCTAAAAAGTGGATTTTATTTATCTTTGAGGATTATGGGTCCCTCCAACCTTTTATTTACTTAATTAATTAAGTTTATTAAGAACTCTAATATTCCAAATATCATGTGAAAATTTGGGAATATTACATCGTCTCATAAAAATTTTAGCTTCTGAACCTTCGTAGAAAAAAAGTTAGAGCGGAAATTCCATGATGACCTATTTCAGGTAGCAAAATCCCTACATGAGGAGGATATGAGGGTCAAAATTTATATAAATGCTTAGGTTGAGAGGGTCTTCAACAAGTGAACGTGGGAGGGATTTTAGGATCTTAAAAATTATTAATTATTGAATTTTCAATGACCCATGCCACAACCCCATGGGGTTTTAGCCCACTAATTGGGGTTACAAACTTCAAACATGAATATCTCTCAAACCGTGAAGAATTGCATGGTGTTCCATATATAAGTGGAAACATATAGAGAAGTAGAAACCATAAAAAATATTCTTGACCTAGAATATAGTAATTTGGTAGGTCAAAATTCCCATGCAAGATTAGGGTATCCCCTGGTGCTGCTTGGGCTAACATCAATGACAACCATTTATCAACGCAATGTACACCTATTCCTCAATAAATTCATTGAGAAAGGCTATCTTTACATCCATCTCATGTATATACCACCCCATCTATGCTGAGAGTACAAGGATGGATCTAATGAATGAGTACGTTGCAACCGGTGCAAAATTATCCTAATAGTCAATCCGCTACACCCATGAGAATCCTCTAGCCACAAATCTAGCCTTGTATTTCTCCACAGTCCCATCTGCTACTTGCTTCATCTTGTAGATCCACCTGGATCCAACTACAGACTCCCCCACTGGTCTTGGTACTACTTCCCATGCACTATTTCTGATAATGGAGTCATACTCCTCAACCATGGTATCAACGCATGTCAGTTGCTACACTGATTCCTCAAAAAAGGATGGTTTTGTCAAAATACACTCACTCATAAGAGCCATGTATCTAGTATACCTATCTAGGGACCTTCTCTACCTACATCATGATGTAGGTGCACCTACATTCTTTGTCGCATCTAGCATCAATATGTCAGCATCTCTAGTGTGCTCCCTACCATTTGTGGTGGATGGATCTACATGAGTGGTTTTTTCCACTCCATGTTCCTTTGCATGTGGCTGCTCCACATCCTAAGGTTCATCCTTTGGAACTAAGAGTTCCTCTTCTGCATGCAAGTCAAGCTCCCTCTCAAAGGACAATCACATGGATTTCTCCTCATCAAATTTAACATCTCTCCTGACAATTGTCATCCTGTTAGCCAACAGATACACCCGACAGTTGTGGGGATTATTAGTGTACCCCAGAAATATCCCAATATCTCTTGTTGGTTCTATCTTCTTCCTGGCATCTTTGGTCACATGGCAATAGATATATGAGCCAAAAATTTTAAAATATGAAACATCCAGGTTCTTACCTGAAAAATCCTCCTCTGGTGTACTCATGCCAATTATCTAATGAGGAATACACTTGTGTTTCATGCCTCTACCCACAGATGCAAAAATAGGCCCTAATCATGTAACATAGCTCATGCTACTCCCACAATTGTTTTGTTCTTTCTTTCTGTAACCCCATTTTGTTGTGGTTTATGAGATGCAATCAATTCTCTCTGAATTCCTTCTTTAGTGCAGAAGTTTTTGAATTCATTAGAGATATACTCACCACCATTGTCGCTCCTTAGATCCTTCACCTTCTAACCTGTATCTTTCTCTACTAGTGATTTGAACTAAAAAAAAATTGGATAACATCTGATATTTCTTCTGCATGAAGAAGATCCAACACTTTCTAGAAAAATCATAAAAATCACATAATACCTGTGCTTTGATGTGGAAGATGTTGAGAATGGTCCACACACGTCTGAGTGAACTCTCTCAAGGGTTGTTGTTGCTCAATTCTCCTTCTCATGAAATGTGGCCTTTGTATACCTCCCCATGGCACATCCCTTGCATGTGTCTATCTGCGCAAGTGTACCCTTTAGAAGACGTATAGAAATATTTGGCATGATCCTCAAAGCACTATGGTGTAGATGACCCAACCTCCTGTGCCATAACTCACTGACATCCCAGCTCACCACCTCATATGACTTACTTGTCAATGTTGCGCAACCATCTACATCAAGTTTTTACAAGTTCTTCACATGAACCCCAATATTCTTTACCTGTCCTATGTCTTTGTGATGAAGGAATGCCCTTCCTTCAATGAAAACCACATCATATCCAAGATCCTCCAACATAGAAACTGAAACTAAATTCTTTTTCAAACTTGGTACATGCATGAAATATTTTAATATGAAATGTTTACCTTACTATCTCTAGAAAGCAACTGTACCAATCCCGGTAGCACTATACCTCCCGTCATCAGCCATCTCGATGTGCATATGAATATCCTTCTCCTCAAAGCTACTAAAGAGTTCTTTG
Source organism: Pinus albicaulis (assembly GCA_034641835.2). Classification (NCBI taxonomy): domain Eukaryota; kingdom Viridiplantae; phylum Streptophyta; class Pinopsida; order Pinales; family Pinaceae; genus Pinus; species Pinus albicaulis. The sequence goes on along the minus strand of MU968411.1, from coordinate 61,274,885 downwards.
TTGCCAGACATGTGGAAAGATTCTCCACTATCCAAGTACCACACAGATCCCATCACAGTTGACAACATGCATGTGATGAGAGAGAATTCCAACTCAAATTGTGAGCCCAAAGCTTCACCTACTGTAGCTCCCATAGCCTTCTTATTGTTCTTCTTATTTTGTGGAAACTTTGTGGCATAGTGTCCATGATCCTGATAGTTGAAAAATTTCACCTTTGACATGTCTCACTTCTTGCCTTCTTTGCCGGTTTTGGATTTGGAATAGGACTTCTTTCCTTTGACTTTCTTTGTCTTACCAGCCAAGGACCAATTTTCCTCATCATCAGTCTTGGAACTCTTCTTGTAACTATGCTAGTTCTTGGGAAGGCCTAGAAGTGCTAGCCTCACCAAGTCATTATAAACTGCAGAAATCCCAACACTTTCAAGCTTATCTCGACATTCATTAAACTTGGTCAAGTATTTCTAGATTGTGTCACCCTTCTCCATTTTTATTTCCCTTATCTTGTCCTTTAGTGCCAATTTTTTGTGATCACTCCTACTTTGAAATATATCTATCATGGCCTCCCACATAAAATATGGAGTTTCCTTTCCATAGAGACTCAAGACAATATGATCTGTAACTCCCTCTAATAAGATCCTCCTCACCTTTGTGACATTATTCCTCCATGCTTCATGGTGCGCAACATCTACCTGATTGGGTTCAGGAATATCAGTGTCAATGAACTCCTTCAACCCATTATCCTCTAATACTAGTTCCATCCTGTCCTTCCATGCAATATAGTTCGAATTTACCTTGAGATCATATTTGAATCTCAAGCCAGTGAAAGACGTCCTGGTCAGGTGATAGCTTCAAAGAATGTATTTGCAAATTTGAATATTGTTCAACACAAACTCAATTTCTTCTCCACTACTTTCATTCCTAACGTTCTGATATTGTTGTGAAACCAGCTCCAAAAATAGAAGAAAAAAGATATCAACACCTTAGAAATAAGCCACTTCAAGGGGGCAACCTCCAATACGTTACATGAATGAACAATTCTTCAATGATACAAATTACAAAACCTCCTTTCTATATATAGGAGTCCATGGGGCCACAATGTAATCCTAGCCGACCTAACAATAATAATTTAAGGGCACAATAATAACAATATGGGGGTTACAGGGGTACAATAATAACAATAAGAGGGTTACACTAACAAAAATAATGGACTATACTAGTAATATAGGGACCTAACATGCCCCTCCTTCAAAAAAGTGTTGTCCTCAATGCTTGAGTAGCTCTGGGTGCTTCCATATAAAATTCTCTTCCTCCCATGTAGAATCTTCAGTGGGTAAGTTCTTCCACTTGATGAGATACTCTGAAATTGATCAATTCCGTAGCTGTCAAGTTCTTGTTTCCATGACCGCTTCAGGTTCCAATATGATTTTTCCTTCCTCATCAAGTTCTAGCAATATTGTTTGAACTGGAATATTTTCACCTATAGCCTTCTTTAAGCATGAAACATGGAATATTGGATGCACTCATGAAGAAGCAGGAAGCTCCAATTTGTATGCCATAGTACTAATCTTTTGCAACACCTTGTAAGGACCATAGTACTTTGGCGATAATTTATTATCCTTCTTAGCTTGCTTGAGGGACATTTTTTTGTATGCTTGTAGCCGTAAAAATACCCAGTCTCCTACATCAAAACTTCTCTCGCTGCGATGTTGATCTGCCTGTTGTTTCATTCGATTTTGTGCCAAATTCAGGTTGTCCTTTAAGAGTTGGAGAACTTCTTGTTGATGCTTGATGTGATCTTCTACTACTTGAACCTTCGAATTTTCTCTTAAAGATGATGTGATGGATGGTGGATGATATCCATAAAGTGCCATACATGGGGTCATTTTTGTTGCAATATGGAAGAAAGTGTTATACCACCATTCAACAATAGGTAACCACTTGACCCATTGTGGTTTTTTATCAGATAAAAAACAACAAAGATATCATTCCAAACATTTATTTACTATCTCATTTTGACCATCAGATTGAGGATGATAAGATGAACTATGAGCTAATTGAGTACCCAAACAAGAAAATAACTTTGTCCAAAATTTCCAGTAAAAATGGGATCTCTGTTGCTCACAATAACCCTTGGGTTTCCTTGTAGCTTTTGAATTTTGTCCATAAATGTAGTAGAAAATTTACTTGCTTTAAATGGATGAGATGATGCACAAAAGTGTGCATACTTGGTAAGTCTATCAACTACCACCATGATGACACTCTTTCCTTCAGACTTCGGTAAACCTGTGATAAAATCCATTGAAATCTCCTCCCAACATTGACTTGGAATGGATAAAGGTTGTAGAAGACCCGGGGTATTAATTGTCTCAACTTTATTCTGCTGGCAAACCAAACATTCCACCACAAACTTTTGAATATCAGATTTGAGGCCATCCAAAAAAAATTCTTTCTTCACCCTGTGGTAAGTTTTTAAAAATCATGAGTGTCCTCCTAAAGGATAAGTATGAAATTCCAAAATAATATTTTGTTTTAGTTAGGAATTATTACAAAGATATAAGCGATCTTTGTACCATAAGGAATCATTTTTCCAACTAAATGTATCAGATGTACTAGGATATTGCTGCAACTTTTGAGATGAGTGTCCACACTTCATTGTCCTTCTTCCATTCATCTCTTGCTTTTGTTATCCAATCTGGTTGGGTAACAGAAATGGCACAAAGAAATGCTTCCACCTCTTCATTATTTCTTGAGAGTGCATCTGCAACAACATTTAGCTTCCCTTTTTTGTAGATTATTTCAAAGTCATAACCCAACATCTTTGTGACCCATTTTTGCTGCTCTTATGAAGATAGTCTTTGTTCCAAAAAGTGTTTAAGACTATCATGATCATTTTTTACCTTGAAGTGTATTCCCATTAGGTAAGTTCTCCATTTATTTAGTGCATGTAGTATTTATAATATCCCAAATCTAGAACAACTAGCAAGGCATGTCTGGAAAACACATTTCCTAGTAATGGCTGCTACAGGAATTGAAACCAAGACCTGGATCCCTTATAAAAAAATTTCTAAGTGCTAAATCTAAGAGGAGGCTCCAAAGAAATCCTTCTAAGGTGGTTAAACAGATCTCCCACACTTAGGTGTCCTCAGAAAGTGCCCGATGAAGGGATTGCAACAATTCTTGAGCAAGAAATGGAAAGACAACGTTATTCTATAGTTGTGAACACATGAAGATGTATATAGCCAACAAATATATGATATAGTAGCAAATGGATAAAATATGTGGAGGAATAAATCACTCCAGCTAGGCAATGGAAGCCTCAATGAAACATATACATGACAAATGGAAAACACTGCTACATGAAAGAGAGACCTGGCTAAAATAACGCAGTTTATAGGAGATACTGCAAGATACAAAATGATAATAGGATGATATGAAAATATCAACTCAAAGAAATGAGGGGGAGCAAGCTCTGAACCCCTGAAAACACTAATATAGTAATAATGCACAATCCTTAGAAGGATTGGCTACAATACATGTAAAAATGGAAAATCTGTAGAAATGCTAGAGTTGTTGGGTAGCAGCTGTAACTTTGAAAATAACTAGATATGGCTGAAGATGATGTGAAATTTGAAATTAAGCTCCTCCAATAGATCTCTCAAGTGATAAGTTGATCCTATCCCTGAAGATCTCTTCCTCCAAGATGGTGGTGCAACTCCTCACTGCAAGTATGCACTGAAATAATGCAGTATGGAGAATGGACTGCGCTATCTATGATGGGCGATGCTTGGCCTTATTTCCAAGATATGAAAATCAGGTCTGAAACATTCCTTACTAACCTTCCTGAGGAATGTTATGGAACCCTCCACTGCAACACCCAACAACACTACATTATACTTTAGCAGAAATAACACAGTGACTGAAGAAGTGGCTTTGGCATTGAACCAAGATGTGGAGAAAATGAAGAGAAATCCTTCAAGAGGCTTGTCAAGAAGGAGAGGAAATCCTAAATAGGAATCCCTCGTGCTAAGCAGCACTGCAACTCAGCTGAACAATCAGAGACTGCAAATAGTATGAACAGACAAATATCAATATACTCAAAGATATCTCTCTATGGCTACCTCCTCCTCCTTTTATGCAAGTGAATGCCTCTTTTCCCTGGACCCCACACATTATTGTTTCTTCCACAAAGAATATTTCTCCCTCCAAAACAGCGTTGTCTTCCCATGCAAGCTACACCTCTTAGGCAGCGCTGTTGACTTGGTCAAACTTGACCTTTTCCTCATGAAAATTGTCCCTTTTCACACTAGAAGGTGAAAAATAAGATTCTCCAATGATCCCTTTCACACTATGAGGTATTTTATTCCTACTCATGGGCCTTTTACCCATTTTATTCATCTCCTAGATGACATAAGCAAAAATTAATATTCCAATTTGATGTTTGCAAATTTTGGAATATTACAGTCCTCCCCTCTCAATTATTGCTTGTCCTCAAGCAAGTGCAAGGGTAGACTGAGTTATCTTCTCCTCTCCCTGTAGCATCCCTGTATGATGATCTCCTCCAAGGAAAGTGATGCTATCTCATGAATCAAGCCTCCACATTGCCCCTCCTCAGCATGCAAATTAGCTATCAAGCCATCATCATGTAAAGGTGAAATATTCAAGGGGATAGAAAAGTGATGTCTAGAGGTCCCTTTGAATAATGGGATCTGAAATAAAATGGGAACTGTCTTTCCCAGATGGATCCTCCATCTCCAAGCTATGAGCCATGCAAAATGAGTCACCTTCCAACTAGGAAAATCTTGAAAGCTGTCATCCACCTTTGGCTCCAGCAAGGTAGGTGGGATGAAAATCTGTACATGGTAGACTATGTAGCCTACCCCATGCTATCCATATCTCCACTTAAGATAAGTGTAGAGTGTCTTCTGATCCTGGGCTGCAATAAAGTTTCCCTCAAGTGGCAAGGTGAGGACTAGATCTCCAAAGATCTCTCCTCCAACGCTGCAAATCAAGCTGGCCCAAATCATTCCATATATGATGAGTTGAAATTCATCATCATATGGCATCACATGCATCATATGGATCACCTCATAAGGAAACAAATGTGTTGTCAAGGTGACCATACCATATCCCATGCTCCCCTTAGAACATGTAGTGTAAATAGTGTGAGGAATTTCTCCCTCAAAGGACTCATCCACACAATGTGTCTCTCTCCCAAGCATGCTTCTCATAAAGACAGAAACAATAGAGCCATAGGGAGCAAAGATGAGAATCATGCTTGCTGCCATATGCAACAAATATGAAGGAAAATGGTCCCTCAAGTGCAACCAACGTAGCTTGACCCTCAACTGCAATAGAGATTGATAAAATGAATAGCTTCTCAACCACTTGCATGTTTCTCCAATCTCCTCAAAAGTGTGGAGGAAGTGAATGATGTAAGGTGTACAGTGAGCATGTCCTCCATAGTATAATTCTTCCCCAAGTCCTCCTAGGGAATGGCCATCAATCATGCTTATGGCCTCGTCTAAACCATGTGGTCTAGAAAAATGAATGCTCCTCCTTGGAGCATCATCCTGCACATGTATGTTAAGGGATGCATATATACATTATACAAATGATCATGTAAACAAAAATGAATACCCTTACCATATTTTCTGCTCACACAAATGGAGTGGCTCATAAATGAGTCCCCTCTCATCCTCAAAGAGAATAGAGGTGATTGTGCTAACTCCTCCATCTCTATGCAATCCATGTATCCCCTCATATGCTGATATATCTCCTCCTCAAAGCCCATCCAAAAATACCCCTCCCTGATGGTGTGGTATGCTCTCATAGAATGTGTGTGGCTAAAAAGGAAATCCATATGTGTTACTTGTAGCAACTTCTCCTTGAGCTTGGAAGCTCTAGGAAAGAATATCCTACCATGATAGTAGATGACCTCATCTTTGATTGAGTATCCCTCCTCATGCAACTGGCCATCCAAGATCATGCAAATAAAAAAAATCCTTGGAATACTCCACAAACAACTGGGAGCTCCAATAGGGATCTGTCTTCCATAGTGACAACGCTGATGATCTCTCATGAAGAACATATATCATATGGATGCCCTTTCCTTTGACATCTCCCATGTCAAAGATGTAAGTTGGAAGGCTGCTATCCTTCCTCTGTTGCTTCTTCCATAGCGCAAAATCTGAAATGGAAGTGGGTAAAAATGATATTGAGGGAATGCTCCCTCTCTCCTTGAGTCTACCCCAGACTCCCAGCACTGTATCAATCTTTCCCAAGGATCCCACTCCTCTAAAATCACTGAGTGGTGCCTCAACTAGTGAAGCATCCATCCTCCTCTGCTGCTCTAGTGGTCTCCCCAGCAAAATGTCTCCATGCAATGAGACATTATCCTCAAGAGGTGACTATATATGTGAATGAACAAATCTGTCCATGCTTCCACTGTGCAATCCAATCACCTTCTTAGGTGCATCAACCTCCAAAAATGAATAGGGATGTGTACTCCTCATCTCATGATGATGGGTATTCTCCCTACCTTCTCCTTGTGTCTCCATGGTTCCACACCTCCTCAATAATGGCACATGTAAAACATGAGTTGTGCCTTGATCTTTACACATGAGATCCTGGGGACTTCCTTGCAAAGATGCAAGCATCCATCTATTTGGAGAAAGATCTCCTCCTCCCTCTGCATGAGGCACTAGATAGTCTCTAGATATGACAGCGCTGCTACCCTCAATATCTACAAAATGAATGGACAACCCTCCAATGATTGGATCCCTTTTTGGAAAAGAGATCTCCATGCTTCCTTGCTCAAAGGTGTGAGATGGAAGTTTCTCTTCCAGCAAAGCATGGTGCAAGTTTTCAGCCTTCCCCATGGTTTTCTGAAATGGTACTGTGTCCTCATGCAAGGGTTTTGTTTGAGTTTTCTTATTTCTCTCCACCATGTGTGTCTCTTGAATACTTCTATGAAATATTTTCACTAATGCCTTAGTGAAACTAGCATAGAATGAAATGTTTACATTTCTTAAATAAAAGGATTCAAAAATCCACCAGGCAAAAGCCTTACCTATCAAATCCAGCGCTCCAACCTTGATGGCTTCATCTTCAGGAATGTGGTGTTTCTGCAACGTGGTCTCTAACTCTTCCACCCAAGCTGTGGCTAAACATGTAGGTGAACCTTCAAAGGTAGATAGAAAAGTTCTATCCTGCTGCTCTCTTCCTTTCACCTTCATCTTGCAAAAATCTGAAAAACTGAGATGATCTCTGAATTTCTAAGTTTGAAACTCATACTCTTTCAATAAATCACTAAGGGTTTCCCTCCTAGCAACCTCTTCTCCTCTTTCCATCTCTCTTCCGGCAATATTGGGCATGTGACTGTGTTGTGCAATAGGATGTGTAGTTGCTTGCTCACCCTCCTCATGTAACAATCTAGATTTTTCTTTTGAATCAAACCCTCTTAGGGATTATTCATACATCTCCCTCTGGATCTTCTTTAAATCCTCACAAATAATATGTACAGATTTAGGAAGAATCTTTTCAATCTTATCCCCTTTTCTTTCTCCAATATATGGAGTCTTTTTCCTGCCTATTTCTTTGTCTCCTTCTCGATGAGAATAGGAAGTGCAGGGTTATTCCTCTTCTTTCTGCTTATCCTCCTTGGGGAGGTTCTTCATGGATCTGAAATATGATGAGATAAAACCCATCCTCTTCAATATTCTAATCTTCTTGGGCTTAGACTCACAGGCTAAGCCAAGAAAGTAGCTTCGATATCACTATAATATCCCAAATTTGGAACAGATAGCAATGCATGACTGGAAAATGCATTTTCCAGTAATGGCTGCTATAGGAATTGAAACCAAGACCTGGAACCCTTAGAAAAATGTGTATAAGTGCTAAATCCAAGAGGAGGCTCCAAATAAATCCTTCTAAGGTGTTTAAACAGATCTCCCACACTTAGGTGTCCTCAGAAAGTGCCTGATGAAGGGACTGCAACAATTCTTGAGCAAGAAATGGAAAGACAACATTATTATATAGTTATGAACACATGAAGATGTATATAGCCAACAAATATATGATATAGTAGAAAATGAATACAATATGTGGAGGAATCAATCACTCCAGCTAGGCAATGAAAGCCTCAATGAAACATATACATGACAAATGGAAAACACTGCTACATGAAAGAGAGCCTTGGCTAAAATAACGCAGTTTATAGGAGATACTGCAATTAAAAAATGATAATAAGATGATATGATAATATCAGCTGAAATAAATGAGGGGGAGAAATCTCTCAACCCCTAAAAACACTAATACAACAATAATGCACAATCTGTAGAAGGGTTGGCTACAATCCATGTACAAATGGAAAATCTGTAGAAATATCGGAGTTGCTGGCTAGTAGCTGCAACTCTGAAAATAGCTGGAGATGGCTGAAGATGATGTGAAAGCTGAAATAAAACTCCTCCAATAGATCTCTCAAGTTATAGGATGATCCTATCCCTGAAGATCTCTTCCTCCAAGATGATGGTGCAACCCCTCACTGCAAGTGTGCACTGAAATAACGCAGTATGGAGAATGGACTGCGCTGTCTATGATGGGAGATGCTTGGCCTTGATGCCAAGATATGAAAATCAGCTCTGAAACCTTCCTTCTAACCTTTCCGAGGAATAGAGACTCCCTCCTCTGAAAGATGAGACAAGGAATGGTGTTGTGGAACCCCTCCACTGCAACACCAAGAAACACTACATTATACTTCAGGAGAAATAACACAGTGACTGAATAATGGCTTTGGCCTTGAGCCAAGATGTGCATAAAATTAAGTGAAATCCTTCAAGAGGACTCTCAAGAAGGATAGGAAATCCTAAATAGGAGTCCCTTGTGCTAAACAAAACTGCAACTCAGCTGAACAACCGGAGACTGCATATAGTCTAATCAGACAAATGATCCAATGCTCAAAGATATCTCTCTATGGCTACCTCCTCCTCCTTTTATGAAAGTGAATGCCTCTTTGCCCTGGACCCCACACATTAGGGTTTCTTCCACAAAGAATCTTTCTAACTCCAAAACAACATTGTCTTCCCATGCAAGCTACACCTCTTAGACATCGTTGTTGACTTGGTCAAACTTGACCTTGTCCTCATGAAAATTGCCCCTTTTCACACTGGAAGGTGAAAAATAAGATGCTCCAATGATCCCTTTCACACTATGAGGGATTTTATTCCTACTCATGGGCCTTTTACCCATTTTATTCATCTCCTAGATGACATTAGCAAAAATTAAAATTCCAATTTTTTGTTTGCAAATTTTGGAATATTACAGTGTTGCTAAAATTTCCTTCTCATAAATAGGTTTCTGTAAATACTTTCCTTTGATTGGATGACTTTCAAAAGCAATGGGTATTCCTTCTTTCATTAAAACAACACCAATTCCATTTCCTAAGGCATCACATTCCACAATAAAGGTTTTTTTGAAGTCTAGCGTAGCTAAGACCGGTGCTAGGCACATTGCCTCTTTAAGATGTTCAAAGGCCTTAGTTGGTTCAGGAGTCCATGAAAATGCATCTTTCTTCAATAATTTTGTTAGAGGTTCTTCTATTCTCCCATAATTATTAACAAACTTGCGATAATACCCTGTTAACCAGAGAAATCCTTGAAATTTCTTTATGGTTGTGGGGAATTTCCATTCCTTAATCGCTTTAATCTTTTTAGGGTCTAACTTAACACATTCATGAGATACAATATGACCTAGATATTCCACCTCTTGTACTCCAAAGAAACATTTGGATGTTTTTGCATATAATTGTTTCTCCTGCAATAGTTTGAGCACCCTGTCAACATGTTAAACATGATCCTTCCAAGACCTTCTGTAGATTAGTATATCATCAAAAATACTAGCACAAATTTTCTAAGGAAGGGTTTGAAAATGGAATTCATCAACCCTTGAAATGTAGAAGGTGCACTGGTAAGGAAAAAAAGCATGACCAAAAACTCATAATGACCCTCATGAGTTCGAAATGCTATTTTCAGAATATATTCAATCTTCATTCTAATTTGATGATATCTTGAACGAAGATCTAACATGGAAAAATAAATTGCTCCATGTAATTCATCCAATAATTCATCAATCACATGAATGGGAAATTTATCTTTAATGGTGAGCTTATTGAGCTCCCTATAATCGGGACACATGTGCCATGATCCATCCTTCTTGTGTACCAATACTACATGAGCAGAGAAAGAACTTTGACTAGGTTGAATTATACGAGCCTCTAACATTTCTCCAATCATACGTTCAATTTCTCTTTTTTGGACATAAGGATATCTATAAGCCCTGATGTTTGGATGAAAACTTCCTTGAATCAAATGAATAGCATGATCATGATCACGAATAGGTAGGAGTCCTTTGGGAGTTTCAAAAACCTTGGAATGATTGTCCAAGACTTTTTGGAGATCTGCAGAAATAGATGATTTTGATGTTGGAACTTCTACTGAGCATAATTGTGCAATTATGCCTCATTGTTATTTATTTAGAATCTTTGTCATGACATTAGAGCTTATTATATTTCCCGGCTTCCCTACAATACCTCATAATTCGACTTCCTTTCTTCTAAAAAATATTTCAATAAAAGTTCTTGAAAATTAAAAGCTACCATCCCCAAAGATTGTAACCATTATACTCCTAGTACAACATTAGCACCTCCCATAGGAATGGAAAGCATTGGAATATTCAATACATATTCCCCCATGGTTAGCTTGATATTATGGCATTTTCCAGAGCAATTTATAGTTCCTCCATTTTCAACCATCACTTGACATTATGGTGCTGGGTATAGAAAACAATTCAATTCCTTGGCTACCTAACAATGAATAAAATTATGGGTACTACCTGAATCAATCAACACTATTAAATTTTTCTTCTTGATGTGTCCTTCTATCTTGAGAGTTTGAGGAGTGGTAATTCCTGCCAATGCATTACACAATCTGGTCAGACTCATTTCTTCCTCTTCTAGGGTTGGTTCCTGGTGCATATCCTCTTCTTGTTCATTTTCTTCTTCCTCTTCACAATCTATGTAAAATAATTTCTTCTCAGCACACTTATGACCTTTAGTGTATTTTCTATCACAACTATAGCAAAGCCCTTTTTCTCTTTTTTATTCCAATTGTTGTGGTGTCAACCTTGTAGGTTGTTGAAATCTAGGAGTAGCAACACTTCCCTCTTTATAGAAGTGAGTGGTAGGCTTCCTTGTCGCCATAATTTTACATTCAATTTTTCTTGCCAACCTGAATGCCTTCTCCAATGAATCAGGTTCCAAAAAGCCAACTTAATGTTGGATGTTATCCTTTAAATTACCTATGAAGAGATCAATCATGTGTTCCTCTGGAATATCATTTACCCTTATATTCAATTTTTGGAAGTCCTCAATGTGCTCCCCCACTAAACCCTTTTGTTTGAGATTTATCAATTGGCTAAAGAAGGTGTTTCTCTTTTTATCCTCATAGTGTGCTATCATTTCCTCCGTAAAAATTCACCAAGTGACAATTGTTTTATAGGAGCAAAGCCATCGATACCATACAAATTATTTTGTTCTAAATGTAAATTTGCAATGTGTACCTTTTTTGTGTTTTTCACATTATTGAGATCAAAATATTGCTCCATATGTAGTATCCATGTTACAAGATCATTTCCATCAAACTTCGTCATATCCATTTTTGGAATATGGTGGTTCTTCCCGCCAACATTAGAGTTTATGAAATCACGATTAGCATTTATTTTTTTCTCATCATGAGTTTCCTCTAGTATCTTTCAACCATTAGGAAACATTTTTTGTATCAACTTTGTCAAACCTTCCATGTTTTATTTTGGATCATTCTTCATGTTTTCCATTTTTTCGTCGATCTTAGTTTCCATGTCATCCATCTTAGATTCCATGCCAGCTTCTATGCCATCTATCTTAGCTTCCATGCCATATATCTTAGTTTCCATGCCATTCTTCAAAACATCCATCTTATATTCCACACCTTTCTTCAAACCATCCATCTTAGCTTCCACGCCTTTCTTCAAAACTTCCATGTCATTTTTTGTTTCTCTTTGCAAGAGCGAAATTTGTTGCAGTTGCTCTTGTAAATTTGATATGTCATGTTGCGATTCTTCATATTCATGAGTTATAGTAGAGCCTTATAAAGGATCAATGGGTGTTGAATTCTTTTTAGGGGCCATTTTAGAATATAATACTGATATATATTCTATAATATGCCCTTGGAATCAATTCAACTTGATTCTTCAAACAAGAATTATGCAATTCAGGAAAAACAAAATACACACCTTTTACTTGCTTTTGAGGAGCTCTATATTGAAATTGAATTATCTCTGTAATTGTAGATCCTCAATATCTGAAATTTGGCCTTGAATTATCTCTATGAATCTTCTTTCAAATGTCACATGTTTGACCTGATTTCGATTCTTCAAGGCAAAGTTATGTTCAATCTCCCACAATGACCCAATTATGTACTGGTTCAGTAGAGTGAACTTGTACGACTTGCCACATGACACTATTTCCTACTTTGGCTCTGAAATTGATAGATAGGAAACTAAATTTTGTGTACTTGCAACCACTTTTTATAGCATTCCAATCCGATGCTCAGAGAGAGAGTTATGAAGATTTTTCCATGATAACCTCTTTTAGATGAAATTCGAGAGCCTAAGAAAGACCTAACTGCCATAGATCATATCTCCGAAAATATTGCGAACCAAGCTTTGAAATTTTGGGAAGATGTTCCTCAGGATGTCGAGTTCGCTCTCTTAAAATTTCAGCTTCTGAAACTTTGTAGTGAAAACGTTATAGTGAAAATTCTGCGATGACCTGTTTAAGTTAAATTCAGGAGCCTTCAAAAAGCCATAACTTCCATAGATCATATCGCCAAAAATATTGCTATCCAAGCTCTGAAATTTTTCAACGGTGTTCCTCAGGATTTCGGCTTCGCACTCTAAACAATTCAGCTTCTTAACCTTCCTAGAAAAAACGTTATAGCGAAAATGCCACGATAACTGCTTTGGAGTAGCGAAAACCCTAGAATCCAAAGCTCTGATACCAAATGTTGTGAAACCAGCTCCAAAAATAAAATAAAAGAGATATCAACGCCTTATAAATAATCCACTTCGTGGGGGAAACCTCCAATACATTACATTAATGAAAAATTCTTCGATGATACAAATTACAAAACCTCCTTTCTATATATAAGAGTCCATGGGGCCACAATGTAATCCTAGCCGACCTAACAATAATAATTTAAGGGCACAATAATAACAATATGGGGGTTAAAAGGGTACAATAATAACAATAAGGGGGTTACACTAACAATAATAAGGGACTATACTATTAATATAGGGACCTAACAAATACCATGTAGAATTACACCAATGGATTCAATCCAATCATGCAATGTACTAAAATAAGATATTGAATCCTTTTATAATATTTTCATAATATAAATCACAATCGCTCAATCACATGCAAGTAAGAGAAAGAATTAAATAAATCGCACAACACAAGATTTTCTTGGGGAAAGAAACTACTAAAAACCCCTCTATCTCTACTATATAATAAGCCAATATATCATTAAACAATACAATGCATTCTTTCTCCCAAGAACCTCATGCACTGTACTAATCGTCTAACACTGATCTAGGAAACATTGGAAAAACACATAGCCAATTTCCTTCCCACCTTCAACCTCCCTTCCTCATGCAATCCCTAGGCAAATAAATCCCTATTAAATAGGAATTCCAACCTTCCTTGACTGCACTATCCATCATGGGCATCCTGTGGCTTTATAACTGCACCTAGGAAGTTCACTAATAATACAACTGATAGTTATCTTCCCTTTAACCTTTGTCTTAATTGGGTCTTCATCAGATTTGAGATGCATGCAGCTAATAATAACAAATCATCGGTTATCTGATAGATCACTACTTGTGAATTAAATCTAATTTAATTCACTTGACATCTCACTAGCTCATCACTTAGTTATAACTAGTTAAACTAATTTTACCTCAATTAATTTGAGTTAACTGATTAAACTCATGCTACACTAGTGCATTAACTACAACTGGATCCCCAATACAATATAATCCCTCTACATGACTCACCTTTGACCCTCAACTCAAAATTCTTGAGCTAACTCAGTCTTTTTGACTTAGTTAAATAATACATTTTTTTATTAGATAAGATTACACTTTATTGTCTAATTTATTTAAAGGAAAAATAAATTAGACACACATTTTCTTGTTGATTTTCAACATGATCACTCTCTTCTTCTCTAGCACCAACCTATCTGAATGTAATATTTTTGAATGGGGAATAGAGCAATATAATACAGAATTATAGAGAAATAATGCAGATCATCATTTATACAACAAGAGGCAAATATGGAGACCTTTCATGTGTTATTCCAACAACAAAATGTATGTAAAAAGTGGCCCATAAGATGCATAACAAGAAAAGAAATCCTCCAACGAAATAAATCCCTCAAAATGAGGTGCTGCAACCATATATCAAGACAAGAATAGCCTTATAGCATTATTCTATTTCCTCTACAACATTAATAGATTGTACATCAGATCTAGAGTTACTACGTGCATAAAAAGTTAGATCTATATCAGATCCATGCGCTATACAAGCTCCTCTAAAGAACCCCCTTGGGGTTTTCAGAAAAACACCAAGTACAAGTTGTAGATATGATATCTAAGACTATAGATCTACTGAAAAATATAGATCTGGAAAGTGTGGCTGAACTGATATGAGCAATAAAATAGCCTCCTCCAATAGATCTCCAAAGTGAAGGGAATATCCCCAACACTCAGAAAATCACTCTCCAAATGGCGTGTTGAACCACCCTGCAACTGTACCTATAGAAATTACACAGATCTAGAAGTATAATGCATTGTAGGGATCAAAATATAGTTGGCCTAATGCCAAGATCTGAAAATGAGGCTCAAGACCTCCAATACTGTCCTCACAATGAAGTAGAAACCTCTTCCATTGAAAAGGGGCAATGAAATGGCCTAGATCTGAAAGCTCTATTCTCCACTTGCTGCAGCTTCCAAAAAAAACCAAACCCTCAATAGGATCTGCACTGTAGTTGAAAGAAGAAGCTTGGCCCTAAGCCAGATAGTGGACAATGCAATACAAACTCTCCCAAGAGCTACTCAATGGGATCCCGATTAGGAACACCCAATGCTGAACAACATTCAATCTTAGCTAAACAACAAGACAAAGATATATGTCTAAACAAACAATATATTTAGAAAATATGATAAACATAAACAACCTTATAATTATTTCATCCCCTTCCTTTTATAAGACAAGAGCTTGCAAACCCTAAACCACATCCAATGATAACACTCCTTTCACACAAAGCATCTTCATCCAAAACTATGTCGTGCCTCATTAATGGCCACTCCTCCATGACAACGTTGTATATTTGGTCACGGTTGACCCATTCAAAATTTTTTAGCCACTTTCCACACCTTAAGGTGCTTTATTAAGCTGAAAATATGATCCACTTTCACATGAGAAGTGCTTTTATTCAAAATAAAGAGTTTCATGGGTCTTCCTACCCACTTATTCACCTTTCTAAGTGATAAAACAAAATTTTAATATTCCCATTAGTTGTAGGCTAATTTAGGAATATTACACTGAATTAGTTATTCTTATCTTTATTTTCTATGGTGTAGGTGGTGATCCAAGTAATGTTAATATTTTTTTTGAGTTTGTAATTTAAGCCATTAATGTATCACTATGAGTTTGTGAGGTTATGAATCTATTCCTGATCTCAAAGGCCTTAGTTGCTTTAGGAGTCCATGAAAATGCATCTTTCTTCAATAATGTTGTTAGAGGTGCTGCTATTCTCCCATAATTCTTAAAAAACTTGTAATAATACCCTGTTAACCCGAGAAATCCTTGCAACTGCTTTATGGTTGTGGGGAATTTCCATTCCTTAATGGCTTTAATTTTGTTAGGGTCTACCTTAACACCCTTGTGAGATACAATATGACCGTATATTCCACTCCTTGTACTCCAAAGAAACATTTGGATGTTTTTTCATATGATTGTTTCCTTCCCCGCAATAGTTTGAGCACTCGTCAACATGTTGAACACAGATCCTTCCAAGACCCGTTGTAGATTAGTATATCATCAAAAAATACTAGCACAAATTTTCTAAGGAAGGGTTTGAAAATGGAATTCATCAACCCTTGAAATGTAGAAGGTGCATTGGTAAGGCCAAAAGGCATGAAAAAAAATTCATAATGACCCTCATGAGATCAAAATGCTATTTTCGGAATATCTTCAGTCTTCATTCTAATTTGATGATATCCTGAACGAAGATCCAACTTGGTAAAATAAATTGCTCCATGTAATTCATCCAATAATTCATAAAACACAGGAATGAGAAATTTATCTTTAGTGGTGAGCTTATTGAGCTCCCTATAATCGGGACACATGCGCCATGATCCATCCTTCTTGTGTACCAATACTATAGGAGCAGAGAAAGAACTTTGACTAAGTTGAATTATACGAGCCTCTAACATTTTTGCAATCATACGTTCAATTTCGCTCTTTTGGACATAAGGATATCTATGAGGCCTAATGTTTGGAGGAACACTTCCTCGAATAAAATGAATAGCATGATCATGATCATGCATAGGTGGGAGTCCTTTGGGAGTTTCAAAAACCTTGGAATGATTTTCCAAGACATTTTGGAGATCTATAGAAATAGATGATTTTGATGTTGGAACTTCTACTAAGCATAATTGTGCAATTATGCCTCATTGTTCTTTCTTTAGAATCTTTGTCATGACATTAGAGCTTATTATATTTCTTGGCTTCATTGCAATACCCCATAATTCGACTTCCTTTCCTTCTGAAAAAAATTTCAAGAAAATTTCTTGAAAATTAAAAGCTACCGTCCCCAAAGATTGTAACCATTGTACTCCTAGTACAACATCAGCACCTCCCATAGGAGTGGAAAGCATTGGAATATTAAATACATATTACCCCATGGTTAGCTTTATATTATGGCATTTTCCAAAGAAATTTATAGTTCCTCCATTTGCAACCATCACTTGACATTCTGATGCAGGGTATAAGAAACAATTCAATTCCTTGGCTACCTTACAATGAATAAAATTATGGGTACTACCTGAATCAATCAACACTATTACCTTTTTCTTCTTGATATTTCCTTCTATCTTGAGAGTTTGAGGAGTGGCAATTGCTGCCAATGCATTACATGATATGGTCAGACTCATTTCTTCCTCTTCTAGGGTTGGTTCCTGGTGTATATCCTCTTCTTGTTCATTTTCTTCTTCCTCTTCACAATCTATGTAAAATAATTTCTTCTTAGCACACTTATGACCTTTAGTGTTTTTTCTATCACAACTATAGCAAAGCCCCTTTTCTCTTTTTTCGTCCAATTGTTGTGGTGTCAACCTTGTAGTTTGTTGAAATCTAGGAGTAGCAACACTTCCCTCTTTATAGAAGTGAGTGGTAGGCTTCCTTGTCGCCATAATTTTACATTAAATTTTTCTTGCTAACCTGAATGCCTTCTCCAATGACTCAGGTTCGAAAACATGAACTTCATGTTGGATGTTATCCTTTAAAGTACCTATGAAGAGATAAATCCTGTGTTCCTCTGGAATATCATTTACCCTTATATTCAATTTTTGGAAGTCCTCAATGTGCTCCCCCACTAAACCCTTTTGTTTGAAATTTATCAATTGCCTAAAGAAGGTGTTTCTCTTTGTATCCTCATAATGTGCTATCATTTCCTCCGTAAAAATTGACCAAGTGACAATTGTTTTACGGGAGCAAAGCCATCGATACCATACAAATGTATTTTTTTCTAAATGTAAAGTTGCAATGTGTACCTTTTGTGTGTTTTTCACATTATTGAGATCAAAATATTGCTCCATCTGTAGTATCCATGTTACAGGATCCTTTCCATCAAACTTCCTCTTATCCATTTTTGGAATATGGTGGTTCTTCTCGCCAACATTATGGTTTATGAAATCATGATTAGCATTTATTTTTTTCTCATCATGAGTTTCCTCTACTATCTTTTCACCATTAGGAAACATTTGTTGTATCAACTTTGTCAAACCTTCCATGTCTGCTTTTAGATCATTCTTCATGTTTTCCATTTTTTCATCGATCTTAGCTTCCATGTCATCCATCTTAGATTCCATGACAGCTTCCATGCCACCTATCTTAGATTCCATGCCATCTATATTAGATTCCATGCCATTCTTCAAAACATCCATCTTATCTTCCATGCCTTTCTTCAAACCATCTATCTTAGCTTCCATGCCTTTCTTCAAAACTTCCATGTCATTTTTTGTTGCTCTTTGCAAGAGCGAAATTTGTTGCACTTTCTCTTGTAAATTTGATATGTCATGTTGCCATTCTTTGTCTTCATGAGTCATAGTAGAGCCTTCTAAAGGCTTAATGGGTGTTGAATTATTTTTAGGGGCCGTTTTAGAATCTAATACTAATATATATTCTACAATATGCCCTTGGAATCAATTCAACTTGATTCTTCAAATAAGAACTATGCAATTTGGGAAAAAAAAAATACACACCTTTTACATGATTTTGAGGAGCTCTATATTGAAATTGAATTATCTCTTTAATTGTAGATCCTAAAAATCTGAAATTTGGCCTTGTATTATCCCTCTGAAGTTTCTTTCAAATGTCACAGGTCTGACCTGATTTGGATTATTCAAGGAAATGTTATGTCCAATCTCCCACAATGACCCAATTATAGACTGGTTCAGTAGAGTGAACTTGTACGACTTTCCACGTGTCACTATTTCCTCCTTTTGCTCCGAAATTGATAGACAAGAAACTACAGTCTGTGTACTTGCAACCAATTTTTACAGGATTCCAATCCGATGCTCAGAGAGAGAGAGTTATGAATATTTTCCCATGATAACCTCTTTGAGATGAAATTTGGGAGCCTGAAAAAGACCTGACTTCCACAGATCATATCTCCGAAAATATTGCAAACCAAGATCTGAAATTTTGTGACGACATTCCTCAGGATGTCGGCTTTGCTCTCTAAAAATTTCAGCTTTTTCAACTTCATAGAAAAAATGTTATAGTGAAAATTCCGCGATAACCTATTTAGGTTAAATTCAGGAGCCTGCAAAACGCCCTAACTTCCACATATCATATCGCCGAAAATATTGCGAACCAAGCTCTAAATTTTTTTGACAGTGTTCCTAAGAATTTCATCTTCTCACTCTAAAAATTTCAGCTTCTGAACCTTCATAGAAAAAATGTTATAGTGGAAATGCCATGATGACTAGTTTGGAGCAGAGAAAACCCTAGAATCCAAAGCTCTAATACCAAATGTTGTGAAAAAAACTCCAAAAATAGAAGAAAAGAGATATCAACACCTTATAAATAAGCCACTTCGAGGGGGAAACCTCCAATACATTACATGAATGAACAATTATTGGATGATACAAATTACAAAACCTCCTTTCTATATATAGAGTGCATGGAGCCACAATGTAATCCTAGCCGACCTAAATATAATAATTTAAGGGCACAATAATAACAATATGGGGGTTACAAGGGTATAATAATAACAATAAGGGGGTTACACTAACAACAATAAGTGACTATACTAGTAATATAGGGACCTAACAGATACCATGTAGAATTACACCAATGGATTCAATCCAATCATGCAATGTACTAAAATAAGATACTAAATCCTTCTATAATATTTGCATAATATAAATCACAATCTCTCAATCACATGCAAGTAAGAGAAATAAGTAAATAAATCGCAGAACACAATATTTTCTTGGGGAAAGAAACTACTAAAAACCCATCTATCTCTACTATATAATAAGCCAATGTATCATTAAACAATATAATGCATTCTTTATCACAAGAACCTCATGCATTGTACTAATTGTCTCACACTAATATAGGAAACTTTGGACAACCACATAGCCAATTTTTTTCACACCTTCAACCTCCCTTCCTCATGCAATCCATAGGAAAATAAATCCCTATTAAATAGGAATTCCAACCTTCCTTGACTGCACTATCCATCATGGGCATCCTGTGGCTTTATAACTGCACCTAGGAAGTTCACTAATAATACAACTGATAGTTATCTTCCATTTAACCTTTGTCTCAATTGGGTCTTCATCAGATTTGACATGCATGCAGTTAATAATAGCAAATCATCGGTTATCTGATAGATCACTACTTGTGAATTAAATCTAATTTAATTCACTTGATATCTCACTAGCTCATCACTTAGTTAGAACTAGTTAAACTAATTTTACCTCAATTAATTTGAGTTAACTGATTAAACTCATGCTACACTAGTGCATTAACTACAACTAGATCCCCAATACAATAGAATCACTCTACATGACTCACCTTTGACCCTCAACTCGAAATTATTGAGTTAACTCAGTCTTTCTGACTTAGTTAACTAATACAATTTTTTATTAGATAATATTACACTTTATTGTCTAATTTATTTAAAGGAAAATTAAATTAGACAAATATTTTCTTGTTGATTTTCAACATGATCACTCTCTTTTGCTCTAGCACCAACCTATTTGAATGTAATATTCCCAAATGGGGAATACAAAAATATAATGCAAAATTATAAAGAAATAATGCAGATCATCATTTATATAACAAGAGGCCAATATGGAGACCTTTCATGTGTTATTCCAACAGCAAAATGTATGTAAAAAGTGGCCCATAAGATGCATAACAATAAAAGAAAGCCTCCAATGAAATAAATCCCTCAAAGTGAGGTGTTGCAACCATATATCAAGACTAGAATAGCCTTACAGTGTTATTTTATTGCCTCTACAACATTAGAAGATTGTACATCAGATCTAGAGCTTCTATGTGCATAAAAAGTTATATCTATATCAGATCCATGCACTATACAAGCTCCCCTAAAGAACCCCCTTGGGGTATTCAGCAAAAAACCAAGTACAAGTTGTAGATATGAGATCTAAGACTGTGGATCTACTAAAAAATATAGATCTGGAAAGTGTGGCTGAACTGATATGAGCAATAAAATAGCCTCCTCCAATAGATCTCCAATGTGAAGGGCAAATCCCCAACACTCAGAAAATCACTCTCCAAATCGTGTGTTGAACCACCCTGCAACTGTACCTACAAAAATTACGCCGATCTAGAAGTATACTACATTGTAGGTATCAAAATATAGTTGTCCTGATGCCAAGATCTAAAAATGAGGCTCAAGCCCTCCAATATTGTCCTCTCAATGAAGTAGAAACCTCCTCCACTGAAAAGGAGAAATGAAATGGCCTAGATATGAAATATCTAATCTCCACTTGCTGCATCTTGCAAAAAAAACCAAACCCTCAACAAGATCTTCACTGTAGTTGAAAGAATAAGCTTGGCCCTAAGCCAAATAGTGGACAATGCAATACAAACTCTCCCAAGAGCTACTCAATGGGATTCCGATCAGGAACACCCAATGCTAAACAACATTCAATCTTAGCTAAACAACAAGAGAAAGATATATTTCTAAATAGACCATATATTCAGAAAATATGATAAACATCAACAACCTTCTAATGCTGTCATCACCTTCCTTTTATAAGACAAGAACTTGCAAACCCTAAACCACATCCAATGATAACACTCCTTTCACACAAAGCATCTCCATCTAAAACTGCGTTGTGCCTCATTAATGGTCACTCCTCCATGACAACGTTGTAGATTTGGTCACGGTTGACCAAGTCAACATGTTTTAGCCCCTGTCCAAACCTTAGGGTGCTTTATTAAGCTAAAAATATGATCCACTTTCACATGAGAAGTGGTTTTATTCACAATAAAGAGTTTTATGGGTCTCACTATCCACTTAATCACCTTTCTAAGTGATAAAACAAAATTTTAATATTCCCATTAGTTGTAGGCTAATTTAGGAATATTACACTTAATTAGTTATTCTTATCTTTATTTTTTATGGCGTAGGTGGTAATCCAAGTAATGTTAATATTTTTTTTGAGTTTGTAATTTAAGCCATTAATGTATCACTATGAGTTTGTGAGGTTATGAATCTATTCCTGATCTCAAAGGCCTTAGTTAGTTGCTTCAGGAGTCCATGAAAATGCATCTTTATTCAATAATGTTGTTAGAGGTGCTGCTATTCTCCCATAAGTCTTAAAAAACTTGCGATAGTACCATGTTAATGTGAGAAATCCTCGCAACTACTTTATGGTTTTGGGGAATTTCCATTCCATAATGGCTTTAATTTTGTTAGGGTCTACCTTAACACCCTCGTGAGATATAATATGACCCAAATATTCCACCTCTTGTACTCCAAAGAAAAATTTGGATGTTTTTGCATATAATTGTTTTTCCTGCAATAGTTTGAGCACCCTGTCAACATGTTGAACATGATCCTTCCAAGACCTGCTGTAGATTAGTATAACATCAAAAAATACTAGCACAAATTTTCTAAGGAAGGGTTTGAAAATGGAATTCATCAACCCTTGAAATGTAGAAGGTGCATTGGTAAGGCCAAAAGGCATGACCAAAAATTCATAATGACCCTCATGAGTTCGAAATGCTATTTTCAAAATATCTTCAGTCTTCATTCTAATTTGATGATATCCTGAACGAAGATCCAACTTGGTAAAATAAATTGCTCCATGTAATTCATCCAATAATTCATCAATCACAGGATGGGAAATTTATCTTTAATGGTGAGCTTATTGAGCTCCCTATAATCCGGACACATGCGCCATGATCCATCCTTCTTGTGTACCAATACTACAGGAGCAGAGAAAGAACTTTGACTAGGTTGAATTATATCCGCCTCTAACATTTCTGCAATCATATGTTCAATTTCGCTCTTTTGGAAGTAAGGATATCTATAAGGCCTGATGTTTGGAGGAACACTTCCTGGAATCAAATGAATAGCATGATCCTGATCACGAATAGGTGGGAGTCCTTTCGGAGTTTCAAACACCTTGGAATGATTGTCCAAGACTTGTTGGAGATCTGCAGAAATAGATGATTTTGATGTTGGAACTTCTAGTGAGCATAATTGTGCAATTACACCTTGTTGTTCTTTATTTAGAAGATTTTTCATGACATTAGAGCTTATTATCTTTCCCGGCTTCCCTGCAATACCCCGTAATTCGACTTCCTTTCCTTCTGAAAAAAATTTCAAGAAAAGTTCTTGAAAATTAAAAGCTACCGTCCCCAAAGATTGTAACCATTGTACTCCTAGTACAACATCAACACCTCCCACAGGAATGGAAAGCATTGGAATAGTCAATACATATTCCCCCATGGTTAGCTTGATATTATGGCATTTTCCAGAGCAATTTATAGTTCCTCCATTTGCAACCATCACTTGACATTCTGGTGCTGGGTATAGGAAACAATTTAATTCCTTCGCTACCTTACAATGAATAAAATTATGGGTGCTACCTGAATCAATCAACACTATTACCTTTCTCTTCTTGATTTGTCCTTTTATCTTGAGAGTTTGAGGAGTGGTAATTCCTGCCAGTGCATTACACAATATGGTTGGATTCATTTCTTCCTCTTCTGGGGTTGGTTCCTGGTGTATATCCTCTTCTTGTTCATTTTCTTCTTCCTCTTCACAATCTATGTAAAATAATTTCTTCTCAGCACACTTATGACCTTTAGTGTATTTTATATCACAATTGTAGCAAAGCCCTTTTGCTATTTTTTCTTCTAATTGTTGTGGTGTCAACCTTGTAGGTTGTGGAAATCTAGGAGTAGCAACACTTCCCTCTTTATAGAAGTGAGTGGTAGGCTTCCTTGTCGCCATAATTTTATATTCAATTTTTCTTGCCAACCTGAATGCCTTCTCCAATGAATCAGGTTCCAAAACACGAACTTCATGTTGGATGTTATCCTTTAAAGTACCTATGAAGAGATCAATCCTGTGTTCCTCTGGAATATCAGTTACCCTTATATTCAATTTTTGGAAGTCCTCAATGTGCTCCCCCACTAAAACCTTTTGTTTGAGATTTATCAATTGGCTAAAGAAGGTGTTTCTCTTTGTATCCTCATAATGTGCTATAATTTCCTCCGTAAAAATTGACCCAGTGACAATTTTTTTAAGGGAGAAAATCCATCGATACCATACAAATGTATTTTGTTCTAAATGTAAAGTTGCAATGCGTACCATTTGTGTGTTTTGCACATTATTGAGATCAAAATATTGCTCCATCTGTAGTATCCATGTTACAGGATCCTTTCCATCAAACTTCCTCATATCTATTTTTGGAATATGGTCATTCTTCCCGCCCACATTAGAGTTTATGAAATCACGATTAGCATTTATTTTTTTCTCATCGTGAATTTCCTCTACTATCTTTTCACCATTAGGAAAGATTTGTTGTATCAACTTTGGCAAACCTTGCATGTCTGCTTTTATATCATTCTTCATGTTTTCCATCTTTTCATCGATCTTAACTTCCATGTCATCCATATTAGCTTCCAAACCATTCATCTTAGCTTCCACAGCTTTCTTCAAACCATCCATTTCATTTTTTGTTGCTCTTTGCGATAGCGAAATTTGGTGCACTTTCTCATGGACTTTTGATATCTCATTTTGCATTTCTTCATCTTCATGAGTCATAGTAGAGCCTTATGAAGGCTTAATGGGTGTTGCATTCTTCTTAGGAGGCATTTTAGAACCCCATATTGATATCTATGCTCAATAGGCCTTTGGAATCACCTATAACTGATTTTTCAAAAAAGACTTATGCAATTTGAAAAAAAATACAAAAATTTTTCTTGATTTTGAGGAGCTCGATATTGAAACTGGTTTATCTCTGCGATTTTGGATCTTCAATATCAAAAATTTGGCCTTGAAGTATCCCTCTGAATCTTATTTTGAATGCCATAGTTCTGACCTGATTTGGATTCTTGAAGAGAAAGTTATGCGCAATATCCTATGATGACCTAATTATGGACTGGTTCAGTAGAGCGAAATTGTACGACTTGCCATGTGTCACTGTTTCCTCCTTCGGCTCTGAAATTGATATAGCGAAAACTAAATTCCGTGTAATTACGACAACGTTTTATATAATTCCAATCCGATGCTTAGAGAGAGAGTTATGAATTTTGTCCCACGATCACCTCTTTGAGATGAAATTTGGGAGCTTGCAAAAGACCTAAATTCCACAGACCATATCTCTGAAAATATTGCAAACCAAGCTCTGAAATGTTGTGAAGATATGCCTTAGGATTTCTTCTTCGCTCCCTAAAAATTTTAGCTTCTGAACCTTTGTAGAAAAAACGTTATATTGAAAATTCCACGATGACCTGTTTAGGTTAAATTCAGGAGCTTGCAAAAATAACTAACTTCCACATATCATATATCCGAAAATATTGTGAACCAAGCTTTGAAATTTTGTGACAACGTTCTTCCAGATTTTGGCTTCATACTCTAAAAATTTCAGCTTCTAAACCTTCGTAGAAAAAAATGTATAGCGTAAATGGCACGATGACTTGTTTTGGGCAGCACAACCCTAGAATCCAAAGCTCTGATACCAAATGTTGTGAAACCAGCTCCAAAAATAGAAGAAAAGAGATAGAAACACCCTATAAATAAACCACTTCAAGGGGGGAACCTCCAATACATTACATGAATGAACAATTATTGGATGATACAAATTACAAAACCTCCTTTCTATATATAGGAGTCCATGGGGACACAATGTAATCTTAGTTGGGCCACAATGTAATCCTAGCTGACCTAACAATAATAATTTAAGGGCACAATAATAACAATATGGGGGTTATAGGGGTACAATAATAACAATAAGGGTGTTACACTAACAACAATAAGGGGCTATACTAGTAATATAGGGACCTAACAGTTGTGAGTGAAAATATGGTCATGTGATGATTTTCTACTAAGAATTGGCCTGTAATGTTCATCTCTGTCAGGGTTAAATGCATGAACAAACTTTCATTACTTTAGAATTGATTTATCATTGTGGCAGAGGATATGTATGCTGGTCATATTTGACAATAAAATTGATATATAGTTGAGTGTTGTCATTAATGAGTATGTTGCCACTAGTTTAAACCATTGGTAGTTTGTAGAACAAGAAAATGATTTTATTTCCATGTATTGTCTATTGTATTGCATGGAAACAGATGTATTATGACATATATGATGGTGTGCATTAAAGAGTTTGAATCTAATTTTGTTGTAGAGTTCATGTTATTATTAGTATTATTATCCAATTTTAAGGTCATGATGAAGCCAGACACCAAATTGGTGTATGATACCCCCTTGTTTGTGGGACAAGGGATCCACCTTTATTTGCATACATACTCTACCCAAAACTAGTTTTGAACCTATCAACTCTTAGGAGAAAAAACATTCTTTATCCACCAGGCCCACTCAAAATATTGAGAATGAGAGAGTTGTATGAGTGCGTGAGTTATGTGAAGTCATGTATTATGTTTTTTCCTCAAAATTATGATTTGATGTGCTAGGGTTTCCATGGTGTAAGAATTTTGCTGCGATATGTTGCTACTAGTCTTGATAGCAAGAGTATTTTGTTGATAAGTAAAAAATGGTTTGTGATGTTATGATGTAGGACTATTGTTGAAAATATATTATTTGTGAGTGGTTTATTGATATAATTGGGAAGAAAGAGAGAATGTTGTTGATGTTTGGGTAAATAATTTGATGCTATTAGGGTTTATGGTAGAATATGTATGTTTCCAAGGTAGTGATGCTAACAATGATGGTGTTGCAGGGGTCATTAGCCTTAGATTTATATATTGTCATTGATGTTATATATTTTTTATAATTCCAAAGTCATGTTGTGTGAGATATCTTGTTGTTGTGAGTAATATTGAGTTATTGAGCAGTGGGAGTCAAAGTAATGTTGTAGAAGCCAAGGGTCTGATGACCATGTTTTTGAATGTTTATTAAGTGCATATGTTAGAGATGTGTTGCTGAGAGGACTTACACTTGTTGTTGTTGTAGAGTTGTCAATGAATTAATTGAGCTGAGTTTGATTATTGTATGATAAGAGGGTTTGCATATTATAGTATTCTTGCTATGGTGTTATTCAAAGTATATATAGTTGGTATAATATATGTATGATTGAGTGTGATGGTAGATTTGAATTTTGAATAGTCTGAAAATAATATTGTTTCTATTTTTGAATTAGGATTTGTATGCAGTGAAGTATTGGTGAGCAGATTGGTTATCGTAGAGGTTTTGTCTTCAGTTGAGATTCCTTAATGAGGCCCGTGGTTTTTTTAGTTTGTTGTAAGTGGATGTAATGTGAAACATTGTGAAACAAGGTCCATAAGAGCTTTAAGGTTGGAGCCTTCAACGTTGCAAGAGGTGGCTTGCAGGTAAGTAAGGGCTTGCTAAGGGAGTGGTATATTCCTTCCAGTGGTGGTTAGAAAACTAATTAAGGGAGTGGTAGCTTCTTTCTAGTGGTGTCTAGATAAATTGTTCAAGGAGTTGTGGCTTCCTTCTAAGGGTGTCTGGAAAACTATCGAGTGTTGGAACATCCAACAAGTGCTACCTTGCATATTTGTGGAAGTGGTGGATTTTGAGTTGGTGGTGGCAAGTGTGCATTGAAAGTTGAGTCTTGCACATTGGTGGTGACCAATGATTCATGTGAAAATAAGAAATTTTAATAATAAATAAGAAGCAAATGAAAACACAAAAATGGTGGTTTTTCTCCTCGAAGGGTTTTCACCTTACATCCTGTGTTCTGTTGTGTGATGTTTTTTGATGAGTGGTTCTCATGGTTAATAAGCTCACATTTAATATTTACATATATATATATATATATATATATATATATATATATATATATATATATATATATATATATATATATATATATATATATATATATATATATATATATATTGCGATTCCAAGTTAATTAATTATTAAGTGGAAACAATAAAATTTTAATTTGAAATTATTGAGTGAAATACTAATTCATCACCCTCTTAGTATTTCCAACACCAAGACACGAAAAATACTACTCTATAAATTCAAATATGGAAACATCATATCCTACCATAGGATAGATCCCACACAATAATATTAGATCCGCTGTCAAATTATTCATTGCATCAATATTAATCCATTACTGGGTACGTAGATAATAGTCTTTACTAGTCAAATATCCATGAGATCCATATCATGCCAAACAATGGAGTTTCACACCCTGTAATAGTTTAACCGAGCACATAAAGAATCCATACCTAACTATTAATAGAGCTATGAATTTCATGATCATATCAGCAAACAAAAAGGCCTCCAACCCCTCATAATTTAGAAGACACACACATACAAAATGTCGTCATAGATAGTAAAAATACCATATTCCTCCATTACCAGTGCTTAATAGGTTAGATGAAGCATATTAAGAAACCACACACAATTATCAAAACAAATCATGATCATACAAAGATCTCAAAAACTTTTTGAGATAGATATATTCCATATACATAACACCTAAATTGAAATGCTAATGAGATCACCCACAAACATGGTCACTACAGTGATTTTCCAAACTTATAAGGATATAAGAAAACCAAAACTCATGCTATCATAGTTAGTCTTGAGTGATTCTAGATGACCAATCAGGGACATGTCAAAAAACTTGGAAATGGATAAGAAGGTTGCATCCACATACTCAAGAAATCATAATCACCATAGATATACAAGTCAAATGATAAAATTGGATTTTATAGTTAATCAAGCATTCTTACATGAAAGACACAGGATTGATCATTAGTCATGTGAACAATCAGGCATATCATAATCTACGATATAACATAATAACCAAAAATACTTATCCGAATGAATTGAAATGGATGAAAATTAAAGGAGGGACTTCAACTCTCCACCCAACCATAAGCCAGCTACAACGTAGTATTTCTTGCAACTTACCACCACCGAGAAGGATTCTGAGTCTTAGGGGTTAAATGATTAAGGGTACTCACACCAATAATCAGTCATACTAGTAATCAAGAGGATGAGTCCACTATTCAGATGGTTTATTAATTTCTCCTAGGTAGTCACACCATAGTGAATCACTTTATCTCTCAACGATAAATCTTAGCTACTAAACCAAGGTTTAGGAAATTTTCTACCAAACTAGGAGCCTAATCTCACTCTAAGGGTGTTTTCTCAGCCTCAAGGAAAATATCAAGTGAATCAATATATCCCCTGAGCCCTCTCAGAAAAATATAACACCAATACATGCACCGGATAACCAAAAATGTAGGGAACAAGTTACCAATAACATTAGTATGGTTTTTTGTAAAAAACATTCTTCTCAATGCTTCTGCTCTTGTGTGTGATCATTTTTTCACCACTCTATTTATCTCGGAATGACCCCAAATTTTATTCACTCATGTCATGGGGGAAAACTAAAAAAAAAATTTTGCATACTCATTACGATTAGAAGTGAATTAGGTGTGTCCCAGAAGACAATAAGATGAATTCATTCCCTAAATGTTCCTAGAGCCAAAGTGCATTTTGGATAAGAGGTCGATGGTGCTCTAGAATCAAGTAATTGAGTAAATTAAGCGGTAATGGAAGCACGTTGGGCTAGATAAAGCCACTTGGGAAATGGATATTCATACGAGGGTATTTTACCCAGTTTTTTTGTGACTATGTAAGTGAATGTAAAAGAGTTGTTTGTATATAAAGCTCACTCTTAAAATTTTGTGTTATGTGTATAAAACACTGAGGAGCACGTTCCTTTAAGGGGTTGGGGTTTGTGACAATCCTTCTTGTTACCCCTCTTGTAAATATCACTACATATATTTGTTCATGTGAAATTATGTGAAAACATAAAATATGGTTGAGTTGGAGGAGCGGACATAGATTCAGAGATGGAGGAGGAGTTTCTTGTGTGAAGTGTAAACCCAAACCATTGCATTTATTTTATCACCTATATCTTGGATGAATTAAAATGTATTTTGGTGCTAGCATCAAATTTGGTATGGGCTTGTCCTTCACTTAGGCATCCCATACCAAAATTTAATGTTAGCACCAAAATACAATTTAATTCATCAGGGAGGTGGGTGGTAAAATAAATGTAATGGCTTGGGTTTACACTCAACAGAAGCAACTCCTCCTCCTCTATCTCTAAATTTGTGTCCACTCCTCTAACTCAACCATATTTTATATTTTCACATGTTTTATTTTGAAAAAATATACGTAATGGAATTTAAAAGAGAGGTAAAAATAAGGGTTGTCATAAACCCCACCCCCCTAAAGGAACACCATCCTCGATGTTTTATACCCAAAACACAAAATTTCAACAACGATATTTATATAAACATAACTCTTTTAGATTCACTTACACAGCAAAAAGAAATGGGTAATATACCTTCATCTGATAAGCCAATTCACAAGTGGCTTCATCTAGTCCAACATGATTTCTTTGCACCTTGACCTTCTCGATTACTTAATTTCAGAGATAAATCTGCATCCAATCTAGAATACATTGTGGCTTTGTGCTCCTTCGGGGAATGAACTTAGCTCATTGTTTTCTGGGACACATCCAATGCATCTTGATCCCAATGATTATGCACATGATTTTTTTAAAAACAAATTCAATTTCCAAGTTCATACGTCCCTTTCTCTACTTCATTAGTCCCTCAAGTGATCGATTCTTATTTTGAGAAGTTACTCACCTTCCAAGTTCAAGAATCCCCTTCTCTAATTTGACAACCCCTTAGGTGATCCATCCATTGGCAAGAATTCCTCACACAAGAATAATATTCACCACCAATACATCCCTCCACCTTGATTTAATAACACATCACATAATTGTTGGCACACATCATGGAAATCAATGCATATCACCATGATGGCCCAATTCATGAATTATTTAGCTCTGTATGCTATTGTAGCATACTTTGATTGAAGCTAATACTATTTTTTTTGTAATTAGCCTCATGTATTTGTGCTAAACAGTTTGGTAGTTCTCCTATATCAGAAGCATATGAGTCTTATGAGTTTCATCATAAGATCTTTAAATTAAATTAAATGATACTTCAATAGAGAAATTATTTGAACTGGTAATTGATACTTATCTCTATAGTTACTCATTTATTCCTTGACTCTGCAATCATTGAGTGGTGTATATGCTCCATAGTTCCATGAAATCCTTATCTTTGTCTTAAAATCCAACTCATTAAGTTGTTTACCAACAAAATAAAGCATTAATTGTTAGTCACACTGCTTCACATATTATTTTTGTATAGCTCCAACCTTAAGTCCAAGTAATTAAGTAGTTTCACCACCAAGGGAAGCACTCGATGGTGGATATACTGCTTTATGCAGTGTTTTCATACAACTCCCTCCAAAAATCCAACTCACTAATTAATTTCAGCACTAATGGTAACATTGAATGGAAGATATAATCCTCCATGTAGTATTTTTGTATAACTACAAACAAACCCCCCTATCTAGTTGACGTCCTAGTGAGCGTGGGCATATTATCTACTATTGAGGTAGGCATTTGTTGATAGGAATATCATCACACCTCCATGTTATCATCCTATTTTCCTCACATGTGTTATTGTACATGAGATCTTATATTTTTTACCTTTTTGAATGGCATTTACACTTTATTTTTCACAAATTTCACTTGTTTTTCTTACTTAGTATGTTAGACAATGCACAATTTTCCTAGTGCTACACACTAGCCACCTTATTCCTATGTAGATTGATCCTGTAATACCTTTTTATGCCAACACAATTGGTCTAGTTCTAGATTTGCCTATTCATTAGGAGATCTAATCGAAAGATTAACTTCATGAGTTGGTTTGGGGTGAATTATTGTGGAAGTTTCTTAACTTCTCTTCCCCCTAAGTATTCAGATGAATTATCCTATGGAGGCCTATAGGCTTATATATATATATATATATATATATATATATATATCATCCAAAGTATTAAGCTAGTCCTACTAGTGTGGTGGAGATCTATGGTGAAATATAGTGTCCTATTTATCAGAGAGCCCATTTACTTTACGAGGCAACAAAAGGCTAGGATACCAAATTTTAGAAGGAGCTACCCTAGTGTTGAAGGTATCTAATATATTAATATTGTTTATTAATGCAAGTTGTTGATTCCCCTCCTATGTACTTGCCATTTTGATTATATTCATATTGTTTTATTGTATGAGCTAATTTTACCTTTGTGGAAGACAATTGTCCTTATTTGGTGGTTATTGTGTGCATGATAAATCATCAAGGATTTTTTGGAGGGGGATCCTTGTGCGGAGGTGAAGCTTTATTGATCTACATCAGGCTCAACATTCATTATTAGTCTACGAGGGTTAAATTTCTCATTCCTATCCTTCTTATTAAATAACAACAAATGCATAGGTGAATGAAAATGTATGAGGAAATATTTTGCTTGCTTGATTGATTTCTTGCATGCTTTTACAATTTGGTGATATTTAGGGAAAATGTCATAGAACAACAACTCCCTGTGGCTTTGTATTCATAACTACAATAGAATTGGTGCTTTTAATGAGAGAGTGCACTATTATTTTTTATTTCTCTACTTACCTTTGTTTTTTTGGCTTTTTATTGCCTTTATGGTGTCCTCTATATGAATGTGACCTTTTTTGGGCCTTTATTTGGTTGATTGATCTAATATATTGTTATTTTCCCTCAAATTCATTGTTTTAATTCATTTTTCTCCATTGTTGTGGGATCATAACACTCTATAAAGCACATATCTATAGTAACAAGCTCTGTACACTCTTTGAGTAAACACATTGCTGCTAGGTGTAGACTATGTGGTTGCACAATTATAGAAAATTAAGGTTTTTTAGGGCTTCTTCCTTAGAACTTGTTCGTTTGTTTTAGACCTATTCTTGAGTTTTTTGTTGCAGTTTAGATCTGGTTCATATATGGTTTAGTACCCTATGTTTGGATTGGATTTTTTTTCATTATTTTTTCCAAGTTTCCTTTGAGGCCTATTCTTCTTGGATTTGAAGGGTTCCTCTTCAAATATTCTTGTAGCTTTCTGGATCTATGATTTAGTTGTGGTTTTTGTTAAGATCTACCACAAAT
The DNA here is from genome assembly GCA_034641835.2 of Pinus albicaulis. NCBI lineage: Eukaryota > Viridiplantae > Streptophyta > Pinopsida > Pinales > Pinaceae > Pinus > Pinus albicaulis. The sequence continues at coordinate 61,241,716 of MU968411.1, read as the reverse complement.
ATGCTTTTTTTCTTCTTATCTTGAATTTTATTTTTTTTGTATATCAGTTTTAGGGTTTCTTGAAACCACTCTCGCCTGGTTTGGGGCCTGCTGTCCTCAAGCCCCTGATATCATCTTTCAAATATATTTTTCTGCTATTATTACAGTTTAGATTTAGTTTATATATGCTTTTTCTTTTTACCTCTTGTTGGATTTTGATTATTTCTTATTGTTGGGTGTTCCATTTAATTTATATGCTTACTTTTGGTGGATTTTTTTCTTTTTATTGATTGTAGCTTTCCAAATTTGAACTTGAAAGGTTTAATTGGGTTTTTAATATGTTCATTGTGTTAGGTTCAAAAGTTTCTCTTGCATTCCCACTCATTTCTAGTTTTTCCTTATATTAGCAATTTGGTTTTGACTAGTATATATCGTTGTTTCTCCTATGCATTAAACTACACCCCCGATTCTTGATTTTAATTTATTTTTTATTGTTTATTAGCCCTTTTTTTATTTATTTGAGTAATATTTTGTTTGCAAAGCCAATTTTAGAGCTTTTGAGTGACTTTTTTTCTTGTTTGGTGGTATTTTTTCTCTCTTTTTGAGGGATTTTCTTGGGTTGTTTTCTTGGATCTGATGTGTTATAATATTAGAGAATTTTAAATGATTATTTATTAAGAGTAAATGACATTGTTATTTTCACTTAAAAAAGGAAAAGGCTCGATTCCCTCTTGTATCTAGAATTCATCGAATTGAAAAGCGAAATTTAGCATTCTCATATAGTTTCATTAACTGTTTTCTTAAACAGTCTATTCACGCCATTACCCTCTTGAGTAAACAAAAAAATATAAAATAAACATTTAATAAAATATATTTGATACTTTTTTCTTTTTCACTGGTAGCACACTAAGATTAGCTTAGGCTAGGGCCTTGGAATAAGAGTGTGAGGTTAATTGTTCCAATACCACAAAACAAACTTAGTATCTTGAGTTAGGGAGGGAAAATTCACTTTCAGTGGCCCATTCTAGGGATCCCTTATAACACAAGGGTTAAGCACTAGCCTACATCGGGGATAGCAGTTGATCTCCCCACTCAGTTTGGTTTGGGTGGTGATTATATCCGGGAACTATGATATACATGTGGGGGTATTTTTCAGGAGGCTTTGGGTTTGATATATTTCTCGTGCAAATATTTATAGCTGATGAATGTCCCCCCAAGAAACATTATTTTTGGTGGTGACCTTATTAGCCTATATTAAGATATTGTCATGGGTGATGACGAGGGGCCTCACCCTTGCTGTCCCGTGAAAACTTTCAACCAAAATCACTCTATTATCTTAGTGGGTGCTCCATTGTTTATATTTGAGTGTGTGTACTTGTGCCTGAGCATAATGTCCATTAACCAGGTCACTGATATAACTATCCCAACCATTTATTCACTATCAAATTGTGGCTTGGTCAAGATGGCTCCACTAGTAGGAAGATCCCTTCTCTATCTCTTTAGTTTGTGTGTGTGCTTATCTCTTATGTCTCTTTTAGAGAGTGTTGTTTGGTTCAAGTGATATTTTGGCCATAGAGGTGTATTATTTGTCTTAATTTGATAATAAACATATATTCACTGTGGATGAAAAAATTAATTGATGTCCTTGTATATTGTTATGCCTTTCTCCTGATGAGGAAGGTCCTCCACCTTGTAGATGTAATTTAACTCCAATCAAGAAAAATTTAGACCATAATCAGTCAAGGCTAGTACCATGTTATCATGGAGGAATATATTATTATTATTGACATAATTGATGAGTGTACTTTTCCATACTATACCCACCTTTGTCTGACCCTATCAACCTAATTTTAGTGTAGCTAAATCTTGACGATAGTGAAACTTTTTGCGTGTATGTTCCTTATATGAATAGCATAAATACTTCTTCTATGGAGGATATAAGTCCCACTTTACCTTTGTCATCGACGATATCTACTATCATGTAATTTTTACCATCACCTAATGTGGTAGGATCCATACCTCCTTATACACCTCTAAAATATTCTTAGTGAATTCCATCAGTCGCATTTGTTACCCCATTACATTTTCCTTTATCTGTGTCTATGCCTTCCTTAAATTTGTGTTTGGACTGGGGGAAAACCCTAGTCATTCTGTGGGAACTAGGAAATTTATTCCTAGCTCATTTAAACCTATGATTCCTACACTTAGAACATGAATCTTTACTTCTGGGAACATGATGGCAGGGTCATTTTTTGCTTCTAGCTAGGCTGGGGGGGAATTTATTTTTGGAAATGTTTCTCAACCTTTGTATAGTTATATGTTTGGAGGGATACCGTACTTTGGAGTTTCCTTTATCTTTGGATGGGATAGTATACCTTGAGGCTTGGTCCCCATTAGCACAAATATTCCTATGAGCTCTCATGCTTACGATGGTGCTTCTGCAAATGGAGGATTTGTTTCTCATGCTAGGTAAAATCCTCTTGAAAGCTAAGCCTTTTGGAGTCCTTTCTTTCCATGGATGTACTTACCCTGGGGGTCATAATCCATACACATCATCAATTTTCCTAGGATATCAATATACTAGGATGAATTATAACCTTGTTTCACATTTTTCTACCTCTAACTACACAATGAAGATACCTTATGGGTCCGTCGAGCGGTTAGGACCCTTACGATAGTTCTTTATTTAATAGAATTAGATAAGTTGGAAACTGAACCCATATTTCACAATCCTAGGTGGTTTCATATGCCAACCAAGTTACCTTATGATATTCCTAAGTTTTAAGGGAAGCAAGGAGAGAATCCTTCCACAAATATCACCACATTTCATTTATGGTGTTCATCTAACTCTTTGGGGGATGATTATATGAATTTGAGACTCGTTCAGTGAACCCTAATAGGCGATGCCACTAAATGGTATATCACAATCGATTGGGCATCCTATAATGAATTTTATTCCTTGGCTTGTACTTTCTTGAACCACTTTTAGCGAGCTACTAGGTAGGATCTTGGGGCTAAACTTTTTGTACAACTTTAAACAAGATAACGACACTCATAATTCTCATCATATTCATAATTGGTGTAGATGCAAGAGGTTAGTAAGAACTAGGATTCTTGATGATTTCCTTACGGATTGGTTGACCTAATCCATTTTACAACAAATTTTCAAGGTTGCCACTATGATTTAGGTGGTTACTGAGGAGAAGGCCATAGTATGTGCTCAGCATCTTGATCTAATTTACTCTCACTCCAGCACATTGTATGATATAATTTCGAATGTTGCTCGAACTTCTACGAATACAAAATGACCCAAACTTGGACCTCAATCTGATGGGGTGATTGGTTCCATTTCCTATGATACTGTGAGCTATCTAGTTTCTTTGCTAGGAAAAGTGATGGGCACTTATCAATTAGTAGCAACTTCCCCTAGATCTCAATAAGCACCCTGTTCTTTTTAGCATTCCACTGAGATTCTTATGGCGAATTCAACATATCCTAAGAATACTTAGGAACCTAGTAGTTAAAAGAATAAAAATAATAAGCAAAAGAATTGTATTGCTCAGGAGAATAGCCAAAACCAATATAGTTAGGGTGGGCAAACTAGTGAACATCAATGAAATATTAAGTTTCCTTGCAAGATTTTTTAGGGAGAATACTTAACTCATCATTTCCCTCATATGGATGAAGTTTATCGTCTCCTTTTGCCACCAGAAGATATTTAGAACCCATCTTTTTTAACTCATCCATTCCCCACCTAACCAAAACAACAAATGGTTGCGCAAGCTTCTCCACCTCCTATTGGGGGTAATGGGGACCAACCGTATTATATTCCTAAAGGAAATGCACCTGTCCTAACGTTACATTCACAAGTTGATTTTACTACGAGAGAAAATTCCTATGACCCTCCTAAGTTGATTTCTAATTTGAAGGACTCGACCACCCATGCTACTTCCATTAGAAATTTTACACTAGACGAGCCTATTGAACTAGTATATTTACCATCTAAGGGTGTTCATCCAAAATTCAACACACAATACCAATGCATAGGTTTCCCAAAATTATAATATTGTTGAAGACTTAGCCCAAGAACCATGTGCCATTTATATCTTAGAGGTTTTGTAAGCCCACACGATGTAGTGAAAAACCTTGTTGACTACTATTAGAGGGGTGGATCCCTCAGAGTCTAGTATGATCAAATTTGAAATTGCTACCCGTTGGTTTAGACTCTCTCATCAAGTTTCCTTTTAGATATTGTTGCATATTTTTAATCGCGATATACACCTTACAATAGTGGTTGAAGGGTATTACAACTCTATGACGTCACTATCATGCACTCATTAAGTAAAGTACCACTTTACAGGACTTTTATGGACATCAATTTGTGCCTCAAAGTTTTCTACTTTCATTTTTTATTGAGTTAGGTGGTGAAACAAACTATGTTGATGTTAAAGTCATCAATTCTCCCATAGATTATAATCTACTACTTGGTCGTAGTTGGTTTTATGCGATGTCTACTGTGATGTCTCTAGTGTTTCATGTGGTTCACTTTCCCCATGAAGGTAAGATTTTCATGATAGATCAGTTAGATTATTTCATATTGTTAACCAATTCTACCACTACGGGAAACATTGTGTCATTAATTAGAGATATTCCCTTAGCTTATGAGAGTGTTGGCGTGGGATTGTTTAAAATCATGTCTCTTATCAGTGTCTATCCTTTAATTCTGCTCGAAATTTACTCTTCTTCTATCAATGATTCCACGCATATGTTATCATTTGTCACCTGTGGACCCCATGAGTCTCCCAACCCTTGGGTGGTTCCTTCTTCATCAAAAATTGGTCAGTATAGGGAGCACATGCCTTTAATTCCAAATGATATTTCCTATTAATGCATTCAATTGGAAGATGATTTTGTTGAGTTTAGTGACACACCTCATGAACCATTAAATTGTTATCTTATGCCTATTTGGGAAATTTACCATACACCTTCTAGTGAATTTCTTGATACTATACTTACGTCTGGTGAATCCATTATGGAAGTCATGTCAATCCTTGATCATCCCTAGTGGTTTCTTCACCATAGATCATCTTTTCTCCCTCAAATAGATATTTTGGATGAGTCATCTAAAACCTTGCATTCCTATGGTAATTTTTATTGTTCCCCATACCGTGTATTGATTTGTGTTATTTCTTTAGAAGGGAAATTGGAAAACATTCAAAGAATATTCCCATTAACATTTTCATGAAATTGAGTGATATGGAAAACATTATGATTAGGTAATATTATACTCCTCAAGAGATTGAAACTTATATGACGCTTCTCAAATAATTACGTGATGTTTTTTTTAGTCTTATCAAGATATGGCTGGTATCTACTATTAGATTTTCCAACATAAGATAAAGGCTTATGGAGTTAACCCAATTTGACAAAGGCTCTAGCCAGTAAACCCTTGGAAAAAAAATGTTATTAAAGAAAAAGTTCAAAAATTGTTTGATGTTGGATTTATTTATCTGGAACCCTTTATGTAATGGGTTTCTAATCCCATTCCAGTTGACAAGAAGCAATGGGTGATTAGGGTTTTGGTGGAATATAGAGACTTGAATTTTTCATGTCGTAAGGATAATTATACCACACCATTTATCGACCAAATTCTAGATGAGTGTGCCATAAACTCTATATTTTCCTTTATGGATTATTTTTTGGCTATAAAAAATCCAAATAAAAGTGGAGGACCATCACAATATCATTGTTATTTACTCATGGGGGAAATTTGTGTATTGTAAGCTACCTTTTGGTCTTAAAAATGTTGGTGCCATTTTCTAGTGGGCCATGTCTTAAGGCTTTCATGATATAAAAAACATCATCAAATTTTATCTTGATGACCTTACTACTCGATCTTTACTTCATGAGGATCATCCCACATACCTTAGGGAGGTATTTATTCAATATTTTTATTATAAAATTTAGTTAAACCATCATAAATGTTTCTTCTGTGTTCGATCCGGGTGGTTTCTAGCCTTCATCATATCCAAGGAAAGGATTCTTGTTGATCCCTCTAAGGTTGAGGCTATCATCAACTTTCCTCCTCCATGGTTCACCAAATTCAAGCACTTCAGGAAAAGGCTAATTTCTCTCATAGGTTTACTTCCAATTATACCAAGATCACTAAAGTTTTTAAAGTTCTTATGTGTGTGCTAAAAAATGGAGTACCTTCCATATGGGATGACCAAGTGCAATTATCCTTTGATGATTTGAAACAAGATTTGTAATTAGAACCTTTGTTGAGTCCTCCGAATTTCAACTATAATTTTTTGTTATATATAGTGGCCTCTTATTCCACCATAAGTATGGTTCTTATATAAGAGGATGAGATGCACAATGAACACCCTATTTACTATCTTAGTAAGGGTCTTATTGGTACCAAGGTTCGTTATTTACATGTAGATAAGTTGGCTTTGACAACCTTTGTTATTGTCTAATGATTATGAAATTATACACTCTTGCAAAAGAACACCGTGATTGTTGATTCCAACCCGATGAAACACATATATAGTTATAAATCATCAGGGGAAGATACTCTAGATGGATTGTTATAATTCAGGAATTTTATTTGGAATTTGTGATTTCTAACTTCAAGAAAACCCTGGAATTCACCATGTTACTAGCCAAGTTACCTTGAGTCGATGAAGAAATCATGGTTGAGGAACCACTTCTTGATGAGTCATTATTCCTTATTATCTCCTTTGATCCCTAGTATGAATATGTATTATTATGTCTCTAGACTCAACATTTTCTGTCCGAACTATCTCATGATGAGTGTTGACATATATGCCACCAGTATAAAATTTATGTTGTTATCATTTATACCTTTTATCGCCATGGATTTGATACGGTACTATGTAAATGTATCAATCATGATGAGGTTAAATGAGTCTTCAATGGTTGTCACACCGAAGTATGTGGTGGTCATCTATCTAAGCTTGCCACTGCTCAAAATGTTTTACACGTCGAGTATTTTGACTATATATATTTAAATACTGTATTTTTGTGGTCCAAAAGTGCCATGTATGTCAAATATTCTCTAGAAATATGTGCACTCATCTTCGTCCACTTCATCCTGCATTTTGTTTTTGTTGTTTTGGAAACTGGGGTATTGATTTTATGCAATGTAATCCCCCCTTAGGTCACGATCACTATTCTATCATTTTTTTTGTTGACTATTTTATTAAGTGGGTTGAGGCTGTGCCAAATTTTTCCAATGATGGCGCCACTAGTGTTATTTTTGTTTAACCATGTTATCACTAGGTTTGGTGAACCCAAGACAATTTTCACTGATCATGGTGCACACTTTAAGAGTCATATGATACAAAAACTAGCTCCCAAGTTGGGTTTCTGCCATGAACACTGAACTCCCTATTATCCCCAAGCTAATGTATAAGTAGAGGCCATTAATCATGTATCAAAAACTAATTTATGTACGATGGTAGGGGATCATAAATCAAATTAACATCTTATGTTCTTTTCTGCACTTTGGGGATACAAAACCTCAATGAATTATTCTATTGGATTTCACACCTTTCTAATTGGTATATTGTGCAGAAGCTTTAATTCCTATCAAGCACTTACCTAACACTTTTTTTGAGGAATAACACCTATTAAACTTAGCACACCTTGATGAACAATGCATTTATGCTGCAATTACGAATGAAACCCATAAGAAAAATGTCAAGGTGAAATATGATAAGTTTGTATAACCTTCTGTCTTTTTGGAAGGTGATGTGGTTTTGGTCTATGATTAAGACCATGAAAAGTTAGGATTAAGAAAAATTGAACCTATGTGGCATGGTACCTACATTGTTAAATGTTCTCTCAAGGAAGGGGCTTGTGAACTAGTTGATTTTGATGGGAACCCATTGTAAGAGGCGCCTAATGGGATCTATCTGAAATGATACTATGCATAGTATATTTACATGGTTTCTTGTACATAGTGTATATAAAAGTGTGTGTGACATTTTTATCTTTTTGGTTTGAATGTTCTTTTACGATTTTGATGTGTAACTAGTGTTTGTGGTCTTTGATTGGAAAATTTCAAGACCCACTTTTATTTATGTATTCTTTGCATACGGTGCTAGCCCTAGAACTTGGAATGTAGCTTCCACCACTTGGGTTCGATTTTCAGCCATCGATGAGCTTGTGGGTTAAGGGGGAATTTGGCTTCACTCGATCACCAAAAATGTGGAAGAATATATTGTTGTTATTGAGCTCTTAATTGAGGACATTATCCTTCGAGTCTATCACTTGGTTATCTAAGTTAATTTGTAACTCGTACTATCTCAATTGAACCGTGTCTATTTTATGAGGAATCCTAGCTTACTTCAGTATTATTTGAGGTTACATCTCTTGGAATGATATTTCAATTATATTGTTTATTTGTATATTCCTAAATTCTTCAATAGACTTGTTGATTCAATATCCAATTATAGATTGGATTGGAAGTTGTGACATTAAGTATTAATTCATTGCAAGAACCCTAGGTTAAAAATTTATTTAATAAAATTTAATAGAGGAAAAATAAGAACATATTCAAGGGACACTTATTCCAAGCTGAATGTTGGGAAAAATATCATAGTGGGAATCACTTGTTGTGTTTATGGCTAAGGGGAAGCTAGAAAAGGCAATGGCTAAGGCTTTGAAAATGAAAGAGAGTATTTTTGGCATTTATTTATGAAAATAAAAGAAATTAGGAGAAAATTAAGGTGAAAGGTCACAAGTTTCATGTGAGGAGTAAAATGAAGGAAAATAATGGAAAAATGAAGTAATTAGAGGACTCATTAATAAAAATACCTCAGAGCATCAATTGGTAGCCTTTTGTCAATTCAGTTTTGGAATTAGTCTCAGAGAGGAGAAGATAACCAAGAGGAGAAGGAAAATAAGCAATCAAAGGAAGAACAAGCGAGCAAAGGAAGCAAAGCTAAGATAAGGAAATGAATGGAAATAAAAAATCAAACAAGGGAAAGTTGGATCAAGCAACTTTAGCATGAATCCTTGCAGGTAACAAGTTGCATGTATGATTTCCTAGCTTGTTCTGACATGCATGGAATGTGCATGTTGATATTTGGTTCTTTTGTTGTCATTGGCATGCGTTTTGTCGGGCTGGATAGTGGATTTTATCTTAGCCTTTCCATTTCTAGATATCCATGGTGTGATGGGGTTGATTCTTGGTTTTAGCTTCGGATTTCTGAAAGATTTTGGATCAAGGTGAGGTGGTCTTAGGAAATTTTTTGAAGGCCTAAGAATCCATTGACCGGTAATTGCAGAATACATGGTAAAGCCTGAGGGTTGAGATAGGAAAATTCCTCAAGGTATTGGAGAATAAATTCCAAGGCATCCAATCTCGGTTCGATTTTGTGATATTAACATCGGTTTAGGTGAGATAATGGTATGGGTAGGGTGGAGGTGGTTTAACTTATGGATTCCCTTCGTTGTGTTTGTATTGGTTTATCACATTATATCCCACATTCATGCTTGGAATATGGCATGGGGGTGATTGGATGAAAGAAAGAATTGTTTCAGCCACTCTATGGTTAGGTGGTACGTGGAAGTCCCAAACCTGGTTGGCATTTTCCTATGTTTAATAAGAGCTAACTTTCACTTGATTTTTATGGGGAAATGTAATTATTATTATGTGAATTTAATGGTTTTTCTCTCATTTTTATTTATCTAGTTATATGATGGTTATAAACATGGTTATATGAAAGTTCTCAATCATGGATCTATTCATCCTTTTACTTATAACTGAATGAATAATATATGAAAGACCTAGTTGTTTTTATGACAGCTAATGTGAAAAGGTATAGACCCTTCTTATTAAAACTCAGATAAGGTTTCAATCCCTTATGCTTAGACTCGCAATCATGACCTATGTATTTCATATTTACCAAGTGTTTGACCGAATTTCAGTCCTGATTGGGAAAGGTTAGCTCAAGTCCTTGATCCATTTTTTAATCAAAATTATTTTATTTATGTTTTCTATGAGATATAAAATATTCATGGAGTTATAGGCAGAGGCTAATCACTAGCCCTATAAAATAGCCTTAAATCTCACAATCACTTGAATAACACTGGCAAAAAAAGGCGACTTTCGCACTTAGGAAGGATCATGTGAGAGAATAGGGATCTTATTCACTTGGAGGGCTTGGAAAGGGAGCAACTAGGGCTCCAGTTCAACAAAAGGGTGAGTTGTCTCAAGGAGAGGGGTAAAAGAAGGGTGGGTTAGCCCTTCAAGGCCCTGCAACATCAAAAAGAGGTCAGTAAGGTATGGTTGTGTTGACTCCATTTCCTTAAGGCCACCTAGGAGGTTGAGTATTATCATAGTAACCCTTCAACTCATGTTTACCCCAAGAAAGCTGGTGAAAGTGTGTAGAGATAAGGTGACGATGCGAATAAAAACCCATGGAGTGCCTCTAAAGGTGTGGGGGTATCTCAAATGTTTGGATAGGATGAAATCCCAAGTTCAACCCCTCCATGTCATGGGTTAAATCCATAAACTTGTCATGTTCCTCTACCTCCTCCTCCTCTTCGGAAATTTATTGAACTCATCACATTGGTACTGCTTCACAATAAAGTGGTGAATGGCCTAGGGACATGTTGGCCCCACATCTGCATTGCACACACAAAATGCTAAAGAATATATGTCTTGGTTTCCATGATTGTCCTATTTTTCACCTAAATTACCCCACCTTAGCCTCTATTGTACAACTTGAAAAATATCTCTATACAAGTATTTTTCATTTCTTTAATCATTCTTTGGGTAAATCGATAATGTATGTTTATTTTTAATTAAAATTAAAAAAACATCGATTTTTTCTACGTAAATTTCCATTTGTATCACCTTATGGCTATTACAATGTATGTTCACTAATTGGAGATCAAAAATTGGTACGGGAAGATCTTGGGGATCCTGCATTGATCTAGATTCTTGTACTTCATATGGAGGACCGTTAGTTCAAGATATTGACTCAGATTCGGTCCCAATTCTCATGGAAGAAAGGAGTGCACTCACTCCTGAGGACATGTTCCTATTTTCTTGCAAATGGCTTGGAGCCTTGGAGGGTTTCTAAAGTTAGGGATTAGTTTCCAACAACTCTATATTTGTTATCTATTTGATATGACCAAGAGCCTATCCATTGAGTTAATATCTGTAGAGGAATTATTTTATTCTCTCTTGGTTGATACATTTATTCTTTAAATCATTCATTTTTATAGCAGGCAAGTGAAAATCCTTGTTCAGGTACATGTAGTTATTTGGCTGTGTTATTGTGCAAGTGAATATGTTCTCAACTGAGAAGCTCTTATTTTAATATTACATTGTACTAATCTGGTCTTGTTGAACACAAATCTTCCTTTGGTCATTTAGAATTTCTAAGAGCAGGAATAAAGTATTGTGATATTTAACCAAACTGGAGTTATCAGTTGAGTTTATTCATAAAGCGATATGCACAAAATTTTATTTTGAGCACAATGTTAAACCAAAACAAGATAGATGAATTTTTAAGGTGATCATTTCATTTATGCACATGAGTTTAATATATCTTTTGATGATTGATGAGGTTTTGAATTCCATGAATTGCAGGTGTGATGAGTCTGGTAGTTTTGTTTTAATTCAAGCACATTTCTCTCAGCAACATTTTAGCTTAACTTATTACACGACATTCTCTTTTTAGTATAGGAACATTGAGTTTATTTCTTCAGTACAAGAACATAGTGTTTTGTTTTTCCTAGTACAAGAACATAGTGCAAGAACTACTTTCTCTCTTTTGGTACAAGAAATTTTTGCATGAATATGTTTATATTTATATTTTGAAATGATTGCACTTGAATGGTTGAAATGAATCTTGGTTATGTTTTATCTCGATTTATTTATTTAAGGTCTCTTTTTTTTGTTTTTTGAGTGAGAATCCAGTCTCTCGAGTGGTGTGGTGTCATTGTTTTGACAATATAGAAATATAGTTTCAAGGTATTCTTTACAAATTCATTTTTTTGCACACAAGTGATTTAATTGTAGGGATAACGATAGTGATTGCAAAAATGATCCAAAATATTAGGAATTTCTTGTGCTACACCTCAAATCTTATGAGACTTGGATTAATGATTAAGTGATGATTCATTGAAATTAAATTACAATGCCCAAACTTTTTGCGTTGTTGCTAGGGAGGTGTTGAGAAGAATTATGATAAAATACTTTTTTTTCTTTTTTTTGCAATAGAGTTAAGTTTGGTTTATTTTTTTCAAAGTGTAGTGTGCTTCTATTTCTTGAAGGAATTATTTTGGAATTAACTGTGTGTTGTAGACACATTTTTTGAACTAGCTGCAATATTTGATTTGATTTTTTCCAGCAAGAGTTTTTATAGTTTTATCAATTATTTCTGGTTTGATTTCATTTAAAATGTATGAATAGGAGAGGTATGGGTCTGAAGCCCAAGAAGAGTAGAGGAAATATTGATAAAACGGAATTTTTTTCTCATATTGAGCCTTCTGTTGCAGGCACGAATTCCAAGCTGACATAAACCCGTCAAGAAGGTACAATTTACCTAGACTCTGGAGACAGTAGTTCAGGAATATCACAACCGATAGAAGGGAAGAAGGAGACTATTTTGACTAAAAATATAAATCTACATTACAGTCAACCTTCACAGTTTATGGGAAATGGCCTATTTAAAGGAGAGAAAATGGCGGATAATGATGATGTGCATGTTGAAGGGGTCGGTGAGAACTAGCCAAGGGAGGAGCATTCTACCTTCGGGTTTGCGATTGTGGATCCACATACAGTGGTTCAAATGAAGAATATCCCATCATTTTTCCTTCAACATTTTCATGGTAAAGTGCAATATGATCTTGATTCTTTGCTTTTTGAGTTCGATATACTATGTAGGAGTTGTGATTATTCTTCAAATGCCAAGAAGCTAAAGCTTTCCCCTGCAAATCTCAAGGATTCAACTTTACACTGGTTGATGGGGTTGGGTGGTATTACTATAGATTCTTGGGAGGAAATGAAGAAGTTTTTCTTAAGTAAATATTAGGAATATTGAAAAACAAGAGAAATGCATGATGAAATTTTTACTATTGCAGAGGGGTAAGATGAGACCTTCGAGGATTATTTGGATAGATTCTTATGTATTATTTAAAGGTCGAAACATAAATTTGATTTAAGCACTATTAGAACCTTGTTTCTATGCAGGCTTATGGATGATTCTAGAAATAATTTTAATTTTTTAGGAGAAGAAGATATTTATCAAAAAACGTTTGATCAAATTTGTGACCTATGCAAGAATTTCTCATGAAACCAATCTAGATCTAGTAAGGGAATCAGGAGAAATTCTAAAAATATCAAATTTGGATCTACATACGTTATGATCATTGGTTTTGAAAATAAAATGGATAATATGAAAAATGAAATTATGAATAATTTTAGTAAATAGATAGATTCTTTAAAATTTCAACAAAAGGTAGTAGAAGAACACGAAACATTGTTCATTTATTGTCCAAAATGTAGAAAAAAACATCTTTTGTGTTAGTGTCCTACAAATGTTAAAAGTGATTATAGGTGTGTAATATGTGCAGGGAAACATCCTACCAAAGAATACTCATCTATACCAGGATTAAAAGCAGCATTTGAAGGAGATAATTCGGTACCTGAGCCATTGCATGCTATGAGACCGTGGAAATCATGGCCACAGGTAAGCACATGTGTGATTTCTGAACTGATGTCGTATTTTTCTGGTTTCAATGAACCACATTATGCCTATTAAAACATGAACTACCCTCAATCTTCATATCATGGGTAACATTATCACTATGGGAATTATCCTCCTCCTTGGCAACAGGGATGGAGAGGACCACCACATTCTCATTATTCTTATCCCACTCATACACAGTTATATCCCACATCTCATGCACCTTATCCTATGGCACAACCTACATTATCTGTAGCATTATCTAAGTAGACTCATTCTATGCCACCACTGCTATTACCACCACCTTTGCGACCACCTCAATTTCCATCACAACCAGTTCCCAATCCAAATAATAAAGCGGTGAAAATGATTCATTATATTAGAATTCTCCCTTTCCCTATTTATCAAACCATGCTATTTTGGGTCAATGACCTCCAACTATGATCGGGAAGGGTAATAAACTCAGAAAAACAAAATAAAAAACAAACAACAATGATCATTGAGGAGAACATTGAGGAGGAAAATCCTAATATTTAAAAAAATGATGCTAGTGTTCAACCCACTACCATGCACTCATAATATTTTCCTTCTTCTTCAAGCCATCCTCCCTTTCGAGAGAGATTGGTTGTCGATAAAATTGACCCCACTCTTGCATGTATCCTGGCTTCCGAGTTGAGGAATTTTTGTATAAAGGTCCCTTTGTTGCAAGCTATAAAATATATTCCCATATGTACTAAGATTTTTAAGGAAAATTTTCTTAAAAATCCAAGGAGGAAGAGAGTTGAACCTCACACTATACAGTTTGTTGGAAGAGCAATTGAGTTGATTAAAGGATGTGTTCAAGTGCATAAATATATTGATCCTAGTCTCTAGAAACCCAGTTATCTCTGTTAATATAGGTGATATGCTTATTCCCAATGTGTTTATATATCTTGGAGCGGATATCAATGTTATGAATAGGAAAACTATGGAACAACTTCGATTGATTCATATTCGTCCTACCGCCACTGTGCTTGAACTTGCTTATAGATCTAAAATCAAGCTAGACGTTGTGTTAGATGATGTGGTTTTCTCAATTGATTCATGGGAGTACCCCACATATTTTATTTTGTTGCAAACAAGGAATCCTATTGGTGAGCACCCTTTGATCTTGGGACGACCATGGATTAGAGCAAAATATGCCTATATAGAATGTTGCTCAGGAAATATGTATATCTCCCATGGGGATGATAGGAAAAATGTCACCCTGTACCCACCCGCTAGATCTATTCAGAATATTTGGGATACCTTATGGTTGGATTATGATAGTAGTGATGATGAGACTCAGTCCCTTTCCTTGATTTGACAGTATACCAATTCAACTAAGGAAGGTGTGATCCAAGTTTTTCTATAAAACTTATGCACTATGACAAACTTTGAATCACTTTATCAGATATTTTGTCTAAGTTTCCAGAAAAAATGTGATCCCTAATATTCGCCCTCATCATTACAGAGTTTAGTGGCCACCACAAGTGTTCTCGAGCCTAACACTACCCTTCTTGAGATTTGTCTAGGAAAATATTTATATATTGGTTCAAACCTAGAATTTTCCCAACAAGAGCAGCTTGTGAGCTTGTTGCAAGATCATCTTGATGCCTTTGCATGGAGTTACAAGGACATGAAATTCATTCCCCCTGAAACATGTACTCATCATATCTATATTTAGGAGGGTGCACGACCTGTTTGACATCCCCAAAGGTGAATGAACCTTGCACTAAGAGAGGTTTTTAAGGAAGAATTAAAAAAACTCTTAGATGTAGGTTTTATCTATCCTATATATGATAGACATTGGGTCTCTCCATTGGTAATAGTCCCGAAAAAGGATGGGATATGGAATATTTGTATTGATTATAGAGAATTAAATAAATCCACTCTTAAGGATTACTTTCCCCTTCCATTCATTGATTAGGTCCTAGATACCATTGCAGGTAAAAAGTAATTTTCATTTTTAGATGGCTTCAACCGGTATAACCAAATACAAATCTCACCTGAGGAACAGGACAATAGTACCTTTGCTTATCTTTGGGGGACATTCTCTTATTGAGTGCTTCCTTTTAGACTTTGTAATGATCTTGACACTTTTTAGAGGGCAGTCTTAGATATTTTTGGTGACCTGGAGTGTGTAGAAGTTTACATCGATGATTTTTTAGTATTTGGTAATTATTTTCAAGAATCCCTTCAAAATTTAAAGAAATTGCTCAATAGATGTTAAGAGGCCTACCTTACTTTGAGTGATAAGTAATATAGATGGATGTTCACAGCAAGGGTGGTCCTTGGCCATCTTATTTATGATAAGGGTATCCAGGTAGATCCAGCTAAAATAAAAGTTATTATACACCTTCCTGTACCAAAAACACAAAGAGAAGTGAGAGGATTCATTGGACATACAGGTTATTATCGAAGATTCATTGAGAATTTTCTAGTATAACTGCCCCTCTTTTTCGATTATTAGCTAAGGATAGATATTTCTCTTGGAATGAAGCCCACTAATGAGATTTTGAGAATTTGTAGGAAGAATTAGTACATGGACCAGACTTGAGGGGACCTAATTGGTCCCTTCCATTCCACATTTCCTCACATGCCTCAGATACTTCCATTGGTGCAACTTTAGGACATGAAGAAAATTAGAAATCCTATGCTATTTACATCATTAGTAAGAAGTTGTGATATGTTGAATTTAACTACACAGTAACCGAAAAAGAGTTCCTAGTTGTGGTTTTTTCTATTAACAAATTCAAACACTATATTACAAGATATGAAGTATTTATGCATACAAATCACTCTTCCATAAAATATTAGATGAATAAACATTTACCTAGCTGTAGGATAACTAGGTGGTTGATTTTACTATAGGAATTTAATGTTACTATAATTGATAGGCCAGGAAAATCAAATGGGGTAGTTGATTATCATTCTAGATTGGATAATCCTGGTCAAGCAATTCCTGTAGATGATTCATTTCCCGATGAACATATTTTTGTTTTTTAGACAAAATTTATGTGGTTTGTTGGCATAGCTAATTATCTTGTTAAAAGAAAAAAAAATCACCACACCTATACACTTGAGAGAGGAAAAATATCATTAAAAAAAGTGCTTCAAATTCCTATACTAAAGGATACCTCTTCTATAATAGACCTAACCTTACTATCCGTAGATGTGTAAGAGAATATGAAGTGTTTTATATTTTAATATTTTCCCATGATGAGCCTTGTGGGAGCCATTTTGCTGACAAAATGACAACATATAAAATTCTCCATGCTCGCTACTTTTTGCCTCATTGTTTAAGGATTCCAAACAATATTTTAAGTGTTGTGATAGTTTCCAGTGAATGCACCAACCTGGTCAAGCCGGTGAGATGCCTTTATGCCCTCAAGTCATGTTAGAACCCTTTGAAAAATGGGACATTCACTTTGTGTGACCCATAGCCCTAACATGTTTAAATAAAAGACATATCTTGGTTTGTACAAATTTTGTAACAAAATGGGTAGAAGCTAGAGTTGTTCCTCATTCTACTAAAAGAGTTGTTGATTTTCTATTTAATGAAATTTTTATTCGATTTGGTGTTCCAAGAGAATTTATTACTGACAATGGACCTTAGTTTATTTCTAATATGGTAAAATGAATTATATATCAATACAGGATTTAGCATAGGAAATATACACCATATCACACACTTGACAATGGCCAGCTAGAATCTACAAGCAAGGTGATTGACTCCATTGTTACAAAAACAATGAATCTCCATAAAAAAATATTAGGAAAATAGATTACCAGAAGAATTATGGGCTTACAAAACTACTTAGATGAACAAAATATGTCATACAACTTATGAGATGGCGTACGAGAAGCAGGCCTTTTTTCCAATTGAATTGCATATTAAAACCTTTAGAACTGTAGTCTAGTTGGGTTTGGATCTCTCGGAAGCACAACACCAACACCTTTTGAAGTTAAATGAACTTGACGAGATAAGAAGGGAATTTGTTCAAAAAAATATATTGATGCAACAATAACGTAGTAAATGACATGACAGGTTGATCAAGAAAAAGCATCTCCAACCAAGTAATTGGGTACTCCTCTATGATTCAAAGTTTAAAATTTTTAAGGGGAAGATTTGCTCGCACTGGTTGGGGCCATATGAAGTAGTTAATGTTTTAAAGAATGGAGCAGTAGAAATTAAAACCATTGATGGACAAGGGGTTGTTTTATTGGTAAATTGTCATAGGCTTAAATTATATTTTCATCCCACCACTAAGGAAGATTTCATACAATAGGTACAACAATAGTAATATTTGAAGATGGTAGGTGGGAAAGAATACCAACCTACTGTGAGTAATTTTTTATTTACGCTTTACTAATTAAAAAAAAAAAGTGAGAGAAGAAAAAATCAGAGATTAATAAAATAATAATAATAATAAATAAAATACTTGAAAAAAAACACATGACTGTGAAAATCAGCTTGCTGGTGAAATTATGTGAGGATATTCTTGAAAACCATTTTACCGGTAGGAAGGTTCCTCTCTAATAAAATGGAATTTCACTTGAATTAGAAATCATGGCTAACTTGCTCTAAGAAGAAGCAGTTTTCTATAGGATTTCTGGTGGCAATGAAAAAAACCAACATAAACTAAGCAGTTAACAAAGTTCAGAGCAAGCAACATTGTGAAATTTTATGCAAGTAACACAAAATTATGTTGCATTTAATTGATTCACACAGGTCACAACATTATCTGATGAAGACATTTACTATCTAAGTTGAATGCTCTATCTTTCTTCTTTTCCCTTTTCTAAAATTTTCCTTTGATTTCGTCTTTTTTCCTTATATTGAATACCCCTTCTATTCTTCTACAAAATTTCTTGTCCAAATTTCTATTTTTCCCTCTTACGCCTAATTTTTTTCCCTCATCCCTTTTTCCTATATCCCTATGTGGATCGGTCCACCTTATTCTAAGTGTCCCTTATGAATTTTCCGTCCCTTTCTGATGATAACCTTGTCCCACTTCTTTTTTTTTCCCTCATATTTTTTAGGTGTTGGTAATTTCTAAAGCCTTGTCTATATCTAATACTGGAAGCACGATGGCATTTGAATCTGGAGATAAAATATTCTCTAACTCTACAATATCTGACACAAAATTTACCCAATTTGTAGACGCAACTAGATTGGTTATTTCAGTGCAAGAAACCCTTATTTTTGGTATAGGGGTTGTTTCTTCTTAGTGCAGGAGTTTTACTATTACAAATGCAGGAAACCCGCTTACAATAGTGCAAGAATCCTCTTGTTAGAGTGCAAGAATTGCGCTTAGAATAGTGCAGGAACTCTTATGTTATAGTTCAAGAATCTAAAAAATAAATGCAGGAAATTTTTTCCTATTACAGAGCCGTAACTTTTTATTTTTGAATTTTTTCATTAGTTTAAGAATTTATTGTAAATTAATTTCGGATTATCTTGGGTCAAAGTATAATAGGCTTGTATATAATGGCTTTGTGAAAAAGGGAGCACCCATATTTATTTTTTGAATGAGTGACCATTATTGTTATGTCTAAAGGGAAACAAATGGTTAAGTGTAGTATTAACATTAGACCTAGGCGGATTTTACCATAATTAGCAACAACAATCCCCATATAATGTTATTATGAGGAATAAATGCATGTGTGGAGATCATTTCATTTAAATCCCTTGTCATTTCATTTGAATTCATGCCACCGATCACTGGTTTTTTCCTCACTTCACATGTAACCGGATCACTCATTATAATTTAATCCCCTGAAATCAAAATTTGCCTAATCACCGATCATAATAATCATTACCTTACTTGTTTTTTACTGGATCTCCAACTAGATTTTGTACCTCAAATATGATGTCCGTTGTTGGGTAAATGTGGAAGCTTAAATGTTAAGATGCCAAAACAGAAATTCAGACGTGAACCAACATGATTCTAAATCAGTGTGGTTTAAGAATCGTGCAACCATTTCAAAAAATCATTCCAACACTTTCCATTTCGGCATCATGTAGATAAGTGACCGTTGATCATTGAAAGAGATTGAGGTGTTAAACAAGTGGGGGAACCCTATATTTCAATAATATTAAGGAACACTATGACACCAATACGGATCAAGACTTTCTCCGTTAAAGAAATGAAAGGAACTATGGAATATAAAATGAGCTTGCCTATGCTACAAGAAGCCGAATTTATTCCTTTCCTGTACAAGTTTAATTGCTATGATTCAACCATTAATTATACATTTGAATTAAATTTTAATGGAAAGAAAAATACTAGTGTGGGTTCACTGAATTTTTGAGGTCACTAAGAAGTTCATTTCGCAGGCCACTAAGATTCCTGTCACTGGTGAGAAATGTTTCAATAAGGGGGAAGTAGTGAAACATGAGTGATCAGGTTACACGTGAAGCGAGGAAAAAACCAATGAGGAATAAATGCATGTGTGGAGATCATTTCATTTAAATACCTTGTCATTTCATTTGAATTCATGCTACCAATCATTGGTTTTTTCCTTGCTTCATGTGTAACATGATCACTCATTAAAATTTAATCCCCTGAAATTGCAATTGGCCTAATCACTGCTCATAATAATCATTACCTTACCCATTTTTTAACTGGATCTCCAAATATCTTTTGTACCTCAAATATGATGTTCGTTGTTGGGTAAATGTGGAAACTTAAATGCTATAATGTCAACATAGAAATTGGGACGTGAACCAACATTATTCTAAATCAGTGTGGTTCAAGAATCGTGCAACCATTTAAAAAAATCATTCCTGCACTTTCCATTTCGACATCATGTAGATAAGTGACCATTGATCATTGAAAGAGGCTAAGGTGTTAAACAAGTTGGGGAACTGTATATTTCAGTAAGGCTAAGGAACACTATGACACTAATATAGATCAAGCCTTTCTCCATTAAAGAAATGGAAGGAAGTATGGAATATGAAATGAGCTTGCCTCTGTTACAGGAAGTTGACTCTATTCCTTTCCTGTACAAGTTTAATGGATATGATTCAACCATTACTCAGGAATTTGCATTAAATTTAAATGGAAATAAAACTACTATGGGTTCACTGAATTTTGAGGTCATTAATAAGTTCATTTCACAAGCCACTAAGCTTCCTGTCCCTGGTGAGAAATGGTTCAATAAGGGAGAAGTAGTTAAACATGTCTGGTGTAGGTTCCTAGAAAAGGATAATTGTGTAGTTGATTAGAAGAAAGGGGTGCAGAGCAGCGATATGGTTGAAGAGTGACGAAATTTTTGTACATTTTGTAGAAGTTCCTCACATGTGAAAGGAGATACTCCTTGACCTACCTGTATCAAATTCAACTCCTCATGCATTTCGAATTAGGTAATTTGATTAACTTCCCCTATTTTCTATTAAATTTTTTGGATAAAATGTCAAGGAGCGTACAGATGTCCCTGGAGGACCATGTAGGCTATAAATTATTTCATTATGGACTGATCAAGATTCCAGTGAGCGAAGAGTTAAAAAAGAGAGGATTTACCTGGGAGGCATTTGTAAAATAAAATCAAAGTGGGGGTAGTATCAAGGTTATTAGTTCAAAAAACTAGCAAGGAAAAAAACGCAAGAAAAATGTAGATCCTGAGGGTACACAATGTGAGAAAGGAAAGTTACAAAAAGGGTTAAAAATGAAAAATACACCAAGAATACTCAACCTCAACAAATGAAGAAGAAGGGGAGGAAAGCTAAGAAGGAAAAGAAGAGTGCAGAAGTTGAGGTCGTGGTCCCAAAACCCTTTCATAGGATGACAGAGAGATTCTTAAAAAGTACTTCTTCAAGTAAAAATACTTTGAAACCTGCAACTCTATCTGAGGTCGAGGTAGTTGAATATTCTTAATCACCTAGGAAAGACTGTGTTTCTCTTGAAGGACCTTCACTAGATACCCCCATGGAAATTATACGCGTGCAAGATAATATTTCTCTATTGGCATGAATAGGAGCATTGTGCACTTTTGTTTCGAATCGAGAATACATGGAGGAAGAGGATCACGATGTTCCTCTAACATCCTTAATGAAAAAATTTGAAAGACATAAAGTAACTCATGAGAAACAGGTTGAAAAAGTAGGAGTTGAAGAACAAAATAAAGAGGAAAATTATGAGGATGATGTTCCTCCTACGTCTATGGTAGAAGAAACAGAGGTATAAGAAAAAAGAGAAATTGAAGGACTCATTTCCCAGAAAAAGGGTAAACCAAACTCAAAACTTGAAACAAAAAATTTATGAGATTGAGGTCTTAAATAGATGTATGGAGACTCTGAATGCAAAATTTAAAACCAGGAATAGAGAATTGTTAACACCAATGACTGAGTTGAATAAATCAGAGAGAAAATAGAATTTCCATATCGTCCACCGGAAAATTTGTGTTAGGAATTTGGAGAAGCTTATGAGGAAGACTCAAACAAAGAAAGCTAAAGCAGAAGGTTCAGTAAACAAAATCAAAATCCAGAAATGATAAGGATAAGTGTTTCATTTTTTTTTCTGGCAGAGGTTAGTGGTTGTGTGAGGACACACAACACAATGACGTTGGGGGAAAGTTGGTTGCCATTATTTTATTATTTTTCACCTAAATTACCATCCCTTAGCCTATGTTTTACAACCTAAAAATGATCTCTATGCAAGTAATTTTAGTTTATTTAATCATTCTTTGAATAAATGGATAATGTATGCACATTTTTAATTAAAAGTAAAAAGGTCGATGTTTTCTATGTACCTAGCCATTTGTATCACCTTATGCCTATTATAATGTATGTTCACTAATTGTAGATCAAAAGGTGGTACAAGAAGATCCTGAGAGAGCTGCACTCATCCTGATTCTTGTACTGAATATGGAGGACTGTTGGTTAAAGAGATTGTCTTAGAGTTGGTCCCAGATGTTAAGGAAGAAAGATGCACACTCACTCCTAAGGATCTGATTCTGTTTTCCTGCAAATGGCTTGGAGCGTTGGAGGGTTTAGAAAGTTAGGAATTAGTTTCCAACAACTACATATTTGTTATCTGTTTGATATGGCTGAGAGCTGATGTAATCTGTATAAATGTTAAGATAGGTTAGGATGAAAGCTAGTGATACTGTGAACAATTTATTTTGTTGTTTTTATCTTCAGAAAGCTTGTATCGTCACGACCTCTCTGAGGCTATATTTTTCACTCTATGTTATGTGTTGAGCGGAGACTCTTGTTTTTAATAAAAGAGGGTTGACGTCGGATTCATGCATTTTGTTTATTTATTTCCTGTGATGACCAACTTGTCCTTGTAGATTAATATCGTTCCTTAAATATGGAAACGAGCTGGTTGGCTATGGCCCAACCAACCTAGGTCATTCTCCCTCTATTTATTATATAGTGTGATAAATGGTATGATTAATATTTCGGTGTGGAAGTGTACTTGTAGGAGGTGTGCCTCACCAGATAATCTCTTGTGTGTTTTCTTTTGAAATGAATGATATAGGTTCAGATATATTTTGCACTCTTGATTTTATGCTTGGATTTATTTTTAACCTGAGATTTTGTTATTGTTGAAGAATTTATTTCATTTATCTTGAATTTCAATTTGGATCTGGAAAGTTTATTTCATTTTGATGCCATATATTTATTTTAGAATTACTCTGTGGTGCACACAACTCTTTTGAGTTAATATATGTAGATGAATTATTTTAGTCTTTCTTGGTTGATACATTTATTCTTTAAATTGTTCTTTTTTTATAGCAGGCAAGTGAAAATATTTGTTCTGGTACCTATAGTTATTTGAAAAGGTTATTGTGCAAGTGAATTTTCTCTTGAAAAATCATGTCTTATTTTAATATTTCATTGTACTAATATCATTATATTGAATGCAATTATTCCTTTGGCCATTTAGAAATTTTAAGTGCAGGAACATAGTATTGTTATCTTTAACCAAACTGGAGTTATTAGTTGAGTTTATTCATAAATTGATATGTACAGAAGTTGATTTTTAGTACAATTTTAAATCATAAAAAAATAGATGAATTTGTGAGATGACATTTTCATTATGCACAAGAGTTTAATATTTCCTTTGATGAATGATGAGGTTTTGAATTCCATGCAGTAAAGGTGTGATGAGTTTGGGATTTTTGTTATAATTAAAGCACAATTTATCACTGTAATATTTGAATTTAAATTTGTTACACAATATTCTCTTTTTAGTACAAGAATAATGAGTTTCTTTCTTTATTACAAGCACAAAGTGTTTTGTTTTTCCCAATACAAGAACATGGTGCATGAATTACTCTATCTCTTTTATTACATGAACTATTTGTAGGAATAGGTTTATATTTACGTTTTAAATGATTGTGCTTTCATGGCTTGAAATGAATCTTCGCTCTGTTTTTCTCTTTAGTTATTAATTTTAAGTCTTTGGTTGTTGTTTTCTAAGTGAGAATCTAGTCTCTTGAGTGGTGTGGTGTCATTGTGTTGAAAATATAGAAATATAGTTTCACGGTCTTCTTTACATATTTATTTTATTGCACTTGAATGATTTATTTGTAGGGATAAATATAGTGATTATAGAACTGATCCAGAATATTTTACATTACCAATCTTACAAATCCTTGGACTGATGATTAAGTGCTGAGTAATTGAAATTCAATTACTACGCCCAAGATTATGCACATCCAAAAAGTCCAAAGAAAAAATATAAAACACTTGAAAAATACCAAAAACATTAAAAATTTGAAAAACCCAAAAAAATTTGTACCAAGGGCACTCCACTATGTCCCTAGGGGCAAGATAAGGTCTACATCACCTCTAAAGTCCATCCCATTATAGGAATAGTAATCAATAGCGAAGGGCACATCCCTCGTCCACCTGAGTATGTGGAATGAACCCAATGGCCAACATGGATGCCTTCTTGCTTCACCATCAAACTTGTCCAACTATGCATGTGAGGATAAATTGGAGTAGGATCCTGACTATATTCTGTTGTGAGCCTCAATTTAGGGAACCAAACCAAGAAAAAATCTACCAAAATACTCCCATAAACAAAGGACTTGAGGCTCCCTCTCCTCGCTCAGGTTAGTTGTTCTTCTTTTTTTTCAGCGAGTAAGCCCTCACATCAATTGAAGAGAGTGGGTTCTAGGAACCTTATAACTAAATCCATCTACACTTTTGTTGCTACATGAGGGGAGGATGATCCAGTGACATATGCAATTATGCGCATATGGTTATTATTATTGTGTCCATGATAACATCTACAGGTACTCTTTCACTTTCTTTTTGAGTGATAAACCTACAAAACCTAGCTACATACGCTTACATATTCTCCTTTGATATGCTCCTTACCCAACTTATGAATATCGTAACTCCACACCTGGAAAAAAATGGTTAGGAAATATATGTCCTCAAGGTATATCCTCAAGATATCTGGCCCAACAAGAAACCTCTCATTCTCAGTATCCCACTAATCTATGAATTGTTGCAAAAAACGAGGTTGGCCTAACATTCTTGGAATCCTAAAAAAATTTAACAGGCCATAATGTATATGCGCACTGAGTGTTGGAACATGGGCCATATCCGCAATATCATTGTAAGTTTTCTCTCTCTCCCACCTGTTGTAGTTCAATTTTGCAAGGCCTAAATTTCAATTTTTTTCTCATCTACACTCCAATACCATATCAAAATTATAGGGACAAAATTAAATAAAATATCATAGATAGATGATGTCTCTTAATGGAGTATCTTAGTGATTCCTGTCAAAATTCTCTTATTTGTGCTATCCATGCCTTCCAGGAAGCAATCGTTGGTGATTTTGGATTAGAAAAGTTGGAATTTATGTTTAATATCTTCATATTTCAAGGTGATGTTGAGTTTCATATTCATGGTAAGTATAATGATCTAAATTTCCAACGAAGTCAGTCCAAAAGGGAAGTGCTCCTTCGAGCCTCTTGTTTATACTAAAATTTGATGAATGTACAATTTTTTTCACTACAAAATTTTGAGGAATGTCATTATATTAAAATCATATAATTGGTAACAATGGTACTTGTACATACTATTAGACTACCCCATGGCATATTTCGGATATTAATTTCCAACAAAAAATAAATATATATCATATATCAACATACAACGAGTTAAAACTTGCAACCAAGGGAGGTTTGTGATATATGTTCCAAGGTCCACCCCTACCAAAGGTCTACTTCAACGAGTTACAAGGAAAATAAACATAATTTACACATAATGTATCGTGTTCTAACACCATGTATGTGAGACATATAATCTTAAATAAAAATTGTAAAAGAAGTGTAAATCCTATTGGGTAATATAATTGGAAGTAAAATTACTTCATCAATTGTCAACCAAGGTTCATTTACTTGTGAAGTGCATGTGCACAATATATACTAGGAGTTCGATATTTTATTATAAAATGACAAAGAAATTTTTAAACTATTAAACGAAATTGCAAAAAAAACTAAATCAATATCAACTCATCTCAACTTTACACATGTTCTTTCTATGAAACTTGAAAATGTAAACTATGGTTCCAAAAACAAGATTAAATAACAAGAATTGAATTTATTCTACTTGCATCAAATCGAAATGAGTAGTGTAATTGCATTTAATTGTAAGGACTATTCTAGTTGCATCAAATTGAAAGGGCTACTCTACTTGAAGAAATGAAATCTTAATCTATTGCATCAATTTGAAATTCTATTCTATCCAACATAATCTAAACTTATTTTGAAACCAAACTATTTGAAAGGAAACCTATGGCCTGAATTAAAGAGAAGAATTGAAACTTCAACCTATGATAGTTTACTAGTGTGCACAATGGAGATATGAATCGATTCAAACATCTGAACTTGAGAATAAGTGAAAATTATTAATGAACAAAATAAAATAATTTTTGGTTGTTTTCTAGTTTAGTGAGAGCTCAATCCTGTGGCAGTGAAATCAACAGTAAGTGAATGAAAACTAAATATATTGCAAACCAAACTGAAAAATAGTTGAAATGAAAAGGAAATAAAACGTTTAAACAATGTTAAAACTCTCTAGTGGGGGCCTCCCATTGATTTTAAGGTGATACAAATTCAAAGAAAATTGATTAAGAACACATTTACACTTTAGGGATAGAGCATTGGTATTAATAAAAATATAGTCTCTTCAATAATTCTAAATAGAGTATCTATGATTTATCCACTATTCTTCATTATCTTGACTTGTATGTCAATGAGATATTTATGCACTAGAAAATTAACAACTTGAAAGAAAAAAATTTTGAGAGGCAAGTTTGTGGATTGACAACAAAAATTTTCAAATTTCAATACGAAATGGATCTAGCATGATTTTCTCTTCCATAGAAAATCATACATATAATATTCTTCTACACATCAATTACATCAAACTTTCTCGCTTGACATAATTTTTTCCACGCTCGCTTGTTATCGAAACCACTTCCTGAAACCCTTGCACACAAACACAAAAAATGTTGAACTAGATGTTTGACCAAACATATTCTCAATCTAGTTGATATTTTGAGTTGGCATAATAGGTGGATAAGCATGTCCTTGAAATTTTATATCTAATCATGTCTTTTTTTCTCTTTGAAAGTCTCACCATCTTGTCTAATCGTGGATTGAGCTACGAAAAATTAAATCAGCTAAACAAATGTTACAATTCGATAGCTAAAGAGATATTTAGTTAATTTCATAAAGAAAGTATAGATTATGGGAAATAATGATTTGATACCTTTTTTTAATAGAAAAAGTGACATTGATGACCTTATGACTTGTAAATATATATTAAAACATATATCATATTGAAAAAATGGAGAAAGAGTGTCCAAATTGAGAACAATTCGAGGATCCAACATTCCCCCACACTGAGGATGTTGCATGTCCTCATGAAAAAAAATAAAAACTGAAGAAATGTTCTTGCTATTTTGTTACTTTTGAGGTATTAATAAAAACATTCATATTGCTTGACAACCCCTTATTTTTCAAATTAAGAGACCATCTAGGTTTTCTCATGAGAAGTTTTTCTTGTAGCCATTTGACCTTAATACTAAGAACCTTGTTAATTGCTTTAAGATTTTTGTTTGTATTATACCAAAATCACGTTCTTAAAAAATTAGTGTCATTTTGTGCTTTTACTGTTTCATTTTCCACTATGATATACTTCTTTAGTACTTCTAACTGAGAAATATCTTGATTGAGAATGTGAATAGTTTCTTGTTTCTCTTGATAAGTAGTTGTATATACCTCTAAATCAGCTATAGGATCATCATCATATAAAAATTCTTCATGAAATTGAGTTTCTTCCGGGGACTTTGCCTTCTTATGCATTCTTTGCTCCAAATTCTCCAAATATTCATAAACTTCTTGTTGAGCTGGGTTAATTTCTGGATTCTTTCTCATTGGATTCTGATGGAGTGGAAATTCTATCTCTGTCCCTATGTAAACATAATCTTCCTCTTCAATATTAACAATTTCTCTATGGTTCTAGTGTGTTGGCTTGAATGAGTGCTTGGAAATTCATTTGATCCTTCTTAATTTCTGCTATGACTCTATTGTTTCTTGTGCAATATTTACCTTACTACCCTTTCTTTGTATCTTTGGTTGATTTTTCTTTAATTTCTTTTTTATTCTTCATGGATTTTGGTTCTTGTGTTCTTTCACTTGCTTTCTATTTTCTAACCACTTGCTTCTTATTTTTCTTTCTAATCTTCTCCAAGTACTCACTAAGTGGTGCATCCTCCTTTGTTTGAATTTCCACTGGTTTTGGTTCATTAATAGTCAAGCCATCTTTTTCTTCTACAACAACTTTAGGGTTAGAGTTTTTTGATTTCCTTCGTCAAATCCTCTTAGGTTTTTAAAATTCTTCCTCCTCTGAATATTCTACGAAATGATTTATAACTAGAAAATCTTGCAATTATTACTAATAGAGTTTAGATGAGATTCAATGATAATTTTTAGCAAACAACGATGATATAAAGCTCTATCGACATTCTGATAATATATTTAAATATTGAAGGCCATTTTCTTTAAAGTACACATTAAATATTAAGGTAAATTCTTTTATTTTCCTTCAACAAAGTGCATGAGCAAGCTTCCATGATAGAATAGTAACATACCAAACCTGCCTTCACAAGTTAGGAATTTTTGGAGGATGAATAGTAGGCTTATCTACTTGGTCTTTAGCAGAGTGATTGGTATTCCTTTCTTGAATATTAATGTTCCCATGTTTGGGTTATAGAAGAAATTCCTCCAATATTCATCTTTGACCAGGCTCTTACTTTTGAACCAACTTTCTCCAATTTGAGGAAGTATTGTTGCCTCTACTATGGATGAATCAACAATATTAAGCCCGATTTTTCCTATCTCAACCTATATGCCATCAAAGTCTCTAGAAAAATATTATGTAACCTCTACTTTGTTCCCATTTAATTTATCAAAAAAATAAAGCCATGTCACCTCCTGCAACTAGTCTCTAACCTTTGGATAGGCACTAAGAAAAAATTCTCCATCTTTCTCAAATCTGATAGTAACACCCATTCCAAAAGAGAATTTGAACCCTTGAATTACCTCTTTATTGTTAGATGAATGGAGGTGGGTATAACAATGAATAAGGATGATGTAATAACGATATGAATGAAATTGGCAAGTGATTGAATTTGAATAAAGCACCTCCTTTGATAATGATTCCCCTTGAGTTTGCTTGGTCCATTTTTATATGACCATTGTGATATTTTCAAATAATTTTCATACAGTGGAAGGATTTTAACATAATGAGATGGATAAAAATAAGGGGATCGAGTGCGAACATGATAGTTTATAGTACATAGTCATAATTTTAAGAGGAGGTGTTTCAAAAATTATTATAGAAGAAAAAAGATCTATCATTCCTTAATGAAATATTACTTAATATCATTTGTACATAAATTTTTATGTATACATTTGTCCATTTTTCACATTTATGATGACTTTCAGATGCTTAGTAATTGATTTACTTTTGCAGGTATGCCATTGGCTATGGAATTTGAACTGAGCTACAAAAATTGTCAAATTGTGTAGCTACCTTCGCAACTTTATAAAATTTATGGAAAAATTGCTACTGATGTGGCTAATATTTATTGATGTTTCTAACCTTTGGAAATAATAAGAAAGCCAAGTATCCAAAAATAATTATTAGACCTGAAAAATTTATTAGAAGAAAAACGAGGGATAAAAAATAAATGGGATAAGAAAAGGAATTATGAAAATATAAACCACCAAGAATACATGGTTTTCAGTTAAGATCTTTTTTATAGACATGCCAACAATGTCGGTTTTCATGTCTATACTTATTATTTTATCTTTTTTACTTTTCACACACACACACACACATACATATTTAATTTAAGGAAATTAATTACAATTTAGCTGGAGGATGAGGAGAAGGATCTTGTTTCTCAACTAACTTGAAATCAAAATTATTTTGCAAATATTTAACAAATTCTTCTCTTGACAAGGGTTTATGATATAACTTTAATCCATCTCCATTAACAAGGAAGTGATATTTTCATCATAAATAGCCTCGATTCTAACTGATCCACTATCAAAGAAAATATCTATCTCATAGGGACCAAGTGAATGAGTCTAAAATTTTCCTTGAAAATATTTGAATGTAGAGTAAAAAAGAAGATCCTAGTCACCCAGCTTTAACTTATTAAGTTTGATGATTTTTTCATGCCATATTGATACTGTATATTGGAATATACTGGTTCTTTGGATAACATCTTGTCGGATATCATCTAACTCATTCAAATATTCTAATCTTTGTTTATGAGCTTCAGATAGATCAAGCCCCAACTTTGCTACCGTTATGAAAGTCTCCACTTGGAATTCAATTGGAAGCAAAGCTTTCTTCCCATAAACAATATCATAAGGGGTGTGTCCAATATTATTTATCCATGTAGTAAGATACACCCAAAGTGCCTCTAGAATAATTTCTACCCAATCCCTTCTATGCAAGTGTATAGTCTTAGTCATAATTGTTTCAAGTACCTTATTGGTAGATTCCACTTTTCCATTGGCCTACAGATGATATGGAGTGGAATTTTGATGTTTGATCTTGTACTGGTCCATGATTTTCTACACAAACTTGGATGTGAATTGGATACCTCAATCTGTTAAAATTTCCCTCGAGACAACAAAACGAGTAAAACTATCTTAAAAAAGATGTGTAACTAAAAACATTTCATTAGTAAAATAATTTTTTTTAGCTTCTACCCATTTCTTAACATAATCCATACAAATATGTATATACCTTTTCTATTTAGATGGAGGATTGATTTTAGCAACAAAATCTAGAGCCCATTTTTCAAAAAGATGTACAAGAACCTGAGGTTGCAAAGGCATATTGTGTGATGGAATATGCATTCCCATTCTTTGGCAGCTATCACATATTTTGACATATTACTTGGCATGTATAAAAAGAGAAGGAAAATAATATCCGAAAAATAGTATTTTGTAAGAAGTTCCTTTATTAACAAAGTGTCCTCCACATGGTTCATCATTGCAAGATTTTATTATCTCTGGCACTTCATCCTCTCGAACACATCTCTGGATGATCATACCACGTCTATTTCGGTACAATTCTCCCTCTATCCATGAGTAAGGTGAGCTGGATTTAATGAATTTATGCTTTTATTTGGCTGATAATAGTGGGGGGAACTTTCCTATAGACAAATAGTTAGAAATATTTGCAAACCACGGATTTTTAGTAGACTGCAAAAAGATATTCATCAGGAAAATTATCCTTTACAGGGGTATCAATATTATCATTCTGCATCCTGGAAAGGAAATCAATGACTGTGTTTTTCTTTCCTAGTCCATCCATAATAGCAATATTGAATTCCTGTACTAATAAAAGCCATATAGTAATCCTTCCATTAGTAATTTTTTTATTCATCGGGTATATAATAGCAAAATGATCTATATGAATGAAAGTTTCATAACTAATGGCATAGTGTCGAAACTTATTAATGACATGAACAACAATTAAAAACCCCTTTCTTTTATTTTGTAATTTAACTTTGCAGGAGTCAAATTTTTACTTCTGTAATAAATAGCATAAGGAGCTAGATCTTTCTATCCCAACATGGCTCCTAAAGTTGTATCTTAAGCATAAATTGAAATATGAAAAGAGAAAGACCAATTAGGTCCTCTTAAGATTGATGCTTCAACAATTTTCTTCTTCAAGGATTCAAATGCTTTATATTAGTCAAAATTCCAAAGAAAATCACAATATTTTGTGATAATTTTAAAGAGTAAAGAGCCTATATTTGTGAAGTTTTCTATGAATCTTTTGTAATATCTTGTAAATTCAAGAGAAATTATAACATCTTTTTGACAAGTAGGAACCGAAATTTTAGAAATTACCTCTACCTTATATGCATCCACCTTAATTCCATCACTTGAAATATGGTGGCCTACAACAATTCCATCATTAAACATCATAAAACATTTTTCATGACATTGAAATATTTGCTTCTTTACATCTAATGATATTTTTTTCCATTTTTTCAAGATATTATTCAAGATAATTTCCCTAGACATTGAAATCAATCATGTAAAATTCTACACAATCATGAATTAGATCAGAAAAGGTACCTAAAACCGATATTTGGAATGTTGCAGGTGCATTAAATTACCCGAAACGAAGTGCCCTATAAGCATATGTACCCCATGGACATGTAAGTGGATTTGTCCCTGATCTTCTGGTGCCAATTGGATTTGGTTATATCCACCGAATCCAACAAGAAATGAAATGTATTTCTTCCCTACTAAGGTATCTAGTGCTTGATCAATGAAAGGTGGTGGAAAGTGATATTTTAATGTGGCCTTGTTCAATTCTCTATAATCAACACAAACTCCCCATTTTCCATTCTTATTTTTAACAATAACTAAATGTGAGACCGATTGACTATCTGATATTGAATAAATGAAATTCACTTTGATTAATTTTTTTGTTCCTCCTTAACAGAGCCTCTCAAATTGGGTTTCATCCTTCTCTGTGTTTGTCTCACTAGTTTCGTATTTTTCCCGAATGTAAATGTGATGCATACATGTGTTAGGATAAATTTCATTCATATAAGTGTATTCCCATGCATATGCAGAAGAATGTTTATGTATCATCTTTATCAATTTTAACTTTTGAAATTATTCCAAGTTATTATTAATGTTTAATGTTTTTCCTAGAAAAAATTATACTAAAGAATTTCCAAAATTTTCCATAGAATGTAAGATAGTTTGTGAGATGATAAATATTGAATATTCATTATTCTTGAAAAATTTGATATTGTTCACAATATGAAGAAGAGCCGTTATTATTCATAAAATTTATCAATTGATCATCTTCATCTATTTGCGAAAAAGTAAATACTAGTTGAATGTCATCAAAGTCTTCATTATCACCATAAATCCAAACTTCATTTTCTATGTCAATTATTTTTTTAGTAGGTGGATACAATGTGAATATATTAGTAGATCTACCATCAGAAATGTACATATCACCAAATCTACAACTTATGAATGCATTGATTGTAGCTAGCCAAGGTATACCAAGGATCAATGGATGGCCTCATAAATTAGTCTTGGGAGTTAAAATGATAAAATCAATAGGATACTCCGATGAATCTAAATATAAAAACACATCTTGTAATATACCATCTAGTTTGATAACAAATCTATCTGCTAGCTATAGTACGGTTGGGGTAGATTGAAGATTAGGAAGCTTTAAATGACCCATAGCTTTTTTTCTAATGATATTAATGGATGCTCCTAAATCAATAAAAGTGTTTGGATTTTTGAATACCATTGATGTGGATTTTTACAATAGGGCTACCATGATCTAGATATTTTTTAACTATTGGTTTCCCCATCATAATATAAGCAAACTTTCTTACAAATTGAAACATTTTGACATCTTTTCTTTTTCTTCCAGGTTTTTTAATGCACATCTCCTTTATTGTTTTTTCATATATAAGTATTTATTTTATAGCCTAAAGTAAAGGAATTTTTATGCAAACATTTTTCAATTAATCTAGCATATCATATTCAGGTAAAACAATTTTCCTTTCTATTCCATTATCAATTTTGAATATTTCAGGAAAAAAGGGGATTTTGTAGAGAAACAAAAGGTTTCTCTACTAGAGGAATTGTAGGAGATGACTTTATTTGTTTGTCATATATTTATGTAGGAAAACATTCCTTTGGAGGAGTCTTTTATTGATCAAGAGATGCATATTTTTCAAGAATTTTATCCTCAAATTCTTGGATGACAACTAGAAGTGATTTCTTTTGCATGACCCTACTAGATCTAAGTTGGACATCATTTAGACTTAGGGGGCTATCATGTAAGCTTGAAATTTTTGACCCTTAACATTATAAATTATTTTTTGAGGATTTTTATTAGTTGGATTCTAAAGTGGTTGAGAAGGTAGTTGATTGGATTTATGAGGAAATGGAGTGGACGACAAGGGAAGTGGTTGATTTGATGGTTGGGTTGAGAATTTTGGTTGAGTAGATTAAAGAGGATAGTGTTGGGGTTGGTATTGAGGATATGGTTGTTGGAATTACGGATACTAAGGATTTGTAACGTAATAGTTTCGTCATCCTTATGCCCAAGAAGGTTTTTGAGGTTGGGGTGGCCAAGGTTGCCAAGGCATGGGTGTACTCCAATTTCTTTGTGGTTGTGCATATGATTTATATTGAGCATTGGTATTTTATGCCATACATGTTTGTTGAGGTTTATGTGGTATTTTAGAAATAAATAAAAGTGATTCAACTTGACTTGTTCCAGTTTCATCTTGCAAACTATCGTTAAGCCTAGGTATTGAGGGACATTATTTTGTATCATTATTTTTTACACATATGACAAACACCTCAATATTATCCAGAGGACATTCCCATAGAGTATTATTTTTTCTACACCTAGGAGAGAAAATAGATAATGGAACATTCTTAGATTTTTAGTTGTTTTGTATCCTTAGAGTATCCAATTGTTCACTAAAGTTTCCAAGGATATCTGCTTTGAAATTATTAAGAAAACTTTCTAATTCTACTCTATTTAATATTCCATATTCATATTTTCTTACTCTTGACATGGTTTGGTCTCTTGGATTCTTACCATATTTTTCTTTTCCTCTTGCAATGCGTTCACAAAAGTCATAAATTTCATCAAATAACAATTGAGAAACAAATCCTTTTCCCATTAAATTAAGGAGACCAATCGAGTCACCTCTAATAGTTTTTAGCAAAATAATTTTTATGTGTCTCTTCATCTAAATTGTTCATTTTAGTAGTTTTGATAGTATAGGCAAACCTTTCTACCAGATCTTCAAGTTTTTCATCCTCTCTTTGAACCATCTTAAATAATTCATCCTTAAGGTTACGATGCATACAATAATATTTGTATTTTTCTAGGAATACTCTCTTCATTTTTCCCTATGTTCTAATAGAGTGTGTTCCTATACCCATAAACCATTTAAGGGCTCCATCTTTTAGAGTGGTTGGAAACAATTTCGATTTATGTGTATTAAGTAAACAATCATATGATCTACACAATAATTCAAACTCAAAAATAAATTTCTCACGATCCTCAGTTCTAAATCCATAAAACTTAGGAAGAATAGAAGGTGAAATATTTTTCATGAAATCATTGGCATATTCATCAAATATAGGGAATCCATAAAGGTCTTGTTCTCTATCATCTCCCCTTACACCTCTACCACCTCATCCACCTTGTTTATTTCCTCCTCTACCTCTTCCTCCACCAACCCTAAGTTCACCATCTACATTGTGTACTTCTCCTTCACCCTCTCCTGCCACTGTATATTTCATAGAGATAATGTAAGGTTCAACAATAGGGTTTTCTAATTCTTCCTCTGGTTCTTCTGCTCATGCTATATTAAAAAAAGTTTCTTCCTCTTCCTCACTAGGAATTTCTATCTCCTATCCTAGAAGTTGTTCACCTACTGAAGAGATAAATACAAATCCTTCAGTAGGGGATGTAGGTTTTTCAGCTACAACTTCTGTAGATGAAGTTGGCGAGTCCCTAGGTTGAATTCCAGGTTTTTCAGCTACAACTTCTGTAGATGAAGTTGGCGAGTCCCTAGGTTGAATTCCATACCTATATACCTCAAGGAGTCTATGTCTACCTACTATGGATGGGATGTGAGTGTCGATGGATGGTGTGGAACTACATGGTCTGGAAGGGGTGGTTGGTGATGTTGGTATTGAACTATTTCCTCTACCTCTTCTTATAAATCTACCCCTGGAATCTCGTTCTCTAAACATGCATCCTAAATTATTTTAATTGTGCACCTAAAGAATTAATGCATCTAGTATGCTATGCAAATAAAAAATAAAGTCTTATACACACTTCCCCAGCAACAACACCAAAATGTTTGGTAATCTAACTGGTAGTTAAATTACTTCATTAATTGTCAACCAAGGTTCGTTTACTTGTGAAGTACATGTGCACAATATATACTATGAGTTCTATTTTTTATTATAAAATGATAAATAATTTTTTAATCCATTAAAAGAAATTACAAAAATGAACTAAATCATGATCAATGCATCTCAACTTTACACACATATTATTTCTATAAAACTTGAAAAGGTAAACTATGCTTCCAAAAAAAAATTACATAACAAGAATTAAATCTATTCTACTTACATCAAATCAAAATGACTAGTCTAAATATGTTGAATTGAAACAACTATTCTAGTTGCATAAAATGGAATGGGATACTCTACTGTCTTAAATTAAATCTTAATCTAATGCATCAATTTCAAATGCTATTCTATCCAACGGGATCCAAACTTATTTTCAAACCAAACTATTTGAAATCTATTGCAAAAATTAAAGAGAAGAAATGAAACTTCAAATTATGATTGATTACTAGTGTATGCAATGGAGATCTGAATCAATTCAAACATCTAAATCTAACAATAAGTGAAAATTATTAATGAACAAAATAAAAATGTTTTTCGTCATTTTCAAGCTTAATGAGCGCTCAATCCTGTTGCAGTGAAATCAATAGTAAGTGAATGAAAAGTAAACACATCCAAAACCAAACTTAAAAATAATTGAAATGGAATGGAATTAAGAAATTTAAACTGTCTTACAACTCTCAAGGGGGGCCTCCCGTTGACTGTAACGTGCTAAGAATTCAAACCAAATCGACTAGGGACACATTTTCACTTTAGGAACATAGTATTGGTATTTATAAAAATAGAGTCTTTAATAATTCTAATCTAGAGTACCTATGAAATATCCTCTATTATTCATTAACTCGACTTGTATATCATGGAGATATTTATACACTATTGAATTAACAACTTAAAGAAACAAATGTCGAGAGGCAAGTTCGTGGGTCGACAACACAATTTTTGAGTTTGACTACAAAATAGATGTGGCATGATTTTCTATGTCATAGAATATCATGTAGATCATCTTCTTCTATACATCAACCACATAAAACTTCCTCGCTTGATATCATTTTTTCCACGCTCAGTTGATGCTGAAACCAATTCCTAAGGCCTTTGGGCATGAAAAAGTTGAATGTTGACCTAGACGTTTGAACAAACAAATTCTCAATCTAGTATATCGTTTGAGTTGGCATAATTGGTGGATAAGAATATCCTTGAAATTTGGCATCTGCTCATTTTCTTTGTTCTCTTTTAAATTCTATGTATTTTTTCTAACCACGGATTGAGTTACGAAAAATTTAGTTAGCTAAGAAAATGTTACAATTTGGTAGCCAAAGAGATATTTTAGCCAATTTCATAAATAAAGTATAGATTATTTGCAATAATGATTTGATACCTTCTGTTATATTTGAAATGACAGTGACGAGATTATGACGTATAAATATGTATCAAAACATATATGGGATGTATGGAAAAATGGAAAAAGAGTGTCAATATTGAGGCCAATTCGATAATCCAATAAAGCCCACCAGTATACAAGAAGCACAATGTGATAGCTTTTATGATGCAACATGCCAATTCTTACGTATTTCAATTCAACTTCTCAATCGACATCTTTCATGAATATTCTAGGGTGGAGATTCATAGAAAATGTAAATTGTTCTTTGAGTGTTGTGCTGGTACTCTGAATCTAAATGCTACAGAGACACAGTCACATGATTGTCTTCTTCATGGCATTTTTCATATATATTTTTTTTGGATAGGTCTCAATTTTCAACTTTCTCATACAATTATACAACTTAGCCTATAACTTTGAAGGTGTATATGTGAATGGCGCAAGGAGTATTACGTATCCTAAATTGGTTTGCCATGCCAGTTATAACAAACTTAAAAAATGAAATGCAAATGTCAGAACATTGACTTCAGGAATACCCTCTTATCAAAAATTACGAAAAGTAAGCCAAAAATGAGATGAAAAGGCCTACATACTGTCTATAATATAATTGGTTTCACATGGTGTATTCTGTATTGAACGAAAACGAATATATAAGCATGAACAAAGAATTCGATAATGTTCTTGCAGTGGAAAGCACTAGTTACAATGCTATCGAGAATCCCGATTGAAATTTCCTTAATCTTAATGGAATCGAACCATGGATTTAACAAACTGTCCCATCCTTTCAAAATTTATTTAATTCACAATGAAAGTCTCGAGTTGTGACAAGAGCGACTGGTGGGTTGTTATATTGTGGTATTGCGCCGAATGTCGCTATGGTTACTCTGTAGGAGAATAGGTATCCCTAGTTCGCTCAAAAGCTCATGGAATAGTTGAACAAATTACACGGAATTTTTATTTTCTTCGACATGGTTGTAACAATACTATTCAGGAATACGATGTTCAAAATCATGGATCTTTGCTTCAGAAGTGCTGGAACAATATGGATAGTTGTGTTCTCGAAGATGGCAAAAAAGACTCCAAATATTTCAATATATTGGAGATGTGGATAGAAAGAGTATGTAGAAGGAGTATGTGGGTTGATTAAGAGTGTCCTTAACTGACAACCATAGAAATTGATTCAAATACATGTTACAAGCTATGAAATTGGGAATTCAAAACCAACACACAATATATTAAAGGTGAGATCAACAATGTCGTTATATAGGTGGAAGACAAACCCTATGTTATCTTTACGGGAGCAGGATGCGTCGAAAACTTTGTGAAAGGGTTTTCAACAAAATCAAATATGGAGAGTGCAAGCACATTTTGAATGTAGTTGTGTGGACAAGGAAGATGTGATACAATCATCCATATTTATTTTAGGGTGTTCAGCCAAGTTCACCATACATCACTAGAGGCTGTTTAACCACCGATGCAGGAAAATGGTTTTTTGGGTAAGTTTCCTACAAAAAATAAAAGAGCTTGATTCCAGAGTTGCTATTTTTCAGACTATTGGACATTCAGGAGGATTGTTGTGTGTTCATGGGTACCAGTAGTTTCGAATTGATGGGATTATTTTGTGAGGATTGTGATGATTCCATAGATTGTTTCAATCAATAAGGGAGTGAGAATTTTATTTTCTTGCTTCCATCAAAAACTAGAGGCCTTGGTATTAACCTTGCGATAGCAAATACAATCATTTTGTATTAGTGACTTAAATCTAAAAGTGGATTGCACATGTAGAATTGGAAAAAAAATATCTCAAGTTTCCTGTTTTAGTACATAATACACTATAAGAGGAAAGAGTGATTGAAATAGCTTGTAAGAAGATTACATTTCATATTATGGCCATACAACAAGGACATCTATTAGAAAAAAAAAGGTCTATAAACAAGGATCAATCATTGCACATGACAAAGTTTGGTGAAATATTAATTATATATTATTTCAAAAGGTGAGGAGGATTTAGTAGGGATGACATAAATGTATCTCCTATTGGAACGTTCATTCATGTACGCCAAAGAGTAAGTCAATCAGTTTGATGGATAGGAATCGCAGTTTCAATGTGTCTGCTCAGATTTATGCAGTCTCTATTATGTCCAGATTCAAAAGAAGAGAGTTAGGGAAAAGGATGAAAGATCAATATTAAGATGATATAGTCTATGGACTGGAAAATTGAAATCAAAGTTATAAATGTTGTCAGTGTGTCTTCCTCTAGTGATATACCTAGTTTTAACTTATAACAGAAAAAGTACCCATGCATAGCAATTAATCCTCTTCTAGGTTCTAAAGTAATAGAGTCATAGACGACCCACATCATTATATGAAGTTAGGATCGGGAAAATTCAACACGAATTTATAAATCAAGTTTAATGAAGGGGAGGCATCGAAAATTAGTATTTATCAAAAAACCTATCACCAGATTACGATAGGGATTAATTGTGACAACCCTCCCCCTACATTCTGGAAAACCACTAGAGGGGATTTCATAAAATGGTTTCCGGTCTTGATGAAACCAACAAAGGGTTTGACAGGTACATAATGACAACTGGGGTCCATATTCAATCAATCCATAGCTCATCTCCAATTTTCATGCGACGACCGCTGGGAGCCCCACACCATCACTCAATTCGTATCAAACAAGTTTTATATGTTTTGTATCTTTATGATTGGCTCGAAAGCTCGAGATCTAAGTTGATGGTGTATGGTGTAAATTTTTTTTATACAGGGGTGGGCTATATTTTTAATGACTTGGTTAAAAATTTAAATATGAGTTATTTTGAATAACTAATTTTTATTTGTATTTTCATTTTTTTTAAGGGATTAAAAAGAAATATATATATATATATATATATATATATATATTTGTATCGGAGTCCGTTTTTAAACCGATTCTGGAATAGATAGTGTAGGGAAGGAAATAAAAGTTTCAGACAAATAGTTTGTAAGGGTTTAGAGTATGTGAATTCTGGACAAATATGTAGTGGAGAAATATTTCTGAAGCTGAATAATAAAAGCCAGATTCATTCCAGCCTTCGGGTAAATTGCAGTTGTTATTTTATTTTGTTTTCTTTTAGGTTTTTCGTATTTCATCCTCTTTCTGATGGAAGGGATGTAATGTAGCAGCAGGTTAATTGAAGTAAAATTATAGATTTACAATGGTACTTGCAATATTAACTTAAAAATATTAATGGGTGTTCCACCTATTTCCTAAATTTATCCACATTCATAGTTTCTTGTAATTTTCATTGTTTTATTAAGGGTTAAAACTTAGATTTTTGATTGTCCAAGTTATTAAACTCTATTGGAATATTTCTTATAGCCATATTTGTAATTTGAAACTCTGCGATACTCATTAATTTTTTCTATTTTGGTTGAAGTTTGATAGGTTTTTGAATTAGAATGAACATTCTAATTTTCATGGTTTGTGTCTCCTACTATTCATTTAAAAGTTTGTATTAGTTCTGTGCATATCCAGGGCACTAGTTTTTTTCAACTAGGAACTGTCCCTAGGAGAGGACACCACCATTAAATCATTTTACTATCTACAAAATCACAGAAAAAATATTAGTTTACTTGGTCTCTAAAGAACCCATCAGGAAATATCAATAACACAAACCTTACTTGAGGAAATTTTAAGAAAATAAATTAAAAACCAAGAAATAATTTCCCCTTATGCCAAATGCACCATCTAGATGTAGCAACAGTAGGCACATCTTCCCTCGTTGATTGTGTTAGTATGAAATTTATTAGTACGTGTACCAAAAATGCTTCACTTAAGTCACTGGTCACAAGTGACCCTAACAATAGAATGTGGCCGCTTTTTACGCCTTAGATCTGCAAAAAATGACCCTGCAAGAAAATATTTGATGCAATCCCAAAACATATAGAAACAATAAAGAAAAGTGAAATAACCCAATAAAATACTTTAAATGAATTATAATTTTATTGAAAGCACTTGGTGAAGAATATTTACAACATGGGTCTGTAAATCCCACTCTGTGGGATTGGTCCTTTTGATGTCCTTGTGCTTCAATGATCTTATTCTTCTCTTTCAAATGTGTAGAATATCCGAAAGCGAGATGGAACTCAAGTGGGAGTTCAAATGTTGTGAGATGATAATGATCATGGTGAGGAATGAATGGAAAACCCTCTTATTTATACCAAAGTATTGAGCTAAATTGGGAATTGGAAAATAGTAAAATATTATTGACCAAATCGAAATCTAGTTGTCCCATACCACCCACAGGAAAATGGCACAGTTGAAGCATTCAACAAAATATTGGAGGCAACTCTCACTAGGGTATGTAATGCTAACATAAATGATTGGGATGAGCATGTACCTGCAGTTCTCTGCGCGTACACGACGACTTGCAAGAAGTTGACGAGACAAACACCTTTTAGATTGATGTATGGGAAAGAGGTTGTGTTTCCAATGGAATTCATCGTCCCCACTCTGCGCATTGTAGCATCTACAAATATGGCAGAAGAAGATGCTCTGACAGAATGGTTGGCACAGTTGGTTGCTCTGGAAGAAGATCGATTTATTGAAAATGATCACCAGCAAGTCCAGAAGGCGCGTGAAAAAGTATGGCATGATTGGCACATCACAAAGAAGGTATTCTAGGTCGAGGATTTGGTCTTATTATACGGTAGTAAGTTAGTGCACTAGCCTGGGAAATTGTGAATGCACTGGCTTGGCCCTTATGTTTTGAAGGAAATCACTAATTTCGTTGTTGTGTGCCTGACCACCATGAATGGTCAATTCCTCCCCAGGTGCATTAATGGAATTCACCTGAAGCCATACGGGGACAACCATGTGCCAGTGCCTCAGTGACTCAGGATGATTCACATGTTTGTATTAGGGACCTTTTGGAGCGGGGTCCCCTGAAGCACAAGTTTCAAAGCTCCATTTTGGGTAGTATTGTATGTGCAAAAAGGGAGTCAAAGGGTTTTGGGGTGGTCAAAGTCCCCTATTTTTTTGTAAATGGATTTAAATGTAAACTATGGGCGTCAAACCATGGTTTGAGACCACTGTATCTACGATCTAGGCGCATATAAATAGATAGAAGATTTCTACGCTAGGTAGTTCATGGTTTCTGAAGATATTTATGCTTTTTCTTACAATTAGTCTATAAGAGTCTCGTCGGGTTAGGGTTGGGTAAAAGGCTCCTACTATCTATGTGCATAGAGATCTAGTCCTGACTGTGTGCGGACTCCACTCGTTGTGTGCACAGAAGGGATAATAAGGGTTTTGGAAGGGTTTTGAAGGAAAATCATATATAGTGAAAGATCAGAAGGATTAAAAGCAGGAACAGTTTTGGCGAAAGCTCTGTGTTATGTGTCTAGTTGTTGTTTATGCTTACTATTATGCTTTGCTGAGATCACACTATTTTTTTTCTTACTTATGAATGGGCAGATCTAATTGTTATGTGTATGCATGAATAATGAATTTTGTTAAGTAAGAGTGAGATATGGTTCTGATCTATTGTCCGCGCTAAGCGAACCCTGTTTCTGTGATAGTATCTGTGTGTTCTATTATAAGGAATTTCACAAGATCTTTAGATAACTTATTTGTTGTCTCTATGCGGACATCTGTATAAGTTGTTGTGGTTTTTTACCGAGGAAGACTCATCACTTCCTCCCTTAGGGTATGGAAACCTGGTTCCATCACCCCCCCATACTACTTCTGGTGAGACTTTGGTATGCTCAAGAAGACCACTGCTGAAAGACCAGTAGTTGGAGGGTTTTTTGGTTTATCCATAAACTTTAAACCTGGGTCAAGACCCCTCAATCCAAAAAATTATATGACATAATTCAATAGGTAGATGAAAAGGAAACAAGGTATATCATGCAATGAAACAATTGAGTTTTGTGTGTACCTGTGGCGGAAATAGGATTTTGCAGTACGTAGCAGTGGATAAAAACCATCGAAAGCCTCTGAGCAAGGTATTGAAAGAGAGTATTGTTGAATTTACTAAGTGGAGAGAGTAGACGCAATGCTAAAAAAGAGCACAGAGGCCGATATGAAGTATAAGTAACAAATAATCAGTTGCGAGACAACAGAGTGTTGATCACATGTTGTGCTGAGAAGAGTACAAGACGTGATGATGTGCAAGACTAGAGAAATTAATGATTTACCAGAGGACTGAGAATAGTAGGAATTGTTTTTACACAATAGATTGGTAGTTTACTTATTTCTAAATGACTCTATTTTCAGTTTGAAAATTGTATTAAAAGTGGAAAAGTAGTAACAACAGGCGGTGGTGTGCATTCAAAGAGGTTGGTGCCTCTTGGAAATTTGGTGCTTGATATCCTAAGGGGGTCAGTTCCTCCAGTGAGTGGGTGTTCACAAAAAAATTGATGTCGGTGCTTAATTTACATATTAAACAACAAAAAATTGGTGGTTTTTACCCTTTCGGTTTCCATGTGAAAATTACCTGTGTCAATGTGTGTGTATACTATTCATGTGAACTGTT
This sequence comes from Pinus albicaulis, assembly GCA_034641835.2. Taxonomy (NCBI): domain Eukaryota; kingdom Viridiplantae; phylum Streptophyta; class Pinopsida; order Pinales; family Pinaceae; genus Pinus; species Pinus albicaulis. The sequence continues at coordinate 61,197,590 of MU968411.1, read as the reverse complement.
GTTTAACATATGAATGTCGAGGTTCTAATTCTTATTTTATATATGAATGAATTATCTCATAACTAATAGATTGTAGTGGGACGAAGTAAGAATATATTAAAAGGAAAAATTTAAAGTAATCACACAATTACTGATTCACTCCCCTCTTAGTAATTTCTTATTCCAACGCCTACACCCTCTGGGGGAATTTACCCCGAGGAGCACTCCTTTCACCATTCATGTTGGACTACATGCTTTATTTGATGGGATGAATCTATAACAAATTCAACAACCCTTACATCATAATATTTACAAGGGGGTACCTCATAGTTGGTTTGACAACTATCCTGCTTATGGCCCATTTAGTCAGCTCCATAATCCATTTTTATCTTTGCTTGAATTATTATATCTAGGAAAGCAGAAAAATGGCCACATTTGACATGATCCTTGGTGGCCATATCTTCCAAAGTTACTTTCCAATATCCCAAAGTTTGAAGGAAATGTTTGAGAGAGTTCATCCACCCATATTACCACTTACCATTTGTGGTGTTTGTCAAACTCTTTAGTGGATGGCTCGGTAAAATTATGGTTGTTACAATGTACATTAATTGGAGATGATTCCAAATGGTACATTGAGTTGGATACCACATATTATAGTGATTTTCATCCTTAGCCCAAACCTTTTTAACACATTTCCATATGCCTACGAGGTTTGACATCGATTAGAAAATTTTTCTGAACTTTAAACAAGATGATGCCAACTTGATTTTTTATTATATCCATGAGTGGTCATATCACAAGGGGTTGGCTAGAACCAAAATTCTCGATGATATATTATGAAAATGGTTCATTCGATCATTAAGACCTAAATTTTCCAAATATGTGTCTATGTTTAGAAATGTTACTGAGAAACAAGCCATCTTAGCTTGCCAATAAATGGATTTGATTTATTTTCGGTAAGGAACGCTTTATGAAGTACTCATGAATGTTAAAAGGCCTTCCATTGACCCACCTAAAGTATCTCTTGGCCCACACATTAATGGTGTGATTGGGTCTGTTTCTGATTCCATGAGCCAACTTGCTTCCCATTTTGGGAAATTTATTTTTCCATCACAAGACCCAACAAGTACGTTTGTCTCTACAAAAGCACCTTCTTCCAGGTATTCCACCAATGTTCTTACAATGAATTCCATAAAACTGAAGAACAATCAGCAAAATTGTGGTAAAAATAATAAGAAGAATAAAAAAAAGAATCAAACTTCTCGAGAGACTCAACCGAACCCACCTAAATAGAGAGGGGGCACATCTGAACGTCACTGTAATATTGAGTTACCTTGCAATATATGTCAAAGTGAATTCTTAACTCATGAGTGCCCTTGAATGGATGAATTTCATATGCTTCTTGCACCAACACCTTTTATCCAAGAACCTATTCTTTTAACTGATGCATTCCTTGCTCAACCCTGACAATAAATGGTTACACAACCTCATCCACCTCCATATTTAAATCTTACTCATAATTCATTCATCCTTACGTGCCAGGAAAGCATCAATGTGACCGCGTGAGATAAGTCATATAATACTCCTTATTCGAGTTCTTATTTTAAGGACTCAACCACCCTGACTGAAAACTACTTATGTTGATGTTGAAGCCGTCATTTCTACCATAGACTATAAATTTCTCATTGGTCGCAGTTGGTTCTACGATACGAGCATGGTTGTATCATCTATATTCGGACTCCTTTGCTTTCCTCATGAAGGAAAGATTGTGTTGGGAGTAGCCCAACTTGTTCTATTTTTGGTCAAAGACTCTGCATTTCTAGGAGTGGAGTGTGCGATACCGTGAAGTTAGATCTACCGCACGGTGCTTTGGGGCTTCGAGGTGGATCGAAGCCCCTCATTTTTTAATGGGTTTTGGGTTGTTTTGTCTAGCCCATGGTATATGGACCATGCTTTTGTATTGATGTAAAGCTATAAAAATAAACGTAAATAATAGATAACATGGATAGTTGATGAGCGCAACATATTTTATTTTCTATCTTTAGTCTACTTTGGGCCTTAAGGGAAGTCTCCGTAGCTGAGTTCCTGAAGACCTTGGAAGAGTCTGCAGCTTTATGCGCAGACCACCTACAACTATGTGTGGAGGTTGAAGAAGTTGTTTGCATAGAACATATCCATTCTTAATAAAGAAGAAGAATTTTTGGCATATTCTCTGTTAGGGTCCCGTGATTTGGATGATTGGCAAGCCAAATGACAGTGTAACATCAAACCATCCTTTGGAGCCCAAGGACCTAGCCTTCCTGGACTCAGAGAGGGCTCTCTCTATTTTTGTAAGGGATATCTATGTGTTTGCTTATTGTGTTCTTGATTTTAGGCTAGTTATGAAGTAGGTTTTTGGTTTTGGTTTTTAGGTTGTGAGGGATGAACCGATCAAAGACATAAGATAGATAAAAATATGTCAGATCAACAGGGCTATGGGGTCAAAAAGGTCCGAGAAATCTTTCAAATGGTGATACAAAGTTGCTGAAGGGCCGATTTGATTCGAGGTAAAAAGGATATTTGGGCAAAATGGAGTGAGATGGATATTAAATTTGTGAATAAAAAAGGGTTTCAAGCATAAATAGTTTAACAGCTGACATAAACATGGTAGGGCTAACCATTAATCATGAGAAATGTAACTAAAAGATGATCAATGCATAGAAATAAACATTCAAGCCATGCATAGAGATATATGACTCTCTAACTTTAGGAAATGGCTATCAAACTTTGGGGAAATACATTTAACACAGGAAAAAAACTCAAATCACTATGTAGGAACACCTAAACATAGTACTTCATGCTATTGGGCACTTTGAAAACAAGATTGCATAGTTTTAGGGAAAGGGCAATATCAGTACAAGACCTCCTTCATTCAACAAATGACAATCTAATCAATCAAAGAGAGGTTTCATAGGTGGAGCTATGGCTATCCATGAGTAAGCAGGGCATACCGTAAATCATACTTAGCATGCATAAAACCATAAATGAAACAATCAAACAATATTCTTCAGTTATCAAAGAGCAATCAAGGATTCTTTAATATGACTAAGAATGAAGAAAACATAGAAGCTATAAAGAAACAGAAAATTTGAGGTGCCTCCAAGGGCATGTCTCAAATCTATTCTCTATTGTATTATAGCAAGCAAGAACATGGAATTAATCAAAAATAAGAAACAAAACAGAGAGAGAGACACTATACCATTTTACCAAGTCATGGAATCCAACAACAATCCTCTTTCATCATCCAAAAACATCCAAGAAACTATCCAAAAGCATGAGACAAGTGTTTCTTCCAAGCTTATATGACCATATATTTCTTCTGTTCATCAAGTTCAGCCTTGTTTACAATGAAAGCCTTTCGAATATATAGGCCAAAGTGAGGAAAACCTCTTATTTCAACTTGCAATCTCATTGGCCTATCCAAAATATCTGATTTTGTCCTTGAGGCTTTGCAAAGCCCAAGGAAGAAAATATCTAATAAAATATCTCAAAAATGCTAAAAAAGGGAAATATATTGAATTTTCATAATTAATCATGTACAAAAATAGCTAAATGCACATGAAGAAAAGTCACTTTTGAAAGGTTCAATTTTTACAAAAATACTCAAGAAATACATCAACAGAAAGTCCCCTGACTTGCCGGAAACTTTTGGAAAACCTCCCCGATGTCGAAACGAGGCCCATGATGGCTCATTGGATAGCTCTAAATGTCTATTTTCTGAAAAATTTTAGTTTTCTCCCAACTGACCACTAGAACTTCTCCAAAAACAAACCTATGTGTAAAAACCCAAACAATAGGCCTTGTTGATAAACAGGGCAGAGTGTAGAAAAAGCGAGTGTTTTTCACCATTTTGGGGGAGAAAATGATCTTAAATTGATCTAAAAATTGCTGAGTATATGCCCCTGAAATTATGGCATCCAATGATACCATTTTCATCCTTTGAGGATGCCCCAAACCAAAATGGCGATGCCCTTGAGTTTTAGCCAAAAACCCAAAAATGACAAAAAACCCAAATTTGTCGAATTTCACCCAATTTTGGCGAGCATGACCCTCAAGGGTTTTCAAAAACATGCTGTGAATCTGAGGCAAAAATTTGTAGATTTGAGGTGTCTTTCCTCAATTTTGGTTCCGGGCGCTTCCTTTTAGCCTCCTTGAGTTTTTCCTAAGTGGCCTTCAATTTCTGCCGGGCAAACTTATTCAACTTCTTGTAATGCACGGTCATCCTCTGTTGAAGATCCAAGTCTCTATTTTCCTTCTCCAAATTCTTCTCCAATTGATCATTAACCCTCTCAAGCCATGCTTCTCGATTTTTCTCTATCTCTTGTGTGAACAATGTAGTGAGAGGGGTAGATTGGAGAAGGGCATCTTCTTCTTCCTTTTGTTTCTCAAGGGATTTTTTGAGCCCCATGGTTCTTAGCCTCTTTTGCCTGGGCTGATATTCATCTTCGATCTCATCAAACTCACCCATGAGTTCTTCCAATCTCACTTGTGCTTTGGAGGCCTCCTTTTTGTATTTGATGGCTCGTGTCTAATATACCGCCATATATACACTCATCTGCTTGTTTTGAACTTGCAAAAAGTGATTGAAGTTTCTAGCCCTCTCAAGATCAGTCCTCAAAGCATCAATCTAGTTTTCTCTATTGATCAAGAGATCTTCTAGGATCTAGGCTTCATTGTCACTATCATCACTTTGGATTTGAATGATGTTGAATTCCCTTTCCTTTTCATGACTTCTTTCTTCTTTCTCCTTTCCTTTGCTTTGGGTGGCTCTTTTAGTCTTCCTCCTCTTGGGAAATTCGACAATGGGCTTCTTGGGAAATTTTCCCTTTCTTCGGAGGGCCCTAGTAACATTTGGAGTTACAACTCTAGGCACCCTTTTCCTTGATTTCCGGGGCTTGGATACTTTTGGTGAGGAAAGCATGGCCCCTTGCCTAGGAAAGGCAGCTAGCACATGCTCTCATGGCTCTTTGCCCTTGTCACTTTGCTCATCATTCTTGCCACTATCTTGGATTTCTTCATGGATGCCTTGACTGTCCTTTTGCATTTCTTTTTTAGGGTTTTCCTCCTCACTGTGTTGCACCTGTTCATAATGTTTCCCTTCTTTTTCATGAGGCTGTTGTTCATCATCATGTGGTTGCCTCTGTTCATCATACTGCACCTGTTCATCATGCTGCACCTATTCATCATCATGTTGCTCATCATTATGCTGCTCATCATCATGCTTCTCATCATCATGCCCTTCTTCCCCTTGCTATTCTGCCTCACTATGTTCTTCTTTCCTCTGCTGCCCTATTTCACTATGATGTTGCTCATCATCATCTTCCTCTTTATCGTTATGCTGCTCATCATCATCTTCCTCCTCTTGCTCATGCTCTTCTTCCTCTTCATGCTCTTTTTCTTGTTCAATGGGAAATTTCAGCTTCTTGGGAATAGGCTTGCTTGAAGAAGTCGAAGGATGGTGAGTAGAAGGTGAAGGAGATGTATGACATGAAGGGACAGTGGCAAAATCTAGATGTGTGATGAAAGCATCCCAAAAGACTTCCTTCTTCTCAAGCTGAGGAAGGATGATAACCTTGATGAGGGAGTGATGGAAGAGGCAGGCTGTCTGCTGAGAAGGAGGCTTTTTCTGAACAGTGGAGGCCATTTTATCAATACTTCTATGTAGGAAGAAAGGTATATTTAACAATTTGGCCCTCGTGAAATGCATGAGCAATCGGATATGGTCAGCATAGACTCGGGAGAATCTTCTCTCGCAAGTGAAGTATTTCATGATTATCCTCATGAGGGGGGCATAACTAGTCAATAGATATGAGAAGGGGAAAATGGATGGACATGAATCTCTATGCTCAGGCTTCAGAAAAGGCTTGTATTGTTCTGAGTCCAGGTGGATTTTTTTAAACCACTTCTCCCTGACATAAGGGATTTTGGTGGCCTTGGAAATGGACCTTGGAGAGAATTTGAAATCTAGGCCTGCCAGCTGAAAGTGCTTCTCTTGAAACCTCAAATTACAAAGATGTTTCAAAGGGGAATAGATCTTCACACTCTTTGAAAAAAATATAAACACCCAACCTCATGGAAGTTAAACAGGACTGATGGATGAGCATTTACCTCTTCCGTGGAAACAAGCTCAAACCTCCTGTGAAGGCCACTCCTACTGTCTTGCCTAGGAGGAATTTTGTTTTGAATGTTCTTTGCAATACCAAGTTGTCTCAAATGGCTTTAGAAATGTTTCTCAAGCACACACCCTATCCTCCTTGTCAGTCACTATTTGACCAGGACAAGTTGCTTCAATTGTTTTGTGAAATAGTCCTCCAACACCAACTTTCTGCTCCTTATAAATCATTGTTTTCTCCTCCTTTATGCCAATCAACAAGCTTTTGTCAAATGAAAATCACACAATCAATTTATTACTATGTTTGGGTAAGGTCACAAGGATCCTTTGTGTTTTGGTAGAAACAAGACAGCCTTGTATTTAGACAAAAAACAAAAAACACCCTTCCTCAAACAATGCTTCTTTTGTTGTTCACTGGTTTCTATACGAAGGTTAACCAAACACCTTCAGCTGATTTGAAATATTTCATAGCATATCCTGCTTTATGGAATAATGGAAGGCATGCACTAGGTTTGCTTTTTACCATACAAAGAGGTCACTTTTTGAAGTGACAAAGTATTCACACATGATCACTGTTTTCACTTTACAAAATTGTGTTCACCTTAGGATCATTGTTTCCCTTTACAAACATTGTTTCAGCTTATATTTGCAGACAGAGGTTAATTTTGTTTTATCTGTGGGCTATGACTATTATTTAGAGGAAGTAAGGGTCCTTTAAGTTTGTTTTAAGGCATACACCTATCACTGTAAAGGAGTGTGATAGTCACAACAACAAATGAAACACTGAGTTCATTCAAAAACACTTCCCTCTAACCACTGTCTCCCTCTTTATGATTTTTATATGACAAATTGCCTTTTCAAAACCACTGTTTAAAACAATGTTTAAACTGAGCTGAGACCCCCTAAGCACAAGAAAGGTTTCTCCAGCTTGACAGAGAATTTGTCTCCTTATCACTGACTTATCTCACAGTTTTTATATGATGAAATGGTTTTTAGAACACTACTTCCTTCTCATGGAAAAACACAGCAAACACCCCTTCACTTTTTTTTAAATTTGCCAAGAGGAGAAGTGGAATACCTAGAAAAAATGCTTAGAAACCTTGTTTGATCGATTGGGCAGGTTCAAAGGTGTTTTTGGAGGTGTTAGAAGGTGCGGCACTTTCAGATCGTAGAGCACCGCGCAGTGAAAAAGGTGTCGGGTCGGCCTTCGAGCAGTGGTGACTGACGCTACAGGCGCGCTGTGTGCTGCTACAGGCGCGCCGTGCAGCAGTGTAAAACCTTTGTAATTATTTTTCTGAACGCACCACGCAAGCTTTAAACCTTCGAAAACTCTGCAAATTTGCTTGAAATCCCTCTTTTCTCCAATGGGCAGCTAGGAGGGCGATTGTGAATGCACACTTATGTTTTTTGAACCTTGAAATGAGACTTGGCAACGGTCCTTTATCCTCTTAAAGTTGAAACCCTTTGAACTTAACTTGAGAGGGTTAAAAATATTTTTGAAAGAGCTCTTGGTTGTAAAACAAAACATGAAGCACTGCTCGTCCTTTTATCATTTTTAAAACATCACAAACCCAATATTCGACTAGGACTCTTTAAAGTGTTGTCGATGACATTTTTGAAGATCTTCGTATATATGACCCTTTTTCAAAGTGAAGAAAACATCTTTAAAGCCACAATCTCTGTTAGTGTTTTCTCATCAAGGGAGGAAATTTGTTTCCTTTGTTCATATTTGTTTTTAGAGGAAACCCAGATGAAAACCATGTTGATGATTATAGATGCATGCTCTGCATGATATTCCTCTTTGACTGTGGTTGAAAACTCAGTTTCATTTGCCTAGGTTTTACCATCATCTGTTTATCATAATGAAATCATTTAAAAACCTCTCCTACAATCAAATGCTTCAATAGCTTTGAGTGTTTTTCTTGAAATTAAAACACTTGTCATACCCTTTTTATACATAATGTCTCTTTTCTGTCTATTTGCAAAGTCCCCTTGAGAAACAAGGCTTAGGTCACCTTCTTGTCCATTTTGATGAGTTTTTTGAAAAATATCTTCATGAACAGGAAGAGAAAACCTTCTTTGAGTATCAAAATCACTCTTTGGCTTATGTTTGACCCAACTCCCCACTTATAAACCTTGAATGGATTTCCACTAATTTCAACTCTGCTTTTTGAAGGAAAACAATGGCTAGATTTCATGCCTGTTGATCAAGGAGAAAATCTATGGAAACTTTTGATGAAATCACATATCTCAGTAGGATTTGTTCATTTTGGCTTCAAATTGCCTTTGAAGGAAAACTCTGATACAAGAAAAATCAAACCTCTTTGATTATCACAGTACCACTACTTTCCTTCTGTTTTGAACACCATTTTTCTATCCATAAGCCTTCAGTTGCTTTCCTACTGCACTTAAAATCCTGCCTCTATTCCTGGCCCTCTTATTATTAGATGAAGGAGGCCTTTATCATAGTGCCAAACCCTCTGCTTGTAAAATGAAGGAGTTTTTCTCAGTATTTCAACCGTCTCCTCATGTACGGAGGAGGTTTTCTTAGTGATGCCATTTCATCAGCGTTGTGCATCTTTAGTCAATCAGAGGCAACCTGACCAGTATCTGCAGATTATTTCTTGTTGTTCATAACTGACTAACCCTTGACTGTGTTTGCAGGGGCTTACTGAAATAACTCTATGTCCTGTAGCTGCATTCCAGGCTCAAAACCACATGAGAATCAGTTGTCTTCTCATGTTGAGTTTAATATTGTCTTATAGAACACTAGTATACTTCTACTCTTTGAAAAAGACATTGAAACATTGTACATATATCTAATATCATCTTGACCTGTGGCATATGTATTGATGAGACTTCAAGGCTTGTTAGTGGCGTGAATTAAGGGTGTAACCAAACTTTATTTGCAGAATAGGAAGGTTTTCTAGGACTGGTTGATAAAAGATAGAGGTTCTTTTGGCTTTAGGATAGTTTGCCAAGGGAAAATCGCCTAAAGTGCCACTACCTAACTTAGGGGAGACTTTTTGGATAGATTTGGATTATTCTCTTTGGAGCTGATGGGCAAGCTTGTATGGCTGAGGCTAGGTAGGGTTTTGACAATGAGGTTTTGTCTCGTCACGGGCTGTCAATTAAAAAGGTTAGGAGGGCAAAAATTTTTATGGGTGTTTTCCAGTTGGAAAATTTGACAAATTTGAGATTAGCTACTAGAAAACTTGGCTGTAACAAATAGTCATCATCAACAAGTGAAAAATACTGATGACTAATAGTGGCTCCATTTGGGGAGGGCAGCTCCTTTTTAGGAGGTGTCCAGAATTTCAAATCTTGGTTCTTTGAAGACCAGTGCCTTTATCCATTGGCCCAAATATCTTTCTTCCTTGATGTTATTTCTGAAAATTGACATCATGATTAGCATCAATGATATTTCTACCTACCCCACTATATTTCCTAACATTTTTTCTTCTTTTGGGTGCATTTGGATTGGCAACCCTTTGACATAGTATTTTTGAAAAATGACACTATCTAGTTCTACACTTATATCTACCGGGAGTTCATATTAAGCTGATGAAATCCTTTGTTTCTCTACCTATGCTAGATCGACTGTCAAGGTTAAGTTGTTTGAAAGGATTTTATTCTCTAATATAAAACATGAAATTGAAAAAATGATCAAATCAGGATTACACAGTCTGATTTATCATGTACTTGTGGCATGAAAGACAAGTTGCACACAAATATTATTTTGCATAAAATGAAATCTAGAAAAACAAGGCTAGGATACACAATTTGTTTTTCATCCCTGATTTCCTCTTTGGTTCTATTTTGAGCATGTGGAACCAATATCTTTTCCTAATCTACTCTCTTTGATAAGTCAAGCTTACACAATGTTGACCATCTTTTCCACTCACTAAGTTATCAGCAAATAAATTTAAAACATGTCTAGTTATGATTAGGCTAGATAACTAAACAAGACATTTGAGCACTAGTAGCGGCATATAGACTTACGCCCTTTCCGAATGACTATTTTTTGGAACATGGGGATTTCTTTCTATTTTTCAAATCGCCCTCCTTTTCTGTTTTTCTATTGTTTTTGAATTTTCTGTTTTTGATTTATTTTTCAAACAATGGTATATACAATGATTGAAAAAGTTTCGACTCATAAATCTTGGAAATGGCGAAACTTAAGCATCTTATCCTCATAAGGATCTCCCACCACTCTTGGTCCATTCAATTCTTGAAAAGAAAAATTTGGAAAATTCTCTCTTTCAAGCATGACATAAGGGTTCATGCATAAATCTTTGAACAACCTCGTATCCTCCCGCTGTACCTCTTTATACCTCTGATTTCCACTCCTTCTTTTGTTGTGCATATTTTTCAAATAGTGCAAATATTCTTTGCAATTTTGAAGTATATGATGACATCATAAAGGTATGCCAGAATACAGAAATTCAGAACTGGAAACATGGCTTTTAGGAGCATATTTTTGATATCCGGTGGTTTTGCAATTCTGGGTTTGAAAATGGAACTACTTCCAACATACTTGAAAAAATCATTGAGCTGTCTGCTTTGCAAAGGAATTATTTGGCTATAACCTGAAACATCATCTTGAAAAGACATATGATTAAAAGCACTTATCATTGGTATATCATGGTCCTTCTGTCACAAGGGTGTGTATTAGTGTTTCTAAAATCAAAACAGATCCTATGACCAGCTATTTTATCTTTGACTATTATGTTTGGTTCAGATTTTTGTATTTTATTTTGTCGAAGTTGTTTCTAGGAGTGATGGTAGTGGCATAGTGTTTCTCATTGTTTTATCTATATGAAGTAGTATTTTGAACAAGATTGCAAATTCTAGCAGTTCTAAGTCTTTGGTGGAGTGACAGAATGGTAGCCAGTTCAAGTAACTCAAGTATATTTGGACTGCAATCATCATATCCTCTCATAAGAAGTTTATCAGACATTTTTTCTATATTTCGAGTTGTTATGGCTATAGTCAAGGTTTCATTTGAAGGGTTAGAGTTATGTGATGGAAAATCCTTAAGGTATGGTAAGAACATTAAGCTTCCCTGACCCTGAGTTCCAAAGAGATTTGTGATATGTAAGTCTTCTAATGCATCTGTTCTGAAAAAATTTCCTGATGTTACTGCTAATGTTTGCCTAAGGTTTGAGCAATTTTCTTGATGGTACATAATGGTTTGTGCTTCTTGCTCTATCCTTGTTTCAAAAGGAACAAAATCACTTTCCTCAAGACACAGCTACTCATGGTTATGATAATTTTGAGCATCTAGCTCATCATAGAGAACTTGGGGGAGCTGATGAGGTGGGTCTAAGTTTGTTTCAAACCCTTCTGAATGTTCTTCAATGTCCTCATCAGTGTGTAAAATGAAAGAGTTCAGATCAAAATGCAAGGAGTACATCAGGATGTTATCGGGCCTGTCTTCACTACTGACCATATATTTCATGTGCGATTCCCGATAGAGTATTGTAGTTTGGTTAAACACATGAATAGTGGCGTAGGACATATCAAGGTGAATATTTCCCTGAAGCTTAGCTCCCCAAGTTCTAGATAAAAGCATTTCGTACTTGGGGGGAATTTCTACTACCACTATTTCCATGATCAGGTGTTTTGCAGGTATTTGGGCCAAACTGAAAGAAAGATCTTTGATCAAGCCTAGACATTTGACTCTACTCGAATAAAATGAGTATAAGTCTTTATACGGTCTTGTGATTTCTAGGCCTAATCTTTCCATCACAACCTTCGGCATGAGATTATGCGAGGCCCTAGAGTCTAGCATGGAATTGTGTAAGATTTGGTCATAGATATTCAAACTGATGTAAAATGGAAGAGTGGTTCCTTCTTGGAATTTCCCCTCTATTTTTGGACCAAACAACACTTCAGGAGTGTCATCAGCTAGATTAAGGGTGTTGGCATCATTTCCTATATTCAGGACCTTTAACACTTGAGATTTATAGGATTTTTGGGCAATGAGTTTAGTGAGAGGCATGGTAATATTTATTTTGGTGATTTCTCCCTCAAAATTGAAGGGTGCTTATAGTTTAGACAGGTTTTCTTCAATTTTTTCAGCCATGACTTTTTCTATGTTCTGAGTTTGCTGACTTTGTTTCGGGATTTTTTTTGACACAGCCACCTTGGGAATATTTGTGGAGGTACCAGGAGCATCTGAGCTAAGACTTGTTTGAATAGCTTTATCTTTGTTTTGGTCAGTTTTTTTTACCACGATTTTGTTGTTATCCATTTCTTTTTTAAGGATGCTATCAGGGGTTTTAACAATGTCCGAGCTACCTTTCTTGGAGTTTTCTTGGTTATTTCTGCTTCTAAGGTCATACTACCTGTGATCTTCTATGATGGCATTCTAAAAATCTATGGCAGGATCCTCGGGATCTTCATAGTTGGTTTCATCTTGATTCGGAGAGAAGAACACTTGTTCTTCTTCTGTGAGGTAAAACTCACTCTCGTTATCAGAACCTATGAGGTTCAAATGATTTTCATCAATGGGTTTTGTATCCCTATCATCTTCTTCCACATAATTTTCATTAAAGGGTGACCTAGTTTGTTGGTCATTTTCCCTTGGTCTTTTTTTAGGCTGTTCCCTCCTAAAATTTTGGTTCTGGTTTCTGTTTGGAGGGTTTGGCTGGTTGTCCCTAAGAGGGGTCTTTTCACTTATCTTTTCCCACATTTTCACCATGGATCTAACCAAGTCATATATTCTAGGATCTAAGGGAGGGGCTGAAGTGGAGACCTCATCCTGGTATGTGACTTTCCTTTCTGATCTAGTCCTAGCTCTCTTTTCTGCTAAGTTGGCTTCTACACTTATGGCCACTTTTTGCATTTCCTCTAAGGTAGGGGGGTCTTTTTCTCTTAGTTGATAATTCATGTCTGGGTCAAAACCTTCGGGGAACTTTTCTAAGGTTGAGCCAAGTGGAGGTTTGAAATGAGGTGGGAGGGCGTTATACACACTGTTGAACCTAGTGCAGTATCCCTGGACACTTTCCTCATTTTCCCGTTTTAGATTGTTATATTCTAACAGGATTTGAATGGGATTCTTTCTGATTTCCCACTTATTTATGAAGGTTTGGTAGAGTTCTGGGAGATCATGGATGTTGTTTGGAGCTAAGATCTTAAACCATTTTTTGGGTTCTTCGCCCAGGCTTTGGGCGAACATCCTCATTCTAATGGTCTTGTCTTCTATTTTCATGTATTCAAAGGCATTGCTAATCCTATCTACATGTTGTTGAGCTGTGGTAGTCTCAACTCTGGTAAAATGCGGAATTTTGGATTGATAGTCATTTTGTAAGGGGGCCAAAGGGTGTGGAAGCACCAAGGGTGCATACCAGGCTGCCATGGCGGGAGCTAGTGGATGATGTACAAAATGAGTGCTCGTAGGATGAGCTGAGGTGGTTTGAACAGTAGTTGTTTGGATGGGTGTGGCGGATGTACTTGGGATAGTGATCTGATTTTGAGCAGATCTGGGGTGGTAGGAGCCAAAGTGATGGAGAAGCTGAAATTCTGGAGGTGTAGTAGGTGAGGCTTCTCTGCTAGGACTCTGTGGCAGATCTAGGGGCTCAAGGTCGTCAAAGTCTATCTTACTTTGTGATTTGCTTCTAAAAAGGGTTTTTTATAATTTCAAGTCAAATGGGGAATCCTGCAAGGCTGTGAGGTGTTCAGGTACTGATCTTGCTGTACGGATGGACCTATCGTTAGCTAAATTTCTAGTTTCAGAAGCTTGCCACAGAATCTTCTCCGGGTCATATACTATGATAGGGGGATTTGGGTCTGGATGAGATCTGGTGTTGATTCTTCGTGAAGCCAGATTTCGAATCTAGAGTTTAGAGAGGATGGTATTTGTGATTGTTTCAGATGGATGGCCTCTCTAGGGTTTTATTAATGTGAAGGATGGTCAAAACAAAAATATGGATTAGTGGAGTCGTCGGGTGGATTTCTGTGAGAACTATGGTCCACCACCAACACCTATCAAATATGCTTTCGGGAAAAAAATTTCTAGCAAACTTTGAGATGAAGACTTGCAAGGAAGAGTGATTCACTTGGTTTCAATAGTTTGCTAGGCTGTTTGGACAAGCTAATGGTTCTATTTGCAAGATTTTTTTTTTTTCCTATGTTTGGGTGAAGTCTTCTGAATCGCTAAGTGTTACACAATTTTTTTGGTCATCTAACCTACTATCATTAGATGGACCCAAGTACACCACATAAGACCAATTTTACCCTAAGTAAAATTGCTTTCACTATGTAAAATAACTTAATAAAACACAATTATTAGGTTGTTTATGGTCTAAACAGGAAACCACAAAAGGAAATATTAAACAAACCTATATTTGTTTGATTTTCCTGGTCATGTTTAACCCAAAACAAAGAAATTAATTAGATAAATCTTTATTTATCTTATTATTTTCTAGGAATAATTATTTAAATCTTATTTAAATAATATTCCTTGTTAAATATGACTAAATCACCTATAAATAATTAAATAAATCATTATTTATTTGATTATCTTTCAACCACTTCCTTAAAATGATAAATAAATCATTTATTTATTTATTATTCACAAATAAAGGGATTTGACCTAAGTCAAATACCTTTTCCCTCCAACAAATATAATAAAATATTCCATAAAAGGTGGATCTAGATTTGGTTTATGTTATTTTAATCATGCACCAAGATCTAGAATGACCCAATATTTTGTTATAAATAGGAGGATTTTTCCTATCATTCTTCACCTTTTGTTGCCTATTAGATCACTCTCGATCTATACACTTGGTCACATTCTTCATTATTTGCTGTGTGAGCTCCCTCTGAGTTCTATCTTTGTCTGGGTTTTCTACACCAACAAGAGAGAGAAATACTAGATCTGAAGTGCTGAGGACTTCCAAGAACCCATCCCATTGAGGAGAATTCGAAACACCTTCTTGTTTTCCTCCCAGGTGCCCTTAATACAAAAATTCTTTCAAAAAATATTGTTCTTGTCTTGTCTATTAGATGTATGGAGCAAAACCTTATTTTTACTTCTTAATGTCTCTCTATGCATAGATCTGGTTTTTTGCAGCACTTGTCTTGATCAACTAACTGCAGATCTGAAGATATTGGCAGCCACATTTGATGTTAGGGCTATAAGTTATGCATAGCTAAAGTGATCTTTTTTCGTACACTTCGACAAAATATTCATACTAACAATTGGCGACTCCACACGAGTTTTCAATTACGACCGCTGTCGTTTTTCATATTCCTGCATATCCAGCTACTTCAGACCCTAGGGTTTCTTTTCAGATTTTTTTTTTTCCTATTTTTATGTTTTTGTCTCACATAAAACCCTAAAACATTAAAATTTCTAACTTCCGCGTGTTTCTGGCCCTATTGCGCAGGTGACAGACATCAGCCACAACTAAGACGGCAACTTTTTCGGAAATCTGCCGCCAGGACACCCGGAGCTTCAGGTCACACTTTTCAGCCCAAAACCTGTGACCTGGCCTCCAGGTCACACTTTTCAGCCCATTATCTGCGACCTGCATAGAAAACAGGTCAGAACCTGTGACCTACCTCTTTTTTTGCTATTTTTCTGTAATTTTTCTGGGTTTTTCTGAAGCTTATGTAAGGGTTTTCCAGCCTCTGTCTCAGCCTGTTTAGACCTGTTTCTAATCTGTTTTACTCATCTAAGTGGGAACCTAGCCCCCTAGGGCTTTAGTACCTTCCAATTTTTGTGGAAGAGTTTTAACTGTTTCAGGTGTCTGTTTTTTTCAGGGTTTCAGCCATCCCTTTTTCAGATCTGATACCTCCTTTTCAGATCCCTTTTCATCAGCTCTTCTCCCTTTCAAATAAACTCCTGAAGTTTTTTTTGGATCTACCTTTAGGGCCTCTTCCTTGTCCCTTCTTATTTTTGCAAATTTCCTCCTTTTTTCCAGCCACCTTGCCTCTGCCTCTTGGCTGTGTTATGCACCTCTTTTCAGCAGGTTTCTCCTTTAGATCCCTGTCCCTTTCGACCCTAGATCTATTGGCCTCTTTGTAGTGTGTTTTGACTAGATTTTTTCCCTTTGTTAGACTAGTTTTGAGATACCCACATTTTTGGGTTAGATTGATGCATTGTTAGTTGTTAATTTTCTGTCATTTCAGCATTATATACTGTTCTCTGCAAATTTATTTTCAGTGAAGCAACACACTTTTTCTTAGGCTCTCAAAACTTCAGGGTTTAAAAATTAAAATTAACGCATGCCACACACTCACCCTAAGCGAAGAAGAGCCTGGTTCACACCGCCAGGCAAAGACTTTAAAACATTGTAAAATCAATTGACACTGCACCTTTTCTACCCTTGTTTCGACATTGTAATCACTTGATTCTGCATCTCCCTGCCCTTGTTGGTCATTCTTCTTCCCCTTGTGCCGTGTTTGTGTTGTCATCATTGCGCCCCCAAGGCGCACCTTCCGGAGACTTCTTGGCCTTCACCCTCAGTTTCCGGTTGGTCGACCTACTTCGTCCCTCCATCGTCGAGTTAGTCCTCCTCCGAGTCCACACTCCGACTCTTCTTCTGATTCATTGGGTTCTCCTTTTACTTCTGGTTCTCCCCCTGTCACCTTCACTATGTCTAGTCCAGGGCCTAACGCTAGCAGGAATCCCGACCCTAATTCCGGGACTACTACTAGCAGAACCTCCACAGGAACTACCTCGGCTGCACCCTTGCTCCCTTACATGGCAGGCCTCAGCCTCCCCGATCTCAATCAGTTGATCAATGACCCTATCCGCCACGATGTTGGTTGGCCTGCTATGCCAACTAAGCTCCCCTTCGACATCCCTATGTTCGAAGGCCTTGCTGGAGAAGATCCAACCAATCACGTCCGATCTTTCCACATGTGGTGTTCCTCCAATTCCATTACCGATGATTCCATCCGTCTTCAGTTGTTCCAACTCACGCTTACGGGCGAAGCTTCTAAATGGTATGTTGACCAAGCCACCTCTTCCCATACCACCTTTGCGACCATTGCCCAAGCCTTTTTATCTTATTTCCAACTCCCTCTTCGATACGACACTGGTACAGAGCTTTTGACCTCCTTCCATAAAACCTCTTCAACCCACCTTTCCACTCATGTCCAGGAATGGCGGAGAAGACGAAGCTTATGTTGAGCTCCCACCTTTGAAGATCGGGTTTATATGGACTAGTTCCTTCACACTCTCTTACCTCCCATTGGCAAATATGTCTCCTCCCATTTCCCTCAAACCGAAGAAGCCGCCCTCCAAATAGCCTTGAAGTATGACCTGATCTACGCTCAGTCTGGTTATGTCTATACCATCCTTCCTGACCTCCCTAGGCCCGGTGGTGCCAATGCCCCGGGGACATCTCACTCCACCGACAGTATTGTTGGATCCCTTTCTCATCCATATGCTCAACCTCCTATGGGCTATAGTACCCCTCCGGGAGGGGCCAACACCTCTAGCACTCTTCCCCCTCCAGGTAGCATGTATCCAGGATACGGCATGCCTTATCCTTTTTCCCAACCTCCTGCTTACCTCAATGTTGCCCAACCTAACCACTATCCTTATCTGCAGCCTGGTGCTCTAGCTCCTCCATCATATGCACTTCCACCTCCCTTGCCTTCTCAACCCCAGCAACAACACCTACAGCCCCCTCCAGGGCAAGTATTTGCACAACAGGGCGCGACTAATCCTCCTTCCTCTCAAAGAAGGCGGAGAGGAAATCAAAATAAATCTACCCCTGGTACTCATGGACCCAATCCTCAAGGTATTGACCCTAACACTGTTAACCAGCAATAGGGCACTCAGCCCAAGCCGAACAGGCCTATTCGTACAAATAAGCCTTGTTAGTGTTGCGGTGTTTACGGTCATTACACTCACGATTGTCCCCTCTTACCACAGATGCGGCAGATGTTGGAGTCTCAAGCCACATTGCGAGGACAACATGCCTCCCCTCATGCTCCCCCTAATGTGACCACTACTCATCCGGCTGTGTTTACTGATCCTTTCCCCCAGCAAGGATTCGTGGCTGCCCAACCACCTGACGGAAAGGTCGCCACTCAACCTTCCCCTTCTGGTTCCTCTGATTACCAGATCCTCATGATGAACTCTGATCCATCCCCAACCGTCGACCTTCACCTTCAAACTCGGTCTCGCCCCAAGCCTTCCTCTCAGTCTACCTCTGAGTCCCCTTCTTCAGGTTCTACCGAGCCTCTTTCGACATCCAATGGTCCCTTACATATCCCTCAACCCAAAGTTGAGGTTCATACCAAGATTCCTAAGGGACCATTACGCCGAAATGCTACTCCTGGTCGAGCTACTCATTCGTATAGCATAGTAGATGATTTGGCGCAGTCTCCTGCTTCCATTTCCACATTGGAACTCCTCCAATCGTGCCTTTCCCAAAAGAAGGCTCTACTATCTTCCATGGGCGCTGTAGATCCTGCTGATGACCAAATGATTGTTTTCGATGCCCATCAATCAGAGCATCCTCCTCTTCCTGCTTCCGTAGCCTTCCAAATCCCAGTCAAAATCCGGAACGCTAACGTTTCTCGATGTATAATTGATGAGGGGGCATCCACCTGTGTGATGTCCGCTTCGGTTTGGAAGCAACTCGGATCTCCTGAATTAGCCCCTTCCACAAACACCCTTCGAGCGTGGGATGGCCACGCCTCCCAGCCCATTGGCCTCTTCCGTAATTGTCCTATCACTCTTGTGGGCAAGACTGTTTGCGTTGACGTCGAAGTCATCGATGCCCCTCTAGAATACAACATTCTCTTGGGGCGAAGCTACACATATGCCATGTCTGCTATCCCATTCGCGGTTTTTCGCAAGATGTCTTTTCCTCACAATGGAAAGATAGTCACCATTGACCAGTTGACTTATCATGAGCCAACGTCTCATACCTCCCCTGAGACAACCATCTCTTCTGTAGCCAATAAGCAAATCATCGATTCCTTGACGAGTGTCTCTCCCGAAGTCTACAAAGACTCCTCTTTGCTTGGAACTTTCCCTGGTCTCCCTCCTCCTCCTATCTCTGATCCCAGCTTATCGAATGTTTGCATGATGCAATCGTCTCGAGCAGCCCTCAAGCGGCCCACTACGGCTAGTCAGCAACCTCAACCTCAACCTCGCCCTCTGCAACCCACTCCTATCCATTCCTCTCAGCCAGCTGGACCTCTTCCTTCTGGCCCTTCTCCTTTAGCTGGTATTCATGAGCCCCTCTATCCTCCTGGGTCAGTTCCCCCAAGCCTCAACCATCTCGGAGCCATCCCCCCTGGTCATTACCCCGCTGTTCAGATACCCTTCCTGGCTCCCCCTCCCGGAGTCTATTCGGTCCCCATCATGGCCACCCTCTCTCTCCCCAACCTGACCCTGGGCATACCCGTCTGGTACCTTGACCCTCCAGCCGCTACCCCACCTGGTCACCCCAAACCCTACCTTGCTTTGACACCGGTTCAACCGGTACCCCTCGCTTCCTCCGTGGCCACTGTGCCCCCAGCACCTCCACAGGACCCTTCTCCTGTCGTGACGACTCCCGGGAAGAAAGGCAAAGCTCACAAGGGGGCATCCAAAGACAAGGCCACCCTGAATGACACGACCCCTCCTCCCCCTGCAAAGCCTTGCGCCTTGTGTGATGTTGTCGGTCACGCCACCCATGCTTGTCCTAAATTTCCCCGTATTCAACCCATGGTTAAAGTCACGTTCCCTGAGTCTACGGTCCCTGAAGCCTCTATTCCTTCCTCGTCCGTAACCAAGAACCCCAAGATTATCCGCACCAACAAACCCTGTGCTCTGTGTGGTGTCTGTTTGGTCAATTTAGTATGTCCTAAATTGCTGCATTTAATTGTCAATCCGGGAATCGTAAGCTGATGAAGTGCGGCGCACTATATGTGCAAGATAACCTCTTTCTTAACTTTTTTTGTCGTTTATGGTCTTTCTAAGGTGAAATGGAAATTCTAAAGTGAAAAACAAGTTTGGTTATAATTGTTCAAGGAAGTGATATCCCCTATAATGATTTACCAATCTCGAAACTTTAAAAGCAAATTGAAATTACAAATGACAAAAGAAAGTAAACTGCTGAAATGGAAAGTGATGTTAATCTAATGAATCAAAACAAGAAACTAGTGAATATGAAAACTAAACTATTCTTGCTGCCAACTGAACACAAAAGAAACTACGCTTATGGAAATTCAAAATTGCAAATGAAAGAAATCTAAATCAGATTACATCAATTCATTTTCTGACCCTTCATCATTAGACCAGCTATGACTTGCGGAAGTAATCATAAACAACTTGTGTAATTGATATTTAATTTGCAGAAAGTAAACTAATACTAAACCATACACACATGATTCAATCCCTCTCCATCAGTCCAACTGTGGCTTTCGGAGGCAATTGAAGATGTCATACATGATTCAATATATCTAAGTTTGCGGAAAAGAAACTAATACTAAACTACACACTTCATCATGCAGCCCCTCACCATCAGTCCAGCTGTGGCTTTCGGAGGAAACTGAAGACGTTATGAGTAGCTTAATATATCTAATTTTACAGAAAGGAAACTAATACTAAACTACACATCTCATCATGCAGCCCCTCACCATCAGTCCAGCTGTGGCTTTCGGAGGTAGCTGAAGACACTATGAGTAGCTTAATATGTCTAATTTTAACTACCGAATCAGATAAACAAAACTGAAGTGCACAAAACAAAACTGAAGTTAAACAAAGACTGTGAAAGAAAACTAGCAGCAGAATAATATCAGTTTCATATCATTAGCAAAAATACTATGAAAATGCCCCGGGCTGTCTACCTAAAACATGCACAAGAAAACTGATCAGTGATTTAACAATCATAAAAACATAAAAGACAGGAATGCAATGGAAATTACAGAAATGTATGAACAGAAATAAAACAACTATGAAATATGAACATGTAATGAGTTATGATACAATGACTGCTTAAATAAATGAAATGAAAAATATATACATTAATACACAGAACCTCGGCTGAGCAGGGGCCCTCTACGCAGCTCTGGTATGATCTTCAAACACGAATTAAGTTATGAAACAGAGTTTTTCACATTAAAAAGAAAGTCATTACAGGCTGGTGGTATTACGGCTCAAGGCAGCGTAATCACCACATAACAGAGTACGCACATCAACTTTAACAGATATATCAACTAACAACTAACAACTCACATTCACTAACTCTACGTGCGTATGCAAACGCTCTTTATAAAGCAATAAAATGTAACTGTCTCCTGAAGTTTATGATAGCAGCCAGCACGTAGACCACTAAGGCCACGGATTTAGGAGTATGGCCATGTTGGAAAACGGATCGATGGAAGGTGGGCGCTTAAATTCAACTCCAGAACTTTGCACAGATGTCAATTAACCTCCGTAAGCTTGGAAACGGCCGTATGGATGTTTCTATGCCACGAAACAGAGTCCAGTCGACATAGAACTCCACAGTTGACTTCCACGTGGATGGCTTTGACCGCGGCTTTCCTTGACGAATTTACTTGAACCAATAGGACACGAACCATGTCCTTGTCATTCCTAGCCCGCCCATGTGGCTCGTTTCCTTCGT
Organism: Pinus albicaulis; assembly: GCA_034641835.2. NCBI lineage: Eukaryota > Viridiplantae > Streptophyta > Pinopsida > Pinales > Pinaceae > Pinus > Pinus albicaulis. Next base: position 61,175,873 of record MU968411.1, on the reverse strand, counting down.
TGACACCTGTAACATTGATTTCCACAAAATAGCTGCGGAAAGTTGCAGCGGCTGCGGAAAGTGACAAGTTTCCGCAGCTATATGAACAAAATCTAAATCAAATAGAAAACACACAAACATAATTAAAAACCATGTTAGATACCCTTTTGCACATGATATTGACAATTTTGGAGGTTTAGGTGAGTGAAAGAGATATGGAAAAGTGTATGGAAAAGAGACAAATTCGGGACTCAACATACCCCCACCGTGAAGGTGTTGCATGTCCTCATGCAACCAAAATTTTGACACTCTCTGTTCAATTCATGTGCCTTGATACTTCAGCCAACACATCTAACCCCCTTCTCTTCTTCTTTGGTACTGCCATCATTCTGGGTTTCTTCATGAGGCACCCGAATTTGATATTCACAAGTGCTCTGCTCAATTTTTGGCATTTCCTTTTTAGCTTCTTATTTTTCTTTTGCCAAATACCCAAATGTAACATAGTATTGTCATTGATAATCTTGTCCAGTTTGCCTTGCTCTTTGAGTGTTTCATTTTCATTTTTGATATGCCGATTCAAAAGCTCAAGCTCAAAAATCTCTTGTTTTAATGACTGAACCAAATTATCCTGCAATGTAGGAGGCTGAATAGAAGAGGTGCTTGGACCTGTGGCTGCCTTCTCCAGGGATTCTATATAGTCATAGACCTCCTGCTGTTTGGGGTCTACTTCCGGTGTCTTTTTCATTGGACTGTCCTCAAAATGCTGCAAAGGAGAATTATGTTCAAAATTTGGCTGAGGAGAACTTTCATCAATATTTTGCTGAGAATAAGATGGAGTACGCTCATTGTCTGATTGGGAGTGAAAGGAGTCAGGTTCACTAACTGACTAAAATGGACTATGGTCAGTTGGAGACTGTTCAGATGTCTCTTCACCCAAATCAATGAAATGAGGACCTTTAATTTGTGTTTTTCTCAGTTTTCCCTTAAGCCTGCTGCTTCTCCTCACTTGCTGTGGTACATTACCCTTTTGTTCTTGTTTTCCTGTTTTTGCTTTTTTAGATAGAGATGACTATTTTTGAAGAAAAATTAATCTCTCAGATAGAATTTGGTGATCTTCTTCTTCAGAAGAAGAAGTTTTATGGACAGCCTCAACAATTTCTTTCCCTTTTGATATTATTGGCTTCTTAATTTTGATTTCCTTCTTCTTCCTTTTTACCAATCTCTCTTCTCTATCATTTTTCTTCATAGTAATAGTAGAAGTATCTTGGATTTCATCTATTGTTCTTTTCCTTCTACTTCTTTTTACTGTGCTAGCTGCGGGAACTTCCTGTGTAGGAGCATCTTGGGTTTCAACATCCATTTTCTTTCTTCTACTCCTTCTAATTGGATTACCTTCAGGAATTTCCTGAGGTTCTTCAAAGAAGTTTCTTACTAAGAATTGTTCCCATGTATCTTTTCTTTCTTTTAGTTCCTTTTCAATCAAAATTTTTATAAGCCCATGATGATATAAATGAGGCTCTACATCTCCTAGGTGTTTTTGCACAGTCACACCATTTTCTTCAAGCTATTGAATAGGAAATAAGGAAGATTGAGAGTTTGGTTTTCAAGGAAATTCATCAATATCCTAGTATGATACATGTACATAGAGCCAAAGCGGCCTTCACATGTGATAAATTTCTGAACAATGAGTAATAAAGTGGCCCATTCATCTTTTATTACATGCACTGGAATTCCTCTTTTGAAAACAGTGATATCCATACCTTGATTTCGGAGGATTGTTCTCCATGCCTCATCACTGATACTTTTGTTTTTGAACCACCGTTCCCCTTCCTGAAGAAGTTCTGTGGCTGCTGCTATTGATGCTTCATTAACCAAAAACTTGAGGTCTCCCACTTCTGCTTCCGAGCCATCAAATGATCTTGCAAACGCTTTGGTAACTTCTCCGTGGTAACCCCGGAATTTCTGAATAAAACGCAGCCATTTAGCTTTTCTCAACATCTCTTTTGCTTGTGGAAATCCCTCTATGAACTTCGGTCCTTCCGGCTCTGGCCTTAATAATTTTCCCATTTTACTTCTCTGTGCTTCACAGCTTGCCTCTGTGAGGGTTTTAAGCGGAAGTGGAACGATGGAATACACGGAGTCGAGCACAATGCTGTGGAGATGTTATCACAAAACGGAAATGAGCACCCTACACAGAATGGAATAAGACTGTGGGTGAATATACGAGAATGAGAGTGAGTAAAAGGAACGGAATGGAGTGAAACAGGGAATGAGAATGAGTAGAGTGAGGTTTTGTAAACACGACAGAGAAACGACAAAGAAGTTAACAAAGTGTAATGCATTCGGACGCATTTTGAATTTTTGGTGGCTGTGTCATAAATATGAACACGTTTCAATCAATGATTATGGAGTTATGCGGCTTGTAAGAGTCCTTTGTCAACTCAAATACATATCATTATCTTCGGTGGGCTATTTGAACATGAGTAAGAGTCGGAATTTCAATAATGAAGCCGTTTGTGAATAAATGCAAGAGGATAACATAGAGATCGTGGAAGGTTACGGACTGTCAATATAATCATTGCGTGTTATGGGTAGAGCTCATAGTTTAGAATTACATAAAAATGTGTCTTTTATACTATTTGAAATAAAATTTATTCATACCTTTGGAATCCTTGCTTTTGCCCTTGGTCTTCAACTGATTGATCTTCATTAGTGTCTTGAATGTCCCATTGATCCTCTCCTGCATTTTATTTCATGATTTTATGAAAACAATAACTAACTGTACATTCTTTTTGAAAACAGAGTAGTAGCAGCTGCGGAATCTGCTTCTGGCTGCGGAAACTGGAGTCAGCTGCGGAAACAGATGTCAGCTGCGGAAACTGACACAGCTATTACTTGGCTGAAATAGAAATGAACAAATGACAAATGACCATGTGGAAATGGTCATAAAAAGATTTTTATTGATGGAATGGATGAGATGAAGTGGAATGAAGTGAAATGAAATGAAATGAAATGAAATGAAGTGAAATGAAATGGAGTGGGTGGTGAGATAAAATGAAATAAAAGACAGAATTTTTTTTGGAAAATATAGAGTGTCAGGTGTCCCTGATTTTCACCCCATATTTTCTGTATAATACTGCCAATCGATGATTGGTTTTCAGGCTTATACCATTTTTTTTTTTTCTTCTCTTTTTTTTTTTCTTTTTTTTTTTTTTTAACTTGAAAAACAAAAACTAGCTTGGTAGAGAAGAAGGATTCTTCTGTACCAGCCTGATTGCAGAACTTTCTTGAAACAACTTGACAAAATCCTCTTTAGAGAGTGGCTTATGATAAACTTTCAATCTTTGGCCATTCACTAAAAGAGGAGTTTGAAACTCATCAATGGTCTTGATTCTTACAGCTCCATTGTTAAAGACCTTGTCAATCTCATATGGCCCAAGCCAATGAGTCTGAAATTTCCCTTGAAAGTCTTTAAACTTGGAGTCAAATAACAATGCCCAATTTCCTTCTTGAAACTTCTTCTCTTTGATATATTTGTCATGCCACTTAGTTCTTTGATATTGAACTAGATCGGTTCTTAGAATTGCTTCTTGTCTGATCTCATCTAGCTCATTCAATTGCTCCATTCTATGCTTTTGAGCTTCTGATAAGTCCATTCCCAACTGAACTGCTATCTTGAAGGTCTTGACTTGGAACTCAATGGAGAACAAGACTTCTTTCCCATAAACAAGTTCATAGGGAGAATGTCCTGTTGTATTCCTCCATGTAGTTCTGTAGGCCCACAAGGCTTCTGGAAGCCTTTCTGCCCAATCTCTTCTATGTAGATGAACAGTTTTGGTGATGATACTTTCAAGAACTTTGATTGTGGACTCCACTTGACCATTTGCTTGTGGATGGTAAGGAGTAGATCTTCTGTGCTTGATTTTGTATTCTTCCATCAACTTCTCCACCAAATTTGATGTGAATTGGCTCCCCTGATCTGTTACAATTTCTCTTGGAACACCAAAGCGAGTAAAAATATCCTCATAAAGAAAATGAACAATTGAATTTTCAGTAGCAGATACTAATGCTTTAGCTTCTACCCATTTAGTAACATAATCAGTGCAAACCAATATATACTTCTTTTGCTTCGATGGTGGATTAATCGGTCCAATGACACCTAAAGCCCATTTTTCAAAGGGTTCAATGAGTACCTGTGTTTGCAGTGGCATTTCATTTGAAAGGGTAGGTTTCCCTACTCTTTGGCAGCTATCACACCCTTTGACATATTGTTTTGCATCTTTGAAGAGAGAAGGCCAATAATATCCCAAGGAAAGGATTTTATAGGCCGTCCTTTTGTCCGCAAAGTGTCCGCCGCATGGTTCATCATGGCATGCCTTAAGAATATCAGGCATTTCATCTTCCCTGACACATCTTCTGATCACAAGATCTGGCCCTGTTTTAAACAATTCGTTAGAAATCCATGAATATCTTGAACTCTCCTGAATAATTTTTCGTTTTTCTCTTGGAAATAAATGTGAAGGTAGTTTCCCCGTAACCAAATAGTTAGCAATATCTGCATACCAAGGGGTCTTAATAGTTACTGCAAACAAATATTCATCAGGAAACTTATCTTCTACAGGAGAATCTTCTTTAATATTTTGAATTCTAGACAAGAAATCAGCTACTGTATTCTGTTTTCCTGGTCTATCTAACACAGTAATATTGAATTCTTGCAAAAGTAAAAGCCATCTTGTCACTCCGCCATTAGTAACAGGTTTGTTCATTAAATATCTAATTGCAGAATGGTCAGTATGAATAAAAGTTTCATAGCCTGTTATGTAATGTCTAAACTTATTAATTGCATGAACAACAGCTAAGAACCCTTTTTCAGTCACAGTATAGTTCAACTCTGTGGGAGTCAAATTTTTACTGGTGTAATAAATGGCATAAGGAATTAAATCTTTTTGACCCAACACAGCTCCAAGAGCTGTATCTGAAGCATCTGTAGAAATATGGAAAGGAAGTTTCCAATTTGGTCCTCTCAAGATAGGTGCTTCAGATATTCTTGTTTTCAAAGTTTCAAAAGCTGATTGACAATCAGGATCCCATTTAAATTCACAGTCTTTTGCAAGCAACTTGAAGAGTGGAGATGTTATTTTAGTGAAGTTTTCTATAAATCTTCTATAGTAACCAGTAAATCCTAGAAAACTTCTAACATCTCTTTGACAATTTGGAATAGGCAACTTGGAGATGACTTCAACTTTTGATCTATCAACTTTAATTCCATCTCCTAAAATATGATGTCCTAAAACAATCCCTTCAGTAAACATCATAAAGCATTTTTCATGGCTTAATGAAAGGTTTGTTTCTTTACATCTTATGAGAACTTTTTCCAAATTTTCTAATGCCTCTTCAAATGAATTACCATAAACTGTAAAATCATCCATATAAACCTCTACACAATCATGGATTAGATCAGAAAAAATTCCTAGTACCGCTCTTTGGAATGTTGCGGGTGCATTACATAACCCAAAAGGAAGCACTCGGTAGGCAAAATTTCCCCATGGACAAGTAAATGTGGTCTTATCTTGATCTTCAGGTGCTACCTGAATTTGATTATAGCCACTAAAACCATCCAAAAATGAAAAGTACTTTTTACCTGCTAATGTATCTAATACCCGATCAATAAAAGGCAAAGGAAAGTGATCCTTCAAAGTTGCTTTGTTCAACTCCCTGTAATCAATGCATACTCTCCATTTACCATTCTTTTTAGGTACTATAACCAAAGGAGAAACCCATTGGCTATCTGAAATTGGATAAATGAAGTTTACATTGAGAAGTTTTTGGAGCTCTTCCTTCACTATCTCCCTAAGATTTGGATTCATCCTTCTTTGAGGTTGTCTGATTGGTCTACCGTTTTCCTCAATATAGATGTGATGGATGCAAGTCTTAGGATCAATACCCTTCATGTCAGTATACTCCCATGCAAATGCAGTAGAATGTTTTTGCAAGATTTTGGTTAGTTCTTCTTGTTGTGATTTTTCCATATGTTTGTTGATATTCAATGTTTTTCTTGGAAAAATCTCAATAGTAGAACTACCAAACTCTTCCATAGAGTAAAGAGACATTTGTCTTGATGATAAATATTCTATGTCAGATTCCAACCGAAATTGTGTGGGGTCATATTCTGAAGATGTCTCAAAATTTTCTAATGTGTTCAGAATTTGACTGTCCTCACTGATTTCAGAAATGGTAAAGACAGGTTGTATAGTGTCCTCATCATCAACCCATTCATTGTCTCCTACTTCTGTGATTGCTCTTGCTGGAGAATACAAATTGAATTTCTTTGTCGAATTACCATTAGAAATGTACATGTCCCCATATCTACAACTAATAAAAGCATCAGCTGTGGCTAGCCAAGGTCTTCCTAAGATAAGTGGATGCCCTCCTAGATTACTCTTGGGAGTCAAAATCATAAAATCTACTGGATATTCCCAAGAATCTAAGGAGACCGAAATATCTTCTAATACACCATCTGGTTTAATAATTGATCGATCTGCAAGTTGCAGTAAAGTAGGTGTAAAAATAAGGTTAGGAAGTTTTAGCTGGTCCATAGTCTGTCTACTCATAATGTTGATAGCAGCCCCTAAGTCAATCAATGTGTTTGGAATTTATATCCCATTTATATGCGTCTTGACAATTGGATTTCCTGGATCTACATACTTTTGCATGGTAATTTTTCCCATCATGATATCTGCAATTTTTCCTACCAGGTGGATTCTTCTTGTGTCTTTTAGTTTCCTTCCTGGTCTTTTGAGACTCAACTCCTTTATTGTTTTTGCTAGAATAGGAATCTCTCTAATGGCTTGTAGCAAGGGAATCTTGATACAAATATTCTTTAATTCATCTAGAAAATCATAGTTAGGCAACAAGATTTGTTTTTCCACCCCTTTATCAATTTGTAATCTTTCAGGGAAAGGAGGTGTGGATGAAGATGCAGGTTGCTCAACTATAGGAGTTGTGGGGGTTAACTTCTCTTTCTCTTTTTGAATGTTTGAGTTTTTAAGAGATGCTTCCTCAGAACCCTTATTGGCTTTAAGAGAGTCCTCCTCAGAGGTATCTTGCTCTTGGACATCTATAGAAGGTTTTTATAAAACTATACTAGACCTGAGTTGTACATCATTGAGAGGAACAATCATATAGGTAGGAAATTGTTGTCCTTCTATCATGTAAGTATTCTGAGGATTTTTATTGTTAGGATTTGGCAATGGCTAAGCTGGAAGTTGATTTGTCTTTTGTTGGAATGGAAGCATGAGTTGAGGATTTGGATTTTGTTGAGAAGGTTGTTGTTGTGGAAATGGCAATGAAAGTTGTGGATTTGGGTTTGGAAGTTGTGGAGTTTGTTGATTTTGAAAATATGGAGGATATTGATAAAATTGAGCAAATCTCCCATAAGGATTTTGCATACCTTGTACCCATAACTGATATGGATTTTGATGTTGGGACCAAGGTTGTTGCCAAGGATTCCAATTTGGTGGGGGTTGAAAATTCATAGGGTTGTTAAACCCTTGAGTTTGTTGCCCCTGCCAAGGTTTTCTTGCAACAAAACAGAGAGATTCTACTGAATTTGGATCTTCTTGAAAGACAGCTTTGAGTCCAGGAATTGAAGGAAAATCCTTGGTCTCATGATTCTCTGATCAAATCATACATGTTTCTACAACTTTTGCATCCAAGGGACATTCCCTTAAAGCATGTTTCTTCCTACATTTCAGACAAAAGATGGCTAGAGCATCAGTTTCTGCTTTCTGCTTGTTTTGGATTTTAAGGGTGTCTAGTTGTTCACTAAGGCTCCCTAAGATATCAGTTTTGAATTCATCAAGAATATTTCCAATCTCTGCCCTACTTACTGATCCAGTTGCAGATTTGTTTGCCCTGATAAGAGAAGGATCTCTAGGCCCTTTTCCCTTTTTAGATTTTCCCCTTGAGAGATGGACACATAGTTCTGTTATGTCACGAAGTGGAAGTTGAGAAATTTCTCCTTTCCCCATCATGTTTAAAATATCTATCCATTCATCTCTGATGGCTTTTAATATAAGGGCTTTCAAAGTTTCATCATCTAAGTTGCTCATATTTGCTCTTTTTAAGTTGTATTGAAATCTTTCAAGTAAATCTTCCAAATTTTCATCTTCTTTTTGCACCATTTTGAATACCTCATCCTTATGATTGGTGGGCATGCAATAGTCCAGATATCTATCCAAAAATGTTCGTTTCATATCATTCCAAGTCCTAATAGATTGGGTGACTAATCCCATGAACCATTTCAAAGCGGCTCCCTTCAATGTTGAAGGAAACAGTTTGAGTTTTTGAGAGTCTTCCATATAGTCATAGGTTCGGCACACGACTTCAAACTCAAACATAAATGTTTCAGGATCCTCACTTCGCAATCCATAAAAATTGGGGAGGACAGATGGTGAGATGTTTTTCATCGTTGTATGAGTTTCCTCATCAACTATAGGGAATCCAAACAAGTTGTCTCCTTCCCTATTTCTTCCATTATTATCTCCACCTCCACCATTGTTGCCTCCATTATTTCCTCCTCCTCTGCTTCTACCTCTACCTCCGAATCCATCTACTACTTCCTCTGTCATGATAGTTTCTTCAGAGTCCTTAGAGTCCTTTGGTTCTTCTATCAAGGGAGGATGAGAGGGAGTTTCTTCCTTTTCTTCTTCAGGTGATTCTACTTCTTTGATTACAATATACTCTCCTGTAGAAGTAAAGAAAGGGTCTTTTTCTAAATGAGATTTGGTAGGTGGTGTAGGAGAATCCTCTAATTCAGCTGCTCCTTGAATTCCAGGAATCTTAAGGCTAGGGGTAGATGGTGGTGAATCTTGTCTATGCCTTGAAGAAGATGGAGTTGTGAAGATTGAACTCTTGGCCCTAGCTATAAACCTTCCCCTAGAATCTCTTGCTCTATGCATGTCATTTTTTTTATTTTTTAAGTTGGGCTAATAATTCTCTTTCTGATCCTCCAGATCACACTAGGTGCAAGAAGAGAGCATACTTAAGAAATTATTGAACCAATAACTCTCTTTTCTGATCCTCCAGATCACACTAGGTGCAAGAGGAGAGCATACTTCAAGAAGTTATCAATTTTTCCTTTCTTTTTATTGTTTTTTTTTTTTTTAATAAATTGGCTACCTAGTTACACTTCCCCGGCAACAGTGCCAAAATGTTTGGTCAATTTAGTGTGTCCTAAATTTCTACATTAATTTTTCAATCCGGGATTCGTAAGCTGACGAAGTGTGGCGCACTATATGTGCAAGATAACCTATCTCTTACTTTTTGTCGTTTTTGGGTTTTTTATTTATCTTGATTGATTTCCTAATGTGAGATGGAAATTCTAAAAGATAGGTATGGATATAAATGTTCAAGGCAATGATGTCCTTTATAATGATTTCCCAAACTTCAAACTTCAAGAGGATTTTAAAACATACAATGACAAAACTAATTCCTAAAAGAAAATGAAAATGTGCTACTATACTAGTCAAACAAACAGTGAACTATTGATCATGAAACCCATTACCCTTGCTGCTGTCTAAACACAAAAGAAACTGTACTCAAATAAATCCAAAGATTTGCAAGTAAAGCAAAGCTAAAATCAAATTACATTAATTCATATTCTGACCCCTCATCATTAGTCTCGCTATGGCTTTCGGAGGTAATCATAAACAACTTGAGCAATCTAATATCTAATTTACAGAAAGAAAATGAACTATTATCAAACTACACACTCATACTTTAATCCCTCACCATTAGTCTCGCTATGGCTTTCGGAGGTAACTGATAATGAAATGAGCAATTTAATATCTAACTTGCAGAAAAATAAACTAACATCAAACTACACATTCATACTGCAATCCCTCACCATTAGTCTCGCTATGGCTTTCGGAGGTAACTGATAATGAAATGAGCAGCTTAATATCTAATCTAACTAGTAAAGAAAATGTACAAAACTGAAATGAATAAAACAGTGCTGGAATTAAAAGCTAAGAAAAATAAATCAGCAGAAGGACAAGATTGATTCCATGTCATTAGTCATTATAAAACTATGTGCAAATGCCCGGGCTGCCTACTATAATCTGGAACAAAACACTGATCAGTCAACAACAGTATAAAGCATGAAAAGTTATGAATAGAAACAAAACGTTAATACCATAAGAAATGTAATATATACACGTGAATGACTATGGCACAATGAACATAAGGAAATGAAGCATGAAACTATACAATAATACACAAAACCTCGGCGCGTGCAGGGGCCCCCTACACAATCCTCGGGAAGCAGCTATCAAACACGAATTGTGCTTATGAACAGAGTCTTCTCATATATTTAAAACACAGTGATAACAAAGAAATAATGTCACGGCACAGTGGGCTTTCTATCCAGCAAATTACATTATAGCAGCTAACTACTATGCGTATGAGAACGCATTATTTATAACAGAGAATGTCATAACTAATTTCCTACATTCTGCGCTGATACAAGACACGTGAACCACCACGTCCAGAAATCTAGCATCATGGTTGCCGTGAAGATTAAATCTATGGAGAGTGGTCGTTGGATTCGGCTTATGGAGCCGTTTATAGGTGTTGATATGTCTTCCGTGATTTAGAAACGGCCATGCAAATATTCACGTGGTGAAAAACATAGTTCTTTCACCGTGGGACTCTTCGGTTGACCACCGCTTGACTATCTTTGACCACAGCCTTCTTAGGTGAATTCGACTGAACCAATAGGACTCGATCCATGTCCATGTCATTTCCAACTTGCCCATGTGGCTCGATTTTCCTGAAGACACCTGCAATATAGACTTTAACAAAATGGCTGCGGAAAGTTGACGCAGTTGCGGAAAGTGACAAGATTCCGCAGCTAAATGAGCAAAAATCTAATTCAAACAGCAGACACAAAACATAGTTAAAAACCACTTTAAATGCTCTTTTATGATTAATATGCAATGATGTTGATGAATTAGGAGGTCCAGGTAAATGGAAAAAGTCTAGAAAGGTGTATAGGAAAGATGCAGATTTGAGACTCAACAGAAGGCTAACCTCCTAAGAAGGTTCATTGCCAACTACACTGAAATGGCTAAAGGATTTACTCGACTCTTGAAAAAGGGGGTTCCCTTCCGTTGGGACCAAGTTGCGCAAGCTTCTATTGATGTTGTTAAGGATACTTTTGTCCAGGCTTCATTAATGTATCCCCCTAATTATCAGAATGATTATTTCCTATATATCGTTGCAGCTGAAAGGACCATTGCTATGGTATTGGTCCAAGTAGAAAATGGAATAGAACATCTGATCTATTATTTGAGTCACAATCTCAATGATACAGAAGTTAAGTATTCATATGTAGAAAAGCTTGCCTTGGCAGCTATTCAATATGTCCAAATATTTCGCCACTATATCTTGTTCTAGAAGACCATTGTCATTTCGGATTGCAACCCAATGACTTATATCTTATCACATCAATTGTTGGGGGGGGAATATTCAAAATGGATTGTCATTTTGCTGGAATTTGATTTGAAATTCATCAAATCCAAGTCAAATAAGTCTTTAGTTTTGGCTGAGCTTCTCTGTGACCTTCCCTTTGATAGTACTGATACTATGTCGGAACCATGAATTCCTAACGAGTCTCTATTTCTGATCGGATCATCTGATCCTTGGTATGGAGATTTCATCATTTATCTCCAAACTCAAACTTTTTGGCTTGATACCTCTCGCTTTGAACAACAACGTATTTGATACCAAGCCAAATATTATCCGATCATCGGTGATACACTTTATTGTCATGGTGTCAATACTATTTTAAGAAGGTGCCTCACTCACGAGGAGGCCGAAAATGTTTTAAATGATTGTCATGCTGAGGCTTGTGGTGGACATTTATCTGGATACGCTACAGCGCAGAAGATACTCCGCGCTAGTTACTTTTGGCCTACCATATTTCACGACTAAATTCTCGCGATCATAAGTTGTCATGCATGCTAGATTTTTTATCGTAAAATCCACAAACCGCCAACGCCAATGTATCATGTTGTCTCTATGGGACCATTTTCAAAATTGGGTATTGACTTCATGACCTGTAACCCTCGTTCGTCCGGGAAGCATGGTTATATTATTGTCGCAGTAGACTAATTTACCAAATGGCTCGAAGCAATGCCTACATTCAACAACACAGGACAAACAACTGCATTGTTTTTCTTTAATCATGTTATTTCATGGTTCGGGATCCTGCAGGCTATAGTTACAGATCATGGGAAGCAATTTTACAACCACATGATCACTGAATTGACTGTCAAGTTAGGATTGTCACATGATAATTCTACTCCTTATTATCCACAATCAAACAAACAAGTTGAGGCTATCAACAAAATTCTTAAATGTATGCTCCAATGAATGATAGGAGTTCGTAAGAGAAACTGGCATTTGATCCTGTACTCGGCTTTGTGGGCGTACCGAACCTTGGTGAGAAACGCAACTGGATTTACTCCCTTTCAATTGGTGTATGGTCTAGAAGCTATCTTGCCAATCCAATGTGAAATACCATCATTAAAACTCACAATCGACTTGTTACCTGACACATTAGAAGAAGAAGCCTGTATTTTTAACCTCATCCATCTTGATGAAACACATCGTGAAGCCCAATTGGCCAACGAAGCGCATAAGAGATGCATAAAGGCGCAATACGACAAAAATGTCCAGCCTCGCATTTTATCAGAGGGCGACTTGGTCCTTCTTTATGATCAAGAAGCTGATGTAATAGGTATAGGGAAATTTGAGCCACTATGGCATAGCCCCTATATTGTCAAAAGAGTTCTTACTAAGGGTGCCTATGAGTTAGTTGATTACGATGGAATTCCATTGGCGCAGCCCAGAAATGGGTTGTCTATGAAATGTTACTATGCTTAATCATGAGCGTAGTAATTTTTTTGTATTATATTGTATATATATGTTGTTGATTTGTATTCATTGTCTTAGTTTTTTTTAGATTTTTCTTGACGTTAGTAATCCACTTTACATTTCATCGCAAATTTCTGAAACTTTGGAACCATTTGTTGGATATGTTGATGGTGCTAGTCGTAGTACGCAGAATCTATCCTCTGCAGCGTGGGCCATTTTCGCTCCGAACAGCGAGTTAGTGAGTTTTCAATGGATTTGTATCGGTAGATCGACACACAATATCGTTGAGTATAACGCGCTGATAGAAATACTCTCTGATGCTATTTCATTTGGTATTAACCACATCTTTATAAGGTTAGAATCACAACTTGTGGTATTACAACTTACTAGTGTTTACACTGTTATAAATCCAACACTACATCGATTGTTCCTAAGAGTTAGACTTTTGGAAAGACACTTTGATTTTATTCAATATCAACATATTTCCAAAAATTTGAACACATTGACTGATTCTTTGGCTAATCAAGTTTTAGACAGACATTTCCAACACATGTAAAGAAAAAATTCACATCTTTGAATAGGATTTCACAATAAACATAGGAAAACATTGAAATCAAATAGATTGATAGTTATAGGTTTTAAAAAAAAAATGTGCCCAAGTCACATTGGTAATCTGACCTCAAAATGTATGCAACATGTCAAAAGTAAACTAGTGGTGCTCATGGTAACATGCTATAGATTTAGCTATCCTACGCATTAACCGAATCCAGCGGTTAGGAACACCTATCGTGTGGCGTTGCAGTCGCATGGTAACTCTTCGATCTAGTAATCCAGAATCCTGAAGGTCAACCCCTCTATGTGTTGTCGAAGCTCAGTCAGAGTCTCAGCCATATCAAGATCCTGAAGGACTGCTCTTCCAACAGCCCTCTTTGCTGGCTCATCTGCTCCACAGTCTGGCTCCTCCACTAGTTGAACTCGACCAACATCTGCATTACATCAAACATTTATTTTACTCTTGGGAAAACATCAAAAATAAAAAAAAACATTGTATAAACCTTAGAAAAATAAAAAACATGGTCCTGCACCCCATTGAGTGCCTTCTAGTAAATCTAAATCTGGATCTCCTAGGAAATCAACGCATACGTATGCATACTCATTGATGGTGACAATATGTCACCTGAACCTAGCGAAGAACGTAGTCAAGAACACAATGGTCAATTGGCCTGCATGCCTACCCATTGGTTCTACCCATCTCTGCATCCTCGAATCTCTAGGATAAGACACATCCAATGTCACATGATGTGGATGCATCAGTGGAATCCGCTCTAAGGCAAATGAAACAAGGATCAAACCATAACTGAAATTTTTATTCCTTCCACCTTTTTCTTTGTTCAGTTGTTCTTTTATCTGAGAAAGCACGGCTTCAAACCAGTTGAAGACTGTTGGCTCCATGCACTCTAGCACGTACTGCATATATGATCTATTCCCTACATGTAGTGTAACAGTGCCAACAAGTTTTGCGATCATGAAAAGAATGGTTCTTAAAGGCAAATCTCTAACATCCCGGATTTTTATTTTCCCTTCTTTTCTTGGCTCTGCCCCTGGATAGCAATGTGGCAAAACATAATCTCTCACAGTCTCTCCTCCAAGAATATACCCTGAGAGAAAAATAGGAAAGCCTCTCCTCGACAAACTTGTGAGAAAGTATGCATCCTCCACTGTTATAGGAACCATTTGGTTCTTAATATGAATTGCCTCAATAGTTGGATCCCATGCTCAAACTAGGAACTCCAAGAGTTATATTTGTTGCCTCATCCCTGACAAACGAAAGTACTTTAACAAGCCACAATCTCTTAGGGCTCTTATTGTACCCGGATCATTTAGGGCAATCATATCCTATTCTTCATGCTCTCTTTCCCTCCATGTAATCGTCATTATAGTCCAATGAAAACCTGAAATACAACCATAAGAACCATTAGACTCCATTCAATGCAAAAAATTAGACAAATTTTTGGCATAGTGCAAAAATAAAAAATGAAGATTGCGCCCAATGCAGCCCTGTACAAGAGACAGTGTGATATATATGTAGTTAGCCTTCATTTTAGCTGCTATGCAATGCACCTTTCAATGTTCAAGGGTATGTTTCCCTCTTTGGGAGCAGAATTTACCCTAAGGGGCCCAAAACCCTAAAATTTTGCACTGAAAGGAAATGAAATGATAACTTAAGGAAAGAGAGGGTTCATGGAACTAACCTGGATCACATGAAAATGGAAACCATCCACAAAAACGATTACAATTAGCAGCTAATGTTCGAGGGAAAAAACAGGTTTAGAGCTCCAAAATGCAAATGGTAACTAGTGAATGGTAAAAATAAATAGTAAAACTCTTTTTAATAGTCATTTAATTGTTTGAAAATTATATTTATTGCTATGGCTATGGTTTTATTACATTTTCTATCATGAAACAAGTATTTTTAATCCATTTGATGTTGTTCTAAATAGGTTTTACAACTAATGAACAAATTAGTCATGCAAATTTATTTCAATAATGATTTGACCACAAAGCATACTTTTTATCCTTATTTTTTAAGCTTTGTTAAAAATGAAAAAGGATTTTAAGCGCACTTTTATTTCTTTTTTGAGCTTCGATAACAGCAAAAAAGGAACTCTTGGAGTCTTCTTTTAGCTCTTTTCAGACTATAATGTGAAAAATATTGCCGAGCACTTGTCTTTTCGAGCTCGTAAAAGTAAACGAATTGATATCTACTCAGTATAAGTTTAACCATTTTCTGGACTAAGATAGATTATTTATGAAAAAGGAATACCTTGGTCGAACCTGACTAAAGAGGTTTTCTCAGATATTATTTTACACTTTTTCAGATCTGAGAAACAAATTTACGAAAAATTACTTATGGAGTTTTCTTTCGTCCTCTTTTTCAAACTCTCTAAATATGAAAAAGGATCGGGTTGTCACTGTCGTTAGGCTCGTTAAAACATAAAATAGTGACAGGCTTGTCGATCATGGCAAGAATCGAGTTTCATTCATTGCTAGAATTTTTAAATTATTAAATAGCGATACATTTTTCACCCAAAGGGTTGAATTATAGATCAAGCATATGTTATCCTCCTCAAGCTTGTTAAAAAATAAAGAGGCATTGGTCGACAAATGACAGGGGAAAATTTGGGAAAGTGAGCAGAATTTTTTACGGTAGCAGGTTGCTCTTGAACATGACACTTCACTCCATCACCATGAATTTTTGGGTTGGGTAATCTTTTTAACGGTTCATTCATACCTATGGTTCATCATACCTTCACTTCAGTTTTGGGTCAATGTTGCCAAATCATCTCAGTGTCACCGATATGTTCAAGAGAATTCATTCAGTGAATACTCATCCTTTTGCAATAATCATAAACCTTCATTCTCATGATAGTCATCCCTGAACATTACTATATCAAGTCATACCTTTTCCTCTGAAATTAGTAACTCTCATTTCACAATAAGGTGGCTTCCTGTCGAAGACAAATAATTATCCAGGAAGTTCACTTAGAAACATCATATTCCAGTACCATGAGGCTTGTTACAGCATCGATAAGATCCTCACTTCCGGACTTTTGGCCGAAAGATTTTTTTTGGCGTTCGACATCAAATCATCTATTCACGCCTTACGAAATGTACTGCAGTACCTTGAGGTCCATTGACATCTATGGTGGTTCTCTCACATTTGTTAACAATTCACATCATTGGCTGGTAATGAAATGATGTCTTACCATGTTCGACTAAAAATAATATATTTGCATGGGTAGACTTGTACCCAAATGATCGAGTGAACGAGATAAGAAGACCCCAGATCTATTTTCAGCCATCCAGACTGTGATTTCCGGATTGTTTTACACATCATCTGTACAGTGACCTTAAATACAGATCGTCATTCAAACATGGGCCTATATCTGTAGGCATGTCTGTATTGGGCAACATTCCAATGTAGAGGACTTTCTGCACTATGTACATGTTATTAGATAGTTTATGTGCTGAGCATCGGAATGCCTTCCCTCAACAATTTATGATCAAGAGAATATATCATGATGTAATGTATTTTAATATTGATGCAGGTCGCCACTCCGCTTCATCTCCAGCCCATCACAGTGTAAAGCATCTCAATCAAAATATTGTCATTATTATTCTGACTTCATGCTTTAGGGGGCAATTTTTATAGGTCAATTTGGGCACCATTCCCAATGACCTGGTTAACTGGACATCATCCCCAGAACTGATGAATAGGGACTATCATCCCCTATCATGTTAGTTGCTACATGCCCTAAGACAAAGAACAAGAACAAATCATCTATGAATTCCATTGCAAGGTTTCCAAGATTTGAAGTTTATATTATAACACCTATGAGCTCACCAACGCAGTCTCTCAAGGGGATAAGTGTGTTGCATATGCAGGTACCTCCATTCAAAGGTGCTCTGCAAAGCACTTCCCGACACTCAAGGGTGCGTTGGTCATTTGGGAGCGAAATTCTCATTGTTCCAGAATCTCCACTTGATCAGTGCCTTCTAGAAGAGTGCATATGTGTCAAACTTTGAATCCATGTGTCCATTTGATACCTCTGAGACTGGGAACATGTCTTGCATATTATTAGAAAGTCATTGATTGTAAAACTACCTTCATCTCCTCTATAAATTGAGCACAGATCCTAGTGCTTGGTAAGGAAGAATTTGAGTAGAGAAATGCTGGTGGAATTTCAATTGAGGAGTTGATTTGTGTAACATGCTACTGGAGAGATGTGCATTGTGATGAGGCTGGGATGCTGCTAGAGATGGTGACATCAAATCAATCACTGGCTTGTAATCTCCCCTTCTATCCATTAATAAATATTGATGCTTACTTTCCCACATATGTATCTGTATAAGCTTTTTTCTTTCATATTATGAATTCTTATCTGAGGTATATGATTCATGTTTCATTGATTTAACTGAATAACTTGAATAGGCATATGTATATTGCTATCTCTTTGTTCTTTAGTGTTCATTATTGCAGGAAATATTTTGGTGATCTAGCTCGGATTTGAAGCTACAACAAGGGCGACAGAAGGAGAATTAGAATCGCTTTGACTCCAAGTAAGTTTCTTGATCTGTTCTGTGTGTCTATTTACTGTTAGGAAAAGTAGGGCGGAGTCTTTAACCTGTTGTTCTAGATGAGCACCACATCTAGGGAAGAATGTTTTATCCATAATCCATAATTCTGCATAACATCAAGTACAGTAATAACTAGCCTAAAATTCACTAAAACAAAGTTAAATTTTAAAGAGAGATCCCCCTTTGAAGCTGGCAGGGCTAGATCCCAACTTCCAAAGTGATTTTGATGTTTTCCTCTGTGTTTATTCTCACAATATCATAAATTACAGAATGATAACATAGTGGCGACCATACTGGGGAACTATTTGAAAAAATATTGTAATTTCATTCGAATTAATTACCCTGGTTCAAAAAGTGTATGATAGGAATATTTCGGGAGATTGTTTCCTTTTCATTTTTGTAAATAATAAGTCTGTGTGCCTTAGATCATAGCTTTGGCTCCTAAAATAAATTACGCTAGATCTCATCCAGATCCTAAGCCTGCAATTATTGTTGATGACCCTGAAAAACTACTAAGATGGAAAATTATAGAAGAGAGCCAAGGAAGTAGCAGTCCTCCCCACATAGTAGATTCTCTCCCCAAATATTTTGTTACCCTACAAGACATTGAATTTGACTTACCTTTTGAACATAGTTTGTTTAGAACTAAGTCAGCCAATTCGGTAGATCAAACACTGGTAGACCAAGCTACATTAAGATGTCATTCTTTTCAAGTACAGTCTGCCCAACCTAATATTGACCTTCAAATTATACAATATTTTGGTAAATTTAAAAGTTTAGTTTCAAGTCTTGACATTTCTGTTCATGAGGTCTATGTCCAACAATCTGTTGAACTCTCTACCCTGACTTCTTTTGCAGTTTCATCTACCCCATCACAATAAATTTATCTCAGGTCATCTATCCCTACCCCTTCTGTATTTTCCACTACTACTCCTGTATTTTCTCATCAAGCAACTAGAACTCCATCTTCTCCCCAATCCTCACCCACAATCCACCCTTCGCCTTCACCAAAACCTCAAGCTTTAGTTCAGCCTCCACCTTTGATTCAAACTCCACCTTTCATCCAACAACCGCCTTTGATCAACCCACATATTTTTCATCCTCATATACCTATAATGGCAGCTAGATATGCTTCGCTTGTTCTTCAAGGTCCTTTGGTAAATATGCCTCAGGACTATCAAACTAGGATTCCATAATTTGATGTAACTGGCCCTATCATATCTCAACAACATGTAGATAGGATGAATGATAGTTTTGACCTTCAGGAAGTAGATGAGGAAAAATTCAAAATGAGGTTGTTTACACAAAGTCTCACAGGAGAAGTGAGGAAATTGTTTAAATCCTTACCTCCTGCTAGCATCAATGATCTCCCTGCATTACATCAGACATTGTTTAATATATGGGAAGTAAAAAAGAACCCTCTTTAGATTTTATCTAAGTATGAAAGCATTAGGAGGGCACCAGGGGAAAGTGTTCAAGATTATTGCACTGGATTCAACCGTATATACATTGTAATTTCTGCCAAAATTAAACCACCACAAGGTCTAGCCTTATTAAAATTCCCAAATGGCTTTGAGGCAGATATTTCTTACCATCTTAGAGAGAGGAATCCTCAACATTAGAAGAAATTAAAAGGGATGTTGTGAGTGTAGAAGCCAATTTATTAGCAAATAGGGCTAGGATAAGAATTGAAAGAAGAGTGACCATGAAAGAATAACCCTCAACTTCTTCTGTTGATGCCAAAATAGATTCATTAGTTAGAATAGTAAAAAGAATGATGGAAAGGATTAATCTAAATGAAAGGGCTGCTCCTAGAGAAAATCAGCCTGCACCTCAAAATCGTAATCAAAATGTTAGATGAAATCCTCCCCTAATCAAACAGAGGGAACAAAGGGGCCCAGATCAACAAATTAGACCTCCATTTCAGGAGAACTATGTTGATGATGACGGGGAAATAGTGTAAAAGGTAGAAGACAACCAAATAAATTTGATGTGTATTAATGATGATGAAAGGGTTTTTCTCACTCAAGAATAATAAAAGATTTTTCAACTCTCTCAAACTGAGCTTGATTCAGAAGAATCAGGTGATTACAAACAGGGATTTGAAAATGCTATTATGGAAGTCCATAAGCAATATCATCTCAGAAGTAAGAAGACTTTAGATACTCCCAACATAAAGAATTCTAAAAATCCTGCTAAGAAAACCTATGATATTGTTATTAAGAAAACCCCAGACAATTATGCCAAGAAAAGTGTTGATAGTTCTGGAAAAAAGACAATAGAGAGTTCTACAAAAAATATAGTTGAAAACACTTCCAAGACTACTCAAACTGATATCCTAACCACCAGTTAGAAAAAGGAACCTGTATCAAAAGAAATTGCTGATAAATCTGATTTTATGAACTTAAATAAGATTCAAACATCATTTAACATTGAGAATGAAATAGAAAATTTGAAGATTCCCATTCCTCTAACAGAATTAATGAACAAAAATCTATAACGATCTCAAGTTATTCAAGGCTTTAAACATAGGGGAAAACACTGACACTGTTAATTTGAATGATGATAAGCCTGACTTCTTATTTGGGCTAGAAGTTGATGGCAAACCAAAGGAAGGAGGAGTTCCTCCATTCTACATTAGCCTAAATGTTCATGATAAGATTCTCCATAATGTTATGCTAGATTTAGGTGCTTCCTACAATTTAATGCCTAAAGTTGTTATGGAAAAACTTGGTCTTGACATTACTAGGCCTTATAAAGACTTATATTCATTTGATTCCAGCAAAGTAAGATGTCTAGGTCTCATCAAGGATCAATGTATTACTTTAGATGAAATCCCAACTAAGAGTCTAGTAATGGATATAATGGTTGCAAATATACCTCCTAAGTATGGCATGTTGTTTTCATGCTCATGGGGAGAAAAATTATGAGGGACCCTACAAATGGACATGACTTATGCTACCATATCAGTCTTTAGTCAGCATAGAAGATTATATAGGGAAACTTTAATGAAATATATGGTGAGTAGTCATTATAAACCACATAACTATCATCTTTACTCTGTTCAATCAAATTTAGACTCTTTCATTCTTTATAATGATGGGGATATCAATACTCAGGTTACCAATGCAGAAAATGACATTTGTGAAATAGATGAAAACCAAACATAAATAGTGCAACAAAACATTGAGCCTGAACCTATTTGGAACATGAGTTTTGATAGATATTGTAGCAGAGAAGGTGCAGGAGCAGGAGTGTGGGTTTCAAACTCGGGAAATAACCATGCAGAAGGTCATTCATACAAACTAAATTTTCAATGTACCAATAATAAAGCTGAGTATGAAGCATTTCTATTAGGATTGCAATTGTTGAAAAAATTGGGTGCCAAAAGATTTTCTATTCATGGAGATTCTGAATTAATTATAAAGAAGATTAAAGGAGAATACTCTACAAAGCATCCTATATTGAGAGCATACATAAATGTTGTGCTTGATTTTCTAGAAACTTTTGTAGAATATCATCTCGCTCATTAAGGGAATTTTGAGGTCTAAAATGGGTCTCCTAAGGAAATAATAAAGTAATAACTAAAACAATAAAATAATATTTATGAATTTTCAATTCACTTTTTGCGCCACAATCCATGTAACCATAGTTAAATTCAATTCAAAAGTTGTACCAAAATAAAATTAATAAAAACATTGTATTGATGTAACTATAAATAAAAATGAGTTTTTCAAAAAAATGTCATTATCATTGAACAACTAATACATTTGTTCTTTGTACTTAAATAACTTAAAATAAAATATAAATATAAATTCATAAATTCTTAATTATATAATATGCTATTAATTAAAATTTATATTATTTAAATTGTATAATAACATGTAATTAATATACTATATAAAAGTAATATAATATAATATAATATAATACAATAAATGTAATATATTATTTTATGTATGAATTTTATACTACATATTAAAATTATTTGGTTCATAACATAAGAAGAAATAATATATAATATAAAAATGAATATAATATATATTCTATAATATTTAGATTATTTTTCATAATATTATATATAATAATATATAATATTAATATAATCATAATGAAATGAATTGAGTTGTATTTAAAATTAAAGACAAGAAAGTATTGAAATAGATTTAATTTATATTTATAAATATAATATAAGATTTATATATGTTGAAATTTAGATTTTTTTTTTGCCCCAAACTATGTTGAACTTAATATAATTTTTTTCAACATACAAAACTAATATACATTTTTTCATCTTAGAAAACTAAAATGTTTTTTTCTTTTCTTTAATTTTAATATTTTTGTATTGCTATTAATAGTATTTATAGATTTGATTTATCCTATGACTACAAGGTTACATTTTTATTTCATATATATAATATATATGTATAGATCTTAACTTATAATTAATTTGAAATTGTAATATTAAATAAAATGAGATGAATATATAATTTAAAAATAAATATATGAAAATATACAAATATAATATTTATTGAAAAATGTGTAAAGACATGAAGATTGTGTAGAGATATGCATTGTTTTTTTCAAAAAATATGAAATGACAATAGTAATATTTTATTCAAAAAGTGTGAAATGACATTTATCGTGAACTTTACTTTATGACTTTAAAAATACTTATATCACTACCATGGTTAATCATACGTTTTTATCCACCATTGAGAATGTGACAAGTAAAGACCTTTAACTCAAGCAATGTCACCTCAACGATTAGGGATGATGTCTTCCCATAAAATGTGATTGGTTCTCATAAAGTGAATTTTGATCATATATTTTCCTTAGGAGGCCCATTTTAGACCTCAAAATTCCCCTAATGGCAATTCCTAGAAACCGCAATATCCTTGCTAATGGTCTGGCTTTTTTAGCCAACACATGTAAAATATGATTGGTTCTCATAGGAAGAAAACAGGAGAAATCAGATTATACATAGATTTAAGAAATCTTAATAAGGTATCCTTAAAGGACAACTACCCCTTGCAAAAAATGGATCATATATTACATAAAGTAGTTGGATCTAGTAGGATTTATTTATTAGATGGTTTCTCAGGCTATAACCAAGTCTTAATTCATCCTGATAATCATGATAAAATAGCCTTCACTACTCCATGGGGTACCTTCATATATGTGAAGATGCCTTTCGGATTAATGAATGTTGGAGCCACATTTAAAAGAGTAATGGATATTGTCTTTGCTGATGAAATTGGCAGATTTATTGTGATCTATCTAGATGATATTACTGTCTATTCAAAAACTAATAAGGAACATTTGTTACATTTGAGAAGGGTGTTTTAAAAGTGTAGAAGGTTTCACATTTCATTAAATCCTAAGAAGACATTTTTTGGTCTTGAAGAAGGAAAACTTTTGGGTCATATCATTTCTAAAGATGATATTAGGATTGATCCCAGTAGAATTGAAGCTATATTAAAAATCATCCATCCTAGAAATATTAAGGAGCTTCAATCATTTATTGGTAAGATTAATTTCCTACGAATATTCATTCCTAACCTTGCAGAACTTCGCAGAAATATAACCAATATGCTGAAAAAAGATTCAGAGATAAGATGGAACATTGAGGCCAGACAATCCTTTGATCTAGTTAAACAAACATTAACAAAAGCACCAGCCTTGATCAGTCCGGATTTGAACAAACATTAACCAAAAAAAAAAAATTAAGGATTTGAACAGCCCATTGCATTTTTCAGTAAGGCTTTAAGAGATGCATCTTTAAAATATAACATAATGAAAAAACAAGCCTTTGCCTTGATAAAAGAAATCAAATATTTTAGAGTGCATATCCTACATTCCCATATAATTGTTTATGTACTTGTTGAAGGCTGGAGAGTGACTTCTTCCACATTATGGATTCCACCCGGTTGGGAGCATAAAGCAACTCTTTTTCCATTGAAATGGTGGGTCTGACTAGGGATATACGGACCAATTTTCCGTATAAGAAATAATTTATATAACAATGGAATAAAATCAACACAAATGGAGTGATTTATTATAATGATAACATAAATAAAACTAAATCTAACTACTTCACGGGATGGATTGATTTATATGATTATGGAATAAGATTTCATAAGCATGAAACAATATAGATCATTGCATACTAAATGAATATAAGAACATTAAAGAATCTAAATCAAATTAATTGATTTAGTTGATGAAGAACATTAATCATATAACATATCTCTAAGTCACTCATATAACAACATATCATTCAATACATTTTATCAATATTAATAAGAATATATATCATTTCAATTCTTATCGGAGATAGACAAATAAATAGAAATAAGTTTGCCTATCTTGCCATAAACATAAAATGATCAATACACAGATAATAGTACCTGTTTCATTTTAGCTTAGTTATGAAAATATAGCCTCTAGGCTCAAACTTTCAATTAAATTCTTCTGTTCAAACAATATCATGAGTTCCAAAAATCCTCCTTATCAAAAGTCTGGACCTCTTTCTAAATACATGAAAGGGGTTTAAA